>CM035848.1:176460731-177695818 GCA_020510985.1 Pholidichthys leucotaenia
ACACCCACCTCATTGAAATCGACCATGTCCTTGGCCAGCTCACACGAGCTGGAACCAAAATTTCTCTCTCCAAATGCCAATGGTGCAAAACCAAAGTCAACTATGTCGGTCTCTTGGTAGGATCCAAAGGGGTACTACCACAAATGGCACGAATTCAAGGTGTGTTAAACATCAAAGCCCCTACCAACATCTCCGAACTCCGGAGCTTCCTAGGGGTATGCAATTACTCACGTCAGTTCATTGAGGATTATGCAGACTTGGCAAAACCCCTTACAGACCTCCTACGAAAGGACACCCCTTTCATTTGGTCTGAGGCTCAAGAACAGGCTATGCTAGCATTGAAGCAAAAGTTATGCACAGCACCATGTTTGGCCTATCCCAACTGCGACCAGCCATTCTTCTTACAAGTGGGGTTCTCTGCCAACTGCTTAAGTGCTGGATTATACCAAATCTACGACCACGACAAACGAGTCGTGGCCTATGCCAGCAAAACCCTCTCTGGTCCGGAACTGAAATACTCGGACTGTGAAAAAGCCCTTCTGGCCACTGTATGGGCAGTCAAGCATTTCTCCAACTATGTGGGAGGCCAGAGAATCACAGTTGAGACTCACCAACAACCAGTGGTCTTCCTCAACAGTCAACGCATCAGAGAAGGCGTTGTAACAAATGCCAGAATAGCCTCCTGGTTGATGGCTCTACAAAGCTTTGATGTGGAGGTCCACTACGCACAAAAGTTGAGAAGCCCTCTCGGCACAGACTTGGCTGCCTGCCAACGGTGCTCTGAGGACACTCCAGGACCATCCATTCGTGCAGAGCCACCTACAGTCACTGAAGACCCAAACCATCACTACTTTGACCACAACATCTGCCAAGATATGGTCACCGCCTATGTCGATGGTTGTTCTTTTCACCATGAAACTCACATTCGTGCTGGTGTGGGTGTGGCATGGCTGAACAATCAGCCTTGTGAACCCCACAACTATCAACTGGGTTCCCAATCATCTCAGTATGCGGAAATCGCAGGTGTGCTCATTACACTGCAACTTGCTATAGACCATGGCATTCGCACATTGGTCATCTGCACTGACTCCAACTATGCACGCCTCAGTTTCACTTGTCATTTAGCACTCTGGAAGGCCAAAGGTTTTGTAACCTCCAACCGCAAACCGGTTAAACATCAAGACCTTTTCAAGGCATGTGATCACCTGGTCACCTCCAGCAACCTCCAGGTGTACTGGAAAAAGGTCAGAGGTCACTCGCGCAAACCAGGTCAGGACAAAGAATGGAATGACCTTGTGGACTCACTTGCAAAACAAGGAGCTATACAAGGCACACCCTGGTCCTTTGATTCTGCTCAGGTGCCGACTTCACAGTCCCACCCACCCACCCCTACAGTCTGCGCAGTCACTAGGGCCCAGACTAACAGGGCCTAAGACACGACACAAACCACAGGTCCCCTTGCGGTTGACCCTGTTTTCACTGACGCTGACCTTATCTCTCTTCAAACCCTTGACCCTGTGGTCCATAAAATGATACAATACATCTCAGATCCTGCACTTAATGCACCATCCGACTCGGATCTCGCTGACACTCCAGACTTGAAGCCACTTTTTGCCGCACGATCATCCTTGCAGCTGCGAAATGGCATTCTAGTTCATGTTTCCGATGAACTCCCTACGCCTGCGCTTGTGGTCCCTCGTAACCAGAGGGGGGTGATGATTGTTCATGCCCATGATCTCCCAACTGCAGGACACAAAGGCGTCAAAGCGACGTACAACGCGCTCAAACAAGTGGCATATTGGCCATACATGCGAAAGGATGTAGCCGACTACATCAAGGGATGTCTCGTATGTTGCCAGTTTCAACCAACCAACCCGATGCATCGAGCACCCCTACAGAAAAGAGGCATTTCATTCCCATGGTCTGACCTCCAAATTGACTGGGTAGGTCCCCTTCCACGGTCAGCCAGAGGAAACAAATACTTCCTCACAGTCACATGTGCTTTCACCAAATGGGTCGAGTGCCTGCCTGCTCCTAATGACACGGCAGAAACCACGGCCTACTTGTTGATGAACCACGTATTCTCTAGGTTTGGTCTGCCAAGCCGAATCAACTCTGACCGCGGCACTCATTTCACCGCCGAAGTCATGCGACAACTGTGGGAAACCTTGGGAGTTAAAGCTAACTTCCATATTAGCCACCACCCACAATCCTCCGGACAGGTTGAAAGAACCCACCAAACTGTGATCAACATAATGAAGAAGTATGTTTCACCACACCAAAAAGACTGGGATGTAAAACTCCCGCTGGTCTTAATGGCCATCCGAGCCACACCCCATGAAGCTACGGGGGTGTCACCTTTTGAAATGATGACAGGCCGGCAAATGACTTTGCCCCTGCATTTACTCTACCAACCTGGAGAAGCCAGTGTTGCTACAGCTTACACTACTCACCAGTACATGACTGACCTGACCAAACATCTCCGACAGGCTTTTGCCTTTGCCCAAAAACATTTGGACCGATCAGCTGAAGGACGCAAAGCTTACTACGATCAGAAAGCCTCACATGATGAACTCCAAGTGGGAGACAAGGTTTTCTATTATGCTTTCATTCCTCAGACAGGACAGACCAACGCACGAGCAGGAAAACTCGCTCGGAAGTTCCTCCCCAGGTGGACAGGTCCACACACGATCACAGATAAACTCTCTCCGGTCATTTACCAAATCAAAATAAGCAAAGGCCGCCAGGACCCCATCTCCAAATGGGTCCATCGTAATCAAATCAAAGCTTACAAAAACCCCATGGGACTTGTCGGGGACAACACTGTTCCATTAAGTCAGTAAACAAACCTAAATCTTGTTTGCGCCCGATAGATAACTGTTAGCTGACTATCCGCCTCAGACATTCTCGGTCGCATTTCTCTTCCTCAATCAGGTAACTGCATTAAACCTTCAAAAGGAGAAAGTTAACCCAAACTAACTGACTTCCTTAAAATCTAACCTTAAAAGACCCCGCAAAATTTCATTCAGTATCATCAAGTTACTATTTCAAAGTAGTACAAACAAAATCAACAACATCACTAGCTTAAGTCAATAATCACAAAACCCTCTAAAGGTGATAAACACTAATAGCCTAGAGCTCAGTCTCTAACAAAGTTGTTCCACCTCTAAGAATAACTTTCACCTACCACTCAGGTACCTCAAGAAAAGGAAAACTGACAAGAAGCTCAAGATTAAAATGACTCACTTCGACTTCCGGTTATGGCTGCCACGTAGGACGGACGTGTCTCGCTCTGCTCTGCTCCTGGAGAAAAAAAAATCGGCAAATAACTCTCTCATTTGGGACAGAACGTATCCCAGCGTTTGGGCGAGGATATGTCGGCGAAGCCTAAGGCTGGAAAACCAGGAAAAGGAAAAAGCGAGCCGCCGAAACAGTCCAAATTAACGGACTTTCAGGTCTGTGACGCAGCAAACAGGGCTCCATATATGGCGGAGGAGGCTGGCAACGCTGCGATTTCTGCGGGGAATGGCGCAGATGCGCTGATGGCTGCCATGAGTTCAAT
Source organism: Pholidichthys leucotaenia (assembly GCA_020510985.1). Taxonomy (NCBI): domain Eukaryota; kingdom Metazoa; phylum Chordata; class Actinopteri; order Cichliformes; family Pholidichthyidae; genus Pholidichthys; species Pholidichthys leucotaenia. The sequence continues at coordinate 176,464,294 of CM035848.1, forward strand.
GAGAGCGGACTTTTCCTCTAGATTTGATGGGATTATGACAGCGTTGGAAGGAATAAGAAAGGAATTGGGTGACTGTGTAGAACGAACGGCGCAGATGGAGCTCCGTCTCGCTAGTGCTGAAGATGACGTCACCCGTCTTCAATTAAAGGTGCGCACTTTGGAAAAAAAAAATAAATCTCTGGAAGATAATATTTTGGATTTGGAATCTCGGTCGAGACAGAATAATTTGAGGCTGGTGGGTCTTCCAGAGGAATCAGAAGGTCGGGACGTATGTTCCTTTCTGGAAAAGTGGATTCCGGAGGTGCTGGGCAGCGAGGAGTTGCAATCAGCAGTGGTTCTGGAAAAAGCACATCGCATTGGCCCACGGAGAGATAAGGGACCGCCGAGGACCTTAATTATGAAGTTTCTTAACAACAGAGACAGGATGAAGATCTTCAACGCTGCACGAGCTAAAAAAGGAGAGATTAAACACCAGGACCAGCAGGTGCGGTTCTACCCAGATTTGGCCACAGGAATCCAGCAATTGAGGAAGCAGTTTGATCCCGTACGTAAGGAGCTGCGCAACCTTGGGATTCGTCATGGTGTAATCTATCCTGCGAGACTGCTGACCACGTATGAGGGCAGAACCCACATCTTCAAGACCCCAGAGGAGGCGCAGGAGTTCATCAAGAAGATCAAAGAAGAAGAAGAGACTGGTGGGAGCTAAGCATGAACAAAATATAAGGTAGAATAATTAAGCATTTGCACAGGCATCTGACTGACTTGAAGTAAATAGTAAGTTTACAAAATATAGATTGTATTATATATTTAAAAAAAAAAACAAAACAAACAAAAAAAAAAACTATGATGTACAAAGTTGTTAAAAATTTTGGAGTTAAGTTGGAAAACTACAGAGGAGAGTTAATGTTACGTCATTAAAAGCAGTAGAGTTAGGGTGATTGGGAGGATGAAGAAGGAGTGGCTTAGGCTGTTCCCCGTGGGTGTGGAACGGTCGATGGCTATATCGGGAGACAGAATTTTTCTTTTGATTTTGGGGGGTTTGCCACAAGTGTGGGAAGGGGAAATTTGTTTGTGTGTAGTTTGTAGGATGAATGTTCAACCACTCATGTTTTTGCTTCTCTGTATGAGCATGTTTACACTGCAAGGTAATCCCAAACTCTCTATTGATCATGGACCAAAGTGTTAATCTTAATTTAACTTCATGGAATTGCAGAGGTCTACAAAATTTAAAAAAACTTAAACAAGTTATGAATAAAATAAAGGACATGGGTTCAAGAATTGTGTTTTTACAAGAAACTCATCTGATAGAGGAGGATGTTAAAAGAATTAGGAGTAGATGGCAGGGAAGTGTATTCACCTCTTCATTTTCATCCCGAGCCAGGGGAGTTATGACTCTCATACATAAATCAGTTCCTTTTCAAGTGAAAAATGTAATTGGAGACAAATTTGGAAGATATGTAATCATTCAAGGTTCTTTGCTATTAGAAAATATAAATCTTGTGAACTTATATGGTCCCAATATAGATGATCAGAAGTTCTTTGCTAATTTATTTCTCATCTTATCATCACTTACAGGGCAACATATAATAGCAGGGGATTTTAATTGTACATTGAATCCAGGTGTGGATAGATCAACAGGACTGGATTGTACGCACATTGGATGTAGGATGACTATTAATCATTTTATGAAAGAATTGAGTTGAGGTCCTACAAAGGTTTGGACTTGGAAATAATTTCATAAAATGGGTTCAAATAATATACAATAATGCTACAGCAGAAATCCTAACAAATAACAATATTTCAAAACCAATAAAAATCAATAGAGGATGTCGACAAGGCTGTCCACTCTCACCTTTACTGTTTACTATGGCAATTGAACCTTTAGCGATAGCGATACGTTTACATTCACAAATATATGGAATTAAAGTTGGACCAACAGAACATAAAATCTCCCTGTACGCCGATGATATAATTTTGTTTATGTCGAATCTAAAAAAATCAATTCCAACCTTGTTGAATCTAATAAAGAATTTTGGGGAAATATCAGGATATAAAATAAATAAAACTAAATCTTCAATATTAATGCTAAATGAGACCCAGAGAAATTACCCAGCCCCTGAGGTAAATCAATTCAATGTTGTAAATCAGTTTAAATATTTAGGAATCCAAATTATGCCTAAGCTAGAATCAGTCGCCAGTGTCAACTATGAAGCCTTAATGTCAGATATCAGTGAGTTAACTCAGAGATGGATGTCACTACCAATGTCGATGATCGGGAGAATCAATATACTTAAAAGTAATATTTTACCTAAAATACTTTATTTATTTCAATACATTCCCTTATCACCACCTTTAGATCTATTCTCAAGAATAAAAAAAAAGTTAGTGGAATTTATATGGAACAACAGGAGGGCTAGATTACGTCTGTCTTTATTATATTTACCATTTGATCGTGGAGGTCTGAAATGTCCAAATTTTATGTTGTATTATTGGTCGGCACAACTGAGGTCTATGACATATTATTTTTCATCAAATGATCTCCCTCACTGGACTGAAATGGAATCATACAATTTACCTTTACCTCTTCCCATATTCATATACTCAGATTCGGCAAAAAAATTACAAAAACAAGTTAAAAATCCATTTGTAAAGCATATGATCAAAATATGGTGTGAAGCTAAAAACTATTTAAAAGAACCACAGTTATTGTCACAATTTAGTCCAATATGGGGTAATCAATATTTTAAACCAGGGAGAGCGGACGCTGTATTTAAAGTATGGAATTTAAAAGGGATACAAAAGATTCAGGATTTATATTTGCCATGTGCAGACAACATAATGTCTTTTGAAGAGCTGAGGATCAAATTTAATCTCAATAGAACACATTTTTTTAAATATCTTCAACTTAGAAACTTTATTCGATCAAATCAAAATAAAGCTCTCACTCGACCTATTTATTCATCCTTGGAAAAAATGATGATGAAAGATAGTAAAAGAAAGGGTATTATTTCAGAGTTTTATAACTCATTGACACTATCTTCAAGTGAAAATTCACTGAAAAGATTAAACTACTGGAAAGAAGATCTGCAAATTGAAATTTCAGAGGAACAATGGGAATTGGCTTGTACAGAAGCTCAAACCAAATCAATAAATGCACGCCTTAAATTGATACATTTCAAATGGTTAATGCGGATGTATGTTACACCGGAGGAGTTAAATAGATATAACAAAAATATACCAGATACATGCACAAAATGCATGGAAAGTAAAGGAACCCTATTTCATTGTTTATGGGAATGTAGATTAATAAGAATGTTTTGGGAAGAGGTGAGGGTAACAATTGAAAAAATAATCTCAAAACAAATCATATTGAATCCTAAACTGTTTTTGTTGGGTCTGTACCCAGAAAAGCATAATTTCAATAAAAGTGAAAGAACATTCATAGACCTCAGTTTGCTTAATGCCAAAAAATGTATTGCACTATTATGGAAAAAGACTCATAGACCAGATGTGACTCAGTGGTTAAGACAGATGTTAACAAACCTTCCATTAGAAAGAATAACATATATACTGAAATCAAAGGAAATTGTGTTTGAGAATATATGGAGACCTTTTATTGATTATGTAAAAAATTTAAACATAACTCTTGAAGAAGAAGGTGAATGATGTGTGTGGACCTTGTAAATTCCAAACTGGTGAACATAATATGTATACTTATGTATTGGATTGTCTAGACTAAACAGAGGAGCATTGTTGAAGACTTGATTTTGTTGGTGGTTGTTGGTGTTTTTAGTGCATTTTTTTTTTGTAGTACTTTAGTGTTAGTGTTTGATTGTTTGTATCATGTTTGTTAAAAAAAAAAAAAAAAAAGGTTCAATAAAGATATTGTGGAAAAAAAAAAATGACTCACTTCTATTCGTTGGCCAGGACGATGACCCTCCTGTTTTTCAGTTTAGCCCTCTACCTAGCACCCTCACCTACTTTCGCCCAGTTAGAACTGGACAGAGTCCAGACAAGAAGTCAACAATCCTTAGGTAGATTCTCAACCACGGCCTCATCATTAGGGCCCCTTGCTAGCCTTAGCACGTCTACTGTTAAATCAGTCAACACCGCTACACTGAAATGCCAGATAGTTGAACCACCAACTGTTACCAAAACTTTGCAAGATACTGTGTTGGTTTTGAATGTTTGCTCCAAAGCCTCATTCAAACTCAACAAGGTCTTGGATTTGTCACTCTTCATGTTAGAGGGTGACCGTGCTCACCCACATATAATGCCTGTGTCTCTTCGAAAGGTAGCTAGAAATATTAGACTTTCAGCTAACACTTTGACAACGAGTCTGCCTTCACCGCTTCTTGCCCCTGTTTCAGATGTCACAAAGTTATTCCTCATTGCCACTCAAAGAACAATGATGACTTTCCATGTTTGCTCAGTCTTCCAGAACAAAGGTCTCAAACACCCTCCGAGTAAGACCTCTGTGGAACCATGGTTTAGTCCAGCTAAACCAATTCAGTTCGAACCTCCTTGAATTAACTCAATATTGCTTAACCTAAACATCTACCTCAGATAAGCAATACATTTTTGTTTTGCATTCTTTGTTTTGACTTTTATTTTTCTTTATTTTTAGAATTTTTGAAGTTATATGCATGCATATATACAAACCTATATTTTTATATATAGCTCTTGCACTCCATTTTGATTTTTGTACCCATTCAAACTATTTTTTTTAAACAACTATGATAGCTATTTCATCGTGAACCAAAATTCCTACCTCAGGTATGTAAGACTACGCACTTATTTTGTAGCTACAATTTTTGAGTCATTTCAAGACCTATGCCTTAGCGTACTACTCCAAGTCAATTTTATAATCTACATTTGTCCATATTCAAATTATTTTTGGAAATTCATGGAAGTCCTTCCAGTTAACCAAAGTCAAAGATCTGTACTTAGTAATAGATACTGTTTGCATGCTAGTGTGTATGGACATCACAAAAACCTTTTAACCCAGTATTTAGGTCAAGTGTTGCCAAGGAGACGAAGCTGCCATGGGTGTGTACCAACGCTGATCGATGCTCACCATTGCTACAAAGGGGGGAACTGTAGCATCATCGTCTCCTCAAACCAAGACAGAAGATCACTTCTCTCCAGTTTACAGGAATTTCACTTAATTCATTACACAGGAATACCACTTTTCTGCCTTTTCAGGAATATCACTGGCTTTTATGTCGACTCATGCAGGCTTCTTCCAGGCCTGACCAAAGATGCTTGCTTTCCCAGGACCCCAATGTAAACAGTTGCCTCTTGCAGAGATTGTAAGGATCAGAATTTGCTTTTAAAAGCTCAAAGGAACATAAAACTCAGGAGACCAGACCTCTCAACGTGAACACTGCATTTGATAACGTACCTTTTCACAGGAAACCAATGTTCTTAAAAGAGTCATAAACCGCTTAATCTGACGGGTTTATAGCCCCGACGCTGTCCAGGTTTCCTCCTCAGATACTATGGACCTAAAGGAAATCAACTACAGCTCAACAGTACCTCCTAGTGGATACCTACGAAATGTGTTTTCAGTATGTAAGATGACTTTTAATTTGTTCTAAACATTAAGTTTCTTTCAGCTTATCCTCTGGATCCTAAGGACACTGAAAATCATCCCTCTTTTATCACCAACCATGGTTTGCTGCATTTTGATCTAAATGTGAATGCATGTATTATAATTATGTATAAGAAATGTTATATTCATGAGTGTTATTCAAACACATATTGGAGTAGTGGTATAAATGCATGATCACCAAATATTAACCAAGTCATTTAATTTAGTTAGATTTTATACTGAGCATTTATTTCATAAGAACTGACTGAGTGTTGATTTTTCCTCTGAAATTTCATGGGATGGTGTCTTCATTTGATTGGCTGCTCTCAAACAAAGAAATGTTCTCACATTGGATAGCAGCCATTTCAAACTGCTTCTGAAAAAGTTGATTGGTCAGTCTTGCGACCGACATCATCAGTTTTACGACCCGGTGAGGTAACTTTAAAAGAGAGAAGTTAGATTTGAGTTAGTAAGAGAACAGTAAGAGAACAGTAGAGACAAAGAACAGGCAGGAAGATTAGCAAGAAGCAAAATAGAGAACGGTGATAGAATTAAGAATTAGAAACACAGAAAGAAGAAAGAAAGAGATTTTGAGAAAGATTAGGAACTAAATTAAGATTAAAGAAGCAGAATAGTAATCTAGATCTCAGAAGAAGATTTTATTCCACCGTTTCAAGGCCCTGTGAAGTTTTATTTTATTCTCTGTGTGTTTGTCAAGTCTTTCGTTATATTCTGGTCACTGAGGAGAAACCATTTTTCTTTAGAGCTCGTCCCTTTTAGAGAATCAAATTCTCAAACTTTTTCCTTCACCTCAGAAGCCATTCTTATCCTAGTAAATGTTTTTCTCATTTTTTTTCATGACTTTTCATGCCATTAAAGTGGACCTTTAATTTGCCTAATTTAAAGTGAACAGAGACTGAGAAGTTTCTCCTTCAGTTTTTGGGTCGATCCCGCTACAAGAGACCCCAAATTTGGACTCTTTTTCAAGGACTTTTCACGCCGCCCTGAGACAAACCATCCACGACTGCTACGGTCTCCTTGAAGGGCCCCCAGCTGAGTTATCACCTCCACGGCTGTGAGGACAGCAGCCGCTTCCTCCGACGTCCTAACTTCAAAACCCAGCGGTACCGACCCGCGGAAACGTGGACCTACGGCTGTTGTGTGAGTGAAACTCTTATTTCTCCTATCTGCTGGGTTAAAACGTGATGTCCTAACAATTAAATTACAGTTGAATACGGCCCGTATTTCAGGGCTCAATTAGTCTCTCAGCCACAGGATAGAGCTATCAACTGAAGGAAAACTCTTAGTCATTTTTAAGTAACTGCCCTTAAATTTTTGTAGATTAATTCAGAATTCATTTTTTTTAGATAATTAGCTTATGAATTTTCCCCATAAAATTGTGTTGTTTTGTTAAAACATTCCAGCCTCATTTACTGTTGAAACATAAGTCTAGTTCCTCCTTGGTTATACAGAGGTGTAACGCTGGAGTTTATGTTCAGGAACCCAATATCAGTTGATGTGGTATATTACGCTGTTATCATCTGAATCTGTTTATTCATCATTTGAACGCTATGCCATGTAAACTGAATGAGTTTAATAAAAGGGTGAATTAGAGAAGTTGAAGCGTTTTCCTTTCGCATATACAGGTTTCCTAATCACGGCAGGACAAAAACTCACTGAAACTTTGAGACTGATTCATTAAGTAATTTAAGGTACAAAATTAATTAAAATTAAAGTTAATATTATTGTCCGTTAGGACTGGTGCCCCTTTTACGAGTGCTTTTATTTAATTTAGCGGGTGTAGAAGTGATGGTTTAACTCCGCCCCCTTTCACACCCACTATTAAATAAAATAAATAATTCCTGTACCTTATGACAAATATTTTAATAGGCAATTCACGCTACAATGATGATACATAAAAACAGTGACAGCTTGGATTTAATATTTTGCTAATACCAAAACAACAACAGTTTTGTTCTCTCAAATTCAAACAGCACACAGTGGTTGACAATGCAGCTATTAAAAAAAGAAAAATGCCTGCTACTAGCTGTCCTAGCCAGGGCTGGACTGGGACAAAAAAATCAGCCCTGGAATTTTTGGTCCAATTTGTTAAGTAGCAACATTCAACCATCACACTTAATGGTCTAACAGAGGTCAGAATTATCCCACTGTTGCCCTTAACAAGTGAATCCCTGTGGTTTTGAAGAAAGTTTCTTTATAAGGGATACGGACCTGTACTTGTATAGTGCTTTTTCTTGTTTCAAAGACCACTCAAAGCACTTCACTAGTACTAACCCTGTATTCTAAGGGCCTATCAGAGATGGAAACCTAGGGACAATTTAGAATCACCAATTAACCTAACATGCATGTCTTTGGATTGTGTGAGGAAACCGGAGCTCCTGGAGTAAACCCACGCAGCACAGGCAGAACATGCAAACTCCACACAGAAAGGTTCCTACCCCTGCCAGCCTGGGGATTTGAACCTGGAACCTTCTAGCTCTTAGGCAACAGTGCTAACCACTGTATGACCGTGTTGCCCCATGTAGTTTGCATAAATATTTTGTCATAATTTTAAAGTCTCAAAATTGTCCAAAGGTGCAAAACTTTGAGGAAAAAGCTACACAATTACAAGGAAAAAACACATCACAAACATGTATACAATAAACGCTTCAAATTTACTGGAATAATGTAACAAATTTTTAGGGACAAATGCCCATTTATTTAAAATATGTACTAAATTCATGAGAAAAAAAATGCAAAATTACAAGCTAAACAATCTTGAATTTAAAACATAAAAGTTACAAATTTATGGCAAAAGCTGCAATTTCATGAGGAAAAAATGCACATATGTACAATTACAATCAGTGAGAATGTAAGCACAGAAAGTTATTTAAAACATTTAATAAATTCATTAAAAAAAGAAAATTAATAAATTGTTGAGACAAAGGTCAGAAAATCACAAGAGAAATGTAGCTCATTTACAGTAATTTTTTAAAAAATAAGGAAAAAAATCAATGAAAGATGACCTGAAAATTATTGAGGCAAAAATGCAAAGACGGAAGAAAAAAGATGCCAGTTTGACGCAAAAGTTACAAATTCAAGAAAAAAAAAAATGTCAATCTACTGTATGTGCAAAAATTTTTCATGAAGTTTCAGATTTCATGAAGTTTCTTAAAAAGTCTATAATTAAAAAAGAATAAAAAATAATCATAAGAAAAAGTAGGTAATTTATAAGAACTCTCCAAATCAACATAAAAAATTTCCACATTTTCAATTTAAAAAATCTCTAATTCAGGTGGTAAATTTGCCTGAAATTGTACACAAATAAACATAGGTTACCTTTGTATATTATTACTCAAATATACATAAGTAGTTACCCCAAAATAGTTAAGTTACTGAGATGTGACTTTAGTCTGGACAGTTTGTAGTTTTTCTCCTGAATTTATGGCAGTTATATACTAAATTTACTACTTTTTCCTTGTAAATATGAAAGATTTTTTTTCCCACTTAAATCAACTTTTTCCTCATAATTTGTGTGTAATGCTAATTTAGGGCTTTTTCTTGTACATTTGAGACTTTACTTTGTTAAATTTGTGAGGTTTTTTTTCCTCATAAATTAAAAATTAAAAATAAAATGAGCAAAGATGCAGCATTTTCTGTTGCATTATAGGGCTTTTAACTAACTAACTAACTAACTAACCTGCACTTATATAGCGCTTTTCTAGTCACAGAGACCACTCAAAGCGCTTTCACTAGTACTAACCCTCTATTCTAAGGGCCTATAGGAAACAGATGTCTAGGGACAATTTAGAACAACCAATTAACCTAACATGCATGTCTTTGGATTGTGGGAGGAAACCGGAGCCCCCGGAGTAAACCCACACAGCGCAGGGAGAACATGCAAACTCCATACAGAAAGGTACCAACCCCTGCCAGCCTGGGAATTCAAACCAGGAACCTTTTAGCTGTAAGGCAACAGTGCTAACCACTGCACCACCGTGCTGCCCTTTTAAGATAAGATCAGATAAGATAAGCCTTTATTAGTCCAACAACGGGGAAATTCCAGGATTGCAACAGCACAGGGATACTGTAGCAACACTCAGAGCAATAATTTAGAAGATAAGAAAATAAGAGCAGTGAATATACATATGTACACATAAATATATAAATATATATACACAATGCGGAGCATTGTAGCTAGATGGAATAAACAGCATAACCGTCTATTTAGTTACCCACATAGTATGAATATGTACCCTGTGGAGGAAAAATAAGTTCAGGCGAGATGCGACGAGCTGGAAGGTTTCAAGAGTTTTATTTCCTCCAGCATCATGAGACACACTGTAGCGCTGAGTGCTGTGTTGTCCTGCGTGTCTCTGTGTGTTGTGTGTGTTGCGCTGTTTTATATGTTATACAAACAGAGAGAATGCATGGCACATTAGCATATTGATATACATATCAGCCAATACATATAATTAGCCTGACCCTGGCACCCAGACGTCTTCTCCTTAATCCGAGGATGTATAAGCATTAGTCTTTTGTTCTGGTTGTCCCCCCAGGGGTTCTCTGTCCATATGCAATCCCTTCCGAGCGTGAATAGTATCAGTCTGCATTGTACTGGGTGACCACACGGCTCCCCCCAGAACGCTCGGAAGGGGCTGTGACACCCCCACCCCCCCACCCCGTCATTTGGCTCCAGCTTCGGTAGAACTGTCGGAGGGCATGTCAGTCCATGGGGGGGAACGGGGGAGGGGTGGAAAGGACAGTGTGCTCCACTCCGAGTTCCAGCATGTTGAACGGCCATGGATCGTAGGCACACGGGATGGTGTGCTTCGTGCATAATGGAACAAGATGGTGATCGGCCGGCTTTAGGGAGTGAGGTGCGGAGGAGGGGGAGGGGGGTGGGAGTAAGTAAGCGCCGGCCCGGGATGTCAAAGGTGTCTGGGCCGCGCAAAAATTGCGTGTGGATCCGCGATGGTGAGAGACTTTCCCGGTAAACCTGGCGCAGATCCACAGCGGCTGTGAAAAAAACATTTTATTTGACTCCTCTCGCAGCTCGATCCAGCGAGGATGTGGGGAAGGCAAGCGGCCAAATTCCCCGAGGATGCTTAGCGGCTGTGAAACAACTGCAGCTGTGTGAGGGTGTGAGGCAGTTTGGCTTTTAGGTGTGGGAAGCAGCCCTAAAGTCATCGGGGAAAGCAATCGGCTAAATTCCCCTTGTGCACCGTGGCTGAGAAACCCATACAAAGTCCTGTGTGGGGGCTGCACGTCTGTTCCAGATGCATGAGCAGCCCTGAAGGTTCCGAGGGTGGCGATCGGCCGTTTTTCTTGGGCATATGCAGCGGCGGAGGACGATGTATCAGTCTGTGGAGCCGGTTCGTCTCTGTGCGTGGTGCGCGCTTGGCACCGTGACCACATAACTAGCAGTTGCGCTGTCCTTGTAATCCTGCGGTGTGCGTGCGGGGCTTCAGTGCGTGGGAGGTCTGCTGTCCGGAGTTTAGTCAGAGTCGGGGAGCTTGTTGGAAATCAATGCAGTCGGCGTTGATGATTGTCCCCGTTCAGGCTGCTTCCTTCATTCGCTCGTGTCGTTCATGGTGCGTTTTGGTCCCAGCGCTGCACTCTGGTGAGGATGAAGAGGTTTCAGGCGTTCTCTGGTCCTCTGTGTCCACAGCGCGGTGAGAGGGAGCAGACAGTCATTCTCTCTCGTCATGTCACCAGTGTGGAGGGAAGAGATCAGGCGAGGGGCGCACCATGACGCGTGCTGAGGCTTTCCCGGTCGGGGTCATCTCCGGGGTGTTCACCTCATGTTCCATTCTTCGTCAAGGGTCACCAGTGTGGAGGAACAAATAAGTTCAGGCGCGATGTGACGAGCTGGAAGGTTTCAGAGTTTTACTGTATTTCCTCCAACATCATGAGACACACTGTAGCGCTGAGCGCTGTGTTGTCCTGCGTGTCTCTGTGTGCTGTGTGTGTTGCGCTGTTTTATATGTTACACAAACAGAGAGAATGCATGACATATTAGCATATTGATATACTGTACATATCAGCCAATACATATAATTAGCCTGACCCTGGTGCCCAGACATCTTCTCCTTAATCCGGGGATGTATAAACAATAGTCTATTGTTCTGGTTGTCGCCCCAGGGGTTTTCTCTCCGTATGCAATCCCTGCTGAGCGTGAATAGTATCAGTCTGCATTGTGCTGGGTGACCACAACCCATACATATTGTCACCCTCCGTAGTGATTGATATTGTCCTAGCTGTATACTGGAGGGGGACCATTTTGTGTAAGTCTGTTGCGTCTTTTGCATTCAATACTATTAGGTCATCACATTTTTTTTTTTTTTTTTTGCTATCTCTGCGAGCAGCCCTGCTAAGGTTATAAAGTCTGACAGCCGTAGGTAGGAAGGACCTGCGAAACCTCTCGGTCGCGCACCTAGGATGATGTAGCCTACTGCTAAATGAGCTCCTCAGTGCGTTCAGTATGTCCTGCATAGGGTGAGACTCGGACTCCAGCAGAGATGACAGCTTAGCTACCATCCTTCTCTCTCCTATCTCCTCCACTGGGTCAAGACGCTGCCCCAGGACAGAGCTAGCTTTCTTGATCAGTTTGTTCGGTCTCTTCCTATCGGCTGCTGTGATGCCACTGCCCCAGCAGACCACTCCAAAAGTGATGGCTGATGCCACCACCAAATCGTAGAAGGTCTTCAGGAGCACCCCTTGTACACCAAAAGACCTGAGCCTCCTCAGTAGGAACAGCCTGCGCTGTCCCTTCTTGTAGAGTGCGTCGGTATTGTGTGACCAGTCTAGTTTATTATTCAAATGAACATCCAGGTACTTGTAGGATGTCACCATCTCAATGTCTGTTCCCTGGATGTTTACTGGTGCTGTGAGGGGTTGTCCTTGCCTGCGGCAGTCCACCACCAGCTCCTTAGTTTTCCTCGCGTTGATCTGGAGGCAGTTCCGGTGGCACTAGTCCACAAAGTCCTGGATAAGTGCTCTGTACTCAACTTCATCTCCGTTGGAGATGAGGCCGACGATCGCAGAGTCGTCAGAGAACTTCTGTAGATGGCAGTGTGTTGTGTTGTGTTGTGTGAGAAGTCCGCAGTATAAAGGGTGAACAGGAAGGGAGCCAAAACCGTTCCCTGGGGGGCCCCCGTGCTGCTGATGATCATGTCGGACATACAATCCCGAATTCTCACAAACTGTGGCCGGTTTGTGAGGTAGTCCAGGATCCACGATGACAGGTGCTGGTCCACCCCTGTGCACATCATCTTGTCCTTCAGGATCATTGGTTGGATGGTGCTGAAAGCACTGGAGAAGTCAAAGAACATGATCCTCACTGCGTTCCCAGGCTTCTCGAGGTGGAACAGGGAATGGTGAAGGAGGAAGATCACTGCATCCTCCACCCCGATGCCATGCTGGTAGGCGAACTGGATTGGATCCATCACTGGTCCCACCAGGGGGCGGAGGTGAGCAAGGAGCTGTCTCTCCAGGGTCTTCATCAGGTGAGACGTCAGGGCCACTGGTCTGTAACCCCCACCCCATGAAAACCTCATGTACTTTGAAACTTAAATGTTTGCAGGTATGTATCATACTTATACCAAATAAATTCAAACAGACCAAAAAACTATTTATAACGTTGCAGAATATTCCAGGAGAGGCTGGTCTTACATCATTATTATGAGTTTGTTACCTACAGAAAAGCTGCAGCAGCCTCCTGTTGTTGGGATAGGGAGGAACCTCTGTGTGTGTGTGCCGGGGCTCCAGCAACTGATCTCTGTAAAAGTCCTGAATAACGCATGCCCCATTAGCAAGTACAGAGCCGAGTGAAGCCACCTGGCCACCATAGTACACCCAAAACACTCAGCAAATCAATGGAGAATGAATGGGTTGAGGAGTAAATGGTGCCACTTTTACCTCAATAACTTCCCAAAGAATTAACAAATTTTGAACTTCTTGATATGGAGACACAACTTATAGCCTTGTGAAAACTGGTGAACTATAGAAATCAAGTTGACATTATGTTTAGCGGCTGTGGGATGGCTGGATAATTGGAAAAGTCAAGCCAAGGCGAGTAGTTCTGTGAGTAATGCATGCAGTTAGTGTGTTTAGGCATGTCGTCATGATAATAGTCTTAATGATAGTCCTATATGAGTAAATTAAAATATCATGCAGTGCTTTTATCTTGCTATTAAGTGCCTAGGCCTAATCTAATTTGCAAAATATGGCCTCACAACCTTTTCACAAAGGTCCTATTTAAATTGAGGTAAAAATTTGAGAGAAAAAAGGCCTCACATACTTTCTGTGATGATGTAGCGCTAGGCCTTGATATACATAGCCTATTTAACTAGTATAGACTAACTATATATTGCAATAATTTGTCACACTGTGATGAATGGGCCCAAATGGAATAAAAATTAAGGCCTAATGCTAATTCTTATATAATTATCTTCATCAATTTTAGGATTCTTATAGATCCAAGATGGCGCCGCGGATGGCAGCCACTGGCTTCTGCTCTCTGATGTTTTTGATAATTTTGTGTGTTTTTTTGGACTTCTGCTCTTCCGTCCGAGTCACCTATTCAAGGGAGGAACTACTTTCACTCAGACTATCTCCCAATGCAACTTCTCTGCCAGTTTCTGCTGCTGATCTGAAGTTTTTTCAGTCAATCTTAGCTGTGGGAGCAGCGGCTATTGGCACTGGCCGGAAACGAAGGCGGCGTGGTAAACGTGCCGGTGCGCTAGTCAGGCTGAAGAAACGAGGATATCACATGCCGCTTCCATCAATCCATCTGGCCAATGTCTACTCTTTGGCGAACAAAATGGACGAACTGCTGCTCCTGACTCACAAAAACCTGGATTTTAGCAGATCTGGCGCCCTGTGTTTCACGGAGTCCTGGCTGAGTGAACACATCCCAGTTCGCCTGGACGGATTCCAACTGTTTCGCGCTGATTGCAGCCGAGAATTCTCTGGGAAGACTAAAGGTGGTGGAATCTGCTTCTACATAAACGAAGGTTGGTGTACTGATGTCACAGTGTTGAAGAAGTTTTGTAGCCCTAACCTAGAGTCACTGTTCATAAACTGTAAACTCTTTTATTCACCGCGAGAGTTCTCCTCGTTTATTCTGGTCGGAATTTATATCCCGCCTGCTGCTTGTACAACGGAGGCACTGCAGCACCTCGCTGACCAGATAGCAGATGTGGAGGAAAAACATCCAGACTCTCTGCTTATCATTCTGGGTGATTTCAATAGAGCTAATCTCACAAATGAGCTTCCTAAATACAGACAGCATATTAAATGTCCCACTAGGGACACAAATACACTCGACCACTGTTACACAGTTTTAAGAAACGCCTATCATGCTGTCCCCCGTGCAGCTCTGGGTTTTTCTGACCACTGTCTGCTTCATCTTATTCCAACATACAGACAGAAACTAAAAACTTCCAAGTCTGTTGTAAGGACTGTGAAGAAATGGACTGAGGAATCAAAGCTGGAGTTACAAGCCTGCTTTGACTGCACAGACTGGAGTGTTTTTGAAGATGCAGCCATTAACCTAAATGAACTCACTGACACTGTGTCATCATACATCAGTTTTTGTGAGGACATGTGTGTGCAGACCAAGACCTTCTGCACATACAACAACAATAAACCCTGGTTCACTCCTAAACTGAAGCAGCTACGTCAGACCAAGGAGGAGGCCTACAGGACTGGTGACTGGACTCTGTACAAGCGGGCCAGAAACATGCTGACGAAGGAGATCAGGCTTGGTAAGAGGAGCTACAGTGAGAAGTTACAACAAAACTTCTCAGCCAACAACTCTGCTTCTGTCTGGAGAGGCCTGCAGAATATCACCAACTACAGGAGACCATCCCCCCACCCTGTGGAAAACCACCAGCTGGCTAACGACCTAAACAGCTTTTACTGTAGGTTTGAAAAGAACCTACAGTTCTCACCTCCCACCCACACAAAAGGATTATCTGCAGCCCCAGGAACTCCATCCCTCCTCCACTCTGACCTCCCACCAGCACTAACGATCTGTGAAGAGGAGGTGCGCCGGGTCTTTCAGAGACAAAAGATCAAGAAGGCTGCAGGACCTGATGGTGTGTCTCCGTCCTGCCTGAGAGTCTGCTCCAACGAGTTGGCCCCCATCTTCACCCGGATCTTTAATAGATCACTGGAGCTGTGTGAAGTGCCTTCCTGCTTCAAACGCTCCATCATCATTCCAGTTCCCAAGAAACCCTCTGTTACAGGATTAAACGACTACAGACCTGTTGCCTTGACCTCTGTGGTCATGAAATCCTTGGAGAGATTGGTGCTGAACCACCTGAAGGTCGTCACAGGCCCCCTGATGGACCCACTGCAGTTTGTCTACCGGTCAAACAGGTCAGTGGATGATGCAGTGAATATGGGACTACACTACATCCTGCAACACCTCGACTCCCCAGGGACGTACGCCAGGATCCTGTTTGTCGACTCCAGCTCGGTGTTCAACACCATCATCCCAGGCATTCTTCATCAGAAACTCCTCCAGCTCAAGGTGCCCCCCTCCACCTGCCAGTGGATCTCCAGCTTTCTGACTGACAGGTGAAGCTAGGGAGATTTACATCCAGCTCCCGAAAAATTAGCACTGGCGCCCCCCAAGGATGTGTCCTTTCCCCACTGCTCTTCTCCCTCTACTCCAACAACTGCACCTCAGAGGACCCTTCGGTGAAGCTCCTGAAGGTTGCAGATGACACCACAGTCATCGGTTTGATCCGGGATGGTGATGAGTCTGCATACAGGCGGGAGGTGGAGCAGCTGATCCTCTGGTGCAGCCAGAACCATCTTGAACTTAACCCAGCCAAAACGGTGGAGATGACTGTGGATTTCAGGTGACACCCTCCTTCATTCCCCCCACTCACCATCCTCAACAGCACAGTGTCCACTATGGACTCCTTCAAGTTTCTGGGTACCACAATCTCCCGGAACCTGAAGAGGTCCTCCCATATAGACACTGTCCGGAAAAAGGCCCAGCAGAGGTTGTTTTTTCTGCATCAGCTCAAGAAGTTTGATTTGCCTCAGGAGCTGCTGATTGTCTTCTACACCGCCATCATCCAATCTGTCCTCTGCTTTTCCATCACTGTCTGGTTTGGATCTGCCACTAAACAGGACAAGACCAGACTGCAGCAGATCATTAAGTCTGTGGAGAGGATCATTGGTACCGACCTACCCTCCATTGAGAACTTATATCGGTCCATAACCAGGAAACAGGCGGGAAACATCTGTGCTGACCCGTCACACCCCGGCCACAAACTGTTTGAACTTCTAGTCGTCGTTACAGATCACTGAAGGTCAAAACCACCTGTCACAGGAACAGTTTCTTTCCTCAAGCCATCACTCTGATGAACTCCTAACATTCACCTAGTCCTACCTGTTGCTGTACTTATGACTTTTCATCCATTCTTACATTGCACATAACTCTCACACTGCTTTTTACTTCATTCACATTATATCACTGAATCTGAGTTCACATTGAAATACTGTGTGACTGTATATTTTTTCATATATTTCTGCAAAGTGTGGATAGTCTGAGTAAATAACTGCATATATTCCTGCATCCTTTTATAGAAACGTGGAGAGACTGTAATTTACTGTACATACTCTGTTGTCATTGAATCCTTATTTAAATCTTATTTAAATCCTCCACCTGAACAACGAGAGCAAGTTTTTAGCCAAAGTCAAATTCCTTGTATGTGTTGTGCATACTTGGCCAATAAAGCTGATTCTGATTCTGATTCTGATACAAAACATGACACCTTCCCTCCTGCTTACACATCCTGGACTTGGGACCAGGCAATGGTGCACTTAATGGTGATTGGTAATCAACAAAAATCAGCAGGAAGAATTGATCCAGTGTTGATTGGTAATCAGTAGTTGACGACCAGCATCAGGAATAATTTAGCACAGATATATGCACTGTCAGATGATCAGGAATCAGAAGTCCTCCTTAGGTGTCCTTGGTGATCACTATTCCTGGTAAGCATATTATAAATAATTCAGTCATCATATGTTTACCACCATCATGGCCATTATGCATTCATGACCAGCATCACAAGTAAATTAAGAGTTCACAGATATTTATACTGTATCATGACCAGCATCCTGATTAAATTAATTTATTCAGCATGCTGGTCATCATATTTTGCTAACTAGATTAGGCCTAGGCACTTAATAGCAAGATTAAAGCACTGCATGATATTTTAATTTACTCATATAGGACAATCATTAGGACTATTATCATGACGACATACCTAAACACACTTACCGCATGCATTACTCACAAAACTACTTGTCTTGGCTTGACTTTTCTGATTATCCAGCCTTCCCATGGCCGCTAAACATAATGTCAACTCGATTTCTAAAGTTCACCGGTTGTGCAAGATTATAAGCTGTGTCTCCATATCAAGAAGTTCAAAATCTGTTAATTCTTTGGGAAGTTATTGAGGTAAAAGTGGCACCATTTACTACTAAACCCATTCATTCTCCATTGACTCACTGAGTGTTCTGGGTGTACTAAAATGGCGGCCACAGAGTTTTCGGTGGCTTCACTCCTGTCATCCAGTGAGCAATCCAGATTTTCTATCAACCTTATTCCTAGGGGTGCCGCTGTAGGAACGATTATGGACGGAGCTTCCGGTTTCGGCTGACCTAGTGTTAAATTAGTCAGTAAGAGTGGAGTAGCAGGGGCATTTAAAATAGCGTTTTTTTAAACTTTTTCAAATTCATTTTAATGTATAGTCCACATACAGTACATGTTTTGCACTCAAGTGGTAGCTAATTTCAGCTCTTCTAGTTTTTGTATTTCTTGAATGTTTTTTGCCTAGTTCTGGTACTTGCTGGTGTTTGTGGTTGTGCCAGACTGGATAAATGGAGGCTTCTTACCACATGGTGACAGACGACATCCAAGCACGGTGTTGTGGCGTACCTCTGCTCTAAGGTAAATTTGATTATGTCCAACATATTTTAACAAAATGCAGCTGACTTTATTGCGGTGGAGACGTGCTGGTTGGAATGCACACCGTGCCATTATGAGTACAGGCAATGAGAAGTCATAAATCTTGACTCTCTTTGTTTGGTATGGCAAGTCCCGGGAAAACCCTATGAGTGCCTGGTATCATTGGAAAGCTTAGAAATCGTACTTTCTAAAAAATACCTGTGTTTATGCAGAAGACGAATCTCCCGACCGATCGAATGTGAGTTTTCAACCTAGCTAAAATATAAACAAATTGTCTTTTTCTGGGACAGTTTTTGCGCACTACCTAGAAATTAAATATCATTTTGAAGATCTTCCAATACAGAATATGGAAATAACGTTACATCAGTTTTGAAAATGTCCTCAAAGTGACTCATTTTGCCAGAACGGGTCATTTGTTTACACCATTAGCATCTTAGCAGCGGCGCTAACTAATGGAGCTACTGTGTATGAGGCCACTTTTTAAGGTCATCTTTCCATCCCTCGATAGTTGTGGGAAGAGGTATGATTATATTACTGTTCTGAGGTGCAAGAGGCCATGTTCCCACATTTCTGATGCCGAAGTCATTGTTTTTTAACAAGGAAAAGTGTTCCGTTTCAGTGACAACTATATGTTCTAAACTAGAACCGGAAGTTCAGAATCAGAATCAGAATCAGAATCAGGTTTATTGCCATTGTTCATGTAGTACACAAACTAGGAATTTGTCTCGGTACAATGCTGCAACATTAAACATGATAAGATAAGAGAAATAAACTATACATGTAATAAAGTGTAGGATAAGATTAAGTGATACTGGTCAACAGTTAAAATATATATTAGCCAGCAGCAGATACTGTGGAGAACTATATAGTGCAGTCGGTAATGCAGGAAGAAAACAGTGATGATTGACATGAGTCTGGTTGAGCTGCTGTACATGGTGCACGAGAGTCACTTAGTGTTCAGCAGTCTAATGGCAGAGGGGAAGAAGCTGTTCATGTGACGGGAGGTTTTAGTCTGGATGGACCGAAGTCTTCTACCAGAGGGGAGGGGGGCAAACAGTACGTGACCAGGGTGTGAGGGATCGGCTATGATCCGGCCAGCATGCCTCCGGGTCCTGGAGATGTACAGATCCTGGAGAGATGGGAGCTTGCAGCCGAGGCATCGGCCCCATGACGCAAGGCATCATGGGGCCTAGGAATAAGGTGGATAGAGATCAGTGGCTCCAGCACAGGGGAGAGAACATGTGTGAGAGGAAGGATCATACTGTAGTGCACATATGTGGGTTCCATATGCTTCACATGTGTATCACTGTATGCTTATTGTGTGCTTCACGTCTCAGAGGAACAAAAGGTCTGAACATCCTAGGGGAAACAGGAGGATGTGAAGTCTGGCCTTTTGTATGCAGAGAGATGGCCTTGAGGGATTTCCTGACCACCAGGACTTTAGGTGAAGACGAGAAGACCTGGAGGGGGAGACATTGTGATTTGGGATTAAAAGACCATGTGACTGTGGCTTTGATGTCCCGAGGTATTAAAGGGACAAATGTGGGGGGTTCCTTTCTCTTCTGTTTTTGAATGTTGGAGAATGTGAACGTGAATAAAACTGGTCTTGAGAAATAAACTCAGCCTCATCCTTCCACATATCTCCACACTGGTGACCCTAAGACGTATAATGAGCGGAGACGAATCTCCCGACCCAGACTCGCCGGGAGCCAGCCAAACGAATGCAGCCACAGTCCAACTACCGGACTTCTGGCCGAACAATCCGCGCTCCTGGTTTAACGCAGTCGAGGCACAGTTCCACCTCCGGAGGATTTCGGTAGACACCACAAAGTTCTACCATGTGGTTGCAAAGCTGGACAACCACACAGCCCAGCGAGTGGAGAGCCTGATCAACCACCCGCCGGACAGCGACAAGTACAGCACGTTGAAGGCTGCACTCATTCGTTACTTCACCCCCTCGGTGCAGGAGCGAGCAGAGAGGCTCCTGGCGCTGACTGAATTTGAGGGTGACAGACCTGCAGACCTGATGGGGAAGATGTTGAGTTTGAGAGACTCCTAACTAACTAACTAACTAACCTGCACTTATATAGCGCTTTTCTAGTCACAAAGACCACTCAAAGCGCTTTCATTAATACTAACCCTCTATTCTAAGGGCCTATAGGAAACAGATATCTAGGGACAATTTAGAACAGCCAATTAACCTAACATGCATGTTTTTGGCATGTGGGAGGAAACCGGAGAAATCCCGGAGTAAACCCACGCAACACGGGGAGAACATGCAAACTCCACACAGATCACTGTTGGTCGGGGGCTGGGATCGAACCCACGACTCCGAAGATGATAACTTCATCTTCACCCACCTTTTCCTCAGAAGCCTACCGTCAGAGGTGAGAGTGACCTTGGCCAGTTCACCACTGCTGGCCCGACGAGACTACCACGACCTGGGCCAGGAGGCGCAACGACTCGTCGACGGCAGTAAATGGCGCGTGGCTGTGGCTGCGGCAGCGGGGCCAGGCGCAACGTCCGGAGACGGCAGGGGGCCAGAGGCTGCAGCACCAGACTCACCGACGACGGCGGAGACAGGGGCCGGGAAACACGGAGCAGATGACATCCTTTGCTTCTACCATCGCCGTTTCGCAGAGAGGGCATGCAAGTGCATTCCACCGTGCCACTTTAAGCGCTCGGGAAACGCCAAGACCGGGGGTCGGTAGCAGCTGCGGCCCTCGGAGAGGAGAACAAGCTGCTCTACTTGAGTGATGCACACTCGGGGAGGCATTTCCTCGTGGACACGGGCTCCCAGCTGAGTTTCATCACACCTTCCTACGCTGACCGGCTGGCGCCTTCCAGTGGTCCCCGGGTGTCAGCAACGAACGGCTCGGCGATTAAGACCTTTGGTGAGAGGACTCTGCTTCTGTCTTTACACGGCCGTACATTCGAGTGGACTTTCGTCATAGCGGCAGTCGATTTCAACATGTTAGGGGCTGATTTTTTGTGCTCACATAGTTTGTTGGTCGATCTTGCTAACAGACACCTGGTTAATGCACTCTCTTTTTCTTCTATCCCCTGTACAGCTCGAGTGGCCCCGCCAACAGCACAAGCCAACGTCACAGCTGCAGGTGGTAAGTTCCACACACTCCTCACTCAGTTGCCAGCACTCACGGTCCCAACATTTTCGGCGACAGTGGCTAAACACGGGGTGGAACATTTTATTACTACCACCGGACCGCCCGTTTTCGCAAAAGCTCGGCGCTTGGATTCAGCTAAACTGACCATAACGCGCGAGGAATTCGCCAACATGGAGAGGTTGGACATCATCAGGCGTTCGAAGAGCCCATGGGCTTCACCGCTTCACATGGTCCCGAAAGCTGATGGCTCGTGGCGGCCTTGCTGTGATTTCCGCAGGCTGAACAACGCTACAGCACACGACCGCTACCCGATCCCGCACATCCAAGATTTATCAGCTCATTTGGCAGGGGCGCGCGTTTTTTCTAAAATAGACTTGGTACGCGGTTACCACCAGGTCCCAGTGCGCGCTGAGGACATACCCAAAACAGCGGTAATAACTCCTTTCGGGCTTTTCGAGTTTTTGCGCATGCCGTTTGGGCTTAAAGGCGCGGTGCAGATGTTCCAATGCATGATGGACGCGGTTTTGCGCGATCTCCCTTTCGTGTTTGTCTACCCGGACGATATGTTGGTAGCCAGCGCGTCCGAAGACGAACACGAAAACCACCTCACTGCAGTTTTCCGGAGGTTGGCAGAGCACGGGTTAATAATTAACCCAGCGAAGTGTCAGTTCGGGGTGACGCAGATTGATTTTTGGGGGCATCGCGTCTCCCCAGAGGGAGCGGTCCCTCTGCCTGACAAAGTGCGCGCAGTAACAAATTTTCCCCAGCCACAAACGGTCAAAGCATTACAGGAGTTTTGGGGAATGGTAAATTTTTATAACCGTTTCCTCCCCCGCGCAGTGCAGCTCATGCAACCATTGTATGCTGCACTGAAAAAACAAAAACCCACAAATAAAGTCGAATGGTCTCCGGAGCGAGAGCACGCATTTTCCGAAGTCAAAACAGCCCTGGCAAACGCTGCGTTGTTAGCACATCCAGTCCCAGCGGCCCGCATGGCGCTCACTACTGACGCATCAGATGTGGCCATAGGGGCGGTCGTGGAACAGTTTGTAGCCGGAGCCTGGCAACCGCTCGCCTTTTTCAGTAAGACCCTGCGCGACAGCGAACGAAAATACAGCGCATTCGACAGGGAGTTGTTAGCTGTCCACTTGGCCATTTGCCACTTCCAATTCTGGCTGGAAGGACGTCGTTTCACCGCGTTCATTGACCACAAGCCGTTGACCTTCGCGATGGCCAAGATTTCAGAACCTTGGTCGGGCCGGCAGCAGAGACAGCTGGCCGTGATATCGGAGTTTACTACCGATATCCAGCATGTGGCGGGTAAACTTAATGTAGTGGCGGACTGCCTCTCGCGCGCCGTGGGGGCTCCAACCCACGCGGAGGTAGACCCTGCAGCCATGGCCGTGGAGCAGGTTAGCGACGCAGAAGTGCGCGCGGCCCCGGTCCGCATGGGGATAGATTATGCAGCCATGGCCGCGGAGCAGGTTAAGGACGCGGATGTGCGCACGCTCCCGTCTGGACCAACAGGGTTAAGGCTGGAGAACAGGGTGCTGCAAGGCGGTATGCCCCCCCTAATCTGCGATGTCTCCACTGGGCGGCCGCGTCCGGTGGTTCCAGCCGCGTGGCGCTGCCGCATTTTGGACTCGATCCATTCTCTGGCGCACCCGGGAGTGCGTGCTTCAGTCAAAATGGTAGGAGAGAAATTTGTATGGCCGAGCCTGCGCAAACAAGTTAGAGAGTGGGCGGCAGCCTGCACGGCTTGCCAGCGGGCCAAGGTTCATAGACACACGAGAGCTCCCTTGGAGCCGTTTCACATCCCAGCTAAAAGGTTTGATCATGTCCACGTGGACCTCGTAGGCCCCCTCCCGCCCTCACAAGGGTGCACACATCTTCTGACAATGGTTGACCGCACCACGCGCTGGCCGGAAGTGGTTCCGCTGTCGTCAACCACAGCCGAGGAGGTGGCGCGCGCGTTTTTAACGGCATGGGTAGCGCGTTTTGGAGTCCCGTTGGACATTACGTCCGACAGAGGCCCACAATTTGTTTCCGAACTTTGGTCAGCGATGGCCCGCAGCCTGGGGGCAACGATCCACTGCACGACCGCTTACAACCTGCAGGCGGGTTATGCGAACGTTTTCACAGGTCACTGAAGGCGGCTCTCAGAGCGTCGCTTACGGATGCAAATTGGGTGGACAAGCTACCATGGGTTTTATTGGGGTTGCGTTCTGCACGTAAAGAGGATTTAGAAGCCTCCCCAGCTGAGCTAGTTTTCACACAGCCACTTCGGCTGCCCGGGGAATTTCTCCCAGATAATCCAGCGCCAGAGTGTTCCCCGGCTCAGCGGTTACAGAATAGCACGGGCCCGAGCACGCTACCTGGCCCCGTTCACCACAGTTTTTCGCGTGTTTTTGTGCCTAAGGCTTTAAAAAAATGCGGAGTTTGTTTTTGTCAGACATGATGCCCATCGTCCGCCTTTACGCCCACCTTATGACAGACCATATAGAGTGCTGGAAACAGGGGATAAGCATTTTTTGCTAGATTTGGGGGGCAGAAAAGAAATGATTGGCATTAACAGGCTCAAACCCACTTTTGTGGTAGCTGACGAAGCTGTGCAGTTGGCTAAGGCTCCTCGACGCAGCAGACCCCCTAGAGAGCATTCCCCAGAACACCCACAGAGGTTGACTAACAGTTCTCATCCCCAGGCAGCGATTCCACGGCAGGAAGACACCGCGGAAGTGGTACAGCCTGCTTAGAGCAAATACGGCAGAAGGTTGAGACCCAAGCGGCACGTGGACTGATATGTAGTGATTTTATTATGACATGCAATCTGTGGTTATGTTGTTCCATCTTAGACGTTTGGGGGGGTCATGTAGTGCACATATGTGGGTTCCATATGCTTCACATGTGTATCACTGTATGCTTATTGTGTGCTTCACGTCTCAGAGGAACAAAAGGTCTGAACCTCCTAGGGGTAACAGGAGGATGTGAAGTCTGGCCTTTTGTATGCAGAGAGATGGCCTTGAGGGATTTCCTGACCACCAGGACCTTAGGTGAAGACGAGAAGACCTGGAGGGGGAGACATTGTGATTTGGGATTAAAAGACCATGTGACTGTGGCTTTGATGTCCTGAGGTATTAAAGGGACAAATGTGGGGGGTTCCTTTCTCTTCTGTTTTTGAATGTTGGAGAATGTGAACGTGAATAAAACTGGTCTTGAGAAATAAACTCAGCCTCGTCCTTCCACATATCTCCACAATACCATTTGTTGGCAGGGGGTTCATTTTCATTTTTAAAAAGTTTAAACGACAAACTACTGAAAATGTTTTGGATGCTATTTCAGCTTGTCAAAGACAAACTGAAATTTTCTAATCACTATTTTTCTCACTCCGTTTTTTAGGGGTGCTGAGTTTAAATTATAAAAGGTCTAACGCCGCCTATGCTTTGCACATTAGAGCAGTTGAGTCACCCGAGCACTTTAAATCTTTGTTGAAAAGATACCTCTTTGCACTGGCTTTTAACACAGGTTGAGCTTGAATATTATGGATTTTATGGATCTTTTTTATTATTACCTCCGCCAAGAGGAGGAGGTAATGTTTTCGCCAGCACTGGTTGGTTGGTTTGCTGGTTTGCCTTTCTGTTAGCAACATTACTCAAAAAGTTATGAACGGATTTTGATTAAATTTTCAGAAAAAGTTTGATGGCACGGGGAACAGATGATTAGATTTTGGTGATGATCTGAGAGTGCATACCTCCACCAAGGGCTTTGTTTGTATTTGTGCAGCAGGATTACACAAAAACTACTGGATGGATTTGGATTAAATTTTCACCAGAGGTGGTCCTTGGGCTAGAGAGGAAGCCATTACATTTTAGTGATGATCCAAGAATGCATACCTCCGCCAAGGCTCTTATCTCCTCACAGAATGTTAGCAACAATACTCCAAAACTACTCGATGGATTTGGAGGAAATTTTCACCAGAGGTGGTTCATGAGCACCAGACGAACCCATTAGATATTGGTGATGATCTGAGAATGCATACCTCAGACAAGGCTCTTATCTTCTCACAGTGTGTTAGCAATAATACTCCAGCACTATGGACTTTGATGCAATTTTCACCAGAAGTGGCTCTAGGCCTACACACAAACCCATTACATTTTGGGGGTGATCCATGAGGAACAGAAGGAGCCTTGGCGGAGGAATGCACTCTCTGAGTGCTTTTCTAGTTCTACTTTGTGACTGACTGATTGTGGTAATGTATTGTTTTTATTTTTATCTTTTAGCATGTTTTGTGTACAGCACTTTGGGCAGCGCCTGTTGTTGTAAATGTGCTATATAAATAAATGTGACCTTGATAAGAGAAAATTTCCTATTTTGCAAAGAATGACCAGAAAAAAGAACAGGAGGAAGAAGAAGAAGAACTTTATTTATATAGCACATTTCACAGATAAAGATGAAAGTGCTTTGACAATAAAAATGCAGAGTAATATAAAACAAGGACATAAGATAACACAGCAATTTAAGCAAAAAGAAACATTAAAACATACAACTGAAATGAAAAAAAATAGAATAACACCAGGCCACCAGTCAATTAAAAGCCCACCTAAATAAAAGTGTCTTCAACTGTTTTTTAAAAGAGTCAACCAAATCAGTTAAACGTGTCATGAACTCCTCGTGTGCTTTTCCACAGCGCACGGAAGAGGGGAAAAAGGACGAGGATTTATACGCTGGGTTACACCACACACACATTTATTGAACACCACACCAATAAACAATTCCGGTGCAAATAATTCACAATGGCTAAAGGAGTCCTCAAGGACGCTCCACAGTCTGGGTGAGAATAACAGGGAAGGAATACACACAGAATAATACTCACGAGACTGGAGCTGTCCGAGTAAGTCCGAATAAGCACTAGGTGAACACAGTCCTCTGACGTGACTTCATACGGTGAGCGAAGACCGTATATGAAGTGCAATGACCCAGCAATGCATGACTGGAAAAAGGCTCCTTAAGTACATGCATTGCTGGATCCACAAATTGATCACACCTGGGGAAAAAAGCGGGGAGATGGCACATGGGAGTGGGAACAGCTGGCAGTAATAGAGAGGGGGCGTGGTCAGACCAGCAGACAGCTGGACAGCGCTCACTCCAGCGTGAACCCAAGAGGCTGCCTCTCTGCTGCCGGACAGACAGCAGTGGCTATGGGTATGGCAGAGTACACAGAAATACATATTATCATACATGCAACGTGGCACGTACCCACAGAGAGGCCAGGACCGAGCCAGGGGAAACCAAGCCTGCTCGGTTCCTGACCCCTTTAAGGGGTGGATTCCCAGACACCCAAAGAAACATCCTCCCCCCCCAACAGGAACAAACAACACAAACCCGGGTGGGAGGTAGGGGGAACAGGAAAGGTGGGAACACAACTCCCCGCCCAGGGGCCACAATGAACTCCCCCAAGCCCACGGGTGTTGGGGCTCAGGAGGCCGCCCAGAGTCCCAGGCCCAGCAGAAGGTCCAGTGGACCTTCGACAGTCAATCCTTCCGGCAGCCGACCAGCGTTGTTCATCCACCAGGGCCGGAGGGATGAGGCAGGAGGCGGCCTGCCTACCGGGAAGCTTGCAGGTGGGTGACCGGACCGAAGGGAGGGAACCCCCATGGCATAGGACCGGGAGGAGAAGGGGACCCTGGCATCGTCATGGTGATCCGCAGTGCCCTCGATGATCTCAGCTTGGGAACCAGCTACACCCGCGGTGGACCCCAACCGGGCCGGCTCCGCTGCACCCGAGGACCCCTGGAGATGGTTGTTCCTCTCCGGCAACCCTAGAACATGTCTCAGGAGTGGGAGAAGAAACAGGGTCACTAGGGTTGCCGGCAGCGGCGGAGCCCGGCAAAGGAAGTTCAGACTCAGCTATGCACTGCGCCTGACTCTCCTCACCCAGAGCCAGACAAGATCTCTCTAAAATTGTCATAAGAAAAACAAGAGAGAACACTTGCCTGAGCTCGAGCTCCACCACTGTCCAGGACTCCATCGATCCCGGTGAAGAACACTCGGGCCCAGCCTCCAAGAGGTCCAGCTCTGGCTCCCACTCCGCTGCAACTTACTCCACAGCAGGTGAGATGGTTATTGCAGTCCTATTGTCCCCTTGCAGCAGCTCCAATGCTGGGGATTCCTCCAGCATGGCTGCAGGAGAACCTCTCCGTGCTGGCTTTGGGGCGGAGTTCTCCGAAGCCCCCAGCTCCTCCACCGTCTGACAGCTGCTCCACTTCGCCTTGGGTCCATGGGCTTTATGGGCCTCATCCATAAAGTCCTGGATGAAGGTCGCTGCCCATTCCTTTTCCACCATGGGATGCCTCGCCGCTGATTTCCTCCAGCCGATGTGGGAGCGGTGTGCCGAAGGCATATTGGGGCAAACCAGTGGGTGAAAAAGACAGTCCAACTAATGAAAAAAGTAATTAGTGTGGGTGTACCCGCTAAATCCTTTTAGCGGGCTGGGTCATTCTGTCATGAACTCTTTGTGTGCTTTTCCACAGCGCACGGAGGAGGGGAAAAAAAGGATGAGGATTTATATGTTGGGTTACACCACAAACACACACACACACACACCGAATAAGCACTAGGTGAACACAGTCCTCTGACGTGACTTCATACGGTGAGCGAAGACCGTATATGAAGTGCAATGACCCAGCAATGCATGACTGGAAAAAGGCTCCTTAAGTACATGCATTGCTGGATCCACAAATTGATCACACCTGGGCGAGGAGCAGAAAGATGGCACATGGGAGTGGGAACAGCTGGCAGTAATAGAGAGGGGGCGTGACGGAGCACACCCTTTAAGGGGTGGATTCCCAGACACCCAAAGAACCCCCCCCCCCCAACAGGAACAAACAACACAAACCCGGGTGGGAGGTAGGAGGAACAGAGGGGAAGCGTTCCACAAGCGGGGAGCAACAGACTGGAATGACAGATCACTTCTGGTTTTATAGTGAATTTTAGGGACCGATAAAGGATTCTGGCCTGAAGACCTGAGTGATCGATCTGAAGAATATTGGGTTAAAAGATCATAATTGTATTTTGGGGCTTGACCATGAATTGCTCTAAAGATCTAGAATTTTAAAACAAGTACAAAATTTGACTAGTAGCCAGTGAAGAGTGACTAAAATTGGGGTGATATGGTCCCATTTGCAAGCTCCCGTTAAAAGCCTGGCCGCAGCATTCTGAACAATCTGTAGGCGGTTTAACAAACTGTTTACTGCAACGCTAAAAATTCTACCAGTAAAATAGAAGGCAAACCAATCTAAAATTGACTCAGGAAGCCCAAAATCACTATGCAAGCGCTTTAACAACACTGTATGGTGAACT
The DNA here is from genome assembly GCA_020510985.1 of Pholidichthys leucotaenia. NCBI lineage: Eukaryota > Metazoa > Chordata > Actinopteri > Cichliformes > Pholidichthyidae > Pholidichthys > Pholidichthys leucotaenia. The sequence goes on from CM035848.1 coordinate 176,493,365, forward strand.
GTGTCAAACGCAGCTATCAAGTCGAGCAGCACTAAGACTGTGTACTAGCCAAAGTCTGCAGCCATCAGCATGTCATGAGAGACTTTTAAAAGAGCAGTCTCAGTTGAGTGGATTTTCCTAAAACCAGACTGAAACGCATCAAATAATTTGTGTTCCTCCAAATAGGAAGTTAGTTGCTCAGCCACAACTTTTTGCAAAATTTTAGACATAAAAGCCAGTTTTGAAATAGGCCTAAAATTCTGACGAAGGCTTCCAGCCTATACATATATATATATATATATATATATATATATATATATATATATATGTATATGAAGAGTTCTTTTGCAAAAGCAGAGAAGTCCAGTTGAGTTCAAAATGAGAAAAAACACTTTTTCATCAGTAGGTTTATAGGTGTTCGTATTTCCAAATCAGCTTCTAAGACATGGTCACTTGAAATATGAGTATCTCAGACATAATAAAGCAAAAAAATCAAGCATCAACAAATTGTTACTTTTTGGCAATTTATTCGTATGTTTTTTGGTTTGTTTGTTTGTTTTGTTTGTTTGTTTTTATTTGCAAAAACAGATAAGTACCGAAAGCCATGCTATTTTGTCTGGATCATACTTGAATGTCTATAAGCATCAATATAGTATGATTGAAACACTGATTTAGACATATCCACTCAGTAAAATGGTATAATGACTGGCGCCTAGCGGCTGCCCCGGCCTTGGATGCACTCTGCAGAGCGTGCCCAAATGCCAAGTCACGTTTCGTTACCTTGTATTCATACATGTGTAATGACAATAAAGTTGAATCTCATCTCATCCCATCTCATAATATAGCTATAATAAAGCTATAATTCAAGATTAAAGATGCAAAGATTTCATTGTCAATACTACTATACGTACAGGACATACAGGAGGATTGAAATGGCGTTTCTCTCTCTCTCCATTGGTGTGCACAGTATAAAAAGAAAAGGAATAAAGCTGGGAAAAAAAGAAACTCCTTCCACATAGAGTCTACTACATAGTGAATATGCAGCCAACGGAGCAGTGAGAGAAGAGTTTCACATCACAACATAAACTATCTTAAGGTGTTTATATTTAATAATTCAGCAAAAACTATTTGATTTGATACATATTTACTACAAATTACATGCAGGTATTCATTTTTTTACCACCGTTAGTCTGTTACATTTTACTGTGTCACATGATGACGTCATTAACTGTGCCGCGAAAACAAGTCCAGTAGTGTCCGAAAGCGGTTAATTTTATTGTTATATTGAGTTTACTGTATAGTCCACTATATCTAAAATCATAATATAGCAAGTAGGGAGGGAACATTCCGAACACAGCCAGGGAAATCAGTCAGTGAGCAGACTGGGAAGGCAGCCAAGATGAGTCATGTGACCCAAATACCAAGTGCTGATTTGCCCTGTGGAGTAAAAAAAAAATAATAAAAATGCTCCCGGCGTTTATCGGCTTTTGAAAAAAAAAAACAAAAACAAAAACATGAATTTGTAGCGTTTATAACATAGGGCATATCAGCTTTTGAGACAAAACGATTTGAACTTCTATAAGTAGGTAATGCTAACAGTTGTTTGATGTAAAGAGTGAAATTTTCATGGAAGTGGCATTTATCAGTTGTTGCAAACAAACTTCATATATATATATATATATATATATATATATATATATATATATATATATATATATATATATAGACACACACACACACAGTATATATATGGGTGGGGCCATGGTGTTGGACTTCTCCACCCAGGGAACAATGGCCCAAAAGAGGAGGTGTCACCGGGGGTATCAGAGGGGACAGTCAGGATTATGCGCCCCCCAGGGAGGGGAGTAAATGCTGGAGCTGCTGGGAGAAGAAGGGTGTGAGAGTGGCGCCGGCGTTATGCCATGTTAATGTGCCACACAGGCTTTGTTCTAAACATAATGTACAGACGTGGACAAAATTGTTGGAACCCTTTTGTTAATGAAAGAAAAACCCACAGTGGTCACAGAAATAACTTGAATCTGACAAAAGTGGTAATAAATGAAAATTAACCAATGAAAATCAGACAATGCTTTTGAATTGTGGTTCAACAGAATTATTTTAAAAAACAAACTCATGAAACAGGCCTGGACAAAAATGATGGTACCCTTAACTTAATATTTTGTTGCACAACCTTTTGAGGCAATCACTGCAATCAAATGATTTCTGTAACTGTCAATGAGACTTCTGCACCTGTCAGCGGGTATTTTGTCCCACTTCTCATGAGCAAACTGCTCCAGTTGTCTCAGGTTTGAAAGGTGCCTTCTCCAGACGGCATGTTTCAGCTCCTTCCACAGATGTTCAATAGGATTTAGATCAGGGCTCATAGAAGGCCACTTTAGAATAGTCCAGTGTTTCGCTCTTAGCCATTCTTGGGTGTTTTTAGCTGTGTGTTTTGGGTCATTATCCTCTTGCAAGACCCATGACCTGCGACTGAGACCAAGCTGCCTGACACTGGGCAGTACATTTCTCTCTAGAATACCTTGATAGTCTTGAGATTTCATTGTGCCCTGCACAGATTCAAGACACCCTGTGCCAGATGCAGCAAAGCAGCCCCAGAACATAACAGAATCCCTCCATGTTTCACAGTAGGGACAGTGTTCTTTTCTTGGTATGCTTCATTTTTGCGTCTGTGAATATAGAGCTGATGGGCCTTGCCAAAAAGTTCCAGTTTTGTCTCGTCTGTCCATAGGACATTCTCCCAGAAGCTTTGTGGCTTGTCAACATGTAGTTTGGCAAATTCCAGTCTGGCTTTTTTATGATTTGTTTTCAACAGTGGTGTCCTCCTTGGTCGTCTCCCATGAAGTCCACTTTGGCTCAAACAATGACGGATGGTGTGATCTGACACTGATGTACCTTGACTTTGGAGTTCACCATGAATGTGTTTAGAGGTTGTTCTGGGCTCTTTTGTTACCATTCATATTATCCGTCTCCTCCTGCGGCCACATCCAGGGAGGTTGGCTACAGTCCCGTGGATCTTAAATTTCTGAATAATATGTGCAACTGTAGTCACAGGAACATCAAGCTGCTTGGAGATGGTCTTATAGCCTTTACCTTGAGACAACTCTCTCCTTTGCTTCCTCTGGTCCATGTTTAGTGTGGTACACACCATATCAGCAAACAGCACAATGACTACTTGTCACCCTTTAAATAGGCCGACTGACTGATTACAAGTTTGTAGATACCTGTGATGTTAATTAGAGGACACATCCTGGTTGAACATGTCCCTATGGTCACATTATTTTCAATCTTTTATAGGGGTACCATCATTTTTGTCCAGGCCTGTTTCATGAGTTTGTTTTTTTTAAATAATTCTGTTGAACCACAATTCAAAAGCATTGTCTGATTTTCATTGGTTAATTTTCATAGAATTTTTATTTATTATCACTTTTGTCAGATTCAAGTTATTTCTGTGACCATTGTGGGTTTTTCTTTCATTAACAGAGGGGTACCAACAATTTTGTCCACGTCTGTATGATGGTAGGAAGTTCCGGGTCTGATGCATGGTATTAAAGATATAAAAGAGGAATGCACAGAGACCTGGGATCTTTTTTGCTGTAAGTTATGTTGGAGAAAGGATAAAGTTTCTGTATCGTCCAGCCCGTTGCCTCGCCTGCCTCCTTTCTCCACATTGGTGACCCTAAGACGTGCCATGGAGAGCGAGCCAAGCACCGCCCCAGAGACTGCCTGGAGGGAGGGCACCAGCACCGCGTGCATGGTCTCAGTCAAACTCCCCAACTTCTGGCTTCACAACCTGACTGCGTGGTTCTTGCACATAGAAGCCCAGTTCGCACTCCGCAGGATAACAACGGACGATACCAGGCATTACTATGTGGTCACTGCGCTGGATGCATGTGCCACACAACAGGTGACGAGGCTGCTGCAGGAGCCGCCGGCCCAAGGAAAATATGAAGCACTCAAGAGGATACTTCTACAGTGCTATACCCTTTCTGACAGTGAGAGGGCAGAGATACTCCTAACGTGTTCGGAGTTAGGGGACAGATCAGCAGTGGAACTGATGGAGGGCATGTTGGCGCTGAGGGGGAAGGATGACAAATCTTTCTTGTTCACCCACTTCTTCCTCAGGAACGTACCGGCTACAGTGAGGGTGATCCTGGCCAATTCGCCACGGCTGGTTGCTAAGGACTACCGCGCCCTGGCGCAGGAGGCAGACAGCATCATTTTGGCGACCAGAACTTTCAGCGTGCAGACAGTGGCATCGGCATCCATGAGGGACTCCAGCGAGGTCGAGGAGCCATTTGTGATAGCCGGGACGGACACCAGAAGACAAAGAAATGGGGCAATCTGTTTTTATCATCACTGTTTCGGCTCGAATGCTCAACGCTGCCTGTCGCCATGCCAATTCAAGAAGCTGGGAAGACAGCACGTTCGGAATTCAGTGGCAGCTGCAACCGATGGCAACAGGAACAGACTGTTTTATGTCATGGACACACATTCGGGGAGACGGTTTGTGGTGGACTCCGGCTCCCAGAAGAGCCTCATCCTGCCGGTCAATGCAGACAGGGTGGCAGGACGCAGCGGTCCCGAGCTCATGACCGCCAATGGATCCACCATCAGGACATCTGGCGAGCGGACACTGACGATATGCTTACATGGACACAACTTTCAGTTGGACTTTGTGATAGCTGCATGTTCCAGCCCCATTTTAGGCACAGGTTTTTAATGTGCTTATGGGTTGTTAGTCAGTGTTGCTAATAGGACATTAGTGTACACTGTCTCTTTTACCTCACTGCCCTTCACAGCTCGGGGAGCTGGGTCGACAACACTGGCTAACGTTATAGCTCCAGGAGGTAAGTACCAACAGTTACTCGCACAGTTCCCAGCACTCACGATCCCGACTTTTTCGGCTATGGTAACCAAACACGGGGTCAAGCACTTTATAACGACAAAAGGTCTGCCGATGTTCACGCAACCTCGCCATTTGGATGCAGCTAAACTGGCCAGTGGCACAAGAGGAGTTTACCAACTTAGAGCAGTTGGGCATCGTCAGGCACTCCAACAGCTCGTGGGCATCCCCGCTACACACAGTGCCTAAAGCCGACGGATCGTGGTGACCGTGCGGCGATTTCTGGCGCTTGAATAACGCCACGGATCATCATCATCATAGCAGTCTGTCATGGACGACAATGATTGTTTCATTTAGGTCTGATCCGATTCCTCCATACAGCTCTGTCCTTAGCCTTTGGCTGCCAGGAACTTCTGTCTATATCCAACTTCTTCAAGTTTCTTTTTACAGTGTCTTTAAATCTGAGCCTTGGTCTACCCTGATTGCATTTGCCCTCGCATAACTGTGAGTAGAGTATTTGTCGAGGGAGACTCTGGCTATCCATCCTCTCACCATGTCTGAGCCATCTCAGGTTCATCTGTATTAGCATGTCCTCCATTGATGGTAGACCAGCTCGTTTCAGCACTTTCAATCTTGTCTTTCCATGAGATGTCCATTATGGCTCGAAAGTGTCTCATTATGCACACGTGGAGTTTCTTTACCTGCACTCTGTAGACAGTCCAAGTTTCAGCACCGTAGAGTAGTCAGTAATGTCGCTCTGTACACTTTGCATTTCACATGGATAGACACATGTCGATTGTTCCACAGTCTCTCTCTCAAGTTTCCAAACACAGTGGTCACTCTTCCCATTCTGAGAGATAGTTCATCCTCCAGCCAAGCATTCTCTGAAACAGTGCTCCCGAGATGTTTGAAAGTCTTACACTTGACTAGTGGCTCTGTACCAATGCTGATCTCTTCTGATAGTGATGTTGATAATTGGAACTTTGGTGGTTGATAAAGGCACTCTGTCTTCTTGATGTTGATTTGGAGGCTGAATTGGCTAGCTTTTGCAAAGTTCTCCACTAAAGATTGCATATCTTCCGCACTGTGTGCAACTAGAGCACCGTTGTCGGCAAAGAGCATTTCTCTTCCTACCTTTATCAATGTCTTACTCTTGGCTTTAAACTGTGTCACTTTGAACAAGTCTGCTTCTTTCCTTGTTTGAATGTATAATCCTTCTGAAGTGTCTTTGAAGGCCACCTCAAGCATGGCTGCCAGATATAGCGAGAAGAGTGTAGGCGCCAGCAAACACCCTTGTTTCACCCCGTTGCTTACTTAGAAGTCTTTAGATACTGAACCACTCATTGCCACATTTTCTTGCAAACCTGTATGGAGTGCTTCGATCAGGCTGACAAACTTCTCTGTACAGCCATATTTCTTGAGTACCTGCCAAAGTCCTTGTCGTGATACAGTATCAAAGGCTTTACTGAAGTTAGTGAAGACTACATAAAGTGGCATGTTCTGTTCGATACACTTTTCTTGAACCTGTTTCAAGCAGAAAATCATTGTGCCATTGTGTGTCCATTGTGCTTCTTCCACTTCTAAAGCTGCACTGGGTTTCTGGTAGTACATTCTGCGAGATGTGTTCATTGAGTCTGCTCAGTAGTACACGTGAGAGAATCTTACCAACAGTGGCTAGCAGTGATATTCCTCAGTAATTTCCACAATCTTTCCTGTCACCTTTCTTGAACAAAGGAACAATACTTGCATCTTTCCAGTCTTGAGGTACTTTCTAGCCATCCCACATCTTTTGGATGAGCTTGTGTATGCAGTTGGTCAGCTGAACACCACCAAAGTTCCACACTTCTGCTGGAATTCCATCCCTTCCTGGAGCTTTACCATCCTGTGTTGTCCTGATAGCTGCCATTAGTTCATCAAGATTTGGTGGTTCATCCAGACTTGATACAGCTGGTCATTGCACTAGAGCTTCTTTAGCCTCTTCAGTGAGATCTCCAGGGTTGTTTAGTAGCTGGTCAAAGTGGTCTGCAAATCTGTCCAGGATCTTGTCTTTCCCCTGCAAAAACGTTTCACCATCCATAGCCTTTAGTTGGATCAATCCTCTTGGTTTAGGGCCATAGATTTCTCTCGAACATGTGAAGAATGTTTTCACGATTGTTATCCCATTCTGCACATCCAGGATTTTTCCATGCACTTGGCCGGGGCACATGTTTCTTCGAAAGTGGATCTGGTTCATGGATACCATCAGGTCCTGGTGGAAGACGTTCCAAAAACAACGGTAATAACTCCTTTCGGCCTCCTTTTCAAGTTTTTACGCATGCCGTTCAGATTAATAGGCGTGGCCCAGATATTCCAGAGAATGATGGATGCAGTGCTTCGCGACTTGTCCTTTGTTTTTGTCTACTTAGACAACATTCTGGTAGCTAGAGCGTCCAAGGAGGAGCACATCGCCCATCTCAAGATGGTTTTCCAGAGGTTGGATGCACACGGGTTGATAGCTTACCCGTCAAAGTGCCAGTTCAGCGTGCCAGAGATTGATTTTTTGGGCCACCACATTTCACTGGATGGCACGATTGCGTTACTGGATAAGGTGCGCGCTGTGTTGGACTTTCCATGCCCGCAGACCGTGAGAGCACTACATGAGTTTTTGGGAATGGTTCATTTTTATTACTGTTTCCTTCCCCGAGCAGCCCAGCTGATGCAGCCGTTGTATGCTGCCCTTAAAAAAAAGAAGCCCGCGGAAGCCATCGACTGGACTCCCGAGCGAGTCCAGGCTTTTACTAACGCCAAAACAGTGCTTGCGGATGCCGTGTTGTTGGCCCACCCAGATCCATCTGCGTGGATAGCACTCACTATGGATGCATCTGATGTTGCCATAAGGGCAGTGGTGGAGCAGTACATCTCAAGTTCGTGGAAGCTGCTCACATTTTTCAGCCAAACTTTGCATGACAACGAATGCAAATACAGCACGTTCAATAGGGAATTGCTGGCTCTCCACCTGGCAACACGCCATTTCCAGTTTTGGTTAGAGGGGCACTAGTTCACCGCGTTCGTGCATCATAAGCCACTGACGTACGTGATTGCCAAGGTCTCAGAACCATGGTCACCCCGGCAGCAACGGCATTTGGCCGCAATTTTGGAGTTTACTACCGACATTCAACACGTCTCCAGTAAGCGACGTGTCTGTCACGTGCATTAGTCTCCCCGGTCTACATGGGAATAGATTTCCCCGCAATGGCCATGGAGCAAGTCAAGGACGTGGACATTTGCATGCTCCAGTCTGCGCCTACTAGGTTAAGGCTGGAGAGCAGGGTGGTGCAAGAAGGGTTCCCTCCCTTGCGCTGCAACGTCTCCACCGGCCGCCCATGCCCGGTGGTTCCAAGCTCTTGGCGCCGCCACGTTTTTGATTCGGTCCACTCCATTTCACGCTTCGGTGAAGCTAGTGGGGGTGAATTTCATCTGGCCGCACTTGCGCAAGGACGTGAAAGAGTGGGCTGCAGCTTGCATCGTGTGCCAGCGGGCTGAAGTGCACAAGCATACCAGAGGCCCCCTCGAGCCGTTCCAAATCCCGGCCAGGAGGTTCGACCACGTACACGTGGATTTGGTGGGACCCCTCCCGCCGTCGCAAGGTTTTATGCCCCTCTTAACAATTGTGGACCACACCACACGCTGGCCTGAAGTGGTCCTGCTGGTTTCTACCATGCCCGCAGAAGTGGCTCGTGTTTTTTTTGTCGGCTTGGGTCGCACGGTTCGGATCCCTGTCGGACATCACTTCCAACAGGGGTCCACAATTCGTTTCAGAACTCTGGTCCATGATGGCCCACAGCCTGGGGGTCAAAATTCACCACACTACCACGTACAACCCCCAGGCTAACGGGTTATGCGAGCATTTTCATAGGTCATTTAAAGCTGCGCTCAGAGCTTCGCTCACGGATGCAAATTGGATTGACCACCTGCCCTGGGTTCTTTTAGAGTTGCGCGCCACACCTAAGGAGGATTTGGCAGACTCCCCTGCAGAACTCTTTTTTTCTCAGCCGCTGCAGCTTCCCAGAGCGTTTTTACCGGAAAACTTCACACCTGAGGCTGATCCGCCCACGCAATTTTTGCATAGTACGGAGTCTTTTAATGTACCAGGCCCGGCCCACCATTATTTTCTCTGCACCTTCAACCCAAAAAGCTTGCAGAATGCCAGTTTCGTTTTTGTCAGGAATGATGCGCACCGGACCCCACTGTGCCCACCATACGACGGACCGTTCAGGGTGTTGGAATCTGGGGCAAAGCATTTTGTGTTAGACTTGGGGGGACATAGAGAGACCGTCTGCATCGACAGGCTGAAGCTCGCTTTTGTGTTGGCAGATGAGCAGGTGGTGTTGGCCCAAGCTTCCTGGTGCGGATGCCCACCATTGGTGGCTCCGCAAGTTGGGGATCCCTCGGCAGGGACCTGTGCTCACGAAGCTGATGTGTTTTCTCCCCCTCCCTTTTTCCCTCCACAGACTGACATGCTCTCCTGTACACCCCGCCAGCAGGGCGGTTCGACTGGATTGGCAATCTCCCATTACAGTCACTATGGGCGCCAGCTCAAGCCCAACGGACAGGGGTGGGGGGGGTGGGGGAGGTTTAGTGCCCTTTCTGGGTGTTCGGGGGGGTGGCATGGTGTTAAACTTCTCCACCCAGGGAACAATGGATCGAAAGAGGAGGTGTCACGGGGGGTATCAGACGGGACAGTAAGGACTATGCGCCCCCTGGGGAGAGGAGTAAATGCCGGAGCCACTGGGAAAAGAAGGGTGTGAGAGCGGCGCCGGCGTTATGTCATGTTAATTTGCCGCACAGGTTTTGTTCTAAACGTAATGTATGATGATCGGAAGTTCCGGGTCTTGATGCATGGTATTAACCCTTAAACTGCCTTGGTTCATGGACAGGTAGTGCTGTGGAGTATCTGTGTCACAGTTCCACGACTGTCATGTGACGTGGCCTTAAACCATAATAAATCCCCAGACCATAATAAATCCCCAGTTGTACTAAGTATTGCACCTCACAAGGTGGCAGACTCATAACTTACTGCTCTTGCCTTGAAGGACTAATGGCCCCCATATACACCCCCCCCCACACACACACACACACACACTTCTGGACACCAGAGAAGAAGAGTTTGTAAACAAATGTTGATTGATCGCAAGACGGAGGAGGCATCTGCTCCCAAATTTGCCAACTATGATTCTAAAAAGAGATTATTTAGCTTATAAGGGTAAATATCTACATTATATTATAACAGAGGGTGGGCGAAGCTGGTTGATGTTCACCTGCCATTGACCCCAGTGCCATGTGACTGGACAGAACAATCGTGCTGGTTCCTGGTCGTCATATGAGATAAATTGCAGTGGAATAAAAGTGAAATTTAGGTGGAATAATCATATCAGTTTCTGGATGTGGGAGCGAAAGTGAAAATGACTGACAGAAGACAAAATAATGACCAGAATGGACGAAAATGGACGAAGTGAGCCACCTGGCCAGCAGTAAGTTTGACCAATTTCTTTGTTTGTTTACATTGTACTGATTTTCTGGTTCATATACTTTAAAGATAAGATAACAAAAACCCCAAAACAAAAAATGGTGACAAAAACCCAAACCATCCTTTTTGTAAATATGTACAAAGTCCGCTTTTGACTGAAAGTTATGTAATTCGATATGGCTGCTGTAGCATTATGCAAATTAGATGTGTAAATTTACTCCTATCTCAAACTGGATCATATTCTACATCTTTCTAATTGACAGTAAGCCATTATCTCTTACCACTTTCAAGTTATAGCCTTGGAAATCTCTGACATCCGAACTGAGTATTTTCTTGAAAAAAATCTTGACCACTAGGGGCTGACGGCGCAACGGAGCGCCTCAGGCAGTCAAACAGTTAAAGATATAGAAGAGGAATGCACAGAGACCAGGGATCTTTTTTGCTGTAAGTTATGTTGGAGAAAGAAAAAAGTTTCTGTGTCTGCTCATTGCCTCGCCTGCCTCCTTTCTCCACAATATGTCCTATACATTAAAAACATGTCATACACGCGATGTTATCACCAAACAAATTCTCTACATTGTCCTCTTACATATATATTCTCTTTTTTTAACTCCTCCTTCTGTCTATTTCTCTTTTGTTCCAGCATATCTGTACTGAGTTTTGATCTAAAAACATCTGTTTTCACCAGCGTTTCAGTCAACGTTTGCCAAAGGAGCTTAACTTAGGCTGACTTAGGTGAATTCTGTATAACTTATCCCAGCACTCAGGAACTATTACAAATTAAGTACAACTTTCCCCAATGTTTATTTCCAAACATCAGCAAATTTTCAGCATGCTGAAAATTCTCAACAAATACAGCTTTTGCCAGCGTTTGCCAAGAAACACCAACTTTTATCAACTTTTGCCAGCAGAGCCAGACATTTGCCAAAACGTTAGTTAGAAGTTGGTCCAAATGTTGTAGTGTGAATCCACACAAAAAAGCAGGTCCAGAATGGCAGGAAACCTCCACAAATGCTGATCTTTTTATGAGCATCGCCTGATGCTGATGTCAGCTGAACTGCGCTGAGTATTCCTTTGCTCAAGTTAACCTAAGTTGGCAACTGCTACACATACGCTAGCCTAAGCTGGCAAAAGTTTGACAACACTGAATGAAACGCTGGCAAATGTCAGCAAAAGTTTGTGAAAGTTTGTAAAAGTTCGTGAAAATTGGTGTGTCCTCATGAGCGTAATTTCACCAACATTTGGACTGATTTCTCAGATTTTCCAAAATGTCAGTAAAAGTCGGTCCAAACGTTATAGTGTGAACCCAGCTTAAGGTCTGCACCAGTGTCCCTGAATGTAGTTTGAACTATCAGCCATATATGGCACTTTTCCACAATCACAGTTCTTTTTTACTTGTTTCTATTCTCCACTACTTGTTTCTCCCTTGGTTGTTGATCCATTACAACCCTGTAAAGCCGCGTAAACTCGGTAGTGGGCGGGATTGAGGTGGCGCCACACTCTGCTGACGTCAAGCACGCGACCGAATCCTTCACAACAAAGAAAATGGCGGATTACGAGCGGAGGATTTCCACGTTGGTTCTTCTCTGGCTTTTGAACACAATGAATGTTTTTAAGCGGTGAAGAGAGTTTTACAGGAGAAGACGACGTGCATTGAGAGAATACACGTTGGAGCAGTACCAGAGACTCGTTGATGCCATTGGGGAATATCAAGCAGCGGAATATGAAGCGGAATATGAAGCAGAGAGCTTAATTACCCAGCACATCATGCACATCAAACACATCAAGCACACGAGGAAACAGTTTTTGGTAATTTAATGCTTTCTATTGTCATTTTATCGTCATGTCATTGTTGTGTACAGCATTTTGATGTCGCCAGGTTATCAGTATTAATATGTATGCTGTGTGTGTGTTTTAGTTGGCTGTGTTTTTGCAAAATCAACACTGCAGACCATGGACCTGGGCAGTAACCCATAGCTCGCAGTGGTGGGAGAATATTGTCCCCAGCTTCTCAAGCACACAGTGGTTGCAGAACTTCCGGATGTCCGAGGACACTTTCACCTACTTGTGCCACAAATTGCGTCCATGCATGGAGCTTCAAGACACGACATTCCGCCAGTGTGTGCCTCTGAGGAAGAGAGTGGCCATTGCACTGTGGAGACTTGCTACCGGTTCAGAGTACCGCACTTTTGGACATCTTTTTGGTGTCAGCATCACAACGGTGTGCAGGTGCGTACATGATTTTTGTGCAGCAGCAGAGTCATTGCTGGTTCCAGATCAACTCCATTTTCCTGATGAAGTGAGGTTCACGGAAATGTCGGCCTACATCGAGAGTCGGTGGGGGCTACCATTGTGCGTTGGTGCCATTGATGGATCCCACATACCCATCATAGCACCAAGAGAATATCACACCGGCTACTTTAATCGTAAAGGCTGGCACTCTGTACTCCTTCAAGGTGTTGTTGATGGAAGGGGGTTGTTCTGGAATGTTTTTGTAGGGCTGCCTGGGAGCATGCACGATGCTAGGGTGCTGAGACTGTCCACACTGTGGGATTTAGCCAGTCGGGGAAACCTCTTCCCACCTAAACTCGGGAACATTTGTGCGGTAAGCGTAGGCTACTTCATCCTTGGAGACTCTGCTTATCCACTGCAAAACTGGCTGTTGAAAACATTCAGTGACACCGGACGACTGACTGAAGAACAACAGACGTTCAACCAGACCATCAGTAGAGTACGGGTGGTTGTGGAGAATGCTTTCGGCAGGCTGAAGGGAAGGTGGCGCTGCATTCTAAAACGGAATGACTGTGACATTGCACTGGTTAAATCGATTGTGTTGACTTGTTGTGCACTGCATAATCTGTGTGAGAGTCATGGAGAGGCCTTTGACACTACATTGGATGATGCAGCAGATGAACAAGTGGTGGTGGCAGCATCACAGGGAGTAGAGGAGCAGGGTGGAGATATAGGAGATGCTGTGATGCAGTACTTGTGTAGCAATAATTAGACATTTCATTTTTTCAGTATTCATGTGCATACATATGTCAAACGTTTGTTTTTTAAATAAAATTTGGTGCACTTTTCATCTGCGTCTCCTCTGTTGTTCATAACGGTTAACTCTTAAGGGACAGCTAATTAAATGCTAAAAGCTTGTAATTGACCTTGGAATTATGTATGTGGATACTTGTTATATTTCCAATTAATCATAGCCCTATTTTACTTACAAAATAATTTAAATTATTTAAAAAAAAAGCCAATTCAACTACAGTAAAATTCTTGTTTTTGTGTATCATTTTCCCATTGATAGTTCTTTTTAAGGGATATGTGTTCAGGGATGGGAAATGACACGCTAAAACACCGTAGAAAATGACTGCAGAAAATCCAGCAGCTGAACAACTCCCTTTTGGTTTGATTGAATTGCCAATTGACCTTGGAATTATATGTGGAAACTTGTTATATTTCCAGTTAATCCTAGCCCACTTTTACTTACAAAATTATTTTCAAAATTTTAAAGAAAGGCAATCCAACTGTAGCACCATTTTGTATGTTCAGTGTCATTTGAGTATCATTTTCCCATCTATTGATATTTCTAAGGGATATGTGTTCAGGGATGGGTAATTACACGTTAAAACACCTTACAAAAATGAATACTAACTAACTAACCTGCACTTATATAGCGCTTTTCTAGTCACAAAGACCACTCAAAGCGCTTTCACTAATACTAACCCTCTACTCTAAGGGCCTATAGGAAACAAATATCTAGGGACAATTTAGAACAACCAATTAACCTAACATGCATGTCTTTGGATTGTGGGAGGAAACCGGAGCCCCCGGAGTAAACCCACGCAGCACAGGGAGAACATGCAAACTCCACACAGAAAGGTTCCAACCCCTGCCAACCTGGGGATTCGAACCAGGAACCTTCTAGCTGTAAGGCAACAGTGCTAACCACTGCACCACTGTGCTGCCCAACAAAAAAGGCAGCAGCTAGACAACTCACTTTTGGTTTGCTGGAATTGCTAATTGACCGTGAAATTATATGTGGAAAATTGTTATTTCCACATAATCCTAGCCCAGTTTGTCTTACAAAATAAATTTTAAAATTTAAAGAAAGGCAATCAAACTGTAGCACCATTTTTTATGTCGATTGTCATTTGAGTATCATTTTCCAATCTATTGATATTTATAAGGGATATGTGTTCAGGGATGGGTAATTACACATTAAAACACCTTAGAAAATCACTGCAAAAAAAAAAGCAGCAGCTAGACAACTCACTTTTGGTTTGATGGAATTGCAAATTGACCTTGGAATTATATGTGGAAAATTGTTATTTCCAGTTAATCCTAGCCCAGTTTGTCTTACAAAATAAATTTAAAAAATTTAAAGAAAGGCAATCAAACTGTAGCACTATTTTTTATGTAGAGTGTCATTTGAGTATCAATTTCAAATCTATTGATATTTATAAGGGATATGTGTTCAGGGATGGGTAATTACACGTTAAAACACCTTAGAAAATCACTGCAAAAAAAAAAAGCAGCAGCTAGACAACTCACTTTGGGTTTGATGGAATTGCCAATGGACCACGAAATTTTATGATGAAACTTTTGTTATTCCTATTAAATACTGTGACATTATCAGACTGGCCAACACCAAATTATAATTTTATTTTTCAAACCTATGACACATTGGATGTATTGAATCAGAAAATCATAGGTTTATCATATTCATGTCAACGTTTACAACTACAAAAGTGTTATATTTGGGTTTACATGTATGGGTATTTTCCCTTTATATTATACTAGACTCCTTATAATGTATTGAAATTCTATGAATTTGGAATGACGATAGAATATTCAATTTACATGTACTTACCTTTTACCTACTTCTGCTTTTACCTTCAGTGTCTACTGCTGAATGTAAAGTACACCTGTGCCACTGCTTACAATTTAACTTGAAAACTGTACAAAATTTAGAGAAATGTATACTGCCGTCATAATTTTTATTAACTTTAACAATAACAATTACATTACCTTTAAAAATCATGACAGCTTTATGGATGAACAGCGGCATTTGGCTAATATGAGGCAATGGAATGTGTATGTAATTATTCGCCTTTCTCATTTAGTTATAACAGACAAACCACACTTTTATCCAAAAAAGTAACAATTTAATAACATTAGAAATATTCCCAAAACATGTTTAAAAACTGGGATTTTTCAATACTTCCACAAGACTGCCAAAATGGTTTAGGAAAACTCTGTTGAAAGAAGCCGTCTCGGCCAGCTCATCCCTTCTGAATGCTTCTTCCTTCTCCTGGGCTGACTGCAGGTTTGCTGCAAGCATTCGTAGCTCCTGATGGTGTCTTTCGCGCTGTTCATGGAGCCGTTCGTGGAGCTGTTGATGCTGTTCGAGCATCCTATCATGGGCCAGCGTCTCATCAGCATGACTCTGGGCCATTACTGATGCCAGGTCGGCCAAGGTGTTGCTTCTTTTCCTCTTGGCTAGATGAAAGACAGATTTTTTTTTTTAGATAACGCTGGAGCAAAACATGTCAAAAAAACAAAATATGGAATTAAACTTGTGAAAGCCAGTGGTGGGATGCTTCTTTGCTGTATTTAAAGGCCAAATGTCACGTAATTTTTTTTTCTAAATAACAACGAATTTAGATAAAATACACATAGCTTAAACCAAATATTCATACCGGAGACCATATCACCCACCTGTATTTACATAATTGCACAAAATACACCAGGTGAAGGCCCCACCTTGCTTGCTGGCTTGTGACAGCCAGTCCAGACCACGCCCATGTTTTTGACATCACCAGTTGTACCCTGGCTGCCCTGCCTATCCACATTCACACTTATCAACATTGGACAATCATGACGGAAAGTGACAGCGATTGTGAACAAATTAGTTTAGTTTTGTCTTTTTTTTTTTGTCTTTTTTTTGTCAGTGGTTCAGACAGTGACAGAGGCATTGAACCTTACAGGTTCGAGCCGTCCGAGACGGAATCAGATGCTTTGTCTGATGACAACAGTTCCAACGATGACCAGAGAGCAGAACCAGTGGAAAATGTCATTGAACTGGACATTAATCGCCTCCAGAATTGCGAAGCCGAAGGGGGTATGTCGAGGGCGCCCCATAAATATTGATTTTTCGGAAGCCATTATTATTACAGTGGAGGAGAGCCGCTGCTGTCAAGAAATTGACCAGATCAATATGAAAATGGAGGCGCATACCTGTCAAGTGAGACGTTTTCGCCGTATTTTGGTGCCAAGCGCGGCTGTGGGGGACGGCGGAGTGGTGGCGGACACTTTTCTGGGAAATGTTTTAAATGTAGTTCGTGTTGTTATTGTCAAATATTTTAAGGAAAATACGGGGAAAAAACAGGACAGGACGTGTTGCGGAGCACGTCCTGTGTGTGATCCCCCACAGCTGGTGCTGGCAGATGGCTCAGCCTGAGCTATTCGCACTACAGTGTGGACTCAATCAGTCTAATGGCCGCGGCGGGCAGATCGCTCAGCGTGAGCTATTCTCACTACAATGAGAAGTGTGGAGTCAATCAGTCTAATGGCCGCGGCGGGCAGATCGCTCAGCGTGAGCTATTCTCACTACAATGAGAAGTGTGGAGTCAATCTTGTCGGGGCGGGCAGATCGCTCAGCGTGAGCTATTCTCACTACAATGAGAAGTCATTAGGACAATGGTTTAACACGTTCAGCTGTGCAGCGGTTGCGGAACAGACAGAGATCGCCTTACAAATACAGAATTCTGCTTTTTTTTTTTATTTTGCGCCGGACGCTGAGTTGTGTTGTTATTGTCAAATATCCATGAATCCTTAAAATATTTGACAATAACAACACGAGTTGTATTTGGGGCATTTCCCAGAGAGGTGTCCCTTGTTGCTCCGCCGTCCCTTATAGCCGCTTTTTACGGTGTTGAAGTACGCCGAAAACGTCTCACTTGACAGGTATGAAAACATTTCCCAGAGAAGTGTCCCTTATTACCCAGCTGTCCCTGATAGTCCCGTTTTAAGGTATGGGTGAAATATCCAATTTTTTCTTTCTTGTTGCTCACTTCAACCTTCCAGTCTCCATGTAAACAATCAATTAAAATACCCCAAGCATCAAACTAGGGTACAATCGATTTCGTCACTTCCGCCTTCTTCCCCAGGCGATTCCACGGGCCGTGTCAGGCCAAGCGCGGCAGTTTTAAATTAACGAATATTCCGTTGTTACTGAAGCATATGCACCAAGACCCGAACGGATCGGTTCCCTTTTATATCTAGTTTCAAGATATTTAAACTACCCTGTTACGTGACATTTGGCCTTTAAGATCAACTGTCATGTTGCTGGCCCTCAGTAGAGTGGATTGTGCAACTTCTGGGTTGCTGTGGTTAGGCTACATCCCATTCATTCAGAAAATGAATAATTTGAAAAAGTTTTTGATTGGATGGGTTATTTGTAAAAGAATTTCTTTGTACTGTGGCCTCAGAAATCAGAAGGGGTTAATACTGTTCACTGAAGCATGTTGATTTGAAAGTTGGAACATGTGCTTTTATTTTTTATAAAAAATACAACAGTATTTCAACCACCACCACACCTAATAAAAACTGCACTGGGTTGTTATGAAAACACCCCTGCATCTAGTGTTTTTTTTTTTTTTTTTTACGTACAAAGACATTTTAAATTCCTTATTATGCGTCTATAGAAAATAACAATAATCACATTAAAAAAAACGGGTGGTCATTTTCAGTTGTGCCTTACCAGAACTTGCTCGGGACATGACGGATGCTGATGGACCTGCCAATATTGCGGACAGTGGTGTTGACACCGATTCTGGCCCCCAGAGAGACGCCGGAGTGTCCGGGCGGTCCTGTGAGGCGGACCCCTGGCATGCGAGAAGTGATTCTAGAAGGAAAATGCACACAATAAAGCTCACCAACAAAGTGCAACATGTACAGAAAACACCAAACTTTTTAACCAGAATACAATAATAAGCTTCTTTTCAGCGTTTTGTTTAAGTGAATACTGAAATAAAAGCATGAAGCTGCTACCTCACAGCAAGCTGCGGAGGTAGCCGGATATTAGCTGGCTAACCATCATCACTAACCATTGCCCACAATCGAAAAACTTTCTTTATTGCTTAAAAGAAGTGAGCTTTTGACCGAAAGGACCAATTTGCGAAAAGACAGGCAATATTAAAACAACACTCACCGTCAACGTTTTCCAATTGTGTGGCCGTGTCGAGCACATTGTCTCTGCCATTGCTAGCAGACCGATGCCCGTATATCGCGTCCATCTGCTCGTACCATTTCCATTCCTTTCTACTCGCACCACTGCGTCCGTTATGGTCCTTTATGGCCCGATAATCGCTCTTCGTTTTTTTTAGTTTTTCACGACACTGTTTGGCAGTCCGGATGAACCCTTGGGCTGCCCTTTGGTCGGACAACTCCTGGTATATTTTTTCATTGCGAGTTGCCCCATCCAACTCGTTCTGGATGTGGTCGTCGGCTACGAAGGAAAGAAAAGTCCGCACCTCCTGGTTTGTCCATGGAATAAACTTGCGCGTGGACATCGTGGACATCGTTAACACAATTGTGAAGCCGCTCACCGTGTTTACTCGCTGAAATTATAAATGGTGGTCGTGTAGCTTCAACAGAAAACTGAAAACGGACGCTTTTTTTGTGACGTTTGTGACGTCAGCGGCTAGCAGTCGATTGACGTCAAATCACACCTCGATTTTTCTCGTTTGTCCCCTGCCCCTTAACTGGCATGAAAATCGTATCGGTTAAAGCGAGTAGGGTACTGTGGAAAGAGCGAGAAAGTGAGTAAAGTAAAAGTAAGTAAAGCTAAGGTGATACTTGTGGAAAAGTGCCTATAAAGTCCCAGGATAAAAAAAAACAAAAACAAAAAAAACATGTAGCCGCAAAGGATCCTAACAGATCTACAAGTGTTCCCTGATAACAAAACCTGATATACAAAAAAGTATTTTCCCCTTCCTGACTTTGTATATTTTGGCATATTTGTCACACTTAAAGGTGGACTATGTAGAAATTGCAGGCGATTAGTGGCAACACCAGATGGCAGTAATGACCCCCCCCAGGCCAACCCTAATTTGATAAGGCTTTTTTATTGATGACCCATGACGTCTTCTTAGAGTTTGTCTTCTCCAAGTGAACCGATAAATAATGGTATCATTACTTGTTCTGCTCTACTCTAGAAATCAGCAGAATAAAGTTACAACACAGGATTTTTGACTCTGAGCTGAAAACTGGCTTATACTCACCTGCTGAAGTGATATTTATCACTTTTATCAGCCCAGCAAACATCATAAATGAATTCATAGCTCTACAATATCATAAATTATCATATTTGGCATTACAGCAAAACAGCAACTCACCCTTGGCCTGGGGATCCTGGGTTCGATCATAGCCCCCGACCAACAGTGATCTGTGTCGAGTTTGCATGTTCTCCCCGTGTCTGCGTGGGTTTACTCTGGGATTTCACCGGTTTCCTCCCACATGCCAAAAACATGCAAGTTAGGTTAATTGGCATCAAAACTGGGGATTCTAAATTGTCCTTAAGTATGACTGTGAGAGTGAATGGCTGTCTGTCTCTCTGTGTTGGCCCTGCGATGGACTGGTGATCTGTCCAGGGTGTACCCTGCCTCTCGCCCAAAGATGCTGGGATAGGCTACAGCCCCCCCCCCCCGCGACCCGAAAAGGATTAAGCGGAAGAAGATGAATGAATGAGATGTTTCTTTACACTCTAATTATATTTTTTGGTATTTCTGGAATATTTGAAAGTAGAAAATACTGCATATATTCTACCTTTAAATGTTTCAGATCATCAAACAAATTTTGATATCAGACAAAGATAACGTGAGTAAATAAAAATTGCAGTTTTAAAATGATGATTTAATTTATTAAGGGGAAAAGGCTATTAAATATGTGAAAAAGTAATTAGCCCCCTTCTTAAATTTTGAATTAACTGTGATTAACCACTGAATTCCGTTTCACTAGCCACATCCAGTCCTAATTACTGCTCAACCTGATGAATCAAGAAATCACTTAAATTGAACCTGTCTGGTAAAGTGAAGTAGGCTGAAAGATCACAAAAAGCAACACATCGTGCTGTGATTTAAAGAAATTTAAGAACAGATGAGAAACAAATCATTGACATCTATCAGCTTGGAAATTTTTACAAAGGCATTTCTAAGGCTTTGGGACTCCAGTGAACTGTGGTGACAGCCATTATCCACAAATGGAGAAAACTTGGAACAGTGGTGCACCTTCCTACACTGTTAGACATTACAAGGGGTGTTGCCACTAAGTTAGTGTAATTTAAAATTGCAATTACAGTACTATACTATAATTCAATTACAGTATAGTAGTGTAACTGAAAACAATACAACAAAGGTTCCTTCTTCAAATGAAGGCTTTTTAATCTAAATATCATTGTTAGCAGTACAAAAAGAAGAAGACAACTTTATTGTCATCCAATCCATACAGCCAATCATGTACAGTAGAATGAAATTACTTTTCTCCTATCTACAATGTTGATCACATCTAGACAGGGGCGGTTCTAGATGTGATCATCATTTTGCTAGTTATCTATCATCTTTCATACATCTCCTCCCTGGCTTCTAGTTAGTGAAGATGGTACGTGATGATATATAAAAACAGTGACAGCTTGGATTTAATATTTTGCTTATACCAAAACAACAACAGCTTCTTCCTCTCAAATTCAGACAATGCACAGTGGTTGATTGACAATGCAACCATTAAAGAAAAATGTCTGCTACTTGCCATCTTACCCAGGGCTGGACTATGATTAAAAAAAAAAAAAATCAGCCCTAGCATTTTTGGTCCAATTTGTTAAGTAGCAACATTCAACCATCACAACCATGGTCTAACAGAGGCCAGAATTATTCTACTTTTGCCCTTAACAAGTAAGTCCCTGTGGTTCTGAAGAAAGAAAGAAAGAAAGAAAGAAAGAAAGAAAGAAAGAAAGAAAGAAAGACTTTTGACTTCTTAAAACTTTATTAAAACTGGCCAAATACCATTTGACAGGAACAAATGAAACACAGTTTCACAGAAATCATACTAACTCAAAATATTCTTGAAGATCAATTCATTATGACCAGCACCTGTCATCATGGATCCTGGACTACCTCACAAACTGACCACAGTTTGTGAGAACCCAGGACTGTGTGTCTGATACCATCGTCTGCAGCATGGGGGCCCCCCAGGGAACAGTTTGGCTCCCTTCCTCTTCACCCTTTACACTGCTGACTTTTCACACAACACACCACACTGCCATCTAAAGAAGTTCTCTGACCACTCTGCAATCATCAGCCTCATCTCTCATGGAGATGATGCAGAGTACAGAGGACTTATCCAGGACTTCGTGGACTGGTGCCATCGGAACTGCCTCCAGATCATTGTGAGGAAAACTAAGGAACTGGTGGTGGACTGCCACAGGCGAGGATAACCCCTCACAGCACCAATAAATATCCAGGGAACAGACATTGAGATGATGACGTCTTAAAAGTACCTGGGTGTTCTCTTGAACAATAAACTGGACTGGTCACACAACACCAATGCGCTCTACAAGAAGGTGCAGTGCAGGCTGTTCTTCCTGAGGAGACTCAGGTCTTTTGGAGTGCAAGGGGCACTCCTGAAGACCTTCTACGATTCAGTGGTGGCATCAGCCATCACATTTGGATTGGTCTACTGGAGCAGCAGTATCACAGCAGCCGACAGGAAGAGACTGAATAGACTGATCAAAAAAGCTAGCTCTGTTCTGGGATGACACCTCGACCGAGTGGAGGAGATGGGAGAGAGGAGGATGGTGGCTAAGCTGTCATTTCTGCTGGAGTCCGAGTCCCACCCTATGCAGGACATACTGAATGCAGTGAGGAGCTCATTTAGCGGTAGGCTGTGCCATCCTAGGTGCAGGACAGAGAGGTTCCGCAGGTCCTTCCTACCTACAGCTGTCAGACTTTGCAACCTAACCAGGGCTGCTCGTAGAGGTCATACTGAATGTACTAAACGTAACAACCTTGCATGATAAATCGTCCCCTCCATTATACAGCTAGGACAATATCAACCATTACTGAGGGTGACAACAACACTGTTGATTCAAATACGAAATATACTGTCTGGGTACACATTCATATTCTGCAGGGAAACTTAACAAACCATAATGCTGTTTCTACCATCTAGCGGCAATGCTCCTGCACTGTGTATATATCTGTGTACTAGGGATGGGTATAATTAACCGATTAACCGATAATTGATCATTAAGAATTTCACCGAGGAAGTTCATTTTCGTCGACAAACCGTCTTTTTTTTTTAAACAATCCGAATGTAGGTTATTAGGCCTAGTGCACGGCCATCCTCAAACAATGCAATGCATTTAACTGTGCCACTGGCAAAATTTGGGCACCAGGGGGCAACATTACACCATCGCCGTACCCTGGCGTGCCTCAGTTGATACATGCGAGCTTCCATAGGGCAATCGCCAAATCATGAAGAGGTTGCGGCGAAGTGTTGCGTGGGACCATTTTAATTTAAAAAATGACCAGGTGTACTGCAATCACTGCAATGCAGCATACAAAAGAAAAAAGTAAAAAGAAATACAGTGATCCCTCGCTACTTCGCGCTTCACCTTTCGCACCCTCAGTGCATCGCGGATTTTTCAAAAATATTCATCAAAAATTCAAAATTGAGAAAAAATACATTAGAACATCACGTATCAACACGGAGAGCCCGCACAACTCAAAATCCACCTCTCTGATTCGCTGGCCAGCATCTCCCCCCAAGAGATCGCTCCCGACTCTAGATTTTGTTCTCGTGTTGACTCGGCTCGGGAATCTCGCGAGAGATGCACTCTCGCGAGATTCTTTTCATTCTCTCACTCTCTCTCTCTCCCGAGAGAGAGAGAGTGAGAGAATGAACGTACGTATTATTTATATTATTTATACATTATTTTATGTATCAAAAAACTAACGAGATCAGCCTCGAATTCCACAAAGGGGGTGACGCTACTTCGCGGTTTTTCACTTTTCGCGGTCGGTTCTGGGTAAAACGTCTCGGCCAATCAGCTTGCGGGGTGAAACGTCTCGGCCAATCAGCTTGCGTGATTCCCGAGCCGAGCCAACACGATGGCAACACGACATGTTGTGCGGCTCTCCGTGTTGATACCTGATGTTCTAATGTAGTCTACCTGCCTTGTTACCTACCTAAAAATGTTAATGATTAACCGATTATTAATCATTAATTCTCCCGACGATCGGTGAAGAAAATTTCACCGAATGCCCATCCCTACTGTGTACATATGTATATTCATTTACTGCTTTTGGCTAACCAGTTCTTATTAACTATTGCTCTGAGTGCGACTATCTCTGTGCTGCTGCAATTCTGGAATTTCTCCATTGTGGGAATAATAAAGACTTATCTTTTCTTGTTTTCCACACAACAAAGCACTGCTTGCAAACACCACATGTTGGAGAAACTTTTTAGGCCCCCCATCATTCTGAAATAGTTGAAATCAATGATTAAACAAGCCTTCAACATTTTAATGAACACAAGAACCACACCATCATCTGCCAGTCTTTCAATTTTGTTCCATCTGCTCAGGTACACTGCCATTTTAGCCCTCCCGAGGATAAAATTAAATAACTGACATTTGACTTTGTTCCTCTGAGAATACCTATAGCCCAGAATGAATGTTTGTCTGGAAAAAGCCTCACCAAACAACCTAAAAAGATTCTCCAACTTTGTAAATATTGGTATTAGCCAATAATACTCCATAAAACAGTGGAAAATAGTTTCACGAGCAGAACAGAAAGGACATTGACAACTAACTGCACAATTAATTACAGAAACAACATCATTTGTTGCAATAGCGCCATGAAAAATCCTCCATTGGAGGACAGCAACTTTTTTCACTGATGGTAGTTTATACAGAGCCCTCCACTCAGGTTTAATGTTGTCACTCAGACCAAAGTAAGCTCTCCATGGAGTATCACTTCTTCTATTTAATTTGTCTTTGTTTAAGGTTTTAACAAACATTGTGTATATCAGTTTCTTGGGGACCATCAGCCACAGTGACTACAGAGGAGCAATACCTCTTTAGGGGAAAACTATTGTGCTCATCAAGAACTGGGAAGACGCCCAATGAATGGAAAACTTCAGTAACAGCAGGTTGAACAGCACCATCAAAATACTAGTGAAGCAGAACATGTTCATTATGTGACAGAGCTTCTTTCCACCTATCCAGCAGCAGAGCAATCATACAGACAGAGCTCACTCCTAGATGAGAAGCAAGGCAAGCAGCATTGACCAGATTTATTCCTGCAGATTCAAGTACATGTCCAAGGGTCACCACTGAGGACTTACAAAACCATTTAAGAAGGGTTGGTCCCATCTGACAGGCAGTACTGAGACAAGATCCACGAACAACTAGCCCATGAAGTAACCAATACAGTGAAACATGCTGCCCCAGTCTCTCATTTTTTAACAAGTTCCACAGTTTAAAAAGTCCAGAAAAAAAAGCAGGCAGTCCACTGGTGTTGAGCTGCTTTGAGTCTAACAGGAATAAAGATTTATTCAGACCCAGACCTTCCAGCTGGCTCAAGATGAAGCTAGCCAGTGGCCTCCACACCAAGTCTGTTGGTCTATACAGAAACCTTTATATGAACTGAAAACAAAACGTCACCCCTCCGCTGTTCAGGTGAATTAGGCTCTGCCCTCCCTCATCCCTTGGCAGGTACAGTACATTTTGCAGGACCCAATGCAGCTTGTCTCAGAAGAAATCAATGAGAACTGCCTGAATCTTTGACAACAAATCTCGAGGAGGGTCAACACATGACAATCGATGCCACAGATTTGATGAAATCAGATCGTTTGTGACAAGAACTCTGCCTCTGTAGGACATTTTGGTTAAACTCCATTTCCAGTGAGCAAGTCGACTTTCAACCTTTTCAAGGACATCTCCCCAGTTCTGGAGAACAAAGGTATCATCCCCCCAAAACACTCCTAAATATTTTAGCCCACCACTCTTCCAAATTAACCCTGTAGGCAACTTAACCTTTTTCTCCATTGTCCCTCCAACACTGAGCGCTTCACTTTTATCCCAGTATAGTTTGGCTGAGGACAAAGAGCCAAACTGGTAAGTGACCTACATCAGAATATCAATATCATGTTGAGCGTTAACTAAAACAACCAGCTCATCAGCATATGCTGATAAAAGGTTTTTCACAACTAGGTACAATTGGGCCTTGAAGTTGGGACCTCAGCTTGTGTAGCAAAGGTTCAAAGCCAGAGAGTATAACAAGCCAGACAAGGCACATCCTTGTCTTATTCCTCTCTGAACCTGAAATGAGTTCTCAGTCCACCATTATTCTTCAGTATACTCTGAATATTATGATACAAGGTTTTAATGTAATTAATAAAACACAGATTAAAACCAAAAGCACCAAGTGTGTCCCATAAAAATTGATGTTCAACATGGTCAAATGCTTTTTTCCTGATCAATCGATAAAAAGCCAATTTTTAGACCAAACCATTTTGAGACTTCTAACAAATCTCTGATCAAAATGATATCTGAAATCAGTCTTCCAGGTACAGGATAGGTTTGATCAGAGTGAATGACTTGATCCATTACTTTGCTTAGCCATGTTGCAAGAACTTTAGAAAGGAGTTTATAGTCCGAGCACAGTAGCGACACAGGCCTCCAGTTCTTAATGACCTGCAAATCATCTTTTTTAGGTAGTAGTGTGATGACTGCTCTCTTGCAGCTCAGACCCCCCCAAAAAAAAAAAAACCCTGATAAGACAGTCATTCAACACTTTTAACAAATCATTTCCAATCACAGGCCAAAAAGTTTATAAAAGTTAATCGGCAACCCATCAATTCCTGGAGCTTTTCCAGTTTGCATGCTCTGTATAGCAGCATGCAGTTCATCAGAGGTGAGTGATGCAGCTAAAGCCTCATTACAGCTTTGATCAACCTGAGGAAGACCCTCATAGAAGCTCTGAGCCAGACTGATTTTCTTGGAATTCACACTTGAATTCGCTAACCGCTAACTAGCCTCAGAGCTAACACTACAACTAATCGTAGCTAACACCGACACAAAAGAGCGACTCTGCCCCCGGTTCATCTCACTGACCCGGCATCAGCCCAGTAGATGACGGCTGAGCCTCCCGCACAGATTCTTAGAATCTTGTGATTGGGGCTCGGCGGAGGAGTTAACCGAGGCCCCAGCTGGATAGGAGCCGGATCGGAGCTCAACTACAGCGGCGGTGGGCGGCGGGGCTCGGCGGAGGAGCTAACCGAGGCCTCAGCTAGACAGGAGCTGGATCGGAGCTCAACTACAGCAGCGGTAGGTGGCGGAGCACAGCGGAGGAGCAGAGGAGCTAACTGAGGCCCCAGCTGGATTGGAGCTCAACTACAGCGGCGGGGCTAGCAACTGAGGGGCTAGCTGAGGCCCCAGCCGGATCCGAGGTCAGCTGAACCAGATACCAACAACACCAGCAGAAATAATCCTGCTATCATCAGGTCAGTAAAAAATGCCACCAAAGAAAGAGGAAATGGAAGAGATTAAAAAAATCTCTGAACTTCATGTCAGAAGAACTTACCAAAGTGGCCAATCAGCAATCCAAATTATTAGGGCTAATGGAGGAAGCCCAAGAGTTGAAATTAACAATTAAGGAAAGAGACAAAAAAATTGCAGACTTGGAGTGACGCATCGGGGATCTTGAACAATATACTCGTATGGATGATTTAATCATTAGCGGACTAGACATTAAATATCAATCATATGCTCATGCTACAGCAGGAATGAGAGGTGAGGAGGCTCCCCCAAGTGAATCAGTCTCCTTGGAAAACCAGGTGCTTCAGTTCCTTGAAAGCAGAAACATAAAGGTTGATGTAAATGCAATGTCAGCCTGCCATACTCTACCCAGAAAGGATAGTAAAACAAAGAAATCAATTGTGATGCACTTTGTGAAGAGAAGGGTAAAAAATGACATACTGAGGCAGGCTAGAAAGCGGCGAGGAACAGAAGTTTACCTAAAGGAACATTTAACAAAGACTAATGCTGAAACAGCACGGCAAGCACAGATGTTGAAAAGACAAAACAAGATACAGGCAACATGGACAAGAAGCTGTAGAGTCTGGATTAAACTAAATGGAACACCTGAGGAAGAAAAGGCCATAATAATAAGAGATCTCACTGACTTAAATAAATATAGATGAACACTGATTAAGAAAATTAAGAGACTATGATAATCCATATCCACACAAACACGGCAAGAACAGTCCTTTTGTGACATAACATGATAATGTACTTAAAAAAAAAACCAAACAACAAAAACTCATGACTGACTTTAGTAGACATCAATCATCCCCAATTGGAGAAAGTCATTTGACACAGAGAGGAAATTCAGACTCTGAAAATGTCTCATTATGCTGAGCACAAACTACAAGAGATGGACAATGATATTGATCCTGACAACCACTTCTTCAATAATATTCATAATCACTGTGAATATTACACTGAAAAGCAATTCAAAAGTCAAGTGCATGTAGATGGTAAATTATCATTAAACACTTTAACAGCAGAAGTCTTAACAAAAACTTTCCACAGACTCATCCATCCATCCATCTTCTACCACTTTTCCGGAGGTCTGGGTCGCGGAGGCAGCAGTTCAAGCAGAGAAGCCCAGACTTCCCTCTCCCCAGGTACCTGCTCCAGCTCTTCAGAGAGGATACCAAGGCGTTCCCAGACCAGCTGGGAGACATAGTCTCTCCACCGAGTCCTGGGTCTGCCCCGGGGTCTCCTCCCAGTGTGACGTGCCTGAAACACCTTAAGTGGGAGGCGTCCAGGAGGCATCCTAATCAGATGCCCATACCACCTCAACTGACTCCTTTCAATGTGGAGGAGCAGCGGCTCTACTCTGAGCCTCTCCCGGATGACTGAGCTCCTCACCCTATCTCTGAGGGTGAGTCCAGCAATCCTAGGGAGAAAGCGCATTTCAGCTGCTTGTATCCGCAATCTTGTTCTTTCGGTCATTACCCAAAGCTCGTGACCATAGGTGAGAGTAGGAACGTAGATTGACTGGTAAATCGACAGCTTTGCCTTAGAACTAAGCTCCCTCTTCACCACAACAGACCGGTACAACGTTCGTATCACTGCAGATGCTGCTCCAAACCGTCTGTCAATCTCTCGCTCCATTTTCCCCTCACTCGTGAACAAGACCCCAAGATATTTAAACTCCTCCACTTGAGGCAGGAGCCTATCCCCAACCCAGAGAGGACAATCCACCTTTTTCCGGCTGAGGACCATGGACTCAGACTTGGAGGTGCTGATTCTCATCCCAGCCGCTTCACACTCAGTGGCAAACCGTCCCAGCAAGAGCTGTAGGTCATTGCTGGATGAAGCCAACAGGACAACATCATCTGCAAACAACAGAGATGAGATCCTGTGGTCAAGCATGACACCCTCCATTCCCTGGCTATGCCTAGAAATCCTGTCCATAAAAATTATGAACAGGATCGGTGACAAAGGGCAGCCCTGGCGGAGTCCAACTCTCACTGGGAATGACTCCGACCGAGTGTTGGCAATACGAACCAAATTCTCACAACAGTCATACAGAGACCGAATAGCTCGTAACAACAAGCCCGATACCCCATACTCCCGAAGCACCCCCCACAAAAAACCACAAAGGACGCGATCAAATGCCTTCTCCAAGTCCACAAAACACATGTAAACAGGTTGGGCAAACTCCCACGAACCCTCAAGAATTCTCGAGAGGGTAAAGAGCTGGTCCGATGTGCCACGGCCAGGACGAAAACCACATTGCTCCTCCTGAATCCGAGGTTCGACCAACAGCCGGACTCTCCTCTCCA
Source organism: Pholidichthys leucotaenia (assembly GCA_020510985.1). Lineage (NCBI taxonomy): Eukaryota > Metazoa > Chordata > Actinopteri > Cichliformes > Pholidichthyidae > Pholidichthys > Pholidichthys leucotaenia. Next base: position 176,522,629 of record CM035848.1, read on the forward strand.
GTACCTTGGCATAGACCTTCCCAGGGAGGCTGAGGAGTGTGATCCCTCTAAAGTTGGAGCACACCCTCCAGTCCCCTTTTTTGAAGAGAGGAACCACCACCCCGGTTTGCCATGCCAAAGGCACTGCCCCCGACCTCTACGCAATGTTACAGAGGCGTGTCAACCATGACAGCCCAACAACATCCAGGGCCTTGAGGTACTCAGGGCGAATCTCGTCCAGCCCCGGGGCCCGGCCACCAAGGAGATTTTTAACCACCTTGGCGACCTCAGCCCCTGTGATAGGTGAGTCATCCCCCTCGTCCCCAAATCCTGCTTCCTCTGTGGAAGGCGTATCAGTGGGATTGAGGAGATCCTTGAAGTATTCCTTCCACCGACCGATGATATCCCCAGTCGAAGTCAACAGTGTCCCATCCGCACCATACACAGTGTGGACAGGGAGCTGCTTTCCCCTCCTGAGCCGCCGGACAGTTTGCCAGAATCTCTTCAAGGCCGACCGAAAGTCTTGTTCCATGGCCTCACCGAACTCCTCCCATACCCGGGTTTTTGCTTCAGCTACCACCCGAGCTGCACTCCGCTTGGCCTGCCGGTACACCTCAGCTGCTTTGGGAGTCCCACAAGCCAACCAAGCTTGATAGGACTCCTTCTTCAGCTTAATGGCCCCCCTCACCACTGGTGTCCACCACATGGTTCGGAGGTTGCCACCACGAGATGCACCAACCACCTTGCGGCCGCAGCTCTGGGCCGCTGCTTCAACAACAGAGGTGGAGAACATGGCCCATTCAGACTCCATGTCTCCAGACTCCCTCGGAATGTGGTTGAAGTTCTTCCGGAGGTGGGAGTTGAAGACCTCCCAGACAGGGGCCTCAGCCAGACGTTCCCAGCACACCCTCACTATACGTTTGGGTCTACCAGGTCTGAATGGCTTCCTCCCCTGCCATCAGATCCAACTCACCACCAGGTGGTGATCAGTTGACAGCTCTGCACCTCTCTTCACCCGGGTGTCCAAGACATACAGTCGCAGGTCTGATGACACGATAACAAAATCTATCATCGACCTGTGACCTAGGGTGTCCTGGTGCCAGGTGCACATATGGACACCCTTATGCTTGAACATGGTGTTCGTTATGGACAAACTGTGGTTAGCACAGAAGTCCAATAACTGAACACCACTCGGGTTCAGATCAGGGAGGCCGTTCCTCCCAATCACCCCCTCCAGGTTCCACTGTCATTGCCCATGTGCGCATTGGAGTCCCCCAGTAGGACAATGGAGTCTCCAAGAGGAGCACCCTCCAGCACCCCAGTCACAGACTCCAAAAAGGGTGGGTACTCTGAAACATCATTTGGTGCATAGGCACAAATGATGGTCAGGACCCGTTTCCCAACCCGAAGGCGCAGGGAAGCAACCCTTTCGTCCACCGGGGAAAACTCCAATATAGAGGCAGCAAGGTGGGGGGATACAAGAATACCCACCCCTGCTCGTTGCCTCTCACCCGGGGCAACTCCAGAAAAGGCCAAGCTCCAGCCCCTCTCCAGGAGACTGGTTCCGGAACCGGAGCTGTGTGTTGAGGTGAAGCCGACTATATCTAGCCGGTATCTCTCAACCTCGTACACCAGCTCAGGCTCCTTCCCCACCAGAGAGGTGACATTCCACATCCCAAAAGCCAGTTTAGGAAGCTTGGGATCAGACAACCAAGGTCTCCGCCTTTGACCACCACCTAATTCACATAGCACCGGACCCCCATGATCCCTCCTGCAGGTGGTGAGCCCACTGGAGGGCGGACCCATGTAACTCCTTTGGGCTGAGCCTGGCCGGGTCCCATGGGTGGAAACCCGGCCACCAGACGCTAGCCTTCGAGCCCCTCCCCCAGGCCTGGCTCCAGGGTGGTGCCCCGTTAACCCCATACCAGGTGGGGTACACTGAATCCTTGATATTGAATTTATCATGAGAGTCTGTTGGATCGTTCTTAGTCTGGCCCTTCACCCAGGACCACTTTGTCTTGGGTGACCCTATCAGAGGCAAATTGCCTCGGACAACATAGCTCCTGGGATCACTGGGGCACGCAAACCCCCCCACCACGATAAGGTGATGATCCATGAGGGGGTCCACAGATTCAGGACTATTTAAAACAGCTAGATAGAAAATTTACGGCTATCGCAGTCTCTGAAACTTGACTCAATGAAGAGCAGACTTCTTGGTGGCAATAGAGGGATATCAGATGTTTCATATTAACAGATCTCAAAAAAAAGGGTGGTGGTGTTGCACTGTATACTGATGAACTGTATAGGTGTAAACTTGTCAATGGAATGTCCTTTGCACTACCAGGGATTCTGAAATGTGTTACTATTGAGATTGACCAAGATAAAACAAAAAATCTAATTATAAGTTGTATATATAGAATGCCAGGAACTTGCATTGAGACATTCAGAGATAAGTTCGTTAAGCTGTACAATAATATAACTAATAAGAAAATGGTTGTAATCTGTGGAAACTTCCACTATTGATTTACTAAATCCATTTCAACAAAATGTAATTACAGAGTTCATGAATTCTATGTACAGTATGAGTCTATATCCTACAATAACACATCCCAGTAGAATCACAGTCCACACTGCTACACTTATTGACAACCTGTTTGTTAATATTATTGATTAAAAAAATAGAAAGTGGGTGGCGCGGTGACGGAGTAGTTAGCACTGCGGCAGCACAGCAACTCACCCTTGGCCGGGAGATCCTGGGTTCGATCCCAGCCCCTGACCAACAGTGATCTGTGTGGAGTTTGCATGTTCTCCCCGTGTCTGCGTGGGTTTACTCCAGAATTTCTCCGGTTTCCTCCCACATGCTAAAAACATGCAGGTTAGGGATACGGGGCGCTTGCGCACGCAGCGACCGGCAGCTGGTGGCTTGTCACCAGACTGCAAAACAAATCTACCTACGGGTACAAAATAAGTTCAAAAAAAAAACCTATAGGTGATACAATAAGCAAAAACATTGCTATAAAAGATTCCATCTTCATAAAGAACACAGATGAGAAGGAGGTCATTGAAATTGTTAAATCGTTTAAAAGTAAAACATCTATGGATTGTGGTGGTATTGACTTGCTTTTAGTCAAAACTAGCATTGAATGCTTAGTGAAGCCACTGACGTACACTACCGTTCAAAAGTTTGGGGTCACCCAGACAATTATTTTGTGTTTTCCATGAAAAGTCACACTTATTTACCACCATGAGTTGTAAAATGAAAAGAAAATATAGTCAAGACATTGACAATGTTAGAAATAATGATTTGTATTTGAAATAATAATTTTTTCCTTCAAACTTTGCTTTCGTCAAAGAATCCTCCATTTGCAGCAGTTACAGCATTGCAGACCTAACATGATTGCACAAGGGTTTTTTTATCATCCATTAGCCTTCTGACGCAATGAGCAAACACATTGTACCATTAGAACACCGGAGTGATAGTTGCTAGAAATGGGCCTCTATACACCTCTGTAGATATTGCACCAAAAAACAGACATTTGCAGCTATAATAGTCATTTACTGCATTAGCAATGTATAGAGTGTATTTCTGATTAGTTTAAAGTTATCTTCATTGAAAAAAACTGCTTTTCTTTCAAAAATAAGGAAATTTCTAAGTGACCCCAAACTTTTGAACGGTAGTGTATATTGTAACCTGTCTCTCCAAACAGGTATATTTCCCAATGCAATGAAAATAACCAAAGTAATTCCGATATACAAGACGGGTGACAGAGGGGAATTGTCAAACTATAGGCCTATTTCACTACTGCTGCAATTTTCTAAGATATTCGAAAAAATATTCTGTGAGAGAACTGACAACTTTATAATAAAGAATAATTTATTGTGTGAGCAACAATATGGGTTCAGACACAAGAGGACAACTGCATTTGCTCTAATGGAATTTATAGAAAAAATATCAACTGCTGTAGAAAATAAAGAGTATTCAGTTGGGGTATTCCTGGATCTTAAAAAAAGCATTTAATACAGTGGATCATAAATTATTGTTAAAGAAACTACAAAATTATGGTATTAGGGGGGTAGCGCTGTCCTGGTTATGTAGTTTCTTAAAGAACAGATATCAGTATGTATGTGTTGGTAGCAAAAACTCAGTTACTGAAGATTACTTGTGGAGTCCCACAGGGTTCAGTTTTGGGGCCATTGTTATTCAATATGTATATAAATGATATATGTAAAGTTTAGGAAAAAATGGATTTAATAATGTTTGCAGATGACACTAATTTATTATGCAGCGGAAGCAATTTGGAACAACTTTTGGATATACTTGGAAAGGAATTAGGAAAGCTTAAACTGTGGTTTGATTCAAACAAATTAATGCTCAATTTAAGTAAGACAACCATCACAACAACTCAGTATCTAAACTCAGTGTAAAGGATGTAGAGATTGAAAGGGTATCCGATATTAAATTTCTTGTAGTAATAATTGATAATAAACTGTGTTATTTATTTATTTAGCGAATGCAAAGTCCTTAAGCCAAGCAGTTGCCTCCTGGTTTGCTGTATGGAGGGTGTGTAATCCTCCTTCCAGTCTTTGGAGCGGGCAAACCTCTATGATGTGTTCCATTGTTTGCTCCTCTCCACATGCGCACAGTGGGCTAGGGCTACTGCCCCATCTGTGAAGGCTGGCCAAGCAGGGGCCATGTCCAGTCCTGAAGCGATTGAGTGTAGACCACTGTCTCCTTGGGAGGTTGGTGCCCGGGACCTGTTGGTTGGGGTTTATCACCAGCTGTTTGTTTGGGACCTCCTTGGTCTCCCATTCCTCTTGCCAAGCTGTCTGGATGGTAAAGTTAGCTGGGGGAGGGTTTTTCCAAATCGGCCGTCTGGATGAAAGTCGGGCAGTGGGTGGGGTGTAGATATCTGCATGGATTGGTAAGTGAGGAAAATCTTTAACTTTTTGGAGCATCCTTTGAGTTAATGCTGCTCGCCGGATGTGTGGAGGGGCTATGTTTGACAGTACGGAGAGTCAGGGGAGTGGTGTTGAGTGGATTGTTCCAGTTATAGTTCTCATGGTTGAGTTGAGCTGGGTGTCTACATGGTGTGTGTAAGATGACCTGGACCAGACAGGGGCACAATATTCTGCTACAGAGTATGAAAGGGCCAGTGCTGAGGTGCGCAGGGTGGAGACTGCCGCCCCCCATTTTGCACCAGCGAGCTTGCAGAGCAGGTTGTTTCGTACCTTCACCTTAGCAGCCGTCCCCTTTAGATGTTCCTTGAAGGATAAGGTCCTATCAAGGGTCACTCCAAGATAAGTTGGATTTGGGGCATGCTTAAGCTTGAGTCCGCTCAGGTGGATGTTTAGTTCTCTGGCAGCTTTTGCATTGTGGAGATGGAATACACTGGAGACGGTTTTTGCTGGGCTTGGTTTTAGGCGCCAGATTTTGCAGAACGTGTTCAGTTTGGCAAGATCTTCCGTGAGCACCCGTTCCAGTGGTTCAAAGTCTGGTGCTTGGAATGCCAAACAGATGTCGTCTGCATAGATGAATTTGCGGGATTTTGTAGTAGGCAGGTCGTTTATGTAGAGGTTGAACAGAGTTGGAGCTAGAACTGAGCCTTGTGGGAGTCCGTTTTTCTGCATTCTCCATGCACTTGTGTTCTGACTGAGGTGGACTCTGAACCTTCGGTTGGTCAGCAGGGTTTTTATAATTGCTGTTGCCCAAGCAGGGATCGCCTTTATAAGTTTCAGGAGGAGGCCTTTGTGCCAGGCCGTATCATAGGCGGCTGTAAGATTGAGAAACACAGCCCCTGTCTTCAGTCTGCTCTCGAAGCCATTTTCGATGAAGGTGGTTAGGGCCAGTACTTGTTCTCCTGTACTGCAGTCCTTGCGGAAACCTGCTTGATCCACACTTAGAATATCCTCTATTTCTGGGGAAATGCGTTGCAGTATTTGGCGCTCCATGATTTTGTAAGGAACGCTGAGTAGGGAGATTGGGCGGTAGCTTGCTGGTAGTTTGTGGTCTTTGCCAGGTTTTGGGATGGCAGTGACCTTTGCTGTCCGCCATTTCTTTGGGATCGAGTTTGTCTGTGTGATCCTTGTGTAGAATTGTGTCAACCAGGTTAGAGCTCGGGGGCCAAGATTTTTCATGAATTCTGGGAAGATGTTATCGTATCCTGCTGCCTTTCCACATTTCAGGCCCTGTAGGACTTTCTCCAGTTCAGCAGCCTCGAAGGGTTCAGGGTTCGTTTCCTCTACAGGCATTTTTTGGTGTTTTTTTAGCTCAGTTGTAACTGCTCTTCTGGTGTCTTTGTCTTGGGGTGCTTTGGCGATAGTCAGTAGGTGGGATGCAACTTGGTTGGGTGTGACGGATGCTCGGCTTTGGCTAGGGGGCTTCTGTGCAGCTCCTAGGCGACGGATGAGGCTCCAACATTTCCTGCTAGAGTGGGTAAAGCTCCGGTCAGGAACTGTCTCCTCCCATTTCTTTCGCCGGGCTGTATTTAGCGATTCAATGAGATGGTCTGCTATCTCTGGGTCCCCTGATGTTTGATAGGATTGTAGGAGGGCAGCACTTTCTCCGTCCAAACATGGGACATAGAGGGGTCGGTAGCCTCGTGGGATTGCAGTATGGGCAGCCTTGAAGATTGCGCTGCAGAAGCGGATGTATGCTTCATCTACAGTGATGGTGTGGAGTGGGATGGTAACAACGCTCCGGTCCAGAGTTTCACTGAATTTCTTCCAGTTGGCTTTGCAGAAGTTCCAGCGCATCTTCCTTGGGCTGTATATGACTGGAAGTTGTAGGTCAATGTGTACAAGCAGGGGCCGGTGTTGGCTGTGTGGAAAATCATCAAGAATGAGGATCTGTGTAGGATATGGCTCCCCATTCAAAGAGCTGACCCAACACAGGTCAGGAGAATAGTCCTTCTTCCACCTAGCAGAGTGGAAGGTTCCTCTTTGTTTGGGGTCGTATATCAAAGCGAGGTCATTTCTGGATGCCCAGTCTGAAAGTGCCTCCCCATCACTGTCCACTGCTGGGTACCCCCAGTCAGGGTGATGGCTGTTAAAGTCCCCCACATAGATGGCAGGGTGGGGTAGGGTGGGTAAGACCTGCAGATCCCAGTTGGCATTAGGGGGCTTGTACACATTGACAATATGGAAGCCACCAATGATTATGGTGTCTGAGAAATGTGTTGTTATCAGGTGATTTGCTTCAACTATGTCAGAACGCACATAGGTGGCACGTCCATGTTTAGCATTTGAACATAGCACAGGAGGTCAAAGCCTTTGATGGTGAAGCGGCCAGCTTCCTCTGTGCCAATATGAGTCTCTTGGAGGCAGATTACATCAATAGAATGTTGGAAGGCAAGGACTTCGATAAGGCTTCGCTTGGCTGCAGATAGGCCTTCAACGTTTAGTTGTAATATGCGAAGGGCAGATCCTACCACAAAGTGCTCTTGGGGCTGTTTGCTTTCGGCTTTAGGACTGTGACTAGGATTCTTCTTTGACTTGGCACAGAGGCGTCGTCTCTTCGAATTTAGTCTGCTGGTAGGATCATTAGCTTCCCCAGGCGAGCCCGGGTACTGGCGGAGGGCGCGACGAGAACACTGATCCATTGCCCCCCATAATATATATAATTTATAGTTTATATAATTAATGTTAATTACACAGTTTATATAATTAAACTGTGTTGGAAGCCACATATTAATTATATTAAAGGTAAAATATCCAAATCAATTGCAATACTACACAGAGTGAAATATTTGCTGAATTAATTAATGTTAATTACACAGTTTATATAATTAAACTGTGTTGGAAGCCACATATTAATTATATTAAAGGTAAAATATCCAAATCAATTGCAATACTACACAGAGTGAAATATTTGCTGAATCAACCCACACTATATACTTTGTATCATTCATTGGAGAGAACTCAAGATGGCGACCGGGATGGTCACACTTTTTCAGTGCTGAGACAAAGTCACTGATTTTGCCATTAAAAGTGGCTGGCCTGCAGCGATCGGCGCTCGTGGCAGACACGCACGGGCTGAATTGCCACCTCCGTTGGATTGCCCTTTAATCGCCTTTCTCCAGCGACCAGCGTTTCTTTGTGGTTCACTGATGCGCCTTCCTGAAGCGATTGCTAAGCTAACACTAGTTAGCTTAATGCTACCTGAAGCGATTGCTAAGCTAACGCTAGTTAGCTTAATGCTGGCGCCAGTCTCTAAATAACTAACCTACAGTGATTGGCGCTCGTGATGGTCATGCATGGGCTGAATTTATACCTCCGGTGGATTACCCCTTTGATCGCCTTTATCCGGCCACTGTGAGTAAACTGACCAGCGATTCCAGCGCTTCCTTGTGATTCACTGATGTGCCCTACCTGAAGCGATTGCTAAGCTAACGCTAGTTAGCTTAATGCTGGCGCCAGTCATTCCACCTAACACCAGCCTGAATCGAAGCCCAGCTGCGAGGCCCAGCGGAGATACTACCTGGCAGGCGGCTATTTGTTGACGGGGCTCAGCAGAGATTTCACCCAGGCAGACGGCGGTAGGCGGCGGTGCCCAGCGGAGGACTTACCGTGACCTCAGCGGAGCTCGGTGGCAGCGGCGATGTGCGACGAGACTACCCGAAGCGATTGCTAAGCTAACGCTAGTTAGCTTAATGCTGGCGCCAGTCATTCCACCTAACACCAGCCTGAATCGAAGCCCAGCTGCGAGGCCCAACGGAGATACTACCAGGCAGGCGGCTATTTGTTGACGGGGCTCAGCAGAGATTTCACCCAGGCAGACGGCGGTAGGTGGCGGTGCCTAGCGGAGGACTTACCGTGATCGGTGGCAGCGGCGGCGTGCGACGAGACTCGGTTGGAGGAGCGGGACGGGAGACCAGTTACGGCGGCTATGAGCAACGAGATCAGCAACGGAAGGGGCTAGTTGGCTAGCTGAGGCCCAGCTGGATTCGAGGACGATCGGATCGGATTCTGGCGACATAAGCAGAATTTATTTCACTATCCACAGATTTTTCTTTTTCCTTCTTTCCAAGAAAGACTGAAGATGGCTGCAACCGGATTAAAAAGTGGGCTAATGGGCACCACTAATAAGCCTTCTCTACTTATCTACTTCCTCTTCGTTTTGTCTTTGTGTGTCTGGACCTGCAACAAGAAGGATTTTCCGACAAACTCAACTAAAGGTGAAGTTAAAAAGTTTTATTTGTATGGATTTGGGCATGGACATCTCACCCTACACTCTATGTGGTCTTTAAAAGCCCTGAGCAAAAACTTCCAAAATAAGGCAAACATGGCTGTTAAGCAAAAATCACAATATGGCAGAGGATATACAATTAAAGTTCTGTTAGTTCTACTACTTCTGGCAGGAGATATTCACCTTAACCCTGGACCTGCCACTATTAAACAGCAGACCACTGGGTTAGCACAAAACCGAGCTGTACAAAAGCAAAAACAACATTTATTTTTCCAAACTGTTAATCATGCACGAGTTCTTTGGGACACCAAGGCTAAACCAAAGGGGATCCTCGGCGGTCATTTAAACATACGGAGCATAATCCCCAAAAGAGATGAGATTTCGGTGTTGCTGTTGGACTCAAATCTGGACTACCTTTGTCTCTCAGAAAGCTGGCTACACAGGAACATAGACACTAATATGATCGATATTGTGGGCTACCAGTGTTTTAGAAAAGACAGGCAGGTAGGGAGGGGAGGAGGTGTTTTAATTTACATCAAAGAGAAATATAAATGTCAACTGGTTGATCTGAATACTTCACTCGAATGTTTAGCTGTTAATGTATGTCTCTCTCCGGTAATGAATTTCAACATTGCAGTAGTGTACAACCCACTGTCACACAACTCTTCCTTTTATAATGAATTAAGTGATCTGGTTAAACAACTTGAGAAGAACAGAGAAACAATAATTCATGGTGACTTTAATATCAACTGGTCTGATAAAAAAGACAAACAGAAACTGAAAAGCCTCATGACTAAATTTAATTACCAACAAATGATCAAAGGACCCACCAGGATAACCAAACAATCCAGAACACTTATTGACATGGTATTTACTAATAAACCAGAACGAATAACCAGAACCTATAATCTTGTAACTGGTCTCTCAGATCATAACATGGTTCTTGCTGTCAGGAAACTCACTAAAAAGCGACTACAGTATTTGGGGGGAGTCGATATTGACAAATCAAATTTTATTATTCCCAAATCAAAAAATGAGGAGTTTGAACATTACTTAGAGAATCAAAATTGGGAGCAGCTCATGTCAACATGTGAAGTAGATGATTGTTGTAATTTTATAACTGCAACAATCACAAAATCTATAGAAAAATTTTCAAAGCAAATTAAAAGTAGACAACAGAAGATTAGCCTACCATGGTTAAATAATGAAATAAGAAAACTTATGAAGAGGCGAGACTATGCATTGAAAACATCACTAACCTCCAAACTACAAAATGATCACCTTGTGTACAAAAGTTTAAGAAATAAAGTGGTACATGAGCTGCGAAAATCAAAAATATCTTATTACAATAAACTGATAGATCATGCAAAGGGTAACAACAGTTCCCTATGGAGGCATTTAAATAACTTAACTAATAAAAAAAACGATCAGAAGGGGGTAAAGGAACTTAGAATCAATGGCAAGACCATCAGTGACAAGGCTACTTTGGCAAATGAATTTAATTCATACTTTGTGGGCTCTGTGGAAGACCTAACAAAAATTTTTGTACTGCCAAATGTGCTCAACAACACAAATTCCATACTTCCAACAGATACTTTTCACATCGATGAGGTAAATGAGAAGTTAATTGCTGGTATTGTTAAAACACTGTCAAACTCAAAAACTAATGATATCTACAACATGAGCACCTCCTTTCTCAAAATGCACAGCAAAATATTAATCAAACCACTGACTCATCTCATTAATCTCTCCATTAGGTCTAGTACATTTCCATCTGGCTGGAAAAAAGCTGTCGTCATACCAGTTCATAAATCAGGCAGTAAAGACGATATATGCAATTACCACCCAATCTCTATTTTACCAGTCCTATCTAAGGTTCTTGAAAAAGTTGTAGCTACACAGCTGATAGACTACTTACAAGACAGTCAACTTCTTCATCCACATCAATTTGGTTTTAGACCAGGATACTCAACAGAAACAGCAAATTGTTGCCTTATTGAAAACGTCAAACAGTCCTTGGACAGGGGTAATGTGGTAGGAGCTGTTTTTCTAGATCTCAAAAAGGCTTTCGATACTGTAAACCACAGTTTGCTTTTATCCAAAATGGTATCTTTTAACTTCTCCCCAAATACATTAGAATGGTTTGCATCTTATCTCCAGAATAGAGAACAGTGTGTAAAAGTTCACCAGGATAAATCCTCATTTTTAAACAACCGCATGGGTATCCCACAAGGGTCCATTCTTGGTCCTTTACTTTTCAGCATTTTTATTAATGACTTGCCGTTACACTGCTCAGCTGCAACATGCCAACTTTATGCAGATGATGCAGTTATTTACACAGCTGCCAAGACTCCAGCACAGGCTGCAGATGTACTGTCTACAAGTATGGTTGATGTCCAAGAGTGGCTCCTCAAGAACCATCTATTGCTGAACCTTCAGAAAACAGTCTCAATGTGCTTTTCAATCAAAAAATGTAACCTGCAACGTTTTAAAGTTAATATACATGATCATGACATCAGTTTAGCTACAGAATTCAAATACCTTGGCATTGTACTAGATCCTCAACTCAAATTTAATCTTCACATAAAGAAAATTTCAAAAACAGTAAAAAAAAATCTGAACTGCTTTAAATTAATTAGATATTACATACCTTACGAAGCAGCTGCACTGTATATGCATTCTATGGTTTTTTCTCATATATCATACTGTTTGACAGTCTGGGCTCAAGCAGCCCCTTCCACAATAAGACATATAGGTTCATTATATAATCAAACCCTAAAAATCTTGGACAAAAAGCCCATTAGGTGGCATCACTGTAATGTTTTAAAAAAATACAACCTATTGAGTTTTGAGAGCTTCATTGACCTCTGTTTTCTGAAATTAACGTTCAAATGTTTCCATAAATCAGCACCCAAGCCACTTGCTGGTTTTGTCCAAAGACAGGACAGCAGCAGAGCCACCAGGAGTTCTGTTAACAATAACTGTAAAATATTCCACCGCAGAACCACATTTGGACAAACAGCTTTCTCTATAAAGGGCAGTCACATCTGGAACACAATGCCAAATGTAATTAAAATAATAACGGACTTTAAAACATTCACTAAAAAGGTTAAAAACTGGCTGAAAAATAAACAAGAATGTACTCATGTATGAATTAATTGTCTGCAAAGTGAGAGTAAATGAAGGGAAGGAATAAATGTGTTTGTTTATAGTGAGTGATGAAGGGAGGGAGGCCTGAAATAGGCAAACGTGAGTTATGTTATATGTGTTAAATGTGAGTCAATTTGTTATATTTGTGTATTTATAATATTTATAATATTTATGTTAAATGTGAGTCAGGCTGTTATATTTGTGTATTTATAATATTTATAATTGTGTATTTATAATCTTTCTGCATTGATGTATGTGGTTATTGTGTATATTTTTTTTTCCATCTTTTACTTGATTCTTTTTTCTAAAGCCCATCCAGGGACAAGAGTTGCAAATTAGCTAATAGCTATACACTCTATGTGCAACACATCAGATTGATTGTCTTTGATTAATTGTCTATGTTTATTGCACTGTCCCTGTCAAATAAACTAATCTACTACTACTACATTAATACTCCCATACATGACATATTGTACTGAAGTATGGGGAAATACATATAAAACAAACATATATCCAGTCTTTATGCTTCAGAAGAGAGCTATTAGAATAATAAACCAAGCTGCTTACAGGGAATCAACAAACTCACTTTTTCTTAAATTAAAAGCTCTCAAGCTGAAAGATCTGGTTGATTTTAAAACTGCGGTAATAATGTTTAAAGCGAAGAATCTATCACTGCCTGCAAATATCCAAAAGTTGTTCCAAATAAGGGAGAAACAATATCATTTCAGAAGAGCATGTATATTTCAAAAACCTTCAGTGAGAACTACCACGAAGCAACATGCTTTTGGACCTGAATTAAAATCATGTACAACACTTGGATAATTTAAACAAAAACTAAAGGAAGAAATACTCCAAACATATATACAAAACAATATGTCTGTGTTGTGCTGTTGCTTAGTTTTTTGTCGCGTTTTGTCTTAGCTTTGTTCTGATTTGTAATCACTTTTATTTTATTTTCCTTTTGAATTCTTGGATGGAACATGGGTGGGCAATATAAGCTGCTGCTTCAGCCATCACCCATTTCAGATAACTTATGTTGAATTGTATAATCCGAGGAGTTATTGTTTAATTTGACCTTGTTAGATTTTTTCCCCCTTTGTTATATTATTCTGTTCCTTTCTTTTAATCTTTTAATCTAATCTATCCGAAAAATAAAAATTAATTCATTTATTCAACAAATTACAGTAAAAACTGACAGTGTGTTTATGGATTGCAGCATGATCAGTTAAGACTAATCCAGTATCAGTCTTCATACTGTGAACAAATCTGCTTTGGCCATTTTTATGCTCTAAGCCAAAGAAAAAATGTGATGGAATGTCCATCAGGGCTACATTTTGGAAACAGGATCTGATTAAAGTCCCTGTGCTGACACCTGCAGAAGGTTTTTCAAAGCTGACTTTTTGGCCTCAAAAACATGATTTTGCCCTCTTGTAGCTTCAGCACAACTCTGAAGCTCTTCAAGCTCAGATTCCAGAGCTTTTACTGACTTATTAAGGACTTTGTAACATTCTGAGTATACTGCTGACATAATTGTTTTATTTTTATTTTCCCAATGTCCCACCACTGCTGTAAAGACAAAAACTCCTTCTTTGTGCTACAGTGGATGTCCCAGAAAAAAACAAAAGTTTCTTTAAAATTTTTTATCACCAAGCAAAGTAGTATTAAAACACCAATAAGCACTACTGGGCTTTATACTTTTTATTAAAACAGAAAATAAAACAAGCGAATGGTCAGTAAAGCCAACAGGACTAATAGAGCAACTTTTAAAAATATTAAAATGATGCTTAAAACAATAAAAATGATCAAGCCTAGCTGTGGACACAAAGTTATCTTTACAATGAGTCTAAGTACATTGTCTTTGGTTCTTGTGGAAACATCTCCACACATCACACAAATCATCAGTCTCAAGGAGGTAAAGTAAGCAAGCACGAGAGGCAGAGTGAGATTCTGCATGATTCCTGTCTAAACTGTCAGCAGTGTAGTTCCAGTCACTACCAATAAATAAATAAGATAAGATAAGATAAGCCTTTATCAGTCCCACAATGGGGAAATTCCAGGATTGCAACAGCACAGGGATAGCAACACTCAGAGCAATAATTAAGAAGATACAAAAAATATAAATAAGAGCCGTGGATATACATACGTACACATAAATATATAAATATATATATAAAGTGCGGAGCATTGTAGCAAGATGGAATAAACAGCATAACCGTCTACTTAGTTATCCTACATAGTATGAATATGTACCCATACATATTTTCACCCTCCGTAGCGACTGATATTGTCCTAGTTGTATACTGGAGGGGACCATTTGTGTAAGTCTGTTGCGTCTTTTACATTCAATACTACTAGGTCGTCACGTTATTTTGCTATCTCTGCGAGCTGCCCTGCTTAGGTTACACAGTCTGACAGCCGTAGGTAGGAAGGACCTGCGAAACCTCTTGGTTGCGCACCTAGGATGATGTAGTCTACTGCTAAATGAGCTCCTCAGTGCGTTCAATATGTCCTGCATAGGGTGGGACTGGGACTCCAGCAGAGATGACAGTTTAGCCACCACCCTTCTCTCTCCTATCTCATCCACTGGGTCAAGGCGTTGCCCCAGGACAGAGCTAGCTTTCTTGATCACTTTGTTTAGTCTCTTCCTATTGGCTGCTGTAATGCCGTTGCCCCAGCAGACCACTCCAAAAGTGATGGCTGATGCCACCACTGTGTCGTAGAATGTCTACTCTACTCTGAAATACTCTTCACTGTTACAGTTCTTAATAACATTGTTCAATACATCAAGAAAGGCCAGTCGCTCTGTGCCAGCAACAGGAGCATACAAACTGATGAAAACCAGTTTTGCATTTTCATAAATGGCACTGACATTTAAAAGACAGCTTTTAATAACTTCAACACAATCAGAAGACTGAGGAGTGAAGTTGCTAGAAAAAAGAATTCCAACCCCACAACTATTGCTGGTTTTATGACTTTAAAAGATGTCACATGACAATTCTCTTTTACAATCAATCGCACTATCAGGGGTACTATGAGTCTCCTGCACAAAAGTGACATCTAGCTTTTTAAGAGAGCACACACTAATGAGAGAGGACCTTTTTCTGTCATCTCTGGCTCCATTTATGCTGCCTACTTTTATATCGCCCATAATGCAGGAGAGAAAAATTAAAAACAAAGAAAAATAAACACAAAGAAAATGAAATGTTATATACAAAAGATCTAATCCCCATCCTCTAACTGCTTTTTGGCCTTTAAAAACCAGGTTTTTCAGACCATAAGTCTCTTGATCGGTGAAGGCAAAAGAATTTTTTGCAGGACATGCTCTAACTAGATGTCCTTCACTGCCACAGCAGAAACGTTTCATAGTTTCTGATGCTGCAAAAATCACATAATCAAACTCATCTATTCTCTGTCATGTCTGCTGCGTAGCCTCACAGCGAACATATAAATTGGCAACGAGCCCAAAACGCAGTGTAAGTAACGTGTTTATTAACAAAGGGAAATTGTACAAAATGTACAAATAACAGTCATTGTGAATAAGAATAAGACAACCTGCTACAACCCTCGTAGTCTTAGAGGGAATGCCTAACGCGCTCTGGACAGTTTGGAGCGGGGGGGGTGGAGGCACAAAAGACTTACGGATATTTTGGAGCGGAAAGGCTCTAAGACACAACATACAAAGTCCAGGGGAAGGAAGCCAATAATCCGGGGAGTCAGGTTGTCCCATGTTGACTTCAGCTGCCACACTGGCTGAGCACACTGCCTCCCAGTAAGTATTCAATATACTGATGAAGGCAAGTGGACACAGCCATGTGGCAAGCAGGTGCGTGATAATTGGATGTGTGTGTGTGCGCGCTCACGCATGTAGTGAAACAATACATGCCGGTGAATGTCTCGTGAGGAGGAGGCGTGACTGTAGGACTGGCAGAGAGCAAAGCTCAATCTGTCAGCTGGAATTAATAAGCAATAATCAAAACCCTACAGCCACAGGTCATGGACGGGGTAGAGCAACCCCGAACATGACAGAGCCCCCCCCCCCAAGGGGTGGACACCAGATACCCACCGCACCATCAAAACAGAAAATACAACCCCCCCACACACACAAACACACACACACTCAAAAGGCCAATACAACAAGGGCGGGAGGTGGGGGAAAACAGGTTAGGAGGGATAAATCAAGAATAGATAAGCACCACAATACAACACTACAAACAACACTTTATCCAACCCCAAAACTAAACAAACCCACCCCACACCCAAGAGTCCCACAGTTCAGGGGCCCGGCCAGAGTCCAAGGCCCAGCAGGTGGCCGTAAGTTCAGGGGGCCGGCCAAAGTCCCAGGGCCAGCAGGCGGCCTGCAGAACGGTATCAGGCAGCCTGCCAGAGAAAAAGGGCCACTTGACCTAGGAACCCAGTCCTTCGGGTGGCCTGCCCACACAATTAGGCCACCAGGACCGGAAGGGCAAATGAGACGGTGGCCTACCCACTGGAAAACTGAGAGGTGGATGGCCAGACAGGGGAAGTGGAACCCCCATGGTCACTGGCGGCGGAGGGAAAAAGACCCCGACGGTGCCCAGCAGAAGGCGGAGCAACACCCACAGGGCCTCCAAAAGGAAAGGGATGACCCCGGTGTCCCCAAACTCTCCTGTGGCACCCTTGGTGGCCCTGACGTGAGCCTGGAACTCTGTAGTACCCACGGTGGACTCCAACTGAGCCACGGCTGCTCCCACGGTGGAGTCCGGCTTGACCCCTGCTGCACCCGCGGTGGGACCCAGCTGGGCCACTGCTGACCCCAATGCCATCTTGGCCATGGGCCAGCCGACCCGTATAAGCACCCAAGCCAGGAGACAATAGATCACGGGCACCCTGGACTGGTACTGAGTGCCCCCGACAACCACCTCAGCCGGAACCTCGGTGACCTCCGGTTGAGAACCTGGATCCACGGACTCATCTGGTGATGGAGGACTCTCCCCGGCGACTCTGGAAAAGGACTCAGATAAAGAGGAGGAAGGGTCAGAGTCGCTGGCAGTGGCAGAGCCCGGCAAGGCGAGCTCAGGTGCAGCGTTGGGCTGCAGCTGGCTCTTCTCACCTGAAGCTAGGTAAAAATGCTCAATTATAGAAAAGAGAAAGACAAAAGAGAGCACTTGCCTTAGCTCAAGCTCTACCACTGTCCAGGACTCCGGTGATCTGGGCGACGTCTTCCCAGGTTTGGCCTCCAAGAGGTTCTGCTCGGGTGCTAACTCTGCTCTGGCGGCCTCCACAGCAGGCGTGATGGTCACTGCAGTCTTATCTTCCCCAGGTACCAAGATCCACGCAGGTGACTCCTCCAGCGTGGTGACTGGGACCTGATTCACCACTGTTTTGGAAGGACAATCCTCCCGGACCTGTGGCTCCTCCTGGTCCTGACCGCTCAGCTCCGGTTCTGGCAGGCAAACAAAGGAGAGTGGAGAGAGGGCCGGTGAACAGTTTTTAACAGCAGCAGGTGGGGAGAGCTCAGGGGACTGCTTTCCCTGAGCCTCCCTACTGGGAATCAGGCAAAACATTTCATTATTAATGTGAGTCAAATGAAAAATAACTTGTCTGTTCTTCCGGTTCAAGATGTTGGTTGCTGCTGCAGTTTGGACGTCATCACCAGTCCGTCTGGGAAAGACGGTGCTAGGCTCCTCCATAGAACATATGGGAGACGCCCCTCTCGCCACAGGAATGGGACACCCCGGTGAGGAAAGCAAGAGCCCCTCTGCTGCCGGCGAACAGACTGAGGAAGAAGACCTCACAGCGGATATGGAGGGAGATTCTGCAGATGGGACTGCTTGGAAGTGATAATCCGCTGCGGCGGTAACAGGGCTCGATGTACAGTGGGGAAAAAAAGTATTTAGTCAGCCACCAGTTGTGCAAGTTCTCCCACTTAAAAGATGAGAGAGGTCTCCAATTTTCATCATAGGTATACCTCAACTATGAGAGACAAAATGAGAAAAAAAAAATCCAGAAAATCACACTGAAGGATTTTTAATGAATTAATTGGTAAATTCCTTGGTAAAATAAGTATTTGGTCAATAACAAAAGTTCATCTCAATACTTTGTTATATACCCTTTGTTGGCAATGACAGAGGTCAAATGTTTTCTGTAAGTCTTCACAAGGTTTTCACACACTGTTTGCTGGTATTTTGGCCCATTCCTCCATGCAGATCTCCTCTAGAGCAGTGATGTTTTGGGGCTGTCGCTGGGCAACATGGACTTTCAACTCCCTCCAAAGATTTTCTATGGGGTTGAGATCTGGAGACTGGCTAGGCCACTCCAGGACCTTGAAATGCTTCTTACGAAGCCACTCCTTCGTTTCCCGGGCGGTGTGTTTGGGATCATTGTCATGCTGAAAGACCCAGCCACGTTTCATCTTCAATGCCCTTGCTGATGGAAGGAGGTTTTCACTCAAAATCTCACGATACATGGCCCCATTCATTCTTTCCTTTACACGGATCAGTTGTCCTGGTCCCTTTGCAGAAAAACAGCCCCAAAGTATGATGTTTTCACCCCCATGCTTCACAGTAGGTATGGTGTTCTTTCTCCTCCAAACACGACAAGTTGAGTTTTTACCAAAAAGTTCTCTTTTGGTTTCATCTGACCATATGACATTCTCCCAGTCCTTTTCTGGATCATCCAAATGTTCTCTAGCAAACTTCAGACAGGCCTGGACATGTACTGGCTTAAGCAGGGGGACACGTCTGGCACTGTAGGATTTGAGTCACTGGCGGCGTAGTGTGTTACTGATGTAGCCTTTGTTACTTTGGTCCCAGCTCTCTGCAGGTCATTCACTAGGTCCCCCCGTGTGGTTCTGGGATTTTTGCTCACCGTTCTCATGATCATTTTGACCTCATGGGGTGAGATCTTGCGTGGAGCCCCAGATCGAGGGAGATTATCAGTGGTCTTGTATGTCTTCCATTTTCAAATAATTGCTCCCACAGTTGATTTCTTCAAACCAAGCTGCTTACCTATTGCAGATCCAGTCTTCCCAGCCTGGTGCAGGTCTACAATTTTGTTTCTGGTGTCCTTTGACAGCTCTTTGGTCTTGGCCATAGTGGAGTTTGGAGTCTGATTGTTTGAGGTTGTGGACAGGTGTCTTTTATACTGATAACGAGTTCAAACAGGTGCCATTAATACAGGTAACAAGTGGAGGACAGAGGAGCCTCTTAAAGAAGAAGTTACAGGTCTGTGAGAAATCTTGCTTGTTTGTAGGTGACCAAATACTTATTTTACCAAGGAATTTACCAATTAATTCATTAAAAATCCTTCAATGTGATTTTCTGGATTTTTTTTTCTCATTTTGTCTCTCATAGTTGAGGTATACCTATAATGAAAATTGGAGACCTCTCTCATCTTTTACATGGGAGAACTTGCACAATTGGTGGCTGACTAAATACTTTTTTGCCCCACTGTAGGAGCAGGAGCAGTTAGGGGGGTGAACTGTTCTTCTGGGATTCCGGGTGACGTCGCCGATGCCGACCTGATTGCGGCCATCTTGGAGCAGAAGATGGAGCAAGGGGAAGATGGCTGCCAGCGGAAAAGAGCGTTTGTTTGTTTCTGTTTCAGCTTCGTCCGGAAAGCCCTTCTCTTCAGGTCGGGGAAAGCCTGCTCGAGCGCACAGACACCGGACAGCAGCTCGGAGTACTCGGGGTAATCCCAGAGGCCCCAGTGAGTCCCCAGGGTCCGTATCACTCTGTCGAGGCAAGCCAAACGCTCTCCAGGCCCGATGGAGACATACGCGTCCTCCAAAAGTTCCCAGATTTGCCAGGCTGCCCGCTGCTCCTCCGCACTGGGCTGTCCCGCTGCCCATCCACTAAAGCCAGTGTGGGAACGGCTAGCCAAGGACATCACGCTCCGAACAGGTAGGTGGGGAAAAACACAAAAAAAATGAGTAACACACTACTTACTGCTTGGGCTCATTTGGTGGCAGCTTACTGTCATGTCCGCTGCACAATCTCACAGCAAACATATAAATTGGCAACGAGCCCAAAATGCAGTGCAAGTGACGTGTTTATTAACAAAGGGAAAATGTACAAAATGTACAAATAACAGTCACTGTGAATAAGAATAAGACAACCCGCTACAACCCTCGTAGGCTTAGAGGGAATGCCTAGCGTGCTCCAGACAGTTTGGAGGAGGGGGAAAAGGCACAAAAGACTTACAGATATGTTGGAGCGGAAAGGCTCTAAGACACAACATACAAAGTCCAGGGGAAGGAAGCCAATAATCCGGGGAGTCAGGGTGTCCCATGTTGACTTAAGCTGCCACACTGGCTGAGCACACTGCCTCCCAATAAGTACTCAATATACTGATAAAGGCAAGTGGACACAGCCGTGTGGCAAGCAGGTGCGTGATAATTGGATAAGTGTAAGTGAGTGTGTGTGTGTGTGTGTGTGTGTGTGTGTGTGTGTGTGTGTGTGTGTGTGCACGTGCACGCATGTGGTAAAACAATAGATGCCATTGAATGTCTGGTAAGGAGGAGGCGTGACTGTAGGACTGGCAGAGAGCAAAGCTCAATTTGTCAGTTGAAATTAATAAGCAATAATCAAAACCCTACAGCCACAGGTCATGGATGGGGTAGAACAACCCCGAACATGGCATTCTCAGTTTAAAAGCTATGTTTAAATCCTCACTTTTGTTGTTCAAAATCATGTAGACTTCCCTCCTGTGGGACACTACATGTTTCAGAAGTGGGGATTTGCAGCCTGAGTGAATCTTTTTGACTTGGGAAACAATTTTTCCATGTTAAGACAACTCTCTGGTTAAGATTTCATCTCTGATAAAAGAAGGAACATTAGGCAGTACTACTTTTTTGCTGGGGTGACAAGAGGGAGAATAGGCACAAAAGTAGCATGCATAACAATCCCATTTTCTACCACTGTGTTAGCCTTCTCAATAGTGTCAACAACAAAAAAACAACTGCATTATTCATCTGTGCAGCAAATTCAATGCTGTCATAGCCAACACGTGTCCCACTGCAAGACTGTAGTCTTCAACTGAACAGACAAATGCTAGTGCAACTTTAAAAGCCATGTTTTCTGGTTAAACTGGATAAATCCATACTGGGTAAATAGCAATCAGCCAGCCAACAAGGGGCTGGCTGGCACTAACCAAACAAATCGAGCTCCCTTCAAACTGTCTATTTACAAACCACTGCTGTCCTATTTACACCCCTCTCCCATAGAACCTAAACCACACTATTAGCAATATGTACAAGAAAAAAAACGATAGAATATTGACAGAAAAGTTAGAAAACACAGTCTTCCTCCCACATCTCCTCTCAGTGCACTCACACTCCACCCACTCAAAGAGAGAGGAAAGAGAGAAAGAAACTTTATCTCTTTTACATAAATATTTTGTCATAATTTTAAAGTCTAAAAATTTTCCAAAGATGCAAAACTTTGAGAAAAAGCCACACAATTACAAGGAAAAAAACATCACAAACATATATACAATAAAAGCTTCAAATTTACAAGAATAACATAAATTTATAGGGGCGACTGCCCATTTATTTAAAATATGTACTAAATTCATGAGAAAAAAAAGTACAAAATTACAAGAAAAACAAAATTAAGAAAAAGAAAATTAATAAACTGTTGAGACAGAGGTCAGAAAATCACAAGAGAAATGTAACTCATTTGCAATAATTAAAAAAAATTAAGAAAAACAAATCACTGGAAAGATGAGGGGAAATTACTGAGGCAAAAATTCAAAGATGAAAAAAATGCCAGTTTATGATGCAAAAGTCTCAAATTTAAGAAGAAAATGTCAATCCATGAGCTAAAGTTCTTCACAAAGTTTCAAATTTCATGAAGTTTCTTAAAAAGTCTATAATTAAAAAAGAATTAAAAAAAATAATCATAAGAAAAAGTAGGTAATTTATGAGAACTCTCCAAATTCACATAAATTAACCTAATTTATAAAAAGCTAATTTAGGTGGTGGAGTAGCCTGAAACAGTACACAAGTAAATGTAGGGTTATCTTTCTATATTATCACTCAAGCACACATTAGAGTAGTTACCCCAATATATTTGTTACTGAGATGTGAGTTTAGTCTGGACAGTTTGAGGTTTTTCTCCTGAATTTATGGCAGTTTCATTCTAAATTTATTAATTTTTCCTTATATTCCAGCTGAGGCTGTCGTCATACATGATATTGAGTGTGTTAGCTGGGGAAAAGCTGTACCAGCCTCCTGTTCCCTCACTTCCGGCTGTTGAGATAGGGAGGGAGGGACGGCTCTGTGTGGGGGGCCAGGCTGCTGCAGCAAGGAGAAGGGATCATACCATTTGTAGGGCGGGGGAGGGGGATCATTTTCATTTTAAAAAGTTTAAACGACAGACTACTGAATATGTTTTGGATGTTATTTCAGCTTGTCAAAGATGAACTACAATTTTAAAATCACAACTTTTCTCACTCCAATTTTTACGGGTGCTGAGTTTAAATTTTGGGGTGCTACAGCACCCCTAAAAAAAGGGCCTAATGCCACCCATGGATCTATAATCAGAGGGCCCACTGCCATGCAAGGCACTACCACAAACAACTTTTCCTTCCCCTATTCTATTATGTTGAGCACCAAGCTAGAAGGTGGGAAGTACCATTTTTATATGGTCTTTGATATGGCCCAGCCAGGACTTGAACCCACAACCTCACAGTGTGGGGCAGGTGCTCTACCACTAGACTACCACTTTGGTGGCCTGGTGGTGCACAAAACAATAAATGACTCTGAATTAAAATCTCTTTGCACAGACTATGTTTTAAAAAATGTGTGCCAAAGCCATTACAGTAGGTTATATACAGTAAGAAACTGCATTTTCAAAAAGTACAGTAACATACAGTAAATGACTGGATGTTACAGATTAATTCAACAAAAATTCCCATAATTCAACAGAAATTACAGTAAATCCTTGGAAAAACATTTTAGAGTATCATACCAGGTGAAATATGGTATGTACTGTAACTGTAGAAATTACAGCCGTGGCTAACACTGTAACAGTGGCCGGCCTACTAAAATTTGCCCCATGAGGGCATTAAGGACTCATCCAAGAGGTCACAAAAGAAACCAGAATAACATCTAAAGAACTGCTGACCTCATTTGCCTCAGTTTGGACACTGGTCCATGATTCAACAGTTAGAAGGAGACTGGGTAAAAATAGCATCTAGGGAGAGTTCCAAGGTAAAAACTACTGCTGACCAAAAAGAACACAAAGACTTGTCTCATATTTGCTAAAAACATCTTGATGGCCCCCAAGACTTTTGCGAAAATATTCTGTGGACTGACGAGACAAAAGCTGAACTTTTTGGGAAGCGTTTGTCCCATTGCATCTGGCGTAAAAATAACACAGCATTACATAAAAAGAACATCATACCAACAGTCAAACATGGTGGTGTAGTATGATGGTCTAAGGCTGCTTTGCTGCTTGAGGACCTGGATGACTTGCCGTAATTAATGAAGCCATGAATTCTGCTCTCTACCAGAAAATCCTGAAGGAGAATGTCCGGCCATCGGTTCATGACCTCAAGTTCAAGCGTACTTGGGTTATGCAGCAAGATAGTGATCTAAAACACACCAGCAAGCCAACTTCTGAATGGCTTTTAAAAACAAAATCAAGGTTTTGAAGTGGCCTAGTCAAAGTCCGGACTCAGTGTTGCAAGACGTATGATAATTATCATATTTGTACAATAATTTTACCCTCTGTACAATCAATAATTCAGAAAATCCCATAATGTACGATAATTTCAGCCCTTTATTACATGGCTAAGTTAACACATTAGCAAACACAATCAGGATACGGCCCCTGCGCATACATATGCTTGTTTTATTTTTTCATCCTCTCATGTGCAATCAATGTACGATGTAGCGTGTGATGATGCAAAAGTGCGGGCTGCAAAGAAGATGGAAGACTCGCGTCACGGTAACTAGGGATGAGCTGATCCAATCCACTGTATCGGTATGGGGTTCGATCCAGGCAAAATGGCTGCATTGGTATCGGTAAAGAATAAAAGTAATTTACTGATCAGATACATTAAAGTTTACCTGTGGTGGTCGTGAAAAAAAATATATTATATTGAGCCCCTGTCTCACGTTCTAGTTCAAGTTTAAGTTGAAATTCACGTTCAAAGCAATTTGATATAAATCCATTGATGATGTACTGGTTCAGCTATGTCAGCAAAACATGGGTACAGCCATACTAGCGGCTACATGGACTTCCAGGACGCTTCCTGCGACGTAATTTCGTGGCTACCGCGATCTGGATCAGTATTGGCTGAGCCTCGAGTACCCGGATGTGCAGCGGCTTTGGGGATATTCTAATTCAAATTTAAACGTTTATTTCAAACTCAGGGTTCATATTAAATGCAGAACTGAAACGAGTAGAAAATAAATAAATAAATGCTTAAATTCGGCGGGTCCTATTGTCTGATCTGAGGTCGTTAACAGCCGCAAAACGGCAGATTAATTCGGCTCTTCCCTCGCCGCTATAAAGAGCGGCAGACAGTGCGTTGCGTTGTATGAGGACCAAAATTCAAACGTTTATTTCAAACTCAGGGTTCATATTAAATGCTGAACTGAAATGAGTAGAAAATAAATAAATGCTTAAATTCAGCTGCTTGTCTCATTTGATCTCGTAACTGCCACAACACGGAAGATGATTCTACAACTATATACAGAGCAGCAGACACTCGGTGCTCTTGTAAAAACAAAAACATACAATGCGATATGGATATCGCAACATGGCGGAATGTAAAGCCTTTGGATGTCTGAATAATAAGCGAAAAAAACAAAGAAACACTTTTTTTGTGTACCCAAATCCAGCTCACCTTGTCAGAAGATCGGAGCGGAAACAGGGCACAGACGAATAATTTCAGACGAAATTGCGTTGTGTGTGAGGACCACTTCGTCACTTTAACCCTCAGAAGACCTTTCTGGCTCAAACCTGTAGCCATGTTGGACAAATTCTTCCTCAGAGTCCGACAATTCAGCCATAATAGAATAAAAACACTCACAACAGTACCCTAGTCTCTCATACAGGCGGAGCATTGACTGTTGAGTATCAACGAAGTGACGTCACATCCGCATGTGTCATGGCTGCGCCCACAGTTTTCATTGGCTGCCCATGGCCAAGGTCCTATTTGAATATATGTCTGGTGGTATATGGCTAGCAAAAATTATTTACCAAAATAAGAAATACTTTTTCATAATGTTTTCAAGTCAAATGCGTCTTCACGACCACCACAGGTACGCTTTAATAATAATAGAACAAAGGTGCAATCATGTTCTCAGCCACGCTATGCGCGGCTTCTATAGACAAAGGCAATGAGTGTCACATCACTGGAGCCTGTCTGCGGGATTTGCCTCAGTATGTTGCTGTGTGGTACCAGTCTTTACAATTTTACACCACCAACTTGATAAAACACTTGCAAAAGTATCACGGCAAAGGAGTATGCTGAATTCTGTCAAGAACCGAGCAGAAGGATGTCTGTTGCACAGCAGCAGCTGCTGCAGTGCAGCTTTTCCAGCTCAGGAGGCTGGGCGCTAAAAGTGAAACTTAAAAAGAATGAAACTGAAAGCAAAAACCAGACTGGTGTACTTTTTGGGGGAGAGTCTTACAGTTGATGAAAGGTAGGTGACAGAAACATAAATAGCAATTTTTATATTTTTTTATTTATTTTTATTCACTTTATTAATCTCAGAGTGTGCAAGGCTATGTGAACATGAAATGGAACGGGAATGACTTCAAAATAAGAGCAAACCTAAAAACTAAGAATGTACAGAGAATAATATCATAAACACTACTAAATAAACCGAGGACCAGGAGAATACTTATGATAATAATAATAATAACAATAATAATAATAACAATAATAATAATAATAATAATAACAATAATAATAATAATGGATGACAAAAATACAGCTTAAAGGATTAGTTCCTTTATTTTAAGATCTACAGCATTTTTTTACCTCATGCATATGTCACAAAATCGCTCAGTTTAAGGGCTTACTGAAGATACCATACACAAACTGTGAGTTTGCACATTAATTAACTTAAAGACATACAAATACAAAATTCACAAACACACACTTACGGACACAATGGGGAGAGACGGGGGATTCCCTTGAAAAGAATGCAAACAGACGGGGCCTCCGTCTGACGAAGGAATAGACGTAACACTATCGTCAGGTAGCGAAAGACTGCTGCAAAAGATCACCTACACTGGCCTGCTTAAATGGGAATAACCAGATGATCATCAGGTGTGGGTACATGAGTGAGAAAACAAGCCAAAACAACAAGTAACAGCTGTGTAGCCAGTGAACCAGAATTTGACAGCCGGAAGCTGCACAGCACTGTCAAAATAAAAGCACAGACCGGAAACTAAATAACAACACAAGAAAAAGATAACACAACCCCAACAACTGTAAATAAAACCATAATTACAAAATGACACACAATAAATAGACAGGACAACAAGGATGAGACTAAGAATACAGATAACTCATAAACAAACCGAGACTAAATACAGCAGATAATAATAAAGCAAGAAATATAGAGGCCTCGGACCAAGGTGTAGCACCCACAGAGGCCTCAGACAGAGGCGTAGCACCCACAGTGGCCTCGGACAAAGGCATAGCACTCGCGGAGACCTTGGACGGAGGTGTAGCACTTGCGAAGACCTCAGACTGAGGCGTAGCCTCCATGGAGGCCTCAAACTAAGGCAAAGCACCCACAGCGGCCTTTAACT
This sequence comes from Pholidichthys leucotaenia, assembly GCA_020510985.1. NCBI lineage: Eukaryota > Metazoa > Chordata > Actinopteri > Cichliformes > Pholidichthyidae > Pholidichthys > Pholidichthys leucotaenia. Next base: position 176,549,698 of record CM035848.1, read on the forward strand.
GAGGTGGAGCACCCATGGTGGCCTTGAACTGAGGCGGAGCACCCATGGAGAACTCTGGCGGGGAGGGGGGACTCACGGAGACCTCTGGCAGAGAGGGGGGGACTCCACAGAGACCTCTGGTGAAGAGAAAGGACCCACGGAGACCTCTGGCGGAGAGGGCAGAGAGGGGGGACCCACGGAGACCTCTAGTGGAGAGGGAGGATGCATGGAAACCTCTGGCAGAGAGGGGGGCTCCACAGAGACCTCTGGCAGGGAGGAAGGACCCGTGATGACCTCAGGTGAGGATGGAGGACCTGCAATGACCTCAGGCAAGGATGGAGGATCCTCAGTGACCTCAGGAGAAGACTCAGATAGAGAACAGACAAACACTGGGTCAGAGTCACCGGCAGCAGTGGAGCCCGGCGAGGGGAGCTCAAGTGCAGGTGACGGCTGCACTTGGTCCTCCCCCCCACCAAAAGCCAGGCACGATTTCTCTAGGACAAAAAAGGGAACTTGCCTGAGCTTGAGCTCCACCGCTATCCAGGACTCCAGTGACTCCAGCTGAGATGTTTTGACCTCCACCGTCTGAGCATTCTCTCTCGACATGACCACCTCGGGAGTAGGAGAAGAGAAAAATACCAGAAAAGAATCACCGGCAGCAGTGGAGCCCGGTGACGAGAGCTCAGGAGCAGAGGATATCTGCAAATGATTCTCCCCACCATGAGCCAGACAAGAATTCTCTGGGTCTGTAGATGTTAGAACAGAACAGAGCACTTGCCTGGACTCGAACTCCACCGTCGTCCAGGACTCCAGCGACTATGCTGCGGCGGTCCAAGCAGCAGGCATGGTGGCTGAGGAAGCTGGCAACCCTCCAGGTGTGGCAGCAGACACTGGCAGAACCCCAGAGGATGTGACGGGTGCTGGTGGACCTCCCAGCGTGGTGGCTAACGCTGGCAGATCTCTAGACAAGGTGGCTGAAGCAGGGAGTGCTCCAGCTCAGCGTGCCAAAGTCAGGAAATGCCTCACTGATGGCACCGGGTCCCGCGATGCCAAAACCAGGGGACTCGTAGTCGGCTCAGGTTTTGGGCCACGGGGGGCGCTCCTCCCCCATCCGCAGTTTGACTACATGGCTGAAGCCGGATCCTCCGGAACCGCAGACCTCCTTTTTATCCGGTGGCTTCCTCCCAGGACCAGTGGACAAACAGGAGAAATGGAGGAGGAAATGGGAGAGGCAGGTGAGAATGAGGAGAAGGCTGCAGCAGCAGGCGGAGAAGGCTCAGCTAAAGTGGGTGACTTTTTCTGAGCCCCCCCCCCCCACCCGAGAATAAGGCAAGACAATTCATTTTCAGATGTTAAAGAATGAACAGATACTTGCCTTATTTCCCTTGGTGTGGTGGTAGCTGCTGCAGATGGCCCAGAGGACTCTTCCCTAATTGCTGCAGGGGGCGAGGGAACCAAATGCAGATTCTAGCCAATCCAGCCCTGCAGGCATGATGATGAATGGAGCTGGAAATCCTCCATCCACTTGGGCCATGAGTTCAGGAAGGAGCCACGGCTTGTAGTCCAAAAGCACCTGCGCTGCGCCGTTCAGGCATCCCCAGACCCCTTCGGGAGTGTGGGAGGCACAAGCCACTGATATGATGCCTTTCAACACCCCGACCATCCAGCAATCCACCTCATTCAGTCCATGACCATTACAGTCCGAGACAGCTGACATACCAGTGAAAAAATGGACTGAAAACAAAAATAAAGGGAGGGAAAAAGAAAAGAGAAAAAGCAACACACACAGGTGTCTCGCACTGGCAGCGGTCTTCTGTCACAAAAATCATCCAGTTTAAGGGCTTTCTGAAGGTGTCATACGCAGTCTGTGAGTTTGCACATTTAGACATACAAATACAAAACACACAAACACACACAAACACAACGGGGAGAGACTGGGGATTCCCTTGAAAAGAATGCGAACAAACGGGGCCTCCGTCTGATGAAGGAAGAGACGTAACACTAATGTCAGGTAACAAAAGACTGCTTCAGAGGATCACTTTCAATGGCCTGCTTAAATGGGAATAACCAGATGATCATCAGGTGTGGGTAGATGAATGAGAAAACAGTCAAAACAAGTGACAGCTGTGCAGCCTGCGAAACAGAATTTGACAGCCGGAAGCTGCACAGCACTGTCAAAATAAAAGCGCAGACTGGAAACTAAATAACAACACAAGAATAAGATAAGACAACCCCAACAACTGTAAATAAAACAGGGGAAGGAAGGACACCAGGGGAAGGAAGCACCCAATCCGTGAGGCCACCAAACGGCGACGATGACTGATCAGCGGAGGCCCTCAGCGGCACCCAGTGACCCTCGGTAACCCCCGATGAAGGCGAAGGATCCATGATGACCTCAGGCGACAACAGGGGACCCTTCATGACCTCGGGCGACAGCAGGGGACCTTCCACGACCTCAGGCGACAGCAGGGAACCCTCAACGGCCTCAGACAAAGACTGAGGACACACAGCGGCGGCTTCAGACTGAGACGTAGCACCCACGGAGGCCGCAGCTTTTGTAGTCCAAAGGCAGCTCCGCCTCAGTCGTCAAAACCCACTGATGTTCTTCCAGCTCCTCCGCCGTAGGACTGTCGGGAGGCACAAGGGAGACGTGCCCGACCCGGCAGACTGTGGACTCCTCCAGCGTCGGAGGAGTGGTTGATGGTGCGGGCTCTAGTTCCGGAGATGAAGGCAGGACTGCAGCTGCAGGAGAACGGCAAGAGGCTTGGAACCTCCGAGCCCGGGGCCTCTTCCTTGTAGGCGCGGGCGCGGATGTTGAAGAAATTTCTTCCTGCCCATGGAGCACGGGTTGAGGGATGGTGGCCCCCTCAAGGGGTTGATCCCAGATACCCCAGGGCAACATCAAAAAGAAAAAGACCCACCAACAAAAGAGACATCCCCCAACAAGAAAAACAACCCATGACAACATAGTGGTACTTTGAATTTCATCTGATTGTTTACTGAAATACTCTGCTTCAAAGTTTTGTATAAACTTGCACTTCAAACATCAGACTGCATGTTTACATGGGGCTAACCAGTCAAATGCTGCCAGTGTTACAAAGTTCAAAATAAAAGAAGCAGCAGCGTTGCTGAACTGAGTCAAATTTGTAATATATTCTTTGACATTCAGATTTCTGTTTTTATATGTGTACAAAATGCAACTGGTCATGAACAAAGTATGTTCTATACTTTTGTTATTTTAAATAAGATAGTATCGGGTTTGGATCGGTATCTCAAAGTCACAGTATCATGGCGCCGGAACCGGCGCTCGCGAGTTGGCTGCCTTTTGCAACAGCGGCTCAATTCTGAGTCTTTTTATCTTCCTTCTTCTTTCTGATCTGGTGATAACTTTCTGATCCGGCAACACCTTTCACTCTATATATATCACGGACACACAGATCGCCCCAAAGGTCTCCCGAGTCGGCGGACGGAGCCTCCGTTTACAGCAGGAGACGATACAGCAGGGAAGCGCTAGCTAGCACTCAACCGCCACCCGGTGCTAACGGAGAAACTCGACATACCGGGAGAACTGAAGCGAAAACGACGCGGGTGCCGGGCTGGAGTTTAGGCGGCGTGCAAGAAATATAAGACAGAATAATAAAGAGCGATGGCAAGAACCAAGCAGACCGCCCGTAAATCTAAAGCCCCCAGGAAGCAGCTGGCCACCAAGGCTGCTTGGAAAAGCGCTCCGGCCACCGGCGGAGTGAAGAAGCCTCACCGTTACAGGCCCAGTACCGTGGCTCTGAGAGAGATCCGTCGCTACCAGAAATCCACGGAGCTGCTCATCCGTAAGCTGCCCTTCCAGCGCCTGGTGAGGGAGATCGCTCAGGACTTCAAGACCGACCTGCGCTTCCAGAGCTCCGCCGTCATGGCTCTGCAGGAGGCCAGCGAGGCCTACCTGGTGGGTCTCTTCGAGGACACCAACCTGTGCGCCATCCACGCCAAGAGGGTCACCATCATGCCCAAAGACATCCAGCTGGCCCGCCGCATCCGCGGAGAGAGAGCTTAGACTTTCTGCTGCACATCCACCAACCACAATGCTCCGCACTGTGTGTCTATATATATATATATTTATATTAATATGTACATATGTATACTAGCTGCTCTTGTTTTATCTTGACTTCTGATTGTTGCTCTGAGTGTTGCTATCCCTGTGCTGTTGCAATGCTGGAATTTCCCCATTGTGGGGCTAATAAAGGCTTATCTTATGTCTTATGTCTTATCATATCGGTCTTGAAAAAGTGGTATCGGCTCATCGCTAATGGTAGCAGAGAAGCAGACGCAGATGGAGGCTAGTGATGGGATCTACAGTTCACTTAAACACACTGCAAGAAGCGCTTTTTTTCCAACCATTCTGTTAGATTATTTAAAGGTAAAACTGCATTATAGCCTATAATATGCACCATCTATGATAACACTGGTCAACACCAAATTTATTGTCCAAGTTTTTTTTTAGCTGATTTAGGACAGTTTTGATGTGCTGAATCCAAAAATCACATTGGTTTTGCTCAATCAGGTCAACTTTTTGAACTATGGCCACATGTTATTTTTTACGTTTTTGTTTACATGTACGGGCATTTTCGCTTTATCTGATGCAAAATTCTTTTTTATTTCTTGAAATTTCTCGAACTCTGAAGAGTTTGCATGCGCCAATTTATGACATGATGTCATAAATTGTCATGATGGCTGATTACTGTTGGACTCTGAAGAGAGACATCCCTGTCGCTGAGCTATCTAGAGGTTCAAATAACGGAAGTTGAAGCTCTGAATTTTGAACAATGATGAGGTAGCATTAAATTTACATGTACTTGTGGAGAGCGTGAAAAGATGAGGCTGAGTTTATTTCTCAAATCAGGTTTATTCACGTATCTCCAACATGCTCCAAACAGAAAAAGAGACGCATCCCCCCACATCTGTCCTTTTTATACCCAGGACATCAAAGTACAGAGTCACATTGTCTTTTAATCCGCAGTGGTTAGCACTGCGGCAGCACAGTTTACCCTTGGCCGGGGGATTGTGGGGATTGTGGGATCGTGGGTTCGATCCCAGCCCCCGACCAACAGTGATCTGTGTGGAGTTTGCATGTTCTCCCCGTGTTGCGTGGGTTTACTCCGGGATTTCTCCGGTTTCCTCCCACATGCCAAAAACATGCATGTTAGGTTAATTGGCTGTTCTAAATTGTCCCTAGATATCTGTTTCCTATAGGCCCTTAGAATAGAGGTTTAGTATTAATGAAAGCGCTTTGAGTGGTCTTTGTGACTAGAAAAGCGCTATATAAGTGCAGGTTAGTTAGTTAGTTAGTTAGTAATCCCAAGACACTATACATCTTCCTCCAGGTCTTCTCCCCTCCACCTAAAGCTGCTGGTGGTCAGGAAATCCCTCAAGGCCATCTCTTTGCATCACAAAGCTCACATTTTGCATCTCCCTGTTATCTCTAGGAGACCCAGTCCTATTGTTCATTCTGAGACGTGAAGCAATAGTAATATACATATGAAGCCTATAAAACCCACATATGTGTCCCACATGACCCCCCCCCCAAATGTTTAAGATGGAACAATATAACACAGTCTGCATATCATGATAAAATCACAAACATCAGTCCACGTGCTGTTTGGGCTTCAATCTTCTTCCAAACTTGCTGAAAGCGGGTTTTACCACTCCCGCGGCGCCATCCTGCTGTGGAGCTGCTGTCTGGGGGTGAGAACTGTTAGTCAATCCCTGTGGGAGCTCTGGGGGAAGCTCCCTAGGGGGTCTGCCGTGCCGAGGAGCCCTCGCCAGCTGCACAGCTTTGTCAGCCATCACAAAAGCGGGTTTGAGCCTGTTTATGCCAATCATTTCCTTTCTGCCCCCCAAATCTAGCAAAAAGTGCTTATCTCCTGTTTCCAGCACTCTAAATGGGCCATCATAAGGTGGTCGCAAGGTTGGGTGATGGGCATCGTGTCTGACAAAAACAAACTCCGCATTTTTTAAAGCCTTAGGCACAAAAACGCGCGGAAAACTGTGATGAACGGGGCCAGGAAGCGTGCTCGATCCCGTGTCGCTCTGCAACCGCTGAGCAGGGGAGCACTCTGGCGCAGGATTATCTGGGAGAAACTCCCCGGGCAGCCAGAGTGGCTGCGCAAAAACTAACTCAGCTGGGGAGGCTTTAAAATCCTCTTTAGGTGCAGAACGCAACCTCAATAAAACCCATGGTAGCCTGTCCACCCAATTTGCATCCGTAAGTGACGCTCTCAGGGCTGCTTTCAATGACCTATGGAAACGTTCGCATAAACCATTAGCCTGCGGGTTATACGCGGTAGTGCGGTGGATCGTTACCCCCAGGCTGCGGGCCATTGCTGACCAAAGCTCGGAAACAAATTGAGGACCTCTGTAGGACGTAATGTCCAGCGGAACTCCAAAACGCGCTACCCATGCAGTTAAAAACGCGCGCGTCACCTCCTCGGCTGTGGTTGATGCCAGTGGGACCACTTCAGGCCAACGCGTGGTGCGGTCCACCATTGTCAAAAGGTGTGTGCACCCTTGTGATGGCGGGAGGGGGCCTACGAGGTCGACATGCACATGATTGAACCTCTTAGCCGGGATGTGAAACGGCTCCAAGGGAACTCTAGTGTGTTTGTGTATTTTGGCTCATTGGCAAAGCATGCAGGCAGCTGCCCACTCCCTAACTTGCTTGCGCAGGCTCGGCCATACAAATTTCTCTCCTACCATTTTGACCGACGCGCGCACCCCCGGGTGTGCCAGAGAATGAATCAAGTCAAAAACGCGGCGGCGCCACACGGTTGGCACCACCGGACGTGGTCGTCCCATGGAGACATCGCAGATTAGGGGGGGCATACCATCTTGCAGCACCCTGTTCTCCAGCCTTAACCCTGTTGGTCCAGACTGGAGCGCGCACACATCCGTGTCACTAATCTGATCCGCGGCCATGGCTGCATAGTCTATCCCCACGCGGACTGGGGCCGCGCGCACTTCCGCGCTGCTAGCCTGATCCGTGGCCATGGCTGCATAGTCTATCCCCACGTGGACTGGGGCCGCGCGCACTTCCGCGCTGCTAGCCTGTTCCACGGCCATGGCTGCATAATCTACTCCTACGCGGACTGGAGTAGTTACAGCACGCGAGAGACAGTCTGCCACTACATTTAGTTTACCCACTACGTGTTGAATATCGGTAGTAAACTCAGAGATTGCAGCCAGCTGCCTCTGCTGCCGGCCTGACCACGGTTCTGAAACCTTGGCCATCGCGAAAGTCAGCGGCTTGTGGTCGACGAACGCAGTGAAACGGCGTCCTTCCAGCCAGAACTGGAAGTGGCGAATGGCCAAGTGGAGCGCTAACAACTCCCTGTCGAACGCGCTGTATTTTCGCTCGGTATCGCGCAAAGACTTGCTGAAAAAAGCGAGCGGCTGCCAAGCCCCGGCTACATGTTGCTCCACGACCGCCCCTATGGCTACATCCGACGCGTCAGTAGTGAGCGCTATGCGGGCCATTGGGTCTGGGTGTGCTAACAACGCAGCGTTTGCCAGGACTGTTTTGACCTCCGAGAATGCGCGCTCCTGCTCCAGAGACCATTCGATTTTACTTGTGGGTTTTTGCTTTTTAAGCGCGGCATACAGTGGTTGCATGAGCTGCACTGCGCGGGGGAGGAAACGGTTATAAAAATTCACCATTCCCAAAAACTCCTGTAATGCTTTGACCGTTTGTGGCTGGGGAAAATTTGTTACTGCGCGCACTTTGTCCGGCAGAGGAACCGTTCCTTCTGGAGAGACGCGGTGCCCCAAAAAGTCAATCTGTGTCACCCCAAACTGACACTTCGCTGGGTTGATTATTAACCCGTGCTCTCCCAACCTCCGGAAAACTGCCGTGAGGTGATTTTCGTGTTCGTCTTCGGACGCGCTGGCTACCAAGATGTCATCCAGGTAGACGAACATGAAGGGGAGATCGCGCAACACCGCGTCCATCATGCGTTGGAACGTCTGCTCGGTGCCTTTAAGCCCAAACGGCATGCGCAAAAACTCGAACAGGCCAAACGGAGTTATTACCGCTGTTTTGGGTATGTCCTCAGCGCGCACTGGGAATTGATGGTAGCCGCGGACCAAGTCTATTTTGGAAAAAACGCGCACCCCCTCTAAATGGACAGAAAAATCTTGGATATGCGGGATTGGGTAGCGGTCGTGCGCTGTAGCGTTGTTCAACCTGCGGAAATCACCGCAAGGTCGCCACGAGCCGTCGGCTTTAGGGACCATGTGAAGCGGGGAAGCCCATGGGCTCTTCGAACGTCTAATGATGCCCAACTTTTCAAGGTTGGCGAACTCCTCGCACGCTATGGTCAGTTTAGCTGCCTCCAAGCACCGAGCTTTTGCAAAAATGGGAGGACCGATGGTAGTAATAAAATGTTCCACCCCATGTTTAGCGACGGCCGCTGAAAATGTGGGAACCGTGAGTGCTGGAAACTGAGTGAGGAGTGTGTGGAACTTACCGCTTGCCGTTGCGACGTTGGCTTGTGCTGTGGGCGGGGTTACTTGGGCTGCACAGGGAATAGAGTAAAAAGAAAGTGCATTAACCAGGCGCCTATCAGCAAGGTCAACCAACAAACCATGTGAGCACAGAAAATCAGCCCCTAACATGTTGAAGCTCACCGCAGCTATTACAAAGGTCCACTCAAATGTACGGCCGTGTAGGGACAGAAGCAGAGTCCTTTCACCGAAGGTCTTAATCCTCGAGCCGTTCGCTGCTGATGCTCCATGACTCCCGGGGCCTGCCAGCCAGTCAGCGTAGGTTGGCATGATGAAACTCACTTGGGAGCCTGTGTCCACGAGGAATTGCTTCCCCGAACGCGCGTCCGTCAAGTAGAGCAGCTTGTTCTGTTCCCCGAGGGCCACGGCTGCTACCGACCCCCGGCTCTGGCGTTTCCCGAGCTCTTGAACTGGCACGGTGGTGTACACCTGCGTGCCCTCTCTGCAAAGCGGTGATGGTAGAAACAGAGGTCGTCTCCTCCGCGATGTTGGGCCTTCACCGCCGCCGTTGTCGGTGGGTCTGCTGTCGCCGCCTCTGGCCTCCTGCCATCTCCGGCCGCCGCGCCGAGTCCTGTCGCTGCTGCGGTGGCCGCGCGCTGTCTGCTGGCATTGAGAATCCGCTGTGCCTCCTGGGCCAGCGCGCGGAAGTCCCGCTGGGCCAACAACTGTGAACCGGCCAGGGTCGCTCTCATCTCTGACGGTAGGGTTCTCAGGAATATGTGGGTGAAAAGGAAGTCGTCGCCGTCTGAGCCCCTCAGCCTCAGCATGTCCTCCATCAGGTCGACGGGTGTGCTATCTCCCAAGTCGTTCAGGGCCAGGAGTCTCTCCGCTCTCTCCTGGACTGAGGGAGTGAAACGCTGTATGAGCGCAGCCTTCAACCCACCGTATTTGTCGTCAGCCGGTGGGCGCTCCACCAGGCTCTGCACATGTCGAGCCGTGCGGTTGTCGAGCTTGGCGATAACATGGTAGAATTTCGTGTCATCTGCCGTTATTCCCCGGAGAGCGAACTGAGCTTCGGCCAAGTGGAACCAGGAGCACGGATTGTCCTGCCAGAAGTCTGGTAGCTTGACTGAGACTGTGTTAGCCTGGCTGGTTCCTGGCGAGTCCGGCTCGGGGGAATTTCTTCCACTCATGATACACCAGTGTGGAGAGTGTGAAAAGATGAGGCTGAGTTTATTTCTCAAATCAGGTTTATTCACGTATCTCCAACATGCTCCAAACAGAAAAAGAGACACATCCCCCCACATCTGTCCTTTTTATACCCAGGACATCAAAGTACAGAGTCACATTGTCTTTTAATCCCAAGACACAATACATCTTCCTCCAGGTCTTCTCCCCTCCACCTAAAGCTGCTGGTGGTCAGGAAATCCCTCAAGGCCATCTCTTAGCATCACAAAGCTCACATTTCGCATCTCCCTGTTATCTCTAGGAGACCCAGTCCTATTGTTCATTCTGAGACGTGAAGCAACAGTAATATACATATGAAGCCTATGAAACCCACATATGTGTCCCACATACTTACCTTTATCAATGTCTACTATTCAATTTACAGTAATCAAAGTTTGTAACATTTAATCAATAAATTGTGTTAGAAAATAATTTTTCTCTTAAAAATCTATTTTGGATGAGAAATATTAACAAAAATGAACCGATAATGTCACAAAAATGTAATTGATTTAGTCAGAAGATCAGATTTTTTAAAAATCAACTTAGCATAAAAACCTGACATGATCGAGAGAAACAGATGTCATTTTCTGATTCAGTGGTGCAAAATTGTCTTAAATCAATTGAAAAAACACAGACAACTTACAAAAAAATTATTTTTGTAACTCTGTGTAATGTGTTATTGAAGCAAATGGTCCTGAGCCATGTCAGAATGCAGATTGGGTGTGTACGATAATTTTCCTCAAAATGTGATGTTTAAGGAGCTAGTACGATACTTCAACATTTCCCACCTGGCAACACGGTCCAGACTTAAATCTGATTGAGATGCTGTGGCACGACCTTATTCAGGCCATTCATGCTTAAAAATCCTCCAATGTGGCTGAATTAAAACGATTCTGCAAAGAAGAGTCGGACAAAATTCCTCAACATCAGAGATGGAAAAGACTCATCACCAATTATCTCAAACACTTGATTGCCATTGTTGCTGCCAAGGGTAGCACAACCAATTATTAGGTTTAGGGGGCAATTGCTTTCTTTACATAGGATCAGGTAGGTTTGGATAACTATTTTCCCTTAATCAATGAAAACATCATTTTAAAACGGCATTTTGTATTTATTTTGGTTATCTTTGTTTAATATTAAAAAAATTGTTTGATCTGAAACTTTTAAGTGTGATAGATATGCAAAAATATAAGAAATCAAGAAGGGGGCAAATATTTTTTCACAGCACTGTATGTTCTCACTATTATTGCTGTTCTGCATCAGGGGTTTTTTCCTTGTTTCAGTCTTGCAATTGGTTGCTGCTGTTGTAGCCTATCTGAACATTAAAACACTACTACTAAAAGTCCCATTAAAGCAATGCAATGACTCATCCAAGTTTGAAACAAATTAGCATGACTCACAGTCTTCACAATCAGCCACCAATTTAGAAAACAGCATGCTGATATTTGTTGATGATCAACTGTAAATGAAAAGCATTCAGGTAGCAGCAGCAATTAATGCATGGTATCAAGTCGTTCATGAATAGATTTTCTTGCCTAGGAACAAAAGCATTGAAGTCCTATAACAACATATAATTTCAGTCAGTGAACTAATGAACACAGAGTTACAGTGGTTTTAGATGCAAGTTGTTTGGAAAGAATAAAATTGATAACTTGGTGCAGTGAGCTACAGCTCTCTGTTTCGCTCAAAACCCTGCGTAAAATATTTAACAGTGCTGTGCTAATGCTATGATAGGCTGGTTGAGAACAAGCACTCTCTTGAGTTATTGATTTTTCATTCTTCTTAAGGCTTCACTATAATTAATTGTTCTTGTGTAAAAAGACATTTGTTCTGGATGAAGAGTATTGAAAATTTAAAAAAAAATTGAAAACTGCATTTTTGTGTATCTTATTTCCTTTCTTTCACTTAAAATTTGTTCCCCATTTTTCCTTCAGTTCTAGTTTCTCTTCTCCTTCATTTTGCTTCCAAAATAAGGTTTGCTCATTTTCATGGCAGTTACGTAGTCATCAACTTGAAACCACAGATGGGGGTGCTAAGCACTCAGGGGTGTGCTATCAATTCAGAGACTGTATAAAAAACATGGAACCCAATTAAGCCATCATTACACAGCTGACCCGGCTAAAAATATTGCAGCAGGATGAACAGAGTTAATTGGAGTTATATATCACTTTTTGAGCCATGTTTTACCTGCTGTCTTTATGCTACCAGAGGAAAATAAAGTTACACACTCCCTTTGAAAGCCAAACAGCACATGAAGTACTTCTCATCACGGAGGGATTTTGATTTTTCAAATGTTAATTTTTTTCAGCAATTCAATTCAAAAAGTGAAACCCATATAGAGAGTAATTCAAGCATTTATTTCTTTTAATTTTGATGATTATGGCTTACAGCCAATGAAAACCCAAAATTCAGTTTCTCAACATATTAGAATATTACATAAGATCAATTTTAAAAAATTGATTTTATTTTTAATAGAAACTAGAACATACCTGTGCGTGCCCGTCGATAAGCAAGCAAGTGTAAGCAAGTATTTCTGCATGCCCGTAGAAAGTTACTGTTACCATGGCAACAGTAACCATGGTAATGCCTGCCTTTGATCTTTGATGTCACCACTCATTCAGTGATGCCTGCCTTTGATCTTTGATGATGTGCCAATCTGGCAACAGTAACCATGGTGATGCCTGCCTTTGATGTCTCCCTGGCAACAGTAACAACAGTGATGCCTACCATTGATCGATGACATCACTCGGCTGCCTTTGTTCTATGACATCACACATCTGTGAGTCTATGACGTCGTCATAGCTATGAACGGAGACTGGCCTGGGTGGCCGACCTCTTGGCCGTGGCAGCCACAGCCAAGATGTGTAGAGTGATGATATTGAGTGAAGTGATGATATAGAGTAAAGTACAAGGAGACAAAGAAGAGTGATGTCTGAAGATAGAGTTGAGGTTCGACTGGACACAGCAATGATGATAGAAGGACTACAGCTCCTGACCAGATGGAGTGATGATATAAAGTGAAGTATGTGGCGGTAATGCACCTGTAACCTCAGCACAGCACGTATAAAATCTGAGGCCAGTCCGACGAACAGTTTGGGAGATACGCGCAGAACACACACACAGACAGACAGACAGACAGAGATTACTTGTATTACAATATGATTTTGGCCAACTGAAAAGTATGTCCAAGTACACACTCAGTACTTGGTCGGGGTTCTTTTTGCATGAATTAATACTGCATCAAAGCAGCGTGGCATCAGACGATCAGCCTGTGTTACTGCTGAGGTGTTACGGAAGCTCAGGTTTGCTTTGATAGCTGCCATCAGCTCGTCCACATTGTTGGGTGTGGTGTCTCATCTTCCTCTTGACAATATCCCATAGATTCTTTATGGGGTTTAGGTCAGGCCAGTTTGCTGGCCAATAAAGGTCAGTGATGCCATGGTTATTAAACCAGGTTTTGGTACTTTTGGCAGTGGGAGCAGGTGCCAAGTGCTGGTGGAAAATTAAATCATCATCCCCATAAAGCTTGTCAGCAGAGGGAAGCATGAAGTGCTTTAAAATTTCTTGGTAGATGGCTGTGCTGAGTTTGGACTAAATAAAACACAGTGAACCAAAATCAGGAACCAAGTCCTGTCATTTGGAAATCAAGGTCCTAGAGTCTGAAGAGTGAAGAGGTATAGAATCCAACTTGTTTGGATTCTATGCCTCCTCAAATTATTATTGACAGTGAAGTTTCCACAGTCAGTGATGATTTGAGGAGTATGATGATCTGGTGGTTGCACTGGGCTGGTTTTTAATTCTCTCCATTCCTCCTTGACATGAATGGAGGAGACGGTTCATTAGTCAGTCTGAAGATTTTAATCTACAAATCCCTGCTGTAACAAAGTAATCTGTCCTCATACATACATGACCTATATCATTTCAGTCTCAGTCACCTCCTTTGATCTTGTCTATTTGCACGAGGGTGTCTGGTCCCAGTTAATTACACGCAGTCAGCTGTTGTATCTGTTAAATGTATTAATATGAAGACAGTTAAATGCATGCTATCCATATAATATAGTCAATCCCAAGTTATTTGAAGAAACAGTCGACAGTTTTTCACTGCACAGAGAAAAAAAAAATGTGCGTGGAGTGCAATGAGGTGTGCATCCCTGTGTGCTATGCTAACCCTAAATTAATTTAAATTCAGTTTGATTGTTCAGCCTATTTGTTCAATCATATCCCCCTCTTCCTTCTAAAATAACGGATTGTCCTCAACTAGGATTAATGCCTGACTTAATGCCAAGCACCATTAATATAATGCACATTTTCGCGACAACCTAAAAATGAATATGTTTCAAGGGTTTCAACCAGAACCAATACAAGGAGCTCTATAGAATATTTTATGTCAGAGGAGTTTTATGCACAATCTACCCTTCACAGATTGTTCTGGTGTAACCCCTGTAAGTTTGTTTCTATGTAGAGCCTTCTGTGAAGGTTCTGAGCAATTTTATCAGAAGTAGAAAGGGTTCTGTGGGGAAAAGTCAAACAATAGCATTGTAGTCAGGACCACACTAACTGGGACCAAGACATGACTCACGCCAGAGTGTACCGAGACCAAGATAAGACCAAGTCCAAGAGAGATCGAGACCAAGTCGAGACCAGACCATATACAGTGGTGTGAAAAAGCGTTTGCCCCCCTTCCTGATTTCTCATTTTTTTTGTATGTTTGTCACACTTAAATGTTTCAGATCATCAAACAAATTTAGATATGAGACAAAGATAACACAAGTAAACACAAAATGCAGTTTTTAAATGAAGGTGTTTATTACTAAGGGTAAAAAAAAAATCCAAACCTACATGGCCCTATGTGAAAAAGTGATTGCTCCTGTGATGTATGAGTTGTATGAGTTGTATGAGTTGCATTTGCATATGCCACCCGCATATGGGCGCTGTACCCTGTGGCATTGCCAATAGTATAAGAGTGTGCTCATTGAACTGAACTGATACGTGTATGTGTGCGTATGCTGGAGTAAACGAGCAAGCTGATGACCTGCAGCCGTGTGTGTCTTTGTGTTTGTTCCTCTGAGTGGTAATCTAAAGTAGAAACCCACGGACATAACATCATTGGCGACGAGGATAACTTTAGCTTTCCAAGTCTCGCCGCGGTATTGACTACGAGTGACGGAGGAAGAGGAATGTTTGTCCTGGTGGGAGTTTGGCTGGGCGTAGCACGCCAGGTGACAGGACGCCAGGTGACAGCACGCCAGGTGACAGGACGCCGGGTAACAGGACGCCAGGTGACAGGATGCCAGGTGACAAGATTGCTAAACGCTAGCTAACTGCACGCCATGGCTGGAGTTATTGGACACATTAACCCATTCGACGGGTTGGTGGAGCAGTGGACAACCTACGTTGAGAGGTTTGAGTATTTTGTTACGGCAAATGGTATTGCAGAGGAGAAAAAGCTTGCTGTTTTCTTAAGTGTAATTGGTGCGTCAACATATGGACTTTTACGTAGCCTCGTAGCTCCAGATAAGCCAGGGGCTAAGACATATGCTCAACTCACGGAAGTTTTGAAAGACCATTTTTCCCCAAAGCCAATTGAGATTGCTGAAAGATTTCGCTTTCATAAACGGAACCAACAAGAGGGAGAAACTGTGACGCAATACATAGCAGTCATTAAAAAACTTTCTGAACACTGCGAGTTTGGTATGCACCTGCAGGATGCATTGAGGGATAGGCTCGTTTGTGGACTGAATATAGAAGCTATCCAGAAAAAATTGCTGACGGAGGAGAAGCTTACTTTTTCCAAAGCAGTGGAACTAGCCGTGTCAATGGAGACAGTAGCTCACGAGACACATCAGCTGAGCAACGCGCTGAAAGTGCATGCACTGTCACCACATGACAAACAACACACGAAATGTTCGCGCTGTGGAAAAATGAACCACAAAGAGAGCGATTGTTTTTATAAGGAGCAAAAATGCCATAAATGTGGTAAGAGAGGACATATCTCGAAAATGTGCAGGAACAAAGAGACTGTAAATAAGGAGAAACCAGTGGAGTATAAAGCTAAAAAGAAAAAAAGGGTGCACCAACTGGATGTAAAAGAAATATCTAGTGATGGTAGCACTACAGACACTGAAGTGAGCCTGCATATGGTGTCTCAGCAGAGTAATTTGTCATACATGTGTGTTAAACCAAAAATTGAAGGTAAAAGGATTATTATGGAATTAGATACCGGTGCTGCCGTTTCTCTGATTTCAAGAAAACTGTATGATGCACACTTTAAGGATTTGCCCTTGCGCCAAACCCATATAATGCTGAAAACATACACGGGCGAGGTGATTCCAGCAGAGGGTGTCATCACCGTTTCAGTGAGGATGAATAAGCAGAGGGCTAGACTACCACTGTATGTGGTTCGGGGAAGTTCACCCCCACTTTTTGGTCGGGAGTAGCTGCAGAGGATTCGAATTGACTGGCGAGAAATAAAGACGGTCCGGGAGGAGACGCTAGAGGGCGTGCTACAAAGACATGCAGAGGTCTTTAAAAAAGAATTAGGCACTCTGAAAGGCATGGAAGTAGCCATAGCGCTGAAGCCGGATCATGTGCCACGGTTCTGTCAAGCGAGAGTCGTTCCCTATGCCCTTAGGCCAAAAGTGGAGGCTGAAATTGACCGATTGTGTGAGCAGGGCATTATATCCCCTGTCAAATTCAGTGAATGGGCAACACCCATTGTGCCCGTTGTGAAAAAGAACGGAGATGTTAGGATATGTGGGGATTTTAAAGTCACAGTTAATCCTGCCCTGTGTGTGGAGAAATACCCAGTTCCACGCATTGAAGATCTATTCGCATCACTTTCGGGGGGACAACATTTTAGTAAACTGGACTTATCTCATGCCTATTTGCAAATGGTGATAGAGGGAAATTCCAGAAAATATCTCACAATAACCACATCCAAGGGTCTGTTTTGTTACAACAGGCTGGCATTTGGAATTACCTCAGCACCAGCGATATTTCAGCGTGCCATGGACCAAGTCCTCCAGGGTCTGCCGAACGTTCACTGTTACCTGGACGATATATTGGTCAGTGGACAGGATCGTGTGCAGCATCTGAAAAATCTGGATGCAGTCCTAGGGCGCTTGGAAGAATTCGGTTTGCGAGTACGGAAGGAAAAATGTGAATTTTTCAAGGATTCACTGGAATATCTGGGTCACGTCATTGATGCCCAGGGTCTACACAAGGCACCAGAGAAAGTCAGGGCAATTGTGGAGGCTCCTGCGCCTACAGACGTGAGTCAGTTATGTTCTTTCTTGGGGCTAATTAATTATTACAACAGATTTATCCCCAACTTGTCCGCTATCCTAAGCCCACTGAATACTCTGCTGTGCAAAGGAAAACAATGGCAATGGACATCTGAATGTGCTGCATCTTTCAAAGAGGCAAAAGAGCAGTTACTCTCTCAAAGCGTGTTAACCCATTATGATCCACAACTTCCCATTCGGCTGGCGTGTGATGCATCACCTTATGGTGTAGGTAGTGTCAGCTCACATATTCTCCCGAATGGACAAGAGAGGCCCATAGCTTTTGCATCAAGGACTCTGAATAAGGCAGAACGCAATTATGCCCACATTGAGCGCGAAGCTCTTGGCATTATATTTGGAGTTCGTAAGTTC
Organism: Pholidichthys leucotaenia; assembly: GCA_020510985.1. Taxonomy (NCBI): domain Eukaryota; kingdom Metazoa; phylum Chordata; class Actinopteri; order Cichliformes; family Pholidichthyidae; genus Pholidichthys; species Pholidichthys leucotaenia. The sequence continues at coordinate 176,567,049 of CM035848.1, forward strand.
CATCATTATCTGTATGGCAGGCAGTTCATACTCCTTACAGATCATCGCCCATTGACCACTATTCTGAGTCCGTGCAAAGCCACACCATCTATGGCTGCTGCTAGAATGCAGCGGTGGGCTCTCCTGTTAGCTGCCCATAATTACACCATACAGTACCGAGAGGCAGCTCGTCATGGAAATGCGGATGGGCTTTCACACCTTCCATTACCAACATCATCAAGAGAGAGAATCAGTACTGTGGACAGTTTTCACATTAAACACCTAGAAGCCTTACCTGTGAACTGTCGAGAAATCTGCCGAGAGAGCAGGGGTGATCCTGTCCTTGCTCAAGTCCTGGAGATGGTCTCCACAGGTCGCTTTCCGAGGGTCCAGGATGTGGCCAGCACATTGGCGCCATTCATCAGCCAGAGGGATGAGTTGACACTCCAGCAAGGTTGCCTTATGTGGGGTGTGCGCGTCGTCATTCCCTCAAAATTGAGATCACGACTGCTGTCGGAACTGCATACTGGACACCCAGGTGTTGTCAAAATGAAAGCTGTCGCCCGCAGTTACATGTGGTGGCCCGGAATTGACGCTCAAATTGAACAGGTCTCAAAAACATGCCAGTCCTGTCAATTTACACAGAAAGCACCGGGACCAGCACCACTCCACCCATGGACCTGGCCTGGATCCCCGTGGCAGAGAATTCATGTTGACTTTGCTGGGCCGTTCCAAGGCCAAATGTTTATGGTGGTTGCAGACGCCCATTCAAAATGGCCTGAGGTACACCTTATGAGTTCCACTACAACGGCTAATACCATCCAGGTGCTCCGAGGGTTATTTAGTCGCTATGGGCTCCCTGAGGTGTTACCTCACATGAGTTTGACACTTTTATGAAAGGCAATGGAGTAAAGCACATTCGCTGTGCACCATTTCATCCATCAACAAATGGTCTTGCAGAACATTTTGTACAGACATTCAAGCAGTCACTGAAGAGTTCCACTGGAACCACTTCCATACAACGTCGACTGGATGCCTTTCTACTCACGTACCGTAATACTCCACACTCTACAACGAAGGAGTCCCCGTCTATGCTTTTCATGCATAGCAAGCTGCGATCTCGATTGGACCTGCTGAAGCCTAGCGTGACATCAGAAGTAGAGAAAGCACAAGAGGCACAGTGTGCGTATCGAGGAATGCATGCAAAAGCCAGAACGTTCAAGGTGGGAGATCCAGTTCTTGTTCGGAATTACGGGAGAGGAGAGAAGAAGTGGATACCAGGGGTTGTTTCAGCTGAGACTGGCCCTGTATCCTACACCGTTGACATCGGCGCATCGCAGCACTGGAGGCGACATGCGGACCAGATGCTGGCCAGGGTTGTTGAATTGGATACCTCTACAGACGACAGCAGAGCTGCATCGTCGTGCATCTCAGCAGACCTACCTGTGCTGGAAAAGACTGTTCCAGAACCAGCTACTCCGGTTCCTGTGAGTGACCCCTCACCATTACCCCAGGTAACCTCAGAGGGAAACACCACATCACCTCCAGAGACTGGTAAGAGATATCCTTCTCGTATTACTAGACCACCAGAGCGTTATGTTCCATAAACTTTGTTTAAGATACTTTTAAGAGACATATATTGGACATTTTTGAATGAGAGACTTTTTTTTATGTGTTAGATGAGAGAGTCACGTCTCACCAAAAGGGCAGAATAAACCCCTGACTGACTCAGGGGTTTGGGATCGTCTATTCCCAGCCTCAAGGCTAGTGTGTGTTTTTAAAATAATAAAAGTTGTTTGCTTTGTGTATCTTGGGGGTGGGTACAACATTTAGTGGAGAGGAGATGTGATGTATGAGTTGTATGAGTTGTATGAGTTGCATTTGCATATGCCACCCCATTGGTGGGTGCTGTACCCTGTGGCATTGCCAATAGTATAAGAGTGTGCTCATTGAACTGAACTGATACGTGTATGTGTGCGTATGCTGGAGTAAACGAGCAAGCTGATGACCTGCAGCCGTGTGTGTCTTTGTGTTTGTTCCTCCGAGTGGTAATCTAAAGTAGAAACCCACGGACATAACAGCTCCTGTGAAAACGTAAATTAACTGTGGTTTATCACATATTTGGAAAGTTGAGTTCAATTTCTCTAGCCACACCCAGGCCTGAGTACTGCCACACCTGTTCTCAATCAAGAAATCATTTAAATTTGACCTGCCTGACAAAATGGAGTAGACCAAAAGATCCTCAAAAGCTAGACATCATGCTGTGATCCAAAGAAATTCAGGAACAAACGAGAAACAAAGTAACTGAGAGCTATCAGTCTAGAAAAGGTTATAAAGCCATTTCTAAAGCTTTGGGACTCCAGCGAACCACAGTGAGAGCCATTATCCACAAATGGCAAAAATATGGAACAGTGGTGAACCTTCCCATGAATGGCCGGCCAATCAATATTACTCTGAGAGTGCAGCGACAACTCATCCAAGAGGTCACAAAAGACCCCACAACAACGTCCAAAGTACTGCAGGCCTCACTCCAGACTCCACCATAAGAAAGAGACTGGGCAAAAATGTCCTGCATGGCAGAGTTCCAAGACAAAAACCACTGCTGAGGCAAAAGAATATAAAGGCTCTTCTCAGTTTTGCCAGAAAATATCTTGATCATCCCCAAGACGTTTGGAAAAATACTCTGTGGACTGATGAGACAAAAGTTGAACTTTTTGGAAGGTGTGTGTCCCATTATATCCGGCATAAAAGTAACACAGCATTTCAGGAAAGGAACATCATACCAACAGTAAAATATGGTGGTGGTAGTGTGATGGTCTGGGGCTATTTTTCTGCTTCAGGACCTGGAAGACTTGCTGTGGTAAATGGAACCATGAATTCTGCTGTCTACCAAAAAATCCTGAAGGAGAATGTCCAGCCATCTGTTCGTGACCTCAAGCTGAAGTGCACTTGAGTTTTGCAGCAGGACAATGATCCAAAACACACCAGCATGTCCACCTCTGAATGGCTTAAGAAAAACAAAATGAAGACTTTGGAATGTCCAAGTCAAAGTCCTGACCTGAATCTGATTAAGATGCTGTGGCATGACCTTAAAAATGTGATGGCCTGCTTGGATGTGATTATCCTCTCCAGCTGCGCACACACCTGTTTCTCATCACGACTGGGGCTATATAATCCATGCTGCTCTGGAATCTGTGCGGAGTCGTCTGTCTTACTCCATGAAGACCACACATGCCCTCTTTGATTCCAGAGACCATAGCCTCAGCCTAACTGCTTCCCTGCTGTCCACCTACAACCTGCCTGCGCTAGGAAGGAAACTCTCCACCACGCAAGTAAGCCTCAGTCTTCCCTCACCATCTCCATATCAGTCCCCTGTGCACAGGTGGAGCTCCGTGGCGGCGGACCCTGTCCCACCTGGCGGCGGACTGAACCTCACCCTCTCACGAACTACACCTCCACCATCTACACGCTGTAACAGGCTCTGTAGACACTGTCCTCCTGGCCATAGCCACCATGCTAACCTGAGCATCGCTACATCGCTACAAACAGTAAGCTGCAGATTAACCAGCACATTCCCAGCTGTGAAGCCACTAACCATCCTGCCTCTGTTTGTCCCTAGGGTTGCCAGGTCAAACGGCGTTCTGCTCACCCCCAGCTTCAGCAAGAACACACACCCACACATTCACACATTCCACATTATTATAATAATGATAATTGTATCTACTTTGGTCTCCGAGTCTGCTCACTGGGTCAACACCCCATGTCAAAAAAGGCAGTTCATGCTCAAAAACCCTCCAATGTGGCTGAATTACAACAATTCTGCAAAGATGAGTCAGCCAAAATTCCTCTACAGCACTGTAAAAGACTCATTGCCAGTTATCACAAATGCTTGATTGCAGTTGTTGCTGCTAAGGGTGGCTCAACCAGTTATTAGGTTTTGATGGCAATCACCTTTTCACACAGGGCCATGTAGGTTTGGATTGTTTTCACCCTTTATAATAAACACTTTCATTTAAAAACTGCATTTTGTGTTTACTTGTGTTATCTTTGTCTAATATTTAAATGAGAAATCAGGAAGGGGCAAACACTTTTTCACACACACCCATCCATCCATCCATCCATCCATCCATCTTCTTCCGCTTAATCCTTTTCACACCCCTGTATAGCATATATCGTATATACAGTATTAGTTCATTCTCTAAGAAAACACAAGGGTGATAAAATCATAACTGACTCAGACATCCTCAGACCTCTCCCCAGTGAGATTGATCAGGCTTTCCCTGGCAGATGGGAAATTAATCTTGAATACAACATAGCACATCTTTGTACTAATAGATAACAGTGCTGTCGGGGCCGGCTGCAAGAGATGGAAGTTGTGAAGTGGATCTTGTATGCTGACGATGTTGCTCTGTTCTCTAAGGCCATCCGTGAGGCATGGCCCTCTTTCAGGACAGCATACTGGATACCCTGGACCCCCTGCAGTATGCCTACTGGCCCAATAGGTCCACCTCAGATGCCATTGCTGCTGCACTCCATTATTCTCTTTCCCACCTGGAAGATAAAGACTCCTACATCAGGATGCTCTTTGTCGACTACAGCTCTGCCTTCAACACGGTCATCCCCCACAAACTCACCTACAAACTGTCTTTACTTGGCCTGCACCCCACCCTCTGTGACTGGCTACTGGACTTTCTGACTGGCAGGCCTTGGTCTGTCAGGATGGGTAACATGACCTCAGCCAGCATCATCACAAACACAGGTGTCCCACAGGGTTGAGTTCTCAGCCCCATCCTCTACAGTCTGTTTACCCATGACTGTGTTGCCTCCCACAAGAACAATATCATCTTAAAGTCTGCGGATGACACAGCAGTGATAGGATGCATCACTGGTGGTTATGAAGCATCCTAAAGGAGGGAGGTGGCCAGCCTGGTGTCATGGTGTGAGGACAACAACCTCACCCTCAACACGGACAAGACAAAGTAGATGATAGTGGACATGAGGAAGGGGAGGAGACCTCATCGGCCGCTGTTCATACAGGAGCTTGAGGTGGAGAAGGTGAGCAGCTTTAAATGCCTGGGCATCCACATCAGTGAGGACCTTATGTGGGCACTCAACACCACAGAGCTGGTTAAGAGAGCTCAACAGTGGCTGTAATTTCTGAGGAGGCTGAGGAAGTTTGGTATGTCCCCCAAGATCCTCAACAACTTCTACAGCTGCATCATGGAGAGCATCTTGACCAACTGTGTCACTGTGTGGTATGGCAGCACTACTGCTTTGGACCTCAAACGCCTGCAGAGAGTGGTGAAGACAGCGGAGAAGATCATCAGGACTCCACTCCCCTCTCTGCAGAGCATCTATCACTGCAGAGTCCCAAGGAGAGCTGCTTCCATCCTCCAGGACCCCACTCACCCCCAGCACAGAATGTTCACACTTCTACCCCCAGGCCGGAGTGTACAGAAGTGTGAAATGCGGACATCCAGACTAAAAAACTCCTTCTTTCCCACTGCCATCAGACCCCTGAATAAATAACAAATTCCGGACACAGCTTTGCAAATAGGAATTCACACACTGGTTGCTAAATTTGCATATTGCTAATTTGCACACTGTACATAGTCTCACCCCGTCTCATGTCCATATCATCTCTGCTGCTAAATTATCATTGTACAGTCTACTGGATATTATCAGGCTTTACACAGAGAAATTCTCACACTGGGTGCTAGTTTGTACATTGCTCATTTTCATATTGTACATAGTCTCATGCCAGCTCAGGTTCATATCATCTCTTATATTAAAATACCAATGTCCATTATAGTCATCCAGTGAATTTTCAATTTTCATTCTTTGTTTCCTCTAGTTTAACTGCTTTAACTGTCCTAATTGCCTAATGTGTATTTATTAGTATTTGAATGAATGAATGAATGAATGAATGAATCTTTATTTCGGATAGATTTAAAGTAAATGTTAAAAGAAAGGAAAAAAAATCTAACAAGGTCAAATTAAACAATAACTCCTCTGATTATACAATTCAACATAAGTTATCCGAAATGGGTGATGGCTGAAGCCGCAGCTTATATTGCCCACCCATATTCTACCCAAGAATTCAAAAGAAAGACAAAACAGAAGCGATTACAATTCAGAAGAAAGCTAAGACAAAACAATATCTTTCAAGAAAACTGGGACTCAAGTGTTCAACAACCAAGCCGTTGCAAAGCAGACAACCTTGTTTTCTATAGAAGGTCATGCCACTGAGAATGTGACACAGTTTTGCTATCTTGGTCAGATTGTTACCAATACAGAGGATAGAATCTTCACACCATGTGGCCAGTGCAATAGCTAAGTTCAGTGAGCTACGTAATGTGCTGACCGATTGCAGGGTATCCATGTACATGAAACGAAAGATCGTAGAAATGTGCGTTCGGTCTAGACTTGTCTATGACACTCAAGCATGGTTCCCTAATGAGAGGCAAATTGCCAAACTTGAAGTGCGCTGGGTACAATGCCTAATAAGTGTGGTGATAGGAGGCTGGTGCCGGAAGACTTGTGATGATGAGGAAGACGCATTTCACTTTGTTTATTCCAATAAAAATATTTTTAAATTGACAAAGACTGTGGCCACCAAAGATTTTATCACAGTGCAGTATCTCAAGTGGATTGCTCTGTGTGTAGGAGTGAATACACCAGTCTTACGAAAAAGGCTTTATATGCTTTGCCGTCGAAGAAATATTATAGAGATCCCTACCTGACGATCAGCAACCTGCTGCGTGTAGCATCTGAACAGACAAAAAAAAGTTTCCCAGTCCAAATCTGAGTTCTGCAGGATCATAAACATTCATTTTGGCTTGCCCCCATCGTGACTAATGTCATCAATTGGGAAATCAGCTGTTCTGTACTGTCTGTAATTAACCCACACATGAAATGTCCACATGTTCTGAAAAGTCCCATCAACAGAAAAATATTTAGACAAGTTGGATTGCAACTCTCCCCTCCTCTTTGTTTCTTCTCAACTTCTTCCGCTTGTCTAAAGGGGGCAGGGTTGCAGACATTAATGGTGACATAAAATTAATCCTGAAAAATGACTTTGTTATATTTAAGGGAAATATTTCTTTGCAGTCATACTAATTATGTGGACAAATGCACAAGTCCTGGGGCCTTATGCACCAAGGGTACTTACGAACAAAAACATGATATACGTATGTCCTTTTTCATGCACAATTTCAGATGTATCAAGAATGAAATGACCATGGAAATGTGTGCAGCCCCACGTCAACTTCATGGCTGGCGTACGCACGTTTCTACAGTTATTACAATTACACAAAAGCTTGGGCTGTGGATGAACCTGTTAGATTTTGGAGGTCATCTGGGTCAGGATACAGATTCTGGATCTCTTTTTCACTTTGTTTGCAAGATAGGGCCTTGGCAGCAGTATGTGCTCTCTGAGTGCCCTGTAGTTTTGGTCTGCAGAAATGTGCCCGGTCACTGACTGTGACAATGGTAGCTGTGAAAAAGACTTTTTTGCCATATAGTTTGCACAGTATTTTCAACCACACAAGGATTTTTAAATATCCTCACTGATTAGGCATATATAGCCACGGGGAATGCCTCAAGCGCAATGAAGCATTACTTTATCATCCTGTATCTACAACAGTTAGTAGTAAGTTAGATCTGTGATAGCAAGATACTGTTAAAAACTTAATTAGCTAAAGCAGTTATAAGTAAACATAATGTTGCACACAATTTAGTCAATCTTATTTAATTCTAGCCCAAATTACATAGTTTTAATGGTAACAGAAATGTACAATGAAACACACAGGGAGTGACAGAGAGAAATCTTCACACAGTAGGAACAAAACCATTTTAGAGCAGTTTTTCCCTTTGTTGAAAACTATTTTGCCTCTCATCCTGGTGAATAAATACACCAATTTTAATCACTTTTCAATGGTTTGTGCTCCACTGTAGCATGTGGGAAAAAGAACAGAGGGGAATGAACAAGATGCCAATTGATGACAGCAGGAACACACCCACTCAGGTCTTAGAAAAGGTCTAATCAGTCAAAATTGTGGTGGAAAAAATGGTGGGTGGGAGAACAGAATCTTTAATTTTAATCTAAACTGCTTTTTCTCTTTTTTGGGACATGGCCCACTCTTAATATGATTACAGTTCATATCAACACAATATCATAATTGTCATGAGGATCATGGAAAGCCAAAGATTTTTAAAGCAGAAAAACATGCATATATTTCCAAAGCACTCCAAAATAACTTACTTTTGACAAAAGAAGAGCAGATTAAGTGCTAATGATAATACTGCATGGGGTCAGACAGTTGAATGTATGCGGTTGCTCAGTGCAAGCTTGAAAGAGCTGTGTCATTGATAATCTGTCTTGGTTTGTGTGACTCATTTTCACAGAAGAGTCATTGTAGATGCATTCAAGCACATTTCTGCCTGCTGAGCTCAATTTATTTTAGCCATAAAATAAAAGCATTATATTTTATTACAATGAAAAAAAATCATTATGGATTATGGGCAATGGATCAGCGTTCTCGTCGCGCCCTCCGCCAGTACCCGGGCTTGCCTGGGGAAGCTAATGATCCTACCAGCAGACTAAATTCAAAGAGACGACGCCTCTGTGCCAAGTCAAAGAAGAATCCTAGTCACAGTCCTAAAGCCGAAAGCAAACAGCCCCAAGAGCACTTTGTGGTAGGATCTGCCCTTCGCATATTACAACTAAACGTTGAAGGCCTATCTGCAGCCAAGCGAAGCCTTATCGAAGTCCTCGCCTTCCAACATTCGATTGATGTAATCTGCCTCCAAGAGACTCATATTGGCACAGAGGAAGCTGGCCGCTTCACCATCAAAGGCTTTGACCTCCTGTGCTATGTTCTACATGCTAAACATGGACGTGCCACCTATGTGCGTTCTGACATAGTTGAAGCAAATCACCTGATAACAACACATTTCTCAGACACCATAATCATTGGTGGCTTCCATATTGTCAATGTGTACAAGCCCCCTAATGCCAACTGGGATCTGCAGGTCTTACCCACCCTACCCCACCCTGCCATCTATGTGGGGGACTTTAACAGCCATCACCCTGACTGGGGGTACCCAGCAGTGGACAGTGATGGGGAGGCACTTTCAGACTGGGCATCCAGAAATGACCTCGCTTTGATATACGACCCCAAACAAAGAGGAACCTTCCACTCTGCTAGGTGGAAGAAGGACTATTCTCCTGACCTGTGTTGGGTCAGCTCTTTGAATGGGGAGCCATATCCTACACAGATCCTCATTCTTGATGATTTTCCACACAGCCAACACCGGCCCCTGCTTGTACACATTGGCCTACAACTTCCAGTCATATACAGCCCAAGGAAGATGCGCTGGAACTTCCGCAAAGCCAACTGGAAGAAATTCAGTGAAACTCTGGACCGGAGCATTGTTACCATCCCACTCCACACCATCACTGTAGATGAAGCATACAACCGCTTCTGCAGCGCAATCTTCAAGGCTGCCCATACTGCAATCCCACGAGGCTACCGACCCCTCTATGTCCCATGTTTGGACGGAGAAAGTGCTGCCCTCCTACAATCCTATCAAACATCAGGGGACCCAGAGATAGCAGACCATCTCATTGAATCGCTAAATACAGCCCGGCGAAAGAAATGGGAGGAGACAGTTGCTGACCGGAGCTTTACCCACTCTAGCAGGAAATGTTGGAGCCTCATCCGTTGCCTAGGAGCTGCACAGAAGCCCCCTAGCCAAAGCCGAGCATCCGTCACACCCAACCAAGTTGCATCCCACCTACTGACTATCGCCAAAGCACCCCAAGACAAAGACACCAGAAGAGCAGTTACAACTGAGCTAAAAAAACACCAAAAAATGCCTGTAGAGGAAACGAACCCTGAACCCTTCGAGGCTGCTGAACTGGAGAAAGTCCTACAGGGCCTGAAATGTGGAAAGGCAGCAGGATACGATAACATCTTCCCAGAATTCATGAAGAATCTTGGCCCCCGAGCCCTAACCTGGTTGACACAATTCTACACAAGGATCACACAAACGAACTCGATCCCAAAGAAATGGCGGACAGCAAAGGTCATTGCCATCCCAAAACCTGGCAAAGACCACAAACTACCAGCAAGCTACCGCCCAATCTCCCTACTCAGCGTTCCTTACAAAATCATGGAGCGCCTAATACTGCAACGCATTTCCCCAGAAATAGAGGATATTCTAAGTGTGGATCAAGCAGGTTTCCGCAAGGACCGCAGTACAGGAGAACAAGTACTGGCCCTAACCACCTTCATTGAAAATGGCTTCGAGAGCAGACTGAAGACAGGGGCTGTGTTTCTCGATCTTACAGCCGCCTATGATACGGTCTGGCACAAAGGCCTCCTCCTGAAACTTATAAAGGCGATCCCTGCTTGGGCAACAGCAATTATAAAAACCCTGCTGACCAACCGAAGGTTCAGAGTCCACCTCAGTCAGAACACAAGTGCATGGAGAATGCAGAAAAACGGACTCCCACAAGGCTCAGTTCTAGCTCCAACTCTGTTCAACCTCTACATAAACGACCTGCCTACTACAAAATCCCGCAAATTCATCTATGCAGACGACATCTGTTTGGCATTCCAAGCACCAGACTTTGAACCACTGGAACGGGTGCTCACGGAAGATCTTGCTAAACTGGACCAGTTCTGCAAAATTTGGCGCCTAAAACCAAGCCCAGCAAAAACCGTCTCCAGTGTATTTCATCTCCACAATGCAAAAGCTGCCAGAGAACTAAACATCCACCTGAGCGGACTCAAGCTTAAGCATGCCCCAAATCCAACTTATCTTGGAGTGACCCTTGATAGGACCTTATCCTTCAAGGAACATCTAAAGGGGACGGCTGCTAAGGTGAAAGTACGAAACAACCTGCTCTGCAAGCTCGCTGGTGCAAAATGGGGGGCGGCAGTCTCCACCCTGCGCACCTCAGCACTGGCCCTTTCATACTCTGTAGCAGAATATTGTGCCCCTGTCTGGTCCAGGTCATCTTACACACACCATGTAGACACCCAGCTCAACTCAACCATGAGAACTATAACTGGAACAATCCGCTCAACACCACTCCCCTGGCTCTCTGTACTGTCAAACATAGCCCCTCCACACATCCGGCGAGCAGCATTAACTCAAAGGATGCTCCAAAAAGTTAAAGATTTTCCTCACTTACCAATCCATGCAGATATCTACACCCCACCCACTGCCCGACTTTCATCCAGACGGCCGATTTGGAAAAACCCTCCCCCAGCTGACTTTACCATCCAGACAGCTTGGCAAGAGGAATGGGAAACCAAGGAGGTCCCAAACAAACAGCTGGTGATAAACCCCAACCAACAGGTCCCGGGCACCAACCTCCCAAGGAGACAGTGGTCTACACTCAATCGCTTCAGGACTGGACATGGCCCCTGCTTGGCCAGCCTTCACAGATGGGGCAGTAGCCCTAGCCCACTGTGCGCATGTGGAGAGGAGCAAACTATGGAACACATCATAGAGGCTTGCCCGCTCCAAAGACTGGAAGGAGGATTACACACCCTCCATACAGCAAACCAGGAGGCAACTGCTTGGCTTAAGGACTTTGCATTCGCTAAATAAATAAATAAATTATATGTGCTTCCTGCACTGGTTGTTGTCTGTCCTGACTTGACTGTGAAACCCCTACCAAGTAATGGTTATCAGAACCATGCAGAGATTTATTTATTTCCAAATGTCACTGTTTTTGTTATTGTTCAACATAATGACTGAACTGAGCTAAACAATGGCCTACTTTCGTTGTTGCAAGGCATAATTCCCATTGTCATGGGCAGGTGCTGCCTCTTTCACAATGTGTTTCCAGTGTGCACGGTCCTGGGCTTCATGTATTGCGCCCACCAGAGTTCTCTTCGTAAGTCGTCTCATTCCATCGCTCCAGCGTGTTTTGCGTCTCCCATGTCCTCTCTTTCCATCGACTTGGCCTGCTACCATGTCTTTTTCAGTGTTGTTCTTTTGTCCAACATGTCCGTAATATTGCAGTTTTAATTTGTCCACAAAACTAAGGAGGCAAATGTCTGGTTTGATGTTATCAAGCACCAACTGATTGGTACGATGATCTATCCAACTTAAACGTAGTATTCTTCTGTAACACCATAGTTCAAAACTTTCAGTCTTTTTTCTGTCGCTATTCTTAAGTGACTAGCATTCTGCTCCATATGTAGCATTGGAGAAGAGGAGGCACCTCAGTAATCTTATTTTGGGTTCCTTGGAAACTGCTTTATCTTTCCATATCTTTTTTTAGAGACTGGCATGCATTCTTGACAATTGCTATTCGTTTTCTTATTATGCCTTAGTGAAAACGGAGACATCCAGTAATCAGTGTGTGTGTGTGTGTGTGTGTGTGTGTGTGTGTGTGTGTGTGTGTGTGTGTGTGTGTGTGTGTGTCTGCTACCAGCTTTTCAGCTCACCCAGTCAAAATTAAGAGCAACTAAAGGATTGTATCATTGTATGATCATATTTTCTCAACTTTTAATTTGCCAGAATTTTGAGATAAGACTTTGTTTTCGAAATAAACACAAATTTAACTCACCTTTAATGTCAATAGAGCCAATGAAAAAGGTATTGTAATAACAATGATGGACCACTACAGGCAGCAGTACAACTTTTTTACAGCACAACACAGCACGTCTTTTTTTTTTTTTTTTTACAGCACGTCAAGCTGAACTGTTGCAAAATAGTGGTTACTGAAAAAAAAACAAACCACATATTCAGCAACTACACAGTTTATTCATCACATCAGTTGTTTTCACACTGGTTTTGCTGTTTAGTTTTGCAGAGGAAAGACGAGGTAAAACTTATTAAAAACTTGCTAAAAACTACAAGTCCCAACATTCAGTGAACTACGCATGCACCTGGAAACCCCTGCCAAAGGGAAGGAAGTACTGTACTGACCAATCCGCCAATACTGGGTGAACAAATGTCCATCTTTTTGCCCGTCTGTTTTTTTTCCTCTGCCACTAAACAGCAAAAGCTCCTGTTCTTCTTGATTGTCATTAGCTGCATTCCGATTGTCCAATAGTGTACTCCAAAGTGGACTGCACAGGGTATTTCACCATATTATGTGAGATTCCAAACCAAAGGCAGCCAACGTCCTTCAATTGAAAGGGAACTGAGAACTGAGCAGGGAAGAAGTGAACAACCGGACATCACTTCACTGGAAGTTGACAGGAAGATTTCCCCTTAAGCCATTGTGCCTCAAACACAAGTAAAACAAACTATTGTTGCTAACATTTTTAACAAGCTAACCTAATGTTGGCTTTTGTTTATATCAACTGATAGTAATAACATATATTTATATTAATATTTTATTTAAGAAATAAAATTATCCACATAGTATCAGTACATGTCCATGGTTACCATGGTAACGCAGGGAGGAGGGATTCGATGGTTACAGAGTGTTTCAAATGGACAAATTTTGTAAAGGGCAGTTAACTTAACTGATATTCCCTGAGAACGGAGCTGGGAGTAGGGAATACAGTTGAAGTATAATCAGTATAATCAGAATTGTATAATCAGAGGAGTCCTTGTCTAATTTGACCTTGTTGTTATATTATTCAGTTTCTTTTAACCTGTACTGTACTATCCGAAATAAATTCATTCATTCATTCATTCATTCAAGTACACTGTGGATCAGAACGTAGCTACTGTATTCACGTACCTCCATCGTTTCCACCATTTTAAATGTCTGCCACCGTGCTCTTATTTTGTTTGGATTGCAGCTGTTCAAATCAGGTTGGTGGCTCTTGGCTGCCGCTGACAGTACGGACATGTGAACTGTAGATTAATTTCACTGTGCATGCGTGTACTCCAAAACTACTGGATGGATTTGGATGAAATTTTTACCAGAGGTGGTCCTTGGGCTAGAGAGGAACCCATAACATTTTGGTGATGATCCGAGAACTCATACCTCCACCAAGGCTCTGGCACCAAGGCATCAGCACCTTGGTGCTTTCATTTCTGCAGTGTTATAGTCACTGTTTAGCATGCAGCCTAAATAGCAAAAGCTGTTTACAGATTCATTTGGCATATTGTTAATTGTAATTTGTGGCACCTTAGCATATCCTCTGTCAATAATCATACACTTAGTTTTCCCTGTGTATAAAAACAGGCCAAATTCTTCAAAGCAGAGACCCTTCTTCGGTCTCTGCTTTAAGTACTACATCATCAGCATATCTGAGATCTATAATGCGTCGACCTCCGATTATTATTCCTCCTGTGTAGTCTTGAAGTGCTTTCCACATAATTACTTCTGAATAGATGTTGAAAAGAAGTGGTAAAATATGCATCCCTGTCAAATGCCTTTAGCTATCCTGAACCAGTCACTGGGTCCATGTCTTGTCCTTTCTCGTGTACGTTAATGGATATACGTATAAGTTCCTTATTAAATTGAACAAAAGTGCAGGGGTACTCCCAGATTGATCATTTCTTGCCATAAATGTGCATGATTAACAGAATTGAGGGGCTTTTTATAGTCAATGAAAGCCAGGAAGAGTGTTTTCTATGTTCCAGGTATTTCTCAATTATTTGTTTATATATGGCCTACCTTACATACAAAAATTTTAATTTGTTTATCTCAGAATGATATAGGTGACACCTCTCCTCGATTCATTTTCAACTTACCAAGCACAATGATGCAATGATTGCAGATCCTCTTGCAAAACAACAGACAATGCAGCCATACTCCAACAGTTCCCACAGGAACTATCATTGGTTAAATCATACAGTTAGGCTTATATCCTATGTTGCCCAAAGGAACTGGTACAACTTCCTATACTTCTGGTACAACCAGATGTATAGGACTATATAGACTGTGTACCCCTCACTAAATCACTTCTAACTGCACCTTTTAGATTGGGGTGGCATAATGATTTAAGCCACACCATATAACCCCCCTACATTAAGTCACATCCTTAGGTTCTGTGCTCGCTCTTCACTGAGCTCAGCTGTGAAGGTGAACAGAGGTTATATGCATAACACTGGTCAACACCAAATTTTTATTGTCCAACTTTTTTTTAGTTGATTTAGGACAGTTTTGATGTACTGAATCCAAAAATCACATTGGTTTTGTTCAATCAGGTCAACTTTTTGAAGTATGGCCACATGTTTTTTACGTTTTTGTTTACATGTACGGGTATTTTTGCTTTATATGATGCAAAATTCTTTTTTATTTCTTGAAATTTCTCAAACTCTGAAGAGATTGCATGCGCCATTTTATGAGATGATGTCATAAATTGTCATGACATCATGTCATGACAATTTATGACATTGTCATGATGGCTGATTACTGTTGGACTCTGAAGAGAGACATCCCTGCGACTGAGCATTCTAGAGGTTCGACTAAACGGAAGTTGAAGCTCTGAATTTTGAACAATGATGATGTAACATTCAATTTACATGTACTTACCTTTATCAATGTCTACTATTCAATTTACAGTAATCAAAGTTTGTAACATTTAATCAATAAATTGTGTTTGAAAATGATTTTTTCTCTTAAAAATCTATTTTGGATGAGAAGTATTAACAAAAATCAACCAATAATGTCACAAAAATGTAATCGATTTAATCAGAAGATCAGATTTTTTTTGATCTGATCGAGAGAAACGCATGTCATTTTCGGATTCCACAGTGCAAAATTGTCTTAAATCAGTTGAAAAAACACAGACAACTTACAAAAAAATTATTTTTGTAACCCTGTGTAATCTGACATTCTCCATTCAATTGGTACAGTCAGAAGTATGGGATTTTTAAAATCATCCCATTGAGCAGATCAATAAGGGCAGCCATGGGTGAGTGAGGGTATCCATCCGCAGAGGTGCATCAAGAAGAACAGAGGCAATAAGTGTTCTCTCCAGAAGCAAACAGGTCCACCTCCTCCCTGTCCAAGGTCTGTCCCAAATTTGGGCCACAACTTGCAGATGTAACCTCTATTTTCTCTCTATGGGACCACCCTGGAGAGGAGGTCTGCTCGCTGGAAACATGGGTGGCTCTTAGTGACTGAAAGTGACCACTGCTCCATCAGAGAAGAGTGACAGCTGCAGAAAGGAAAGCACATGCGTCCCTCCTTGCTTCCACAGTCATGTTCTTGGTTTTGATTAGGACATAGTGGACCATTAAGACATAGTGAAAATGCTTCAGAGCTAAGAAAACAACCAGCAGCTCTCATTAATTGATGTGTAGCCTTAACTGACAGCAACTGTTGTCAGGTCAGGCATTGGCTTGCTGGCTACCGGATAAACATGAAAACCGGTACTACCTGTCTCATGGGTCGGGCTTTCAGCCACTCAACCAGCATCCCCACCCTTCCAAGGGCATGGAAGGTGAAACTGGACATCGTGGCAAAACTAAAAACAATATCTGCCACAGGTCTGTGGTGGACCACTCCCAGTTACACGGGGAGAGACTGGACATCCTGGCAGATAAACACATCTGTCACAAGGTCTGTGGTGGACTGTGCCAGTCGGTGCATCGTGACATGCACTACACAAAGAGCAGAGATAAACAAACCTATCATCTGGTCAGTCACTGCAACAGATACTGGAGTCAGTTTGTCTTGGCTTGTCCTTGCCACTGATAATACCCTTATCTGCCAAGAATGTGCTGCTAGTCCAGCAAAAGCGAGCGGTACTCAAATACTTTGCAAGCAGTTTCATGAAATGGTCAGTCAGAAAGCAACTCATACCGGCTCGGATGTCGCCCGGGCTAACAAGGTCCGCGCTGATCTGTTCACACTCCGACAGGCAGCGAAAAGTAAGCTAGGAGCAGGAAGACAAAAGAAGAGGTAAACAGCAGCCTTGTGTGTAGCAGAATGGAATGTACGCACTCTGTTGGACAGAACATCATCACAGCGCCCAGAAAGACAGACCACACTTGTGGCCCTGGATATGAACAGGTACAGTGTAGACATAGCTGCACTTAGTGAAACAAGATTGCCTGTATATGACACCTTGGAGGACCATGGGTACATCTTCTTTTGGAGTGGGAAATCAACTCAAGAAAGGACAGAAGCAAGAGTGGGCTTTACAGTTAGAAAGGAGATAGCAGCAATCCTTGATGAGGAACCGGTGCCAATCAACAACAGGATAATGACTATGAGACTCCCACTACAGCGGAAGATGTATGCCACACTCATCAGTGTATTTGCCTCAACAATGACCAACACAGAGGAGGCGAAGAAAGAGTTCTACAGTGATTTACATGAGACTATCAGGCGTGTACCGACTGATGACAGGCTGATATTTATTTGGAGATTTTAATGCCAGAGTTGGTTCAGACACTGAGAAATGGAAAGGAGTGCTAGGCAGTCATGGAGTAGGCAAGTGCAATGCTAATGGAGAACTTCTACTTGCACTATGTTCAGAGTACAACTTTGTGATAACCAACACTCTATTTAAACACAAAGACACACACAAGAAGACATGGATGCACCCAAGATCCAAGCACTGGCACTTGTTAGACTATATCATAGTAAGGCAGAGAGGCATAAGGGATGTATTGGACCCGAGAGCAATGAGAGGTGCGGCCTGTAGTACTGATCATGTTATGCTGAGATCTAGATTAAGGATTTGCAGATGAAAACAGCGCTGCAGGATGGGTGCGAAGCCACCATGGAAGCTAAACA
The DNA here is from genome assembly GCA_020510985.1 of Pholidichthys leucotaenia. Classification (NCBI taxonomy): domain Eukaryota; kingdom Metazoa; phylum Chordata; class Actinopteri; order Cichliformes; family Pholidichthyidae; genus Pholidichthys; species Pholidichthys leucotaenia. Next base: position 176,584,708 of record CM035848.1, read on the forward strand.
CTAGTGCACTGAAAGCCAAAAGAAGCAGGAAGAACTTACACAGGACACAGATGAAAACTTGAAAGACTGGGACAGCAACAACTCAGAGAATGACATAGAAGGGAAATGGGTAACACTGAAGGATACAGTGTATCAGACTGGGAGTGATGTATTAGGCCACCCTGAGAGGAAACATCAAGATTGGTTTGATGAGCATGATGAACATCTGAAGAAACTACTAGAAGCGAGGAATACAACTAGGCAGGAAAATCTACAGTGTAACACAAGGTCGAAGAAGAAATACTCAAAGGCTCAGAGTGAGCTACAGAAGTACACCAGAGAGGTGAAGTCCAACTGGTGGGATGAAAAAGTGGAGGAACTTCAAACTGCAGCAGACAGGAAGGACATGAAAACATTCTTCACAGGTTTGAGAGAAATCTACGGCCCTAAACCGAGAGGACTGATCCAACTAAAGGCTATGGATGGTGAAACAGTTTTGCAAGAGAAAGACAAGATCCTGGACAGATTTGCAGACCACTTTGACCAACTACTAAACAACCCTGGAGATCAGAATCAGAAATCAGAATCAGAAAAAGATTTATTGCCAAGTACATTAACAGATCACTGATAACATACGAGAGAATTTGACTTGACACAGAAAATGAACCTGCATTTCCAGTGACACGGCTGCATCGGGAACGCGCCTGCCAACAGGATGGTACAGATAAGAAATCATACAATAGGAAGGAGCAAAAAAATCATTGAATTCAGAATATTGACCATAAGTAATCAATATTATGATTACAAAGACAAAAAAAGCCCACGATGCACATTCAAGACCAGAGTTCACAGGACACAAGGAGAGCAGTGAATGTTATCTTGTTGTCAGTTTCTGGGTCAGTGTGGATGTAGTGTTGAAGCAATGTTGTATCAATATGAGCACAAGGACACTTTGGCAGAAGATGTTTTGTCTGGCTGCAGCAATTGTCCTTGGCAATTGTCCCAAGCAGCTACTGTCCAGAGGCCGTGTGCTCAGTGTTTTGAAAAACAAAGACTGGGGATTATCAGGAGGATTTTTGTAAGGGAAATTGAGCCAAATAGACTGAACACAGAGAAAGAACTTTATTTTCTTCTGCAGATTCAGTGCTTAATCCTTCATTGCGGGGCTTTGAGTCCGTCGTGGATAGACTTAAGCGTAACCATGATGTAATCCACCTTCCGAGACAGTTCTCCATTTGTCGCTATCAAAGTCTCCTCCATTTTTCCAATTTGATGGATGCACCGGAGATCTTACTGAAGAGGCTAAAGAAGCTCTAGTGCCGCCACCAGCTGTATCAAGTCTGGATGAATCACCAAATCTTGATGAACTAATGGCAGCTATCAGGACAACACAGGATGGTAAAGCTCCAGGAAGGGATGGAATTCCAGCAGAAGTGTGGAAATTTGGTGGTGTTCAGCTTAACAACTGCCTGCACAAGCTCATCCAAGAGATATGGGATGCCCAGAAAGTACCTCAAGACTTAAAGGATACAACTATTGTGCCTTTGTTCAAGAAAGGTGACAGGAAAGATTGTGGAAATTACCGAGGTATATCACTGCTAGCCACTGTTGGTAAGATTCTCTTACGTGTACTACTGAACAGACTCAATAAACACATCTCGCAGAATGTACTACCAGAAACCCAGTGCGGCTTTAGAAGTGGAAGAAGCACAATGGACATGATTTTCTGCTTGAAACAGGTTCAAGAAAAGTATATCGAACAGAACATGCTGCTTTATGTAGTCTTCATCGACTTCAGTAAAGCCTCGATACTGTTTCGCGACAAGGACTTTGGCAGGTACTCAAGAAATATGGCTGTACAGAGAAGTATGTCAGCCTGATTGAGGCACTCCATACAGGTTTGCAAGCAAACGTGGCAGTGAGTGGTTCAGTATCTAAAGACTTTTCAGTAAGCAATGAGGTGAAACAAGGGTGTGTGCTGGCGCCTAAACTCTTCTCGCTATATCTGGCAGCCATGCTTGAGGTGGCCTTCAAAGACACTTCAGAAGGAGTATACATTCAAACAAGGAAAGAAGCAGACTTGTTCAATGTGGCACAGTGTAAAGCCAAAAGTAAGACATCGATAAAGGTAGTAAGAGAAATGCTCTTTGCCGCCGACAGTGCTCTAGTTGCACACAGTGTGGAAGATATGCAATTTTTAGTGGAGAAATTTGCAAGAGCAGCTAGCCAATTCAGCCTCCAAATCAACATCAAGAAAACAGAGTGCCTTTATCAACCACCAAAGTTTCAGTTATCAACATCACTTCCAGAAGAGATCAGCATTGGACAAAGCCACTAGTCAACTGCAAGACTTTCAAGTATCTAGGGAGTACTGTTTCAGAGAATGCTAGGCTGGAGGATGAACTATCTCTCAGACTGGGAAGAGCAAGCGCTGTGTTTGGAAACTTGAGGGAGAGACTGTGGAACAATCATCATGTGTCTATCCCCTCAGCAGGGCACCAAACGCAAAGACGTCCCTCCTCCTGTGACGGAGGGCGCCAAGAAGAAGAAGCCAGCTCAACTCAACCATGAGAACTATAACTGGAACAATCCGCTCAACACCACTCCCCTGGCTCTCTGTACTGTCAAACATAGCCCCTCCACACATCCGGCGAGCAGCATTAACTCAAAGGATGCTCCAAAAAGTTAAAGATTTTCCTCACTTACCAATCCATGCAGATATCTACACCCCACCCACTGCCCGACTTTCATCCAGACGGCCGATTTGGAAAAACCCTCCCCCAGCTGACTTTACCATCCAGACAGCTTGGCAAGAGGAATGGGAAACCAAGGAGGTCCCAAACAAACAGCTGGTGATAAACCCCAACCAACAGGTCCCGGGCACCAACCTCCCAAGGAGACAGTGGTCTACACTCAATCGCTTCAGGACTGGACATGGCCCCTGCTTGGCCAGCCTTCACAGATGGGGCAGTAGCCCTAGCCCACTGTGCGCATGTGGAGAGGAGCAAACTATGGAACACATCATAGAGGCTTGCCCGCTCCAAAGACTGGAAGGAGGATTACACACCCTCCATACAGCAAACCAGGAGGCAACTGCTTGGCTTAAGGACTTTGCATTCGCTAAATAAATAAATAAATAAATATCCATGTGAAATGCAAAGTGTACAGAGTGACAGTACTGGCTACTCTGTTGTATGGTGCTGAAACATGGACTGTCTACAGAGTACAGGTAAAGAAACTCCACATGTACATGATGAGACACCTTTTCAATTCAATTCAATTCAATTCAATTTTCAATTCAGCTTTATTTATATAGCACCATATCACAACAAAAATCATCTCATAGCACTACCAAATGCAGGGAAAACCCCACAATTGCAGAAAGACCCAGCAATCAAATGATCCCCTGTGAGCAAGCACTTAGCAACGGTGGAAAGGAAAAACTCCCATTTAACAGGAAGAAACCTCTAGCAGAACCAGACTAAGGGAGGGGCAGTCATCTGCTGCGACTGGCTGGGGGTGAGGGGATAGAGAGGATGAAGAGAACAGATATAAAGAATAGGAACAATGCGAAGCCAAGTACCTTATTGGAGGTCACCCGGCAGTCTGAATCTATTAACAGCAAAACAAAAGGGGGGTTAAGAGACACAAGATCCCTCCCTAATCTAAACTAAATAGACGGTTATGCTGTTTCATCCCACCTAGCAACAATGCTCTGCACTGTGTGTGTTTATATATTTACATATTTATTCCATCTAGCTACAATGCTCAGCACTGGGTGTGTTTATATTTATATATCTATATATTTATTCCATCTAGCTACAATGCTCCGCACTGTGTTTTTATATATCTACATATTATTCCATCTAGCTACATTGCTCCGCACTGTGTGTGTTTATATACTTGCATATTTATTCCACCTAGCTGCAATGCTCCGTACTGTGGGTGTTTATATATTTACATATTTATTCCATCTAGCTACAATGCTCTGCACTGTGTGTTCATATATTCATATATTTATTCCATCCAGCTACAATGCTCTGCACTGTGTGTCTGTGTGTGTGTGTGTATATATATATTTTATAGTAATATGTACATATGTATATTAGCTGCTCTTGCTTGCTTGTTTTTTTTCTTGCCTTCTGATTGTTGCTCTGAGTGTTGCTATCCCTGTGCTGTTGCAATCCTGGAATTTCCCCGTTGTGGGACTAATAAAGGCTTATCTTATCTTGTCTTATCTTATCTTAATCGTAGGCTATATTGAAAAGGAAGGATTTTACCCTGTTCTTAAAAGCAGAGATCAAGTCTGATTCCCGGACCCAGAGTGGTAACTGGTTCTGTGCAACCAGTTACCACTTCGAACCATAATGAACATCTCATGGAAAGACAAGATAACCAACATAGAAGTGTTGAAAGGAGCTTATCTACCATCAATGGAGGACATGCTAATACAGACGAGATGGCTCAGACACGTTGAGAGGATGGACCACCAGCGTCTCCCTCGGCAGGTACTCTATTCACAGTTATGCAAGGGCAAACGCAATCAGGGTAGACCAAGGCTCAGATTTAAAGACACTGTAAAAAGAAACTTGAAGAAGCTGGATATAGACAGGAGTTCCTGGCAGCGGAAGGCTAAGGACAGAGCTGCGTGGAGGAATCTGATCAGACCTAAATGAAACAGTCATTGTCACCCACGACAGACTGATATGATGATGATGATGATGATGATGATGATGATGATGATGATGATGATGATGATGCGCCTTAACTGAGCTGGGGACTATGACCCCTTCATGGTTGGAACCTCACAGAGGACCTCCCATCCTGTGATTGTGGCATCCTTGGAGACCACCTTGTGAATAATGACCCTACCTATCAGAAAGCCTCGGACCAAAAGGCAGAGCTACCTCCAAGGGCACAGAATGCCATGCCTAGGCTGAGTTTTTGGAGAATACACGTGCAACACTGGAACACACACACACCCTCCATTAAGTCCAGCAGCACCACAGTCATCATGCCTGTCAGCCTAGAAGCAGTAGAAGTGTAGAAGTGTTTGTGCCCTGATTAAAACGAATAAAGGTTTGGGGTGGGGGGGGGATCAAAGGAGCGGAGACCACACCATGAATGCTCGTGCGGGGGTCAAACATGAATGTTCACAAGGCATTGTCCTGGGCTGAATCAATTTGTCTCCCCCCGACTTGTGTCCGAGGATGGCTCATCCTGACAACAGCTGGTGACAGTCTCAACTATGGTAGATCCAGAGTAGACTGATTGAAATGCTGTGATATTTCTACAGCAATAGCAGACCACAGTTGTCAGCTGCAGCTGCAAAAATAATAATAATAATAATAATAATCTGCCAGAATTATAAACGACCTTCAAATTAATATCCACTTTCTGTTGTTTTGCTGTGACGTGGTGACGGTTATGCCTACTTTGCTGAACTTTTATCCAAGGTGTCCTATTCAAATAACTGTTAATGGGGTGAAACAACGACCCACATCACGTCACAAAATCTGAACTATAAACACATAAAATTGCTGTAGAAAAATGTCTTTATTAAGTGTTGCTATGAAACCTATGAAAATGAAGTACTCTAAAAAAAATTATGTAGCTGAGTATTTTTTAAGAAGTTAGATGATTTTTTGTAAAAACTGTCTGATCAAAGTCAATGAGAGGATGTGGTCAAATGTCAGTGCTTAATGCAGGTAAAGAAAGAGAGGCAAATCAAATCAATCCTTTGTGTTACAAATGCCTTGATCCCACCCATCATGGTATCATCAGACCCCTTTGCTAATATCGAACAAGCAGTAATCATTAACAGCAACAGGACACTTACAAGGTTGTTCAAAGCATTAGACTGCAGGTCAGTCTCCACAGCTCACTGTGCACATGTTCCGAAAGGAAATGAGGAGAAGCTGAAAGGAAAGAAATTAAAGTTTTAGGCACTATACAACTGAAGAGAAATGAACAGCAGTTACATCTGTTCAGCCTCATGTGCTAAATGAAAAGTACTTGCAAAAAAGGTAATTTATCATTGCAATTCACAGCATTTAAACTCGAAGACCCAGAGAGGGGCCATTTGGCCTTTTTGGCTAGAAAACCCATAGGGGGACCATCAAGTGGCCACAAGAGGGCTAATGTCTGGGTCTTCTAGTGTTAAAGACAATCCATATTTTTTTAAACAAGAAAGGTTTAATTTTACAGACCACTGCAAGCTTACTGTGGCTTTCTGACAAAAGACAGATATTTCTTTACAAATTTCTGCCAAGCTCTTTTTCTGCAATTTTCTGCAACAGGTGAAAATAACTTTTATGATGGTCCACCAGACCATCATAAAGGGCATTGCATTCCATGCACTCCAACCTTATTTTCTCCGTGTAACCACCAAAGCCGTTTCCTCTTCAGTCTCTGTTCATTTCTTGTTTCTGCCTTCTTTTGTCCTCCTGTTCCTTAAAAGGCCTTCCATTAGTTTCATCTGTTGAGCCTGTGTCAGATGGCAAATCAATAATCAAATCGCCGTTCCTGTCAAGGAGATCCTTCGTCATTGGAATGATCACCTCTCTGTTTTTATGAGTATCCATATTAATTAGCTAAAGCTGCGGTTACCATCTGAACTGCATGGTGACAAATAATGCAGACATGTAATGATTTATAGCAAAAAAAATACTGGCTGGTTTGCATTTTCAATGAGCAAAAAATTATTTGTACTCATTTCCAGTCAAGTGTGTGATTGCTGTGTTTACCTAAGGAGGCATTCATTTATTCTCTTTACTGTGAAAATGTGGCTTGCTGGAGTCAGTTAACTCAAGTCTTTCTAAATATCCTAGAAGCAGGAAGGAATTAAATCCATGTTTTGTTTTGTTTTGTTTTTCTTTCAGTGTGAATTACATCAGCCATGTTTACATGGACACAAGTAACCGGATAAAAAGCCTGATCAGAATAAAAATGCTTCATGTAAACACGCCAATCTAAATATTCTGACCCGATCACGCTCATTCGGATCAAAATTTCATTTCGATTGAGACAGGTGGGTTATGCCGATTGTTAATCCAAATGGTGCGCATGAAAACACTTATTCCAAAGGTTGGGCAGAAAATATGTTCACTGCGCATGTCTGTACGTCAGCCACATGTCAATGTGACGTATTTCCACCTTTACAGCAGCTAGCGGAAGACATAGCAGGAGTAAAACTAAGCTGATCTGTATCGTCCTGCTGTCTCCCTCTGTTGGTCATATGCAGAAGTATGCACTTTTTACTTCATTACAGAGACCAGCAGAAGCAAAAGTACAGTCTGAATAACACAATACAGGTCCATTTCAAAAAGAGAAAGACACGAAGTAGGGCTTGTTTACACCAGAAGTTGCTGCTTCTTCTACTATTTTCGGAATGTCAGCATGTTGAAATGTCAACGTGGGCATGTCAAAATGATTTAGTCCGTTCAAACATGTGACACATGGAAACACGTCCTAATCGGATCAGCTTTTTCAGGATCCATGTAAACATTAAAGTTCTGATCAGAATTGCAATAAGACTGAAGAAATTTTTCCCATGCAACCATGGCTATTGTGTACTACTCATGGGCTGTGCAATGTATCATTTCTGAATTACTGTCATTCTGTTCTTGTGATGGTGATTCAGACTAAGGAATCAATCAAAATGCATGATTTTAATATCATTATTATCGGATGGTACCAAAGATGCAACATCTCAATGTACTTCTTAACTGAATATTTCATTTCTCTATCTTATTTCTCAGCCTTAGTGAGTGTCTGTACACCCTAATGCTTCCCCAGCTCTCACATCTTGTATCATCACTCTTGCTGAAAGGTTCCTCTATTGCAGATCTCTCAGCTATTTGACCAAAAGTGGATTTGAAACTGCAGGTAAAGGATGAATCATGCAAGGAGAGAAAGTTAAGCTAAAAGGTAAATGGGCTGAAAATCTGATGAAAGAGTGTCACGACTCGCCGCTCATCAGCGGCTTCAGCTGCGCGCACACCTGCGCCTCGTCAGCAGCGGGCTATTTAGCCCACTCGGCCCAGTGCTGCGGTCTGGAGCCGTCTGTTCTCGTCGGCACTTCCAAAGCTCGTGAATCAACCTCAGATCACCAGCAAGATTACTACGACATGTAAGCATCCCTTACCTTGTCTCCAAAGTTCTTCACCCCTGTGCACAGGTGGACTCCCCGGCGGCGGATTTCCCCCGTCATCGCCGACTCATCTCCACCATCCACGCAGGCCCTGCAGGACGCTGTCTCCCGGGCTCATCACTTGCCAATGCCAGCCACCCGTTCCTGCAAGTAAGCAACACTCTGACTAATTATCCCTGTCTCGGTGTGGTGCCCGTTACCCTTGTCCTCTGCTTTCTCTCCATAGGGTTGTCCAGCTGAACGGCGCGCTGCTCTGCTACCTGCACATCGGCGTTCACCCCAGCACATACACATACTGCATACATCCATTCAGACACACCTGCTCGTTGAATAAAGCTGTTAAATCTACCCTGAGCCTGCGTGCGTGTTTCCTGGGCCAGACATTATGTCAAAGAGGTGGTACAGAACATTTGGTACGTCACATGCTAGGACAAGAGTGAATATGGTGTCAGAAAAGAGGAAGGTTTCACTATTCCTGTTATTGTCCATCTAAGTCTTATAAGATATAGCTTTCAACGAATGTGCAGTGCACCAATACTTAAAATCTTAATAATATGATAACTAACTTTTTAAGATGTACTTTCGGCTGAAAACATGGTCATACAACATAAGTAATGTAATGTACTTTATTTATATAGCCCTTTAAAACAACTCGTAGGTGACCAAAGTGCTTTGCAGAAAATTAAACAGCATTAAAAATACACACAGCATTAAAAACAAATAACATAAAGAAATAAGAATAAATACCTAAAAATAAAAATAAGAATAAAATGAAAACAAATGCCAAGACAAATATTACCACTCATCATCATCATCATAGCAGTCTGTTGCGGGCGACAATGACTGTTTCATTTAGGTTTGATCAGATTCCTCCACACAGCTCTGTCCTTAGCCTTCCACTGCTAGGAACTCCTGTCTATATCCAACTTCTTCAAGTTTCTTTTTACAGTGTCTTTAAATCTGAGCCTTGGTCTACCCTGATTGCGTTTGCCCTCGCATAACTGTGAGTAGAGTAACTGCCGAGGGAGACACTGGTGGTCCATCCTCTGAACATGTCCGAGCCATCCCAGGTTCATCTGTATTAGCATGTCCTCCATTGATGGAAGACCAGCTTGTTTTAACACTTCTATGTTGGTTATCTTGTCTTTCCATGAGATGTTCATTATGGTTCAAAGGTGTCTCATCATGTACGTGTGGAGTTTCTTCATCTGCAGTCTGTAGACAGTCCAAGTTTCAGCACCGTACTAATAGAGTAGCCAGTACTGTCGCTCTGTATACTTTGCATTTCACACGGATAGACACATGTCAATTGTTCCACAGTCTCTCCTTCAAGTTTCCAAACACAGCGCTCGCTTTTCCCATTCTGAGAGATAGTTCATCCTCCAGCCTAGCATTCTCTGAAACAGTACTCCCTAAATACTTGAAAGTTTTGCAGTTGACTCATGGCTCTGTACCAATGCTGATCTCTTCTGGTAGTGATGTTGATAATTGGAACTTTGGTGGTTGATAAAGGCACTCTGTCTTCTTGATGTTGATTTGGAGGCTGAATTGGCTAGCTGATCTTGCAAATTTCTCCACTAAAGATTGCATATCTTCCACACTGTGTGCAACTAGAGCACTGTCATCGGCAAAGAGCATTTCTCTTACTACCTTTATCAATGTCTTACTCTTGGCTTTAAACTGTGCCACATTGAACAAGTCTGCTTCTTTCCTTGTTTGAATGTATACTCCTTCTGAAGTGTCTTTGAAGGCCACCTCAAGCATGTACAGCCATATTTCTTGAGTACCTGCCAAAGTCCTTGTCGCGAAACAGTATCGAAGGCTTTACTGAAGTCGATGAAGACTACATAAAGTGGCATGTTCTGTTCGATACACTTTTCTTGAACCTGTTTCAAGCAGAAAATCATGTCCATTGAGCTTCTTCCACTTCTAAAGCCACACTGGGTTTCCGGTAGTACATTCTGTGAGATGTGTTTGTTGAGTCTGTTCAGTAGTACACGTGAGAGAATCTTACCAACAGTGGCTAGCAGTGATATACCTCGGTAATTTCCACAATCTTTCCTGTCACTTTTCCTGAACAAAGGCACGATACTTGCATCCTTCCAGTCTTGATGTACTTTCTGGGCATCCCATATCTCTTGGATGAGCTTGTGCAGGCAGTTGGTCAGCTGAACACCACCAAATTTCCACTCTTCTGCTGGAATTCCATCCCTTCCTGGAGCTTTACCATCCTGTGTTGTCCTGATAGTTGCCATTAGTTCATCAAAATTTGTTGGTTCATCCAGACTTGATACAGCTGGTGGCGGCACTAGAGCTTCTTTAGCCTCTTCAGTGAGATCTCCAGGGTTGTTTAGTAGTTGGTCAAAGTGGTCTGCAAATCTGTCCAGGATCTTGTCTTTCTCCTGCAAAACTTTAGTTGGATCAGTCCTCTTGGTTTAGAGCCGTAGATTTCTCTCAAACCTGTGAAGAATGTTTTCATGTCCTTCCTGTCTGCTGCAGTTTGAAATTCCACCGCTTTTTCATCCCAACAGTTGGACTTCACCTCTCTGGTGTAGCTCACTCTGAGCCTTTGAGTATTTCTTCTTCTTCGACCTTGTGTTACACTGTGGGTTTTCCTGCCTAGCTGTATTCCTCACTTCTAGTAGTTTCTTCAGGTGTTCATCATGCTCATCAAACCAATCTTGATGTTTCCTCTCAGGGTGGCCTAATACATCACTCCCAGTCTGATACACCGTATCCTTCAGTGTTGCCCATTTCTCTTCTATGTCATTCTCAGAATCGTTGCTGTCCCAGTCTTTCAAGTTTTCATCCGTGTCCTGTGTAAGTTCTTCCTGCTTCTTTTGGCCTTTCAGTGCACTAGTGTTTAGCTTCCGTGGTGGCTTCGCACCCATCCTGCAGTGCTGTTTTCATCTGCAAATCCTTAACCTAGATCTCAGCATAACATGATCAGCACCACAGTACACACCTCTCATTGTTCTGGTGTCCAATACATCCATTATGTCTCTCTGCCTTATTATGATGTAGTCTAATAAGTGCCAGTGCTTGGATATTGGGAGCATCCATGTCTTCTTGTGTGTGTCCTTGTGTTTAAATAGAGTGTTGGTTATCACAAGATTGTACTTTGAACATAGTGCAAGTAGAAGTTCTCCATTAGCATTGCACTTCCCTACTCCATGACTGCCTAGCACTCCTTTCCATTTCTGTGTCCGAACCAACTCTGGCATTAAAATCTCCAATGAGTATCATCCTGTCATCAGTCGGTATACGCTTGATAGTCTCACATAAATCACTGTAGAACTCTTCCTTCACCTCCTCTGTGTTGGTGATTGTTGGGGCTTTTACACTGATGAGTGTGGCATACATCTTCCGCTGTAGTGGGAGTCTCACAGTCATTATCCTGTTGTTGATTGGCACCTGTTCCTCATCAAGCATTGCTGCTATCTCCTTTCTAACTGCAAAGCCCACTCCTGCTTCTCTTCTTTCTTGAGTTGATCTCCCACTCCAAAAGAAGATGTACCCATGGTCTTCCAAGCTGTCATATCCAGGCAATCTTGTTTCACTAAGTGCAGCTATGTCTACATTGTACCTGTTCATTTTCAGGGCCACAAGCGCGGTCTGTCTTTCTGGGCGCCGTGATGTTGTTCTGTCCAACAGAGTGCGTACATTCCATTCTGCTACACACAAGGCTGCTGTTTACCTCTTCTTTTGTCTTCCTGCTCCTAGCTTACTTTTTGCTGCCTGTCGGAGTGTGAACAGATCAGCGCAGACCTTAGAAGCCCGGGAGACGTCCGAGCCGGTATGATTTGCTTTCTGACTGACCATTTCATGAAACTGCTTGCAAAGTGTTTGAGTACTGTTAGCTTTTGCTGGACTAGCAGCACATTCTTGGCAGATAAAGGTGTTATCAGTGGCAAGGACAAGCCAAGACAAACTGACTCCAGTATCTGTTACAGTGACTGCCCAGATGATAGGTTTGTTTATCTCTGCTCTTTGTGTAGTGCATGTCACGATGCACCGACTGGCACAGTCCACCACAGACCTTGTGACAGATGTGTTTATCTGCCAGGATGTCCAGTCTCACCCCGTGTAACTGGGAGTGGTCCACCACAGACCTGTGTCAGATATTGTTTTTAGTTCTGCCAGGATGCCCTGTTTCACCCTCCATGCCCTCAGAAGGGCGGGGATGCCAGTTGAGTCGCCGATGGCCCGACCCATGAGACAGGTAGTACCAGTTTTCATGGTTATCCGGTAGCAAGCAAGCCAATGCCTAACCTGACAAAAAAACTGGGTATTAAAATCCATCCTAAACAAATATGTTTTAAGTTCTGATTTAAAAAGGGCCAGGTCAGTGATAGTACGTAGGTCAGGGGGGAGATTATTCCAGAACCTGGGGCGACAACAGAGATGGCTCTGTCACTCTAATCTTTATACCTTGACCTGGGCACATCCAGCAAAAGTTAATTGGATGACCTCAAAGCCCTGCCTTGGTCACGGATAGTCAAAATCTCAGACATATAAACCGTAACAAGGCCATTAAGAGCTTTAAAAACAAAAAGCAAAAGTTTAAAATTAATTCTAAAATGGACTGGAAGCCAATGAAGTGAAAAAAAGGATCGGAGGAACGTGCTCTCGCCTAGTTGTGTTGGTCAAAAGACAGGCCGCTGCATTTTGCACAAGGTGAAGGCGGCCGAGAGAAGACTGAGATATGCCAACATAAAGTGCATTGCAGTAATCAAGTCGGGAAGTGATTAAAGCATGGATGGCTATCTCAAGATCATGACGGCTCAGGAAAGGTTTGGCTTTGGATAACAGACGTAATTGATGAAAGCTCATCTTGACTCCATTGTCAATCTGTTTATCAAATTTTAAATGGCTGTCAAAAATCACCCCCAAATTTCTGACAGCTGAAGTGAGCCTTAAAGAGAGGGTACCAAAGCCAGCCATTACAGTATCCCCAAACATAATACATTCTGTTTTTTCTTCATTCAAGTGGAGAAAATTTTGGCTTAACCACAACTTAATGTCAATGATGCAGTCCAATAGAACACTTTGTGAGTTTGTTCTGGGTTCAAAGGTAAAGAAAGCTGCAAATCGTCCGCATAACAGTGGAAAGACATGTTGTGCCTGGCTATTATTGACCCGAGTGGCAGCATATATAATGAAAACAGAATAGGGCTAAGGACAGAGCCCTGTTGGACCCCACAGAAGAGAAAGGCACTAGAAGAAGACATGTCACCAATCATTACAGAAAAAGTTCTGTTAGGTAGGATTCAAACCACTTAAGTGCAGTGCCATGGATGCCAATATGGTGATTCAGGCGTGACAAAAGGATAATATGGTCCACAGTGTCAAAGGCTGCTGTAAGATCTAGCAGCACTAAGACCACGGGGCATTTGGCATCAAGAGATATCATAATATCATTGTACACCTTTACAGGGCAGACTCAGTACTGTGACGAGATCTAAACCCAGATTGAAACTTCTCAAAAATAGAGTTGTCTTCTAAAAAAGATTGCAAGTGTATAAAAACAGCTTTTTCTAAAATCTTAGATAAAAAGGGCAAATGAGAAATGGGTCTAAAATTAGATAAAACTGAAGGGTCAAGGTGAGGTTTTTTTAAGAACCAGAGCATGTTTTAAAAGCAGGTGGGACAAATCCTGAACTAAGGCAGGAATTAATAAAAACCAAAAGACCATGCCCTACAATATTAAAAACCCTTTTCAGTATTCCAGCGGGAACAGCATCCAGTGAGCAATTTGTTGGCTTCAGAGACTTCACTATATCAGTAAGTGATGATAAAGAGACCAACTCAAAACTGTTCAAACACAGCAGAGTAACCCAGGACAACAGACAAGCTCCCATTAAAACTGTTATTAATAGCTCATCTGACAAGTGTTATGATTTCCCCTCTGGGATAAAGAACAAAACCCATAGGCAGGCTTTCTCCTCTTTGGCATGATTTATTAACAAAAACTAAATTCCAAACAAGAGTTAAATAAGAAACTAGATGTGACCAGACTTGACTTACATAACTTGACTTGGCATGGCTTGACATGATATCACAGTAGATCGCCGCACAGATAGCAGTGTGCTGCGAGTCTATATAGTGTAGACAATTAACACCACCCGTGAACAATTAGTAATTAGAAATCAAAAACAGCCGTGAATAAATAACAATGCAAGAATGAGGCTGAACGGAAGATGCATAATGCTAACAAGAAGTAAACAAAAGACGCTGTCAAAACAAAAGCCCAAGCTAAAAGCATGACAGGAATAAACACAACATAGCTACAAAAATACATTCATTCATCTTCTTCCGCTTAATCTTTTTCGGGTCGCGGGGGGGCTGGAGCCTATCCCAGCATCTTTGGGCGAGAGGCAGGGTACACCCTGGGCAGATCGCCAATCCATCGCAGGGCCAACACAGAGAGACAAACAACCATTCACTCTCACAGTCATACCTAAGGACAATTGAGAATCCCCAGTTTTTTGATGCCAATTTACCTAACTTGCATGTTTTTGGCATGTGGGAGGAAACCGGAGAAATCCCGGAGTAAACCCACGCAGACATGGGGAGAACATGCAAACTCCACACAGATCATTGTTGGTCAGGGGCTGGGATTGAACCTGGGATCCCATGGCCAAGGGTGAGTTGTTGTGCTGCCGCAGTGCTAACCACTGCGCCACTGCGCTGCCCTACAATAATACAAATCCTCTCAAATCAAACATAACAGTGACAAACACCCAGACAAAACCAAAAACCTGATAAAAGAGAAAACATGAACTGAAAACAAGACCAGGGCCTGATTCCAGACAGACATAAACAAACACAAACGTGACCATGAAAATATAATAATAAACAGCACTATGGAAAGTTAAACTAAGACTAAGATAAGACAAAGCTCATAACAAACTGAAACAAATGGCAAACTCAAGAAACACAATTGCAGACAAAACCATAATTAAATTTAATCACTAAAATGACGCAGGGAAAACACAAAATAACCGAAATAAACTTAAAGCATGAACATGGTTCCCACCCCATGCTCAGCATCCTGACAGAACCCCATCTTTAAGGGGTGGAATCCAGACACCCCAAGGAACATGACAAAACCAACAAAAAACCCAAATCACCCCCCCCAATCAACAACAGAACTAGAAAAGCACTCGGAGAGCGCAGACCTCCGCCAAGCGCCACAGTTCCCCCCATACAGTGTTTGTGTGTACGTTTTCAGATTCCTGGACCATGAAAACATATGACTGGCAATTGGATTCACAATGATAGGATTAGTGGTTCAGTAGTTACTCACGAAAATTGCATTTTCCGTAATGGGGGTTTTCGCAACAGTTCCCCCCATACAGTGTTTGTGTGTACGTTTTCAGATTCCTGGACCATGAAAACATATGACTAGATTAGATTAGATTAGATTCAACTTTATTGTCATTACACATGTATGAATACAAGGTAACGAAACACAGTTTAGCATCCAATCAGAAGTGCAAAGGACAGCAGTGCAGTATATACGGTAATTAACAGTATGTGCAATTTAAGCAAATATATGCAAATATATGCAGCAGTGCAGAAAGTTAAAAGTACTGTTATGTGCAAATAATGTGCAATAAGTTAGATGTAGTTATGTAGTTATGCAGTTATGCACAGGTGAGGATGGTAAAAGATGATTGTAAGAGAGTCAGCGGGGAACTAAGTTCAATAACGTGACAGCTGTTGGAAAGAAACTGTTCCTAAACCTGCTGGTTCTAGTCCGAAGGCTTCTGAAACGTCTTCTGGAGGGGAGAAGCTGGAACAGTCCATGAGCAGGATGGTTAGAGTCCCTAAGAATGCTGCGTGCCCGGCGCAGACATCTTTTCCTGTAGACGTCCTCTATAGCTGGAAGTGGAGTCCCTGTGATGCGTTGGGCGGTTTTCACCACCCGCTGCAGCGCCTTGCGGTCAGCTACAGAGCAGCTCCCATACCAGAGTGTGATACAGTTGGTCAGGGTGCTCTCTATCACGCAGCGGTAGAAGTTGCCCAGGATGTCAGCTGACAGATGGTTCTTCTTCAATGTCCTCAAGAAGAAGAGGCGCTGATGGGCCTTCTTGATCAGGCTGGTGGTGTTAACTGACCAGGACAGGTCCTCCGAGATGTGGGTCCCCAGGAATTTGAAGCTGGGGACACGTTCAACAGCTATGCCATTGATATGGATGGGGTCATGTGTCTCTTCTCTCTCCTTCCTGTAGTCCACTATGAGCTCCTTGGTTTTGCTGGTGTTAAGGAGCAGGTTATTGTCAGCGCACCAAGTAGTCAAGTGCTCATCCTCTGCCCTGTAATCTGACTCGTCGTTGTCCCTGATGAGTCCAATCACCGTGGTGTCATCTGCGAACTTTATGATGGAATTGGATCCATACATAGGCCTGCAGTCATGGGTGTAGAAGGAGTAGAGGAATGGGCTGAGCACACAGCCCTGTGGTACACCAGTGTTGAGTGTGATGACGGAAGAACGGTTGGGGCCTGACCTAACATGCTGGGGTCTGTTGGTCAGAAAATCCATGATCCAGTTGCAGGTGGAGGTACTGATTCCCAGGTTCCCAAGTTTGGTGAGCAACTTGGAGGGGATAACTGTGTTGAATGCTGAGCTGAAGTCAACAAACAGCATTCTTGCGTAGGTGTTCTTGTCATCCAGGTGTGAGAGTACATAGTGCAGCGCTGTAGAAACCGCATCCTCTGTACTCCTGTTGCTCCGGTAGGCGAACTGATGAGGGTCCAGTGTAGGGGGCAGGCCTTTTTTGAGCTGTGCCAAGACCAGTCGCTCAAAGCACTTCATGACTATGGGCGTCAGTGCCACAGGGCGATAGTCATTTAGGCACAATGGTGTTGAATGTTTCGGCACTGGTACTATTGAAGTGGTCTTGAAGCACGCTGGTACCACGGCCTGGGCCAGGGACAGGTTGAAGATGTCTGTGAAGACCCCTGCCAGCTGCTCAGCGCATGCCCTCAGCACACGCCCAGGAATGCCATCAGGGCCAGCAGCCTTACGTACGTTGACATGACTCAGTGCGTTACGGACGTCGGTGTGGGTGAGTGTGAGGTGGTGGAGGTCATCAGAGGGTGGGAAATTGATGTTCTTTTCATTGTTGTCCTTGTCAAAACGAGCATAGAAGTTATTTAGCTCATTGAGAAAGGGCACAGTCATGGCTATAGGTAAGGAGTTGCTGGGCTTATAATCAGAGATAGCTTGAATGCCCTGCCACATACGTCGGGGGTCAGAGTCCCCAAAATGTTCCTCCACCTTCAGCTTGTAGCTGTGCTTGGCCTTCTTGATGCCCCTCTTCAGATCTGCCTAGCAATTGGATTCACAATGATAGGATTAGTGGTTCAGTAGTTATTCACGAAAATCGCATTTTCCGTAATGGCGGTTTTCGCCACAGTTCCCCCCATACAGTGTTTGTGTGTACGTTTTCAGAGTCCTTGACCATGAAAACATATGACTAGCAATTGGATTCACAATGATAGGATTAGTGGTTCAGTAGTTATTCACGAAAATCGCATTTTCCGTAATGGCGGTTTTTGCCACAGTTCCCCCCATACAGTGTTTGTGTGTACGTTTTTAGATTCCTTGACCATGAAAACATATGACAAGCAATTGGATTGACAATGATAGGATTAGTGGTTCAGTAGTTATTCACGAAAATGGCATTTTGCGTAATGGCGGTTTTCTTGTGGACGGTGATCTGGATCACCACCAAAATCTAATCATCTGTAGGATACCCCATTTCTGACAATCTGTGAAAATTTCATGAAAATCCGTCCATAACTTTTTGAGTTATCTTGCTAACAAACAGACAGACAGACAAACCAACGCCGATGATCACATAACCTCCTTGGCGGAGGTAAAAATCACCCTTCCAGGGAAGGCAGTGGAGGAACAAGGCCAGGTGGGTCAAAAAAAACAAGTCTCTCACCCTACAGAGACCAACAAAAACAAAGCTGGAGTGCTGGTCTCCCAGCACTCCAGAACCACCAAACCTGTGATGGTCTGGCAAGCATGCTCCCCTTCCCCTCCTGTTCCTGGTTTCCCGCTCCGTGATGAGCACACCTGCGTGATTATCCACCTGCTGCTCCTGATGAGCCGGTGTATTTAAGGCCCAGCGTGAGGGGAGCTCACCGCTGGATCGTCTGGGTTTGCAGCCACGGTTTTATGTCAAGCTTTGTCCCATTATCTTGTTCTCCCAAATTTATTCCCCGTTTCTCCTGTTCCTCAGGTTGCTGCCACCTGCAGGTGTGTTTCCTGGAGCTGATCACTCTCGCCTGACCAGGAAGACCATTACGTCCACCCAGGTCCTGCTTTCCACCTGTCCCCGGTCCGTGTTGGAGTTTCCTGCCAGACTCCACAGCTCAAGCAGTAAGTGTGCTTTCCTGCATTATTCTCCATCCGGAGAAACTGTCCCTCATCACCTCTGTCTGCTTTCTCCCGTAGGCTACATGCGCTCCAGGGGCCACCTGTCTTGGCAGAAATCTAAGTTGGCGTCTTTGTGTTCCGTTTTCTTTAGTTTTGCACTTTATTTCCTGCTTTGTCTTTTCAATAAAATTGTGAAACTTTTATTGGAGTCTGAGTGATCATTCTGGCAGCTCTGCGTTTGAGCCTAACCCTGGTCTGAATCATGACAGAACGATCCAGCCAGGACCAAGGCTCAGCAAGCACTTGGCCGAGCGATCAGTCAGCACTCTGGCACTTGGAAGCCACAGAACACCGGGTCATGTTTCTTTTTGAACAGTTAGAGACCATTACTCAGCACTTGGCCACCATCACCGAGCACCTGGGTCGGCTTCCTGGTGTGGCTCCTCCTACTGCACCTGCTTCTCCGGCAGTGTCTTCCACCTGCAGGAACATGTCTGTTCCTTCGTCTGCCCCCTATGGAGGAGAGGTGGGAGGGTGCAGAGGGTTCCTGCCCCGCTGCCGGCTTTATTTTCAGCAGGTGGAGGGGGAGTATAGGGATGATGCAGCCAAAATCCATTTCATGACTTTGTTGTTGCAGGACCAGGTGCTCAAGTGGGCACAGTCTGTCTTGAGCCCGGACTGACCCCTATACACATACCAGTGGTTTGTGCTGGGAGATGCCTTTAGCAAGTCAAAAGCCCTATCTCTACCACCTCACCGGGACTACAACTGTGCTATCGACCTCCTCCCTGGCGCGTGGCTGCCATCCAGCCAGCTCTATCGTTTATCTGGGCCGGAGAGCAAGGCGATGGAGACCTACATAAAAGGCTCCCCAAGTGCCAGCATAATCCATCCATCATTCGCTTCCCTCAGCGCGGGGTTCCTTTTTGTAGGGAAAAAGGATGGGTCACTGCGGCCATGCATTGATTACTGCGAGCTTAACGCGATAACCTGGAAGGATAAGTATCCGCTGCCACTTATCAATTCGCCGTTTGAGTTACTCCAGCAGGCGCATTTTTTCACCAAGCTTGACCTCCGCAATGCGTATTATTTAGTCCGCATTGGGGAGGGGGATGAGTGGAAGACGGCATTTAAGACACTTTTGGGCCACTTTGAATATCTGGTCATGCTATTCGGGCTGACCAACGCCCATGCCATCTTCCAGCAGTTAATAAATGACGTCCTACGAGGCATGGTGAACCAGTTTGTGTTTGTGTATTTGGACGATATCTTGATTTTTTTTCTCACTCCCTGGAGGAGCATGTAGTCCACATCTGATCTGTCCTGCAGTGGTTGTTGGAGAACCAGTTTTTTGTAAAAGCTGAGAAGTGCAAATTTTCCACTCGCTCAGCTTCATTTTTGGGGTTCATCATCGCCAAGGGCACGGTAAAGGCCGATCCGGTGAAAATTAAAGCGGTAGTAGACTGGCCTATCCCCCAGTCTAGGAAGGATCTTCAGCGCTTCCTGGGCTTTGCCAACTTCTACCGCCGTTTTATCCAGGATTACAGTAGGGTGGCACAACTGCTTGTGCAGTTGACGTTGACCAAAAGCCCTTTCAAGTGGTCCAAGGTTGCTGAACAAGCTGTTGTGACCCTAAAAGGCCTATTCACCAACACGCCTGTCTTGGCGCATGTGGATCCCACAGCACAGTTTGTGGTCAAGGTGGATGCTTCTGATTCAGGGGTGGGTGCTGTCCTCTCCCAGCACTCCTCCTCCAATCAGAAGCTCCATCCGTGCACGTATTTCTCTCAGCGGTTAACGCCAGCCGAGAGGAATTACACTGTTGGGGACCGCAAACTGTTGGTCATTAAGATGGAATTGGGGGAATGGAGACACTGGCTGGAGGGAGCTAGCCAACTGGTCATTGTCTGGACAGACCATAAAAATTTAGAATACCTTTGGTCGGCCAGATGGTTGAATTCTCGGAAGACTCGGTGGGCCCCATTCTTTAATAGGTTCAATCTATCCATCTCGTACAGACCACAGTCCCATAATGCTCAGGCTGATGCACTCTCACGTCAGTTGTCTCTCGACTCCTCCTCCTCCACCTCCTCCTCCGCAGCTGCTGCGTCTCCCCCAGAGACTATCCCCCCCCCCCACCCCTGCTTTCTTGGGACACTCCAGTGGGAGTTTGAGCAGAGGGTCCAGCAGGCACAGTCATCAGAACCCGTCCCGGGGGGGGGGGGGGGGGGCTCCAGACCGGCTGTATGCCCCCCGTGGTGCTACGAGGAGAGATTATCCAGTGGGGGCATACCAGCTTTTGTCTGTCACCCCGGCGTCACCAGAACCACAGACTTATTACGCAGAGTGTTTTGGTGGCCCACACTGGGGAGGGATGTGGAGGAATACATCAAGGCTTGTCACATCTGCTCCACAAACAACTCCGCTCCTCCCCTCCTGCAGGTCTCCTCCATCCCCTCCCGGTGCCGGGTCGCCCTTGGTCTCACATCTCTTTGGACTTTGTTACGGGCCTCCCTCCATCACAGGGGAATACCGTCATCCTCACCATTGTTGACCACTTCTCCAAGGCTGTCCACCTCGTTCCCCTCCCCAAATTACCATCTGCCATGGAGACGGCCGGCCTGCTGACTCAGCATGCCATCCGGTTGCACGATATTAACATTGACATTGTCTCAGACCAGGATTCCCAGTTCACATCCCAGGTATGGAAGGCTTTCTGTCGCTGCTTGGGTTCGTCCACCAGTCTGATATCAGGATATCACCCCCAGAGTAATGGTCAGGCTGAGCATGCCAATCAGTCCCTGGAGGCCACCCTACGATGTGTAGCATTCTCCAACCTTGCCACCTGGAGTGCCCACTTGACCTGGGTGGACTATGCATTGAACTCGGCAATCTCCTCTTTCACTGGGCTTACGCCATTCGAGGCGTCGATGGGTTACACTCCACCGTTGTTTCCCAGGGTGGAGAGAGGCCTCGCCATCCCATTTGTGGAGGCCCATGAGCGCCAGAGCCGCCGTCTGTGGACAAGGACTGCCCTCCTCCGCCCTGCAGAGTGCAACAAGCAGTACGCAGACCACAGACGGGTGCCAGCACCGAAGTACACAGTGGGGCAGAGGGTTTGGCTGTCCACTGACCAGATCTGGCTTAAGACTGAATCCAGGAAGTTGTCCCCCCACCATCAAGCGGTTGATCAATGATGTCACCGTGTGGTTTGACTTGCCACCCTCTATGCGTATACATCCCACATTCTATGTCTCCCAGATTAAGCCCCTCCCTGTCAGTCCCCTCTGCCCTCCTCAAGACCCCCCCCTCCTCCGATCATCGATGGCCAGACTACATACACAGTGGAGAGGATCTTGGACGTGCGCCGTCAGGGGAGGGGATGTCAATACCTCTTCCACTGGGAAGGATAAGGTCCAGAGGAGAGGTCGTGGATCCTGGGATCATACATCTTGGATAAGTGGATGATCCGGGCTTTTCATCGATGTAAGCCCAGTGGGACACCAGGGGGTGTCCCTTGGGGGGGGGGGGCATTGTGATGGTCTGGCGAGCATGCTCCCCCTCCCCTCCTGTTCCTGGTTTCCCACTCTGGTGATGATCACACCTGCGTGATTATCCACCTGCTGCTCCTGATGAGCCGGTGTATTTAAGGCCCAGCATGAGGGGAGCTCATTGCTGGATCGTCTGGGTTTGCAGCCATGATTTTATGTCAAGCTTTGTCCCATTATCTTGTTCTCCTGAATTTATTCCCCGTGTCTTCTGTTCCTCAGGTTGCTGCCACCCGCAGGTGTGTTTCAATTCAATTCAATTCAACTTTATTTATATATCGCCATTTCACAACAACAGTTATCTCATAGCACTTTCAACTGTAGGGGAAACCTCCACAACTGCAGAAAGACCCCAGCAATCAGGTGATCCCCTGTGAGCAAGCACTTGGCAACGGTGGAGAGGAAAAACTCCCTTTTAGCAGGAAGAAACCTCCAGCAGAACCAGGCTCAGGGAAGGGCAGTCATCTGATGCGACTGGCTGGGGGGTAAGGGGATAGAGAAGAAGAAGGAAAGAGCAAACAGATTTCCCAGAGCTGATCACGCTCGCCTGACCAGGAAGATCACCATGTCCACCCAGGTCCTGCCTTCCACCTGTCCCCGGTCCATGTTGGAGTTCCCTGCCGGACTCCACGGCTCAAGCAGTAAGTGTGCTTTCCTGTATTATTCTCCATCCGGAGAATCTGTCCCTCATCACCTCTGTCTGCTCTCTCCCGTAGGCTACATGCGCTCCAGGGGGCACCTGTCTTGGCAGAAATCTAAGTTGTAAAGTGTTTTCTTTTCTTTTTATTTCCTGTTTTGTCTTTTCAATAAAATTGTGAAACTTTTATTGGAGTCTGAGTGATCGTTCTGGCAGTTCTGCTTTTGAGCCTGACCCCTGTCTGAATCATGACAAACCAAAGAACATGAGATGTCGGGTGGCCTCCCAGAATCCCTGAGCCATCCAACCATAAGGCATGATGTGTCAAGTGGCCTCCCAGAGTCCCTGAGCCACCGGACCATAAGGCATGATGCGTCGGGTGGCCTCCCAGCATCCCTCAGCCACCAGGCCATGGAGCATGATACGTCAGGCAGCCTCCCAGTGTCCCTGAGCCACCGAACCGTGGAGCATGATACATCAGGCGGCCTCCCAGTGTCCCTGAGCCACCAAACCATAAGGTGTGATGTGTCGGGTGGCCTCATAGCGTCCCTGAGCCTCCAGACTAAAGAACAGAATGGGTTGGGCAGCCTTCTCCCACCCATGACCCGCCAGGTCGAAATGTAGGATCACTCAGATGGTCTACCACTGTCGTTTAGCCACCAAACCACAGGGCCAGGTGGAACAACGGCTGGAGACCCCCCAGCCTCAGGGATGACAGCAGGCGGAGACCCCCCCGGCCTCGGGCTTGACAGCAGGCAGAGACCCCCCCCTGCCTCGGGCATGACGGCAGACGGAGACCCCCCGGCCTCGGGCGAAGACTGGCGACCCCCGGTGACCTCAGGTAAAGGCTGACAACCATCGGTGATCTCAGGCGAAGATTGATGATCATCGGCGACCTCCGACGAAGGTTGATGACCATCGGTGGAACCAGACGAGGACTCAGACAGAGAAGAAGAAACAAATACCAGGTCAGTATCACCAGCAGCAGTGGAGCCCAGTGAGGAAAATGTAGGAGCAGCTGGCAGCTGCAACTGGTTCTCTCCACCAAGTGCAAAGCAAGATTTCTCTAATGCTGAAATTGTGAAGACAAAAAAGAGAAACTTGCCTTAACTCGAGCTCCACCACCATCCAGGACTCCGGTGATTCAGGCTGGGACGTCATGAATCCACTCACCTGGGGATCCATCTCCGACATGGCCACCTCAGACGGGGAGGAAGAGAAAAGCACCGGAACACAGTTACTGGTAGCAGTGGAGCCCGGCGAGGAGAACTCAGGGGCAGAGGGCATCTGCAGCTGATTCTCCCCACCACAAGCAAGACAAGATTTCTCTAGAACTGATGGTGAAGAAACAGAACAGAGTACTTTCCTAAACTTGAGTTCCACCACCATCCAGGACTCCGGCGACTCTACTGCGGCGTCCCTTGCAGCAGGCATGATGGTGGGTGCAGCTGGCGGAGCCCCAGACGTGGCAGCTGATGCTGGCGGGACCCCAGATGTGGAGACCGACACTAGCGGGACTCCAGACATGCTGACTGACTCTGGCGGACCCCTAGACGTGACAGCTGCAGCAGGTGGAACCCTAGGTGGAGCGGCTGACACTGGTGGGCCTCCAGAGGTGGCGGCTGAAGCTGGGGATCATCTCACCGACGGCACCAAGTCCTGCAATCCTGAAACCAGGGGACACTCTCCTGTCAGCTCAGGCTTCAGGACACAGCGGGCACTCTCCTCCCATTCAGGATGTGACTGCGGGACTGGACCAGGACTCTCCGGAACCACAGGCCCCCCTGCTGTCCTACGGCTCCCTCCCAAGACCGACGGACACACAGGAGAAGTAGAGAGGGACATGGGAGAAGCAGGTGAGGATGAAGTTTTGGCAGCTTCTTCGACGCTTGTTCGTCGGCACAGACCTCGGCGCAGATGGTTTTCCTGACCTCCACCAGAGGAGTGACTGTGGGGCTGAAACCAGAGCCTCTGGAACAGCAGGCTCCTCCATTACCAGTCGGTTCCCTCCCAGGATAGGCAGACACTCAGAAAAAACAGAGGGGAGAAAAAGGAGATGCACGTGAGGATGAATGGACGGATGCAGCAGCAGGTGGTGAGAGCTCAGGCAAAGTGGATGTCTGTTGTTGAATCCTCCCACCAGAAATAAGGCAAGACATTTCATCTATTGGTGTTAAAGAATGAAAAGGCACTTGCCTTAATTCCTGTGCTGCTGTGGCTGCTGTAAGCCCAGATGAATCCCTCTGGGGGGCTGCAGAGACCATCTGGTGAGGAGGTGAGGATGCTGAAACACTGCATAGTGAGCGGGGCGCCGGAGCCAGGAGACACTCCATCATCGGCTCAGACTCCAACCCTCCCGGTGAATCTCCATCCAGCAGAACTGTATAGAGGGGTTGCACGTCATGTCAATGGTCAGGGTGCCACATTGTTTTTCTGCTATTTTGGACGGCAAATAACGTGGACCCTGTGTTGACAATAATAATAATTCCACTAGCACCTACTCAGCCCAACTCAACATGGCATTGCTCGTTTTCCATTACAACTGAATACTACCTCAAGTAAGTGAGATCTTTACAACAAGGTGGCCCGACACTCCCATGACATGATTTGTATGTGACAAGCAAAACACAACATGGATATGAGGCAAGCCTGCTGCTTGCTGGCTTTTTGTCAGAGTAAAGACAAAAAAGGAGAACCAGAGAAGGCTACAGTTGGCGAGACGAAACACTCTGGAAAAGTACTGGAGAGATTAGGAAGCCATGGAGCAGAGGAAGACATGAGGATACGAACTAGATCACATATGAAGGTAAGCTAATGATTGCTAATGCTAGTTAAGCACTAATAAGTCCCCCGTACTACACTGTAATCATGGCAAGTTATCACTATTAGGTACTAAAATATACATGCTGTGTGTGTGTGTGTGTGTGTGTGTTTCAAATGGCTCTCTTGTGGCAAAAATAGTGCTTCAAACCGTCAGACTGGGCGTTCAACCAAGCTTCCCAGTGATGGGATGCCACCCAGCTTCACGAACCACAGTGATTGCAGAACTTCAGAAAGTCTGTAGAAACGTTTAGCTTCCTGTGCTACAAATTGCTCTGATCTGTGTGAAAATCATGGAGAGACTTTTGAGACATCATGGGATGTACCTGCTTCAGCCGGTGGTGTCGTGGCAAAAAGTGATCAGCTGCCAAAAATTGATTGCCAAGTGCCATATGATAGTTATGGCGTTATAAATATAGTATATTTCAACAGGTAAAGAGTGCTGAGTTAGGTATAATAAAATATATTTAACAATTATGATTTATTTTTAACCCAAAACAAACTTCATCTAGGATTAAAAGCAATTAAAATAATGCAGTCACAAGGTTACATGGAAAATACTTGGATTTACTGGATATATACATGTAGATACTGTATACATATATATTCTATGTGTGAATAATGTGCTATGCACTCCTTTTGTATTGCACTAGGAATTTTTACAATAAACTTTTGTGCCTTTTGCAGATATGTCTCCATGTTTGTTTGTTTTATTTGTGAAGGTTACCAAGATTTAGTGACATAAATTAAATGCTAAAAGACTGGAAAGGCTAGCTAAATAATCCAGCAGTTTGAGAAATCACTTTTGGTTTGGTGTAAATCCGTCAACAGAATTATGAACCATAAAGTAGTTTCTGTTAAAACACGTTAAATCTCATGCATCTCATGATACTGGCAGACTTCATATAATTGAAGAAACTATTAACGAAGTCATGTACTGGAGTATTCTTGAAAATAATGTGCTGCCATCCAGCAGGATGATGAGGACCAGAGGGGAGTGGACATTACAGCAGAGCAATGATCTCAAACACAAAGTGAAGAAAACTCTCAGTCTGCTACAATGACAATCATCTGACTTTGAATCCATTTGAACTAAGAATTCATAAGATGTCCCTGGAGTCTGTTTAGAAAAAGGGGCCAAACTCCCACTTGAGTGCTGTATGAAGATACAGGAAACATCATGAAACTATCATGGCAATATAAGCTGCGGCTTCAGCCATCACCCATTTCGGATAACTCACGTGGAATTGTATAGTAGAAGGAGTCTTTGTCTAATTTGGGCTGCACGGTGCCGCAGTGGTTAGCACTGCGGCAGCACAGTTTACCCTTGGCCGGGGGATTGTGGGGATCGTGGGATCGTGGGTTCGATCCCAGCCCCCGACCAACAGTGATCTGTGTGGAGTTTGCATGTTCTCCCCGTGTTGCGTGGGTTTACTCCGGGATTTCTCCGGTTTCCTCCCACATGCCAAAAACATGCATGTTAGGTTAATTGGCTGTTCTAAATTGTCCCTAGATATCTGTTTCCTATAGGCCCTTAGAATAGAGGGTTAGTATTAATGAAAGCGCTTTGAGTGGTCTTTGTGACTAGAAAAGCGCTATATAAGTGCAGGTTAGTTAGTTAGTTAGTTAGTAATTTGACCTTGTTGTTATATTATACAGTTTCTTTTAACCTGTAATGTACTATCCGAAATAAATAAATTCATTCATTCATTCATTCATCATCACAAAGACTTCACTAGGTATTAAACAAATTTCTGTTCCTATGTTCAGTACTTTTTCCTTTCATTCCACTTAATTACAGATAACTTTATTATTTAAATGTTTTCATTTCTTTATATGTGTGGATTTCTTGAGTCAGTGCAAAAGTCTGGTGAAAATTTTATGTGAGTAGCCTCATAGAAAATATACCTGCTGAAAAAATGTTGACGCATTCAATATTTCACTCTTTGTACATATAAAAGTGAACTTGTGAGTGATTTAATGATGCATATTAGGCAAGTGAGGCAGTATTAATCAAATCTTCAAACTTCTTCAATTAAGACTTTCAGTCTGGCTTGGTTTGGGGTCAAGGGCGAAGTAAACTTTATTATCCCACAAATAGGAAATTCATGGTCCTTTTGGCATTTCATCACAACACAATAGAAAAACAGGGACAAAAACAGACAAAATAAACACTGCAATATCTAAAGCAAAATAACATAAAATAGTTAAAATGCATAACAATTAGGGATGTTAATGATTTATTGACTTTCAATTAATTCTTGGTAAGAATTTAGTTGACTAAATTAAATTGGTTGTCAATTTATTGATAACTCAGCAGTCCTTTTCAATGGGAGCTTATTCTATGAAATGTAGTGGCATTGCTGTCCAGGTGGGGGCACATGTGGTCACCCACTGCGTTCTTTCAACTGAACTTAAGAAAAAGCACAAGACGCCAAGCTCCAAGAGTGCATCTGCTGTGCAGAGCAAAAAAACTCACCCTTCCGGGTTACGTTGGAGAGCCACATGCTTCAAATCAGCAGGGCGGAGAAACAGGCTGAGGCAAGGAAACAACTACATGAGTGGAAAAACCCATCCCCGCTGCCTTTACCTCCCACAAGACGAAAAAGCAGACTGAGGTAAGTTACTGAGGTAACATTTCAACACACAGCAGCAGAGGAGCTGGGTTTGCACTAACAGAACAGGCTGGCATTGGCTTCACAGCAGCTAGAGACGGTCAGACAGAGCTGCTGTAATATTTGTGTCATTGTTGCAGACACAGTTATTTGCTGCAACTTCAGAATTAATATAATCTGTCTGAATAATGATAGGCAGCCCTCTGATTCATTTCCACTCTTTGTGCTGTGATGTAGTGATGGTGACACCTACTTCATTGCATGTTTATCCACATTTCCTATTCAAATGTCCGCTGAGATGAGGTGACCAAGGACCCACGTTCCTTGCAGGGTCAACTAGCACGCATAACCTATCAGACATCAGAGGGAGCCCAGATAGTACTGGGTTTGTTTGGATTGCTGGGGTACTGTGCTAATGTTTAACATGCAACAGATGAAGCAGCTCACAACTGATTTTCTTGTTAAAGCAGTCTACTAGTGCAGCTCAGTAAATTAGAACGTGAAAGTAATTTTTTTGTAATACAATTAAAAAAGATAAATTTTGGTAATAGTTTTTAAAATAAATAAAAAATCATAACATTTGTAATTTAGTGAGATACACCAGCACATAAGTACACACTATACAGTACAAAATATGTTAAACTACAAAAAATGCCATTGTCTGCAGTTAAAAAAAAATGCAAATGGTACAACAAATCATCAAGGAATATGAGGTTCATGTTTTATTCAGTATCACAAAAACAGTAATAATTAACTTTTTATATGTTAAGGGTAGAAAGACCATATTGTACTGAGGGAAATTCAGATTCTCAGGAAAATTGCCACTTATCAATTAATCATTAATCGATCGATAAGGTGAATCAACTAACAATCCCTAATAACAATGTTAAAATATTTGAGCATTTCTTACATACATTGAAGAATAATTGCAGTGCCTAAAGGTACATTCAGACCAAATGCAAACAGGTGAATTTTTCACACAGCACTAAAACTTCACAAGATGTGTGTTTCTGTTGCTAGCTTGCTAGCCTTGTTACCACATCCATGGTAGGAATCCTTGGGCAAATAACTTCGACATCCCGATTCAGCTGAAGATCTCCCGGTCCTTTTGTCTCCAGGTGAGTGGCAGTCTCATTTTCAAGCTAGTTTTCTCTCCAATGTTGATATTTTTACTCAGATGACTAAGCTATGCCTGGGACATGAACGCGCGAATGTGCAATCTCACTTGTGCTCGCCTCTTTCCATTTACTTTGTATGGATTCACACCGCCCGTTCGCATTTGGTCTGAACACACCTTAAGAAACGTTCAGTCTGTTGTTATACAGTCTAATTGCTGTTGGGAACAAATGATTTATTGTACCTAATTGTCCTAATTTTCTGGTGCCATTTGACCTGCTGCTTTTCAAAAATTCAAATAAACAGTATTAATTTGGTCTGCCATTTTTAAGATGAGCTCATTATACAGTTAAGTTTTAGATACCTGATGAGTTCCATTGATTCTACTGGCTGTATTAATCATGTTCTGCTGCCTCTTGTGATCTGTAACATTCATGATTCCAGAAGTACATATAAGGCCAAAGGACAGAACACTCTAGAGAAGAGCTTTATAGAACATTTGAAGAACATTTGAAGATTGTCGTTTTGATTAAAATATGACAAAATTACTTTGATTCATTCTTCCTCCTGGGTATTCATTAGCTTCAAATCCAGGCCTCTGGTTATTGAATGAAACAAGATTTTTAAATGTACACATGCACACAAGACTCGCAAAAGTGTGGTGCTTCAAAAACCCAACAGAAGAAGAACAGAATAGCCTGAAACACTGGTGCGGTGCATAGGTAGAATGCTGATTGGTTGAAAAGAAGCATTAAATAGAAGTTTGGGTGCTCAGCTAATGCATTACCTTAAATTATGGGTGTAGGCAAGATTTGCAATTTTGCTTCATAGCAATAAGATCCTGGGTTCAAACCCAAGAGCTGGCCAGCTGGGACCTTTCTGTGTGGAGTTTGCGGATTCGTCAGGTACTCCAGTTTCTTCCAATGCAAGCTAGGTTAATTGGAATCAACTGGTGATTACAAATTGTCAATAGGAAAGAATGTGAGAGTGAATGGTTGTCTTTCCTTCTTTTGGCCCAATGATGGACTGGTGAGCTGTCCAGGGTTTACCCTACTATTCGCCCAAAAGATGCTGGAATAACCCACCCAATCCCCAATCACTCTAGTGACAGAAGTCTATATCAGACAGGGAGGATGTACCTGGGAGAGTCCTAATCCACTGAGGACCAACAATGGAAAAATGTGTCTTTTGGAAGAGATAAGGGACCTGTATTTATTTAGCACTAGTCTCAAAGATCACTCATAGCACTTAACAAGTAACGACAATAACTGTCTATTCTATTCTATGGGCTTATCAGAAGCAGATGCCTAGGGGAAAATTAGGATCAACATTAACCTAACATGCATGTTTTTCAATTATATAAGAAACCAGAGCATCTGGAGGAAACTCACACAACACACAGGAACATGCAAACTCTATACAGAAAGGTCGGGGAATGTAACCAGGAAACTTCTGTGAGGCAACACTGCTAACCACTTTTCCACTGTGCTGTCTGAAAAGTAATTTATTTTCACAGCTTTTTTGCAGTGGTACATGGAAGTTGGTACATAGTAGTGTTGTAATGTTTGTGAATGATTCGCTCAAATGTACTATTTTATGGGTGAACATACTATACTGGATCACTTATCGGAACTGTACAGGAAGTCAGGGATCACCCACTGAATCACCCACTTAGGCGGCAAACGAGCCCCATCCGCTCCGTTCAGCCAACTCTCACTTCATTGAGTGGTAGGCACCCAGTACAGCACTAGGTGACAAATATTTTGAACGGATCTTTTTAGGGAACAAACCGGAAGTGACTCAATATGTTTTAGAGAACTATGGATCCCATCACTTGTACATAGTAATATCTAGGAGGAATTCCCAAGTAACCCGGACTAAGGGGTTCCTATCATAGGTTTCATGTATTTTAATTGTACCCTGTAGCACAATACCCACAGTGCAAATGTATTTGTGACCTTCATGTGTTTGGTAGCATGCTACAGGCAGTTTATGTGGATTCTCATTTGCGGGGGAAATAAAATCTCACGTTGACACCCTGGCCAGCATGTGATATACCTGCAGAAATAATGCCTATTTGCACTCCAAAAAGCCTAAATCAAATGCAGTTTGGGCAAGAAAGTTTAATCTAATAGTAATGGCTGGCTGACAATAAACAAAGTGGGAAAATGCAAAAGGTACCACTGTTAGTTTATAATGACATTTGTTATACAATTTGATATGTTGTATTCTTTTTTTTTTCTTTTTTTTTTAACAATACTGTATCAGTTTATAGTACAGACAATAGTATTGCTTCCACAAATACTTCTTTAACTTCAAACCATTCCGACAACACTCCTGGCCTGATGCCTGCTCCTGTCCACTGAAACAAATGGGTTTACTCCCTGCAGCTGTAATCTGCACCAAGACAAGACAAATCTCTCCCAATGCTGCATGTTTCCAGTGATAGCAAAAGAAGTATTTCACACTTCAGTGAGGAGAAACTTACACGGGAAACCTATAGTGGGAAGTGCAACGATGACCTTTCATGTACTGCCAAATTTTAGAGGTGGTTTGAAACATCGTCTGTCATCCAAGCCTCTCATACATAGCTGCTTGAACTGACAGCAGTGCTCACTGCCATAAAGTGATAAAATTTCAGAAAAATTTAATACAGGATCAACAGCTTGTGTTTGTGGGTCCTTCTGCTCAGTTAATGATATTCAGGTACCTGATAGACACTGAACATGAGGCTCAGAGCAACCAGTGATTTTTAAATTATTTTTATTGCTACTCCAAATATGCCTTTGGATCTGAAATGTGTTCCTGTGAAGCTTGCATTCACACATAAGTTTAAAAAAAAACAATACAATCCTGTGTGTCAAATATACAGACATAGCCTCTTGCAAGATGAATCACAAATCAAGTGTCCTGGCAACCATAACTCACCTACAGCAGATACTATTACTTATAAAGATGTAGTAATACCCAGCATTCCTAGCAATATCTATTCAGGCAACTCACAGTGTCTAGAGGACGAAAAGACTCCCGAACCCCCACACTGTCTCTAAACTTGCAGCAACACTTTATATGTGCAATTTCATCTTATTTAATATATGGAAAATTGAAATGGAGCAGGACATTGCTACCTAACACAGAGTATGTATTGGTGGGGGCTGAAACATTAGCCCAAGGACAAATGGCACATTGTCTACTCCTGCCCAATTCTACTGCTGATGGCATAGCTCTAGTAACCTGGCTACAGCACGGTGGTGGAACTTCTTATGCATTTAAAAGAGGATAAGATTTGTGGCCACTTTTATTTTTTTCCTGAGTAAGTATGAAAGTTCATATGAAGACACAGACAGACTGAAAAATCCCAGTTACCTCAATGTCACTTGAAACTGAAATATTGTTTAGTCTATGGTGTTTTGTGTGAGCAGGCCCCTGTTTAAATGTTAGAGGGTGTAACGACAGACTGCTGTCACCTGTATGGGCTCTCTAGTTAGATGGCATATTTTACATGAAAAGTTAAAAAAAAAAACTTAACTTTAAAATACTAAAACACATTTCAACTTATAAGAATACACACACAGTCAGAAGTTGTAAATGTCCATCCATCCATCCATCTCCTACCACTTTTCCAGAGGTCCGGGTCACAGAGGCAGCAGTTCAAGCAGAGAAGCCCAGACTTCCCTTTCCCCAGCCACCTGCTCCAGCTCTTCAGAGAGGATACCAAGGCGTTCCCAGACCAGCTGGGAGACATAGTCTCTCCAGCGAGTCCTGGGTCTGCCCCGGGGTCTCCTCCCAGTGGGATGTGCCCAAAACACCTCAAGTTGGAAGCATCCAGGAGGCATCCTGATCAGATGCCCATACCACCTCAACTGGCTCCTTTCAATGTGGAGGAGCAGCGGTTCTACTCTGAGCCTCTCCCAGATGACTGAGCTCCTCACCCTATCTCTGAGGGTAAGTCTAGCAATCCTATGAAGAAAGCTCATTTCAGCTGCTTGTATCCGCGATCTCATTCTTTTGGTCATTACCCAAAACTCACGGCCATAGGTGAGGGTAGGAACGTAGATTGACCGCTAAATCTATTTATTTATTTATTTGTTTATTTGTCAGGGACAGTGCAATAAACATAGACAAAAAAGAAAATCTGATGTGTTGCACAGAGAGTGTATAGCATTAAGCTAGTTTGCAACTCTTGTACCTGGATGGGCTTTAGAGAAAAGAAACAGAGAAAAAGAGAAAAAGATGAAGAAAAAAACAAAATGAAAACAGTATAAACAATATCCACATACATCAATGCAAACAAAATTATAAATGCACAATATAAAAACCTGATTCACATTTGCCTGTTACAGTAAAATGCCTGTTACACATTTGCCTTCCCTTCTTCACTCACACCCTGCAGACAATCATTTCATACATGGGTACATTCTTGTTTACTTTTCAGCCAGTTTTTAACCTTTGTAGAAAATGTTTTAAAATCCATTATTATTTTGATTTCATTTGGCATTGTGTTCCAGATATGACTGCCCTTTATAGAGAAAGCTGTTTGTCCAAATGTGGTTCTGCGGTGGGATATTTTACAGTTATTGTTAACAGAACTCCTGGTGGCTCTGCTGCTGTCCTGTCTTTGGATGAATCCAACAAGTGGCTCTGGCGCTGATTTATGGAAACATCTGAAAATTAATTTCAGAAAACAGAGGTCAATGACACTCTCAAAACTCAGTAGGTTATATTTTTTTAGAATACAGTGATCCCTCACTTATCGCGGTTAATGGGTTCCAGAACCGACCGCGAAAAATGAAAAACCGCGAAGTAGCGTCACCCCTAATGACGTCACCCATAAATAATACGTACGTTCATTCTCTCACTCTCTCTCTCATATGATACGTGTGTGTGTGTGTGTGTGTGTGTGTGTAAGTGTACATACATACGTAGATGTAAATAAAGTGTACATAAATATGTTTTTAGAACTCTTTTATTCTTATAACAAGATACGTAACTCAAGATGAAGATGATTTACTGCACAGGTTAATGAGAGCTTTACTGCTCCTCAGGTGACGCCTCATCGTCAGGTGCTAGAGGCGCAGCATCGTCGAGGGCAGCTTCCGATAGAGCTGGAGAAGCTGCAGGAGGCGGCGTAGTGGCTCGACGGGAAGACTATTTCGCACAAAAAGGCACAAGAGAACAGCGAAAAGTTCCACGCGGCGAGACTAAGCAACACGAGCAATAAAGAACAATGAATGCGGTCTTCCTTCGCTGGGTATGGGCGCTCGGCAGGGAGAGAAGCTGGGTAAAACGTCTCGGCCAATCAGCTTGCGAGATTCCCGAGCCAAGCCAACACGAGAACAGCGAACAGAGAGGTGGATTTTGAGTTGTGCGGGCTCTCAGTGTTGATACCTGATGTTCTAATGTAGTCTCCCTGCCTTCTGCTAGCGCCCGCCCATTTTTTCTCAATTTTGAATTTTTGATGAATATTTTTGAAAAATCCGCGATGCACTGAGGGCGCGAAAGGTGAGGCGCGAAGTAACGAGGGATCACTGTATAACAATGACGACTTTGAATTAGAGCTTAGCTCCAGCTTCACCACAACAGACCGGTACAATGTCTGCATCACTGCAGATGCTGCTCTGATCCGTCTGTCAATCTCTCGCTCCATTCTCCCCTCACTTGTGAATAAGACCCCAAGATACTTAAACTCCTCCACTTGGGGCAGGAGCCTGTCCCTAACCCGGAGAGGACAATCCACCTTTTTCCGGCTGAGGACCATGGACTCGAACTTGGAGGTACTGATTCTCATCCCAGCCGCTTCACACTCAGTGTCAAACCGTCCCAGTAAGACCTGTAGGTCATTGCTGGATGAAACCAGCAGGACAACATCATCGGTAAACAACAGAGATGAAATCCTACGGTCACCAAGCATGACACCCTCCGTTCCCTGGCTGCACCTAGAAATCCTGTCCATAAAAATTATGAACAGAAATGGTGACAAAGGGCAGCCCTGGTGGAGTCCAACTCTCACTGGGAATGAGTCCGACTGAGTGTTGGCAATACGAACCAAACTCTCACAATGGTCATACAGAGACCAAAGAGCTTGTAACAAAAAGCCTGATACACCATACTCCTGAAGCACCCCCCCACAAAAAACCATGGGGGACGCAGTTGAATGCCTTCTCCAAGTCCACAAAACACATGTAAACAGGTTGGGCAAACTCCCACAAACTCTCAAGGATTCTCACGAGGGTAAAGAACTGGTCCGATGTGCCACGACCAGGACGAAGCCACCAAAGAGATTTTTAACCACCTTGGCAACCTCAGCCCCTGTGATAGGCGAGTCGACCCCCTCGTCCACAAGCCCTGTTTCCTCTGTGGAAAGAGTGTCAGTGGGATTGAGGAGATCCTCGAACTATTCCTTCCACCGCCCGATGATATCCCCAGTGGAAGTCAGCAGTGCCCCATCCGTACCATACACAGTGTGGACAGGGGGCTGCTTCCCCCTCCTGAACCACCAGAAAGTTTGCCAGAATCTCTTCGAAGCTGACCAAAAGTCTTGTTCCATGGCCTTACCAAACTCCTCCCATACCCAAGTTTTTGCTTCAGCAACCACCTGAGCTCCATTCCGCTTAGCCTGCCAGTACATCTCACCTTCTTCAGGAGTCCCACAAGCCAACCAAGCTCGATAGGACTCCTTCTTAAGCTTAATGCCCCCCCTTACCACTGGTGTCCACCACTTGGTTCGGGGGTTGCCATCATGAGATGCCCCAAGGAACTTGCAGCTGCAGCTCTTGGCAGCCGCTTCAACAATGGAGGTGGAGAACATGGCCCATTTAGACTCCATGTCTCCAGACTCCT
Source organism: Pholidichthys leucotaenia (assembly GCA_020510985.1). NCBI lineage: Eukaryota > Metazoa > Chordata > Actinopteri > Cichliformes > Pholidichthyidae > Pholidichthys > Pholidichthys leucotaenia. Next base: position 176,620,811 of record CM035848.1, read on the forward strand.
CGGAATGTGCTCGCAGTTCTTCCGGAGGAGGAAGTTGAAGACCCCCTGGACAGGGGCCTTAGCCAGACATTCCCAGCACACCCTCACTATATGTTTGGGTCTACCAGGTCTGAATGGCATCCTCCCCTGCCATCGGATCAACTCACCACCAGGTGGTGATCAGTTGACAGCTCTGCACCTCTCTTCACCCAAGTGTCCAAGACATACGGTCGCAGGTCTGATGACACGATAACAAAATTGATCATCAACCTGCAACCTAGGGTGTCCTGGTGCCAGGTGCACATATTGCCACCCTTATGCTTGAACATGATATTCGTTAGGGACAAACTGTGGTTAGCACAGAAGTCCAATAACTGAACACCACTCGGGTTCAGATCGGGCAGGCCGTTCCTCCCAATCACCCCCCTCCAGGTTTTACTGTCATTGCCCATGTGCGCATTGAAGTCCCCCAGTAGGACAATGGAGTCTCCAAGAGGAGCACCCTCCAGCACCCCAGTCAGAGACTCCAAAAAGAGTGGGTGCTCTGAACCATCATTTGGTGCATGGGCATAAATGATGGTCAGGACCTGTTTCACAACCGGAAGGTGCAGAGAAACAACCCTTCCGTCCACCAGGGAAAACTCCAATATAGAGGCAGCAAGGTGGGGGGATACAAGAATACCCACCCCTGCTCATCGCCTCTCGCCCTGGGCAACTCCAGAGTAGGCCAAGCTCCAGCCCCTCTCCAGATGACTGGTTCTGGAACCGGAGCTGTGTGTTGAGGTGAGGCCGACTATATCTAGCCGGTATCGCTCAACCTCATGCACCAGCTCAAGCTCCTTCCCCACCAGAGAGGTGACATTCCACGTCTCAAAAGCCAGTTTAGGAAGCTTGGGATCAGATAACCAAGGTCTCCGCCTTTGACCACCACCTGATCCACATAGCACAGGACCCCCATGGTCCCTCCTGCAGGTGATGAGCCGACTGGAGGGCGGACCCATATAACTCCTTCGAGCTGAGCCCAGCCGGGTCCCATGGACAGAAACCCGGCCACCAGACGCTAGCCATCAACCCCCTCCCCCAGGCCTGGCTCCAGGGTGGGGCCCCGGTAACCCCATACCAGATGGGGTACACTGAATCCTTGTTCTAGCATTCATCATGAGAGTCTGTTGGATTGTTCTTAGTCTGGCCCTTCACCCAGGACCAGTTTGTCTTGGGTGACCCTACCAGAGGTAAATTGCCCTGGACAACATACTGTAGCTCCTGGGATCACTCGGGCACGCAAACCCCCACCACAATAAGGTGACAATCCATGAGTGAGTGAGTGAGTGAGTGAGTGAGTGAGTGAGTGAGTGAGTGAAAGTATAGTAAAGGAGGGACATGAAGGAGCAACCTCATTTTTGGAACCACAATTTAAAACATTAGGTTTTTGGCAATGAAACACATGCACAAGAGGCCATGCCAAAATTGACTGCTGAATGTGCTGCAACCTTGAGGATGGAGAGGACAGTGCCATCAACATAACAGGTAACCATTTATTATTCTATATTATTGTGTTTTCCAAACCTCTCTATCTCCACATGCCAGCAACATCAGTGTCATGTGAGAGGGTCTGCTCCAAAGCTGGAGAGGTAGTAAGTCACAAGAGGAGCAAACTGAAACCACACACTGTTGAAATGCCTCTTTTTTCAATAAACATCTTTAAACACTCCCCATTTAATAACACTATCCAGCTGCAGAAGCACCAGCAGGTTCCCTGATGTTCAACAACATACATTTTCCCATCTCCCTCTACATACTCGTCGGTGGCGGCGGTGGCCTCCGTTGGTCTATAATGACCATGGAAGAGAATCCTAAACGTCTACTCTGCTGGAACAGCACCGCCTGTGGCTGAACAGGCCGATGCACGAATGGCAGTCCCTGTCACACAGGTCGCACTTGTGGGTGGTCTCCGTGCTGCTGGGTCTGTGGCGGTTCTTCCTGCGGGTCCTTTTTTCATCTGCTGCAGCAGTCAGTCTCTCTTCACCCGCCTTGAGCTGTCTGGTCAGGGTGCCTCTCCATTTGGAGCAGTCCGTTGCAAGGTCCTCCCAGCGCTCTGTATTGATCTCCAGGGCCTTCATATCTCTCTTGCAGACGTCTCTAAAGCGCAGCTGTGGGCGGCCAATGTCTCTCCTGCCAGTCGCCAGTTCTCCGTAGAGGACGTCTTTGGGGATTCTGCCATCCTCCATACGGTGAACGTGGCCTAGACAGCGGAGTCTGCGCTGCCTGAGTAGAGTGAACATGGAGGGAAGGCCGGTGCGGGACAGAACTTCTGTGTTGGGCACTTTGTCCTGCCAGGATATGTCCAGGATGTGGCAAATGCAGCGCAAGTGGAAGGAGTTCAGTCTCTTTTCCTGCCGGGCATATGTTGCCCACATCTCACTCCCATAGAGCAGTGTGCTGATGACGCAGGCGTTGTACACTGCCATCTTCGTCTTGACAGAGAGTTTGGGATTCTCCCACACTCGTGTGGGAGAATCGTGTGGTGAGGCGAGCGAGTGTGAAGGCTGATTTTCCAATCCTCTTGTCGATCTCTGTATCAAGGGAGAGGTTGTTGCTGATCGTGGACCCCAGGTACGTGAACTGATTCACGACCTCCAGCTCGTAGTTGTCGATGGTGATGGTTGGTGGTGCTTCCGTGCCTTGCACCAAGACGTTAGTCTTCTTCAGGCTGATGGTAAGCCCGAAGTCCTTGCACGCCTGGGAGAAGCGGTCCATCAGGGTCTGAAGCTCCTGCTGTGTGTGGGTTGCGACTGCAGCGTCGTCTGCGAACAATATGTCTCTGATTAGAGCCTCGCGTACTTTGGTTCTGGTTTTCATGCGGGCAAGGTTGAAAAGCCTGCCATCAGATCTTGTGTGCAGGTAGATTCCCTCTGTTGCTGTGCTGAAGGCATGCCTCAGGAGCATAGCAAAGAAAATCCCAAAGAGGGTTGGCGCAAGTACACAGCCCTGTTTCACTCCACTGCGTATGTTGAATGGCTCTGAGACGTTGCCGTCGTGCTGCACTATCCCCTGCATGTTGGTGTGAAACGATTCGATGAGGCTTTGCAACTTTGGTGGGCATCCTATCTTTGGCAGGATCTTGAAAAGGCCCTCTCTGCTGACCAGATCGAACACTTTGGTGAGGTCGATGAAGGCAACGTACAGGGGCATGTTCTGTTCTCTGCATTTCTCCTGGAGTTGGCGGATGGAGAATATCATGTTGACCGTCAATCGCTCAGCACGGAAGCCACACTAACTAACTAACTAACTAACTAACCTGCACTTATATAGCGCTTGAGACTCGGGGTAGACACGTTCGGCAAGCTTCTGTAGACGAACGAGAACAACTCGTGCATAGACTTTGCCAACAACGCTGAGGAGGGAGATGCCCCTGTAGTTGTTGCAGTCGCTTCTCTCCCCTTTGTTTTTGTAGAGGGTGATGATCTTGGCATCCCTCATGTCCTGTGGTATGGCACCTTCCTTACAGCACTGGCAGAGGACGTCATGCAATGGCAGCAGTAGGGCGGTCTTGCAGTGCTTGATCAGGTCGGAGGGTATGCCGTCGTTGCCGGGTGCCTTGCTAGCGGCCAAGCTATCAATGGCCTTGCTGAGTTCGTCGATGGTTGGCTCGGCGTCAAGTTCATCCATGAATGGCAGGCAGTCGATGGCATCAAGGGCTGACGGTGTCACGGTGTTCTGTCTGGAGTAGAGGTCGGAGTAGTGTTCCACCCATCTCTCCATCTGCTTGTTCTTTTCTGTGATCATCTCCCCAGTGGAGGATTTGAGGGGGGCCGTCTTGCTCTGAGCCGGACCAAGTGCTTTCTTGATTGGCATCGCCACAAGACAGCGGAGGTTTGAAATCAGGGTTTACCTTCCCCTAGATGGGCTACCTTCCCAGGTTGACGAGCCACCATCTACCCAAAGCATCTGGTTTTAAGGCGCCAGAGATCCGCCCTCACCCCTTCTCCTATTAGTAAAAGCAGTTCCACCGGGCTTAGAGACTAAACCACACGGGCAGGCTAGGAGTTGGACTTAGTTGTCAGAGGCTTTTTGAGACACACGCCATAAGAAGCATTTTATGAGCACTGGGAGCTTAACCCCAGTGCCGCTCCTGGCTATGACAACCTTGGAACATACTATATATACTATATATACAGTATCAGTATACTATATATACAGTATCAGAGGTTTCGTTCACTGAAAATTGTCCTTCGACAGAATTTTTTCAGCAATGACAAAAAATTCTGAAAGCTGTCATTTGACAAATTACATGGAGGGTGATTAATTAAAGTCAATTAAAATGATAGACAACAGATTGACAGAATTTTTACAAGCCTGTCTGATAAAATGATAGATAACAAAAAAGTGTAGTGCAACCTCTGACATAGAGTATTGAGGGTTTTTCAGGTCTTCCACTCAGATGCAGTTCTGACACTCAGTCAGCAGATGGCACTCTTTATTAAATGCTTCATAACACTGTGTCAATCATGAAGCAGCTGTCTCATAGTTGTTCATTGTTTCATGAGGCCTCAGTTTCACCATCACTAGAATGATGGTGAAACTGGTACGAGTACTAGTACTAGTACTAAAATAGATTACTAGTACTAGTATTGCTAAGTAGTGATGGGATGGCAGGCTCCAGAGCTTTGAGGGTGCTCCGAGCTTGTGCAGGAAGTATTTGGCAAAGCGCGTTTCAAGGCGTGTATTGCTGATGTATGTATTGACGCTATTAGCCTTGCTGGCCGGTCGTACCATATGACTGGGTCAGGAAGCCGTTCATGATTTTGCACACAACAAGAAATAAAGTGAGCAGTGATACACAATGGAAATCCCCGTCCTTCACGTTTTGTGTTGTCAATGTTTGACTGTGTAAGGCAGGGGTGTCCAATCATGTGCCATGGAGGGCCAAGACCCTGCAGGTTTTTTCTTCTATCCAGTTTCTTCAGCAGGTGTTTCTACTGATCAGCAATCAGTGGGAAGAAGTTCAGTGAAATCTGCTGTTGAAGACACTGGCTGGAAGTAAAGCCTGCAGGGTCTTGGCCCTCCATGGCACGTGATTGGACACCCCTGGTGTAAGGGATTTGTCACAGCCAATTTTCACATGGAGGCAGCAGCAAAAACACAGCCTTCTCCTATTTGGGAACATTTTGAGCACATTTCTCCCATTGATGCATTTTTCATAAATAGTGAATATTTATTGCAGATGGCGTAGCGGTAAAGCATCTGCTCTTCAAATGGGAGTCTGGGGTTTAAGTCCCAGCTGGGTCATTCTTGTAATTTTATTTTTATTTGCAAGGTGAAGTGTCTGTTGTGTTTCAAAGAGCTTGGATCATGGAAATAAATACCTTTATTTGTGTAGTGGCTTCCTCTTCGGCCATTGCACCAACCATAAATACAAGGCGGGCATTTCCATCTGGCCTCTTTGCCGATGCCCCTGCCTGGTGGCTGTAGTGTGTGTGACTGACCCCAATAAAGCTGAGTTCTATCGTGCACCTGGCCTCGTCATTCCAGAGGTAATTTCATACATAACATTTTGCTGTGGCGTCACCTGGGACCAGCCGCCACAGCATTAGTAGCAGACCCTGACAGTGAGGATAGCGCAACCAAAGACAATGCGGAAACCTACACCATCAACCTGAGGTCTGCCCCGAGAAAGCCAGTGTGTATGGGCTGTGGGTTCATGAAGCACCAATACAAGGCTAGGGAATGCCCAGCTTTCAGGCGCTGTGGCGTGTGTGGACGCTTGAACCTTTATGCCAGGGTGTGTCATGTGTCCAAGCCGGAGAGCCCACGGAGAAAAACAACTTCACCCGCCCCGATAACTGTCCATGCGGTGTCCCCGACTACCAATGGGTTCAAGTACTGCAAGGTGACGCTAGATGATGAGAAGGTGGCGCTGCTGATCAACAAGGGGGTGGAGAGATCACTACTGAATTGGGCCACAGTAAGGAAATTTTTCCCCTACTACAGAATAAGAGGTAATCCAGTGCCGCTCTACGGTTATGAAGGTGGCAGACTGTGCATGGTTGGAACGCTGGAGTTAACGGCTCGGTACAGGTCGGCAGTGATGACTGACTGCAGGTTCCTCATGATGACCCGAGGAGACAGCATCATAGGCTGTGACCTGTTTTGTGGACTGGGGTTTGCATTAGAGACGACGCTGGGGAAGAGTGGACTCGACAGCCTATTTCCAGCTGTCGGACGGCTCATGGAGACACGCCAATGAGCTGCGGCGTGCTCAGGAGGAGACTTCAGATGGCGGGTCCAAACGAGAGAGGTGGTCAATGGCGAAGAGAAGAGGTGCTCTTGTCTATGAGGTCAGCTGCGATCCTGGAGGCATGTCACTTCCAGGGGCAGGTCTACTGAGGGGCTGCCCAGGGCCCCCCACAAGCCAGTTCTACCCCTTTCTGCCAAATGGACAGTAGTGTGGGTTTGTTAAAAAAAAAAAAAAAGAGCCCCAATGTTATAATGCTCGTGTGTTTGCATGTGTTTGGAAAAATCATACTGACTGTATTTAGGAGCAGTTGCAGATTCTGGTTGCATGATAATGTGGTATTGGAAGATAAACCCTGTGTGTGTGTAGTATGTATATATTTCTAGTTTATGAGTCTCTCTATGTGTGGGTTTAGTTGTTATGTTTTTCCTAAAAAGAAAAAAAGAGAAAAGAAAAAACATTTGACATAAGTAAATATTGTTCTGTGCATTTATTTTAGGAAACACAGCAAGGTTCCGAGTTTAATGGACTTTTTGGAGGATTACTGGTGGCAGAATAACCCGCCTTGCCGTGTGGGGTGGGACGGTAGTCCACCCGTCCTCCCTAGCTTAGGTTTGCTGTATGAATGTGTTAGGCCATGTGAGAATTTCAGTTTTCGTTTTATTAGTGTGTGATTTGGGTCCTAAATTGGGGAGGGTCTTAATTGTCTGTGTGCTTTTGGACTTTTCTATGGGAAGGGGGGGTGTTGTATTGTAAATAATACCTTTATTTGTGAAGTGCGGTGTAGTGGTGGCGGGCAGTGCGGTGGCGCAGTGGTTAGCACTGCGGCAGCACAGCAATTCACCCTTGGCCAGGGGATCCTGGGTTCGATCCCAGCCCCCAACCAACAGTGATCTGTGTGGAGTTTGCATGTTCTACCCATGTCTGCGTGGGTTTACTCCGGGATTTCTCCGGTTTCCTCCCAAATGCCAAAAACATCCAAGTTAGGTTAATTGGCATCAACTGGGGATTCTATATTGTCCTTAGGTATGACTGTGAGAGTGAATGGTCGTCTGTCTCTCTGTGTTGGCCCTGCGATAGACTGGCAATCTGTCCAGGGTGGACCCTGCCTCTCGCCCAAAGATGTGGGATAGGCTCCAGCCCCCCCGTGACCCGAAAAGGATTAAGTGGAAGAAGATGGGTGGATGGATGGATGGTGTAGTGGTGGCCACTTCCTCTTCCGCCATTGCACCGCCCATAAATACCAGGCAGGCATCTCCATCCGGCCTCTTTGCCGATGCCCCTGCCTGGTGGCTGTAGTGTGTGTGACTGACCTCAGTAAAGCTGAGTTCTATTATGCAGCTGGCCTTGTTATTCCAGAGGTAATTTCATACAAAACAGGCCATTTTTATAATTTATTTTTATTTGCATGGTAAAGTGGATACAGCAATAGCACATCATTATGCTGAGGCACTATTGTGCCCTGCATGACAATAAAGACAGAGGTGAATGTACTGGGAGAGATAGAAACTTGTCTGCCCTACACTGTACAAACTTGCAGAAGCCTTCCTTTGCACACTTGCATCCTCTGTGCTCTGCGAGACTATTCTCCAAAGCTGGAGAAATAATCTAAAAAAAAAAAAAATAAAGAAATCGCCTTAGTCCAAAGACTGTTGAAAAGTTATTTCTTAATAAAAAAAAATGGATAAGTACCACAAGCACATTCACTGTAGTCACCCATTTTGTTATTTCTTTTTTCCCTTATTATCATTGATATTTCTTAAAAGACAGTACATTTATTGAAATGGAAAAAAATACACATTAAACCAATAATGCCCTTGCAAAAATCTGCATGTTGTATATGTTTTGTCCACTAGATGGCCTAGTAGAGAAAATGAAGTTTCACATGAGGCCTCGTCTATATGAGCCATTTTGATGAAAGGCCACAAGTCCTCTAGAAAGCCTCATCTGGCCATCCCTATTGCTAAGTAATAATTGTGGTAAGGAGCCCATGCTAATATTTAATTTAGTGATGGGAAGACACGCTCCGGAGCTCCAAGGAGTGCTCCGAGCTTATCCAGGAAATATTTGGCGAAGCGTGTTTCCAGGCGTGCATCATGGCATTGTGGGCAACCCCCACAGCCTACGGACAAGCAGAGCGCTCAGCTGGAGCAGTTAGCATAACAGTGAGATGTATGGACTGATATCAATAGGCAGCCTCTCTTTGTCTAATTCCGGCGCCAGTAATCCTGCTATTGATATGTGTGACTCTAATGCAAATGTCCATGCCTTCCTGCAGTTACTGTGATGCTAATGTGCCATGCATGCATTGTCTAGCTGGGTATATAAGTCAACCATATCGCTTGCTCTCTCTCTGACTCTCTTTTTGACCACTCTGATGACTTGCTGCTGACTAGAGACACAGGGCACGCTCCAGCGCGCTTACACAGCGCTGGAGTGAGTCTCGTGATGGAGGATGAATAAAACACCCTTTTAAACCTCAGTTCGCCGTGCCTGCACTTATTCCGTGCCTCCACACTGGGTTCCCTTATTTCATCCGCCACAACGTGTATGTTGACGTTGGACCACGTGACTGGGTCAGGAAGCCAGTCATGATTTTGCACGCAACATGAAATAAAGTGAGTAGCAATACCCAATGGAAATCCCCATCACTCACGTTTTGTGTTGTCATGTTTGATTGTGTAAGAGATTTTTCACAGCCAATTTTCACATGGAGGCAGCAGCAAAAACACGGACTTCTCCCATTAGGGAACATTTTGAGCACATTTCTCCCATTAATGTATTTTCCACAAATAGTGGATATTTAATGCAGTTGAGGTGATGGCTTAGCAGTAAAGTATCTGCACTACAAGTGGGAGGCCTGGGTTTGAATCCCAGCTGTGTCATTTTATTTTTATTTGCAAGGTGAAGTGTGTGTTGTGTTTCAAAGAGCTTGGCTCATTATTACGCATCATTATGCTGAGGTACTATTGCTATTGTGCCCTGCATGATAATAAGGCCAGAGTTGAATATACTGAGACAGTATAAGACTGTTGAAAATGTATTTCTTAATGAAAATGGATAAGTAGTACAAGCACATGAAGTAACACAGACACATTCACTGGAGTCACCACAGTTTCATTTCTTCTTTTTTTCCCTTATGATCATTGATATTTCTTAAACTTGATATTTCTTTTCATCATCATTGATATTTCTTAAACTTACCGGCGTGGTAGCCAAGTTGGTAGAGCATCTGCCCCACAACCAGGAGGCTTGGGTTCAAATCCTGGTTGGGTCATACCAAAGACCAGGTAAAAATTATACTTTCCACCCTCTAGCTTGGTGCTCAGCACAATAGAACGGGGAAAGGCAGGCAGTGAGGAGTGGCAACCACTGTCCTGTATTAGTTTTGTAAAGTGACTGAGATGTGTTCGCTTGCCTCATAGGCAACATAATAAATAATATTTCTTAAAAGACAGTGCATTTATTGAAATGAAAAAATACACACTAAATCAATAATACCCTTGTAAAAATCAGCATGTTGTATATGTTTTGTCCACTAGATGGCCTGGTAGAGAAAATGAAGTCCCACATGAGGCCTCGTCTATATGAGCCATTTTGATGAAAGGCCTCAAGTTCTCCAGAAAGCTTCATTTGGCCATCACTAATTTAAGTTAACTGAGTGAAACAAACAAAACCACTTACCTCTGCCAGCATACTTCCTGCCAGTGTCTAAGACAAAAGATTCCCCGGGGGCTCAGGCACCTAACAAAGGGTTCCAGAAAGGTAAAAACATGCAGTAGATGGGTAGAGGGGGTTTGATGTCAGATTTAAATGTAAATATTTGTATATATTATTCATGGGTGTTTATTTATTATGTTTGACTTTTGTAAATACTGTGTAGATATTGTCTATATGCTTGATGGGAGTTTTAAGTGATTCCTGGGGTATATTTAAAGTGTGTATATTTATCTCTTTATCTGTGAATAATGGTATGTTCCAATCAGGTTAATTATCTTACTGGGTATATAAGCAGTCAGTCTTTATCTGTATGTTGTTGGTTGGTCTAGACCGGAGTTGGTTGGTTGAACATAGTGTCTGAAATAAATAGAAAATTGCTTGCTGCAAACTTCTGAAGTCAGGATTATCTTTTAAAACATGCCTTGACTGCTCGAGCCATATGACAGAGGAAGAGGGGTGCTGGAAGAATAACAGTGGCCCTCAGATTAATAGAAGACAAACTGGCAGCAGTTTTCAGAAAGCAGAGTATACTTTAAAGAGTCTAATATGCCCATGGCAGTTTTATTTGTTTTAGATGTGAGGTTTATTAGGATGACAACAAGTAATGCTGGGTGGATCGATCCAACTATCAGTAATATCAATACCATTGTTGGTATTGATATTGATCAATACCAGTGTAATGAGATCGACACTCTGTGTCTGTCACTGCGCGGCGCAGGCACAATCAGACACACTTTGCTCCTCTTCTTCTTGTGGTTTTGCCAACTCTCTCTTCCTCCTTCTTGTACCATCACGTGACTCAGCAGTGTCAGGTAAACAGGCTAGTAAGCAGCAGCAGCTGCCAGCTGCCGGTCGCTTGCGAGAATTGCATCCCATCTGCCAAAACTATAAAATATAAAGCCCCTTTTTCACTAGTACCTATAGTATATAGCCCTATTCGCTTCGACTCAGCGCGCTTTGTAAGCTTTTCCATTAGGACCTGGTATCAGCTTCCAGGTACTTTTTTTGTACCCATCTGATTCAGGTTCTGAGCGAGCTGAGTCGAGCTGAAAATGTGATGTCAACAGACTGCAGGTCACTGATTGGTCAGGGTGTAACACCATGAGAGCGACATCTTCAACAGAATCTCCAGCCACCATTTGCAAAGATTCGTCTGTGAGCCACCAAGCAAGCATCAGTATAAACAACAACGATAGCATGGCTTCACAGAAATCAGCACTGTGGTCCAACAGACTTTTCTGTGCCTTTTGGCTGATGAGAGAATCCAGAGGGAACTAGACGGAGCCACCCAAAAGGAATTTACGGCTACCGACCGGCAAATAACGTGAGGACCTGACTATGGCAGTTGAAAACCGTGATATTAGAGGATATAGAGGATGGTGAGTGTTGTGATATGATGTGATATTATGCATCTTTTACGTTATTTATCCCAGCGGTGGAAAGCTCACTTGGAACAAACAACACCGTTGTGTCCTGTATGCAGGCAATGAGCTAGCTAGTTAGCCATCAATGCTAACTCCATGCTCTGCTTATATCGACAACATCTGACAAAATAAGCTAGTGTTAATCCTGGTTGAAAAGGTGTTTTTTTTTACATGTTGCACTTTCGTGCTGTGCATGTACTTAAGTTGTGTGTATTTGTGTTCTAGAGTCCAACCAGCATCTACTTTGACAACAATGTGTTATGGCTGGTAAGTTACACATCCCATTATTTTTTTAGTAGTGGTGAACAAAATGCTCAAATCCTTTGCTTTTTAAGTTAATGTATAGCTTAAGTACCCAAACTAAAGTAGCACAATTTCCACTTAATTTGAAAGGGACTGAACTGAGATTTATTTATTTTTTTTTATTACTTATTTGTACCCGTAGGTAGATTTGGTTTGCAGTCTGGTGACAAGCCATCGGCTGCTGGTCGCTGCGTGTGCGAGCGCCCTAAACCTACATGTTTTTTTTTGGTGTGCGGGAGGAAACCGGAGAAATCCCGGAGTAAACCCACGCAACACGGGGAGAACATGCAAACTCCACACAGCTCACTGTTGGTCGGGGGCTGGGATCGAACCCACGATCTCATGATCCCCACGATCCCCCGGCCGAGGGTAAAACTGTGCTGCCACAGTGCTAAACCACTGCGCCACCGTGCAGCCCACGGTGGCGCAGTTATTTGATGGTGTGAATATTAATTACAGAATAACTGAAAATGAATGGGACATCCAACATTAGCCACTGTTTAAGAACCGCTTGTTTATTTTTTTGTCAGATCACTTCTGTGATCCTTTATGACTTATATTCAAAATAGTGTATCGTGCACTTTGGGGAATGGCAGCTGTTCAGTCACCATTATAAAATGATTTTAAACATAACCCAGCCCTTGCAAAATCTACTTTACTGAAGCGCAGCTACATAAAAATTGTGGTTAAATACAACAATGAAGCACTTTTTTGTCACATTCCACCACTGGCTTTTAGCAACAAGTGTATTTCCCAACTATGTTTTAAACTTACTTTGATTAATCACCACCCATTTCTGTCTTTTGTTGAGGCAAGAGGAAAAGGATCCACCCCAAACCGGACCTTGCATCACTACTTACAGACATGCAGGCTGAAGATCTGCTGAACCAGGACCAGTGTGAGCAGCACATCTAGTTGCTTCTCAGTGAGGCAGCGTGGCCAGCGTGTGTGACCCATTCTAAGTTTTTTTACAGTTTAGAGTTTGAATTTTGCACATTCTAAATAAACTGGATGTTGCTGCTGATTGTAATAAACAATTTAGTGACTTATGTGTTTGCATCATGATTTTCTATTTTGTCTGTTAAGACACCGGTGTGAAAAGAGTCAACAGTACAAACCATTTATCAGTGATGTTGAAAATAATGGCTCATTTTTAAGAAAAAGTAACCAAAAACAATTATTTTATTTACTGAAGACTGTATTGTTGGATGCGTCAGTGCAGAAGACACTGCACACTTTTGTGATAGTGCCAGTATATGGAGGAATTCTGGGCCATATTAGCATCTGGATTTCCTAATAATAGGTTAGGGCGGGGGTGTCCAATCATGTGCCATGGAGGGCCAAGACCTGCAGGCTTTACCTCCAGTGTCTTCAAAAGCAGATTCTATTGAATTTCTTCCCACTGATTGCTGATCAGTGAGAAAACCTTCTGAAGAGACTGGGTAGAAGAGAAAACCTGCAGGGTCTTGGCCCTCCATGGCACATGATTGGACACCCCCGGGTTAGGGTTTAATGGGATTTAACATTTGAACACAAACTGCTTTATGGTTCATAATTCTGTTGACAGACTTACACCAAACCAAAGGTGATTTCTCAAACTGCTGGATTGTTCTTAGACAGCTTTTCCAATCTTTTAGTATTTAATTTATGTCACTTGTTGGTAACCTTCACAAATAAAACAAAAGTGGAAACACATCTGCAAAAAGTACAAAGGTTTATTGTCAAAATTCCTTGTGCAATACTAAATGAATACATGTATAGTCCATTGTTGATGCAGAGAATATATATTTATACAGTATCTACGTGTATATATCCAGTAAATCCATGTATTTTCCATGTAACCTTGTGACTATTTTAATTGCTTTTAATCCTAGATCAAGTTTGTTTTGGGTTAAAAATACATCATAATTGTTAAATATATCTTATTATACCTAACTCAGTACTGTTTACCTGTTGAAATATATATTTTACAGCTAATATAAACCCATAACTACAATATAGCACCTGGTGATCAAGTTTGACAGCTGATCACTTTTTGCCACGACATCACCAGCTGAAGCAGGTACATCCCATGATGTCTCAACAGTCTCGCCGTGACTTTCACACAGATCAGAGCAATTTGTTGCACAGTTAGCTAAACGTTTCTCCAGACATTCTGAAGTTCTGGAACCACTGAGCGTTTGTGAAGCTGGGGTGACTGTAGGATTGTAATATATATTATATATTTAATAAATTTAAATATATATTATATATATTTAAATATTATACAGTGGTACCTCTACTTACGAATTTAATTCGTTCCAGAAGAATTCTCGTAACGTGAAAAATTCGTAAGTAGAGGCGCGTTTTACATGTAAATGCCGTAATCCGTTCCAAGCCCCCAAAATTCGAGCATAAATTTTTTATAAATCGTAAAAACGCATCAAAACATGTAACAAATACATGTTACAATTAGATTACTGCACAATAAACATAAAATGAGAGTTTAAAATGAGAGAAAGAATAATAAAAGAGAAAGAATAATAAAAATTATGTTCATTTACCCTTTAACTGCTATCGTCGTCACCTTTTGCCTTCTTTGGTTCATGTTCTGATCCAAGGACGTTTGCTTTTGTCGGCTTGTAAGTGCTTCGTTTTGTTTTAATACCGTGCTGATCGTTGATGTATTACGGCCATATTCTTTGGCGAGATCAACCAAACGCATAAAGTTTTGGAAAAAAAAAAACAACTTTGTGGCCAATGGGATACCAGGAAGATGCTAGGCGATAGCCAATGGCAGAGCAGCTACAGGTATGTTTACGTTCGGTAAACTACGGAAGCTGCGAGGAGCGCGTACTTTTTTGCCTTTCGTATCCTGAAATTTCGTTCGTAACTAGAGGCAATATTTTCCCGTTGAGGTGTCTCGTAACCTGAAAATTCCGTATGTAGAGACGTTCGTAAGTAGAGGTACCACTGTATATTAAATATTAATATTGTATATTTAAATTTATATACAGTGGGGTAAAAAAGTATTTAGTCAGCCACCAATTGTGCAAGTTCTCCCACTTAAAAGATGAGAGAGGTGTCCAATTTTCATCATAGGTATACCTCAACTATGAGAGACAAAATGAGAAAAAAAATCCAGAAAATCACATTGAAGGATTTTTAATGAATTAATTGGTAAATTCCTCGGTAAAATAAGTATTTGGTCAATAACAAAAGTTCATCTCAATACTTTGTTATATACCCTTTGTTGGTAATGACAGAGGTCAAACGTTTTCTGTAAGTCTTCACAAGGTTTTCACACACTGTTGCTGGTATTTTGGCCCATTCCTCCATGCAGATCTCCTCTAGAGCAGTGATGTTTTGGGGCTGTCGCTGGGCAACACGGACTTTCAACTCCCTCCAAAGATTTTCTATGGGTTTGAGATCTGGAGACTGGCTAGGCCACTCCAGGACCTTGAAATGCTTCTTACAAAGCCACTCCTTCATTGCCCGGGCGGTGTGTTTGGGATCATTGTCATGCTGAAAGTCCCAGCCACGTTTCATCTTCAATGCCCTTGCTGGTGGAAGGAGGTTTTCACTCAAAATCTCACGATACATGGCCCCATTCATTCTTTCCTTTACACGGATCAGTCGTCCTGGTCCCTTTGCAGAAAAACAGCCCCAAAGCATGATGTTTCCACCCCCATGCTTCACAGTAGGTATGGCGTTCTTTCTTCTCCAAACACGACAAGTTGAGTTTTTACCAAAAAGTTCTATTTTGGTTTGATCTGACCATATGACATTCTCCCAATCCTCTTCTGGATCATTCAAATGCTCTCTAGCAAACTTCAGACGGGCCCGGACGTGTACTGGCTTAAGCAGGGGGACACGTCTGGCACTGCAGGATTGGAGTCCCTGGCGGCGTAGTGTGTTACTGATGGTAGCCTTTGTTACTTTGGTCCCAGCTCTCTGCAGGTCATTCACTAGGTCCCCCCGTGTGGTTCTGGGATTTTTGCTCAGCGTTCTCGTGATCATTTTGACCCTACAGGGTGAGATCTTGCGTGGAGCCCCAGATCGAGGGAGATTATCAGTGGTCTTGCATGTCTTCCATTTTCTAATAATTGCTCCCACAGTTGATTTCTTCACACCAAGCTGCTTACCTATTGCAGATTCAGTCTTCCCAGCCTGGTGCAGGTCTACAATTTTGTTTCTGGTGTCCTTTGACAGCTCTTTGGTCTTGGCCATAGTGGAGTTTGGAGTCTGACTGTTTGAAGTTGTGGACAGGTGTCTTTTATACTGATAATGAGTTCAAACAGGTGCCATTAATACAGGTAACAAGTGGAGGACAGAGGAACCTCTTAAAGAAGAAGTTACAGGTCTGTGAGAGCCAGAAATCTTGCTTGTTTGTAGGTGACCAAATACTTATTTTACCGAGGAATTTACCAATTAATTCATTAAAAATCCTTCAATGTGATTTTCTGGATTTTTTTTTTCTCATTTTGTCTCTCATAGTTGAGGTATACCTATGATGAAAATTGGAGATCTCTCTCATCTTTTAAGTGGGAGAACTTGCACCATTGGTGGCTGACTAAATACTTTTTTCCCCACTGTATATATTATATTTAAATATATATTATATATTCCATATAGCTATGATGCTCCGCACTGTGTATATATATTTATATACTGTATTTATGTGTACATATGTATATTCACTGATCTTATTTTCTTATCTTCTAAATTATTGCTAGTGTTGCTATCCCTGTGCTGTTGCAATCCTGGAATTTCCCCAATGTGGGACTAATAAAGGCTTATCTTATCCTTATCTTATCTTATATTAGTATGGCAGTACCCTAGGCTGTAGAGGGGGTGACGCCCCGCCTCTGGGAGGTGGCGTCACCTGAAGTATATAAGCCAGTGGCAGGAAGCATGCTGCCTCTTCGCTGTGGCTACCGTACTCGCGTAGGGACTCCTGTGAGTATATAGTTGGTATTATAATAAACTTATAAAATGTCACCTCGCCTCCTCATTATTCGGACACAACATTTGGCGATGAGGATAAACGGAGATGGAGAGGGCTGCGACCACACTTCATCATTTTTTGGAGGCTGAGTCGTTGGTCCCTTGGGCCAGGTGGTTTGTGGCCTTCCAGAACTATCTACTGGTGTTAGACCTCGGCGTCCTTGACAAATTGTGTGCAAGGGCTATTCTGGTCCATAACCTGGATGTGGAAAGCCAGAGGGTCCTGTGCATGCTTGGACGAGGTGATGCATTCGGCGATACAGCGAGGCTCATGGCGGGACACGTGGCCTACTCCTCAGCAGGAGTTCGTCTGCTAATTCGCGCTGGTGAGCTAACACCACTAGCAGTCATGGAGCTAGCATGACGACACGAGGCAGCGGAACGACTGACAAGAATTTTCGATGAGGATGACGCCCTGCCCGGAAACGACACACAGTGTAAGACCCTGGCCTTGGATCCGGATGATGGTGGCAACGTTGAGTGCGTGGCCATCACAAAAAAAAGTCCGCCCCGGGATCGCCGAATTGCTACTGCTGCGGATCCAGCAGGCACTGCTTTGGAGCAAGGGAGTACACGCGGAGGGCAAGCATTGTGGACGGTGCAGTCTGCTTCATCACTTCACCAGAGTTTGCCGCAGTTTCAACAAGGAGGAACAGAGGCCTGCTAGGGATGGTGGAAAGAAGAAGTTGCCTACAGTGGTCCACACTGTCTCTCCCAACACGGACTGGACGCTGGTGCCGATGTTGGTGGACACAGGGTCGGCAACCTCCATTTTGAACTTGGAAATTGTAAGATGGTGTTTTCCCCACTACAATATGAGTAAACGAACATTGCCTGTTGTGGTTATGGTAATGATTCCCTTGATATCGTGGGCTCGGTGTGGCTGTCTGTGAGGTATAATGAGGCCTCTGGGAGCGCAGCCAAGTTCATGGTGTCTCGAGAAGGTATTAATCTGATGGGTGATGACTTGTTTTACGGGCTCGGATTCTCCATCACCTGCGGAGATGTGGAGGAGTGGGCAGGTGGTGGTCTGTGGGACCGGCCGTTTTATGTGGAAAGTGGCAAAGAAGTGTGGGACTTTGGGTGGCCCGTTCCAGGTGAAGAGGGACACGGCCAGCACCTTAGTACGCCGACAAGGTGGGGGTCCTGTGCCAGTGTTTGTGGTCCCACGGACGGTGGACTTGAACAGCATGATTTGACTCTTGCGGTGGCGGAAAGGTCCGAAGAGCATGAGCTACAGGGATCCAGTGGCTGACGAGTTCTGACTGCTGAGTCAACAGTGGCTGGTGCCGCTCCGACGCAACAACACCTGGTATCTGGGGTACCACCAGACGGCACAAACCCTGGCCGTGCCGATATTAAAAGCAAGGGACATGACTCGAGTCAACTTGGCGAACCGCTGAGGAGTCATAAAGGTGCCAGATCGCGACGCAGATGACGGAGAAAGCCAGTGAGTGTTCCCCTGTGAGAGAGGGTGATGATGTGCGCCCTAGGGTTGAGCTTCGGCTTGGTCGGGTGGGCAGTTCCAGGAAACTGATAGCTGGACAGGATAATCTGCAGGTGGTCCAGTCCGGCGGCGACAGCTACCTGAGTTTGACTGATGGGTCGAGACGGCATCCCAACAAGCTGCGACGTCGGAGCAGAAAAGGGCGTCTACACAGTCCTTCTCCTGTCATGAAGCGGAGATGCTCTGAAAGTGGGCTGCGGGATGGACACTCCAGGGTGGGGCCTTCAGGAGACCCGGGCTGAGTGTGTATGAGGTCTTACAGTGTGTCTGATAATGTGCATTTATTAATAGGGGTGATATGGTTATGGTTGTTATGTTTAATATATGTTCTGACTGTATTCATATGTTTAAGCTGTGATGGAATGGGATGATGAGAACCATGTGGGTAGTGTGAAATGTCTGTGAATTGGTTCTTATGGATGTTATCCTATTTATTAGTGGTACAATTTAAGTGTGTGACATGTGAATATCCAGTTTGTTTTGCAGTGTTTTAAAAAAAAAAGTGTACATAGGATTGTTTTATTAGGATTTAACCTGTTTGTGTCACCACTTCTTTGTGAAAAGTAACCCCTTGCCGTGATTTTACACTCTTTGTTGTGTTGATATTTCCAGCACGTGATGCTGTGATTTTATTTTCCCTGTCTGTGGTGTGGGCCTAATGGCTGTTTACGTTCTTGAAAGTGAAAAGGAATGTCTGCCACTGCAACGGGGTGATTATGGGATTTGATACATGAGACCACCATTGTTGAGTGACTGTTTTACGTACAGACGTGGACAAAATTGTTGGTACCCCTCTGTTAATGAAAGAAAAACCCACAATGGTCACAGAAATTACTTGAATCTGACAAAAGTGGTAATAAATAAAAATTCTATGAAAATTAACCAATGAAAATCACACAATGCTTTTGAATTGTGGTTCAACAGAATTATTTTAAAAAACAAACTCATGAAACAGGCCTGGACAAAAATGATGGTACCCCTAGAAAAGAATGAAAATAATGTGACCATAGGGACATGTTCAACCAAAATGTGTCCTCTAATTAACATCACAGGTGTCTACAAACTTGTAATCAGTCAGTCAGCCTATTTAAAGGGTGACAAATAGTCACTGTGCTGTTTGGTGACATGGTGTGTACCACACTAAACATGGACCAGAGGAAGCAAAGGAGAGAGTTGTCTCAGGAGATTAGAAAGAAAATTATAGACAAGCATGTTAAAGGTAAAGGCTATAAGACCATCTCCAAGCAGCTTGATGTTCCTGTGACTACAGTTGCACATATTATTCAGAAATTTAAGATCCACGGGACTGTAGCCAACCTCCCTGGACATGGCCGCAGGAGGAAAATTGGAAGAGACGGATAATACGAATGGTAACAAAAGAGCCCAGAACAACCTCTAAACACATTCATGGTGAACTCCAAGGTCAAGGTACATCAGTGTCAGATCGCACCATCCGTCGTAGTTTGAGCCAAAGTGGACTTCATGGGAGACGAACAAGGAGGACACCACTGTTGAAAACAAATCCTAAAAAAGCCAGACTGGAATTTGCCAAACTGCATGTTGACAAGCCACAAAGCTTCTGGGAAAATGTCCTATGGACAGACGAGACAAAACTGGAACTTTTTGGCAAGGCACATCAGCGCTATGTTCCCACACGCAAAAATGAAGCATACCAAGAAAAGAACACTGTCCCTTCTGTGAAACATGGAGGAGGTTCTGTTATGTTCTGGGGCTGCTTTGCTGCATCTGGCACAAGGTGTCTTGAATCTGTGCAGGGTACAATAAAATCTCAAGACTGTCAAGATATTCTAGAGGGAAATGTGCTGCCCAGTGTCAGACAGCTTGGTCTCAGTCGCAGGTCATGGGTCTTGCAACAGGATAATGACCCAAAAGACACAGCTAAAAACACCCAAGAATGGCTAAGAGCGAAACATTGGACTATTCTAAAGTGGCCTTCTATGAGCCCTGATCTAAATCCTATTGAACATCTGTGGAAGGAGCTGAAACATGCCGTCTGGAGAAGGCACCCTTCAAACCTGAGACAACTGATGTCTCAAGCAAACTGCTTGAGACAAGCAGTTTGCTTATGAGGAGTGGGCCAAAATACCTGCTGAGAGGTGCAGAAGTCTCATTGACAGTTACAGAAATCGTTTGATTGCGGTGATTGCCTCAAAAGGTTGTGCAACAAAATATTAAGTTAAGGGTACCATCATTTTTGTCCCGGC
Organism: Pholidichthys leucotaenia; assembly: GCA_020510985.1. Classification (NCBI taxonomy): domain Eukaryota; kingdom Metazoa; phylum Chordata; class Actinopteri; order Cichliformes; family Pholidichthyidae; genus Pholidichthys; species Pholidichthys leucotaenia. The sequence continues at coordinate 176,641,190 of CM035848.1, forward strand.
CTGTTTCATGAGTTTGATTTTTAAAATAATTCTGTTGAACCACAATTCAAAAGCATTGTCTGATTTTCATTGGTTAATTTTCATAGAATTTTTATTTATTACCACTTTTGTCAGATTCAAGTTATTTCTGTGACCACTGTGGGTTTTTCTTTCATTAACAGAGGGGTACCAACAATTTTGTCCACGGCTGTATATATCTGAGGTGCAGTAACACCTGGGTGTGATTGAGTGTGTGTTATTGTCCTATTTTGTGAAACTGGTGTGGGTTTTATCTGAAGATGTCTGTGTGTAATTGTGTGTATCCTGTGAGTTTATGGGGGTCAGGTACCACCTTTGTAAATTTTGTGTTACTTTTGTATATATGTATTGATATTTAGGTGATCGGGATTGATTTAGTTTGGTGTATGGCCCTTTTTCTTTTACGGACTGTTCGCATAGCGGGGAGCTCCGCTGGGCCAGTGTGATGTGTGAGTGTGTAGGCCTATACCCCTGTGTATTAGTGTGTGAACCGGGTGTAAATTATAAGGTTGGGTTAACTGTGTGCTTGTGATTTTTCAAGGGGGGGGAGGGTGTAGGATCGTAATATATATTATATTAGTACGGTGGTACCCTAGGCTGTAGAGGGGGTGACGCCCCTCCTCTGGGAGGTGGCGTCACCTGGAGTATATAAGCCAGTAGCGGGAGGCATGCAGCCTCTTCGCTGTGGCTCCTGTACTCGCGCAGGGACTCCTGTGTGTATATAGTTGGTATTATAATAAACTTACAAAACGTCACCTCGCATCCTCGTTATTCGGACACAATACACACCCACTGGGGCGGCAGTGGCTCAGGAGGTAGAGCAGGTCATCTAATAACCCGATGGTTGGCGGTTCGAATCCTGCTCTCCCCAGATATCCTGCCGTTGTGTCCCTGGGCAAGACACTTCACCCGCATTGCCTCCAGTGCCCATAACACTGGGTATGAATGTGTATAAATGTATAAAATGTTCGGTGGTGGCCGGAAAGGCCGTTGGCGCAGATTGGCTGCCACGTTTCCGTCAGCCTGCCCCAGGGCAGCTGTGGCTGCAGAAGTAGCTTGCCACTACCATTGCATGTCTGGAGTGAATGAATAATGTACCTATTTGTAAAGCGTCTTTGAGTATATATGATAAAGCGCTATATAAAACCGATGCATTATTATTATTAATAGTGACATCACTGGGAGGCTCGGTTGAGCCAGACTGACGGTTTGAAGCAATAATTTTTTCACGAGAGCCATCTGAAACACACACACATAGCATACATATTTTAGTACCTAATAGCAATAACCTGCCAACATTACAATGTAGTATGGTGAACTTAAAGCAAACTAGTATTAGCAATCATTAGCTCACTTTCAAATGTGATCTAGTTTGTATCCTCATGTCTTCGGCTTGGGGGGGGCACTATGATGATCAGGTGAGCGCGCTCCCCCTCCCTTTCTGTGGGAGGTCCTCCATCTGTTTCCCGGCTCCGCAGGTCATCAACGCACCTGCATGAGTGGACGCAGCTGCTGCCTCTTCACTGCCAGCGCTTAAAAGGATCAGCTTGTGAACACTTTGTGACTGTTAGATACTACTGCCTGAAGTACGGTTAAGAATTGTGTTATTAGAAACTCAGTCTCATCCTCCTTCTCCTCCTCTCTCCCCAGGTTGCTGCCATCTCAGCGGTGCGTCTTCGGGGTTGCAGTGCGCTGACCTGTCTCCCCATCATCTTCACCCAGGACTGCCTTCTCCACCCAGTCAGACTCCCCCCAGCTCCTCTCCTCTCCACTTCCTCCGCCAGCTCTGACCTGCTGGCTCCTCCTCCTCCTTGCTGGGTTCCTCTGCCAGGCTTTCTGCTCATCTGTAGTAAAATAAACCCCCGCTCTAATCCATTATCCCCAGTCTTACTCCTCATTACAGAACTTGTATAGCATAGTTTTATTACAAGGAAGACAAAAAAACAAACAAACCAAAAAAAAAAACAAAAAGCTTGCCAGTGATGTTCTGCTGTCTGAAAGTAGCTGTTGATTGTCTGCCATATGAAGTCTGTCTGGCCTTGACAAAGTGAAGGTTATTTTCAAAAATATCAACAAGCTGTGGATTTTCCCAGGATGAAAGAGGATTATGACTGCAAATATAATTTGTTCCAAATAAAATTTTATTTATTTTATATAATTATACCAAACATCATTTTGTCTTTTGTGTTGTTTTACAGCTCTTCAAAAAAGTCTATTTGTAATTCTCTTTCAAAAATAACTTCTTCTTCTTCTTCTTCTTGCAATGCCATCCCCACAACCTCTTTGTACCTTCTGCAGCAATCCACAAAAATGCCATCATAAGGACAGTATCTCACTCGGCTGAGACAGTTCACAACTAGTTGGGGATAAAAAAAACAAACAAAAAAAAACGTGAGACTTTGTGACAATTTTCTCTTGGAATCACAGTTTCACGAATGTTGCAGTAATGTTGCACAAACTCCCAGCAGGTTTTTGGCCAAAGTTCTTCGGGTGTTTGCATACATGTCATGCAAGTGTTGCAGGGTATTCTTGCAAGATGCATGAGACAAAATTGTGTGTGTGCGTGGGGGGGGGGGGGGGTGCACTTGTCACAGTCCCGCAATGGCTGCCCAACACTCGAGACAAGGTTGAGATGGCTTTGAGACACCTGTAATGACTCTGAGACTATTTTGAGAGAAAAGCTGTAGCACACATTTTTTGAACATGTTCAAAATCCTACAAGACAAGTGTGAGACCATGCAACTCAGGAGAGGAAAATGATAACTGCTGACAAGGATTGGAGACATTCTGGAAACTCTCTCAAGAATGCTGTTCTCCAACTAGTCTCAAACTGTCTCAGTCCAGTGAGATACTCTCCTAGCTGAGCCCACAACACCATCCGGAGGGGCACACCAGCTGGGAAAATGCCACCACTCCCTCTGGAAATCACATCCCGACGTCCACTGCCCCCAGCACCAAGCAAGTGGTTGACATAAAACGGCAGTGTTCCACCGGTGGTGTGCTGAGAAAAGCACATCTGCCATGAAAAGCACTGCTTTCGCAGGACCGTGTCTGTCTTCGGTATCACGACGAAGCATCAAGGGAATTTTTGGCCTAAGGTGAACAAAATGCACACTAGCTACATTCAACATCACACCTTTGACTTCTAGCTTCTAACTCATGACCCTGTCTAACTTCCTCTTTAGCTCCTGGATGCTCTTCACATACTCTTCCTTCAAGATTACTCCTGTTCCATTTCTTCCTATCTACGCCATGGTAGAACAGTCTGATTCCACCTCCAATGCTCCTAGCCTTGCTTCCATTCCATCTGGTTTCTCATACACACAGTATCTCTACCTTTCTTCACTACATCATATCAGCCAACTCTCTGCCTTTCTCTCTGCCAGTCATAGTCCCTACATTGAAAGTCCCTACTCTCACCATCATGCTTCTGCCTTTTCTTTTCTCTCTCCCCCTCTTAGCACGCTTTCCCCTTCTCATTCTCCTCGATCTTTGACCAACAGTAGCCCAATTTCCATCAGTGCCCTGTCCATTAACAGCACTGTTGGTGTTCATTTGTCATGAGCCCCATGTTTGATTTGGCACAGGTTTTACACTGGATGCCCTTTGTGACACAACCTTTCCCAGGCTTGGGACCAGCACTTAGGAGTACGCTGGCATTTTGTGCACCCCTTGTGGCTGGGTTAAAGGGCACTAAATTAAAGTGCTTACTTTATAATAAATGACAGCAGCTTTTCATTGAAAAGCACTGCAACTTGGTAGATCCAAAACAATTGCTCTGTTTTTTTAAGCCTTTAGTGAATGCAGGAAACACTGAGATCTATCTTTCCTCTGTTTTAACATCCCTGTATTTAGATTTGTAATTTTCTTTTTTTATATAGGTAGAGGCCTCAGTACAGTGTTACCATTCACTTTATCATTCTTTTTTGAGTCACCACTGTGAGATACCAATAGATTATTGCTACATTTGTTACATAAAATATTAGATTTCTCACCATGCTACTTTCATTAGCTAAGCTCTCATGCAAATGACGTGTAATGCATATTAAATAAATAAATAAATATATTCGTTTTTTTATCTTGTATCATCACTAAGTTAAAGAAACAAAATGCCTAGCAGCTGAAGTTAAGCTGATGGACACTAGAAACTGAAAACAGGCTACCACCTAGTGGCAACCTTGTATAATTACATCAAGGCAGAAAGTGCCCAGAGAGGGAGGTCATCACAGCTTTGATATTTTTAATGCAAGCTATTAGTTTGACTCAGTAACAGACAGCGAATGTTTTTAAGCCTGTTTCAATGGAATTACTTTGAGAAAAATGTGCAGTTGTGATTATGGTCGTTGGTCATTTTAATTTTTTATATTTTAATGTTTATTAAACAGATACTTGCCTTGTTATCAAGGAAATTTAGAGTAAATTGAAAATTATGAAATCTTTATTTCTCAACTTAAGCATTAAGCTGCTTAAAAAAATCAAAAACTTAAGCTTGTATAGTGTTTGAATTTTGTTGTACCTGTGACAATGACAATTAAAGATCTATCTATCTATATAATAACATTTATATTCAGTCGAAATTGCAGCATTTTTGTGATTATATAATTGCTGAGGCTGACATGACACTAATGTGATTCAGTTGATTGTTGAGCCCTAGCTTTACAAGACATACTGAGGGAAAATAACGTTTATACTTCTGCATGGCTTATAGCTATTGTTTGAACAATTTATATAAAGGAGGATCAGATGTAAAGGCCTGTATATGTAGCTTTTTAACCTAAATATATAGTAAACAAATAATAAGTCATACAGTGTTGTGCCTATTGGGTTTTATCCAGTGTTAAATCTTCCTACTGTTGCGAATTATTTTATATGAAAGGTATAATCATACAGTATATAGCATACAGTTAAACACCTTTCTTCTGTATCGTAAGTCATGAACCAGTCATCCAACTATATTATTGTCTTAACTCTGCAGAGTCCAAGCTTTCTCTGCTAATGCAGATAAACAGAACCGTACAAAGAAATCGTTGTGTCTTCTGTTAAAGTGGTTCAATATAATATCTTTTTTTGGAAACAAAGCACATCAACAATGAAGGCAAATCTTTAGACATATAATCTGTTGTGGCACTAATGTTCAAAACAGCGTCATCTGGGGATCCCTTTTACTTTTGTATATACTTGCATTTGTCATATAATTACAGTCATATACCAAAATTAGCCTTCAGACTGAAAGTTAGAGATGCCGTGTGGACTGAGTCCTCAGAGCAGTGATTCTATCTGTTATTTTGACAGAGAACAACACCTTTAGCGTTTATTTCCTTACAGTCTTTATTGTCTGGTTTCTGACATCTCTTCCAACTGTGTTGAAGTCCCCTGAAGTGCAAATACCAAATAAAAAACAAAAGATTCTCTGGTGTGGCTGCAGTAATGGGCCTTAAAGTTGTAAAACTGATTTTTGTAGTGGGAAAAATAAGAATCAAAAAGTTTACTGATGCTGTCTTATTGACCGTTTGCATGGACTCAATTTTCATTCATCATTGTTTGATGAAAGAAAATGCAGCATGTATGCGTGTGATTAGGTTTTTGTACTGTTGAATTTGGGTAAACCAGAGCTAGCGTGAGAGGCACAGATGCATTTTTTTCTTACAACAAAGATAGTCATAGAATGGATGATCTGATTGATAATCTCAGAGGATTTATCGTATTCATTCAGAGTTGTCATGCTTTACAGAGAAATGGGTTTATCAATCTACACAACAGGGAGCAATAGAACATAAATTTTGTGAGCTCACGAGCAGTGATAGCATTGTTTATTGCATTCAGCAAAAGCATTTCACTGGTTTCTTGCCTTTTCCACTGAGTTTGCGTGGAGAGATACCCTCTGCAGCCCAGCCAAACACTTTAAGGCACTTTATAGCAGACACATGCATGGAACTTCTCTTTTCACTGGAAACATACACAATTAACTTTGTATGATCAGAGCAGCCACCTTTGAAACGTAACACATCCAGATATTGCAGATATACACTCATAGGCCACTTTATTAGGTACACCTCTCTAACCGCTTGTTGATTGTTTTTACTTATGTCCTACCTACCTCCTACTTGCAAGGACAATGAAGCAGCAATAATTAAAGGAAATTTGGTCAAAGTATGTCACTAACATTTAATTAATACCGATGGGAACTCAATATGTGGAAAAAGTGTAGTCATGAGCTCTTTTAAAGGATTTACTCTCTAGCTTCTACAATAACAACACCTATCTGACACCTAATAGTCCCGTTTTTCTTATTTTTTAAGAAAAACACACCAGCTGGACCGAAAGCAAATTATAAGTTAGATGCAATAGCTCTAAATACATTTCAGTACAATCACAGTTCCACAATGTTTGTGAAGGTAGGTTTCCACGAGAAACTTCAAACTATGCTGATAAAACCCCAGTTACAGACATGGACAAAATTGTTGGTACCCCTCTGTTAATGAAAGAAAAACACACAGTGGTCACAGAAATAACTTGAATCTGACAAAAGTGGTAATAAATAAAAATTCTATGAAAATTAACCAATGAAAATCACACAATGCTTTTGAATTGTGGTTCAACAGAATTATTTTAAAAATCAAACTCATGAAACAGGCCTGGACAAAAATGATGGTACCCTTAACTTAATATTTTGTTGCACAACCTTTTGAGGCAATCACTGCAATCAAACAATTTCTGTAACTATCAATGAGACTTCTGCACCTCTCAGCAGGTATTCTGGCCCACTCCTCATGAGCAAACTGCTCCAGTTGTCTCACGTTTGAAGGGTGCCTTCTCCAGACGGCATGTTTCAGCTCCTTCCACAGATGTTCAATAGGATTTAGATCTGGGCTCATAGAAGGCCACTTTAGAATAGTCCAATGTTTCGCTCCTAGCCATTCTTGGGTGTTTTTAGCTGTGTCTTTTGGGTCATTATCCTGTTGCAAGCTCCATGACCTGCGACTGAGACCAAGCTGTCTGACACTGGGCAGCACATTTCTCTCTAGAATACCTTGACAGTCTTGAGATTTCATTGTACCCTGCACAGATTCAAGACACCCTGTGCCAGATGCAGCAAAGCAACCCCAGAACATAACAGAACCTCCTCCATGTTTCACAGTAGGGACAGTGTTTTTTTCTTGGTATGCTTCATTTTTGCGTCTGTGAACATAGAGCTGATGTGCCTTGCCGAAAAGTTCCAGTTTTGTCTCGTCTGTCCATAGGACATTCTCCCAGAAGCTTTGTGGCTTGTCAACATGCAGTTTGGCAAATTCCAGTCCGGCTTTTTTAGGATTTGTTTTCAACAGTGGTGTCCTCCTTGGTCGGCTCCCATGAAGTCCACTTTGGCTGAAACAACGACGGATGGTGCGATCTGACACTGATGTACCTTGACCTTGGAGTTCACCATGAATGTGTTTAGAGGTTGTTCTGGGCTCTTTTGTTACCATTCGTATTATCCGTCTCCTCCTGCGGCCACGTCCAGGGAGGTTGGCTACAGTCCCGTGGATCTTAAAATTCTGAATAATATGTGCAACTGTAGTCACAGGAGCATCAAGCTGCTTGGAGATGGTCTTATAGCCTTTACCTTTAACATACTTGTCTATAATTTTCTTTCTAATCTCCTGAGACAACTCTCTCCTTTGCTTCCTCTGGTCCATGTTTAGTGTGGTACACACCATGTCAACAAACAGCACAGTGACTACTTATCACCCTTTAAATAGGCCGACTGACTGATTACAAGTTTGTAGACACCTGTGATGTTAATTAGAGGACACATCTTGGTTGAACATGTCCCTATGGTCACATTATTTTCAATCTTTTCTAGGGGTACCATCATTTTTGTCCAGGCCTGTTTCATGAGTTTGTTTTTTAAACAGTGTGATTTTCATTGGTTAATTTTCATAGAATTTTTATTTATTACCACTTTTGTCAGATTCAAGTTATTTCTGTGACCATTGTGGGTTTTTCTTTCATTAACAGAGGGGTACTAACAATCTTGTCCACATCTGTAGGAAGCGTTAGTAGTTAGCACTACTGCCTCACAGTAAGAAGGTCGTGGGTTCAAATCCAACAACCAGCAGGTCCTGTCTGTGTGAAGTTTGCCTGTTCTCTTCATGCTTGTGTAGGTTTACTCCAGGTGCTCCAGTTTCCCCCCACATTCCAAAAATGTGCAAATTAGGTTAAGCTACAGTCACAAATACCTATACGAGCATCTGTAAACACCGTATATGATTTTTGGACCATTTCGCACAGCCTGCTTAAGGCAGCCAAAGGAGAATCCAGGGTTCGTAGACCATTTGTAAGTTCATGGCCAGGTCAATGGTTTTGTCCAAGATTTCTACGAATGCCCCACAAAAACCCCTAATCGTAGGGTGGCTATACGAATGCAATAGGAACGACATAAGAACTATGCAAGTGTTGGCCATAAGCATGCCTCAAGAACACCTTAAGTTGTTCTTTACAGCGGTCATAGGAAGCACTGTATGAATCCCCATTCATGTGGAGATCGTACAGCATGCTGTAAGGCAGTAGTGAGGCACTCATAGGGTGGAAGTACAAAATATTTGTGTGACATTTGTGCTGACAAAATGTGCCAAAAGTTGTAAGATCTGTCTACTTGAGAATACCATGAATTGCACAAAAATTTTTGTAAGGTGGCAGTACAGTAAGTATGCCATAGGAAGATCCCAAGGTACCCTTACGAAGAACATAAGAACTCTGGGGCCAACAGAACAACAGAAAAGCACCTCATTTTTCAAGAATGCCTCAAGTTGCTCTTGCTAATTGAACAGCAGCCGTAAGAAACTATGCCCCCCTCCACAAATGTCTGCGAACTCCAGAATTCGTAGGAACTGGGAGATTCTTATAAACCCATCATTTGTATGAATTTTTGTGACTTTGTGACTTTGTAGCTTTAACTGGAAACTGTAAAGTGGCCCTGGGAAGGATTGGTGCTGCAGAATGGCCACCTCAGCCAGGTGGATGCCCTTGAATTTCCCTCTGGGATTAATATCACAAACATTCTTGTGTTTTTCTAGTTTATCATAAATAGTAAAAACATTCTGAAAGAAATAAAATCTGACTGAAAGAACTAAAAAAATAAATTAGCTAAAAAATAAATTAACTGTGGTTTATCATATCTTTGGAAAGCTGAGTTCAATTTCTCTAGCCACACCCAGGCCTGATTACTGCCACACCTGTTCTCAATCAAGAAATCACTTAAATAGGACCTGCCTGACAAAGTGAAGTAGACCAAATGATCCTCAAAAGCTAGACATCCTGCTGTGATTCAAAGAAATTCAGGAACAAATGAGAAACAAAGTAACTGAGATCTATCAGTCTGGAAAAGGTTATAAAGCCATTTCTTAAGCTTTGGGACTCCAGCAAACTACAGTGAGAGCCATTATCCACAAATGGGAAAACATGGAACAGTGATGAACCTTCCCAGGAGTGGTCGGCCGACCAAAATTACCCCGAGTGCAGCGACGACTCAGCCAAGAGGTCACAAAAGACCCCACAACAGCATCCAAAGATCTGCAGGCCTCACTTGCTTCAGTTAAGGTCAGTGTTTATGACTCCACCATAAGAAAGAGACTGGGCAAAGATGTCCTGCATGGCAAAGTTCCGAGACGAAAACCACTGCTGAGCAAAAAGAGCATAAAGGCTCGTCTCAGTTTTGCCAGAAAACATCTTGATGATCCCCAAGACTTTTGGGAAAATATTTTGTAGGACTGATGAGATAAAAGCTGAATTTTTTGGAAGGTGTGTCCCCTTGCTGTGGCAAATGAAACGATGAATTCTGCTGTCTACCAAAAAATCCTGAAGGAGAATGTCCAGCCATCTGTTCATGACCTCAAACTGAAGCACACATGGGTTCTGCAGCAGGACAATGATCCAAAACACACAGCTATTAGGTTTAGGGGGCAATCACTTTTTTCACACAGGGCCATGTAGGTTTGGATTTTTTTTCCCCCTTAATAATAAACACCGTCATTTAAAAAATGCATTTTGTGTTTACTTGTGTTATTTTTGTCTAATACTTAAATTTGTTTGATGATCTCAAACATTTAAGTGTAACAAAGTTACAAAAAAATGAGAAATCAGGAAGGGGGCCAACACTTTTTCACACCACTGTATGCTTGCAGGCACCAATGTCTGCACATAACAGCAGCATAAGTTTCACAATGTTTTAAGCAACACCCTGCATGTGACACTGACAGAGCATCTGTGTATGTGTGTGGAAAAGAGATTTAGCTCTTTTCTCCCACAAGGCTGTGCGTGTGTGCTGCTGTTCCTCTCTGATTCACATGGTGTTTTATGCTTCTATGATCATATTTCATATTTCATATTCATACACACAACAGAGCGTCACCATTTTAAATGCTCGGGTTTGAAGCATTTCTGCTGAATTGGAATTGCACAGTTAGATTTTTTCTGCATTATCACACTATGTGGAAAATAAACTAAAAAAAAAAAACAAAAGAAAGGGAACAAGAAACATTTGCAATATTGTTGCTATTTACCTGATGTGACTTAGACACAAATTCTACAATTGGAACCACACCACTGGACCTAATTCAGGTAGTGTAACTAATGAGCTGAGGGATTAGCAGTGAGGTTGATGGTAATGTTTAAGTGTTTCACTCTAATGCAGTTAGGAACCTCTCCAGGTGGATTTACTCTGTGTTTCCCGCTCTTTTAGAATGATCAAAACAGAAAATGATTTTCAGTGCATCACTCCAACACAGCAAAGTGGTCCTGGGCCTACTGAGGGAGCGTGACTAGAGTTGCCAACTGTCCCGTTTTATCCGGGACATCCCGTTTATTGGGCTAAATATGTTTGTCCCAAGCAGGACGTGCGTTGTCCCATATATTCAAGGCCGCCTTAATGAACGGGGTAGGCTGGGCTGAAGCCCAGGGGCCTATGACAATCAGGGCCTATCATGAGCCAATGAAAAAGATCACATTGTTGTTAATTGGTCAAATTCTATGTCCATCACTTGATATTCCTGTGTGGCTGCAGATCAGTCTAATTTACAAGTGGCTCATGGGGGTTACATATAACATTACCCTATCAGAGGAATTGTTTTGATATGTGACTATGCAAGCGCCAATGAAAGGTAAGAAGTAATTAGCTCGGTCAAAATGTCCGGAAAAAAGTTTGAAAGTGGCGCTCATAAAATTATTGAGAGGAAAAGAGCTTAGAGAAAACGAACTGCTCAAAAAATCCTGAAGCGTAAAGGATTTTTCTAAACTGGAGCATTGAATGGAGGAGGCTGCTACTGCACGGAGGAGACAGGTGGATCGTTAAAGCTTTCTCCTGGAGGAGATGGGCAAAGGGAGAAGAAAGACCTTGATTACTTACATCAGACAGTTGTGCATGGGACAGTGGACTCTGAACTTGGTAAAAAATAGAATGGATCAAGCATGTATCCATAGAATATGACAATATTCAGGAGCTGGACTTAAAGGACATAATGAAGGATTTTTCTTTAAAGAAGGCCAGAAAAAAAAAAATTCTAAAAAGGCAAGACATGCTCTTTGCAGTGCTTTCTAGCCACCTGTGCATTGTTTGAATCAGGAATACTTCACTGATGTACAGTGGCGTGAAAAAGTGTTTGCCCCCCCAACTGATTTCTCATTTCTTTGTGTATTTGTCACACTGAAATGTTTCAGATCATCAAACAAATTTAAATATGAGACAAAAATAACACAAGTAAACACAAAATGCAGTTTTTAAATGAAGGTGTTTATTATTAAGGGTAAAAAAAAATCCAAACCTACATGGCCCTGTGTGAAAAAGTGACCCCCCCCCCCCCCCGCCTCCTCCCATTAAAACATAAAGTAACTGTGGTTTATCACATCTTTGGAGGAAAGCTGAGTTCAATTTCTCTAGCCACACACAGGCCTGATTACTGCCACACCTGTTCTCAATCAAGAAATCATTTAAATAGGACCTGCCTGACAAAATGAAGTAGACCAAAATATCCTCAAAAGCTACACATCATGCTGCGATCCAAATAAATTCAGGAACAAATGAGAAACAAAGTAACTGAGATCTATCAGTCTGGGAAAAGTTATAAAGCCATTTCTAAAGCTTTGGGACTCCAGCAAACTACAATGAGAGCCATTATCCGCAAATGGCGAAAACATGAAACAGTGGTGAACCTTCCCAGGAGTGGTCGGCCTACCAAAATTACCCCAAGAGTGGAGCAACGATTCAGCCAAGAAGTCACAAAAGACCCCACAACAACATCCAAAGAACTGTAGGCCTCACTTGCCTCAGTTAAGGTCAGTGTTCATGACTCCACCATAAAAAAGAGACTGGGCAAAAATGTCCTGCATGGCAGAGTTCCAAGAGAAAAACCACTGCTGAGCAAAAAGAACATAAAGGCTTGCCCCAGTTTTGCCAGAAAACATTTTGATGATCCCCAAGACTTTTGGGAAAATACTCTGTGGACTGATGAAACAAAAGCTGAACTTTTTGGAAGCTGTGTACCCCATTACATCCAGCGTAAAAGTAACACAACATTTCAGAAAAGAAACATCATACCAACAGTAAAATATGGTGATGGTAGTGTGATGGTCTGGGGCTGTTTTGCTGCTTCAGGACCTGGAAAACTTGCTGTGGTAAATGGAACAATGAATTCTGCTGTCTATCAATAAATCCTGAAGGACAATGTCAGGTCATCTGTTTGTGACTGTCACGGTCTGCTCCGCTCATTATCCACAGCTGCACGCACACCTGATCCTCATTATCCATCCATCCATCCATCTTCTACCGCTTTTCCGGAGGTCCGGGTCGCGGAGGCAGCAGTTCAAGCAGAGAAGCCCAGACTTCCCTCTCCCCAGCCACCTGCTCCAGCTCTTCAGAGGGGATACCAAGGCGTTCCCAGACCAGCTGGGAGACATAGTCTCTCCACCGAGTCCTGGGTCTGCCCCGGGGTCTCCTCCCAGTGGGACGTACCTGAAACACCTCAAGTGGGAGGCGTCCAGGAGGCATCCTAATCAGATGCCCATACCACCTCAACTGACTCCTTTCAATGTGGAGGAGCAGCGGTTCTACTCTGAGCCTCTCCCGGATGACTGAGCTCCTCACCCTATCTCTGAGGGTGAGCCCAGCAATCCTACGGAGAAAGCTCATTTCAGCCGCTTGTATCCGCGATCTCGTTCTTTCGGTCATTACCCAAAGCTCGTGACCATAGGTGAGAGTAGGAACGTAGATTGACTGGTAAATCGACAGCTTTGTCTTAAAACTAAGCTCCCTCTTCACCACAACAGACCGGTACAACATCCGCATCACTGCAGCTGCTGCTCCAATCCGTCTGTCGATCTCTCGCTCCATTTTCCCCTCACTCGTGAACAAGACCCCAAGATACTTAAACTCCTCCACTTGGGGCAGGAGCCTGTCCCCAACCCGGAGAGGACAATCCACCTTTTTCCGACTGAGGACCATGGACTCGGACTTGGAGGTGCTGATTCTCATCCCAGCCGCTTCACACTCGGCGGCAAACCGTCCCAGCAAGAGCTGTAGGTCATTGCTGGATGAAGCCAACAGGACAACATCATCTGCAAACAACAGAGATGAGATCCTGTGGTCACCAAGCATGACACCCTCCATTCCCTGGCTGCGCCTAGAAATCCTGTCCATAAAAATTATGAACAGGATCGGTGACAAAGGGCAGCCCTGGCGGAGTCCAACTCTCACTGGGAATGACTCCGACCAAGTGTTGGCAATACGAACCAAACTCTCACAACGGTCGTACAGAGACTGAATAGCTCGTAACAACAAGCCCGATACCCCATACTCCCGAAGCACCCCCCACAAAAATCCACGAGGGACGCGGTCAAATGCCTTCTCCAAGTCCACAAAACACATGTAAACTGGTTGGGCAAACTCCCACGAACCCTCAAGAATTCTCGAGAGGGTAAAGAGCTGGTCCGATGTGCCACGGCCAGGACGAAAACCACATTGCTCCTCCTGAATCCGAGGTTCGACCAACGGCCGGACTCTCCTCTCCAGTACCTTGGCATAGACCTTCCCAGGGAGGCTGAGGAGTGTGATCCCTCTAAAGTTGGAGCACACCCTCCGGTCCCCTTTTTTGAAGAGAGGAACCACCACCCCGGTTTGCCATGCCAAAGGCACTGCCCCCGACCTCCACGCAATGTTGCAGAGGCGTGTCAACCATGACAACCCAATAACATCCAGGGCCTTGAGGTACTCAGGGCGAATCTCGTCCACCCCCGGGGCCCGGCCACCAAGGAGATTTTTAACCACCTTGGCGACCTCAGCCCCTGTGATAGGCGAGTCATCCCCCTCGTCCCCAAACCCTGCTTCCTCTGTGGAAGGCGTATCAGTGGGATTGAGGAGATCCTCGAAGTATTCCTTCCACTGCCCGACGATATCCCCAGTTGAAGTCAACAGTGTCCCATCCGCACCATACACAGTGTGGACGGGGAGCTGCTTTCCCCTCCTGAGCCGCCGAACAGTTTGCCAGAATCTCTTTGAAGCCGACCGAAAGTCTTGTTCCATGGCCTCACCGAACTCCTCCCATACCCGGGTTTTTGCTTCAGCAACCACCCGAGCTGCACTCCGCTTGGCCTGCCGGTACACCTCAGCTGCTTCGGGAGTCCCACAAGCCAACCAAGCTTGATAGGACTCCTTCTTCAGCTTAATGGCCCCCCTCACCACTGGTGTCCACCACTTGGTTTGGGGGTTGCCACCACGAGATGCACCGACCACCTTGCGGCCGCAGCTCTGGGCCGCCGCTTCAACAATAGAGGTGGAGAACATGGCCCATTCAGACTCCATGTCTCCAGACTCCCTCGGAATGTGGATGAAGTTCTTCCGGAGGTGGGAGTTGAAGACCTCCCGGACAGGGGCCTCAGCCAGACGCTCCCAGCACACCCTCACTATACGTTTGGGTCTACCAGGTCTGAATGGCTTCCTCCCCTGCCATCGGATCCAACTCACCACCAGGTGGTGATCAGTTGACAGTTCTGCACCTCTCTTTACTCGGGTGTCCAAGACATACGGTCGCAGGTCTGATGATACGATAACAAAATCGATCATCGACCTGCGACCTAGGGTGTCCTGGTGCCAGGTGCACATATGGACACCCTTATGCTTGAACATGGTGTTCGTTATAGACAGACTGTGGTTAGCACAGAAGTCCAATAACTGAACACCACTCGGGTTCAGATCGGGCAGGCCATTCCTCCCAATCACCCCTCTCCAGGTTTCACTGTCGTTGCCCACGTGCGCATTGAAGTCCCCCAGTAGGACAATGGAGTCTCCAGGAGGAGTACCCTCCAGCACCCCAGTCACAGACTCCAAAAAGGGTGGGTACTCTGAAACATCATTTGGTGCATAGGCACAAATGATGGTCAGGACCCGTTTCCCAACCCGAAGGCGCAGGGAAGCAACCCTTTCGTCCACCGGGGAAAACTTCAATATAGAGGCAGCAAGGTGGGGCGATACAAGAATACCCACCCCTGCTCGTCGCCTCTTGCCCGGGGCAACTCCAGAAAAGGCCAAGGTCCAGCCCCTCTCCAGGAGACTGGTTCTGGAACCGGAGCTGTGTGTTGAGGTGAGGCCAACTATATCTAGCCGGTATCGCTCAACCTCGTACACCAGCTCAGGCTCCTTCCCCACCAGAGAGGTGGAGAGGAGATCCTCATTAGGCTGGGCCTATATCTTCCACGCTGCCCGGAGTGGCAGTGCAGAGATGTCTCACTGCGCTCCAGGAGAGCTTCATCGCCGAATCGTCTCAGCTACCAAAGCCACAGCCGAGCCAGCCCTCACCTGCACCGGAAAGATCCAACCTAACCCACCACGTAAGCGCCATTGCCAACTTACCTCTTTCTACTAGTCCCCTGTGCACAGGCGGAGTCCGTGGCAGCGGAGTCTCTTCCTCTTCCTCCCGGGCGGCGGACTTACCAGCTCCTTCTCCTCACCACCAACCTCTACACTCTCCTGCCAGGACTATACCACCATCTGAAGAGCACTGTCTCCCTGGCCACGGCCGCAACGCCGAACCGGAGAACTTCACCATCTGTTCCCACAGTAAGCCACACAGTAACTGTTTAACTCCAGTCGTGACGCTCAGTAACCACCTCTCTCTGTGTGTTTCCAGGGTTGCCAGGCCGAAGGGTGTCTCGCTCAGTTCCCGGCAGTTCCAGCCTGCGCTCACACCACAATTCACTCACATTGTTGTTAATAAACTTTATTGTATCAGTTTGGAGTCTGTGCCTCATTACTGGGTCAACAACCATGTCAGTACATCTCCGCCAGAACGACCCAGCTGACAGTGCTTTGGTGCGCCGTGTCAACCGCATGGAGATTCAAACTGATCAGTTGGTTTATCAGCAACAGACCATTCTAAACCAGCTAACTCGTGTCACAGATCGGTTGGATAGACTAACTAATTCTCAGCCCTTTTCTCAGGCCTTACCTGTCGCCAGCAGCTCCTCGACTCCCACTAGCATTCCAGCTAACCAGCTCAGGCAGAGTTCTCTTGTTCAGCTTACTCCCATACCAACTCCCAGCCGGTTCAACAGCAAGTTGGGTGAAGCAAGGGGGTTTGTTATGCAATGCGAGTTGGTGTTTCAGCGGGTGCCAGAGGACTTCCCTTCCGACCATAGTAAGATTGGTTATGTTACTAATCTGTTGGAGGGGAGATCACTAGCTTGGGCCTATGTGGTAATGGCTAGGGCAAATTATGCTAGTCTCACTTTTGGCCAGTTCATTAGTGAATTTAATGAAGTGTTTGATCATTCTGATCGAGAGAGCGTTCTCACCACATGCCTATTAAATCTAAGGCAGGGGTCTAGGGTGGTGGCAGATTATGCCGTAGACTTCCGGGTGGCGGCTACTGAAGTAGGTTGGGAGGACGCTTCTCTCTGCTGTATTTTCATCAGGAGCCTCAGTGCTAGCCTTCGGGATGAGTTAGCCCCTTTAGAGAAACCAACTAGGTTATCCGAGCTCATTTCTCTGGCCATTAGTCTGGATAATAGACTGAGGGAGCGAGCAGCAGAACGTAGGTCCTATGGATGGTCTGGGGAACTGTCTCGCCATTCCTCTCAGTTCTCACTATTGGCGTTACAGTCCTCTGAACCCTCAGCGCCCACAGAGCCTATGACAGTGGGACATTCTAGGCTCTCTGTGGCGGAGAAACAGAGTCGCCACGAGCTTGGGTTGTGCCTGTACTGTGGGAGCGTGGAGCATGAGGTCGGGTTGTGTCAGCTTCGGCCAAAAGGGGGGGTCCGTGGATCAGAGTAGGGGGACTCATGGACTTACCCTGGTCTAATCCCCTATCCAGTTTGCTTCTTTCCATTAGATTCATACACAAACACACAGAGATACCTACACAGGCCTTAATCGACTCCGGGGCTGAGCAAAGCTTTATGTCTAGAGACCTGGCAACCCGTTTGGGCCTTCGTTGCATTCCCCTTGAGTCTTCTCTCCGGCTGATTGCATTGTCTAACACCCCCATGGCTACAGTATCCCACCAGACAGCTCCAGTCTCCATTATTGTATCTGGTAATCATCAAAAGGAACTGTCCTCTTTGTGTTGCCCGTCTCGACATCTCCGGTCATGGGCTACCCCTGGCTACGCCTCCATAACCCGACGATTGATTGGAGTGCCGGTAGTATTAAATCATGGAGTTCATTTTGCCTCAGCGCCTGTCTGCAGTCAGCGGCGTGCTCACCTTCAGTGACCCTAGGGGCTCCCTCCGATCCCCCTCCTGACTAGTCTAAGGTGCCTCCTGAATACCATGATCTCGGTGCCGTGTTCAGCAAGTCCCGGGCCTTGTCTCTTACCCCCCACCGTCCATATGATTGTGCCATCAACCTCCATCCGGGGGCTCCTCTCCCATCTAGCCGACTGTATAGCCTTTCCCCGCCGGAGCGGGTGGCTATGGACACATACATCAAGGAGTCCCTGAGCTCAGGCATCATTCGCCCTTCCTCTTCGGTGGTGGGGGCGGGGTTCTTCTCTGTGGGAAAAAAGGACGGCTCATTGAGACCGTGCATCGATTTCAGGGAGTTGAATAATATTACTATCAAGGATAAGTACACCCTCCCGTTGCTTAATTCTGCCTTTGACTCTCTCCAAGGGCCTTCCTGCTTTACTAAGTTGGATCTGCGCAACGCTTACCATCTGGTGCGGATCCGTGGGAGGGACGAGTGGAAGACAGGTTTCCGTACCCCTAGTGGTCACGTTGAATATCTGGTGATGCCATTTGGTCTGACCAATGCACCTGCTGTTTTCCAGTGGCTCATCAATGATGTTCTGAAGGATTTTCTGAATGTGTTTGTGTTCGTTTACGTGGATGACATTCTGATCTTCTCCCATTCCTTAGAGGAGCACCGGGTACACATGAGACGTGTTCTTCAGTGACTATTGGAGAACCAGTTATTCGTCAAGGCTGAGAAATGTGAGTTTCATACGTCCAAGACGTCCTTCCTGGGCTTCATTGTTTCTCATAAGGAGATCCATCCAGACCCGGGCAAAATTAAGGCAGTGGTGGAGTGGCCGGTCCCGTCCTCAAGGAAACAGCTCCAGCAGTTCCTAGGATTTGCTAATTTCTACCGCCGATTCATAAAGAACTACAGCAGTCTGGCCCTTCCCCTGACACGCCTTACATCCACAAAGGTTCCCTTCTGGTGGTCGGAGGAGGTGGCGGCGGCCTTTGCGGAGCTGAAGAAGCCATTCTCTGATTCGCCAATCCTGGTGCAGGTGGATCCCAGCCTGCAGTACCTCATGGAGGTGGACGCCTCAGATTCTGGTGTGGGAGCGGTTCTTTCTCAACGTTCTCTGACGGATGGGAAGGTCCAGCCTTGTGCCTTTTTCTCCAAGCAACTATCTCCGGCGGAGCGGAATTATAGCATCGGTGACAGGGAGTTGCTGGCCGTCAAACTGGCTCTGGAGGAGTGGCACCATTGGCTGGAGGGGTCCTCACAGCCATTCGTGGTTTGGACGGACCATCACAATTTGGAGTACCTTAGGACGGCCATGTGCCTGAATGCCCATCAAGCCCGCTGGTCTCTTTTCTTTGGTCGATTCAACTTTACTATCACTTACCACCCTGGGTCCAAGAATACCAAACCGGACACTCTCTCCAGGCAATTTGCCACGGACACCCTGGAGGCTGAAGACCATCCCATCCTCCCTACCTCCTGTGTCGTGGGTGCCCTCTCGTGGGGGATTAAGGAGAGAGTCCTAAGGGCCCAGGAGTCAGAGAGGGACCCGGGTGGGGGGCCAGCGAGGAAGCAGTTTGTGCCATTGGCCGTCCGGGGTGATGTCATCCAATGGGCCCACGCATCCAAGTTCACCTGCCATCCTGGAAGACGATGCACGGAGGAGTTGTTGCAACGCTCGTTCTGGTGGCCCTCTCTTCAAAAGGATGTCGGGGAGTACACACAGGCCTGTCCCCAGTGTGCCACCGGGAAGTCTCCATCATCCCCACTGGCAGGGTTGCTCCACCCCCTTCCGATTCCTGGCAGACCCTGGTCCCATGTGGCGTTGGACTTCGTTACCGGCTTCCCTCCTTCCAACAATCACACCGTGGTTCTCACCCTTGTGGACAGATTCTCCAAGGTGGCCCATTCTGTTCCTCTTCCGGGTCTGCCTACGGCAAAGGAGACAGCTGACCTGTTGGTCCAACATGTGGGGAGACTTCATGGGATCCCCACGGACATCGTCTCGGACCAGGGGCCCCAGTTTATTTCCCAGGTATGGCAGTCTTTTTGCAACGCTCTTGGAGTCAAGGTGAGCCTGTCATCTGGATCCCATCCACAGTCCAATGGCCAGTGCAAACATGCCAACCAGGAGCTGGAGACGGCGCTGTGGTGTGTGGCTTCTTCCAATTTGACGGCATGGAGTTCCTTCCTACCATGGATCGAGTACGCCCACAATTCGACGGTCTCTTCGGTCATAGGTATGTCCCCATTTCAAGCCTCTCTTGGGTATTCTCCCCCTTTGTTTCCCGAGGAGGAGGGCGACATCGCCGTGCCATCTGTGCGGGCACACATGAGACGCTGTCATCATCTATGGAGGGCAACTCGGGCTGCGCTACATCGTACAGTCGAACGCAATACTGCCGTGGCAAATCGTCATAGGACCCCGGCGTACCAGGTGAGTCAGCAGGTTTGGCTGTCTACAAAGAACATTAATCTGAAGACTGAGCGCAGGAAGATGCAGCAGCGGTTTATTGGGCCATTCGCCATCTTTCACATCATCAACCCTATGTTGGTATGGCTGGATCCCCCCACCCCCGCATATTTCCCACATTTCATGTGTCGCAAGTCAAACCTGTGTCTTCCAGCCCCCTGTGCTCTCCTCCCAGGTCACCACTGCCCCCTAGGATGATCGAAGGCAGCCCAGCATGGAGTGTGACTGCTATCCTGAATGTCCGCCGCCGGGGCCGTGGGCTGCAATACCTGGTGGACTGGGAAGGCTATGGCCCGGAGGCCAGGTCCTGGGTGTGTCCTGCCTGTGTGCTCAATAAAGATCTCATCAGGGAGTTCCATCGGATGCATCCAGGTAGGCTGGAACGACCGCCAAGAGGCGCTCATTAGGGGGGGAGTACTGTCATGGTCTGCTCTGCTCAATATCCGCAGCTGCACGCACACCTGATCCTCATTAGGCTGGGCCTATATCTTCCATGCTGCCCAGAGTGGCAGTGCAGAGATGTCTCACTGCGCTCCAGGAGAGCTTCATCGCCGAATCGTCTCAGCTACCAAAGCCACAGCCGAGCCAGCCCTCACCTGCACCGGAAAGATCCAACCTAACCCACCACATAAGCACCATTGCCAACTTACCTCTTTCTACTAGTCCCCTGTGCACAGGCGGAGTCCGTGGCAGCGGAGTCTCTTCCTCTTCCTCCCAGGTGGCGGACTTACCAGCTCCTTCTCCTCACTACCAACCTCTACACTCTCCTGCCGGGACTATACCACCGTCTGAAGAGCACTGTCTCCCTGGCCACAGCCGCAACGCCGAACCGGAGAACTTCACCATCTGTTCCCACAGTCAGCCACACAGTAACTGTTTAACTCCAGTCGTGACGCTCAGTAACCACCTCTCTCTGTGTGTCTCCAGGGTTGCCAGGCCAAACGGTGTCTCGCTCAGTTCCTGGCAGTTCCAGCCTGCACTCACACCACAATTCACTCACATTGTTGTTAATGAACTTTATTGTATCAATTTGGAGTCTGTGCCTCGTCACTGGGTCAACAATCATGTCAGTGACCTCAAGCTGAAGCGCACTTGGGTTCTGCAGCAGGACAATGATCCAAAACACACCAGCAAGTCCACTTCTGAATAGCTTAAGAAAAACAAAATGAAGACTTTGGAGTGGCCAAGTCAAAGTCCTGACCTGAACCTAATTGAGATGCTGTGGCATGACCTTAAAAAGGCAGTTCATGCTTGAAAACCCTTCAATGTGACTGAATTACAACAATTCTGCAAAGATGAGTGGGCCAAAATTCCTCCACAACGCTGTAAAAGACTCATTGCCAGTTATCACAAACACTTGATTGCAGTTGTTGCTGTTAAGGGTGGCCCAACCAGTTATTAGGTTTAGGGGGCAACCACTTTTTCACACAGAACCATGTAGGTTTGGATTTTTTTAACCCTTAATAATAAACACCTTCATTTAAAAACTGCATTTTGTGCTTACTTGTGTTATCTCTGTCTAATATTTAAATATGTTTGATGATCCGAAACATTTAAGTGTGACATACAAAAAAATGAGAAATCAGGAAGGAGCAAACACTTTTTCACACCACTATTTTTATACTGAAGGCAGTATCTGTCACACTGTCAAAAGGGAAATCTCAGTAAGATAAAATATCTTAAATCAAGGCTTTATGTTTGTTTTTCTCTCACAAGATAATTTTAACAAGAATTTCTTCTTGTGCAGTTTTCTGTAAGGTTTTACTTGCTTAACAGAAGTTTTTACTTGTTTTAAGCAATTTAATCTTACTTTGTTGGCAGATTTTTTTTCTAATTTTAACTCGAATTATCTATTACCAGAATTTTTTTGTTTATTTTAAATAAAATTATCTACCAACAGAGCAAGAAAATATGACTTATCAAATTGCATAAAACAACTTAAAACTATTGGAAAGCATGTAAAGTTTTCTTGCATATAAACTGCACAGCAAGAATAAATATCTTGTCAGACAAAAAAAAACAAAAAAACAAGCATAAACAGCCATAATTTATTTCATTTTACTTATATTTGACTTTTTGCAGTGTAGTTATGTATTTTTTAGCTCAAAGTTGGATTATTTCTCAGAGAAACAACAATGAGGCTGTAGTGACTCAGGAGGTAGAGCAGGTCACCCAATAACTGGAGGGTTGGCAGTTCATATCCCACTCCCCCCACTTTGCTGTTGTGTCCTTAGGCAAGACACTTTGCCCACCTTACCTCCAGTGTGTTCATGGTTCATGACACTGATGTATGAATGTGAATAAATGCTCGGTGGGAGTCAGAGAGGCAGTTGGCATGGATTGGCAGCCATATTTCTGTCAGTCTGCCTCAGGGCAGCTGTGGCTACAGAGGTAACTTACCACTATCATTGTCTGTGAAGTGAATAAATTACGGACTCATTGTAAAGTGTCTTTGGGTGTCTTGAAAAGTGCTATATAAATGCAATCCATTATTAAAAACATAGCTTTTACACATTTTTAAACTGAGATTCTGTATTCTGTGAAATCTGAAATTTCTAGGTATGCAGTGTGGTATTTTTTTTCCTTGTAGTATTAAACATCAGTAGTTTGAAGGTATTATCAAGGTAAAAAATCCCAGTGTTATGATAACACTAATGTCCACAACATTGCGGCACCGAGCAATAGTTAAAACCCTCTATCCCTTATTTGGCTGTGAGAAAGTTGGCAACCCTAAGCAGGGCAGAGCTTTTAAATCATGTGACAGAGTGCTGTACAATATAGCCCCCCAAATAAACAAAAACTACATATAAGATAAAAATCGATGAATACTTCACCAATAGAGATCTGACACATATATGGCAGGGCATCCAGCAGAGGCGGTCATGAACCACCTACAATGATGAGCGCCTCCTTGGCTGAGGATCTCGACCACTTTTACACCCGCTTCGAATCAACAGGAACAGACAAAGACCACACATTCACTGTTTCAGCACATGAAGTGAGGCACAGTCTGTGATAGTCAGGAAAGGCAGAGGGGGGCCAGGCGGGGTTCCAGGGATGGTGATCAGAGACTCTGCCCACCAGCTTGCAGATGTCGTTACAGGCATCTCTAGCACATCTCTGTCCAAAGCCACTAAACCGATCACCTTCAAATCTGTCATCATTATCCCTGAGCTCAAAAAAGCAACATCTGCACCCAAAACGACTGCAGACCTGTGGCACTTACCCCCATCATTGCTAAGTGCTTCGAGAGGCTGGTGGTGAAGCACATAAAAACTGCTCCACCCTCACCACCAAAAAAAAAGGACCAGCATCAATATGCCTACAGCCCAAACAGGTCCACAGAGGGTGCTACCAAACTCCTCAACCTTGGTCTCAGCAACACACTGTGTGCATGGATTAAAGTCTTTTTATCTGACTGTCCATAGTCAGTCAGACTGGGTCCACATTTATCCTCCAGTCTGTCTCAGTACTGGCACACTACAGGGCTGTGAGCTGAGCCTGTTACCCTACTCCATCTACACATATGACAGCATCTCCATTCAGCACTCAAACACAATAATAAAATTAGCTGATGACACAACTGTGGTGCTACAGATCTCCAGTGGCAATGAAGAGTGTCTACAGAGATGAAGTTGGCAGACAGGTAACCAGGTGCACCAAAAACAACCTGATCCTGAATGTCAAGAAAAAGAAAGAAATCATAATTGACTTCAGGAAGCATAAGGAAGGCATAAGGAAGACCATCCCCTTTCCTTAACCATCAAGGGTGAGGAGGTTCAGAGGGTCTCCTGTTTTACATTTCTGGGAACTCGTGTTACACAGGATCTCAAATGGGGAGAAAACACAACTGTCATGGTCAAAAAAGCACATCAGTGATTCATTTTTTTTTAATGAAGATTAAGAAAAGCAACTTGTGTGGTGAGCTGCTAAAGGCCTTTTATCATTGCTCTATGGAGAGTGTTTTAACTTAGTGCATCACAGCATGGTATGCCAAGTGCACAGAGAATGACAAGAAAGCTTTTAAATAAGTCATAAGAACTGCTGAAAAAATGAACCGACTCCTCTGCCTTCGCTGGATGATATTTTCAGGACCCGTTGTCTCCGCCAAGCAAGCAGTATTCTGCAGGATGGAACGCACCCTTGGCACCACCTTGTCTCCCTGCTCCCAACTGGCAGGCGTTACAGGGCCCACAGAGCTCTTACCGCCTGATTGCAGAACATTTTTTTTTCCCCAAGCCCATAACAGAACTCAATAGGCATCTGTCTCCCTCAGACAGAACGACTGCATTGCTTTAGATCATTTTAACAATGTGGAACACAGGTGTTCTTATATGGAACTTATGTTCCACATAACTTCACCTCTGATGTGTTAAGTATTTCTGTGTTCATGTATAGTTTGGGTGTGTGTGGGAGCGCACACGTGCATACGTGTGCGTGTGTGTGTGTGTGTGTGTGTGTGTGTGTGTGTGTGTGTGTGTGTGTGTGTGTGTGTGTGTGTGTGTGTGAGCATTGTTTTTAGAGGCTGCACAAGCTAATTTTGTTGCGCTGTTTTTACTGTGGAATGACAATAAAGGTGATTCTGAAGTGTGAAATACTGTCCCTTCTGACAAATTATTCCCTAATCTCTGCATGCTTCATAATGATAAATATCCTATTATGGCCACTTTACAGAGCATGGAAATAACTGGATGACCACTGAGAGATCAAAATTGGCCCAAATTCTCAACAGTCTTCTAAAGCATGGAAAAAAGCTGTTTCTCTGTAAATGTTTGGAAAATCAAAAATTCAAATTTCGTGAACTTTCATTTCAATCTATAGAGATCTTTGAAAGATCCTGGAGAGATCACTGAGGGATCATTGAGAGTTTCTTGTGTGACCAAGGAGGTTACTGAGCATTTGAGAAGTTTCTAGTGCTCTTCTACCCCTTTACACAGCAGTGGAGATTGTTGAGAGATTGTTTAGGATCTCCACGCTGTGTAAAGGGGATATAAGTGATGTCAGTCAATACCAACACAACAAAATAATCCCACACAGTAAATTGTTACAAAGAGCTTTCCATGGTGTACTTGTAAAATGTCATTGGCAGATGGACGTGGACTGCTGGCGTGGGCCTGAAGTTTTGAAAGCTTAAATATCTTGGGGGAATGCTGCAAAACCAGTATTGTTCTGGTCTATTGGGGTGAAATGACAGCTCTCAGTATGAAGGATGATCTAGGTCTGGCCTATTTAAATAACGGCCCGCGGGCCACATGCAGCCCAGAACCAACCTCCATGTGGCCCAGGCCACGCCAAGGTGTTCAGAAGCACCCTGCCCATGTGAGCATTCCAGTCGGCAGGCAGAGTGTCTCTAGCGTCACTGTCCGAGAGAAGCATAAGCTTATTAAAGTACTTTAAACGCAGAAAAAAACAGAAGACGTATGTAAGCAGTATGTAAGCACATTTATGGTGGCTTTAACCCCCTGGTAACGGGAACAATAAAGAGTCACTTAGCAAACAGGTGTGGTTAGGATTCATACTTTATGCAGGGAAAGGCAAGAGTGACTGAATCGCTGAGGATTGACTTCACCAGCTACAATATTCATCCATCCATCCAGATGGATGGATATCATGTACCTGGCAAGTTAAGATGACCGAAATTCACAAAGTCAATGACTTTAATCCATCAACAGCTTTCAGACAGACTAAATGTGCCAACATTTGGATTTCAAAATAAGGGAGGTTTTTTCTGCTGTCTGGGTGGTGAGGAGAGTACTAAAAAACTATAAATGCATAGAAATTTTTTAACAGAAATAACTGCATCTTTGGTCATTTAAGTTATTTTATTTCATTAAATATAATTTTATTCATATTTTTTCTTTGAAATCAGAGTTAAATTAATGTTCTGTTCAGGCTCTGCAAAATTATGGTCAAGTGTAAATTGTATAAGAAAAAAACATCAAAATTTTACCACAATTTGTTTCAAATTTATTTTTTAAAAAAAACAGTAATTTTATTTTTTTTAAAAATAAATAAAAATTAGCCATAAAAAAATCCACAAATTTATAATAAATTCTCAAATGTACAAGAAAAGTCAATTTTACAAGAAGAAATTACAATTTTGAGGAAATGGTTTCAAATTTGGATAAATTTACAGAGAAAAGTAGAAAATTATAAGAAAATTGCTATAAATGTTGGAAAAAAAACTTTAAACCTTCAAGACTGAAGTCATTACTCAAGTTTTTAAGTGGGTGCTCTTTGTACCCTTAAAGGTCTGATGACATGATTTTGACATTTTTTAGCATCTTGTGTAAACCCAAAAGTCATTGTCGATGATCAATATAATATTTACAACCACGCCTGCATAAACTAGTTATCATCAAAAAACCGCAGCTGCTGACTGGACTGTGGTGCTGCCCACTGAATGAAAGGCGGCACCACCGTGACGTAAGCGACAGAACGGATGCCGGTGTTGTTGACTGGAATGACAGCAGCTTTGTAGCTCACAGTTTCTCTGGTTTCTGTTTTAATTTTATGGCTATGCCTTCGCGTTGTGTTGCAGGCTTAGATAAACAGCAGGCCGTGAAAGACCACATCACAAGATTCAGCTCCAGCTATCATAAGCCTCCTTGTGCGCTCCTCGTGCGCTTTTATACAGGAGGAGCACATGAGGAGGGGAAGGATTAATGGATTTCCGCGCAGCTTTGACCTACTTTCTGTGATCGCATGCTGACGCTCGCCAGTCCAGCCACATCCTCTCTCTCCTTATCACTAGCTGATTCAAACTCCCGCTGATCATCTTTCCCGGTCCTCGCCCAGGTGCTTCTCATCACACCATCACCAGCAGTGCGAGTACTTAGCGGCCATTTGTCAGTCACACACTGCTGGTCCATTGAATTGTCATCTGTGCTGTTAGTCTGCCAGTATTTTCAGCACTCTCACGACACGCTAGTCACTCCATGTTCGCCGTGGTTCTCGTGCGTCCTTGAAGCGATGTCGGCTCTGGAGCGCAACTGTGACTAACACGTCTCCTCTCATTTGTTCTCTGGGCAATGCCGGCCCCTAAACGCCATCAGTAAGTGTGTTTGTGTTTTTTGTACATCTTCACCTTTTTGGGAATTGTCTGTTTTTCTGTATTAAATGTGCTGTGGTGAACCCTGCACGTAAATCTTTGTTATTTCATCCTCCCTCTCCGTGCCCTGTGTAAGAGCACACAGAGGGTCATGATGAATGTATTTATGCGCAGGATTCACCACAGCACATGTATTGAACATAAGAATGATGACAACAGTTCCCAAAAAGGTGAAGACTTACAAAAATAAACAGAAACACTTATAGTTGGCGTTCGGGGCTGACATTGCCCAGCGAACATGGAGAGGAGACGTGTTAACCATGGTTGCGCCCCAGGGCCGACATCACTTCAAGGGGCGCAACAGAACCACGGCTGTGTGGAGTGGCTAACACATCATGATAGTGTTGGCAATATTGGCTGGCTGACAACACGGCAGATGATGCACACAAAACATGAACAGCTGACTGTCAAAGAGAAAGGGCACGTGTTCGAACCAGCGAATCTTGGACAGTGCCCACCTGAAAGTGGGTCAAAACGCACATAAAACACATGTACAAAACAAAAACAACAAGAACTCAAAAGATAATACATAATAAAACCAATGCCTGAGCCACAGAGAATACACTGCTATGATTTTATTGAAAAATCGGGTTTAAATAAATTATATTTATGAACAAATAATTTGTTGCAATATCTGTAACAAAAGCATAACACTAGGTGTTCCCCTGTCGTGTGTTTGTCGCTGCTGCTGCGGTGGGCATGTGTGCCTCTCCACTGTCACCCTCTGAGTCTGACTCGCTAGGCACAATGCCCGCTTGGCACAGCTCAAACCTATACAGTCTGATGCCCCCAGATTCTTCATTGTCATCCCATTCTTCGGAACTATAATCGTCTGAAGATTGGACAACACAAACCAATTCCAGACTACATGTGCTGGAACGATCGTTGATGTTTTCTACCGCTTCCATCCTGTGTGTACAATGGGCAGCCAAGCACTGTGTTCTGTCGATGATGTTACAACATGGCGGGGGGGGGGGGGGGTTTCCAGCCACTGACACAATTGGTGACGTGGCTCTCATGAAAATGTTGGATATTTGAGTGAAAAAAAGCTTGTTTGACATAGAACTGCACAGACCAACCTATTTCATCATATTCTATTATGTGTTGAAAAATTAGATGAAGTCAAAAACGTGTCATCAGAACTTTAACTAAACTAAAAAATTTTGCTTGACTGATGTGTGTAATGGAATGTGTACTTATAAAAAGAGGTTCCTACTTAAATGTGGTGAGACAAACTACAATAGTGGATGTGCAATGTTTGTTAATGTTAATCTTTTCTTTGGGGGGGGGGGTTGTGCACTGAAGTGTTTGACAGTTCATTTTTTATTCAGCTAAATGTACTTTGTAATGTGCCAAGGTCAGTTATGACCAGGATGTAGTATATTTTATTTCAAAAGGGAAACAAATGTTAATGCTACTAACAGTGCACAATGACTTTTTTATGCACTTTGAGATATGCCTGATGTGACCAAAATGGTTGTTTACAGATTTTTTTTCATTCTATTTATTTAATTGTTGTTCAAGAGGAAAAATATTTCTACTACTTCAAGTTCTGCTCAACCCCAGCACTGTTATTGTGTTTTTATGCACTTTTGATGTGCCTTTATCATGTGCCAAGCGCACATTTAAAACCAAGACAATGAATAAAAAATGCATATTTTTCATTATATTGATCTGTGTTGGTTTGAAATTTGTCATTCAACAGATCTCTGAACATGTGCGGCCCAGTTACATGTCTTGATTTCAAATTGTGGCTCAACTGATTTTGTAATTGAATAGCCCCGATTTAGGTTCTTATCCTTACCATTCACCTTGAACTGTGGCATATAAGCAAAACAATAACACTGTTAGTAACAAGTGACAGAAAATGCAGGTCTTTATCCTGTGGGGGTCTGACCTCAGCCATCAAAGTTAGGGTGACAATCTCTGGGAGGGACTCCTCTCTACTGATAAAAGCCAGTTGAGCTGGTTCTGATGATGATGATGCTGTGATACTAGTGTACTTATAACGTGAACCCAATTAAGAGACAAAAAGAAAAATCTGTTGGTCAGCTTTTAGTGTTGTCTTTCAGCATGGGTCAGTGGTGTTGCATAACACTACATTTTAACACTGGATTACAGCCACTAAAAAAGGATACATTAGAGGAAATAACACTGGTTTATGATTATTAAATTATACTGTTGTGAGGATGTGTAACTTGGTGTACATGTGCCTCACACTGTTTTATTTATTTTTTGTATAAGAACTCGCTACACCTCCCTTAAGTTATGCCACGTGCCATCCTGCCTCAAATCCTCCACCATCATCCCTGTCCCCAAGAAGCCACGGATCACTGGACTTAATGACTACAGACCTGTAGCGCTCACCTCTGTAGTCATGAAGTCCTTTGAGCGCCTGGTCCTGTCCCACCTCAAGTCCATCACCACCCCTCTCCTGGACCCGCTGCAGTTTGCCTACCGAGCCAACAGGTCTGTAGACGATGCAGTCAACCTGGCCCTCCACTCCATCCTGCAGCACCTGGACTCCCCGGGAACCTACGCCAGGATCCTGTTTGTGGACTTCAGCTCCGCATTCAACACCATCCGCCCCGCTCTGCTCCGGGACAAGCTGTCCCTGCTGAACGTGCCTGACTCCCTCTGCAGGTGGATCATCGACTTCCTGACGGACCGGAGGCAGCATGTGCGGCTGGGAAAGACTGTCTCAGACTATACTAGCATCAGCACCGGATCACCCCAGGGCTGTGTACTTTCCCCCCTACTCTTCTCCCTTTACACCAACTCCTGCACCTCCAGCCACCAGTCTGTCAAGTTGATCAAGTTTGCGGACGACACCACCCTCATCGGGCTCATCTCCAACGGCGACGAGTCCGCCTACAGGAGAGAGGTGGCCCAGCTGGCGTCCTGGTGCAGCAATAACAACCTGCAGCTGAACGCTCTGAAGACAGTGGAGATGATTGTAGACTTCAGGAAAGTCACTACTCCTCTGCCCCCCCTCACCCTCTCAGGCTCTCCCATCACCACTGCTGATTCCTTCCGCTTCCTAGGCACTACCATCACCAGGGACCTCAAATGGGAGCTGACCATCAGCTCACTCATCAAAAAAGCCCAGCAGAGGATGTTCTTCCTGCGGCAGCTGAGGAAGCTCAAGCTACCCACCAAGATGTTAGTGCAGTTCTATACAGCCATCATCGAGTCCATCCTCACCACCTCCATAACCGTGTGGTACGCAGGAGCCACTGCCAGGGACAGACTAAGGCTGCAGCGCGTCGTGCGCACTGCTGAGAAGGTGATCGGCTGCAAGCTCCCATCTCTCCAGGATCTGTACATCTCCAGGACCCGGAGGCGTGCTGGCCGGATCATAGCTGATCCCTCACACCCTGGTCACGTACTGTTTGCCCCCCTCCCCTCTGGTAGAAGACTTCGGTCCATCCAGACTAAAACCTCCCGTCACATGAACAGCTTCTTCCCCTCTGCCATTAGACTGCTGAACACTAAGTGACTCTCGTGCACCATGTACAGCAGCTCAACCAGACTCATGTCAATCATCACTGTTTTCTTCCTGCATTACCGACTGCACTATATAGTTCTCCACAGTATCTGCTGCTGGCTAATATATATTTTAACTGTTGACCAGTATCACTTAATCTTATCCTACACTTTATTACATGTATAGTTTATTTCTCTTATCTTATCATGTTTAATGTTGCAGCATTGTACCGAGACAAATTCCTAGTTTGTGTACTACATGAACAATGGCAATAAACCTGATTCTGATTCTGATTCTGATTCTACTAGTGACATCCTATCCACATCATAACCAGCTACAAACTGCAGCCAGACTGCAGCACAGAGAACTCTTCAACAGCAGCTGCTAGCTCAGATGCTAAAAACAGAGCTAAGTGATGGCATCTGCACCCTAGGCCTGTGCAGTGATACGTAATAAGCTGGATGAAGTCCAGTCTTACCCTTCTCAGTCTAAGTCGCATGACCACATATCACATATACCGTATATCCAGTCTAGTACTTTGTAAATATGACTCAGATCTGTGCAGTCAGATAGCCCTAAAGAATTAGAGCTGTAAGGGTAAAAAAACATCTGCTTTGATTTCATGTGAACCTAGCCTTTAACCAAATTCCAAGCTCATGTTGAAGTTTCATCGCTGTCCCAGCTGTGCTATTCTCCTCCTGTACGCACTTCTTCAGATACATATGGCCCTTTTCCACTAGTACCCACTCAGCCCAACTCACCTTGACTCTATTTGGTTTGTAGGGTTTTCCATTAGTACCTACTACCTGGTACTAGGTACTATTTTGGTACTTACTCGAGTGAGGTTCCAACCATGCTGAGTCGAGCTGAAAATGTGACGTCAATAGATTGCAGGCCACTGATTGGCCAGGGCGTAAAGTCAGTGGATGAGAGCAACATCGTTATAAGATTCAAAACCACTATTTGTAAGTTTTTAATTATTTCTGTAATAATCAATGATGACAATCACAAAACACTCACCATTTTCCCCATGAGCAGCCATCAGCTCGGAGACCTCCTGGTATACTTTCATTTCAGGTAATTCAACTGGCGATGGGGCTGAAAAGTTCATAGGCTGAAAAATTCATATAGTGGTCAAATTTGACCAAATATGGTTATTTTTCAATAGTTTCCCCTTCGGTCCACACACTTCTTCCATCGGTGTTGCAGCACTTGGCTCCCTCTGCTTGAAAAATAAGCTACATTTGGTCAAATTTGACCACTATGAACTTTTCAGCTCCGTCGCTGGCAGAGCGACCTGAAATGAAAAAGTATACCATAAGGTCTCCAAGCTGATGGCTTATCACGGGGAAGATGGTGAGTAATTCTGTGCTTTGCTTTTATTTTGTGCTTGCTGTAGTAAGTATTCGCTTCTGACAGCAAAACGTCAGTATGTCAACAACATAATGGGATAACGGGCCACCTTCCTGTAATGAACCCACTCACCTTGAGGTTGTACTCAGTTGTAATGGAAAACGACCAAAACCGTGTCAGGCCAAGTAGAGTCAGGGTGAGTCAAACTGAGTAGGTGCTAGTGGAAAAGTGGCTATAGCTACTAAATACCTGGAAAAGAGTTATCATATACTATGCCTGACAAAAAAAAAAAAAAAAATAGAAAAGCACTCAGGGCTCATTTCCACCAAAATAAGAGCCAGTGCTAGTTTGGTTCTGGGGCTGGTGTCAGTGCTTAACCAGTTCAACTGTAGTGCCTCATAAGAACCAGTTGGTTTTCCACCGATATGGAGCTAGTCGGGGATTATGTCAGGGCTACGTCATTGCGTAGTGTGAAGCACCTTTATGCAACCCCACAGAACACCACTGAAGAAGAAGTAGCAGCACTACCTTGTCAACAGCTTGTCAACATGAGAAGTTTGTTGTGTCTTTGGGAGCGCTGCTTTTATTGTTCCAAACCTGTATTACCATCCAAAAACAGTTTTATTCTTAATGGCTGAGAACAGCGGCTACGTTTAAGGAGACCGGTAATTATCAATATTTCAGTTATCGGCCGTTGTTAGATCAAGTCTGTAGTGAGAGCATTAACTACACTTTTAAACACAATATTTATATCAGTTCTGTAATAGGTGGTGTTACGTGCATTACGAGATGGAGGTCGCCTGTTATGTCATGCAAAAAGTGATCAGCTGCCCAAAAAATGATCACCAGGGGCCATATTGTTATGGGTTTATATTAGCCGTTAAATATATATATATTTCAACAGATAAATAGTACTTAGTTAGGTATAATAAGATATATTTAACACTTATGATGCATTTTGAACCCAAAACAAACTTGATCTAGGATTAACCCCTTGCACTCTGGTCAATTTCCCTAAAAACGCTTAAAAATAATGTACCCAAAGTAAATCAAAAGCTGTTCTTCAACCCTTTGCAGCATCTTCATGGGGTTGGTCTCATTTAAAAGAAAACTCTTTGAATTTTTTGGCAAAACAGTCATAATCTCTCTAAGTGCTCCAGCCACTGAGTAACAGTCATCTAAACATACTGAACTTGAAGAAAATAAATTTCGCTTGGGTGTTTTTTTGGATACAAATGTTTGCAAATAACACACAGCTGTCAGATCCGGGCTGGAAAATGCAACAGAAATGTAGAACCAAGTGTTATCCAGCTGAGGTCAAAATTTTGTAACAATACCACAAAAAATGAATATATTACACAGCTTTTTTCTTAGGTTGTTCCCAGGCGTTTTTGAACTGTGCCAAATTATGCCAAATGGCACAGTTTGGTAAAACTCTGTAACTTTTGAATGATTCTATATAGAAGCTTCATCTTGGGCTCTAATGAAAGGTGAAGGGCTGTGTGGGGGGGGGGGTTGTTTATTCATTCATGAATAAATGAAAAAAATCTCCGTCGTGCGCCCTAGGACACAGAGACGTGACCGCCCGCGGTACACTGGAGTGCAAAAGGTTAAAAGCAATTAAAATAATGCAGTCACAAGGTTACATGGAAAAGTGCATAGATTTACTGCATATATAATCGATCAAACTTTATTCTAGACTCATGGTCCATCAAAATAAATACAAAAAAAAATAGACAAAAAACAAGACAATTAAAACAGTTAAAAACAATTAAAACAATTAATAAAAGAAATACAAATACAGTACAGACTACAGATATACATGAAGATACTTTATCAATATATATTCTATGTACCTCCAAACAACAATGTTTTTGCACATAAATTTGCAATCAGATAAATTCTATATATTGTTTTCCAAACTGTAACACTTTGGCCAACGCTATAATTTTTCAGACGCGATAAAACCTGAAAACATTTAGACACATTGTGGGTGGACTGAGACCAGGCAGTCCACCTTTAACAAGCGGGCGCTCCTGGCTCCTGTAGACTGTGATCACTTTTTGGCACGACACTGGGTTTCACCACCCAGCCTACCCCACGCAGAAGTGGTTGATGAAACCCTTTTCGGACACAGGCAGACTCACCCCTGAACAACATAACTGCAACTACCGGATGAGCCGTGCACGTTCAGTTGTGGAAATGGCTTTCAGCTGCTTGAAAGGACGATGGAAGTCCCTCCTGACAAGGAATGACTGCAGACTGGAGCTGAGCAAGAAAATGGTGCTCACCTGCTGCATACTTGATATTATTTGTGAGTAACATGGTGACAACTTTGGACTCCCAGACACACCTGATCAGTCAGCCTCCAGTTCAACCACTACCTGACCATGCCAGTGTGGAATGACATTAGGCCAGCTTTAATGGAGTATTTTAACAGTGGGGAGCAATAACCTGTTTAATGCCTGCCATATCATTTACAAAATGTAACATATGTGAAGTAGTTCAAAATAATTAATGAATAAAACATTCAGCTGACAATCAGTCCTCAGTGTACTCTGTTTTAAAGTATTTATGGTGTATTTACATATTTCATAGGCACATTTACCAAGTTGTTAAATGTATATGCCTTCTGTACTTGTATGTCATCTATTGTGGTTAAAGTACTGATTCAAGTTTTTATTCATGTAAGGGTAACAAGAGACAGACTGTAAAGTGTAAAAGTTAAAAGTACTTTCCCCAGAACTGATCTTGTCCAGAGCTGATAGAATGTCATGTGGTATGTTGTCAAAAGAATATAAACTCATTATCATTTTTGAAGCTGGCAATTTAGAACATTTTCCACAGAAAAAGTGCATAGATTTAAAGTTTGTTGCTGCTTGTTCTTTAGAAAATGTGAAAAAAGTTGTCAAAAATATGAGTAAGTCCACAAATACCTATAAATACTAAACTGACCAAACCATAATGACAATGTTTTATCGGGCTTTTATTGAATCTGTTTTATCCTTTTCTTTAGTGTCATGGTTTGGTCAGATAAAACTGAAACAGAGGAAATCCTTGGATCAGGTAGTTAGATGGTCCAGTCATTTGCTTGGTGAGTCACAGCTGAGCCTGACATCCCTGTACACCAGACAGGTACAGAGGATGGCTACCTCCATTTTAAATGATGACTCCCACCCTTTGCACTGCCACTTTCAGCTTCTTCCCTCCAGACGGAGGTTTGCTGTCCCAAAATGTAAAACCCAGCGCTACAAAAGCAGCTTTGTTCCTGCTGCTGTTAAAGAGTTGAACAAGATGTAACAATATATTGCACATAATTTAGTTATCTATTTATTAATTTTTATTTTATATTTGTTTATTTTTGTAGGTTTTTTTATTTGGGTTTTAAATCTTTAATTGGGTTTTAGACTTCAGACTTTTATTGAGTTTTTTTTAATCTCTTTTTTTTTTTTTTGTTACTTATTTGTACCCGTAGGTAGATTTGGTTTGCAGTCTGGTGACAAGCCACCGGCTGCTGGTCGCTGCATGTGCGAGCGCCCTAAACCTACATGTTTTTGGTGTGCGGGAGGAAACCGGAGAAATCCCGGAGTAAACCCGCGCAACACGGGGAGAACATGCAAACTCCACACAGCTCACTGTTGGTCGGGGGCTGGGATCGAACCCACGATCTCATGATCCCCGCGATCCCCCGGCCGAGGGTAAAACTGTGCTGCCACAGTGCTAAACCACTGCTCCACCGTGCAGCCCAAACTGAACCTGATATCAACCTGGGTTGATATCAGTGTAGTCAGGCGTTTACTTGGAGCTGGTGTACTTGGTAACAGCCTTGGTTCCCTCAGACACGGCGTGCTTGGCCAGCTCACCGGGCAGCAGGAGGCACACTGTGGTCTGGATCTCCCTGGAGGTGATGGTGGAGCGCTTGTTGTAGTGGGCCAGACGAGAGGCCTCGGAGGCGATGCGCTCAAAGATGTCGTTGACAAAGGAGTTCATGATGCTCATGGCCTTGGAGGAGATACCGGTGTCAGGGTGGACCTGCTTCAGTACCTTGAAAACGTAGATGGCGTAGCTCTCCCTCCTGGTCTTCCTCTTCTTCTTGCCTCCTTTACCGGTGGTCTTGGTCACGGCTTTCTTGGAGCCCTTCTTGGGCGCAGACTTGGCGGGTTCAACCCAAACTTTGACTTAGTTTTTAAATTTTTTAATATGACCCTTCTCTCTTATGTCTTTGTTTTTTCTCTTATCTCTTTGTCTTATGTCCTGATTGGTGGAGCCTTGAGCACTTTTATCGTGTTTATAGTCAGCTTCATGTGTGCCTGTGTTTGTGTTCATGTTGAATGTAATTGTGGTTTGTAAATATGTGTTTAAAATGATGTCACCTGACTGCAAAACAAATCTACCTACGGGTACAAATAAAGTAACCTGAACCTGAAATACCTGATATATTGTCCAATACCTGAAAAAATGAACTTAAGTGCAGTAATTCAGTACTTGTACTTTCACTTCCCACCACTACAATGTTATAGTGATTTGCATTGTTTATCCTGAATAGCTTTACATTTCATGCATATGTTTGGTATGAGGATAACAATTACTTAATGTAGAAGCAGAAAAACACTTAAGGAAAGAAAGCTTTTATTTACAAAATGTGCAAAAATTTAAGACTGCTACACAAGAAATATTATGTACACAGCCAAAAATATCAATGCTGTGATAGTTACTTTGTTTGCAGTCCCTCAAGCACTGACACAACGTGTCCCATCAGTCCAACAAGGATATTGGTCCTGTCCTCCATCTTCTGGATGCTTTGCAGCAAAGCGGAGGTCAGCTGCTCCTCCCTCCTGCTCTGCTCCTGCTGTCTCTCATCTGACCTCTCCAGGTAGTAAAGTAGGAGGTCCATGTTTGTGTCCCACTTCAGTTTCCCTGCTTTAAAGTGCAAAAATAAGCAATATGAAATAACCACACACTGACAAATGCAGGAATTGTCAATCCAAGATTGAATGTGTCTATTGAACATCCATTTACTGTTAGTGGCATCACAACATTCAATTCAAGTGTATAATTGATTTAATTCACTCCTTCATTTGTGTGACTGGGTCATGATCTGAACATATATGACCTACTCTGGTCCGATGAGAGTAGGAAGAGCAGGAGGAGGACAAGCTTGGTGCTGGTGAAGGTGAGCTGGACACCACAGGTCTGGGTGGTTCTCCCTCATCATCCAGGTGTGATAAATCTGTAAATACAAAAAACGTGTTTTGGTTTGTGCAGTGTCCAACTTGAGCCCGCCATTAAATGTGCAGACATA
The DNA here is from genome assembly GCA_020510985.1 of Pholidichthys leucotaenia. Lineage (NCBI taxonomy): Eukaryota > Metazoa > Chordata > Actinopteri > Cichliformes > Pholidichthyidae > Pholidichthys > Pholidichthys leucotaenia. Next base: position 176,678,656 of record CM035848.1, read on the forward strand.
GAAGGCAATTTTTTTCAATATCAATATTAGCAAAGCTTACATGTCTGATTATGGAATAGAAGAATAGGAATAGAAAAGGCTTCATTGTCACTGTACAGTTGTACAGTACAATGACATTGAAGGTGCTCCACCAGGCTACTGCGCAATAAAGTAAGAGAAGGATTAGATAAAATACGGTTACACAACACATAATTAAACACAAGTGAAATTTTTAAAAAATGGCCCAAGATTATGGAAATATTACCAAAATAGTAAAAAAAGATGACGTTATTAGCATCTTTGGTAGAAAAATCTCCCATGACACAATGCAAGGCACCCATTCACACGCAGTACTGATACCACAAAAAGCGTATTTTGCGCTGGATGTCTTTATAAAAAAAGTATTGTGTAAGATGCTAAGATTTTTGTTCTAGTTTCTCAAACGCACATTTCTTTATGGCGAGGAGAAACGTTTGTGGTAAAAACACTGTTAGCTTGTTAGCATAAAATACTATAGTCACAAGAGTGAGTAAAAAAATATTCGCACTTTGGCCGTTACATATCAATACAAGCGATATACATTTGTCAGCAGAGACGGCCTGTTCATTTCTTTATGGTGAGGACAAACGTTAGGTCATAGTAAAAAGTACTGTTAGCTTGTTAGCATAGCTAACGGAAAATATTGTAGTATTTTAGTATACTATATATATTCGCACTTTGGCCGTTACATATCAATACAAGCAGATATAGTATATGTATATACACTACCGTTCAAAAGTTTGGGGTCACTTAGAAATTTCCTTATTTTTGAAAGAAAAGCACTTTTTTTCAATGAAGATAAATTTAAACTAATCAGGAATACACTCTATACATTGCTAATGTGGTAAATGACTATTCTAGCTGCAAATGTCTGGTTTTTGGTGCAATATCTACATAGGTGTATAGAGGCCCATTTCCAGCAACTATCACTCCAGTGTTCTAATGGTACAGTGTGTTTGCACATTGCATCAGAAGGCTAATGGATGATTAGAAAACCCTTGTGCAATCATGTTAGGTCTGCAATGCTGTAATTTCTGCAAATGGAGGATTCTTTGACGAAAGCAAAGTTTGAAGGAAAAAATTATTATTTCAAACACAAATCATTATTTCTAACCTTGTCAATGTCTTGACTATATTTTCTATTCATTTTACAACTCATGGTGGTAAATAAAAGTGTGACTTTTCATGGAAAACACAAAATTGTCTGAGGTGACCCCAAACTTTTGAACAGTATATTCGTTAACTTTTGGCATTTTAAAGACAACACACTTACCAGTGTGTTTTGAGCAGTTTGTTGTATGGGCTAAATTAAAAATAAATTAATTAAATCACCCTTTATTGTCATTCCACCATACAACAATCATGTACAGTAAAACGAAATTGTGTTTTTCCTATCTACAGTGTTAATTACACACACCCCATATGTAGAATCAGAGGGCCGCTGCCATGCAAGGCGCCGCCACAGATTTCCCTCCTCCATTCCATTATTGCTGAGCACCAAGCTGGACAGCAGGAAATTCCGCTTTTATATGGTCTTCGGCATGACTCGGCTGGGATTTGAACCCCTGCCTCCCGGGTGTGGGGCGGATGCTCTGCCAACTGAACCACCACTCCGGTAACTAACCCGGACTAACCCATGGCAGTTACGATGGTCCGGCTGGCTGGCCTACCCCCCAAAACAGTTCATCAGATGAGTGGCCCCCTCCAGCTTATCTTGTACTTCTGCTCTTGTCCATAGAGCCAAGAAATGTGTCTCCTCTTCACTCCAAATCTGATTGGTTTTGGAATCCATTGCTTGTTCTGCTGTTCATCATGGCGGTCAGTAATGTTTTGAAGCTGGTCAGTTAACCACGCCCATGACTGTGGACGTAACCAACATAAACTGGTGCTGCCGCTGGCCCAGGTAGAAGTTGGGGCCACAATAGTCCCACTTTTGAGAGCCTGTTGGCCAATCCAACACTGCGTTTACCTTGGCCAGGTCGGCAATCAGCACCCCCTCAGCCATGATGAAGCCCAAGAAGGTGGTTGATGGTCTTGAGAACCCACACTTCTCTGCCTTCACGAACAGCTGGTTCTTCAAGAGCCATTGCAAAACAGCCCTTACGTGGACCTCATGTTCCTCTGGCGTGCGGGAGAAAATCAAAATGTCATCAAGGTAGACAAACACGAATTGATAAAGCATGTCGCAGAGGACGTCATTAATTAACCGCTGGAAGACAATGGGGGCATTAGTGAGCCCGAATGGCATCACTAAGTATTCAAACTGGCCCCGATATGTTTTAAAGGCCGTCTTCCATTCATCGCCCTCGCGAATGCAGACCAAAAGATAAGCGTTCCTAAGGTCTAACTTGGTGAACACCCGTGAACGCTGATGGAGCTTGAACGCTGAATTGATCAGTGGCAGAGGGTACTTGTCCTTGATGGTAATAGCATTGAGCTCCCAGTAGTCGATGCACGGGCGCAGCGAACCATCCTTCTTCCTGACGAAGAAGAATCCAGCCCCGAGCGGGGCCGAAGATGGCTGAATGAGGCCAGCGTTCAGCGACTCCTTGATGTACTGCTCTATCGCCTTCCTCTCTGGGTCGGAAATGCTGTACAGCTGGCTAGACGGCAGCCTCGCCCCCAGGATGAGGTCTATAGCACAATCATAAGAGCGGTGAGGCAGCAGTGACATTACTCTTGACTTGCTAAAGACCTCGGCAAAATCGTGATAAGCCCAAGGGAGGAGGCTGAGGTCCGGCGGCTCAGCCCGGGAAGGGGGACCAGAGAGTGATGGGGAGCATTCAGCAGAACGCATACAGTTGGCCATACAAAATGGGCTCCAGGCAGAGATGGTGCTCTTAGCCCAATTGATCATTGGGTTGTGTTTCTAGAGCCACAGGAAACCTAGGACCACCGGGGAAGATAACACTGGGAGAACCAGGAATGAAAGTTCCTCCCGGTGGTTCCCGGAAAGAAGGATGGGTATAGGCACCGTGTTTAGGGTGACAACCGTGACATCGCTGCTGGATATGGCAGTAACTCTCTGATAGCGGGGCAATTTATGCGTGGGAATGCCCACCTGCTTGACGAAAACAGCGTAAACAAAATTATCTTCCGACCCTGAGTCAATCAGCGCCCCAACCCTCCTCTCAACCCCCGGCAATTGCACAAGGGCCGAAATACAAAATTTGTCAGGGGGAGTAGATTTGGTCCCATCCACCAGACCCCCAGCCGTTACTGATGGGCCACGTCTTTTGGCCGCTGGTGGCATTCGTCCAGACTGTGGTTAAGCAAACCACAGTACATGCACACGCTGGCCCTTCGCCTTCGCCGACGCTCATCATCGGTTAGGCTCCAAGAGAGTTCCATCGGTTCGGACAAAGAACCGGCGCCGCCAGCTCAGCGCACAGGCGAGGAGTGGGGCCGCGCTCCTTCACGCGTTCATGGTACCGATTTTCCAGCCCTACCGCCTGATCTATAAGGTCGTTGAGCATCTCTGGAGCAGGATGAACCGCCAGGTCGTCACGGAGTTGGTCGTTGAACGCGTGGAGGAACGCACTGCATAACGCAGTCTCGTTCCACCCCGACTCGGACGCCACAACCCGGAACTCCACTGAAGTACTCAGCCACCGACCGGGTGCCCTGGCGGAGAGTCATTAGGTGGCTCATGACGTTGCCCTGATGCTCGGTCCGGCCAAAAACGCACTTAAATGTGGCCACAAATTGATCAAACGTGTATAGGCGCCCCTTAGGGTTATCTAGAGCAGACTGGGCCCACTCCAGGGCTCGATCCCTGAGCAACAGGGTGAAAAACTGGATTCGAGCTACATCCCCCAGATAGTCCTCCCTGACCTGCTCCAGGTACATCTGCACTTGAAGAAAAAATGGTTTATATTTCCCCACCTCCCCCACGTACGGGGAAGGCATGGGAACGGAGAAAGTATGGCGCATGGCAGTGCGCAGAGCAGGCTGGGGGGGGAACAGCCGCTGGATGTGCCGCGGACCATAAAGTCAACATGTTGGACACCTGTTGCGTCAAAGCAGCAAGCTGCCGCTCGGTCGCTACTAAGCAGTCCATAGCGGATTGCCCCTGCGGTGAGGCACTGGCTGAGCAACCTTCCTGGCTGGCTCATTCTGTTATGGCGTGTTAAGTTCTTGACAGCTCATGCACACGATGCCAAACGCAGGATGAACCACACAGAGGGGCACGTTTGACAGTTTATTAATAGCAAAAACACAGCAGTGCACAGCTACAGAAACAGTCACTCACCAGAGGAAAGAACCTGTGGAAAGAGGATGAGAGCCGTGAGCTGAGGAGTGGAAGAGGGGAAAATGGGCGAGCCAAATTGACACTTACTTGGGAAATCCAGGGATGACCGGCAGGACCCAGCGGGGAATAATGGAGCTGATGGTGCCTGACCGGGGGAATGAAGTTGCTGATGGGTAGTGAGGTGGAGCTGGAGAACACGCGCAGTCACGGGGACACACCTACACGGTGGCAGCAACCTGAAAAGAGAGGAGAAAAATAGGTTAACGACGTGTTAACGATTCCAACGATATTTAGCTAGTCCGATTGACGGGCAGTATACCCAGACGAGCCAGCGTTGACTGCGCAGAGGAGGCCTCCTTAAGTACGCTGGCTGATGAGCGGGCGCAGGTGTGTCTTCTGCCTCAGGTGCCGTGATGAGCTGGAGGAGATGGGACCGGAGGGGAGGGGCGTGCTCATGACAATGCACAGTTGGAGCAGGTGTGCTACACGTGCTTTCAATCTTTGGACTTTTTTCTCTAAATTCTAATACCTGTGGATTAGTGCACAACCTGCATCTGTATGACTATACTAAAGGATATTTTATATTGATAACAGTGACCCTATAAGGATTCATAATTAAGTAAAGCATGCACAAATAAAATATTTATAACAAGAGATAATACAGCAGAGTCAGAAACTCCTCAGGGACTCTCCTTCAGTCCACCTTGTTCAGGAGTTGTATATATAGAACGCCGGGAACTTGCATTGAGACATTCAGAGATAAATTAGTCGAGCTGTGCAATAATATTACTAGTAAGAAAATGGTAGTAATTTGTGGAGATTTCAATATTGATTTACTAAATCCATATCAACAAAATGTAATTACAGAGTTCATGAATTCTATGTACAGAATGAGTCTATATCCCACAATAACACATCCCAGTAGAATCACAGTTCACACTGCTACACTTATTGACAACCTGTTTGTTAATATTATTGATAAGAAAATAGAAAGTGGATTATTGATAAATGATATAAGTGACCATTTGCCAACCTTTGCACTTATCCATAGCCACACGGGGGCCAATACAGAAAAAATTTTAAAATCGTTCAGATGCAAATCACAAAATGCAATCAGTTCTTTTAAAGAAGACTTGCTGAAGCAAAACTGGACAAAAGTCTATGTATCAGATGTAAATGAAGCCTATGACACATTTATAAACATTGTAACCACTCTTTATGAAAAAATTGTCCATTAGTAAAGAAAAAGCTTAAACTGTAGCACCTTGGGGGAGCCAGATTATCTAGCATCTCAGACAGGAGACACTGGATAAGCTTGGGACAACAAAGAGCAGGAGGTTCCTGGTGAGATAGCGAGAAGGAGTCAGGGATGAAGGATGTTGAATGCAGTGTGTGATGCAAATGTCATGTTGTGTGTGATGTAAATGCCATGAAACTTAAGAGGAGAGTTTCTGCTTAAATGTTCAGTCTGTTCTGTGCTTGAGAGATGTGATTGTGTAATAAATCGTCCGAAATGATTCTGCCTCTGATTTCACACACTCCACACTGGTGGCCCAAGACATATTATGGAACACGAGGCAAGATCCCCGGAGCCGGCCCGGTCAGGAAGCTACAGCGAAGCGGCAGCCATCCCACAGACAGCCCGGACTGGAACCTCCAGCCACCCGTGTGCGGTTTCAGTCAAGCTACCGGATTTCTGGCAGCACAACCCGCGCTCTTGGTTCCACCTCACCGAGGCCCAGTTCGCCCTCCGGGGAGTAACAGCAGACGACACCAGATTCTACCATGTGGTCGCAGTGCTTGACACCCGCACAGCTCAGCAGGTAGCGAGCCTGCTCGATCAGCCACCAGCCAGCAGTAAATATGAGGCACTCAAGGCTGCGCTCATCCAGCGTTACACGCTCTCGGACTGTGAGAGAGCAGAGAGGCTCCTGACGCGGACCGAGTTGGGAGATGGTTCGGCCGTAGACCTGATGGAGAAGATGGTGGCGTTAATGGGCACGGACGACGGGTACTTTCTGTTTGCCCACCTCTTCCTCCGGAACCTTCCGACAGTGGCGAGAGCAGTTCTGGCCAATTCGCCGTGGCTGGCCGCACGCGACTACCGTGCACTAGCCCAGGAGGCAGACCGGATCATCATCACCACCAGGGCGATCACAGTCAACGCGGCAGCGGCGGAGCCCAGCGAGACGACCAGAGGAGGCGAGGAGCCACCAACGGTAGCAGCAGCGGGGTCCAAGGAGCGCCAGACAGACACGCGCTGTTTCTACCACCGCCGTTTCGGAGAGAACGCACGCAGATGTGCGCCACCGTGCCAATTCAAGCGCTCGGGAAAACGCCAAGGCCGGGGGTCGGTAGCAGCTGCGACCCTCGGTGAAGAGAACAAGCTGCTCTACTTAACGGATGCACGCTCTGGGAGGCGTTTCCTCGTGGACACCGGAGCCCAGAAGAGCTTCATCCGGCTGACCTACGCTGACCGGCTGGCAGGATCTAGCGGCCCCGGGATGTTGGCAGCAAACGGCTCGGATATTAAGACCTTTGGTGAGAGGACTCTGCTCTTATCTCTACACGGCCGTACATATGAGTGGACTTTTGTCATAGCAGCACTGAATTACCATATACTGGGGGCTGATTTTCTGTGTGCACATGGTTTACTGGTTGATGTTGCTAACAGGTGCCTGGTTAATGCACTGTCCTTTGACTCTCTCCCCTGTATAGCTCGAGTGACCCAGCCAACAGCACAAGTCAACATCATAGCTACAGGTGGTAAGTTCCACACACTGCTCACTCAGTTCCCAGCACTCACGGTCCCGATGTTTTCCACAGCCATCGCTCAGCACGGGGTGGAGCACTTTATCACCACCACCGGGCCACCCGTTTTTGCAAGACCTCGGCGCTTGGACGCAGCTAAACTGGCCATAGCGCGCGAGGAGTTCGCCAACCTGGAAAGGTTGGGCATCATCAGGCGTTCGAACAGCCCATGGGCTTCCCCGCTACACATGGTCGCTAAGGCTGAGGGATCGTGGTGACCGTGCGGTGATTTCTGCAGGTTGAACAACGCCACGGCGCACGACCGCTACCCAATTCCCCACATACAGGATTTTTCCGTTCACCTCGCCAGAGCGCGCATTTTTTCCAAAATACACCTGGTCCGCGGTTACCACCAAGTCCCAGTGCGCGCTGAGGACATACCCAAAACAGCGGTAATAACTCCGTTCGGTCTATTCGAGTTCCTGTGCATGCCATTCGGGTTAAAAGGAGCGGCACAGACGTTCCAGAGCATGACAGATGCAGTGCTGCGCAATCTCCCGTTTGTGTTCATCTACCTGGACGATATCCTGGTAGCCAGTGCGTCCAAAGATGAAAACGAAACCCACCTCACGATGGTTTTCCGGAGGTTGGAGGAGCACGGGTTAATAATCAACCTGGCGAAATGCCAGTTCGGCGTGACGGAGATTGATTTTTTTGGGGCACTGCGTCTCTCCGGAAGGAGCGATCCCGCTGCCCGACAAAGTGCGTGCCGTGGCAGATTTTCCCTGGCCTCAGACGGTCAGGGCGCTGCAGGAAATTTTGGGGATGGTGAACTTTTATAACCGTTTCCTTCCCCACGCGGCGCAGCTCATGCAACCATTGTACGCCACGCTCAAGAAGCAGAAACCCGCGGATAGGGTCGAATGGACCCCAGAGCGAGAGCGGGTGTTCTCGGAAGTTAAAGCAGCCCTGGCAAACGCCGCACTGCTGGCTCATCCAGACCCGACGGCCTGCATAGCGCTCACCACCGACGCTTCAGACGTGGCCATAGGGGCTGTCGTGGAGCAGTGCGTCGCCGGGGCTTGGCAGCCACTCGCCTTTTTCAGCAGAACTTTGCACGACAGCAAACGTAAATACGGCGCATTTGACAAAGAGTTGCTGGCTCTTCACCTGGCCATACGCCACTTCCAGTTCTGGCTGGAAGGGCGCAGCTTCACCGCGTTCGTGGACCACAAGCCGCTAACATTCGCGATGTCCAAGGTTTCAGAACTGTGGTCGGTCCGGCAGCAGAGACAGCTGGCCGCAATCTCAGAGTTTACTACCGATATTCAGCATGTGTCTGGTAAACTGAACGTAGTGGCGGACTGCCTCTCGCGCGCCATAGTGGCCCCGGTCTGCGTGGGGAGAGATTACGCAGCCATGGCCGCGGAGCAGATTAGCGATGCAGACGTGCGCGCGCTCCAGTCTGGACCAACAGGGATAAGGCTGGAGAGCAGGGTGCTGAAGGATGGCACCCCCCCCCCAATCTGCAATGTCTCCACGGGTCGCCCGTGTCCGGTGGTCCCGGCCGCGTGGCGCCGCCGCGTGTTTGAGTTGGTTCCCACTCTGGTGCACCCAGGAGTGCGCACGTCAGTCAAAATGGTGGGAGAGAAGTTTGTGTGGCCGAGCCTGCGCAAAAAAGTGAAAGAGTGGGCTGCAGCCTGCGTGGCGTGCCAACGAGCCAAGGTACACAGACACACGAAGGCTCCCTTGGAGCCGTTTCCTATTCCAGCTAAGAGGTTCGACCATGTTCACGTGGACCTCGTGGGCCCCCTCCCGCCATCACAGGGGTGCACGCACCTCCTGACAATGGTGGACCGCACCACGCGCTGGCCAGAAGCGGTCCCGCTGGCGGCAACCACATCCGCAGACGTAGCGCGCGCTTTTTTAACAGCATGGGTGGCGCGTTTTGGAGTCCTGTCAGACATTACGTCCAACAGGGGCCCGCAATTTGTTTCCAAACTCTGGTCCGTGATGGCCCGCAGCCTGGGTGTTACAATTCACCGCACAACCGCGTACAACCCACAGGCCAATGGGTTATGCGAGCGTTTTCATAGATCGCTGAAAGCGGCACTCAGGGCTTCAAAGACGGATGCAAATTGGGTAGACAGGCTGCCATGGGTTCTATTGGGGTTGCGCTCCGCGCCGAAAGAGGATCTGGAAGCTTCCCCGGCAGAGCTCGTTTTTGCACAGCCACTACAGCTGCCCGGGGAATTTCTGCCAGATAATCCCGCGCCGGGCAGCTCCCCGTCTCAGCTTTTGCAGCGTAGCGCAAACACAGGCACGCTGCCGGGCCCTGCCCACCACAGTTTTCTGCATGTTTTCGTGTCTAAAACTTTGAAGAGCGCGGAGTTTGTGTTCGTCAGACACGACGCCCACCGCCCTCCATTGCGCCCACCCTATGATGGACCGTTCAGAGTGCTGGAAACAGGGGATAAGCATTTTTTGCTAGACTTGGGGGTAGGAGGGAAAAAATTGGCATAGACAGACTCAAACCCGCTTTCGTTGTGGCGGACGAGCAAGTGCTGTTGGCTAAGGCCCCTCGGCGTGGAAGACCCCCACGGAGAGCTCCCCAGGGAAACGATTCACCAGAGCAGCCACACGGACAGACCGAAGTGACCCCCCCCCCACCCAGCAACAGCCCACCCGCAGTCAGACACACTCCCAGCAGCCCCCCACCGGCACAGCAGCGCCGCGGAGGTGGTAAACTCCAGTTACAGCAGATATATATATATTTTTTTTTTTTTTTTTTTTTCTCTCGGCGCCACACGAGTAGGCTGCCTTTTGCAACAGCGGCTCGATTCCGAGTCTTTTTCCCTTCCTCTCTCTTTTGATCCGTCTTTTTTTTTCACCCCACTTATATCACGGACACACAGATCGTCCTAAATGTCTCCTGAGCCGGTGGACGGAGCCACTGTTTATAGCAGGATACGATACAGCAGAGAACAGCTGCTAGCATTCAACCGCCACCCGGTCCCATTGGAAAAACTCGACATACCGAGAGAACTGAGGCGAAAACGCCGCGGCTGCCGGGCTGGAGTAAGGCGGAGGACAAAAAATATAAGGTACAGACCCTCCCTTCCATCTGTTGTCATGGGAAATGTACGGTCGATACTGGGAAAGTTAGATGAGCTAGCGGCTATCTCCCGTTATGATAGCACATACCGGGAGTGCTCTCTCCTTTTGTTTACTGAGACGTGGCTAACTGAACTAGCAGCAGATGCTAACATTGAGCTGGAGGGTTTTCACATGATACGAGCTGACCGAACACCAGACAGTGGCAAGGCTAGGGGCGGTGGAGTGATAATGTATGTTAACAACAACTGGTGCAGACCGGGACATATCACTGTTAAACAACGACACTGCAGCAAAGACATTGAGTTGCTAGATGTTAGCATGAGGCCTACATATCTCCCGAGAGAACACTCACACGTGATCTGCATTGTTGTTTATGCAAATCCGACGGCGAACGCTGGGACAGCGCGTGACGTCATCCATTCAGTAACCAGCAGGCTGCAGACAGAACACCCAGATGCTCTTCTCCTCATCTCAGGCGATTTCAACCATGTTTCACTGTCTCCCATTCTACCCACGTTCACCCAGTATGTCACATGCCACACTAGAGACAATAAAACACTGGATTTATTCTACGCAAACACTAAGGAGGCGTACACCTCATCACAACTCCCCCCACTCGGGAGATCGGATCACAACTTGGTTCATCTCCGGCCGGTGTACAAACCCCTAGTGCACAGACAACCTCCGGCCATGCACACTGTGGAGTTATGGTCTGAGGAGACAATGGACACCCTAAAGGGCTGTTTTGAAGCCACCGCCTGGAAGCAGCTCTGCGATCCACATGGTGAGGACATCGATGGCCTCATTCACACCTTCACGGGCTACCTCAGCTTCTGTGTGGACAAATCCGTTCCCACCAAGACCATACGGCGTCACTCAAACAACAAACCCTGGATCAACCCTGAGATAAAAACACTTCTGAGAGAGAAGAAGAGGATCTTCAGGTCAGGGAACAGGGAGATGCTGAAGTCCGTACAGAGGGAGCTGAGGAGAAAGATCAGAGAAGGCAAGGACAGCTTCAGGAAGAAGATGGAGGACAAGCTGCAACAGAGCGACATCAGCGGGGTCTGGAGAAACCTCAAAACCATCTCGGGGCTCCAGAATACCTCCCCCCAGGCCACAGGGGGCAGGGAGTGGGCGAACAACCTGAATCTGTTTTTCAATAGATTTGACCAACCGCCCTCCCCCCTGACTGCACAACAACCACTGCTGCCTCTAAAGAAATCAAGTCCTGCTGCCCACTCCCCACTCCACCAACACCCCCCCACTCCCAACACACAGCCCCCCATCCTGACCCTGACCAGGACCCAGGTGAGGACGGAGCTGAGGAAGATCAAGGCGAGGAAGGTGCCGGGACCGGACGGCATCAGCGCAAAGCTCCTCAAGTCCTGTGCAGACCAGCTGTGTGGGATTGTGACGTATATCTTCAACATGAGCCTGAAACTGGGGAGGGTACCACAGCTGTGGAAAACATCTTGTGTGGTACCTGTACCAAAAACTTCCCACCCCAAAGACCTGAACAGCTACAGACCGGTGGCCTTGACGTCCCACTTGATGAAGACCCTGGAGAGACTGCTCCTTGCTCACCTCCGCCCCCTGGTGGAACCAGCGATGGATCCACTCCAGTTCGCCTACCAGCATGGCATTGGGGTGGAGGATGCGGTGATCTTCCTCCTTCACCGTTCTCTGTCCCACCTGGAGAAGCCCGGGAATATGGTGAGGATCATGTTCTTTGACTTCTCCAGTGCTTTCAACACCATCCAACCGATGATCCTGAAGGACAAGCTGCTGCGCGCAGGGGTGGACCAGCACCTGTCATCATGGATCCTGGACTACCTCACGAACCGGCCTCAGTTTGTGAGAACCCGGGACTGTGTGTCCGACACGATCATCAGTAGCACGGGGGCCCCCCAGGGAACGGTGCTGGCTCCCTTCCTGTTCACTCTTTGTACTGCGGACTTCTCACACAACACAACACACTGCCATCTACAGAAGTTCTCTGATGACTCTGCGATCGTTGGCCTCATCTCCAATGGAGATGAAGCTGAGTACAGAGGGCTTATCCAGGACTTCGTGGACTGGTGCCATCGGAACTGCCTCCAGATCAACGCGAGGAAAACTAAGGAGCTGGTGGTGGACTGCCGCAGGCATGGGCAGCCCCTCACAGTACCAGTAAATATACAGGGAACAGACATCGAGATGGTGACATCCTATAAGTACCTGGGTATTCATCTGAACAATAAACTAGACTGGTCACACAATACTGATGCACTCTACAAGAAGGGACAGCGCAGGCTGTTCCTGCTGAGGAGACTCAGGTCTTTTGGTGTACAAGGGGCGCTGCTGAAGTCATTCTATGACACGGTGGTGGCATCAGCCATCACTTTTGGAGTGGTCTGCTGGGGCAGTGGCATTACTGCAGCCGATAGGAAGAGACTGAACAAACTGATTAAGAAAGCTAGCTCTGTCCTGGGGCAGCGCCTTGATCCGATGGAGGAGATAGGAGAGAGAAGGACGGTGGCTAAACTGTCATCTCTGCTGGAGTCCGAGTTCCACCCTATGCAGGACATACTGAATGCACTGAGGAGCTCATTTAGCAGCAGACTACATCATCCCAGGTGCACAACCGAGAGGTTTCGTAGGTCCTTCCTACCAACGGCTGTCAGACTGTACAACCTAAGCAGGGCTGCTCGCAGAGATAGCAAAAAGACGTAACAAACTAATAGTTTTTTGAATGCAAAAGATGCAATAGACTTACACAATGGTCCCCTCCGGCATACAACTAGGAACATACCGGTCGCTATGGAGGGTGAGAATATGTATGGGCACATAATCATACCATGTAGGATAACTAAGTAGACGGTTATGCTGTTTCATTCCATCTAGCAACAATGCTCTGCACTGTGTGTGTTTATATATTTACATATTTATTCCATCTAGCTACAATGCTCAGCACTGGGTGTGTTTATATATTTATATATCTACATATTATTCCATCTAGCTACATTGCTCCGCACTGTGTGTGTTTATATACTTGCGTATTTATTCCACCTAGCTGCAATGCTCCGTACTGTGGGTGTTTATATATTTACATATTTATTCCATCTAGCTACAATGCTCTGCACTGTGTGTTCATATATTCATATATTTATTCCATCCAGCTACAATGCTCTGCACTGTGTGTCTGTGTGTGTGTATATTTATATATTTTATAGTAATACGTACATATGTATATTAGCTGCTCTTGCTTGCTTGTTTTTTTCTTGCCTTCTGATTGTTGCTCTGAGTGTTGCTATCCCTGTGCTGTTGCAATCCTGGAATTTCCCCGTTGTGGGACTAATAAAGGCTTATCTTATCTTATCTTATCTTATATGGGAGGAGACGGAAGCCCAAACAGCATGTGGACTGATGTTCAATTGTTCTGTCACAGCATGTGGACTGTTATTCTATTGTCCTATCTAAGATGCTGGAGGGGTGGTGTAGCACCTTGGGGGAGCCAGATTATCTAGCATCTCAGACAGGAGACACTGGATAAACTTGGGACAACAAAGAACAGGAGGTTCCTGGTGAGATAGCAGGAAGGAGTCAGGGATGAAGGATGTTGAATGCAGTGTGATGCAAATGTCATGTTGTGTGTGATGTAAATGCCATGAAACTTAAGAGGAGAGTTTCTGCAAAATGTTCAGTCTGTTCTGTGCTTGAGAAATGTGAGTGTGCAATAAATCGTCTGAAATGATTCTGCCTCTGATTTCACACACTCCACAAAACATAAATTTGCCGATAAGCCATGGTTAACCAAAGGATTACAAAAGGCGTGTAAAAAGAAAAATTTATTATATAAAGCTTTTCTAAAGAAAAGGACAAAAGAAGCAGAGCAGCAGTATAAAACATACAAAAATAAGTTAACATATATAATAAGATGTAGTAAAAGAGACTTTTACAGTAAAGAACTGGAGAAAAACAGAGACAATATTAAAAATATATGGACAATACTTAACAATATTCTTGGAAATAAAAACAGAAATACCACCTACCCAACCAATTTTTCAAAAAATAATAAAACGACTCAGAGTGTGAATGCAGCTTCACCTGCAGATGAATTTAATAACTTTTTTGTTTACATTGGTCCTAATTTGGCTCGAGAAATACCCATTACGGCACCCACAGGTGATACAATAAGCAAAAACACTGCTATAAAAGACTCCATTTTCATAAAGAGCACAGACGAGAGAGAGGTCATTGAAACTGTTAAATCGTTTAAAAGTAAAACATCTACGGACTGTGATGGTATTGACATGCTCTTAGTCAAAACTATTATTGAATGCTTAGTGAAACCACTGACGTATATCTGTAACCCGTCTCTCCAAACAGGTGTATTTCCCAATGCAATGAAAATAGCTAAAGTAATTCCGATATACAAGACGGGTGACAGAGGGGAACTTTCAAACTATAGACCAATTTCACTATTGCCGCAATTTTCCAAGATACTTGAAAAAATATTCTATGAGAGAAATGACAACTTCATACTGAAGAATAATTTATTGTGTGAGCAGCAATATGGGTTCAGACATAAGAGGACAACTGCATTTGCTCTAATGGAATTTATAGAAAAAATATCAACTGCCCTTGAAAATAAAGAGTATTCAGTTGGGGTATTCCTGGATCTTAAAAAAGCATTTGATAACAGTGGATCATAATTTATTATTAAAGAAACTACAAAATTGTGGTATTAGGGGAGTAGCACTGTCCTGGTTATGTAGTTACTTAAAGAATAGATATCAGTATGTATGTGTTGGTAACAAAAACTCACAGTTACTGAAGGTTCCTTGTGGAGTCCCACAGGGTTCAGTTTTGGGGCCATTGTTATTCAATATGTACACTACCGTTCAAAAGTTTGGGGTCACCCAGACAATTATTTTGTGTTTTCCATGAAAAATCACACTTATTTACCACCATGAGTTGTAAAATGAATAGAAAATATAGTCAAGACATTGACAAGGTTACAAATAATGATTTGTATTTGAAATAATAATTTTTTCCTTCAAATTTTGCTTTCGTCAAAGAATCCTCCATTTGCAGCAATTACAGCATTGCAGACCTAATATGATTGCACAAGGGTTTTCTAATCATCCATTAGCCTTCTGACGCAATGAGCAAACACATTGTACCATTAGAACACTGGAGTGATAGTTGCTGGAAATGGGCCTCAATACACCTATGTAGATATTACACCAAAAACCAGACATTTGCAGCTAGAATAGTCATTTACCACATTAGCAATGTATAGAGTGTATTTCTGATTAGTTTAAATTTATCTTCATTGAAAAAAAAGTGCTTTTCTTTCAAAAATAAGGACATTTCTAAGTGACCCCAAACTTTTGAACGGTAGTGTATATAAATGATATATGTAAAGTCTCAGAAAAAATGCATGTAATATTGTTTGCCAATGACACTAATTTATTATGCAGTGGAAGCAATTTGGAACAACTTTTGGATACACTCGGAAAGGAATTAGGAAAGCTTAAACTGTGGTTTCATTCAAACAAATTAACGCTCAATTTAAGTAAGACAAAATTTATAGTTTTTAACAACCATCACAACAACTTAGTATCTAAACTCAGTGTAAATGGTGTAGAGATTGAAAGGGTATCCGAAACTAAATTTCTTGGTGTAATAATTGATAATAAACTGTGCTGGAAGTCACATATTAATTATATTAAAGGTAAAATATCCAAATCAATTGCAATACTACACAGAGTGAAATATTTGCTGAATCAACCCACACTATATACCTTGTATCATTCATTAATACTCCCATACATGACATATTGTACTGAAGTATGGGGAAATACATATAAAACAAACATATATCCAGTCTTTATGCTTCAGAAGAGAGCTATTAGAATAATAAACAAAGCAGCTTACAGGGAACTAACAAACCCACTTTTTCTTAAATTAAAAGCTCTCAAGTTGAAAGATCTGGTTGACTTTAAAGCTGCAGTAATAATGTTTAAAGTGAAGAATCTATCACTGCCCGCAAATATCCAAAAGTTGTTCCAAATAAGGGAGAAACAATATCATTTCAGAGGAACATGTATAATTCAAAAACCTTCAGTGAGAACTACCACCAAGCAACACTGTGTTTCAGTGCAAGGAGTCAGATTATGGAACGATTTTGAACCTGAATTAAAATCATGTACAACGTTTGGACAATTTAAACAAAAACCAAAGGAAGAAATACTCCAAACATATATACAAGATGACATGTAAAATCACATAAGGATTGTCATATCCAGTCTGCGTTGTGTTGTTGCTTAGTTTTTGTTGTTTTGGGGGGGTTTTTTGTCACATTTTGTCTTAGCTTTGTTCTGAATTGTAATCGCTCTTGTTTGTTTTTCTTTTGAATACTTGGATGGAATATGGGTGGGCAATATAAGCTGCGGCTTCAGCCATCACCCATTTCGGATAACTTATGTTGAACTGTATAATCAGAGGAGTTATTGTCTAATTTGACCTTGTTGGATTTTCTTTTCCCCTTGTTATATTATTCTGTTTCTTTTAATCTGTACTTTTAATCTGTCCAAAATAAAGATTGATTGATTGATTGATTGATTGATCTAGGAGCTACAGCTGGATGACTGCAACCATTAAACAGAGTCTCAGTGGGAAGTCTTTTGTTCTTACAGCTCCTCTGGCTTCTCACACTTAAAAGGCCTGTGTGGAGAGAGATCAAAAGGGTCAGGGGTTCATTTCTGGGATGCACCGAGGAGCTGTTGGGATTCTGGGGTGAGAATTATTCATAATATTAATATTATGAATATCATAATATCATAATATCATAATATTTCAGTGCAAGGTGTCAGATTATGGAACGATTTTGGACCTGAATTAAAATCATGTACAAAGCTTGGACAATTTAAACAAAAACTAAAGGAAGAAATACTCCAAACATATTTACAAGACGACATGTAAACTCACATAAGGATTGACATTTCCAGCCTGTGTTGTGTTATAGCTTAGTTTTTCTTTTTTCTCTGTGACACTATGTCTTAGATTTGTTTTTGAATAGTAACCGCTTAACTTAGACTAGCTCAGTTTTCTTTTTCTCTCAGTCATATTTTGTCTTAGCCTTGTTTTAAATTGTAATCGCTCTTGTCTTGTTTTCTCTTTTTTCTCCTTTGAATTCTTGGATGGAATATGGGTGGGCAAAATAAGCTGCGGCTTCAGCCATCACCCATTTCGGATAACTCACGTGGAATTGTATAGTAGAAGGAGTCTTTGTCTAATTTGACCTTGTTGTTATATTATACAGTTTCTTTTAACCTGTAATGTACTATCCGAAATAAATAAATTCATTCATTCATTCATTCATTCAGAAGAAGAAGAAGAAGATATCTTGAACAGAGTTACAGTCTCAAAATGTTCATAAATTGAGCAACAAAGTCCATGAGAGAATTTCAGCATTCAATCCAGTTTGAGTCCACTACACACTCTTCTGGTCTTGTATCACCACTTATTACTAAGCTTTGCATTTTGTTTCCTTAGCATTTGAGTTTGATTTTGAAACATCACACTGTAAAGGTATCCTTGTTTTTGACAAAAACAGCCAACAGTGAATAGTTTAATTTACTAGTTTATTTGTCAGGGACCATGTACAGAAAAAAACATTAAACACAGGGTAAAGATGCTCTGTACCAGATTATAGCATTGTCACTAATTTCTATCTGTAGTCCCTGGTGCAGGCAGGAAGATATTAAAAGAAAAACAGCACATACAGAAAGAAATTCAGGTCGGGTTTCAGAAACTGCCAACCCTGAAACAAGCAGAGATTAAGTTCAAAGGTAAAAAGATAAGAGAGACGGCACACATAAAAAACAATTTAAGAGTGCAATTTCATGATCCCATTTAAGGGAGAGAGTCAATACTGGCAGGCTTGATTACTTAAAATCCATTTTTTTAGTCTCTGTGGTAAAGTCTCTGTAATTTGTTCTCATCTTCAAAGCAGTGGGGAGCTTGTTCCATTCCGTTATAGCTTTGTATGAGAAGGCTGATTGTCCAAAAGCAGTTTTACGTAGGGGGATGCAACAATGCCACCTAGAGGAAGTCCTTGTTATTCTGGTATTTTGTTCAGAAGTCAGGTACAGAAAAGTTTTAAGGGGCGAGGGTCCAGAACCATGGATAATTTTAAAGATCATCCGTATATTTGCATACATGATCATGTTTTCAAAGTGTTTGGAATAGACAATGGAACAAAAGAAAAACTCAAAAATTGACCACCTGAGGTTTGCTTGCTACAGTATTTTTGTTGTGCTTCAATCAACGTGCAAATCTATGACGGGCGCTCCTCAAACTATTCTGCAAAAGCCACTTTATCGGTGGCATTTTGGTTTCCACGGTGACCTGTCTCAGAACAATAATTAGTAAAAAGCATTCCTTCAGCAGCAAATCTGCCTCTCGCAATACAGGTTGACAACATTACAATGACAACAGGACAAGGTGGCATTCTGCAAGCTCCAAAAATTACTGTGGACATGGTAGCTTCACCTGCTGTATTTTAAGTATTTCCTGTAATTTTTTTATATAAGTGTGTCTTGATAGATGAAAATACAGAATGTGTAAGATACAGAAGTGGACAAAATTGTCGGTACCCCTCTGTTAATGAAAGAAAAACCCACAATGATCACAGAAATAACTTGAATCTGACAAAAGTGGTAATAAATAAAAATTCTATGAAAATTAACCAATGAAAATCACACAATGCTTTTGAATTGTGGTTCAACAGAATTATTTTAAAAAACAAACTCATGAAACAGGCCTGGACAAAAATGATGGTACCCCTAGAAAAGATTGAAAAGATTGAAAATAATGTGACCATAAGGACATGTTCAACCAACATGTGTCCTCTAATTAACATCACGGGTGTCTACAAACTTGTAATCAGTCAGTCGGCCTATTTAAAGGGTGACAAGTAGTCACTGTGCTGTTTGGTGACATGGTGTGTACCACACTAAACATGGACCAGGGGAAGCAAAGGAGAGAGTTGTCTCAGGAGATTAGAAAGAAAATTATTGACAATCATGTTAAAGGTAAAGGCTATAAGACCATCTCCAAGCAGCTTGATGTTCCTGTGACTACAGTTGCACATATTATTCAGAAATTTAAGATATAATAATACGAATGATAATACGAATGGTAACAAAAGAGCCCAGAACAACCTCTAAACACATTCATGGTGAACTCCAAGGTCAAGGTACATCAGTGTCAGATCGCACCATCCGTCGTCGTTTGAGCCAAAGTGGACTTCATGGGAGACGACCAAGGAGGACACCACTGTTGAAAACAAATCATAAAAAAGCCAGACTGGAATTTGACAAACTGCATGTTGACAAACTACAAAGCTTCTGGGAGAATGTCCTATGGACAGACGAGACAAAACTGCAACTTTTTGGCAAGGCACATCAGCTCTATGTTCACAGACGCAAAAATGAAGCATACCAAGAAAAGAACACTGTCTCTACTGTGAAACATGGAGGAGGTTCTGTTATGTTCTGGGGCTGCTTTGCTGCATCTGGCACAGGGAGTCTTGAATCTGTGCAGGGTACAATGAAATCTCAAGACTATCAAGGTATTCTAGAGAGAAATGTGCTGCCCAGTGTCAGACAGCTTGGTCTCAGTCGCAGGTCATGGGTCTTGCAACAGGATAATGACCCAAAACACACAGCTAAAAACATCCAAGAATGGCTAAGAGCGAAACATTGGACTATTTTAAAGTGGCCTTCTATGAGCCCTGATCTAAATCCTATTGAACATCTGTGGAAGGAGCTGAAACATGCTGTCTGGAGAAGGCACCCTTCAAACCTGAGACAACTGGAGCAGTTTGCTCATGAGGAGTGGGCCAAAATACCTGCCGAGAGGTGCAGAAGTCTCATTGACAATTACAGAAATTGCTTGATTGCAGTGATTGCCTCAAAAGGTTGTGCAACAAAATATTAAGTTAAGGGTACCATCATTTTTGTCCAGGCCTGTTTCATGAGTTTGTTTTTTAAAATAATTCTGTTGAACCACAATTCAGAAGCATTGTGTGATTTTCACTGGTTAATTTTCATAGAATTTTTATTTACTACCACTTTTGTCAGATTTAAGTTATTTCTGTGACCACTGTGTTTTTTTGTTTTTTTTTCATTAACAGAGGGGTACCAACAATTTTGTCCACATCTGTATTTCATTTTTATAAAGGAAAATTATTTTAGAAGATGAAACAATGTTTTTGAAAATTTTCTCTCCTTGTGTTGATGCCTGGTAATGTGAATGTGCTACACAGGGGGCTGCAGCTGTATTTTGTCTCTCAATCTCTGAACGATATCAGCAGACCTCCCTAAGGGCACAGCCGAGCGACCCAAAATTGCTGTACCTGATGTAATATGAAGTCAGTTGTGTGATGTGAGTAAAACCAACACTCAACACAGTATAAATAACAAAATATCTTCAGTCTGTTTGTCTCATATAATCACAGAGTCATCGGATCATTAAAACTGTATTCAAACATATATACTGTATTTTTTTTCATTGTATTAAGAGGCAGCAAAGACAATTTTTGCAAGACAGTTGCAGTCAAGTTTCAGCTCTTATTCTGGTCCAAATGCAAAAAAGGATTTGGCAGCGACCGAGAATATATTTGGGTGTCTAATTTTGTGTGCAGTTTTTCTCCCCACATACTCACAGAAAGGCTTACCCACAATGCTAAAGATGTCACCCGCCTCTCTTTCGTTCCACGGTTTATTTATTTTATATGCTCACAGGAATTTTCAAGCATGACTGAGGAAAGATGTAAATAATTGATCAGCTCATTGGATTTTCTGGCTGGGGTGTTGACAGCCCTCGCAAAGTGGGGCATTATGTTATGTATACTGTTCTGCTTTTCTTTAACACAGACCTTCACCATATATGATGAAGGAAGGAGGTGAGGGAAGCAGAAATGTTTGAGACCTAAATTTGTCTTTGCATTTCTTTGTGCAACTCAAAAAGAAACAGCTGTGTACAACATGCCTGTACAGGTTTATTAAATGTCAGTTTCTCTCTATCTTTTAAAACAACACAATGAAACATATTCACCTAAAAATAGTTTTTCCAAAGTCCATTTGCTGGTACACCAAACTTTGAAGGGACGGGCGCCACTCCCACCATAGGCTGAGTGGCCCACATCACCTGCAACAGTGCTGTGGTGTTGTAGTTTAGGCAGGGACTGACATACAGTATTTATGACCTGGATTCAAAGATTCAAAGATTTTATTTGTCAATACTACTATACGTACAGGATTGAAATGACGTTTCTCTCTCTCTTCAGTGGAGTGCTTAATATAAAAAAAGAAATTTGGCTGGAAAAACAACAATAGCAGTCTATGTACAGTAATGCTACCTGTAGTGCATACAAGGATACAAGGAAAAGAAAGTGTGAGAGTGACTGAGCAAGAACTTGGTGGTAAAGTAGAGTTAAAAGGCATTAAAAGACAGAGGACTGATGGTGACCTTGTTACTACTGTTATTAGACTAGTACGGCATATTTTTTTCTAACTCGTTATGCTTTTCCTTTTTTTTCAAACAGGCAAAGGCTTCCGAATTCCCTGGTTCCTTATCCATCAGCTCATAGACAAATGCACATGGCTCACACGGGTTGTACGAAATGACGATATATACTGGATGAAGAAATAAAAACATCTTTCATTTCATCTAAAAGTCTATCGTTTATATCAGGATTTAAAATGCTTATACCCCATTTTTTCAGCAAACTCCTCACATACTACTAGTCAGCACCCCACCTCTACCCCCAGTGCGGCGCAGTGGAACAGGTGTATGGGTGAGTGACCAGGCTTCTTTCTGGCGATTAGCACAGCAGCTAACTCAAAACTAATGGTTTGGTCAAATAGCTACTACTTCTGTTTGCCAGGGATGTGAGACTGTTTCCCATCGTACTGCATCAGAGAGGATAGTCCTCTAACCCCATTTTAATTGGAGGTAACATTAACACCATCTCACTCTAATTGTGCCTCGGTGAAAACAGAGGCATACAGTAATCACTCAATGCATCTGTGTGTGATTGTGTGGCTGGTTGGTTGTATGTGTCCGCCTGTCTGTTTCAGCTCGCCCAGTCAAAATTAAGTGCAACTAAAGGCTTGCATCATTGTATCGCCATGTTTTCTCAACTTTTAATTTGGCAGAATTCTGAGATAAGGCTTTGTTTTTGAAATAAACACAAATTTAACTCATCTGTAGTGTCAATGGAGCCAGAAAAGGGTATTATAATAACTATGCCGGACCACTAGAGGCAGCAGTATGACTTTGTTACAGCACAACACAGCACGTTTTTTACAGTACGTGGAGCTGAACTGTCATAAAACAGCAGTTACGGAAAAAAAAGCACGCATTCAGCAACTACACCATTTATTCATCACATCAATTGTTTTCACACTGGTTTTGCTGTTTAGTTTTGCAGACAAAGGGCGAGGTAAAACTCGTTAAAAACCCACTAAAAACTACAAGTCCCAACATTCCACGCCCACAAATGGTCGCAGTGAACTGCGCATGAACCTGGAAACTGCCACCAAAGGAAAGTACTGAATAATTCGCCAATACTGGGTGAACAAATGTCATCTTTTCACCCATCTGTTTTCTTCCTCTACCACTAAACAGCAAAAGCTCCTGTTCGTCTTGATTGTCATTGTATTAGGTACCCCCATCGTCTCCGCCATTTAAAACATCTGCTACCGTGTTCTTCTTTGTATTTGGATTGCAGCTGTTCAAATCAGTTTAGTGGCTCTTGGCTGCCGCCGACAGTATGGGCATGTGAACTGCAGATTATTTTCACTGTGCATGCATGTACTCCAAAACTGCTGGATGGATTTGGGTGAAATTTTTACAAGAGGTGATCCTTGGGCTAGAGAGGAACCCATAACATTATGGTGATGATCCGAAAATGCATACCTCCACCAAGGCTCTGGCATGGAGGCATCAGCACCTTGGTGCTTTCACTAATAAACAGCAAATGCTAAATAATGATGCTAAGTTGTCACTAAAAGTGTATCAGACCATTGTTTCTTTGGTTTAAATTACTGCTGAGTTTTTTAGTTTTTTTCTGAATTTTTTTTATTAAAGCTGCAAAAGTGTGTGATAGCTGCACATAAAATAATAATAAAACAATTAAGATGTATTGGAAGAGCATAGCTCTATGTATTTGATTTCTAATCATTTTAATTAGTAGTGATAATGAATAAAGTTGAAGTCATCACATGCATTTTTACATTACCTTTTGTGCCTTTGATTTTCAGATCATGACCAATCTGAAATATTTTTACAGAGAAGCAAACAGGTTAAATCAGACCAGAATGGCATCTTCAAGCTGTAGCTCTACACTTAAATTTTAACTGGCTTATTTGTTTCAGTTAGTTTTTTACAGCTAATTTATACCTGTAGATGGCAACAATGGGTAATTTTCTCATTTTCAGAGTGACATTTTTTTTAAGCTACTGCTATTTTCCTCTGTCTCAGGAAATATTTAACTTATTAATGTTTATGTAGAAGAGCTTGGAAGAACGAGGCAATGTGATATATAAACCAAAGTTTATTATCAGCTCCTCTAACAAGTCTCATCCTAGTGCAGCAGCAGAAGAAGGAAAAAGAGACCAAACACCTCCGGCTCTGAGAACTTATACTTGCACATAACAAAAGACATGCTTATCCAAAGCTGACATCCCTCCTTATCTTAATCCCCCCATCATCTTCGTACTCCTCCTCATGGCCCTGGGGGGTCAGGGCAGCTCCTCCGGTCTCCACCGCAGTGCCTGGGAAGCTCTTTGATCCTCACTGGCGGTTGAGATCTCTTTGTCCTGTTCTGAGGTGTGAAGTCGCCTTACATATGTAATCACCAAACATTCTCACATGCTTCAACATATGTAGGTTATGGAATATACGTATGTTAAATATAGACCACAGTTTACTTTTATTCATATGATATGATTTAGAAGAAAAACTTCAAATATATGAGAATCAAGCCTCAAATGCATATTAAAAAAACAATTTTATAACAACACTGCAAAATTAAGAGGGGAAAAAGGTGCATAACATCAATGACATGAATTTGTACAATTGATTTTTTTTTAGTAAGTAATTTAAAATGTAAAAAAAGAGATGTCCTTTTTATGTGATTATTATATCTAAACTGTAGAATTTACAGAAAATTTATATTGTGATATGTATATCATTATCATGATATAAAATTGCTTATATGAAATTTTGGTCATATCGCACAGCCCTAACTCACACTGTAGAAAAGTACTTATGATGGTGGCAACAGAAAATTATGCTTCACAACTCTAGAACAACTCTTCTGTTCAGTTGTTGTAAAAGTTATTATCACTCTTCACTCTATCACTCATAGGACGGCCTATGATCTCTGCCTGAACATCATAGGACGTCCTATGAACTCAGGCATCATAGGACACATAGACAAATGTGTCTTTATGATGTCACATAGGCCATGTGTCTTTGAACTCAGGCATCATAGGACACATAAACAAATGTGTCTTTATGATGTCATATATGTCACGTGCCGAGCCGGCTTGGCTTTCCCCGGCTCGGCCTCGATCTGTTTGTGGGTTTGGTTTTGCTGGATATGTGTATTTCGGTGTATTCTTGAACTGAATTCCATGCCCCTAGCCACTGCCTGACCGGCAGCTGTTAGTCAGCATCTGTCACCTACTTTCTCTCACGCTGCTGACAGTCTGCCGGCCCAGCCATGCCCCCTCACTCTCCTTCTGGTTCATCAGCTGTTTCCAGTCCTAGTAATCATCCGTCCGTGCCTCGCCCAGGTGTTCCCTATTTGCCACGCCAGCAACGTCTGTACTAAAGCAGCTCTTTGCTGAACAGACGCCGCTGGATCATTGTACATGTTAGATGGCTGTGCTCCGCCGTCTAACCGTCGCGTCACTGTAAGGACTATTGCTGTGTTTGCTCGTGGCCTGCACTGAAATAACTCAGACTGCCCCCTGTGAGTACTGTCAGCATTTCTGTTTGCCATTGTGCCACTACGCTTTGGCTCTTGCCCAGTACGTTCTTCCAGTGTGTGTTGGGCGACCTGGAGGATTCTCGAGTGTACCTGAGCTACTTATGTCCTCATGTATAATCATTTGTGTGTTAATAAATGTGTGTTGGTGTACCCAGCGAGTAAATCCTCATCCTTTTTCTCCCCTCGCCATGCGCTATGGAGAAGCGCACGGGGAGCTCATGACAGAATGATCCAGCTGAATTATAGGATTTAGCGGGTACACCCACACATCTTTTTTCCCTTTCCTTCTTTTTGTGTGATTTTTTGTGACTGAGCTGCGTTGGAGTGGGCCATGGATTTGGTGCCGCGCAGCTATCCTTTGAGCTTGGGATGGGAGATCTGCAAGGCATTAATGGACATCGACGGTCTCATCGTGTCGGCCAGCGTTTATTCTACCCCAGAGGACATTCTTTGGTACGTAGGTCTGGCAGAGGCAGAGGTCCGGCAGTGCCCTTAGCTTTCTCAGCATGCTGAGGGAATGGAGAGGATTGACCAATTGGCAGTGCTGCGGCGTGGGTGCAGCAAAGGGGTGAGGAAATCCCCTAAGAAGACCGAGCTCGCATAGAGGGTCAAGCGCTCACAGGGCTCCTTTCCTCCTGTCTCCCGCCAGCAAAAGATGCCCACTCCCATCCGGGTTCCTCCAGCTCCAGCACCTTGTCATCGACGTTGTCCCAGGAGACACCGGGAGAAGTCCTCCTTGTCTGCAGCAATTCCTGTCGCTCCGAGGTCCGGTGAACTCACCCCGGCCACTCCTACCTCTATCGCCATGGAGACAGCTCCTCCACCATTCTGCAGCGGGGCCTACATCACCGCTGACACTGAGAGGGATGGCTGTCTACCGTCTGCAGTTGTCAAAACCAACAACCGGGATGACAGGCAAGTACTTTATCTTTTTATTTCACCAAATAGTATTAAATCTTGTCTGCCTCCCGAGGGAGAGGCCCAGTTTCAGCAGTCCGCTGGGTCCTCTCCTCCAGCTGCAGATATCAAATCACCCTTTCTCCTCTCCGTGTCTCCTCCCATTCCCCCTGAGGGCCTGCTGGCCCAAGGTCAGGGTCGTCAGACGGCGGAGGAGCCAGTGGCCTCGGATGATCCATTCCCGGAGCCAGCATGGAGAGGCTCCCCTACAGCCATGCTGAACGATTTCCCAGCATTGGAACCACTGCAGGAGGTGCATCGGACTGACACCACCATCTGGCTGGCTACAGCCGAGAACATCAAACGCTGGGATGATAGGCAAGTGTGTTTTCATTTACCCATTTTCACCCATAAAAACCCTTGTCTGTCTCCTGAGGGAGAGGCCTAGTCTCAGCAGTCCGCTGGGTCCTCTCCTCTGGCTGCAGCTGCAAATTTATCCTCTGCTCCCTTTGTGTCTCCTCCCTCTATTTCTGAGTGCCTGTCAGTCCACGAACCAAGCCGCCAGACGGTGGCGGAGCCGCTGATCCCGGATGATCCCTTCCTGGAGCCAGCACGGAGGCGTCCCCCTGCAGCCACGCTGGTGGAGTCCACTGCATTGTAGCTGCAGCAGGAGGCTAGTAGGACTGTTGTCACCATCTTGCCAGCTGCGGAGGCATCTGCAGCGGACTTGGAGCCGGAGCTGGACCTCTGGGAGGCCGGGTCCGAGTGTTCATTGCCAGGATCGATGGAGTCCTGGACAGCGGTGGAGCTCGAGCAAGTACTCTCGCTTGTGTTTCTTATGGCAGTTTTAGAGAGATCTTGTCTGGCTCTAGGTGAGGAGAGTTGGGCGCAGTGCACAGCTGCGTCTGAACTTCCTTCGCCGGGCTCTGCCACTGCCTGCGACCCTAACGACCCTGTTTCTTCTCCCGCTCCTGAGCCATTTTCTAGGGTCGTCAGAGAAGAACAACCATCTCCAGGGGTCCTCGTGGAGCCGGTCTCATCACCTAATGACGTCATGGGTCCAGCTTCCCTGAGGGCTGAGGTCGTCATGTGGTCTCCTCCGCAGGCCGTGCCAGCGTGGGTCCAGCAGGCTAGCTTCGGATCGTCATGAGGGCTGCGCTCCAGGATTAGCCCAACGTGGGTGCTGTGCTCCTGCTCGGACCCGTCATGGAGGCTTCCCTCCAGCATGGGTTCCACCAAGGGGGCAGCCTTGGCCCGGTTGGGGTCCACCGTGGGCGCTGCAGAGCCTCAGCCTGAGGTCACCATGGATGCACCTAGGCTCCCACTGGAGTCCATCGTGGGTGCAGCAGAGCCGGCCTGGTCAGGAGCCACCGTGGGCGCAGTTAGGCTCCCGCTGAAGTCCATCATGGATGCAGTGGAGCCGGCCCAGTCAGGGGCCACCATGGGCACAGTTAGGCTCTCACTAGAGTCCATCGTGGGTGCAGCGGAGCCGGCCCAGTCGAGGACCACCGCGGGAGCAGCTAGGCTCCTGCTGGAGTCCTTTGTGGGTGCAGCGGAACCAGCCTGGTCTGGGGCCACCACGGGTACCACTGAAGACGCCGTGGAGGTTCCCTCTCCCCGGTCCGGTTGTCCTCCAGTCAGCCTTCCGGTGGGTAGACTGCCTTGTGCTTCACCCCTTCCATCCTGGTAGCTGAGCAATGTGGGCCGGCCGCCAGAAGAATTGACTTCCCGGGTCTGGTGGCCCATGTTTTCCGGTAGGCCACCGGATCCCGTCCACTGGACCTCCTGCTGGGCCTGGGACTCTGGGCAGCTTACTGAGCCCCAATGCCCGTGGACTTGGGGGGTTAATTGGGGACTCTGGGTGGGGTATTGTGTTCCCTCCTTTCCTGTTCCCCCAACCTCCCACCCAGGTTTGTGTGTTATTGTGTTATTGTTTTGCCTGTGGGGGTTGGTGGTGGGAGGGGGTTCCTTATGATGTTACTGTGGGTGTCTGGTATCCACCCCTAGAAGGAGGGGCCCTGACACGTGCCGAGCCGGCTTGGCTTTCCCCAGCTCGGCCTCGATCTCTTTGTGGGTTTGGTTTTGCTGGATATGTGTATTTTGGTGTATTCTTGTACTGAATTCCATGTCTCTAGCCACTGCCTGACCGGCAGCTGTTAGTCAGCATCTGTCATCTACTTTCTCTCACGCTGCTGACAGTCTGTTGGCCCAGACACACCCCCTCACTCTCCTTCTGGCTCATCAGCTGTTTCCAGTTCCGGTAATCATCCATCCGTGCCTCGCCCAGGTGTTCCCTATTTGCCACGCCAGCGCTGTCTGTACTAAAGCAGCTCTTTGCTGGACAGACGTCGCTGGATCATTGTACATGTTAAATGGCTGTGTTCCGCCGTCTAACCATCGCATCACTGTAAGGACTATTGCTGTGTTTGCTAGTGGCCTGCACTGGGATAACTCGGACTGCCCCCTGTGAGTATTGTCAGTGTTTCTGTTCGCCGTTGTGCCACTACGCTTTGACTCTTGCCCAGTACATTCCTCCGGTGTGTGTTGGGTGCCCTGGAGGATTCTCGAGTGTACCTGAGCTGCTCATGTCCTCATATATAATCATTTGTGTGTTAATAAATGTGTGTTGGTGTACCCAGTGAGTAAATCCTCGTCCTTTTTCTCCCCTCGCCGTGCACTATGGAGAAGCACACGGGGAGCTCATGACAATATAGATCTTGAACTTAGGCATCATAGGACGACTTGTGATGCCTATATGACAGCACATAGACAAATGTGTCTTTATGATGTCATATACATCAAGCCTGCCTTCATGTCTTTATGATGTCATATACACTGACAGAAATCAGGCAACATGTCTTTATGATGTCATATACATCAAGGCTGCCTTCATGTCTTTATGATGTCATATTCAGTGAGTCCATGCCGGAAAGCCTCTTTTTGCTCAGATCTATTTTCATGATCCTGTCCATGAACTGGAATTACAACGCACCTATCCCTCAACCAGTGGTCTCAACGAAGAAGAAGAAGAAGAAGAAGAAGAAGAAGAAGAAGAAGAAGAAGAAGAAGAAGAAGAAGAAGAAGAAGAAGAAGAAGAAGACCCACCAGATGGAGAGCAATAGAATGACGACAACTGCTGCACGCACGTCAGAAAAGATGTCATGAAGATGAAACACCTGAGGTTCCAGCAGTACATCCCACCCATCTGAGACAGAAGGACACCCTTCACCAGCATAGGTTACGACAGACTTTAAAGCACGTTTCTAGGACATCATAGGACGGCCTATGATCTCTGCCTCATCATCATAGCGCGTCCTATGAACTCAGTCATCATAGGACGACTCACCATGCCTACATGACGGCAAATGTGTCTAACCTTAACGAATGCCAGTCTATACTACAAATGTGTAAAATACCAAGCAAAGCGCTGATTTTCTCCGGGTGCTTCAGTTTCTTGGTTTCTACGGGCATTCCTGAACAGGGTCAAAAGCCACTTTTTCAGGATCATGCCCATGAACTGGAATTATGACGCATCTATCCCTCAACCAGTGATCTGAACAAAGAAGAAGACCCACCAGATGGAGAGCAACAGAATGAGGAGAACTGCTACACGTCAGAAAGGATGCCGTGAACATGAAACACCTCAGGTTCCACCAATACGCCGCAGGCATGACTGTGAACAACACAGCCATCTGAGACAGGAGGAGACCCTTCAGTGGTCTAGACGAAGAAGAAGACCCACCAAATAATGTCTATATGAAGGCACATAGACAGAGCACATGACTCCCTACAATACATACAGTATACAGTATATAGACACAGGTAAGCAACGTAACACAAAACAGTGACAGGCAGGAGAAGAAGTAACAAGCAGTGGCATACAGCTCCAGATGGCAGGGCATATTTTGTGTGGTTT
This sequence comes from Pholidichthys leucotaenia, assembly GCA_020510985.1. Lineage (NCBI taxonomy): Eukaryota > Metazoa > Chordata > Actinopteri > Cichliformes > Pholidichthyidae > Pholidichthys > Pholidichthys leucotaenia. The sequence continues at coordinate 176,708,665 of CM035848.1, forward strand.
TTAGGTTTTGCTGCATACAAAAGCCATCACTTGTGATTGCTGCTTAGTGCTGTGTTGCTATACCAACTGTCCTGTAACTGGCAAGAATTCTGTCCCAATGCATCCCCTCTATGGGCATGCACGGGTTTCTACAGGTATGCACTAGTATACAGTATATAGACACAGGTAAGCAACATAACACAGAACAGTGACAGGCAGGAGAAGAAGTAACAAGCAGGGGCAAACAGCCCCAGATGGCAAGACATATTTTGTGTGGTTTTTAGGTTTTGCTGCATACAAAAGCCATCACATGTGGCTTCCACTTAGTGCTGTGTTACTATACCAACTGTACTGTAACTGGCAAAAATTCTGTTCCAATGCATCCCCTCTACGGGCATGCACGGGTTTCTATGGGCATGCATGGGTATGCTCTAGTATCATTAATAATTTTCACTTTCAACACAAGAATTGCAAAATAACCAAAAAACATGTACAGGGCTGTAAGGAACCAGCTTCTTCCGCTTTATCCTTTTCAGGTCGTGGGGGGGGAGGCTGGAGCCTATCCCAGCATCTTTGGGCGAGAGGCAAGGTACACCCTGGACCCTGGGATGGGGGCTGTAGCAATATTTAATTTATATAATTATAATCAGGTATAAAGATTATTTAATTTGTATTAAAAGTATATGTGTGTGGGGACAGATGTTTGGTCCGTCAGCGCAAACACTCATACCTAGAGAGTAACGCACTTGTTTTGGGAGCACCAGCTCAAGATTGTGAGCAATTAATTATTAATTAAACTTTATATCTGGTAAACAATAAATCAATGAATCAGTCTCAAAATATTAGTGAATTCGATACTGGGGCTTAGAACATCCACAGACAGGAATAAATTACTCAACAACTTCTCTCATTTTACAGATTTATTTAAAAAAAACTGATTAAATGACAGTGAAATAATTTGTAAGCAGGTGAAATGATCAACATTGAGCCATCACATTAAATTTGTAACTGAGGATAGAGTAACAATGTGAGTACATCTATAAAACCGTGGACTCTAGCATGAATTTGGAAGAGTTGAAATGAATAATTATGAATAATATTGGATGCAAATTTATGGAAAAAATTAACTAATTATATGAAAAATTCTGGACTACTCTTAATAAAGTAAAAATGGAATTTTAATAAGAAAAATTATATTATTTATCTTTTAATTATGTTTCTGATCAGATCCTGAATTATTCTCAAATCTCAGACATTTATTCACTTCAGTAGATGGAACAGAGAATACAGCTCACATGACTCCTTGCATTGTGGTCCTTTCGGCAGTTTCCTCAGCTGAAGATTTTGTAGATTATAAGGGAAGTATCTGCCCACAGATATTCCAAAGTCCACAGTTCAACAAACTTCAAAGTCAAGCAGTCACAAGGCTGGATTTTGACTGCGATTACAATTGGCTGAAATCCAGCCAAGATGGCGATGGTGGCTTCTTTAGTACAGTGGCAACAGCGATGTGAGGCTGCTTCTTCTACTTCCTCGTTGGCAAGCTGCTTTCCAGGGGAATTCAAGGATAATTCAAAATCTGATCCCAATGGCAAAATTAAAAGATATTCTTCTGACTTCGTGGAGTTGAAAACAGCTTCCAGTGTGGAAATGAGCGATCGGTCAGTCTCTTTAAAACACAAAACACACGGTGGATTTAAGAACAACATTTAAAAGGAGAAAAATAGAGAACGCCTAAGAACAGGAGTTTTTAACTCCAAATCAAGATTTGAGCTCAGGAAAGAAAGAATTAATTCCCAGATGTTTAGAGAAAGGCATTAAAACACACAGAGATTTTCTCAAGACAACAGCAAAACTGAACTGATAAAAACTGAAAAACAGGAGGGCGTCTCTCTGCTAAAGACTGAGCAAGTTTCGCAGGCTTCCGGGGATTGACAGAAGCCCAAGCCAATAGTCTTCTTTCGTGGGCAGGTTTTATGAACTTTAGTCCAACGAACAAACAGTCCTTTGTCTGTAACAACCAATAATATTAAGAGAGCTGTTGCTAAGCAGAGACTGGCAGATACCAGTCACATGACTTGAAATTTAGGGAATAAAGTTTAGCTGGTTAAATCCATCGTGTCCCTGAGTTTTCAGAAGGTGGCAATGTTGACCTGTGGATATTCCTAGGGCCTTATAAAATGCATTTAAAGTTTATAGGATGCCTGGTAAATGTCAGATAACTGATAACCAATAACCTGTCTTAGTTGGGGAAGTTTCCACTTTATTTATGATGTAAATTAATCCATTGAAAGCATTCATTAGGTTTGCTTAACAAAGGAATATTGGTTCAGCTGTGGTCCTGGGAGGAAAAGTAATTCTTTGACCAGACTTTTCCTGGATGAAACAATGTCTTTAAGATGAAGAATAATTTTATTGATGAGCCAAAGCCAGATGATGCTATGGGGCTCTAAATGTCTATCACCTGTACCTGCTGTATTTTATCAGATGCCATTGAGCTTTGCTGTAGTAAAATCAAAGCAGTTTTAACATTTATTGTACAGACTAAATTTGTGGGAAACAGTGCATTTGCATAGATCAGTGAGCAATATGTTGTTGCTGGGAGGTGATCTGATGTACAGTATACATGTGGCTTAAAGAGCAATTCCCAGTTTAACCACACCAGTTAATTAATATGTTGAAAAATGGTTCGTTAACCTGTTGAACTCCGGGACTCCGCAGGCGGTCATGTCTCTGCATCATAGTGCGTCTCAGTGCGCACTGAAAAAAAAAAAGCTGCATTTCCGTTCTTCCAGTACAGACACAGCCACAAACAGAAAGCCAAAGGAGTGTTTGATTGGTTTAGATTTGACTGACCTCTCATTCAACTAATAAGAGCCTTGAATTGGGTTTCTGAAACCATGAAGAACCAATGACTGAAAACCTAGCAAGAAGGACCTGCCTACCAACGACCACGAATACAATGAGCCAATTGAAGCAGAGAAGTTTGACGATTGAAACGTGTGCATCCCGTGCGTAAAATATGTTTTGTCTAAGCCGCTGGGTGACACACATCGAGACCTGCGTGTAACGGTAGAGTTAGCCAGTCTTTTTTTATTACTACTGTTCTTATTTGTTTTGAAAAATGGTTCGCAAAAACCGCAGTCGTGGAAGCGGAGATGGTTTGACCGGGTCGGGTGACCAGAACCACGAGTCCGTAACAACCGGACCAGCTTCATGTTCGTCTGACAATGAGGAACAGATGTTTGCCAATGACACTGCTGTTGTGGACAGGTAAGTGTTATAAGCTAAATTATTCTTTATCACTGAAAATAGTAATAAAAATGACTTTTGACCGATCGGTAATTACAACGGTCCGTCATGGCCACAAGTTTTTTTGTGTGCCGAGCTCCTCTGTAGCGGGGGGGGGGAGGGGAGTTGTTATCCTCTACATTGCAGATATTTTAGTATTGTAGATAATGTGAAAATGACGATTCAATTCAATTCAATTCAACTTTATTTATATAGCGCCATTTCACAACAACAGTCATCTCATAGCACTATCAACTGAAGGGGGGACCCCCACAGTTGCAGAAAGACCCCAGCAATCAGGCGATCCCCTGTGAGCAAGCACTTAGTGACGGTGGAGAGGAAAAACTCCCTTTTAACAGGAAGAAACCTCCAGCAGAACCAGGCTCAGGGAGGGGCAGTCATCTGCTGCGACTGGCTGGGGGGTGAGGGGATAGAGAAGAAGAAAAGAACAGACATGTAGAGAGCAAACAGCACAATGGGGACTCAATCTATGGGAGAGAACAAACAAATGTTAATGACCAGCAAAAAAAAAATATTTCATAGAGAGTGAGGAAAGGAGTGAGGCCCAGTGCATTACTGGAGGTCCCCCGGCTGACTAAACCTATTAGCAGCATAACTAAGGCAGGGTTCAGAAACACATGATCCCTCCCTAATTGTAGGCGATATCAAAAAGGTAGGTTTTAGCCCTATTCTTAAAAACAGAGATCGAGTCTGACTCCCGAATCCAGATTGGCAGCTGATTCCACAGGAGAGGAGCTTGATAACTGAAGGCTCTGCCTCCCATTGTACTTTTGGAGATTCTAGGTATTACAAGTAATCCTGCATTTTGGGAGCGTAGTGCTCTGTTAGAATGATACGGTAGTATCAGATCTTTTAAATAAAAAGGAGCCTGATTGTTTAAAGCTTTGTAAGTAAGAAGAAGGATTTTAAACTTAATTCTAAACTCTATGGGAAGCCATTGAAGGGAGGCCAGAACCGGAGAGATATGATCTCTCTTTCTAGTACCTGTTAAAACTCTTGCTGCAGCATTTTGGATCAGCTGAAGACTTTTTAAAGATGTTTTAGGACAGCCTGATAATAAAGAATTACAATAATCTAATCTCGAGCTAACAAAAGCGTGGATCAGCTTCTCAGCATCACTCTGAGACAAGATGCTCCTAATCTTGGCAATATTACGCAAATGATAGAAGGCAGTCTTAGAAACAAATTTAATATGTGAATTGAAGGACAAATCCTGATCAAAAATAACTCCAAGGTTCCTCACAGAGCTATTAAGAGAAAGAGTAACTGCATCCAAACTGAAAGTTTGATTTGGAAAGGAATTTCTAAGGTTTTTTGGACCAACAAGAATGATTTCAGTCTTATCTGAATTTAATAGCAGGAAATTACAAGTCATCCAAGCTTTGATTTCCTTAAGACAGGCTTCTAACTTGGCTAATTGATTAGTATCATCTGGCTTCATTGACAGGTATAATTGTGTGTCATCTGCATAACAATGAAAATGTATACAGTGCTTTCTAATAATGTTGCCTAACGGAGGCATATATAAACTAAAAAGAGTAGGGCCTAGCACAGATCCCTGTGGAACTCCATGACTAAGCTTTGAGCTGAAAGAAAACTCATCGTTTACATGAACAAACTGGAACCTATCAGATAAATAAGATCTAAACCACTGCAACGAAGTTCCATTAAGTCCAACATAGTGTTCTAATCTATCAAGTAGAATATTATGATCAATAGTATCAAAAGCTGCACTAAGATCTAAAAGGACAAGTACAGAAACTAGTCCATTATCAGATGCAATGAGGAGGTCGTTAGTGACCTTCGCTAAGGCTGTTTCAGTACTATGATGGATTCTAAACCCAGATTGAAACTCTTCAAGTAAACCATTTCCCTGCAGGTGGTCAAATAATTGCGTAGCAACAACTCTTTCTAAGATTTTTGAAATGAAAGGGAGATTAGAGATTGGTCTATAGTTAGCTAAAGCTCCTGGATCTAGCGTTGGCTTTTTGAGTAAAGGTTTAATTACAGCTGTTTTAAAAGCCTGCGGTACATGGCATAAAGTTAATGAAGAATTGATTATATGAAGAATAAAGCTACCAATAAGTGGGAAGACTTCTTTAAATAACCTGGTAGGAATAGGGTCTAAAAGACAAGTTGAAGGTTTGGATGAGGAAACTATTTTGTCTAACTCACAAAGGTCGATTGGAGTAAACTCATCAAGACAGACATCAATAGAAGGAGTTGTAATAGTTACAGTATTTAAGTTAACTGTGGGAAGAATCTGATTGATTTTATCTCTGATGGATGAAATTTTATTATTGAAAAAGTTCATAAAGTCCTGACTAGTAAGCTCTAAGGGGATGCTAGGATTGACAGAGTCCTGACTCTTTGTCAACCTGGCTACAGTACTGAAAAGAAACCTGGGATTATTCTTGTTCTCTTCTATTAATGCAGAGTAATAACTCGTTCTAGCTTTTCTAAGAGATTTTTTATAAATTAAAAGATGATTTCTCCAAGCTAAATAGATTTCATCTAAATTAGTAGAGCGCCATTTTCTTTCTAATTGACGAGTCTTCTGTTTTAAGCTACGAGTTTCTGTGTTGAACCAAGGAGTTAGAAATCTCTGATTAGACTTTTTCTTTTTTAAGGGGGCCACCAAGTCTAGAGCCTGATGCAGAGAAGCTGAAACACTATCCACCATGTTATCAATTACAGAAGGAGCAAGCTGTCTATAGCTTATTTCCGTTGTGTTGACACATGGCATAGAGGAAACAATCTGCATAAATTTGGAAACAGCATCATCTGAGAGGCATCTACTGTGATAATATTTTTCTTTAGGAGCCAAATAGTCAGAAATAGTAAAATCAAAGGTTAACAGACAATGGTCTGACAGTACAGGGTTATGAAGAGACACTACAAGATTTTCTATTTCTATGCCATATGTCAGAACAAGGTCCAATGTATGGTGGAGGTAATGAGTAGAATTTCCTACTTTCTGAGAAAACCCAATCGAGTCTAATATTGAATTAAAAGCCACATTAAGGCAGTCACTATCTACATCCACATGTATATTAAAGTCCCCTACTATAATTATTCTATCAGATTTCAGCACTAAATCAGCAAAGAAATCAGCAAATTCGGATAAAAATTCTGAATAGGTCGATGGGGGACGATAAACTATGGCAAATAAAATTGGGTTTAACCTGAAATTGCTAAAGTGCCCAACACTGAGGACCAGGCCCTCAAAGGAATTATAACATGTTTTTTGCTTTACATTAACTAGTAATTTGGAATGGTAAATTGTTGCTACTCCTCCTCCACGACCAGAACTTCTGGGATTTTGACAGTTTAAATAACCAGAGGGAGTTGATTCATTTAAACCAACATAATCCTCTTGCCCTAACCAAGTCTCTGTAAGGGAAATTAAATCAATCTGATGATCAATTAACAGATCATGGACTAACAGAGACTTCTGAGTTAGAGACCTAATATTTAATAAACCACATTTAATTTTTAAATTATGAGGAGGAACAGAGGCCAAATCATTCAATTTAGAGGCTTTATGTTTAATTTGAGTTTTACCAATATTTTGCTTTATCACTTTGGGATGCTTATACATTATATTTTTATTCACTTTGGAGGGAGCAGACAACGATTCTCTGATGGGGAAGACAGGGGCTAAGCTGAGGGGTGGCGGATGAAGAGGAGCTGCAGAGAGGCGTGTAAGACTGCGACTCTGCTTCCTGGTCCCAACTCTGAGTAGTCAGAGTTTTGGAAATTTGGATAAAAAAGATGCCAGATTGTTAGATAAATGAGAAGCACCATCCAAAGTGGGATGAATGCTGTCTCGTCTCATAAGACCAGGTTTTCCCCAAAAAGAGCTCCAATTGTCAATGTAGCCCACTGTAGTGGAGCTGAAATAACGAGGCGGTTTTGTATTAAAAACAGGGTTTTTAATGAATAGCTCCTCTATCAAATCTCATCAGGTGTAGAGCTTGGCAGAAGGCAAGAGACAGAACTCTGCTTCGCTCGCTGGTTAAATACAAGCACGCATAGCACCACTCATTGAAACAGCTGACGTCAGAGCCACTCATTGAAAAAGGTAACATCTCCCCGTTATCTTAATCCCCATTGTCCTGCCATCCCCTCTCCCTGTCTTGGGAGGTGATGGGAACTCCCCCTCTCGCTTTAGGGGGGTAAAGGTGTTGAGTCTGTTGCCATGGCGTCCTGTGACGTCATGAGTCTTCACACGGCGGTGAGATTCCTTTGTTCTTTCAGAGGTGTGAAGTTCCTTTGTATATTCTGTCCCAAACATTTCCACATGCTCTAACAAATGTAGGTATGGAATATATGAGTGATATATACCACAGGCCCCCCAAACAACTATGAAGGAACACAGAAAGATTCACAGTCTAGGGTAATTACTAAGACATACTACGTGTTACAGCCGTTGCCACAGAAGAAACTTTCAAGCAGCCATGCTCCTAAGAGAGTTCAGTGAAAACATAACAGCATAGTATAATCATAAATCAGTCCTAAACTGTTGCGGCACAATTAGCGAAAATTTGCAGAGTGGTGTAATCAGTCCCTGTGTAGTCTGGGTTTCAATCTTCTCCCAAAGCTGCTGTAGGTCGGTTTAGGCGTCCTGCTGGGACCTTGTTGTGAGGAATCTGCAGTGTGGGAAGGAGAGAGATTATCTGTTCCCTGCCTGGGGGCTGAGACTTTTTCCTTGGGGGGTCTACCTCGCCGAGGTGCTCGAGCCAGCTGTGCGGGTTCGTCTCTCAACAAGAAGGCAGGTTTGAGTCTGTCAATGCTGACCGTTTCATTTCTATCCCCATAATCAAGCACAAAGTGTTTGTCACCATTTTCCAGCACTCTATACGGGCCATCGTATACTGGGCGTAACGTTGGTTTTAGAGCTTCATGCTTAACAAAAACAAACTCAGCGTTTTTTAAAGTTTGAGGAACAAAAACTCGCGGAAAGGAGTGATGAGCTGGACCATGGAGAGAGTCCGGACTGTTACTGCCTAAAAACCTTGGGACTGGGAGGTGCCCTGGTTCTGGGTTTTCTGGTAAAAGTTCACCTGGGAGTCTGATAGGCTGAGCAAAGACTAATTCTGCAGGGGAAGCGTCTAAATCCTCTTTAGGTGCCGCACGCAACCCCAATAAAACCCAGGGAAGTTTATTTACCCAATTTGTGTCCGTTAATGAGGCCCTGAGGGCAGCCTTTAAGGACCTGTGAAAACGCTTGCATAACCCATTAGCCTGAGGGTGATAAGCGGTGGTACGGTGAATTGTTGCCCCTAAACTGTTGGACATGGCTGACCAGAGCTCTGAGACAAATTGAGGCCCCCTATCTGACGTGATGTCTGATGGGACGTCGAAACGTGCCACCCAATTTGTTAGAAAAACGCGAGCGACTTCCTCCGCTGTAGTTGCCGCTAGAGGGACTGCCTCTGGCCAGCGTGTGGTGCGGTCTATCATTGTTAGCAGGTGTGTGAAACCCTGGGAGGAAGGCAGCGGCTCCACGAGGTCGACATGAATGTGGTCGAACCTTCTAGCAGGGATGGGAAAAGGCTCCAGAGGGGCTTTTGTGTGTTTGTGTACTTTGGCGCGCTGACAAGGAATGCAAGTTTTTGCCCATTCTTTTACGTTTTTGCACAGGCCTGGCCACACAAACTTTTCGGCAACCATTTTGACCGAGGCGCGCACACCTGGGTGCGCGAGGGAGTGAATTGCGTCGAAAATGCGGCGGCGCCAAGCAGCTGGTACTAACGGGCGAGGTCGGCCGGTTGAAACATCGCATATTAAGGGGGGCACGCCGTCGCGCACCCCTTTTTCTTCCAGCCTTAACCCTGTTGGTCCAGACAGGAGCGCGCGCACGTCCGCATCACTACCTTGTTCTTCCGCCATGGCTGCATAATCTATCCCTTCATGGATAGGTGCTGCATATGTGTTTGCGTTAGAGAAAAGCTCAGCTGCTGAAGCAGTGTAATCTGTCTCCTCATGCTCTGGCGGTGCCACAGCGCGAGAGAGACAGTCCGCTACTACGTTAAGTTTGCCCGCTACATGTCGAATGTCTGTGGTGAACTCTGAAATCGCAGCTAGCTGTCTTTGTTGTCTGCCCGACCAAGGTTCTGAAATTTTAGCCATAGCAAAAGTGAGCGGCTTATGGTCCACGAAAGCCGTGAAACTCCGCCCTTCTAACCAAAACTGGAAATAGCGGATGGACAAATGAAGCGCCAGCAGCTCTCTGTCAAAAGTGCTGTATTTGCGTTCAGTTGGGTTTAGCGATTTGCTAAAGAATGCTAAAGGTTGCCAGACCCCACTGACAAGTTGTTCTACAACTGCCCCTATAGCCAGGTCTGAAGCATCTGTGGTTAGAGCAATGCGGGCTGAGGGATCTGGGTGGACTAACATTGTTGCGTTAGCTAGGGCGCTTTTTACTTCCGCGAAAGCGCGTTCGCGCTCCGGGGTCCATTCGACCGCGTTGGAAGCTTTCTTTTTTCTGAGCGCGTCATATAGGGGTTGCATGAGCTGAGCTGCGTGGAGGAGGAAACGGTTGTAAAAATTAACCATCCCCAAAAATTCCTGTAGCGACTTTTGAGGCCGTGGAAAACTTTCTATCACACGAACTTTGTCTGGAAGCGGAATTGCCCCTGCCGGGGAGACCCTATGTCCCAAAAAATCAATTTGTGATACGCCGAATTTGCATTTGGCTGGATTGATTATAAGTCCGTGCTCTTCCAGCCTCTGAAAAACGGTAGTGAGGTGCTGTTCGTGTTCTTCCTCGGATGAACTGGCAACCAGCATGTCATCGAGGTAGACAAAAACAAAGGGTAGGTCGCGTAGGACTGCGTCCATCATCCGTTGAAAAGTTTGAGCCGCGCCTTTGAGGCCGAATGGCATTCTTAGAAATTCAAAAAGGCCAAAAGGGGTTATAACCGCTGTTTTAGGAATATCTTCAGCTCGGACTGGGACTTGGTGATAACCGCGGACTAAGTCTATTTTTGAAAAAATGCGCGCGCCTGCTAAATGTAATGAAAAATCCTGAATGTGAGGAATGGGGTAGCGGTCATGCACTGTGGCGTTGTTTAGCCTGCGGTAATCTCCGCACGGTCTCCAAGAACCGTCGGATTTCAGGACCATGTGAAGTGGTGAAGCCCAAGGGCTCTTTGAACGTCGGCAAATGCCTAATTTTTCAAGAACTGCAAATTCGTCCCTTGCTATGTTGAGCTTGGCCGCGTCTAAGCGGCGAGCTTTGGCAAAAACGGGAGATCCCGTTGTTGGAATGAAGTGTTTAACCCCGTGTTTGGCTACAGTGGCTGAGAATTTGGGGGTTGTGAGTGCTGGAAATTGGGTGAGGAGTTGCTCAAACTTACCTCCTGCCGTAGTGACGTTGGCCTGCACAGGTGGTGGAGAAACTCGAGCTGAGCATGGAAAAGAAGCAAAAGATAGTGCATTAACCAGGCGCCTATTTGCAAGATCCACTAATAACCCATGTGCACACAGAAAATCTGCGCCTAACAAGTTAAAGCTCACCGCTGCTACAACAAATGTCCATCTGTAGCTGCGGCCGTGGATGAGGAGGTGCAGGCTCTTTTCACCGAACGTGTCGATGTCAGAGCCGTTGGCTGCCACTGCTCCGTTGCCCCGGGTGCCCATGGTTCGCTCTGCGTGGGAGGGCATGACGAAACTCAGCTGAGCTCCCGTGTCGATGAGGAACTGCTTGCCTGTGTATCCATCCGTCACGTATAACAGCTTATTCTTCTCGCCGAGAACTGCTGCTATTAATGGCCCTCGGCTTTGGCGTTTCCACGACCTCGTAAACTTGCAGGGGGGAACGCATTTGCGGGCTTTCTCTGCGAAGCGGTGGTGGTAATAGCAGACGTCGTTCTGCTCGTTGCGCTTGGGCCGCGCCGCTGTCACCGTGGGTTGAGTCTCTCCAAGGCTCGGGGTGTCGGTTTTCAAATCTGCGGATGCCGCTGTGGGTGTCCGTTCTCTGCAGGCGTTGACAAGCCGGTAAGCCTCGTTGGCCAGTGTGCGGAAATCCTGATGATTATTGCACTTCATACTGGCGAGTGTCCCTCTCAAATGCGGTGGTAGCGTGCTGAGGAAAATGAATTGGAAAAGGAAATTATCATTATCCTCCTCCTTGAGTTGTAGCAAATCCTCCATGAGGGTCCTCGGATTGCTCCCTCTGTGGCCGTAGACCGCCAGGATCCTCTCGGCTCTTTCCTCCGCTGACGGGACATAATTCGCCACGATGGTCGCCTTGAGTGTCTCATATTTGTCCCGGGCTGGTGGTCGCCGGACCAAGCTCCGCACACACTTCGAAGTGGCGGAGTCGAGTTTGGAGACGATATGGTAAAACTTAATATCGTCTGCTGTGATGCCCGCCAGTACAAACTGGGCTTCAGCTTGCTGAAACCAAGAGGCGGGGTCTTCTCGCCAGAAGTCTGGCAGGTTGACAGCAACGGCGTTAGTGCACACCATCACTGTTGTGCCCGCCGGGTGAGAGTGCCTTGCCTCGGCACTCACGGCGGTGCTGGAGCTCGGTTGAGCTCTCTCAGTGCCCTCTGCCGTGGGGAACAGCTGTCTGCTTGTTCCCTCGTCTGCGTTGTCGCTGGCGTGTGCCAGAGCCACCATGGATGAGCAGCTTGAAGAACGCCTCCGGTCCATATTCTCGCGTCAGGGTCACCAGTGTAGTGGAGCTGAAATAACGAGGCGGTTTTGTATTAAAAACAGGGTTTTTAATGAATAGCTCCTCTATCAAATCTCATCAGGTGTAGAGCTTGGCAGAAGGCAAGAGACAGAACTCTGCTTCGCTGGCTGGTTAAATACAAGCACGCATAGCACCACTCATTGAAACAGCTGACGTCAGAGCCACTCATTGAAAAAGGTAACATCTCCCCGTTATCTTAATCCCCATTGTCCTGCCATCCCCTCTCCCTGTCTTGGGAGGTGATGGGAACTCCCCCTCTCGCTTTAGGGGGGTAAAGGTGTCGAGTCTGTTGCCATGGCGTCCTGTGACGTCATGAGTCTTCACACGGCGGTGAGATTCCTTTGTTCTTTCAGAGGTGTGAAGTTCCTTTGTATATTCTGTCCCAAACATTTCCACATGCTCTAACAAATGTAGGTATGGAATATATGAGTGATATATACCACACCACATCATTTTTAGGACACCACACAGACAGCCAGCGGTTCAAGGATGACGAGCGACTAAACATGTCATCACTGGTCAGATTGGGGAGGGGCCCAGAGAATACTACAGTGGCAGATATCGTTTTTGCAAACTCACACACTGATTCTATATTAAGTTTTGTGACTTCCGACTGCCGGAGACGGATGTCATTAATGCCGGCGTGAATAACAATTGTGGAGTATTTACAGTTACTTTTAGCCAGCATTTTCAAATTTGACTCGATGTCGCCTGCTCTGGCCCCAGGAATACATTGGACTATGGCCGCTGGAGTCTCTAGGTTCACGTTTCTGACTACAGAGTCGCCAATGATCAGAGTTTTTTCCTCAGCGGGTGTGTCGCTGAGCAGGGAAAAACGATTAGAAACGTGAACAGCTTGGTGGTGAACCGGGGCTTTGCGACTAGGCTTCCTTCTCACCGTCATCCACCCAGTCTCCTCGCTGATGAGGAGAGCCGGGGAACCGCTGACAGTGGGACCTAAGCTAGCTAGCTCCGCTGCAGCTAATGGGCGTCCGTCGAGATTAACTGGCGCAGACGGTGTTTCAATGCAGCGGAGCCGGGATTCCAAATCAGACAACCTCGCCTCGAGCGCCTCAAAAAGACAACATTTATTACATTTACCGTTATCACTAAAAGAGGCAGAGGTGTAGCTAAACATCTGACAGAGAGAGCACACCAGAGGAGGAGAGGAAAGAGAGGTAGTAGCCATAGCTAGTGGCTAGCTAGTGGCTGGAGAGCTGGAGAGCAAACCACACAGGCAGACAGCAAAACAGGAAGTGACGATACGTTACCACAAGGAAGTGACGATCAGAGGTCCTGTGTAACAGGACGAGGCAGAGTTCATCTCACGAGTCAGGTTTATTCACATCATCCAACATCATCAAAAGCAGAAAGAGGAAGAAACCCAGACATTCGTCCTTTTAATACCTCGGAACTTCAAAGCACACAGTCATATTATATTTAATCCCAAATAACAATACATCTTCCTTCAGATCTTAACACCTCCACCCCCAGCCTCTGGCGGCCAGGAAAATCCCCCCAGGCCATCTCTCTGCATACCAAAGACTAGACTTTCACATCCTCCTGTTATCTCCAGAGAGGCTCAGTCCTTTGTTCAATCTAAGATGTGAAGCCTAAAGTGGTATACATATGAAGCATGAAGTGATATACATAAGTGCACATATATGTGTCCCACATGACCCCCCCCCCAAACGTCTAAGATGGAACAACGGAATAACAGTCTGCATGTCATGATAAACCATTACACATCAGTCCACGTGCTGCTTGGGCCTCAGTCTCCTCCCATATCTGCTGTAAGCGGGCTTTACCACTTCCACGGCGCCATCCTGCTGGGGAGCTGCTGCCTGAGGGTGAGAACTGTTAGTCAATCCCTGTGGGTGTTCTGGGGAATGTCCCCTAGGGGATCTGCTGCCCCGAGGAGTCCTGGCGCACAGCACATCCTCATCTGCCACAACAAAGGTGGGTTTGAGCCTGTTTATGCCAATCTTTTCTTTCCTGCCCCCCAGGTCTAGCAAAAAAATGCTTATCCCCTGTTTCCAGCTCTCTAAATGGTCCATCATAAGGTGGTCGCAACGGTGGGCGATGGGCATCATGTCTGACAAAAACAAACTCCGCGTTTTTTAAGGCCTTAGGCATAAAAACGCACGGAAAACTGTGGTGAACGGGGCAAGGCAGCGTGCCCGATTCCGTGCCCCTCTGTAACCGCTGAGCCGGGGAGCATTCTGGCGCAGGATTATCTGGGAGAAATTCCCCGGGCAGCCGAAGTGGCTGCGCAAAAACCAGCTCAGCCGGGGAGGCTTCTAAATCCTCTTTAGGTGCAGAACGCAACCCCAATAAAACCCACGGTAGTCTGTCTACCCAATTTGCATCCGTAAGCGACGCTCTGAGAGCCGCTTTCAATGACCTATGAAAACGTTCACATAACCCGTTAGCCTGTGGATTGTACACGGTTGTGCGGTGGATCGTTACCCCCAGGCTGCAGGCCATTGCTGACCAAAGTTCGGAAACAAATTGAAGACCCCTATCAGATGTAATGTCCAATGGGACTCCAAAGCACACTACCCATGCTGTTAAAAACGCGCGCGCCACCTCCTCGGCTGTGGTTGACGACAGTGGGACCACTTCCGGCCAGCGCGTGGTGCAGTCTACCATTGTCAGAAGGTGTGTGCACCCCTGTGACGGCGGTAGGGGGCCTACGAGGTCCACGTGAACATGATCGAACCTCTTAGCCGGGATGTGGAACGGCTCCAAGGGAGCTCTCGTGTGTCTGTGTACCTTGGCTCGTTGACAAGCCATGCAGGCTGTTGCCCACTCTCTAACTTGTTTGCGCAGGCTCGGCCAAACAAATTTCTCTCCCACCATTTTGACCGACGCACGCACTCCCGGGTGCGCCAGAGAATGAATCGAGTCAAAACCGCGGCAGCGCCACGTGGCCGGTACCACAGGACGCATTCGCCCAGTGGAGACATCGCAGATTGGGGGGGGCATACCGTCTTGCAGCACCCTGTTCTCCAGCTTTAACCCTGTTGGTCCAGACTGGAGCGCGCGCACGTCCGCGTCGCTAACCTGATCGGCGGCCATGGCTGTATAATCTATCCCTACGCGGACTGGGGCCGCCAAGGCGCGCGAGAGACAGTCTGCCACTACATTTAGTTTACCCGCCACATGCTGAATATCGGTAGTAAACTCTGAGATAGCGGCCAGCTGTCTTTGCTGCCGGCCTGACCACGGTTCTGAAACCTTGGCCATCGCGAATGTCAGCGGCTTGTGGTCAACGAACATGGTGAAACGGCGTCCCTCCAGCCAGAACTGGAAGTGGCGAATGGCCAAGTGGAGAGCTAACAACTCCCTGTCGAATACGCTGTATTTTCGTTCGCTATCGCGCAAAGTCCTGCTGAAAAATGGGAGCAGCTGCCAAGCCCCGGCTACATGCTGCTCCACGACCGCCCCATGGCCACATCTGACGCGTCAGTAGTGAGCACTATGCGGGCCGTTGGGTCTGGATGTGCTAACAACGCAGCGTTTGCTAGGGCTGTTTTGACCTCCGAGAATGCTCGCTCTCGCTCCGGAGACCATTCGATCTTATTTGTGGGTTTTTGTTTTTTTAGTGCAGCATACAATGGTTGCATGAGCTGCGCTGCGCGGGGGAGGAAACAGTTATAAAAATTCACCATTCCCAAAAACTCCTGTAATGCCTTGACTGTTGGTGGCTGGGGAAAATTTGTTACCGCGCTTACTTTGTCAGGCAGCGGAACCGCTCCTTCTGGGGAGACGCGATGCCCCAAAAAATCAATCTGCGTCACCCCGAACTGACACTTCGATGGGTTGATTATTAACCTGTGCTCTCCCAACCTCCGGAAAACTGCCGTGAGGTGGTTTTCGTGTTCGTCTTCGGACGCGCTGGCTACTAAGATGTCGTCCAGGTAGACGAATACGAAGGGGAGATCGAGCAACACCGCGTCCATCATGTGTTGGAACGTCTGCACAGCGCCCTTAAGCCCAAACGGCATGCGCAAAATCTCGAATAGGCCAAACGGAGTTATTACCGCTGTTTTGGGTATGTCCTCAGTGCGCACTGGGACTTGATGGTAACCGCGGACCAAGTCTATCTTAGAAAAAACGCACGCCCCCGCCAAATGAATGGAAAAATCTTGGATATGCGGGATTGGGTAGCGGTCGTGCGCTGTGGCGTTGTTCAACCTGCGGAAATCTCCGCAAGGTCGCCACGAGCCATCAGCTTTCGGGACCATGTGCAGTGGGGAAGCCCATGGGCTTTTCGAACGCCTGATGATGCCCAACTTTTCCAGGTTGGCGAACTCCTCGCGCGCTATGGTCAGTTTAGCTGAATCCAAGCGCCGAGCTTTTGCAAAAATGGGTGGTCCGGTGGTAGTAATAAAATGTTCCACTCCACGTTTAGCGACGGCTGCTGAAAATGTGGGAACTGTGAGTGCTGGGAACTGAGTGAGCAGTGTGTGGAACTTACCGCTTGCCATTGCGACGTTGGCTTGTGCTGTGGGCGGGGTCACTCGGGCTGCACAGGGAATAGAATAAAAGGAAAGTGCATTAACCAGGCGCCTGTTAGCAAGATCACCCAACAAACCATGTGAGCACAGAAAATCAGCCCCCAACATATTGAAACTCACTGCAGCTATAACAAAAGTCCACTCAAATGTACGGCCGTGTAGGGACAGAAGCAGGTTCCTCTCACCAAAGGTCTTAATCTCCGAGCCGTTCGCTGCTGACGCCCCGCGACCTCCGGGACCCACCAGCCAGTCAGCGGAGGTAGGCGTGATGAAACTCACTTGAGAGCCTGTGTCCACAAGGAATTGCCTCCCCGAACGCGCGTCCGTCAAGTAGAGCAGCTTGTTCTCTTCACCGAGGGCCGCAGCTGCTACCGACCCCCGGTCTTGGCATTTCCCGAGCGCTTGAACTGGCACGGTGGTATACATTTGCGTGCCTTCTCTGCAAAGCGGCGATGGTAGAAACAGAGGGTGTCTCCTCCGCGATCCTTGGCCCTCGCCGCCGCCGTCGTCGGTGGGTCTGCTACCGCCGTCTCTGGCCCCTCGCCATCTCCGGCCGTCGCGCCGAACTCCGTCTCTGCCGTGGTGGCCGCACGCTGTTTGCTGGCGTTGAGAATCCGGTGCGCCTCCTGGGCCAGCGCGCGGAAGTCCCGCTGGGCCAACAACGGCGAACTGGCCAGGGTCGCTCTCGTGGCCGAAGGTAGGGTTCTCAGGAAAATGTGGGTGAAGATGATGTCGTCGCCGTCTGAGCCCCTCAAGCTCAGCATGTTCTCCATCAGGCCAACGGGTGTGCCATCTCCCAAGTCGTTCAGTGCCAGGAGCCTCTCCGCTCTCTCCTGGACTGAGAGAGTGAAGCGCTGGATGAGCGCAGCCTTCAACCCGCCGTATTTGTCGTCGGCCAGTGGCTGTTCCACAAGGCTCTGCACATGCCGAGCCGTGCGGTTGTCGAGCTTGGCAATCACATGGTAGAACTTCGTGTCATCTACCGTTATCCCCTGGAGGGCGAACTGTGCTTCGACCAAGTGGAACCAAGAGCGCGGGTTGTCTCGCCAAAAGTCCGGTAGCTGGACGGTAGCGGCATACGCTTGGCTGGGAGCTTCTGACCCGGCTGGTTCGGGGGAATTTCTTTCACTCATGATATGTCTTAGGGTCACCAGTGTAGATAATGTGAAAATGACAAGGCAGAGTTCATCTCACGAGTCAGGTTTATTCACATCATCCAACATCATCAAAAGCAGAAAGAGGAAGAAACCCAGACATTCGTCCTTTTAATACCTCGGAACTTCAAAGCACACAGTCATATTATATTTAATCCCAAATAACAATACATCTTCCTTCAGATCTTAACACCTCCACCCCCAGCCTCTGGCAGCCAGGAAAATCCCCCCAGGCCGTCTCTCTGCATACCAAAGACTAGACTTTCATATCCTCCTGTTATCTCCAGAGAGGCTCAGTCCTTTGTTCAATCTAAGATGTGAAGCCTAAAATGGTATACATATGAAGCATGAAGTGATATACATAAGTGCACATATATGTGTCCCACAGTATAATTTTTATTGCGCTGTAGGTTATTTTTTCTTGTAAAAAAAAAAAAAAGGCCACACATTTTTTACGTGGCATGTTTCTTTGTGTGTGGGGGACTTGTTTGTTCATTCATTCATCAAACAACCCCCCCCCACACACACACACAGCCCTGAGTGTCACCTTTCATTAGAGCCCAAGATCAAGCTTCTATATTGAAGCATTCAAAAATTATAGACGTTTTTCCAAACTGTGCCATTTGGCACAATTTGGCACAGTTCAAAAACACCTGGGAACAACCTGACAAAAAAGCTGTGTAATATATTCATTTTTTGTGGTATTGTTACAAAATTTTGACCTCAGCATGATAACACTTGGTTCTACATTTCTGTTGCATTTTCCAGCCAGTATCTGACAGCTGTGTGTTATTTGCAAGCATTTGTATAAACACCCAGGCGAACTTTATTTTCTTCAAATGCAGTATGCTTAGATGACTGTTACTCAGTGGCAGGAGCACTTGGAGAGATTATGACTGTTTTGCTAAAAAATTCAAAGTGTTTTCTTTTAAATGAGACCAACCCCATGAAGAATGCTGCAAAGGGTTGAAGAACAGCTTTTGATTTACTTTGGGTATGTTATTTTTAGGCGTTTTTAGGGAAATTGACCAGAGTTCAAGGGGTTAAAGCAATTTTTGCTGCAGAGTATCAGCCCCTCCTCAAAAACACCAGCCTGACTATATAATGTCAAGTGAGGCATCAACTGACCATCAGTCTCCATGAGTAATGAGAAACATGCAGCAGTTCAGCTTCTGAAGAGGAGGAAAATATAAATCTGTATTCATATGAGGGACCACGACCTTATAGTTCTGAACCTGTTGGACATCATTGGACAATGTAGTCAAGATGAACTTTTATCAGTTACGTTTGTTATTCACAGTCAAACCTTTCCTGAGCCGTCATGACCTCGATACTATCACCCATGCTTTAATCACTTCCAGACTTGATTACTGCAATGCACTTTATGTTGGCGTCTCTCAGTCACTTTCAGCTTGTGTAAAACGCAGCAACCCATCTTTTAACCAACACAACCAGACAACAGCACATTACACCTGTTCTCTTTTCACTCCAGTGGCTTCCAGTCCAATTTAGAATTAATTGTAAACTTTTAATGTTTGTTGTTAAAGCTCGTAATGGCCTTGCTCATGCTTATTTATCTGAGATTTTAACTGTCTGTGACCAAGGCAGAGCTTTGAGGTCATCCACCCAGATTTTGCTGGATGTGCCCAGGTCAAGGTATAAACACAGGGGTGACCAAGCCTCTTCAGTTGTCACCCCCAGGCTCTGGAATGATCTACCCCTTGACTTACGTGTCATCTCTAACCTGGACCTTTTTAAATCAAAACTAAAATGTATTTATTCTGGATGGCTTTTAATAACCAGTAGTGTAGTGACACTTAGTCTTTTTATCCTTTTAAATTTACTTTTATTTTTACTTATTTATGCTTAGCCCTTTGTTTATGTAACTGTTTTTATGTTGTGTGTGTCTCTAGTGCCGTTCTATCTTCTGTAAAGCACTTTGGTCACCTACGGGTTGTTGGAAAGGGCTATATAAATGAAGTACATTACACCATTGTGACCAGGCACTAGAAATGAATCTGTGGTGAGAGTGAAGCCAGTGAAAAAATTCACAGCTATTATGGTGAGTTGTTTAGCTCACAATTGACTTATGATAGTTAATACTGTGGGAAAAACCTGTAAATGCATTTATCACTAATGTGACAGTTTTATTTGAAGGTTAACTCTAAAATTGTACTGAGTTTTAATCAGTGACGGTTTCAGATATGAGCAATGTGGGCTGATGCCCTGGGCGTCATTCTTTTGGGGGAGCCAGGAGAATCAGAAAAATAATAATAAAAGATTCATAATTATGTGTGCTGAGTGTGTATTTGTGGCAAGTGGGTGTCTTCTATAGGCAGGATGCTGGCGCCTTCTGTCTGCAGCTGGCAGACTCCACATGTCAAACTCCAGTATGGCAGACATTCAAAGCAGCGCAAAGGAGGAAAAAAGCATTAAAAGTAAGGGGCTTTTTTCTTACATTATGCAGTGGTTTGAATTTTAAAACACTGAGTCCTAAAACTGCAACATTTGGTTATCACAGCTTATGTTGCATAACATCATTTTTTCCCAATATATTGTAGTCGACTGGCTTCAGACGACTGGCCACATGAATTAATTTCAGGGCTGTGCAAAGACCATTTGAGGGGCAGGGGTGCAAATTAATTTTTTTTAAAAAAAGGTTATTAAATATATGTCAACTTTATGTCTTAGTTGGCATCTATTTTATTTTAATACCTATACACTCATGGACATATTAAATATCCCATAGATTTTTACAAATCATCAACTCACACACAGACCATGATCTTCCTCATTAATTATGTAAAGGTCAATGACAAAAAAAAAAAATGGGCAGCTTCCACTGGAAAAAAAAAATCTCTTCAAAATAAAACATCTTTGCAAAAATCTGTAAAAAGCTTTTCTTTCAATAAATAAATTATTAAATTCATTCAAATGAAAAAATTAAAAAGGCCATTCGTCTTGTCAGCAAAATGAGCTAAAACCATCCCCTCTATTAACCTTCCACCCTCCATTTCCACAAAGACTGCAAGGATAGTTTATACAGGACAATGTAGTACAGGTGCATCTCAAAAAATTAGAATGTCATCAAAAGTTGATTAATTTCAGTAATTCAATTTTTTAAAAAATGAAACTCATATATAGATTTATTACACACAGAGTGGTATATTTCAAGTGTTTATTTCTTTTAATGTTGATGTTCATGGCTTACAGCTCATGAAAACTCCAAATTCAATTTTCTAAAAAAAAACAACCAAAAATTAGAAGATTACATATAATTAATTTTTAAAAAAGGATTTTTAGTAGAAATATTGGCCAAGTGAAAAGTATGTGTAGGTACACTCAATACTTGGTCAGGAATCCTTTTGCATGAATTACTGCATCAATGTAGCGTGGCATGAAGGGGATCAGCCTGTGGTACTGCTGAGTGGTTATGGAAGCCCAGGTTGTTTTGATAGCAGCCTTCAGCAAATCTGCATTGCTGGGTCTGGTGTCTTTACTCTTCCTCTTGACAATACTCCATTATTCTCTATGAAGTTTAGGTCAGGAGAGTTTGCTGGCCAATCTGTCACGATGGCCCTCACGGACCATCACAAGACGCCTCAGTCACCAGTGAGTTTGCAGTGATGTTTATTTACAGTGCAGGTTAGGCAGACATAGGAATACACACAAGGAATGGGCACGTCTGAGCCGGGGAGCGCCCGCTGCGCCAGACAAATAACAATGAAGGTTAGTCACACTGAACGTACCTTACAAACAGGACCGTTAACAGGAATCAACAAGGATAAACAGGAATCAACAGGAACATAACAGAGCATAACAGAGACTGCCGCATTGGAGGACATTCAGCACCCGCTTTTATCTCTGGCGGCTAATGACCCCAATGCGGCACAGCTGCTTCCCAATGACAGCAGCGCAGCAGCTGACTTTGACAGCAGGGAGCTCCCCCGGGCGCCTTCACAATAAGAGCCCGAGGAGCAAGAGGGAATCCTCTGCTGCCAAAGCCAGGGAAATATGATATGAGACCCGAGTGTGGACAGAACCGACACTCGGGTTATGACAGTACCTCCCCCTCGAGGCCGAGCTCTGAGCGGCCCGAGTAACACCCAAGCCCCCCCCAACCCCCCCTAGGGTGGGTGGATGGGGCGCTGGCAGGAGGGAAAGAGACAAAAAAAAGGACAAGCAAATAACAGGACTAACAAGGCAGTAGAGACGGGAAAAAAAACAAAAAACATACTCCCTTGAATGTGGGTGACAAGAACAGAGTCAAAATAGGCAGTACAGTGATCCCTCGTTACTTCGCGCTTCACCTTTCGCGCCCTCAGTGCATCGTGGATTTTTCAAAAATATTCATCAAAAATTCAAAATTGAGAAATAATTGGCGGGCGCTAGCAGAAGGCAGGGAGACTACATTAGAACATCAGGTATCAACACGGAGAGCCCGCACAACTCAAAATCCACCTCTCTGTTCACTGTTCTCGTATTGGCTCAGCTCGGAAATCTCACAAGCTGATTGGCCGAGACGTTACACCCACCTTCTCTCCCTGCTGAGCGCCCATGCAGCGAAGGAAGACCGCATTCATTGCTCTTTATCGCTCGTGTTGCTTAGTCTCGCCGCGTGGAACTTTTTGCTGTTCTCTTGTGCCATTTTGTGCGAAATAGTCTTCCCGTCGAGCCACTACGCCACCTCCTGCAGCTTCTCCAGCTCTATCGGAAGCTGCCCTCGACAATCCTGCGCCTCTAGCACCTGACGATGAGGCGTCACCTGAGGAGCAGTAAAGCTCTCATTATCCTGTGCAGTAAATCATCTTCATCTTGAGTTACGTATCTTGTTATAAGAATAAAAGAGTTCTAAAAACATATTTATGTACACTTTATTTACATCTACGTATGTATGTACACTTACACACACACACACACACACGTATCATATGAGAGAGAGAGTGAGAGAATGAACGTACGTATTGTTTATGGGCGACGTCATTAGGGGTGACGCTACTTCGCGGTTTTTCACTTTTCGCGGTTGGTTCTGGAACCCATTAACCGCGATAAGTGAGGGATCACTGTACGCCTATTGGCAAAAACAAATTGACATAAGGTGGAGGGAAAAGAACCACCAAACACAGAAACAAAGTAGTGAGCCACAAAAACACAAATCAATCCCCCCCCCCCCCGCACACCCCAACAGTCCCACAGACAAAATCAGAAACCCGGGGAGGGTGCAGTCCTGACCCGGAGGGATGGAGGCAAAAGGTGCGGGGGGTCGTCCGGCATCAAGAGGCCACAGAACAGGGAGGGGAAAAGAGGACAGTTCGGGCGGCCTACCCCAGTCCCATGCTCGGAAGCAGAGAGTTTCAGGCGGCCGGAGCAGGTCGCCACACAGGGAGTCAAAAATGTCGGGGGGCCGGCCCAGAGAACCAAACCGGCGAGACAGTCCTTCACGCGGCCGCCCTGCAACGCCAGCCCACCAGAACCGTTGGGAAGAAGCAGCCGGCGGTCCCGCTGAAAAGGGGAGAGACTAGGGGGAACCGGGCGGAGCGTTCGGGACCCCAACGGCCCCAGGTGGAGATGGGTAGCGCTCCTCAGGGAGACGAGGAGGATGACAGTGGTGATGAGGGTGACGAGGGGAATGAGCCTGTCCAGCATCCGGTAGCCGGGGATCTGCAGCTCCCTCACCGAATCCAGGACCTGCTGGTGCAGCGCCCACGTCGGACCCCGATTGGGCCTCCGGAACCAAACCCACGGTGGACCCCGATTGGGCCTCCGGAACCGAACCCGAGACGGACCCCGACTGGGTCGGTGTGGCACCAGACTCGACCTCCAACCCCGAAACCGGAACCTCTGGCGCAGCCCGCAAGAGCAGCCCCTCGCCGGCGACCCTGGGAGAAGGCTCAAAAGAGAGAGAAAACCTGGGATCAGGATCAATGGCAGCGCCGGAACCCGGCGAGATAAGCTCGGACGCAGCGGACGGCTGCACCCAGCTCATCTCCCCTTGAGACAGGCAAAAAAGGTGAAAAAGAAAGAGAAAACAGAGCACTTGCCTGAGCTTGGGTTCTGACGCCGTCCAGGACTGCGAAGATCCGGGCTCAGATGTCAGGAGGTCGTCCTGAGGCTCCCACTCAGCCGCGTCGGGCTCCGCAGCTGGCATGATGGTGTGCGCAGCTTGAGAGTCCTCCGGCACCGATGTCCACGCCGATGGCCCGCACGGCGTGGTGGCAGGAGAACCTCGACCCGCTGGACCGGACCGCTCCTCCGTGGAACCCCGGGTACGCTTCCTCATCGGCGAAGGCTCCACGCTGCAGTCCGCTCTCCTCCTCCGCCCACGGCGTGGCTGCGGAACCGGAACCAGGCTCTCCAGAACCACAGGCCCCCTCCTCATCCAGCGACGTTGACCTGGCGTCGAGGACCGCTCAGCGGAGGGAGACACAGAGGAAGCAGGGTTAATTCTTTCATCCACAGCAGGTGGAGGGAGCTCGGGGGGCTGCATACCCCGAACCCCACCCCCAGGAGTCAGACAAGGCAAAACAATATCGAGGTGAGAGAAATTATCATGCACTTGCCTTTCTCCTGAGGGTAAGATGGTTCCCGCTGTGGGGGACATCGTTCCTCCTTTTCCCCGCTGGATGGCGACAGAGGGCCCTCTGGGAAGATGAGGTGAGGCCACTCGAGACGGTTCCGGGATGGGACTCGCCGAAACGGAGCTCCCGAGACACACAGCAGCCAGGATAGGCGACGAGGAGGAGGGGGTGACAGCCGGGGTCAGTCGGGCATGGAGCGCTGACGGGACGGCAGGCAAAGGCCCGGAAAAAGAAGAGGCTGTGGGGATTCCCCTCTGACGAGGCACAGGAGTGACAGCTGTGTGGTGGGTTGAGCCCTTGCGGCGACCCGGAACTGGATCCAGACGGGGTTTCAGCTGAGGATTCTGCTGAGGAGAGCCCGCGTCGTTACGCCGACGTCGTCGTCGGACCCGAGACGGTGCGTACTCCTGGTTCTTCTCCGGGACGGGGACGGAACAACGACGCAGGGAGCGTGGATGCTTTCTCCCTTGCTTCCTGCTCCTCTCCTCCAGCCCACGAAGCAACTCGCGTTGGGCGGCGAGTTCCTCCCACCTCGCCATCACCTCCGGGTGATCGTCCAACTCGAGGGGGAGATTAAGCAGAAATTCCTCAGCGTAGTCCAAATGTCTTAACATGTCGCTGGGAGCGTCCCACAGCGTAGCGGAAAAGATGGTGTTGTCAATATCTTCCAGAACTTCCGCTAGCTGCCTGCCCAGGCGCCCGCTGCGGCTCCTGGATGACGTCATACTCCCAGCTGCAGACACTCAGACAGGTAGGAACAAACAGTCCACTACTGCAAACTGCACGGTGAATGGCGTCTCGATACAACGCCTCCTCTCCGGGCGTTTGGCAGCAGTCTACTGTCACGATGGCCCTCACGGACCATCACAAGACGCCTCAGTCACCAGTGAGTTTGCAGTGATGTTTATTTACAGTGCAGGTTAGGCAGACATAGGAATACACACAAGGAATGGGCACGTCTGAGCCGGGGAGCGCCCGCTGCGCCAGACGAATAACAATGAAGGTTAGTCACACTGAACGTACCTTACAAACAGGACCGTTAACAGGAATCAACAAGGATAAACAGGAATCAACAGGAACATAACAGAGCATAACAGAGACTGCCGCATTGGAGGACATTCAGCACCCGCTTTTATCTCTGGCGGCTAATGACCCCAATGCGGCGCAGCTGCTTCCCAATGACAGCAGCGCAGCAGCTGACTTTGACAGCAGGGAGCTCCCCCAGGCACCTTCACAATAAGAGCCTGAGGAGCAAGAGGGAATCCTCTGCTGCCAAAGCCAGGGAAATATGATATGAGACCCGAGTGTGGACAGAACCGACACTCGGGTTATGACACAATCAACCACAGTGATACCAGGGTGATTAAACCAGGTTTTGGTACTTCTGTCAGTGTGGGCAGGTGCCAAGTCCTGCTAGAAAATGAAACCAGCATCTCTATAAAGCTTGTCAGTAGAGGGAAACATGAAGTGCTCTAAAAATTTCCCGGTAGATAGCTGCACTGATTTAGAATTTTTTTTTAAAAATATATATTTATTTATATTCATTTTATGTAATATTCAATTTTTGAGAAACCAGATTTGGGGTTTTCATTAGTTGTAAGCCATAACCATCAAAATTAAAATAAACACTTGAAATATGTATATCACTCTGTGTGTAATGGATCTAATGTAGGAGTTTAATTTTTTTTTTTTTAATTTAAGTTTTTGTAAAACTTAAATAAAAAAACAGGTCGTTACAGCAGTGCATTGTTTACATTTTCATCACATGTTCCCTTATTTTCTGATATCTGACAACATTGGAAGATTAATTCTTACAACACCCCCTTTTTTTTTTTTAAAGTGAAAGAAAAAGTGAAATTAAAGAGAAAAAAAGAAACAAAAAAACAAACAAACAAACAAACCAGCAAAAAACAAACAAAAAGAAAAAGTAAGTAAATAAAGGTAAAAGAGCATCTGAGTAGCATTGGAACAAAGAGCGGAACCATTATTGAAATGGTATTTGTCAAAGATTAGATCTCATGGAAGACACATATGCGATCCAGGGTTGCCAAAAGTTCATGAACCCATCCATGTCCTGTCTCAGTGCGAATGTCAACTTTTCCAT
This sequence comes from Pholidichthys leucotaenia, assembly GCA_020510985.1. Lineage (NCBI taxonomy): Eukaryota > Metazoa > Chordata > Actinopteri > Cichliformes > Pholidichthyidae > Pholidichthys > Pholidichthys leucotaenia. The sequence goes on from CM035848.1 coordinate 176,735,022, forward strand.
CGAGTAAATGTCTTGGATCACGTTAATCCAATCTCCAGGTGTAGGACAGTCCTTCAACATCCATTTTTTAGTTAGAGCTTTTTTGCTTGCCAATATTAAAACATTGAATAAGTATTTTTCTCCTCGTCTTTCCAGTGAGTCCGGTAGTAAACCCAAATACAAAGTTACAAAAGAAAAGGGAACTGTTATTTTGAATATTTTCCCCAATATTGTCTGTACATTGGTCCAATATTGGTGGATAACTGGGCATGACCAAAACACATGAAAATGATTTGCAGTCTTTTCATCACACAAGCGCCAACAGTTCAACCCCTTATGGGTAAATTTGTTTTGTGCAGGTGTTCTGAAAAATCTTACCAAGTTTTTCCATCCAAATTCTCTCCACTGCAGGGATGAGGTACTTTTCCATTGCTGTTTATTTAGCTTTTCCCATATTTCCAGTTGTAAAGTGAAATTCCCCTCTTTTTCCCATCTCTCTTTTATATAAGATGTGTTGTCTCCTTTTAAGTCTTGAAGACCTTGGTATATTTTAGAAATGTATCTGATCCCTGGGATCCCTTTATATGCCATTAAGAAGACCTTCAGAACACCTGACTGGGCCCTTTCCAAATCCTCCTTTTTAAGTATATTGTTTATGTGGTGTCTAAGCTGGAAGAACCTGTAAAGGTCTTGATTTATTAGGCCTTGTTTTTTCAAATCTTCAAAACTTCTTAAGATTTGCCCTTTAAAAAAATCGTAATATTTTATCAGCCCTTTCTCCTTCCACTTTTTAAATCTGGAGTCTGTTTTATTAGGAGTAAAGTCTTGATCATAGGTAATCCATTGCAGAAGTCGATAGGGCTCTTTAGTTTGATTCTCTCTGACTATCTTAAACCAAATTTTTAGCGGGGTCTCTATCCACGGGTTAGTGTTATTCAAAAGCTTAGGTAAGGCATTGTTCCCTATTATCGCCTGTAGGGGGATGTCACTTGTTATTTGGTATTCGATCTCCTTCCATTGTGCAGTGTAGACTGGGTTACATATCTCTACTAAAGTTTTAATTTGTGCGGCTTTAAAGTAGTCCCTGATATTTGGCAGCGCGAGCCCACCTTTGTCTTTGTTTAGCTGAAGGGTTCTATATCTGATTCTAGGTCTCCTGCCCTGCCATATGAATCTAGAGATCCTTCTGTCCAGTTCCTGCCATGTTTTTTTGGGAGGTTCTACCGGTATTGTTTGGAAAAGGTATAGAAGACAGGAGTTTAATCCTTTTAAATTGAATTGCTGAAATAAATCAACTTTTTGATGACATTCTTATTGAGATGCACCTATCAGTGAAAGGATAGGTGCAAATGTCCAAGAAAAATCATGAAAATATGAGGGAAAAAAAGTGAAACATGGCAAAAGTTAAAAAATAAAATTAATAAACTTGCCAGGAAAAAGTTGCAAGAAAAACCACTAATTGGTGAATGAGCAGCAATTGGCAGAATTTAGGAAGCCATCCCATCCCCCATCAGTGTAAATTAATTTCAGCTGATTAAGTCCTGACTGATAGCCTTTAAAAAGTTCTGTGAAGATCAGATTGTCACACCACAAAGAACTCATGATAGGTAGAAGCAAAGAGCTCTCTCTCGACCTTCACAACCTTATTGTTGCAAAACATAATGATGGCATTTGTTAAAGGTGCATTTTTAAACTGCTGAATGTTCCAGTAAGTACTGTTGGAGCCATCATTCGGAAGTGGCAAGAACATCATTTTACCATAAACCGGCCACAGCCAGGAGCTCCTCGCAAGATTTCTGACAGAGGAGTCAAAAGAATTATCACAAGAGTTATCCAAGGGCAAAATACCGCTTGCGGAGAGCTCAAGAAAGACCTGGAGTTAGCAGGTACTGCTGTTTCAAAGAAAACAATAAGTAATGCACTCAGCTGACATGGGCTCTATGCCTGTTCACCTCGCAAGACTCCATTGCTGAAGAAAAAGCATGTTGAAGCTCATTTAAAGTTTGCTGTACAACATTTGGGCAAGCCAGTAAAATACTGGGAGAATATAGTCCGGTAAGATGAGACCAAAATTGAACTTTTTGGATGCCACAACACATAGCCTGTTTGGAGGAGAAATGGCACTGCACATCAGCCCAAAAACACCATACCAACAGTGATGTTTGGAGGTGGGAGCATCATGGTCTGGGGGTGTTTTTCAGCACATGGTACAGGCAGACTTCGTATAATTGAAGGAAAGATGAATGGACAAATGTTCAGAGACATTCTTGATAAGAATCTGTTGCCATCTTCCAAGATGCTGAAGATGAAACGAGGGTGAACATTTCAGCAAGACAATGATCCCAAACACACAGCCAAGGAAACTCTCAATTGGCTCCAGAGAAGGAAAATAAAGCTGCTAGAATGGCACAGTCTGTTAGGGTCTAGGCATGGTCTGAGGACCATGCTCACATTTTGAGTTTGTTTTTGTGATTGTCTGTGTTTAGTCTTATTATCCTGGTTTGTTTTGTATTATTTATCTCTGCCTTGTCTGTTGTCCTGCATGTTCATTGTCATCATGTCTCATGTGTATCCTCTGTTTTTGTTTACCCTCTTGTCTCAGCCCCTCATTTTTTCTGTACCTGTAGCCATTTCCTGCTGTCTCTAATTGCCCCTGATTGTTCCCACCTGTTCTATGTTGTCTGTGTTGCCCCCTCATCTATTTAAGTCTGTGTCTGCCCTTTGTCTTGTGCGGTGTCCTTGTTTCATGTTGGTGTCTGTACACCCTTCTGCTAAGCCAATGTATATTCCAGGTCCTCTTTATTCCTAGCCTGTTTTATCCTTAGTCCTGTTGTACATAGCCTTGCCTTGCCTAGCCTAGTTTTGTGTTTTCAGCCCACGAGTTGCTCTATTTTCTGTTCGTGTTCATTTTTCCACAATAAATGGTGTACTGTGGCGGTTCGGTTAACCCCCACAACAGATTAAGGACAGTCAGCTCTCTTCTCTTGGTTTTTCCCGCTGCACTACTGAGATGTAATGTGCCATGCATGTATTGTGATGTAATGTGCCATTCATATATTGTGATGTAATGTGCCATTCATGTATAGTGTTCATGCGTCCTGTCCTTACTGTGACCTAGAGACAGATCAATATGTAGATGTGCCTTGTAACCTCTTTGCCCCGCAAGCTGGAGCAGAGGCGAGCAGTCTGCCTATTGTTATGTACGTCTCTCAAATGCAAATGTCTCATGCCTGTTCTGCAGTCCCTTTGATCGTACCAACTGCTGTGAAACCTCTTTGATGTATTGTCTGAGTTGGGTATAAATACTGCACAGGTTCTGTAACTCACTCTCTCACTCACTCTTCAACTGCTGCTGGACACACGCACTGTGTGTCTCCTCTTCTCAGAGAGCCGCTGGGCTCGCTCTCGGCACGCATGCACGGCGCCGGGAGCGGAGCTCGTGACAGCGGTATGATTTAATAAACTCTACTTAAAACCTTCAACAACGCCGCTTTATTTCATGCCGCCGCACTGGTGACCCCGAAGACGCACACGCTTTGTGCGACGCAACCTTCTGGTCTGGACATCCACGCTGAACCGGCCGAGGGACGCAAGACGTCTCCTCCCTCTCGCCGCTCCAACGCACCATGACCTGAAGGCAGAAAAGAACACGCTGCCAGTGAATGCTTCACTGGTGACCCCGAGCATGCACACATTTTGTGCAAAGCAACCTTCTGACCTGGACAGCTGCACTGGTGACCCGTTCTTCACGATGAGATCTGCACGTCTGAGATCCGCTCATCCACGCTGGACCGGCCGCGCTCGCAGCTCCTCCGCACGAGAGCGCAGGCACCTCGTCCCCTCTCCACGACAGCGGCCTCCATGGCCAGCGGAGAACGCAACTCGTGGACCTGAACGCACCACGGCCGAGCGGTGACAAAGATCGTCGATTCCCTCCCACCGCTCCAACGCATCTGCACGAGCCTGAGGGACAAAAGATCGTCTATTTCCTCTCACCGCTCCATCGCACCATGGCCAATCTGCAACCACAGCTCAACTTAGATATTATCGGCGCCGTCTGCGCTGATCTCCACCAAGATTCCCGACCCTGTCTCCTCTCCAGCTGGCCCACCCACGCACAAGCCCCGGCGCACAAGCCCCGGCGCACGCACCGGGGAGTTACGAGGACGGCGCACCACGCACGGGACAATAACGGCTCCAGAGACCGCCATCGTCCTCCACCGCTGCTCACAGAACCTTCAGGGCTGCTCGTTCACCTGAAGCAAGCACGCAGCTCGCCACTGGATTTTCTAATGGTCTCAGCCACGGCACATAAGGGAATTCAGCCGTCAGCTTTTCCCGAGGACTTTAGGGATGTGCCCGCACCTAAAGCCAACAAGCCAAGTCCCTTTGCTTCTTTTTTTTCTTACAGCTGCTACGCAGCCTCACCGCTCCTGTTTTCTTCATGGCCACGAGAGGAGTCAGAGACTAATTTTTCTTCTTGTGATCTCCGCACGTGCAACGGGACAGCCCCTCGACGCGCGGAGCAGCAAGCAATTTTTGCGCGGCTCGGACGATTTCACCGTCCCCCTGCCGGCACTTACTACCCCCCTCCTCCCTCCCCCTCCGCCTGCAGCGAGCTTCTCCCACAGCTTGCTCCCATAGATGGATTATCGAGGTCTCGGCCCCCTGCCGTGCCCTCTGGGGGGGAGCGTGTGGCGGTTCGGTTAACCCCCACAACAGATTAAGGACAGTCAGCTCTCTTCTCTTGGTTTTTCCCGCTTCACTACTGAGATGTAATGTGCCATGCATGTATTGTGATGTAATGTGCCATTCATGTATAGTGTTCATGCGTCCTGTCCTTACTGTGATCTAGAGACAGATCAATATGTAGATGTGCCTTGTAACCTCTTTGCCCTGCAAGCTGGAGCAGAGGCGAGCAGTCTGCCTATTGTTATGTATGTCTCTCAAATGCAAATGTCTCATGCCTGTTCTGCAGTCCCTTTGATTGTACCAACTGATGTGAAACCTCTTTGATGTATTGCCTGAGTTGGGTATAAATACTGCACAGGTTCTGTAACTCACTCTCTCACTCACTCTTCAACTGCTGCTGGACACACGCACTGTGTGTGTCCTCTTCTCTGAGAGCCGCTGGGCTCGCTCCTGGCACGCATGCACGGCGCCGGGAGCGGAGCTCGTGACAGCGGTATGATTTAATAAACTCTACGTAAAACCTCAGCATCGCTGCTTAATATTATCCCATGCCGCTGCAGTACGAGATTTGCCTTACGTTTTGGTCTTCCTCTTCCTTGCCCTGGAGGGGCAACCCTAACACAGTCAGTCACCTGACCTGAATACAATTGAAAATCTATGGAATGAACTAAATATCAGAGTTCATAGAAGACACCTACAGAACCTTCAAGATTTCAAGACAGTTTGTAAGGAAGAATGGGCTAAAATCACTCCTGAGCAATGCCTGCACCTAGTTTTTCCATACAGGAGGCATCTGGAAGCTGTTATTATCAACAAAGGCTTTTTCTACTAAATATTAAATGAATTTCACCAAGTGTGTTCAGTACTTATTGCCTGTGTCATTCAACTTTATTAAATATAACTTGTTTTGTGAACACAGTTGCCTTGATATCTTTGTATGTATGGATGACTTGGGTTGTTGCTGACAAGTTACTAAAAAATAGTAACTAGTTACAGTTACTAGTTACTTCTTTTCAAAAGTTACAGTTACTTTTGAGTTACTGCATGATTAAAGTAACCACTTACTTGGAAAAGTAACTTTCACATTACTTTTAAATGCATACTTAAATCATCTTGCACACATAGCAAGTCAAGGGCCCCTTGTTCACATCAGAAAAAAGAAGAAAAAGAAAACTGACGAGAAAAAAAGTCTCATCTTACAGAGAAAAAATGTTTCAGATTTACATAAACTATCGTAATCAGTAGAAAGTCAGAAATTTACTACAAATAAAGCTGTAAATTCACAGAGAAAATGTTGGACCCCCTGGTGGGCCGTTTTTGGCCCACGAGCTATATGTTTGATACCCCTGGACCAGCCCATTAAAAACGCATATTTAGAGGATTTATTTTCATGAAATAGTTGCATATCACAACAGCATGTAAATTAATAAGATAAAATAAAACAGAAAGCACAGATAAATGAAAGTTCATCACTTAGAAGAAGCTGTTCTTTACTGCAACAAATTACAGTCATTTTTTTTCTGTGCCTAAGAAAACTTTAAATGCATTTAATGTCACGACCTGAACGCTATCTTTCTCTGCGTTCAGGTTGTCCAGTGTCGCTCCTGCTCCGGGGTAGTCCGTGCCGGGTCTTCCATGGCCCGCTCTTTGACAGCGCCCAGCTGATTGCCAGCTGTCTAGTTCAGCTGCGCTGGGACAGCTGTCTCCTATCTCCAATCTCCTCCTCCATTTAAGCGAGCAGCCGAGAGTCACTCGTCGCTGCGACCTCGCTTTGGAAAGACTCATCTTGTGTTTCCACGACTGTTAGCTCCTCCGCCTAGCTGCAGTTCGCCGTTACCTCGGCGCCTTCCCCAGTGTTAGTGCTGCGACTCGGCGAGTATTTTTTCCCTCGCCGCCCCTCTAGCCTTTCTCCCTGGGTGGTATGTACCTTTAGTTCTGTGTGTGTTTTAGCCCCACGTGGCTCTTTATTTTGCTGTTCATTATTTAGTGTTGTGTGTGTGTTTTGTTCTAATAAATTACGCCAACTCACTGGTCGCCCTCGAATCTCTTTCCTGGCTCGTGAGAGCCAGAATTATGACAGTAGGTCGCAGCCATACTGAGACGGCCGCGACCGTGAGTTTGCCGTAAGGACTCGACGCTCTCTTTTTCCTTCCTCTGGGCGTAGGCGAGCCTGTATCATGTCTCCCTCCAGGAGACGCATGCGGCACCCAGGCCACGATCTCTCGGAGGCTCTGGACCTTGTGGACGGAACGTTGTTCACCACGGACCTCTACGATGCCCCCAGCGAGATACGCTGGCGCCTGGAGCTCGCTGAGGGAATGCTTAACAGCTTTTCTCGCTACTTCCTTCTCCCCGAGGTTGAGGCGAGGAGGGCAGACATCTCTGTGGCCTGGGAAAGACTCCGTAGGCTGGAGGAGAACTCCGGCAGGAAGCCGAGGACAGGACGCCATCGCTCCTCGCTTCGGAATCCCGCTCCTGCCGCCGATCCAGTCCAGGAGTTCGCCTCACCCAGGGGTGATCCCCAGGATAGAGTGACGTCAACCGGGTTTCCCCCGGAGAAGATGAGAGTGACAGCGATGCGCATTGCGGATCGAGTGGCAGCCGCTTCTTCCGCCGCCGTTCCCCCCGTAGCCATGAAGAACGTGATTGCGGCGGTCAGGCTGGTCGAGAAGAACCCAGAGCTGAACAATTATCCGGAATACGCTGACCTGTTGGCTTTGCTCACCGCGCAGGAGCGGCGTTTTCCCGACCTCACGTTCAGAAGACGTCGCTCCCAAATTCCCCACTCATCTCAGCGAGAGTCCCGTCCGGATCCCGCTCCAGGAAACCACACGAATTCCGCCTCCCAGCCTGCTGTAGCTCCCTTGTCTTGCCGAAGAAGTGAATCAGCTGCTCCCGCTCCTGGGCCCGCTCTCCCCGCTGTCCCGTCAGCTTTGGGCCCCCAGCTCTCCTCAGCTGTTTCACCCCCCTCTTCGTCATTCACTCCGGCTGCTGGGAGAAGCGCAAATTCATCCCCAGGTGTTCCAGGTCCCGATCCGGTGCGGGTAGCACCACCTCATCTGTCCGGGGGGTCCCCCACTTCTATCCGGTTGGGATAAGAGAGACTCAAGCCCCTTGTAGCGGGTTCCACCGGCCCTCCGGGAATCAGGCAAGTGTCCATTCATTCTCCTCCCATTATGAGTGAATTGCCTTGTTTGATTCCTGGGGGAGGAGTTCAGGGTTCACAGTCCCCTGAGCTCTCTCCTCCCGCTGCAAAAACTGAATATGAACCTGCGTCCTCTGTGTCTCTTCCCCTTGAGAGTGCCCCGGTGCCAGGTGTACACCGCTGCGCGAGGAGGAGGCGGCCTGCGGCCCTGGAGGGTTTTGCCCCAGCCCCGCAGCCACGTTATGGGCAGAGGAGAAGGTCGAACTGCCTGTTGGAGCCAGCGCCGACGGTTAAGCGTCCCCAGGTCTCCACGGAGGAATGGTTCGGCCCAGCAGAGTCCAGATCTCCTGCCTCCACGCCAGGCGGGCTGTCGACGCGGTCTTCGGCGTTTGGAGGTCGGTTGACTGTGGAAAACATCATGCCGGCTGCGGAGCCATTCGCAGTCGAGTTGGAGTCCACCGGGGGTGCTGCGCCGGCCCGATCGGGGTCCACCGGGGGTGCTGCGCCGGCCCAGGTAACAGTTAGTGTGGGAGCTGGAGGATTGTGTTCGCCTGACATCAGGCTGACTTCGTCCCTTGCCTCCATCATTTCTCCTCCTGCCGCTGTTGGGGTTCCTCTCACCCGGACCAGTTTCCCCCTACCCTTGTTGCCATTAGATGGCAGACTGACTTTGCCCCTTGCCTCCATCTCTTCTCCCCCTACTACTGTGGGGGTTTTTCTCACCTGGGTCAGTTTCCTCCTGCCTTTTCCCTCAGGGAGGAAGCTGCACCAAGACTTCTCCCTCAGCTCTCCGTGGTCTGAGGTCACGGGACGACCGCCTGGGGAGCCGTCTGGCTGGTTCGGTGGTCTGGGTCGGCCTCCGGAGAAACTGTGTCTCCTAGCCTGGGACTCGGGTAGGCCACCCGAACTGGTGTTGTGGTTCCTGGCCTGGTGGAGTTCGGGCCGCCCGCCGGACAAGCTGTCATCGCCTGCCTCACTCCACCTGCTGTCATTCCTGACAGATTGACTAACTGTTCATAGCCTTGTGTTTTGTATGCCCCCCATTATTTAATTTCATTCAGGACATCAGGGAACTTTCTGTGTTAGAGTCCTTATTGGGATGTCATTTCTACCGAGAATTTTTCTTTAGACAATTTTCTGTGTTTTACGATCCCTGTATGGATCCCTATTCTAATTTCTCCCTTAAGTAGCATTTGCTTCACATTGCCTGGCCTCATTCCGAGTTGTCTTGTTTTTCTGTATTTATATCCTCCTCCAGACTGTTTAGTGACACTTTTTGTGCTAATACGTGTTTGAGGAGTTGTTCCTTTTGTATTTTTATGCCAATTTGCTGTTCCAGGCTCTATTTTTAAGTCTTATGCCCGGACTGCCTCCTTTGTATATTATTCTGTTCTGGCCGGGGTTACATGTGTAAGTCTATTTAAACCATATGTTCACAGAGTTTTGTAGTTTTTGGCCTTCGGGACATGAGTTTTTTTTTTTTATTGTCCTCACCCTAAGTTATTGTGAACTTTTTCCATGACTATGTCGCTATGTTTCTGCATTTTGGTTCTTGCCGTTTCTCCCCACCTCCTGTGGTCACCTGCACAGACCGTCTGGCCTCTGCAGAGGAGGGGGTGATGGTTTTGGGTTTAAAATTATTATGGTAGGAACTTCCGGTCTGGACGCCATGGCGACTGCAGCTTAACACTGAAGTTCTCAGACCCAATCCAGGATAACACATTGAAAATCAAACTTAACGGATTTTTGGAGGAGTGAAAATCAAAAGACAAAATCATCATGTCTAAAGGAAAACAGAAGAAACTGAAATTCTCCAGGCCAGGACACGTATCGGCCGGAGAATCCGAACTGGAAGATCTCCGTTCAGAAGACGAGGAACTGGTGATAGCTAACAAAAGGGTTAGCCTGAAATCACTATTTGAGGAGCTACGACGATTTCGCCGAGATGTTACGGCCGAATTTCGGGAATTCAGAGAAGAATTGAAAAGGACAAACAGCAGAGTGGACCAGGCCGAGAACCGAATCTTGGAAACAGAGGATCGAATAAAAGTGCTCGAAGATTCTGTGCTAGACCTACGCAAAAGACAAGCAGCTATAGAGGCTAAGCTAACCGACCAAGAAGGAAAACAAAGAAGAGACAACATAAGAATTCATGGTCTGATAGAAGGAACCGAAAATGGTTTTAACTCAATGGCAGAATGCGTGGAATCCTTACTAAGAGAGAAATTGGATATTCCACAAACCACCGACTTGAAGATAGAAAAGGCACATCGTTCATTAGCCGCTAGGCCGGCGGCGGAAGCGCCCCCACGTTCGGTGTTGGTAAGATTTTCCAATTTCAAAATAAAACAAGAGGTTGTAAGACTGGCCTGGCAGAAAAAAGGATTTATGCACCAGGAGAGAAAAGTCTACGTGGAACACGATTACGCCCCGGAGGTCCTTAAAAAGCGCAGGGAATACAATGACGCGAAAAAGGTGTTAAGAGAGAAGAAATTGTGCTTTCAGACACCATTTCCTGCGAAGTTAAGGGTCTTCTACGGCGATGAAACGTGTCTCTATAATTCGGCGGAAGAAGCAACAGCTGACATGGCGAAAAGAGGGCTCCCGGTAACGGTATTTAAACCCGCAGCAGACCCGAGTGAGAAGATCAAAACGCAAACATGGACAACACAAAGACCTTCAAAATCCACGGACCAGCAGCGGGAAACCCAGCACCAGAGCGTCGCGGATAAACTATCCGTTTTCAGGTTGGAATAGCGACCTTTTTTTTTTTTTTTTCTCTTGAATCAATCCGCACATCCAACCCCCCTCATACAAGGTAACAAACATTAAAGGAGATGCATATTCAGCATGTGGTAAAACATTTCATGGAACAATCATATTATTTGAAACAAATAAGTCTTTGTAATAAAAAAAAAAAAACTTGTTAAAATAGAAATGTGACAACAATCCACATGTTCTCCTCATACTAACAAATACTGTTTTTGCGTGAATGTTTGATGTGATGGGGGTGGGAGGGTGCACACAATTTCACAGGGTTTAGGCATAAAAGGAAAAAAAAAAAATCATTACAAGTTTGGATTGGGTTCTGAAACTCACGTTAAAAGCATGGGACTACTTTCAGTGGTAAGAGAGGGCCCTCAACACGTAACAGAGTTTGAGGAATTTCCCTCAGAGCCTTCACTCCATCAAGGCTCTTACAGGGTCTTTAAAAAGACCTCAGCTCAGGAAGTTCTTATGACAGCTTTTTGTTTTAAAGTTTTTTACACTATGTTCTTAATGTTTTTCTTGTTTTTAATGTTCTTTCAGTTTCTGAGTAGCACAAAAGAGGGCCACCACACAGTTATACTAAACAAAACAACACAATGGAGAAACAGGGTGTAACCAAAATAATTTCATATAATGTAAAAGGAATCCTGAATCCAGTTAAAAGATCCAAGATTCTAGGCAAAATGAAAAAAGACAAAGCAGGAATAATACTTTTACAAGAAACCCACCTAACAGACGTGGAACACAATAAACTCAGTAGACAAGGGTTTAAAATGATCTCTTCATCTTCATATAAATAAGGGAGGAGGAGGGGAGTAGCGACATTGATATCAACCAAAATTACATTTGAAAAAAAATCAGAACACAAAGATAAAGAAGGGAGATACAGTTTGGTAACTGGGCGGCTAGAGGGAGAAGATATCACCCTGCTGAATGTGTATGCTCCCCCAGGGGCTAACTGGAAATTTTATAAAAATGTATTCGACCTAATGATAACTAAAGCTCAAGGTTTAGTGATATGTGGTGGGGACTTCAATCTTAGACTGAATCCATACTGGGATGCTTCTGGTAATTCCCCACATCAAAATAACACCCAAAACAGGAAGACTTGGATGCTACTAAAAGAATTGGGAATCTGTGACGTGTGGAGGGAACTCAACCCCAGTGTAAAAGACTATACATTTTACTCAACTCCACATTCATCTTACTCAAGGATTGACTATTTTTTTATGTTTAATAGAGACATTGGAAGAGTAAAAACATGTAAAATAGGACTGATGGATCTCTCCGACCACAGTCCGATCTACATGGACTTAAATATCCAAAAATACACAAATAATACATTTTCCTGGAGGTTGAATTCAAATGTCCTGAAAAGACCATTGAAAGATGAATTGGAATCAGATATTCTCAGATATTTGGAAGATAACGATAATGGAGAAGTATCCCCTTTAATACTGTGGGATGCATGCAAAGCTGTAATAAGAGGAAAGATTATTGCAAAACTGGCAACCCAAAAGAAACTAAGACAAGAAAAACTATCCACATTAGAGTCAGAACTTAGGAACCTAGAAAAAGAACACAAAGGCAACACTCATTCTACTGACTCGCTCAAGATTAAGGAAATTAAAAACCAAATAAATGAGATCTACACAATAGAAATCCAGAAGAAACTTACATTTCTGAAACAAAAATACTATGAAGCAGGCAGTAAATCGGCAAAATTGCTAGCCTATAAATTGAGGAAACATCAAACAGAAAGAGCAATCTACAAAATCAGAGACCCAGTATCAAAGGAAATAAAATTCAGAATTCAGGATATTCTTAAAAACTTCGAGAATTACTATAAGAACTTATACTCCCACAAAAAACATAAAAACGCATCCGAGGCATTCCTAAACACATTAAACCTTTCCCAACTTACGGAGTCACAAAATAAAACACTACTGTCAGAAATACATCCTAAAGAATTGGAAAAAGCAATTATGAAACTTAAAGCTAACAAATCCCCAGGAGCAGATGGCTATACAGCAGAGTGGTACAAAACCTTTAAACAGCAACTATCTCCTCTCCTCCTGAAAACATTTAATTATGTCCTCCACACAGGAAAAATCCCCCCCTCCTGGAGAGAAGGGGTCATTGCAGTTATACCTAAACCTGAAAAGGATAAACTAGAGTGCTCCAACTACAGACCAATCAGTGTACTAAATCAGGACTATAAGCTTTTTACCATTATCCTTGCCAAAAGGTTAGAAAATATACTGACAGACCTAATTCATTTAGACCAAACAGGTTTTATAAGACAAAGACAGACACAAGACAACATTCGACGCACTTTACACATAATTCATCATATAAAAAAATATAACTTAAATGCAGTCATATTGGGATTAGATGCTGAAAAAGCATTCGATTCGGTTGACTGGTCTTTTCTATATAGAATCTTATCCAGTTTCAATTTTCATAACAACTTCATTAGAACTATACAGGCATTATATAAAAAACCAACAGCTAAAATAAGGATTAACGGTAATTTATCATCATCTTTTGAACTGGAAAGAGGATGTCGTCAGGGCTGCCCCCTGTCTCCACTGCTCTTTGCAATCTTCATAGAACCTCTGAGCCAATGGATAAGACAAAACCAAAAAATTCAAGGTATTACACTTGGTCAGAAGGAACATAAAATAGCACTCTTTGCTGATGACATTTTAATATACCTAGGGCAGCCGGACACTTCTTTACCAGAACTAACCTCAGTTTTTTCAGAGTATGGAGATTTATCGGGGTACAAATTAAATATGCATAAAACCCAAGTTTTAACATTCAACTATGACCCAAATCATTATTCACTAAGCAAACTCAAAACTAACTGGGAGTCGGAATCTATGAAATATCTGGGGGTCAATATCCCGAAACAACTCAACAAAATTATATCACTAAACTATGATCCACTGGTGACAAAAATAAAATCTGACCTAGCAAGATGGAATATGATACCATTCTTGGGTACTGCACAAAGAATTGAAGCAGTCAAAATGAATATACTTCCACGTCTTCTATACCTTTTCCAAACAATACCGGTAGAACCTCCCAAAAAAACATGGCAGGAGCTGGACAGAAGGATCTCAAGATTCATATGGCAGGGCAAGAGACCTAGAATCAGATATAGAACCCTACAGCTAAACAAAGACAAAGGTGGGCTCGCGCTGCCAAATATCAGGGACTACTTTAAAGCCGCACAAATTAAAACTTTAGTAGAGATATGTAACCCAGTCTACACTGCACAATGGAAGGAGATCGAATGCCAAATAACAAGTGACATCCCCCTACAGGCGATAATAGGGAACAATGTCTTACCTAAGCTTTTGAATAACACTAACCCGTGGATAGAGACCCCGCTAAAAATTTGGTTTAAGATAGTCAGAGAGAATCAAACTAAAGAGCCCTATCGACTTCTGCAATGGATCGCCTATGATCAGGACTTTACTCCTAATAAAACAGACACCAGATTTAAAAAGTGGAAGGAGAAAGGGCTGATAAAATATTACGATTTTTTTAAAGGGCAAATCTTAAGAAGTTTTGAAGATTTGAAAAAACAAGGCCTAATAAATCTAGACCTTTACAGGTTCTTCCAGCTTAGACACCACATAAACAATATACTTAAAAAGGAGGTTTTGGAAAGGGCCCAGTCAGGTGTTCTGAAGGTCTTCTTAATGGCATATAAAGGGATCCCAGGGATCAGATACATTTCTAAAATATACCAAGGTCTTCAAGACTTAAAAGGAGACAACACATCTTATATAAAAGAGAGATGGGAAAAAGAGGGGAATTTCACTTTACAACTGGAAATATGGGAAAAGCTAAATAAACAGCAATGGAAAAGTACCTCATCCCTGCAGTGGAGAGAATTTGGATGGAAAAACTTGGCAAGATTTTTCAGAACACCTGCACAAAACAAATTTACCCATAAGGGATTGAACTGTTGGCGCTTGTGTGGTGAAAAGACTGCAAATCATTTTCATGTGTTTTGGTCATGCCCAGTTATCCACCAATATTGGACCAAGGTACAGACAATATTGGGGAAAATATTCAAAATTACAGTTCCCTTTTCTTTTGTAACTTTGTATTTGGGTTTACTACCGGACTCACTGGAAAGACGAGGAGAAAAATACTTATTCAATGTTTTAATATTGGCAAGCAAAAAAGCTCTAACTAAAAAATGGATGTGGAAGGACTGTCCTACACCTGAAGATTGGACTAACGTGATCCAAGACATTTACTCGATGGAAAAGTTGACATTCGCACTGAGACAGGACATGGATGTGTTCATGAACTTTTGGCAACCCTGGACCGCATATGTGTCTTCCATTAGATCTAATCTTTGACAAATACCATTTCAATAATGGTTCCGCTCTTTGTTCCAATGCTACTCAGATGCTCTTTTATCTTTATTTACTTACTTTTTCTTTTTGTTTGTTTTTTACTGGTTTGTTTGTTTGTTTTTTGTTATTTGTTTCTTGGTTTTTTTTCTCTTTAATTTCACTTTTTCTTTCACTTTAAAAAAAAAAAAGGGGTGTTGTAAGAATTAATCTTCCAATGTTGTCAGATATCAGAAAATAAGGGAACATGTGATGAAAATGTAAACACTGCATTGCTGTAACGACCTGTATACCCTTTACAAAAACTTAAATTAAAAAAAAAAAAAAATTATTATGGTATCTGACCCTATACTGTATCTAGGTTTTTCTTTTTCTTCCCTGCCTCCTTTTTCTGGTCCCTCCCTTTCTCCCAGATCTGGCCCCCACCGCCCTCCCTGGTCTTCCCTCGGGGGGGGGGGGGTTAGCTCGCTCCAGGAGGCGCGGCTCAGGGGAGGAGTACTGTCACGACCTGAACGCTATCTTTCTCTGCGTTCAGGTTGTCCAGTGTCGCTCCTGCTCCGGGGTAGTCCGTGCCGGGTCTTCCATGGCCCGCTCTTTGACAGCGCCCAGCTGATTGCCAGCTGTCTAGTTCAGCTGCGCTGGGACAGCTGTCTCCTATCTCCAATCTCCTCCTCCATTTAAGCGAGCAGCCGAGAGTCACTCGTCGCTGCGACCTCGCTTTGGAAAGACTCATCTTGTGTTTCCACGACTGTTAGCTCCTCCGCCTAGCTACAGTTCGCCGTTACCTCGGCGCCTTCCCCAGTGTTAGTGCTGCGACTCGGCGAGTATTTTTTCCCTCGCCGCTCCTCTAGCCTTTCTCCCTGGGTGGTATGTACCTTTAGTTCTGTGTGTGTTTTAGCCCCACGTGGCTCTTTATTTTGCTGTTCATTATTTAGTGTAGTGTGTGTGTTTTGTTCTAATAAATTACGCCAACTCACTGGTCGCCCTCGAATCTCTTTCCTGGCTTGTGAGAGCCAGAATTATGACATTTAATGCAGGCATTAAATGCAAGCTTCTTGCTCAAAAAATACTCATGTTTAACCACAGAGGTAGGAGATGTTCGATGCTACTCACCACTCGGACAACAAGCGATCAGGGCTCAATATGAGAAGTCGCCAACGCCACGGCATTTCTTCCTACCGCGCTGCGATGTGAACTGGGGAAGGACAGGAAACCTACCCACGGAAAAGACTGACAGTTGCCCCAGCTATGGTAGGGTCAGTTTATTTGCGCTAAAAATATCTATCCATAATAATAAAACGAGTAACGCGAGTAACACTTCTGATCAAATTTCAGTAACTGTAACGCATTACTGAATTTTCTTGGGGATGGAAGCCCCAAGCTCGAGACCACTACCCAGCTGCAGTCCCGCCTCCCTCTGTCGGGCAGAGCCCTGGAGCCGGCTCCATTGGATACGCAGCCTTCATGTCTCCTGATGGGCCCAGCGTGGAGGAGCTGGAGGAGCGCTAACAGGTGGTTGCAGCAGAGATGGAGCTCATCACGGATTACAAGCCGTGGCTCCTCCCTGAGTTGCTGCAACAACTGGAGAGAGTGCCACCAGCCCAGACAGAGCCTGAGCTTATGGCAGAGTGTTCCCTGGCTTTGGTGCTCCGCACACCGGACCAGACAGCCTTCACAGCCCCCGGGAAGACGTCATCTGGTATGACAGCAGCCATCACCAAGCCCCAGGAGTTAAGGCAAGTATCTTTTCATTTCTCAACACTCTATGATGAAATGCCTTGCCTTATTCCCGGTGGGGAAGCTCAGCCGCAGCAGCTCGGCTTGGCTGAGCTTTCACCATCAGCTGCTGTAATTCTTTCCTCTCCCATTTCTCCCGCTCCTCCTTCTACAGCCCCTGAGGGTCTGCCGGTCCTGGGAGGGAACTGGCATGTGGTGGAGAAGCCTGCTGCATTGGAGAGTCCAGCCCCAGTCTTGCAACCCCATTGTGGACAAGAGGAGAATGCCACCTTTACTCCGGAGTTTGAGCCGACAGAGGATTGTCCTCTGGCTCCGGTGGCATGGAAGGTGGCATCAGTGGACAGAGGATCTCCTGCTGCGGCTGCCATGTCCGGAGATGCACCTGTGTCAGCCGCTCTATCGGGGGTCCCGCCAACCATCCAGCCGGAGGTCTGGACCACCGCGGCGGAATCGTCGGAGTCCTGGATGGCAGTGGAGCTCGAGCGTAGGCAAGTTTCTTTATGTAGTCACGAGAAATCTTGCCTGGCTCTTGGTTGGGAAACCAGGTGCAGCCCTCAGCCGCACTTGGGCACTAAAAGGACTTTGCTGTGGGGTTCCTCAAGGCTCAGTTTTGGGCCCTATTCTTTTTTTATTGTATCTAACCCCACTTGGCCAGATTATCAGTCAGTTTAAGGGTGTCTCTTGCCATTTTTATGCAGACGACATTCAGCTTTACTGCTCTTTTAAAGAAAATGAGCTGAACATTTTATCAAACTTAATCTCTTGCCTGTCTGCCATTAATAAATGGTTAAACAATAACTTCCTACAATTAAATCTTAACAAGACTGAAACACTGATCATCGCTCCAGACAGTAAAATTCTGCTGATAAGGCAACACTTAGGTCACCTAGGCTCTTCTGTCCAGCCCAGCCTACGTTACCTGGGTGTTGTTTTTGACAATGCTATGTCACTGTAGTGATCCTGAGTACGGGTCTGCTCCATGCTCGAGTCACTTATTATTTTCCCCATTTTCTGTCTTTATATTCAGTCTTATTTATTATGGGGATTATTCGTGCTTTTATTTTTTTTTTCCAAATTATATTTATTGAAATTTTTTCCTTTGTTTTGCACACACACACAACCCCCCCCCCCCAACAATCAAAACATGAAAAACAGCTCAGCACAAAATTGATCTACACAAAATTAAAGATTAAAATTTTTAAAAAAAGGGAAGATATACTTAGCTAGAAATTCATACATGTACACACATAAACCAGCACTTGTACATTTGTACAGAGGAGCGTAACCATCATAGCACCACAAACAAGGTCAAAAAAAAGAAAAAAAAAATAAGGTCATATTTAATCCAAGTTAACACTCTCAAGAATCGAGGCCACCGTAAAGTTAGAGAATTTGATGGGGTCCATATTTTCATAAAATATCTCTTTGTTGAGTGAAGTAAACATGTTAAATATTCCAAAGGGAAACACTCCATGATGATTTTATGCCAGTTTGTTTTAGTTGGTGGTTTGTCACATATCCATGACAAAAAAATATTCCTTCTTGCCGCGTATGCAAGGATATTGTACAATCTTGCAGAGCTTCCAAAAAGTAAGTCCTGGTTTGGGTGTCCCAGTAGCAGAGAGCGAGGATCCATGTCTACATTCACACCAAATATTTGATTCATGTCTTGTACAACGTCTAGCCAGTATGCTTGAATTTTAGGACAAGACCAAACACAATGAGTATAGGTACCAACTGAAATTTTACATTTCAGACACATGGGTGAAAGCTGGGGATTCATGTTGGATCTTTTACTGGGAGGGATTTGTAAGCAATGTAAAATTTTGTATTGCAATAATCTTGCACAATTGCATATTGAAATCTTCTTGGCACACTCCCAGACTGCATCCCATGAATCCTCACAAATATTTACACCAAGTTCACTTTGCCATTTCTGTTTAAGATCCTGCATAATTGACATACACATCACATCTGACTGACTTAAGGCACTATAACAGCGAGTTATAAATTTTTTGGTTGGGCCTAAAAGAAGTAACCGCTCAACTGCAGACACTGTGGCATTTACATTGAGTGTGGTCTTTCTAGTTATGAAATCTCGGATCTGAAGGCATCTAAAAAAATTCTGTTTAGAAAGACCAAATTTCTCCTGAAGCTGTTCAAATGATAATGTACCATCAAAAAGGTCATAGATTTTCTTTAACCCTTTAACTGTCCATATATTATAACCACTGTCCATCATACCAGGAACAAAGTCCGGATTGCCTTGAATAGGAATTAATAAAGTAGTTAAATCTGATCTTCCTTCAAGCTTTCGTGTCATAAATCAGGCCTTTAAAGTATTGCAAATTATGGGGTTATTATCACAGAGATTTCTAACTGACATTAAATTCTTACAAGACAAAAGGCCCAACAGTGAACAGGAGACCTGTGACTTTTCAAGGCCCAACCAAACAGAAGTAGGATCATCTTTAACCCATTCTGCTATAAACCTTAGTTGAGATGCTATTTGGTACCATTTAATGTTAGGGACATCCAAATCTCCCATTGAACTTGGAAGTTGTAGTTTTACCATTTTTAATCTTGGCTTCCTTTTGCTCCAAATAAAATCACTCAACCAACCATTCAATAACTTCAAAACCTTATTAGTTATAAATATTGGAACTATCTGTAGGGGGTACAATAACCTAGGCAGGATATTCATTTTAATAATAGACACTCTGACATGATTAGGGACCTAGGAGACAGACACTGACACGAGTAGATTGTTTGACAATTATTTATTAATTAAGGTGATGAGTATAGCGTATGTGAATCAGTGAGTGCGTGGCTGTCTGGTCACTGGAGCTGAGCGATTCCTGCTGCGACCTGGCAACCCTGGAACACACAAGCACAGGGGATTATTACAGTTCACATGAATGGGAAGCTGAAGCTTGTGCTGCTTACTTGCAGGCGCCGCAGAGAGAATCTTGCTGGCTCCGTGTCCCGGTGCGGCATGGTGCGCATGGTGCTCGACGCTGAGGTGGTGAGGAAGAACTCCAAGGAGGAGGAGATGGCGTCCCGTCGACAGGGGAGGTAAGTCCGCTGCCAGGGAGGTCCACCTGTGCACAGGGGAGAACACTAGGAAGGGATCAGTGAAGAGGTATCTTACGTGACGTGGCTTGGCGTGGCGACTTGGTTCTGACTCTGGCTTGAGGTCATATCTTAGACGAGTTGCGAGGCAAAGGCGACAGACGACTCCGTGCAGAGCAGTCTGAGATCCTGGCTTTTAAAGCCCGTTGATTACCAGCAGCCGGTGTGTGCGCAGCTGAGGATGATGACGGCCCAGCGACCGCCATGACACACTCTGCCGAGTAATGATAAGGGAAGTGAACACCACCTGTTTAAATCCTTCTTTATATTGTCTAGGAGAGTGTAAAATTGGCTTTAAACATCTGATGGAACATAGGAGGAATCTGAATACCCAAGTACACAAAACCTGACATAGACCAGCGAAATGGAAATGATATAAGGGAGTTCATTCTATTTCTGAGGCTTCCCATGGGCATAGCTAAAGATTTAGAGAAATTAATTTTTTAACCAGAAAAAGACCCAAAATAATCAATGATATCAACCAGTCGTGGAACAGAGGTAGCCGGCTCTGCTACATACAACAAAATGTCATCCGCATAAAGGGAAATTTTATGTTGCGTCTCCCCTACTTCTATACCCCTGACAGCTGGATCCTGTCTGATGGTTTCAGCTAAAGGTTCTACTACAAGGGCAAAAAGAGCAGGACTTAAGGGGCAGCCTTGACGTGTTGAGCGATAAATTGGGAAATTATCTGATCCGTAACCATTTGTTATGACTGATGCTGTCACCATGGGTTGAGATGCCGTCTCGGTACTCAGCCCATGTTTTCCCTCATCCCTGCTTCCCATTGAGCAGCGTCTCAGCAGGCTCCCAGCTGGCAGCATTATGGACGGCTGGGGCCAATTAGTCTTCATCAGCTGGGGCGCTGCCAATGAGGATAAATAGGAGCAGCCTCGATGACTCGGGGCTGTGACATAAGCACTGCTAGGCTGAAGCCCCTTCGTCTGGTGTCAGCCTCAACTCCCCTTGCAGCATTCCGGTGTTTGTATCCCGCTGTGAGTATGCACGTCTTGTTACCCCCATGTCCGGTACGAGCTACCTACCCCTGCGCTGTGCAGCCTGAGAATGTACGTCTGTATGAGTGTCTGTGCTCTCCTCATCCCTTATCCCTTACCCAGAATAAAACATCTCGACTCACTGGCTTGTCCCTGGCTCTGATTGCCCGGCTCCCTAGAGCCGGATATGACAGTATGTCGCAGCCAGAAGAGTTACCGGCGGCCGTGAGTCGCCGTGGAAATGTACCTTTCTGTCCGGGTGTCAGCGCTGCTAGCATGCCATTTCCCAGCAGTCACTTCCGGCGCCAGGGCGACGAGCTGAGGTCCATCTCGGAGACTGTCGACGGGACGTTCTTCACCCTGCACGACGCCTCCAACGCGAGACGCTGGCATCCGGGCCGTGCTGAGGAATTCCTGGACTGTCACCCTCATTCTGTGTTCCATCTGGAGGACAGCGCCAGGATAGACGCTGCAGGTACACAGCGAGAGAAGCTCCACGGGGTGGATGGAAATCCCGGCAGGAAGTCGAAGTGGGCGACGCCTTTCCCCGCTTCGGAGTCCCGTTCCTGCCGCCATTCCAGTCCGGGAGTTCACGCCAACCAGAGGGCTTTCCCCGACCTGCGCCACGTCACTCAGGATTCCCTTCAAGGAGCCGCAGCTGACAGCAGTTATGTCTGGGGTCGAGTGGCTGTCGCGAGCTCTACTGTGTTTCCTGCCACCACCTTCTGGCATGTGGCGGCGGCAGTGAGGTTGATGGAGAGGACTTCAGGGCTACGAAGCTTTCCCGTGCTCGGCGCCTTCCTCGCCTCGATCTCCGATCTGGAGCGGCGAATCCTGGGTTTCCCCCTCGCTTCGTTCCCTGGGAATAGCCGGCATCACATCGCCGAGTCACCTCTGCACGAACCTCGTCCGGATCCAGTTCTGGGCTATCGTCAGGACCGTTCCTCCCACGCAGCTGTCACCCCTTCGCCTCGTCAGTGTGGAGATTCTACAGCTTCGTTCCCTGAGCCTCGTTCCCCCGCTGTCATTCCTGGACATTCGGGCTGGCTCACCCCGGCTGTTTTCCCCTCCTCCTCGACGCGCTTCCTGACTGCTGTGTGTGCCTGGAATCCTGGCCTGGTGAGCTCTCTGCTGGAGACAACGCGAGCGATCCTCAGACGAATTCCCGGGGGGTCCTCCGTTATCGCCGGGCGGGGAGAGGAAGAAGCAGAATCCACTACAGCAGGCGATACTCAACCTCCAGGGGGCAGGCAAGTCATTGTTTTTTCACACCTGCTTAATGATTTGCTCTGTCACATCCCTGGAGGAGAAGTTCAGGGTTCGCAGCTCCCTGAACTTCCCCCACCTGCTGTAACCTGTATTCCTAATCCCGCATCCTCTGTGTCTCTCTCCGCCGAGCAGTCCCCGGCTCCGGGTCAACGTGGTGGGATATGGAGAGGGCCTGTGGTTCCGCAGCTACATTGCGGACGGAGAAGGGGGACTGACTGCTGCGTGGAGTCTACGCCGACGACTGAGCGTCCCCGGGTCTCCACGGAGGAGCGGTTCAGTCCAGCGGGACGAGATTCTTCTGGCTTCACGCCGAGTGGATCGTCGGCGGGGTTACCTGAGCCGGAGGGATCACAAGCTGCGCTGACCATCGTGCTGGCTGCGGGGCCCGACGCGGCTAGATGGGAGCCTGACAACGACCTCCTGACGACGGATCCTGGATCTTCGCAGTCCTGGACGGCGTCAGAACCCGAGATCAGGCGAGTGCTCTCCTTTCTTTTCTCTCTTTTTATCTTTGAGCACTTCAGCCTATCTCCAGGGGAGACGAGCAGGGTGCAGCCGCCCGCTGCGTCTGAACTCGTCTCGCCGGGTTCTGGCGCTGCCGGTGATCCTGATCCCGGTTCTGTTTTCTCTTCTGAGCCTTCTTCCAGGGTCACCGGCGAGGAGTTGCTGTTCCTCGTGGTGCTGGAGGGTCCGGGTTCAACGTTGGAGGTCGGTTCTGGTGCAGTGTCCAACGTGGGTTCACCCGAGACCCAATCGGGGTCCAACGTGGGTTTGCCTGAGGCCCGATCGGGGTCCGACATGGGTGCTGTCCCAGTATTGTCCAGGTCCGGTGAGGAGGTGGCCGTTTCCCTGCGGCCTGACGCCCGCCGCCCTCGTCATCGGCTCTACCCTGAGCCTCTTCCACCGGGATCCGCTCTGACCCTTCGTCCGTCTCAACGGTCCTGGTGGTTGAGAGATGCGGGTCGACGACCCGACCCACAAAACCTTCGGTTCGGTGATCTGGTTCCCCCCACTGGTCTGTGTTTGCCTTTGGGCGGCCTGGTTCGGCTGCCGTTGGACTGGAGTCCTGGGATCTGGGTCCAGAGTTCGCCGTCCGAACATTTCTCTTCCCCTGATTCGCCAGCTGGACAATGGGCGGGGAGATTTCCGGAGCCATCTCGGCTATTTTTGGACTCTGCCTGCCATACACCTCGGGTGTCACTTTTTCTTTTATCGTTATTAAGGTCACTCGGGTGTAGTATTTTGTCCTGTTGGTGGATTCGTATTTATAGTGCTGTGTGTTTTCCATCTCTCATACTCAGCATTTTACTTTTTGTACCATGTTTTTAGCCTCGTTTTTTGCATTGTAGAGTTATGTTTTGTTTCCTTTCAGACCATACTCTGCAGTTGTCCATTCATTCCACTCACTTTCATTTCTTTAGGTGACTGTGGGTACTTATATATTCGTGTGTGTGGGTTTTCCTTTGCCCGCACTCAGTATTTCTTTTTTATGCCCTGTTTGTTCATTATACAGTCATGTGCCTTGTTTTCCGTAACACCATGCTCTGTAATTGTCCATTTGTTCCAGTCACCTTCACTTCTCTTGGTGACTGTGTATGTGTATATATTAGCGCTGTGTATTGTTTTCCTTTGTTGGTCATACTCAGCATTCTTGCCCTGTACCTTTTTGGTGGTTTTTTTTCCTTGCTCTGGGTCACGCATTGTTGGTACTCTCTGAGTAGTGTGTAACCGGCGTGCTGACCCAGTTCTTCTCCCCATCTGTACTTGGGTTAATTATTCCCTGTTTTGTCAGTGTTGTATTTGTTTGTTTTTTTTTCCCGCTACCCTACATTGCCCCATTGGTGTTGTCCTTCCCTTGGCTTCTTCCCCTCCGGTCCTGCCTCCCTTCCTCCCACCCTAGGTGGTGGTGGGGGGGGGGGCTGGGATGTTCCTGGTCGTTCAGGAGCCCGACCTTGAGGGGGGGTCTCTGTCACCATGGGTTGAGATGCCGTCTCGGTACTCAGCCCATGTTTTCCCTCATCCCTGCTTCCCATTGAGCAGCGTCTCAGCAGGCTCCCAGCTGGCAGCATTATGGACGGCTGGGGCCAATTAGTCTTCATCAGCTGGGGCGCTGCCAATGAGGATAAATAGGAGCAGCCTCGATGACTCGGGGCTGCGACATAAGCACTGCTAGGCTGAAGCCCCTTCGTCTGGTGTCAGCCTCAACTCCCCTTGCAGCATTCCGGTGTTTGTATCTCGCTGTGAGTATGCACGTCTTGTTACCCCCATGTCCGGTACGAGCTACCTACCCCTGCGCTGTGCAGCCTGAGAATGTACGTCTGTATGAGTGTCTGTGCTCTCCTCATCCCTTATCCCTTACCCAGAATAAAACATCTCGACTCACTGGCTTGTCAGTGGCTCTGATTGCCCGGCTCCCTAGAGCCGGATATGACAGATGCTAAGGGTTTATTATACAAAAGTTTGATCCATTTGATAAAGTTGTTCCCCAGATTAAATTGTACGTTTATTTTGATAGTGCCGCGGCAGGACTTCCACCTGTCAGTCTGCTCATGGCCTGTCACAGCTGTTTGTGTTTTAGTAATTACTTTGTCTTCACACCGGGTTGGTATTTGGACTTTTGGATCGCTATTTAAGATTGCTGGCTTGGTTCATTCTTTGCTGCGACCTTGCCCTATCCAGGCTGGAATCCCCAACCCCGATTCCAGTCCTTTGTCAGCATAAGGTTTTGCCTTTGCTATTTATATGTAAGTGACTGCATTGATTCTTTATTTATCCTTTGTATGTCTCACGTTACCTCGCAAGGAGATAACTGTTTGCCCCTTGTGGGATAAACAGTTATCAACAGAGATAAGTGTTTGCCCCTCGTGGCACATTCTTTTGTTCCCTTTTTCATTAATAAATAAGCAAACTCACTGCTGGCAATTGGTACCTCATTTCTGAGCTGAAAGGGGCATTCATAACAGTAGGTTGCAGCCAAAGTTGGTGCCAGTCACAGTTTTTTGGCTCTAATTTTTTCCTTTTTCGCATGCCAGCGTTTTTTGGGAGTTATGGTGTCGTTCGGCAGGTGGTACCCAATGAGCCTCGGTTTTGAATTATGCCAGGTTTTTATGGAAATAGATGACCTCCTGGCCATAGCCCGTCAATATTCCACACCCAAACAAAAGATGCTCTATGGTACCTGGGCCTCGCGGAGGCTGTTAAGCATCATCCGCGCCTTGCTGAGCGTGCTAAAGGCAGGGAGAGGATATCTGAACTATCGGCGTTGCAGCAGATGAACCATGAGTTGGAGAAGAAATCCTGCAGGAAGCCTAAGACGGGGCCTACGGCAAAGCACTCCCTTTCCTTGGCTCGTTTTCAGGTTCCTGCTACGGCTCCAGCTCCCGTGTCTGCATTGCCAGAAAACCGTTTTCCAGCATGCCATAGGAGGAGGTCAGCCAAGGTTCCCAGTGAAGATGAACAGTGGGCAGCTGAATTCGTCAGGGGCCGCATGGCTGAGGCGCTCTCTTCCTGTAACCCAGGCAAAGTTCTGAAGAGCGTGGTGGCAGCAGTCAGGATGGTGGAGGCACATCCTGGTCTGAACAATTATCCTGAGTTTGCTGAGCTGCTGGCCACCGTCTCTGCCCGGCAGCAACGTTTTCCCGATTTGACAATAGGTTCGTCCCCAGCCCGAAGATGCTGCTGCCCGACACAGAACCCTTCTCCTCCCCGTGACACAGCTGTCCCGAAGCGGAAGGAGAAGAACCACTGGGTGAATACACCGCGAGGTTCCCATTCTGATCCAGCTATGGGCTGCCAGAGAAATTCCTCTGTCTCTCAGCCAGCTGTTTTTTTCTCTGCCACTGCAGAGAGGCATGAGAGGCATCTCAGCCTCCGGGTCTTCTTCGTCAGCTGTTTCACCAGCCCCTCTACCCCGGACTGCCTCAGCTGTTCCCCCCTTCTCTACAGTGCTTTCTTCAGCTGCTGCAAGCCCTATTGTTTCTTCTCCGGGTGCGCCTGTCACCGATCCTTCAAGAGCGGCTCCTCCTTGTCTTCCCAAGGGGTCCACCATCACCGCTACAACGGGAGAGGGAAGAATTGAGCCTGCTGCAGCAGTCACCACCATACCCCAGGAAAACAGGCAAGTATTTTTTCATTCTTTATCACACATTGATGAACTACCTTGTCTGATTCCTGAGGGTGAGGCTCAGGCTATGCAGTCCACTGAGCCCTCACCACCTGCTGCAGCTACAAACGTGTTACCTGCTTCTTCTGTGTCTCCTCCTATACCCCCCGAGTGTCCGCCGGTGCCAGGATCAAACCGCCGGATGAAGGAGGAGCCTGCGGCGCTGGTGAACCTGGTCCCAGCCCCACAGCCATGGTATGGACAGAGGAGGATGGCTGCCTACCATCTGGAGTCTGAGCCAACCTTGAAGGGTCCCCGGGTCTCCCTTGAGCAGAGTTCAGTCCCAGCTGGTAATGGATCTCCTGTCACCACTTAGAGCGAGCCATCTGCGTGGGTTACAGTGCCAGGGGGTCCTGAGACTGCCAAGACCATCATGCCTGCTGTTGGGGCCACCGCAGCAGAGTTCGAGTTTAACCTCCAGGAGGCCGGGCCAGTGAGATCACCATCCGGATCGACGGAGTCCTGGACGGCGGTGGAACTTGAGCTCAGGAAAGTACTCTCCTTTGTTTTCATTATTTCTGTATTGGAGAGATCTTGTCTGGCTCTTGGGGGGGGGGGGAGCCAGGTGCGGCCATCAGCAGCATCTGAGCTTGGCTTGCCGGGTTCCACTGCTGCCGGAGACCATTTTTTTTTTTTTTTTTTTTTTTTTTTTTTTTTTTTTTTTTTGTTACTTATTTGTACCCGTAGGTAGACTTGGTTTGCAGTCTGGTGACAAGTCACCGGCTGCTGGTCGCTGCGTGCGCGAGTGCCCTAAACCTACATGTTTTTTGGTGTGCGGGAGGAAACCGGAGAAATCCCGGAGTAAACCCGCGCAACACGGGGAGAACATGCAAACTCCACACAGCTCACTGTTGGTCGGGGGCTGGGATCGAACCCACGATCTCATAATCCCCGCGATCCCCCGGCCGAGGGTAAAACTGTGCTGCCACAGTGCTAAACCACTGCGCCACCGTGCAGCCCCATGACCTTGTTCCTGTCCCCCTTGTTTTTGAGTCTTCTCTCAAGGTCACCGAGGAACTTCCTATCACATTAGAGGCCTCTGTGAGTTCCAGTCCACTGTCTGAGGTTTTCGTGGGTCCAGCTCCTCCAGACAAAGACGTTGTGGAGATGCCGCCTCAACCCGGGGCCACAGAGGGTGCCGCAACACCTCAACCCAGGGCCACCAAGGGTGCCACAATGCCTCAACCCGGGGCCACCGTGGGTGCTGCGCTGGTGCCCAAGGCTGCTATGGGTCCTCTCCCTTTGTCTCCCTCCATCGTGGTTCGTTCCCGGCCATGTTTTGTTTTAGATGTTCATCTTCTAGTTCTGGGGATCCACTGCAAGCACTGGTTCCATGTGCTGCCCCAAAGGGGCACATGTGCCCGACTACTGATTGGAGGGTCATGGGTTTGATTCCCACTGTCTGCAGTCTGCATGTCAAAGTGTCCTTGAGCAAGACACTGAACCCCCAGTTGCTCCTGGTGGCCAGGCTAGCGCCTGTGTGTGTATGGCAGCTCTGCCGCCATCAGTGTGTGAATGTGTGCATGAATGGGTGGATAGCAGGATCTGTAAAGTGCTTTGGTCATCCAGAGATGAGAAAAAGCGCTATATAAGTGAACGCCATTTAGGGGGAGGTGGGTGGTGCATGGCAGATAGTTGGCCTAGTGATGAGGGGAGGCCGCCCAAAGAACTTTTTCAGTTGTTAGGGTGGTTTCTGTGTCCTGGGAGGCCACCCAATGGACTTATTTGTCTACGTTGGTGGTGCTGGAGATCTGGTAGGCCACCAGAACAGTTCTCTCATTTGACTGGTAGTACTTGATTCTTCACATTGTCATTTCTAGGAAAGAAGAATATTTTCATTTGACCTTAAGTTTTAATATCTGCTATGATATTTTTGTGTTTAGGTGCACTGAGGAATTTTCACTTTGACATTTGCTGAGAGTTTTTACTGTAAAGCATTTTTGAGTTTGTTTCCATGTTAGTGTCTCTTCCTCCAGGCCTGGACTCCCCCTCCGCCCTCCCGAGGCTGGTTTTGGTAGTTTTTCTGGTGGTGGTGGGGGATGGGGGGGGTTCTTTTCCTTGGCGTTACTGTGGGATGCCTGGAATCCATCCCTTAAAGGGGGGGCACTGTAGTGATCCCGAGCGTGAGTCTGCTCCGTGCTCGAGTCACTTATTATTTTCCCCATTTTCTGTCTTTATATTCAATCTTATTTTTTATGGGGATTATTTGTGGTTTTATTTTGACAGCGCCACTGCAGGACTTCCGCCTGTCAGTCTGCTCACGGCCTGTCACAGCTGTTTGTGTTTTAGTAATTACTTTGTCTTCACATCGGGTTGGTATTTGGACTTTTGACTCGCAATTTAAAATCACTGGCGAGGTTCATTCCTTGCTGCAACCTCGCCCTATCCAGGCTGGAATCCCCAACCCTGATTCCAGTCCTTTGTCAGCGTAAGGTTTCATCCTTGCTAATTATATGTAAGTGACTGCATTGATTCTTTATTTATCCTTTGTATGTCTCACGTTATCACTCTGCAAGGTCGTGTGTATAGTTGTTTGTGTTTGCCCCTCATGGCACATTCTTTTGTTCCCTTTTTCATTAATAAATAAGCAAACTCACTGCTGGCAATTGGTGCCTCATTTCTGCCCTGAAAGGGGCATTCATAACAATCACTGGACTGCCATGGTCAGCAACTAGTCAGAAATTGTTTTTTTCATCTGAGGAATATAGCAAAACCTAGACCTATGGTCTCAACACCTGAACTGGAAATGATCATTCATGCTTTTATCTCATCTCGCTTAGATTATTGTAATGCCCTTTTTATGTGTTTTAATAAAAGATAAGATAAGATAAGCCTTTATTAGTCCCACAATGGGGAAATTCCAGGATTGCAACAGCACAGGGATAGCAACACTCAGAGCAACAATCAGAAGACAAGAAAAAAAAACAAAAAAACAAGAGCAGCGAGTATACATATGTACATATAAATATGTAAACACACTGTGCAGAGCACTGTAGCTAGATGGAATAAATATATAAACACAGTGCGGAGCACTGTAGCTAGATGGAATAAATATATAAATATATAAACAGTGCGGAGCACTGTAGCTAGATGGAATAAATATATAAATATATAAACACACACAGTGCGGAGCACTGTAGCTAGATGGAATGAAACAGCATAACCGTCTACTTCGTTATCCTATATGATATGGTTATGTACCCATACATATTGTCGCCCTCTGTAGCGACCGGTATTTTCCTAGTTGTATACCGG
This sequence comes from Pholidichthys leucotaenia, assembly GCA_020510985.1. NCBI lineage: Eukaryota > Metazoa > Chordata > Actinopteri > Cichliformes > Pholidichthyidae > Pholidichthys > Pholidichthys leucotaenia. The sequence continues at coordinate 176,764,536 of CM035848.1, forward strand.
AGGGGACCATTGCGTAAGTCTGTTGCATCTTTTGCATTCAATACTATTAGGTTGTCACGTCTTTTTGCTGTCTCTGCGAGCAGCCCTGCTTAGGTTGTACAGTCTGACAGCCGTAGGTAGGAAGGACCTGCGAAACCTCTCGGTTGTGCACCTAGGATGATGTAGTCTGCTGCTAAATGAGCTCCTCAGTGCATTCAGTATGTCCTGCATAGGGTGGAACTCGGACTCCGGCAGAGATGACACTGTTGTCAAAACTGCTGTTGCCCGCCTTCAGACTGTGCAAAATGCAGCAGCTCAGCTTTTAACCCGGACGAAGAAAAGGGAACACATTTCCCCAGTTTTATCATCTCTTCACTGGCTCATAGTTGTTTTAGATTTCATTTTAAGATTTTAATTTTGACTTTTAGAGCTCTTAATGGCCAAGCCCCTTCATACATCTCAGCCCTTTTGACTCCTTATGCAACGATACAATCACTAAGATCCTCAGACCAGAGACTCCTGGTGGTCTATGAAAATTAACCAATGAAAATCAGACAATGCTTTTGAATTGTGGTTCAAGAGAATTATTTTAAAAAACAAACTCATGAAACAGGCCTGGACAAAAATGATGGTACCCCTAGAAAAGATTGAAAATAATGTGACCATAGGGACATGTTCAACCAAGATGTGTCCTCTAATTAACATCACAGGTGTCTACAAACTTGTAATCAGTCAGTCGGCCTATTTAAAGGGTGACAAGTAGTCACTGTGCTGTTTGTTGACATGGTGTGTACAACACTAAACATGGACCAGAGGAAGCAAAGGAGAGAGTTGTTTCAGGAGATTAGAAAGAAAATTATAGACAAGCATGTTAAAGGTTAAGGCTATAAGACCATCTCTAAGCAGCTTGATGTTCCTGTGACTACAGTTGCACACATTATTCAGAAAATTAAGATCCACGGGACTGTAGCCAACCTCCCTGGACGTGGCCATAGGAGGAAACTTGATGAAAAATGGAAGAGACGGATAATACGAATGGTAACAAAAGAGCCCAGAACAACCTCTAAACACATTCGTGGTGAACTCCAAGGTCAAGGTACATCAGTGTCAGATCGCACCATCCGTCGTTGTTTGAGCCCAAGTGGACTTCATGGGAGACGACCAAGGACAACACCACTGTTGAAAACAAATCATAAAAAAGCCAGACTGGAATTTGCCAAACTGCATGTTGACAAGCCACAAAGCTTCTGGGAGAATGTCCTATGGACAGACGAGACAAAACTGGAATTTTTTGGCAAGGCATATCAGCTCTATGTTCACAGACGCAAAAATGAAGCATACCAAGAAAAGAACACTGTCCCTACTGTGAAACATGGAGGAGGTTCTGTTATGTTCTGGGGCTGCTTTGCTGCATCTGGCACAGGGTGTTTTGAATCTGTGCAGGGTACAATGAAATCTCAAGACTATCAAGGCATTCTAGAGAGAAATGTGCTGCCCAGTGTCACATCTTGGTCTCAGTCACAGGTCATGGATCTTGCAACAGGATAATGACCCAACACCCAAGAATGGCTAAGAGCGAAACATTGGACTATTCTAAAGTGGCCTTCTATGAGCCCTGATCTAAATCCTATTGAACATCTGTGGAAGGAGCTGAAACATGCCGTCTGGAGAAGGCACCCTTCAAACCTGAGATAACTGGAGCAGTTTGCTCATGAGGAGTGGGCCAAAATACCTGCTGAGAGGTGCAGAAGTCTCATTGACAGTTACAGAAATTATTTGATTGCAGTGATTGCCTCAAAAGGTTGTGCAACAAAATATTAAGTTAAGGGTACCATCATTTTTGTCCAGGCCTGTTTCATGAGTTTGTTTTTTAAAATAATTCTCTTGAACAACAATACAAAAGCATTGTCTGATTTTCATTGGTTAATTTTCATAGAATTTTTATTTATTACCACTTTTGTCGGATTCAAGTTATTTCTGTGACCATTGTGGGTTTTTCTTTCATTAACAGAGGGGTACCAACATTTTTGTCCACGTCTGTATATGAATATTTTATCTTATTTCTATTGATTTTAATTTCTGTGTATTTGTAAATTTTAATTTGCTGTGAAGCACTTTGTGATGTATATCTGTGAAAAGTGCTATACAAATAAACTTTGCTTCCTTGCTTGCTAGAAATAAAATCCATTTTGTTCTCATGCTGTTAAGATTGTTATTTCAGCAGTATTCTATTGGCTTATAATGCATTCATTGGCGTTTGTCTTTTGTGAGCACTGGACTTACATATTTTAATTTTTACAAGTTGTAGCCAATCTGAATATGTAGCAATATGGTGATCTGGGGACTGGGAATGCCTGTCTTGGACGCCCTATTATGCACACAGACCTTTCTTATACAGCAGTGTCGTTAGGAATCCTGTTTTTGTTTATTTTTTCTACAATTAAGCCTCACTGCTTCACTTATACATTTACCCACAATCTGTTTTCAGTTATGTGCAGATGCATCTTAATTTTAATGGCTATTTGAAGATATGTTGCACATTAATTCCACCCAACTCTTACCCAGGGGGCTCTGTAGCAGGAAACAAGTAACCTCAATGAAAATGAGAAGCATTAGCTGCCCCAGGCGCCATATGGCGACAGGAACGGTTAAGGGGTAAACATAACTCCTAGTGGTCAAGAGTGGAAAATATTTTTTTGTCAATAAAATAGTTCAGATTTCCAAGGCTATAACTTGAAAGCTGCAAGAGATAATGGCTTACTGTCAATTAGAAAGATATAGAATATGATCAGTTTCAGATAGGAATAAATTTACGCATCAAATTTGCATAATGTCGCAGCAGCTATATAAATTACATAGCTCAGTCAAAAGTGGACTTTGGACACATTTACACAAAGAATGGTTTGGTGTTTTTGATGCAGTTTTGTCTACAGGGGTATGTTTTTATCTAATCTTCAAAGTATATGAACCAGAAAATCAATAAAATGTAAAAAAAAAAAAATCTTTGTCTCTTACCTGTTGCGGGAAGGGGGGGGGGCTTGCTTGCCCACGTCACTGGTCCGTTTTCATCCATCGTGTTCGATGTTTTACGTTTGCTCCGTCATTTACACTCTTTACCACATCTACAAACTCTTATGATTATCCCACGTGAATTTTGTTTGTATTATGTGGCTATTTTTCCTGTTTGATGCATTTTTCCTGTGAGAATCCATGATGACGTGGGCGCCGCCATCTTGGTGCTGGTAGCTCGATTTTTTGCCCATCGTGGTTGTGGTTTCGCGTTTGGTCAGTCATTTACACCCTCTATCACATCTACAAACTCTTATGATTATCCCATGTGAATTTTGTTTGTTTTACGCAGCTATTTTTACTGTATGATGCAGTTTCAGTCAGAATCACCGCCACCATGACCGATCATGGCAGCGACCACATTGGTGCTGTGAGCTCAAAGTGGAAAAAGGAAGAAGAATAATTAGGATTTCTTCTTCTTTGCTGTATTCCATGTCAGACATGATTCTTCCGGTGCATGTCTGTCACCTTCTGAACTGTCAGATCAATACAGATCAGTACAAATTCTCAGTATAGCCTGGGGACGTCAATAAGTTGACAGGTGCAGTTGCTGCACTGTGACACTGGGGGTGCGCAACTCGTCCATTTAATGTGGACAGTTAAAGGGTTAACTCTGTGGGAACTAAAATGATGGATCGAAAGGATGTGAGGAGAACAGATGCAATCTGTGAAAGTCTTTCTTGACACTCAGTTTATTACAGTAGGTACCACACCATGTCCACACCAACCAATTAACTATGATTCTCAACGCTTTCCTTAAAAATAAACAAACTTTACGGGCATTATTGCGCCTCTTATATTTGCCTTGCTGCATACTTCTCACACAGAATACATGTCATACACCCCTAATTAGCAGTGTGATTTGCTGTGCTAACATTTTAATAATAATGGTGGTTTTTCAGAACGCCTTCCCTGGTCGACCAAATAAACCTTTTAGCTTTATAAGCAGTTCCAGATTTAGGTCAAACACTGTCAGCTTTTTCTGCTTTTGTTCAACGGGTCTGCTGCTAGAGCAGGATTTTTGGAGTTTGTTCGTTTCCTATTCAATAAAGTAGCAATTCAGGCTTGTGGGTGGAGAAGCTGTCAAAACTTGTTCAATTTTTATATTTTTTTTATTATAAAACTTTCTTTTGCACAAAGATGAATCAAATTAACTGGTCCTCCAGCAGCAATGTGTCTATGATAAGGCACAGTAATCTTGAGCCTTTCCTAATACCATATTATTAGTAGTTTAATTGGGAGTGACCAACCAAAGAATAAATATGTCAACCATAACATCAAGTACATTATTGAGGGGTCTTATTGGAATGGAAAACAGTTTACTTTTTAATTTATCATAATTAGGAAAGTTTTATTCAGGTATTCAGGTTTAGTCCTTTATTTCAACATCTTGACTAATACACTGTATTACCTCTAAGGGGTCTAGAATTATTTTGTGAGGGGCAATTGCAACTTTTTAAATTCTGAAGAACTTTTACAGCAAAATAGCTGTATGACTTTGTTTTAAAATATCAATAGCAAGTTTGTGCAAGTTCTATTAATCGTTACAAACATGTAAACATAGGTCACAAGTCAGCATCCACACAAAGTCTTTCTTTTTTGGAAAGATATAAATCACTTAACTGTAAGATTTCATTTAAGACTCATCTGTGTGGACAAGAACAAGTCAGAGCAAGTGGTTTTTCATGTATTAATCCTCTAATGATACAGTATGTTGGCCTGTTCTTACAAAAAGAAAGCTTGCCTCAACATGAGATATTGTTGCCAAAACACCAGCAGATGACATGGCTCCCTAAATCAGGTGCCAAGTCCTGTCATTTGGAAATCAAGGTCCCAGAGTCTGGAGGGAGAGTGGAGAGGCACAGAATCCAAGTTGCTTGAGGTCCAATGTGAAGTTTCCACAATCAGTGATGATTTAGGGAGCCATGTCATCTGCTGGTGTTGGCCCACTGTGTATTATCAAGTTCAAAGTCAGTGCAGTCATCTACCAGGACATTTTAGAGCACTTCATGCTTCCCTCTGCTGACAAGCTTTTTGGAGATGCTGATTTCATTTTCCAGCAGGATTTGGCACCTGCCTACACTGCCAAAAGTACTAATACCTGGTTTAATGACCATGGTATCACTGTGCTTAATTGGCCAGAAACCTCTCCTGACCTAAACCCCACAGAGAATCTATAGAGTATTGTCAAGAGGAAAATAAGAGACACCAGACCCAATAACGTAGATGATCTGAAGGCTGCTATTAAAGCAACCTGGGCTTCTATAACACCTCAGCAGTGCCACAGGCTGATCGCCTCCATGCCACGCTGCATTGATGCAGTAATGCATGCCAAAGGAGCCCTGACCAAGTATTGAATGCATACATGGACATACTTTTCAGTAGGCTGAATACTGTGTTAGCGTTTAGACTTTTATTTGTGTGGTACGAGTGGCAGCTCCACCTTCTGGTTCCGCCACCACCCGCGGCTATGAGGGCAGTGGGCAGGAGGGGCGGTCTCTTTGCCACCTCTCTGCCTGACGGCTGCGCCTGTGTACTGTGGAGTGCCTCTTCAATAAACATGTGTTTAGTTTAACACCTGGTCTCGTCCTTCGCTCCTTATTACGATATAACATTTTAGCAACAGGGATAAAAGCAGGTATGGACACGTGTGTTACTCCTGTTTGACCGTTTTTGGAGCTTCCCGTTGAGCCACCTGTTCCTTGGTCGAGGTGGTTCGCCACATTCCAGACGTACATGATGGTGTTAAACCTTGGGAAGCTGGAGAAATTGAGGGCATGTGCATTGTTGGTCCATAATCTTGGAATGGAGGGACAGTGAATTTTGAGTACAATGGGCGACTGTGTTAGCTTTGAAGAAGCGGTTGAGCTAATGGCATGCCATTTTCGCACCCCAGAAAACATCATTGTCTGCAGAATCCAGCTTTGACAGCGCTGCCAACGGGTTGGCGAGTCTGTTCAGGGGTTCGTGGCAGACCTGAAACTGTTGGCCAGTGAATGCCAGTTTGGACCGTTGGAGGAGGAGATGGTTCGCGACCAGCTGGCGGAACATGTCAGTTGCCCTGCTATTAGGTCGAAACTGCTTACATTCTCAGGCGAACTGACGCTGTCCGCAGCCATCGAGTTAGCTCAGCAGCTGGAGGCTGTGGATAAACTATCACAGGAGCTGAGTGGAAGTGTGCCACACCGACAACTAGGATCACAGCCGACGGCGCATGCAGTGGACCTGGACAGCGATGATAGCGTGGAGGGTGATGTGGATGACGCCAACGCTGTGAAAATGAGGTCTGCCCCGGGAACACCTGTACGTATGGGTTGCGGGTCCATGAAGCACCATTTTAAAGCCAGAGAGTGTTCGGCGAGAGGGAAGCGCTGCGGCAAGTACGGACACTTGCATCATTTTGCCAGGGCATGTTGCAAGTTCAAGCGAGGAAGTCCAAGACGTAAAGAAGACTCTCCCACCCCCACAGTTGTCCATGCTCTGTCCCCGAGCACCAACTGACACACGTACTGTATGGTGGAGTTATATGGAGTGGTGGTGCCATTACTGATTGACATGGGAGCAGTGGGCTCTGTGTTGAATTGGGCGAACACTGAGACTGACGACCCAGTACAAGTCGGCCGAGGTGTGTGACCTGAAGTTCACTATTACAGCCTGTGGTGAGAACATAATGGGATGCAATCTGTTTTATGGTCTGGGCTTCACCATTAAAAGCAGTGCTGGGGAGGAGTGGTCAGGCTGCAGTTTGTGGGACTGGCTGGTCCCGAGAATGGAAGACGGGGCTGTGTGGGATGAGAACATACCTGGCACCCTGGAGAGTGAGCAAGACCAATATCACCCAGGGGCCATCGCAGGAGGGTCCCTGTGCCAGAGCTCAAGTTGCCCTGGATGAGGGTACTGGGCAGCACAGCAGGACGCCTGTGACGGCGGGCGACGTCGAGAGGCTGGCTCCATCTGTTCCCGTATCTCGGCTGGAATGGGCCAGTGTTAAAGTGACGCTCAGCCAAAAATCAAGCTTTTTTTGTTAACATGTCTATAACATGTATTTTTATGACTTACAAGACATACAGTATCAAGAGCGAAACCACTCAAATGTCTCGTACATCTGTTTTTTTGCTGTAAAGTTTCACTCACGCCCTGGCCCCTGACAAAAGGCAAGTTGAGACAGAGTGTTTTTGGTGACATAACTATGCATGAAGCTAGCATGTGGGTAGTGTTGAACCAATCAGGACTCTGGCCTAAATGAAATTATCCTCCAGGCTAGTTAGCATTTTTTAACAAACTGCTTTGAAAACTTGACCCAAATTAAGATGGGTTTCACCATTAAACTGTTTTTAGGACTGATGCAGTTTCAGTCATTATCCTGGGCCACCGTGCATACAACTGGGCATGTTGTTCAACTGGTAAGTGTTTTTATCACAGAATTTATGCTGTTTAATGCAACGCTTGCCACTATTAGCCTTGTGGTACGTGGGTTGGATCTAGTTACCGATTCTGGCATTTGAAGGGCGGGAGGGAGTGAAAAGATTATGGCGCGAACCTGTAAGACAATGAAAGGGGGGGGTATAAATAAAGGGCATAAGATACCATTTCAGACAATATAGGCTTGTTTTTATAGGAGATTTACACCACGTTCCAAATTATTATGCAAATGATGTTTGTCTCTGATTTTCCTAAATAGTCAATGCACATGACAGTATAATTTTCAAGTCATCAACTGTTAGAGCATAATTCAGATTTTATTGAGCAAACCCCCCAATGATAACTATTTTTTTGCAAAAAAAAAACTCAAAATGCACTGTTCCAAATTATTATGCACAACAGAGTTTCAAAACATTTTATTGGTTGTAAAGAACTGAAAATGGTCATTTGTTGAATTTGCAGCATTAGGAGGTCCTATTTATTGAAATCAAAAGCCATTTCAGTCAAAAACATCTTAACAGGACAAGTTACATGTTAACATAGGACCCCTTCTTTGATATAACCTTCAGAATTCTTGCATCCATTGAACTTTTGAGTTTTTGGAGAGTTTTTGCTTGAATTTCTTTGCACGATGTCAGAATAGCCTCCCACAGCTGCTGTTTTGATGTGAACTGCCTCCCACCCTCATAGATCTTTTGTTTGAGGATGCTCCGAAGGTTCTCAATAGGGTTTAGGTCAAGGGGAGGATGGGGGCCACACCATGAGTTTCTCTCCTTTTATGCCCATAGCAGCCAATGATACAGAGGTATTCTTTGCAGCATGAGATGGTACATTGTCATGCATGAAGATAATTTTGCTACAGAAGGCAGGGTTCTTCTTTTTGTACCATGGAAGAAAGTGGTCAGTCAGAAACTCTATATACTTTGCTGAGGTCATTTTCAAACCTTTAGGGACCCTAAAGGGGCCTACCAGGTCTCTCCCCATGATTCCAGCCCAAAACATGACTCTGCCACCTCCTTGCTGACGTTGCAGCCTTGTTGGGACATGGTGGCCATCCACCGACCATCCACTACTCCATCCATCTGGGCCATCCAGGGTTGCACGGCACTCATCGGTAAGCAAGACTGTTTGAAAATTAGTCTTCATGTATTTCTGGGCCCACTGCAACCATTTCTGCTAGTGAGCATTGGTTAGGGGTGGCAGAATAGTAGGTTTATGCACAACTGCAAGCCTCTGGAGGATCCTACACCTTGAGATTCGTGTGACTCCAGAGGCACTAGCAGCTTCAAATACCTGTTTGCTGCTTTGTAATGGCATTTTAGCAGCTGCTCTCTTAATCCTCTGAATTTGTCTGGCAGAAACCTTCCTCATTAAGCCTTTATCTGCACAAACCCATCTGTGCTCTGAATCAGCCACAGACTTCTTCACTGAATGATGACCACGCTTACATTTTCATGAAATATCTAATATCTGTTTTCATACCTTGTCCAAGGCATTGGACTATTTGACGCTTTTCGGCAGAAGAGAGATCCTTTTTCTTTCCCAAATTGCTTGAAACCTGTGGCATGCTTAATAATGTGGAACATCCTTCTTCAGTAGTTTTCCTTTAATTGGGTTCACCTGGCAAACTAATTATGACAGGTGTCTGAGATTGATATCAGTGATCCAAAGAGCCCTGAAACACAATACCATCCATGAGTTTAATTGAAAAACAAAAAACGGAGTGTTTATGACACTAAAATCCTATTTGCATAATAATTTGGAACGTGGTGTATATCCACCAAAGTATATTATTAAAACTGTATTTTTTAAAATTCATCATATATAATATTCTAATTTTCTGAGAAACTGAATTTTGAGTTTTCATTAGCTCTGTGATCATCAAATTTAAAAGAAATAAATGCCAGAAATATATCACTCTGTTGTAATGAATCTATATACGTAATATATGTGTTTAACTTTTTTTAATTGATTTACTGGAATAAATTAATGGCACAAGTTAACTTTCTGATGATATTCTAATTTATTGAGATGCACCTGTAGACATTTCTTTTCCTAATCCAAACCATCATGCTAACCTTAAGTGCCTAAAAATTTACATTTAATGTGTAAATTAAGCAAATCATCAGTGTAGAAGTGAAAAGGAACACAATCAGAAAAACAACACTAGTCAAAATTGAACTTCTTTCTGTTACATGGTATCATTAGTGCTGTCTGCCATGAATGTGCTTTTGAACTTGTGAAACACAATGACATCACCTTAGCCAAAAACGTTAATGGGACCGATCCAGGGCTCATGAATCATGGTGCTGGCGTTTTGTGGAAAATGTGTTATGTGCATTTTGGTTAGACTTGGTTGGATGTATACTCATATAGGTGTAACCGCGTAGTGACTCAGTGGTCTGCACTGGTTCCTCACCACATGGGGTGGTCCTAGGTTTGAATTTACACAGGACCATTGTCTGTGTTTATACTTGTGCCTGAGGAGGATTTCTTTGGTGGCTGTAGTTTGTCCTGCCTACAAAGAGCATCTCTATTCTGGCTCTGGACATTCAAATAAGTTCCTTTTATATATTATTATGTAACATGAGCATTTTACATCAGAATCATTGATTTATCTATTTCTTTTATGTTTCAACAAATGCATACTGCCAATTGTATGTTGGAATATCAACTGGAGAAATCAATGTGTGCGTTTTGATTTCCCTCTTTTACTTTTATATACACGCACACTCACACAAACAGATCTCCATCTGTAACCCTGCATCAGGACAGGTTGCTTCCATTACTCATTGTCACTGAGGAACAATAGCTCCTTCTTGATTTACAGCACTGGGTACCCGTGGCAGCAGTAATACACAACAGCATTCTCTGCGGGAGAAAGTGGAGGCCATTGTTTTACCAACAATAAACTGACCTCTTACTGGGACAGTCAAAAATGATTTAAGGAGCGCAAACGTGGGCCAGCTGCATTACAAACATATGGGGGTACAACGGTTTTATCAACTTATATTAATGATCCTATTTTTATGCAGTTTCTTCTTTAAAACCCTTTAAAGGGGTATACGACATTCGGATGTCGTTGTTACCCTGTGGGTTTATTGTGTGTGATATTTCAGGAGGCCTGTGTGGTCAGTGATGCTTACTGTGCAGTGGGTGAAATGTTTCTGCCTCTGGGATTTCTTTGTTTTATCCAGCATTGTGAAGCATATTTCTTACTGAGCGCTGGTTTCATCCGCTGTAGCCTTTAAACACCCACACCCTGATTTCTGTCTTCTGCCCCCTTTCACAATAGCAGCATTTCTCTGTCCAGTCGGTTTTGGCTGCAATTGATCAATTTGGTCCTGATAGTTACACAGTTAATAATATTGCCCTATTGTTTCAGACAAATGTCCCTTAAAAACACTTTTATTTTGGATGCATTTGTGATGTAATGTGGTCTGTGTGCAGCAAAGCAGGAAGGCAAAATGAGTAGGATGGGGTGAATAGTAATGCATCCAATTTTCTGTAAACAAGACTATATGCAGTCGGTGATGATTTTGTAATTGCATCTGGTCCGTTTTATAAAATATTAAAAGAATTTTCACTTTTAACATGTGGGAAAGATTTCTTTTGCTGGGAATCAAACCAGGAATGCACCTTTGTGGTATGTGTCATTACTATTGAACTACTGGAAACACCTGATAGCCTTTGTTTTAAGATTCATTTTTTTGGCCTTTATTTAGAAAGAAAAAAAAAAAGAGGTACAGACACACAAAAAACGATCACTCTGGCCAGAACTCGAACCAGGGATTGTTGCAGAGAAGGAGCGTGCTTTTTCTGGCATACGTCTTTAACCACTAGGCACTGAACACCCCGTGATGAGAATTTTGTGATGCCAACACATACACACACTCTTCAGCTTCTGGTTGTTATAGCTGGAAGCCAGTGTGCTTGGCAGGACTGTTGAAGCTCCTGCTCTTTACGATAACACCACAGGTAAAAAGCCATTCAAACATGGCTGTGGCCACCTGCCACAGTCACATATGATGTGGTTCTCCTCACAAAGGTCATGTGTCTAAGGTCTAATGTCATCCCAGACCTCAGACATAGTTTATTGTTGTATTTTGCATCTCTGTTTTTGTCTGCTTATTTGTCCAGGTTTGTCGGTGTTCCTGTTTTGCCCCTCTCCCTCCAGACACTCTCAATTGCTATTCACAGTTTCGGCCCAGCTGTAAGCAGCTCTCAATTACTTCACCTGCAGCCAGCTGCTATACCTGTGCCCACTCATGCAATCAGCTCATTTTGTATTTTACCCTGTCAGTTCTTTCACTCCCTGTCACTCCGTTAGTCTACCTGGCTAGCTGAACTGGAGACCCTAGCCCCTAGTCATCCTCCTAATCTTAACTTCGGCATTTAGCCTCTTCTCTTGGACTGCGTTTGGTGTGGTATTTCCCTGGCGCTCAGCCTTGCCCGATACTCACTACATAAGTCTTCTCTCGTCCAAACCAAGTCCACGTTTCTGCATTTCCTTCTGTGGCTCAGTCCGGCCCAGAGGCATGACATGGACTTCTATCTGCTCGTCTAGCAGTATTAGTACTGAACTGTTTCCTGCTGTGTGGCATAGTTTTCTCAGAGCTGGGGCCTGCTCTACGGCACAGCAGGATCATTTACCTTTTGACATTTTGCGTTTGACACTGTTTGAACTGTTGTCTTTTGTTATCAATAAATACATGCTTCATCCAGCACGTGGGCTCATCTCTTTTCTATTCGTGCGGCGCATAAAGGCGCACACTCATGACAACAAAAGATTCTCTCCATCACTTCGCCAGTAGATTCCCTTGATAATTGCTTTTATCATATCGTCTACCTGCTCGTCGCGCTGTCATATATAGAGGGAAAAGGAACAAGAATGTGTGATTATTTTTGTGACTTTTTTGGGCGGGTTAACCATAGTGAATGACTCTTTCCATCCAATAATGATGTAGAGTGAGCTGTCTGCGAAGTGTTTTTGACTGTAGAGGGAAAGGCATTAAGGTAGAAAATGCATCCTTCTGAACAATCTCCCACTTGGTTCAAACAGATGGAAGCAGAAAATACATAAAACTCTAACTTGTTCCCAGTGGTGCTACTAAAGAGAGGTATTGTTTATCATTTTTAGCTGCACCGCATAAAAACATTAGGAATGAGGGATTCTTGAGGTTTTCAATTTTGCTTCCATTCCATTCTCATTAACAATCCCTATTTTATAATCTAACAGAAAGAAAGAAATCATTCTCTAAAGACATTTATGTTCTTGTATAGCATTATTCCTGCAGTTTTCCTGTGCAGTGGGAGCACAGTGGCCCTCTTGTTAACAGTAAAAATGTCCGGATGTTCCATATAAACCAGTGAAGCTGCATTCTGGGAATAACATTCACTTTGAGACCTCCCATGAGATCTGCTTATAAAGGGATGAGTTGAGCACTGAGCAGGACTTTGGAGCAGTCTGTACTTCAGACACTTTGGCAGTACATACCTATAAAACAGCAGTATTCAAGGATGTGTGGGTCCCCATCTTTGGTGGCTGTCTGCTTGAAAAGTCTGTGCCCTTTGTTTTTATTAGCCTTGTGTTTTATTATGCAGTCTAAAAAAAAACTAAAGACGATGTACAAAACATGACATGTAATCAGTTTTTACTTTACTTTGCAAATCTAATAGAAATTTGCAAGGCAAACTGACTAAACATCTAAATTTATCTTCCTCTCATGACTTTATATTCATAGTTCCATCAAATGCTAACTTATTTTGAATCATAATTGTATCTGCAGTTACAAACTTTATTTGATCTTATCGCTGTGTTGGTAGTTTGCCACCGTGTGGTGCCAAAGGACTTTACTTTGACGAATCGCACCTATTGTCAATCAATTTATTTTCTTTAAAATGTTAATTTTATTTATTTTTCACACATTTAAGCTTTATCCAGGGGATTGACATCTATTTTGTGTTGATTTTTGACTTTTTTGGCTGTATTTAGTTCTAATGCATATGCCTTGTGCATCATTTCCTCTTCCTGTTTGCCATGTGAGATGCAGGCATAAGAAGAAAGACGGCCAAAGCTATTCCAGATAAGACTTTAAGGCAAAGCTGTGAAGAAGAATCCCCTCCTTTAGTTTATAAGCGGGCAAAAGCGGTATGATTTGTTTCTGTATATTTTTCTGTAGTTAAGTTGTCATTTTGAGGGTGAGGAGTTCAGTCATCCAGGAGAGGCTCAGAGTAGAACTGCTGCCCCCCCCCACACACACACATTGAAAGGAGCCAGTTGAGGTGGTATGGGCATCTGATCAGGATGCCTCCTGGACGCCTCCCACTTGAGGTGTTTCGGGCACGTCCCTCTGGCAGGAGACCCCAGAGCAGACCCAGGACTCGCTGGAGAGACTATGTCTCCCGGCTGGTCTGGGTACGCCTTGGTATCCTCTCTGAAGAGCTGGAGCAGGTGGCTGGGGAGAGGGAAGGGTAGGCTTCTCTGCTTGAACTGCTGCCTCTGTGACCCAGACCTCCGGAAAAGCAGTAGAAGATGGATGGATGGAAGTTGTCATTTTTGTGTTTTCAGTTTTGCTGACATTTTTCCAAAATGTCTTTTCTGTTTAGTTATATGCTGTTTACCTGTGTTTCAAGTCATGTGCTTGGAGTGCTGAATAAATAGCTGTGATAAAGAGCCTTGGACCTTCACTTTATGACTAAGGGAGGCATAGTAGAATGCTTCACCGCATCTGTGGAGGCCCAAGATGGCGAAGTGGTGTGCAGCTGTCGGCCAGAGGTAGGCATCACAAGGTTGCCAGGGAGGTGCCACATTCAGAGCGGTCATCATCATCATCATCACAGCAGTCTCTCGGGGGCAACAATGACTGTTTCATTTAGGTCTGATCAGATTCCTCCACGCAGCTCTGTCCTTCACCCTCCACTGCCAGGAACTCCTGACCTTGTTAACCCGGGTGGCGTCCGAGCCCGTATGAGTTCACTTTGAAAAAAAAGGAGCAAGTATACAAGTCAAGCAAGCAAGCAAGCACTTTGAAGCTAGTGTCTTGGAAGTAGTACAAGAACTTGTAAACTGCTATTAAAATTCTGTTGTGACAGATTTATTTGTGTTCATCTCAAAAGCAACTGCAGACATTTGCTTATCCGGTCTCTGTTTTTAAGAAAAGGGTAAAATCCTTCCTTTTTAATATAGCTTACATTTAAGGAGGGTATTTGTGTCTCTTAACCCCACTCTTGTTCTATTGTTATCTGATCCATACTGCTGGTTGACCGCCAATAATGTACTTGGCATTTTACTGTTATGTTCTTTATGTCTGTCCTCTCCATCCTTCCTACCCCCTCATGCCCAGCCAGTCGCAGCAGACGACTGCCCCTCCCTGAGCCTGGTTCTGCTAGAGGTTTCTTCCTTCCAAATGGGAGTTTTTCCTCTCCGCTGTCACGTAGTGCTTACTCATAGGGAATCGTCTGATTGCTGGGTCTTTCTGTGACTGTGTGTTTTGTTTTTGTTTTTTTTTTTCTGCACTGTGGCGCCACGAGACAGCTTTTGTTGTGATGTGGCGCATTATAAATAAAGCTGAATTGAAATGAATTGAATTATCCCTTTGTTGATTTACTTAAAGGACTGAGAAGAAAAATATAAATCAATAGTTTAAGTGCACACCAAAAGAAAAGAAAAAAAGGGGGAAAATCCGAGTGAAATGTTTAAACATTTTATTTGTTCTCTGTATTTTTCACATTTATGCAGTTTAAAGTTGTAAGTTAATTTTTTGGTACAAAAGTGTTAAAGTTCTGTGTGATTTCTAAGTGGATAGAGTGATTTTCCTACCTTAGTGTATTTATCTGAAGTTAATTTTATGCCATTCTAAAACTCATCACTTTTTCAAAGGTCATTGATTTAAAATCTCATATTTTCTTTCAATATTTTTGATATTTCATATAGACCATATTTAACATGGCAAACACTAACAAAGATTTAATGCAGTTCACTGAAGAAGTCAGCCATGCAGAGCCTGATGCAGCGCAAAGTGTTGAAGTAGAACAGATCACCTCTTCTCAGCGAGTTGATGCTCATGTAAAAAAGAACACCAAAGACCATCATCTTAAAGTGAATACAAAGGACACACAACAACCCCCAGATATCAGGAGAAGTGAACGCACACACAAGCTTACAGAAAAGGGAAAGGAGCTTCTTGATAGCAAATTAAATGACCTAAAAAAGGACTTTGAAAAGACATACAGAAGATGGAAGTATCATATCAATGGCTTGAAAAGATCTATTAAGAACAATGAAGATGATGCAGATTTAACTAAGGAAACCCTGTGCAAAATAAATGCTGTTCAGTCTGATGTTGACAGCATTTATGACAAAATAAGAGACATTACAGCCCCTGGATCTGAATTACAGAGAAAAAAATGGGCACATGCTGTGCAGTCACCAAGACTGCAAATTTAAAGGCTCAACTTCTCCTTAATGGAAATGATCACTCTGGTGAGGTACTCTGGCCTGATGCTGAAACAGTATTTGGTACCACGGTATCCAGTGAAACCTTGTCAACTACCAGTCTTCCTATGAGTTCTTGCAAATGAGGCAACTAGTCGCAGCTGAAGTGGCAGCAACACAAGAGGTAATTAAAATAATGGAGACACACCACTTGTGTGAAAGGGAAATTCAAAACTTGGAGGCTGAAGACCAAAGGTTCATGGCAGCAAAGGAAGTAGAAGAAAGGGAAATGGAAGCAGAAAAGGCAGGAAAGACAGCCAAGTATATTTCAGAAAGCACCACTCAAAAATTAAAGCTCGAAGAGAAAAGGAAAGAAGTGGAGCGGTTGAAGGAACTGAAGAAGCACAATGTTGCCCAAGCAAGGCTGCAAGTTTATGCAGAAAGCAATTTCAGTGATGATGTGGAATCATTGCAAGCTCCTGCTTCTCAACAAAGTCAAAGGGTTGCTCCTTCTCAGCTAGCCATGGCAGTTCCCTCCACTCAACTGCTCTCACTCAGTAAATTCCCATCATTGCCACAAGCAATGACCCCTCAACCCCCTGCTATTCCACAAGCTTTTACCAACCAGGTTCCTACCACTCAGCCAGTCACATTCATGACACCTCATGTAGCTTCTACTGACTTTGCAAAAATGCTCGCTGAAGCCATAACAGCTAGTCGTATCCCAATCCCCGAGCCTGCTGTTTTCTTAGGTGACCCACTAAGGTACAATGACTGGAAGTTGTCTTTTCAAGCTCTAATTGATCACAAGCATCTGCCAACAAAAGAAAAGCTTTTCTTTTTGCACAAATATGTTGGTGGCCAAGCCAAGAGAGCCATTGAAGGGCACTTTCTAGTTGGAACAGAAGCTGCTTATCATTCGGCCTGGGAAATACTTGCTGATAGATTTGGCAATCCATTCGTTATTGGCAAAGCTTATCGAGACAAAATACAATTATGGCATAAAATCAGTCCTAAAGATAGCAAAGATCTGTGTGAATTTACAGATTTTTTGAGCAGTGTCAAATCAGCCATGCCATGTGTTCAAGGCTTGCAAGCACTTGATGACTGTATTGAAAACCAAAAGACTGGAGCCAAATTGCCTGACTGGTTAAGTTCACGGTGGAACAGAGCAGTCACAAAGTTCCAAGATGAATATAAAGTTTTCCCTGACTTTAAAGAAGCCAGAATTGCATGCAACCCCATTACATCACTGCAAGCAATGAAGGCAATACAGTCAGAAGTACAAAGGTCAGCAGATAATGGACAATTTAAGTCTCATCACAGCCGCAACCCCGGTGCAAGGGCATTCACTATTAGTTCTTCTGTAAGGGCAACCGGTGTGTGCATTTTCTGTGGGAAACAAGGCCACACTCTCCATAAATGTTGCAAGATTATGGAGAAGCCAATCGAGGAAAGAGTCACGTTTGTGCAGCTAACAAAATTGTGTTTTGGCTGCCTTAAACATGGTCATAACTCTAAAGGCTGCACAAACAGAAGTGAATGTGACAAATCTAACAAATGCCATCCAACGTGTCTACACCAAGATTGTGAAGAACTAAACCCAGAACAGTTACGAGAGAACCAAGGAATGGGAGAAAGGTCAGAATTGGTACCAAACCAACACTGTGACCAAGCAATCTCCAATAAGATCATTCGAGAAAGTATTAGTTCCCATACTTCTCCAATCATTCCAGTCTACGTTCCATGACAACTGAACCTGATAATGAAATGCTAGTGTACACTTTATTTGACACCCAAAGTGGCATTGCCTTCATTTTAAGAGATGTTGCTGAGACACTGAATGCCAAGAGAGAGCCAGTGATTCTCAAGATTTCCACAATAACATCAAGAACAAAGATTGTGTCCTGTCAAAAAATTAATGGACTTCAAGTAAGAGGCATCAGGTCTAACACAAAAATCAAGCTCCCAACAATCTACACCAGAGATCACATTCCAGCAAACGGATCTCATATCCCTACTTGTGAAACAGCAAAGTCATGGCCACACTTAGAACACCTAGCAAGTGAAATACCCCCTGAACTTGACTGTGAAGTAGGGTTGTTAATCAGCTATAATTGCCCCCAAGCTTTGCTCCCCAGAGACACCATCAGCGGCAAAGAAGGTGAGCCATTTGCTTTGAAATCTCTGTTAGGGTGGAGCATTGTTGGCTATGATAATTCTAGCAATGACTATGAAGATGAAGTGGGAGTGAGCCACCACATTATTGTGAAGCAAGTCCTACCAGATGCTAAGCAATCCTGTAAGTTGAAGTCTGAAGTCCGCTTTGTACTTAGGAACCAAGTCAAGGAGATGCTCACTCCAGCAGAGATGATTAAAGTCTTTGAATCAGATTTCTCCGAAAAGACTAGGTTCAGGTCAGGTTCAGGTTCAGGTTACTTTATTTGTACCCGTAGGTAGATTTGTTTTGCAGTCAGGTGACATCCATATTTACAAACCACAATTACATTCAACATAAACACAAACACAGGCACACATGAAGCTGACTATAAACATGATAAAAATACTCAAGGCTCCATCAATCAGGACATAAGACAAAGAGATAAGAGAAAAAGCAAAGAGAGAAGAGAGAAGGGTCATATTAAAAAGTTAAAGACTAGTCAAAGAGGTTAAAAACTCAAAAGTCTAAAACCCAATAAAAGATTTAGAACCCAAATAAAAAACCTACAAAAATAAGTAAATATAAAATGAAATTAATAAATAGGTAACTAAATTATGTGCAATATATTGTTACAACTTGTTCAACTCTTTGACAGCAGCAGGAACAAAGATGTTTTTTGTCACGACTCGCCGCTCATCATCTGCCTCAGCTGCGCGCACACCTGCGCCTCGTCAGCCGTGAGCTATTTAGCCCACTCAGCCCTGTGCAGCGGTCTGGAGCCGTCTGTTCGCATCGGCATATCTTCACAGCTGGATCGTCTCCAAATGACAGCTAGACTACGCTTCTACGTAAGCATTCCTTCCTTACCTTTTGCAAGTCTTCTCCCCTGTGCACAGGTGGATTCCCTGGTGGCGGATACCCCGTCATCACCATCCAACCCTCACCGTCGTCACAGGCTCTGCAGGACGCTGTCTCCCGGGCTTCTCCCTTGCCAACGCCAGCCACCTGTCACTCACAAGTAAGCAGCACACTGCTCATTATTCCTGTCCAGGTGTGGTGCCCTTTACCCCTGTCCTCTGTTCTCTCCATAGGGTTGCCCGGCTGTACGGCGCACCGCTCTGCTTCCTGTGCATCGGCGTTCACCCTCATCACATATACATATCTCACACATCCATCCATACACGCCTGCTTGTTGAATAAAGCTGTTAAATCTACTCTGAGCCTGCGTGCGTGTTTCCTGAGCCGGACATTATGTCAGTACGGCTCCAGCAGAGCGGCTCAGCAGACAGCGGGCTTGCACGCCGTCTTTCCACCCTCGAGGCTCAGGTGGATTTAATAGCCCATCAACAGCAGGTGATTTTAAATCAATTAACTAACATCACTCACCAGTTAGACCGCTTGGACCCCCAGCAGGTGTTCCCCCCGGCTCGTCGGGGGGGGTGGGGGCTGCTCCAGTTCCTTCAGGCTGGCCAGCCGCGGGAATGCCAACCCGACTCACACCAATTCCTACCCCCGCCCGCTTTAGCGGTAAGCTCGGCGGAGCGCGGGGGTTCATCATGCAGTGCAAGTCGGTGTTTCTGCGCGTTCCCGGGGATTTTCCCTCGGACCACAGCCGAATTGGCTACATAGGTAATCTCCTGGAGGGGCGAGCGCTAACTTGGGCTTACGCCGTCATGGCGAAGCCCAGTTACGCGAACCTCTCCCAAGGCCAGTTCATGCAGAGCTTTCTCGAGGTGTTTGACCATTCTCGGCGAGATAGCGTCCTCGCTGACCGTCTCCTTGGCCTTCAACAGGGAGGCCGGTCAGCGGCGGATTACGTTATCGACTTCCGGGTCGCAGCGTAGGAAGTGGGCTGGGGTGAGGCGTCACTCTGTAGCATCTTCTTCCGCAGCCTCAGCTCTGGTCTGAGGGATGAGCTGGCCAGCCGAGACCTTCCGGAAAGGCTGTCGGAGCTAATCTCCATGGCAATTAGCTTGGATAGCAGGCTGCGTGAGCAATCCGCCGAGCGGAAGTTAATCGGCCGCTCGCGCGGAGCTTCTGTCCGCACACCTCAGGCTCGCCCCCGGTGTTACCAGCCCCGGAGTCCTCCGAGGAGTCGGAGGCAATGGTGAGTTGGCCGGTCAGGGCTCCCCCTAGCGGAGAAACAGCGCCGTCGGGAGCTGGGCCTCTGCATGTATTGTGGAGGCGATCAGCACACCGTGGAGCACTGTCCGGAGAAGCCAAAACGGGTCGGTCCGCAAATCACTGTAGGGGGCCTTGTGGACTCTAACCGGTCGAATCCCCTCACAAGTCTATCTCTGCCCATTCGATTCTGTCACAATTCCACAGGGCACCTCACATACGCACTGGTGGACTCAGGAGCAGAGCAGAGCTTCATTTCTAAGAGCCTGGCAACCCAATTGGGCATCCCCTGCCACCCTCTGGCCGCTCCTCTCAGCCTGGTCACCCTCTCCCGTGCGCCCCTTGGACAAGTGACTCATCGCACCCAGCCGGTCCCTGTTATCATCTCAGGTAACCACCGGGAGGATCTCACCCTGTATGTCCTGTCCTCCTCTGTGTCGCCTGTCATCCTAGGTTACCCCTGGTTGCGCCTGCACAACCCTGTGTTGGATTGGCAGACAGGAAGAATCGCTGCCTGGAGCTCCTTCTGTATGGGTACCTGCCTACAGTCCGCAGCCTGCGCCCCGTCCTCTCCCCCTCCGGCCAAGGACGCCACGCCTCCGGATCTCACTCTGGTGCCCTCGGAGTTCCATGACCTGGGTCTCGTGTTTAGTAAGTCCAGGGCGATGTCTCTTCCTCCTCACCGGCCCTACGACTGCGCTATCAACATCCGCCCGGGGGCGCCCTTGCCATCCAGATGCCTCTACAGCCTGTCAGCGCCGGAGCTAGAGGCTATGGATAGCTACATCAAGGAGTCACTCAACGCGGGAATCATCCGCCCCTCCTCGTCTCCGCTCGGCGCAGGGTTCTTCTTCGTCTCTAAGAAGGATGGGTCACTCCGCCCCGTTTGATTTTCGGGCCCTGAATGACATCACGGAGAAGGACCGTTACACCCTGCCTTTAATGGACACTGCCTTCCACTCCCTCCAGGGGGCGACCTGGTTCACCAAGTTGGATCTCCGCAGCGCGTACCACCTCGTCCGGATCCGGGAGGGGGATGAGTGGAAGACGGCCTTTCAAACGCCTAGTGGTCACTTCGAGTATCTGGTGATGCCGTTTGGGCTGACCAACGCCCCCGCTGTGTTTCAATGCCTCATCAACGACGTCCTGCGTGATTTCCTTGGCCTCTTCGTGTTCGTGTACCTGGATGACATCCTCATCTTCTCCAGGTCACGGGAGGAACACCAGGTCCACGTGAGACGGGTCTTACAGCGACTGCTGGAGAACAGGCTGTACGTCAAGGCCAAAAAGTGTGAGTTTTATGCCAAGACCACCTCCTTCTTAGGATTCGTAATCTCACACAACCAAGTCCTTCCTGACCCCGCGAAGGTCAAAGCGGTAGTTGAGTGGCCCATGCCGACCTCTAGGAAGCAGGTACAACAGTTTATTGGGTTTGCCAACATCTACCGCCATTTTGTGCCCAATTTCAGTGCCATCGTTGCCCCGTTGACCCGTCTCACTTCTCCCAAAAACCCCTTCCGGTGGACCGAAGAGGTCGCAGCAGCGTTTCAGGCGTTGAAGACAGAGTTCTCCTCCTCCCGAGTCCTGACCCAGGTTGACCCCACGCTGCAGTGTTTGGTGGAAGTCGACGTGTCTGATATGGGAGTGGGGGCGGTGCTGTCCCAACGATCACCCACCGACGGGGTCAAGCGACCCTGCGCCTTCTTCTCACGGCGTCTGTCTCTGGCCGAGCGTAACTACGACGTCGGGGACAGGAAGCTTCTCGCCATCAAGCTCGCCCTGCAGGAGTGACGCCACTGGCTGGAGGGGGCTGCGTTGCCGTTCGTGGTGCTGACGGACCACAAGAACCTGGAATATCTAAGATCTGCCAGACGTCTGAATGCCCGCCAGGCGCGCTGGTTCTTGTTCTTCGCCCGGTTCCGTTTTACCATCACCTACCGCCCTGGTTCTAAGAACGGCCTGCCCGATGCCCTGTCCAGGCAGTTTGCCCCCGAGACGTCAGAGGAGCTGGGTCATACCATTCTGCCCAGCTCGTGTGTTGTGGGGGCGATTTCCTGGTCCATCAGGGACAAGATCCGGAGGGCGCAGGAGACCGAACCGGACCCTGGCGGCGGACCGGAGGGGAAGCTGTTTGTTCCATCTACTGTCCGGGGGGAGGTCATCCATTGGGTTCACACCTCCAAACTCGCCTGTCACCCTGATGTTTCCCGGCTAGTGGATCTCCTCCAGCGTTCCTTCTGGTGGCCAGGTCTTCAGAAGGATGCCACCAACTACGTCCGGGCGTGCCCTGTGTGTGCCACCGGCAAGTCAGGAAACTCTCCCCCTGCGGGTCTGCTCCAGCCCCTGCCGATCCCTGGCAGGCCCTGGTCCCACATAGCCCCTCGACTTCGTCACCGGTCTCCCGGTCTCCAACACCTATGACGCTGTGCTGACCATCGTGGATCGTTTCTCCAAGGCTGCCCACTTCGTGCCACTCCGGTGCCTCCCAACGGCACGGGAGACAGCGGACCTTCTAGTTCAACACGTGGTCAGGCTGCACGGGATACTGGTGGACGTCGTCTCTGATCAGGGGCCCCAATTTGTCTCAGAGGTATGGAAGTGTTTCTGCAACGCCCTGGGGGCCACAGTAAGCCTCTCCTCCAGTCACCACCTGCAGTCCAATGGGCAGTGTGAACGGGCCAACCAGGAGCTGGAAGCTGCCCTACGCTGCGTCACTTCCTCCAACCCGTCTTCCTGGAGCGCGCGCCTGGCCTGGGTAGAGTATGCCCACAACTCGGCACGGTCTTCTGCCGCAGGGATGTCCCCCTTCAAGGCGTCCTTGGGATACGACCCACCATTGTTTCCGGAGCAGGAGGGTGAGCTGGCCGTTCCATCCATCCAGGCGCACCTGAGACATTGTCGGAGTCTGTGGACCAGGGCACGCGATGCGCTTTTACGTACGGCGACGCGCAACAGCACCACGGCGAATCGCCACAGGAGACCGGCCCCTGCCTACCAGGTGGGCCAATGAGTCTGGTTAGCCTCTCAAGACATTCACCTCAAGGCTGAGAAGAGGAAGCTGGCCCCACGCTTCATTGGCCCCTTCACCATCTCAAAGATCATTAACCCGGTGGCTGTGCATCTGGCCCTCCCCCCCTCCGTCCGCATATGTCCCACCTTCCACGTGTCTAAAATCAATCCCGTGGTCTCCGACCCCATCTGTCCCCCGCCCGCGGCACCGCCCGTGCCTCTGATGATCGACGGCCACCCGGCCTGGAGAGTCGCTTCCATCATGGACTCCTGGCGCCGAGGTCGCGGGCTGCAGTACTTGGTGGACTGGGAGGGATTCGGTCCTGAGTGGAGGTCCTGGGTGCTCTCTTCCTTGGTGTTGGACAGGAGTCTCATCACGGAGTTCCACTGGGCATATCCGGACAAACCAGCGCCAGGAGGCACTGCTGGGGGGGGAGTACTGTCACGACTCGCCGCTCATCATCTGCCTCAGCTGCGCACACACCTGCGCCTCGTCAGCTGCGAGCTATTTAGCCCACTCAGCTCTGTGCAGCGGTCTGGAGCCGTCTGTTCGCATCGGCATATCTTCGCAGCTGGATCGTCTCCAAACGACAGCTAGACTACGCTTCTACGTAAGCATTCCTTCCTTACCTTTTGCAAGTCTTCTCCCCTGTGCACAGGTGGATTCCCTGGCGGTGGATATCCCATCATCACCATCCAATCCTCACCGTTGTCACAGGCTCTGCAGGACACTGTCTCCCGGGCTTCTCCCTTGCCAACGCCAGCCACCTGTCACTCACAAGTAAGCAGCACACTGCTCATTATTCCTGTCCAGGTGTGGTGCCCTTTACCCCTGTCCTCTGTTCTCTCCATAGGGTTGCCCGGCTGTACGGCGCGCCGCTCTGCTTCCTGTGCATCGGTGTTCACCCTCATCACATATACATATCTCACACATCCATCCATACATGCCTGCTTGTTGAATAAAGTTGTTAAATCTACTCTGAGCCTGCGTGCGTGTTTCCTGAGCTGGACATTATGTCATTTTTGTAGCGCTGGGTTTTACTTTTTGGGACAGCAAACCTCCGTCTGGAGGGAAGAAGCTGAAAGTGGCAGTGCAAAGGGTGGGAGTCATCATTTAAAATGGAGGTAGCAATCCTCTGTACCTGTCTGGTGTACAGGGATGTCAGGCTCAGCTGTGACTCACCAAGCAAACAACTGGACCATCTAACTACCTGGTCTAAGGATTTCCTCTGTTTCAGTTTTATCTGACCAAACCATGACACTAAAGAAAAGGATAAAACAGATTCAATAAAAGCCCGATAAAACATTGTCATTATGGTTCGGTCAGTTTGGAAGCGTGCAAGTTTCCTTAAACAATGCAAATGTTGCTGACCCTTTTTGCACACGCTTTCACAGTTCTCTTCAAAGTTTAAATTACTATCAATAATCGTCCCAAGATATTTGTAGGATTGTACACATTCAGTGGTCTGGCCTTTTAGTACAGTGACTTCGTGCCTGGGAGTTTTCCTCTTAACGTCAATAATCATTTCTTTAGTTTTTGTCATATTCAGCTGCAGGTAGGAATCCTCACACCAGTGAACAAAATCATCAACTACTGGGCAGTGGCCACTCTCGCCATCCTGGAGGAGACTGACAACAACTGAATCATCAGCATACTTTATAATGTGTCTGTTGTCATGTCTGCTCTGACACATGTTTGTGTACAGGATGAAGAGTAGTGGTGACAACACACACCCCTGAGGAGAGCCAGTAGAAGAGCACTTTTGGTCAGACAATGTACCATTGACCCTTACTCTCTGTGTCCTGGTGGTTAAAAAATCCAGAATCCAACCCACCAGATTATTACTCAAATCAAACTGTTGCAGGAGCCTTTCAACTAAAATATGAGGTTGGATTGTATTAAAGCCAGAAGAAAAGTCCACAAATAAAAGCCTGGCGTGTGTCCCATTAAAATCCAGATGTTTAAAAAGCATGTTAAACAGAGTGACAGTGGCATCCTCCACTCCTCTGTGAGACCTATAGGCAAACTGCAGAGGATCCAATGCATGCTCAGTCTGCTTTAGGACCTCAAATCTGACCAGTTTTTCAAAAATTTTCATTAAAATTGAAGTCAGAGCAACTAGTCTAAAGTCATTTACCGTTTTAGGACAGCTGGATTTTGGAACGGGGACAACCACGGCGTCTTTCCAGATCGTAGGCACATGTTGTGTCTGTAAGGACTGTAGTGAAATATAGGACTCAATTCATGTAAGATAAGATAAGATAAGATAAGCCTTTATTAGTCCCACAACGGGGAAATTCCAGAGTTCCAGAATTCCAATTCCATGTGCACAGGACTTTACCAATCGCCCACATATATTATCAGGGTCCTGACTTTTGTTCACTTTTACAGCACAGAACGCCCTTTTAATATCCTGCACCGCAATATTAAAGTGCTGATTGTCTTTGAGTTTCTGTTTCAAATCTTGGGTTTCTGTGCTAAAATCAAAGGAATCAAAACGGCCATAAAAACAATTAAGAGCATTAGCCAGCTCTGTGTCTGAATTAAAACCATCTAAAAACACACAATTACTGCGCTCTGTGTTCTGAAGGCCTGCAATAGTTTTCATATTGGCCCAGGCTGAACCAAGCTTCTTTGTTACCATTTTGCTTTCCAACTCTGATTTATAATTCTGTTTTGCTCTTAAAATTTCGGCCTTCAGCTCTTTTGTGGCAACCTGCAGCTCAGAAACAACCCTCTGTTTAAAGGCAAGTGCTTTCCTCTGTAAGCAGGATTTAACTGATTTTGTAACCCATGGCTTGTTGTTGGGATATATTTTGACACGTTTACGTGGAACGATCATATCTCTGCAGAAAGCCATGTATGAGCATGTGACATCCACCAAAGAGTCCAAATCATCTCCGCAGGACAGTGTGAATACCTCCCAGTCCGTACAGTTAAAGCATTCCTGGAGGCAGTGCATTGAATCCTCTGTCCACACGTCTATGTCTCTGGTCTTCGCCTTGCCTCTTCTGAGAGCAGTTTTATATGTGGGCAGCAAATGTACACAGTTGTGATCTGAGGATCCTACAGGAGGAAGGGGAAGTGATTTATAGGCCCTCTCTATGGAGCCGTAGCACAGGTCCAGTGTCTTTTTTCGCCTGGTTGGGCAGGAGACATACTGATAAAAGTTTTTAAGTGTCTTCTTTAAAGAAACATGGTTAAAATCCCCAAGAATAAAATTTGGAGCCTCTGGGGAAATCGACTGCAACCGTTGTACCACATCAAAGACGGTGCTGGAGGCGGAGTCAGCATCTGCCCTCGGGTGAATGTACACAGTCGTTATAAAAAGTTGGGGGAACTCATGGGGCAGATAAAAGGGGCGTAGTGACACGGACAGAAGCGTCACATCGGGTGTACAGATGCGCTCTCTGACCGTGACGGATGTACAGTACTGTTTATTAATGTATAAACATACGCCACCCCCCTGACGTTTCCCCGTTACCTCTTCCTGCCGATCCGAGCGAAGTGGGGCTCCAAAGCCGTCAATCCACAGGTCCGCATCCTGGTCATGCGCCATAAGCCACATCTCTGTGTAAGCCATGACACAGCAGTTCTTGAAATCCTTCTGATATTGTACATTTCCTTGAATTTCATCCACTTTATTTCTCAGGGATTGTATGTTCCCCGTAATAATGGAAGGAAGAGGAATGCGGTTAAGCTGACGCCTCCTCACATTTAATCTCATGCCTCCACGCTTTCCGCGTTTCCTCCTCTTGTCTCTCTTTTCATCGCTGTGTCCATGAAAATCTCTTAAAATAAAGTCCAGCAGTTGCAGCACAGACTCAAACACAGATGCTGCATTATCCATGTTTAAATGCAGTAACATGTTTCTGGAATACTGTATTCTTCCCGGCGAGATCGCGATCGCGCTTACCTCCAAGACAAAGGAAGACAAGGAAGTTTCAGTGTCTCAAGAAGATGCTCAGTTTTTGAAAAAGCTGAAGGAAGGTATCAGACAAAAACAAGATGGGCATTATGAGATGCCTTTGGCTTTTCGAACGGAGAGGCCAAGCCTGCCAAATAATAAAGCTTGTGCAGAACATCATCTGAGATGCCTGAAAAAACATCTGTCAAAGGACAAAACCTATCATGATGACTACATGGATTTTATGAAGGACATAAGAGGAATCTGATCAGACCTAAATGAAACAGTCATTGTCGCCTGCGACACACTGCTATGATGATGATGATGATGATGAATAACAAGAGGTGATGCTGAAAGCGTCCCAGAGATGGAAATAAGCAACCAGCCCGCATGGTACATCCCTCATCATGGGGTCTATCATCCCCAAAAACCTGGCAAAATCCGTGTTGTCTTTGATTGTTCAGCAAGGTTTGAGAATACATCTCTCAATGAACATTTACTCACTGGCCCAGACCTCACAAATGCTCTTGTCAAATGCTCTGTGTCATTTCCGAAAAGGACAAGTGGCCATCATGTGTGATGTGGAGCAAATGTTTCACCAGTTTCATGTTGCACCAAGGGATCAAGACTATATTATATTCTTGGCGGGGGGAGGGGGGCGGCAGTGGCTCAGGAGGTAGAGCAGGTCATCCAATAACCACATGGTTGGCGGTTCGAATCCCGCTGTCCCTGGATATCCTGCCGTTGTGTCCCTGGGCAAGACACTTCACCCTCAATTGCTCCTGGTGGGTCTGGAAGCGCCATGTTAGGTAGCATGCTGCCATCAGTGTGTGAATGGGTGGATAGCAGGATCTGTAAAGCGCATTGGTCATCAAGAGATGAGAATAAAAGCGCTATATAAGTGAATGCCATTTACCATTTTTTACCATTTGTGGTGGGAAGAAGGTGACATGGAAGCCCAACCTTCAGTATTTTGCATGAAGGATCATTCATTCGGTGCAGCATCCTCACCTGGATGTGCAAACTTTGGGCTCAAACACCTGGCTACCTAAGGTGAAGGCAAGTTTAGTCAAGCTGCAATAAAGTTCATACAACATAATTTTTATATTGATGATGGCTTGACAAGTGTGAACTCTGAGGTCAAAGCCATTCAACTTGTGAGAGAGTCAGTTAACCTCTGCGCCACTGGGAGACTCCGGCTACACAAGTTTGTTAGCAACAGCAGAAAGGTGATCAGTGCTATTCCAAGAGAAGAATGGGCTGGAGGAGCAACTGACTTAGACATGGCCCTTGGAGAACCCAAAATGGAAAGGGCACTTGGAGTACAATGGTGTGTAGCTTCAGACAAGTTTCAATTCAGAGTGCTAGTGAAAGAAAATCCTTTCACGAGAAGAGGACTGTTATCTACGGTTGCATCAATTTTTGATCCTCTTGGATTTTTAGCCCCTTTCATCTTGATTGGAAAGAAGATCTTACAACAAATATGTCAAGATAAAGTGGGCTGGGATGAGCCTCTTCCCGATGACCTCAGGCCACATTGGGAAGCTTGGCTGCAAGACCTCTATAACCTCTCTTCCATAGAAATATCACAACAGTATGTACCATTCACGTCTAACGAAGTTCAGAGCTATGAACTGCACCATTTCTCCAATGCTAGTTCATCTGGCTATGGAGAATGTTCATATATCCGTGCTGTGACCAAGTGAAAGGAAGTTCACTGTGCTCTGGTCATGGGAAAGGCAAGAGTTGCCCCAACAAAGGTGACAACAATTCCCTGATTGGAACTGTCAGCTGCAGTCCTGGCTACAAGAGCAAGTGTTTTACTCAAGAGAGAGCTTGAGATGGAATTTGCTCATAAATACTTTTGGACTGACTCGAAAGTTGTCCTTGGCTACCTTAACACTGATGCAAGGAGGTTCCATGTATTTGTGACCAATCGAATACATTAAATCAAGCACAGAGCCCTGTCAATGGAAGTATATTGCCTCAGAAAAGAATCCAGCTGACCATGCGTCTCGGGGGCTCACTGCCAAGGAGCTCCTAGAGTCAAATTGGTTTTCAGGACCAAGCTTTTTATGGGAAAGTGAACTCCCTAAAGATGAAGGAATAAAGGAAGCAGAGATTGATGATAAAGACCCAGAACTCAAAAGGGCACAGGTTTTCGCCACCAGAGCAAAGGAAGAAAGGTCTTTATCAAGTCATTTTGAAAGGTTCTCAGATTGGAAAAACTTGGTGAAAGTCATAGCAAGACTCAAATGACATGCAAAGCAGATAAAGAATCTAAAAACAAGGTCCAATGAGACTACCACACTTGAAGAAAGAAAGGTTGCTGAACAATACATAATTCGCACAGTCCAAGAGGAAGTGTTCAGTGATGAAATTAAATCATTAAAGCAAAACAAAGAAGTGAAGGTTAATGAGTCATGCAGATTTTACAAACTGAACCCATTTGTTGACGCCCATGGCATTCTAAGGGTGGGAGGAAGATTGACACAAGCGGCTCTTGTCACAATGTGACTCAACTTAAAAGCGATCAAGCACCAACTTTGTAGGTGCAAGAAATAAGTTTCTGGAATTGATGAAGGGAATGGAACAAGAGTGCTTGAAAGAATTAGGATGCAGCTTTGTAATGAATCCACTGGCTTCTAGTCACATGGGTGGTGTCTGGGAGACGCAGATTCGCACCGTGAAGAATGTCCTGACCTTTATTCTAGACCAATCTGCAAGAAGGCTTGACACCTCTTCATTAAGAACGTTCATGTATGAAGCAATGGCTATCGTGAATAGTCGACCATTAACTACAGAGCACATCAATGATCCAATGGGACTAGAACCCTTAACACCTAATCACTTGCTGACAATGAAATCGACAATCATTGCACCTCCACCTGGAGAATTCATAAGAGCAGACCTTTATCTGCAAAAGAGATGGAAAAGAGTTCAGTTCTTGGCAAATGAATTCTGATCTCGGTGGAGGAAAGAATATCTCCTCAACTTGCAACAAAGGAGTAAATGGAATAAGGACAGAAAAATGCTAAGGTTAATGACATCGTTTTGCTTCAAGATGATGCCACACCACGAAATTGCTGGAAGATGGCAAGGGTGGTTGAAGTTTTCCCAGGAAGTGATGAAAAAGTGAGAAGGCTCAAACTGCTAATAAGTGATGGAACATTAGACAGCAATGGTGCACGCACAAGTAAACCTGTTTATTTAGAAAGACCCATACACAGGACAGTTTTGTTACTCAAAGGTGATTAAAAGGTAAGATGAGTATTCAATCTCATTGGTATTGTTTAAGCTTGCCTATTGAGACATTCCATTCTTTGTTTATTTCAAGAGATTTTCATAATGACTTTAAGAATCACGCATTGCGTGATGGTGGGAGTGTTTCTCCAGTTACAAACTTTATTTGATCTTATTGCTGTGTTGGTAGTTTGCCACCGTGTGGTGACAAAGGACTTTACTTTGGTGAATTACACCTATTGTCAATCAATTTATTTTCTTTAAAATGTTAATTTTATTTATTTTTTCACACATTTAAGCTTTATCCTGGAGATTGACATCTATTTTGTGTTGATTTTTGCTTTTTTTGGCTGTATTTAGTCCTAATGCATATAAGATAAGATAAGATAAGCCTTTATTAGTCCCACAATGGGGAAATTCCAGGATTGCAACAGCACAGGGATAGCAACACTCAGAGCAATAATTAAGAAGATAAGAAAAATAAAAATAAGAGCAGTAAATATACATACGTACACATAAATATATAAATATACTGTATATACACAGTGCGGAGCATTGTAGCTAGATGGAATAAACAGCATAACTGTCTACTTAGTTATCCTACATAGTATGAATATGTACCCATACATATTGTCACCCTCCGTAGCGACTAATATTGTCCTAGTTGTATACTGGAGGGGACCATTTGTGTAAGTCTATTGCATCTTTTGCATTCAATACTATTAGGTCGTCACGTTTTTTTGCTCTCTGCGAGCAGCCCCGCTTAGGTTATACATATGCCTTGTGCATCACTTCCTCTTCCTGTTTGCTATGTGAGACGCAGGCATAAGGAGAACAAAGACGGCCAAAGCTACTCCAGATAAAACTTTAAGGCAAAGCTGTGAAGAAGAATCCCCTCCTTTAGTTTATAAGCGGGCAAAAGCGGTATGATTCATTTCTGTATATTTTTCTGTAGTTAAGTTGTCATTTTGTGTTTTCAGTTTTGCTGACATTTTTCCAAAATGTCTTTTCTCTTTAGTTCTACGCTGTTTACCTGTGTTTCAAGTCATGTGCTTGGAGTGCTGAATAAATAGCTGTGATAAAGAGCCTTGGACCTTTGCTTTATGACTAAGGGAGGCATACTAATAGTGGTGTATGCTTCATTGTTAACAGAATAAAATGTAATGAGTTAAGAGGGGGGGGAATTATTGCACTCTAAAAGGAGAAACACTGAAGAATGATGAACTGCAGTTGTGTTTGTGGACTTTACTTTAAGGACTAATCAATTTTGATTTCCTAAACTATAAAAGCCAGTCAAGGTCCACTGGGACAGGATAGCGACACATCCCAACTGTTTAAGTGAGCAACAGGCAGTTTATCTTAACTGTTTTCAAGAGATAAACTGGACAAGGATTCCTTTTATGACCAAGTGACTGCTATGAATCAACAGTATTTTTTTTTTTAAGAAGTTGTTAAAGATAACATGAAAATGACAAATAATGACTAGTTATACATTGGTCGAGGTTAGCTGTCTCCTTGGAATCGTAAACTCAAACTGCATTGAAAATGCTCTAAATATGTGTGTATGTCCCTTTAAGGCCAGAGTTAATCGTTGTAGTATTTTGCATCTGATTGGTCCTTGTATAACCATCCTGGCCAATCACATTTCAGTTTGTGTAGTAGAATTTCAGTGTGCAACATTTCTTTGCAGTGAGCAGAAATATTTCTTCTGATGAACTGGGGCTGAGAGTGTGTGAATGATGAGAAGTTTGTTTTATAGTTTATTTAAGTCTCATGTGTTTATTACTTATTTGTAGATATTTTCTGGATAAGTGTTAAGGGTTCACCATAAATTTGTAGATTATTTCCCCTGTATAAAGCCTGGTGTGCTAGCTGTCACATGGTAAGAGTGTGTTATATATCTAGATACATCTAAGTTACTCATATACCATAGACCATTGTTAATATGTTAAGGATATTTGTGATGAGTGATTGTGAGTTCATTATTGTTTTAGCATGTAGGATTGCATTGGATTTAACTGCATTGGGATGCAGAGGAGTGAGTGTGGCCATTTGTGATTCTGGAGTGCCCTCTACTGGTGATAGCCATATAGCAGTAGGAACATTATATTGAGCCCATATCTTTATTTGTGCATTCTTTTTGTTTGTGTATTTGTTTCAGACCACACTTCAACTCAGCCATTAAAGATTTAAGAAAGAACCTTTAAGTTGTCATCCTTGACCAGATGCCGTGGTGGCTGTAAACTTTGAACCTCTTAAGTCAGAGGTGTCCAATCATGTGCCATGGAGGGCCAAGACCCTGCAGGCTTTACCTCCAACCAGTGTCTTCAACAGCAGATTTCACTGAACTTCTTCCCACTGATTGCTGATCAGTGAAAACACCTGCTGAAGAGACTGGGTAGAAGAGAAAACCTGCAGGGTCTTGGCCCTCCATGGCACATGATTGGACACCGCTGTCTTAAGTCTTTACATTTTATGGTGCCGAAAGCCAGGATTACAGCTGCCACGTTAGAGAGATGTCCTGGACCCTTCCTGTAACTGCAATGGAGTGTGATAAACAGGACACTAGACCTAGAAGATAGATTCGTCACCCACACTTCTTAGAGGACTTAAGTGTTGAGTATCCCAGTGAACAAAGGATGAAACCTTATCACAGTGAACCACGTGGTAAATATAGAGAACGTATGATGAGTCCTCCTATCAGTCAAGCTCATTACTCATCTGCACGTCACTGTGAGCACATCATTGAGGGATCTGTCAAGATGACACCCCTCCCAATCCTTGATTTTGAAAGAGACACAAAAAATAAGAGATCTGCCACAGTCACCCCAAGATGATCAGGTTCTTGCTGCTATAAAGGAGATACAACAGGAGAATCGGCAACTTCAAGAAAACGTTACGTCTCACAGAGGTAAAAAATAACCTCCAGCAACAGAATCCTCGTCCTACTGGCATACAAAAAGAGTCCCCTCCCCCCATTCTGATTCAGGATCAGATATCATATTTGGGATGGAAAAGAGAGAGTCAAATAAAGTAAAGGGGGACCAACAGAGAAGTGATAATGACCCCACTTATCCAGAACCCCCTGCACTTTGGAGACAAACATCCTTAACCACTTCACAGGTGCACACTCAAGAGGATGATACACGGCGCAGCATCCAACAAATAAGTCAGGGTGTGGAGACAATGGACATCCTGGATAGAGGACCTCCTGGTGTCCAGAATTTTGTTCAACCACAACCCCTGCAAAATGCAACACATCTTGATTTAAGGCAGCCTCCTTATTCTCTACACAGTGCACCTTATTCAAACCAAAATCGGTACCACAACACCCCAAGACCTACTGAACAAGAGAGGATCTAAGGGAGGGCCAAAGCCAACAATTCTTCATTTCACACATGATGATCCCAGAGAATTCTCTAGACTGAAAATAGCTTTAGATAATCTTCTTCCAAGTGATGCAATAGAACAATTTGAATACTAAATACTGGTCGATCATCTGAAACTTGAAGATGCATTACTGATTGCTGACTCATATAGTAACTCACCCTTTCCCTACAGTGACACAATGGCAGCCTTTACTGCTCAGTATGGTCAACCCCACCAGCTGGCTTTGAGAAGAATTGCAGAGCTAATGGATGGAGTGAGCATTAAGGATGGTGACCCTTAATCTTTCTGCAGATTAGCTCTGAAGGTACGTGCTCTTGTGGGGATGCTGGATCAGTTAGGCTGGAATGGGCAAATTGAACTGAAATGTGGATCCCATATGACAAGACTCATCTCAAAGTTGCCACAGTCTCTGAGAGCTGACTTCTGTCAATATGCATTCTCCCACCACATGAATGTGCCCACACTGTATGACTTCTCGGACTGGCTAGAAGTTGAAGTCCAAGTACAAGAGAGTGAAACAGAAATAACTGGCATAAGGGAAAGATCAGGCCACAGAGAACACTTTCCAGATAAACGAGCACACCCTAAATCTTCCACCATTCTCCTCAACACAGGTCCCATTACTGCAGCTGAAGGTGGCCCAATACACTCAACAACTAGTTTGCTTCCCACTACAATGAAAAATAAATTGCACTGTGCATATTGCAGTAATAACCAGCACCATCTGAATCATTGCACGAATTTCAGCAAACTTACAAAGGAACAGAAAAAAGAGTGGATCCGCACTAACAGAAAGTGTTGGAAATGTGGCAGAAGCCACCAAGCAGCTCAGTGTCAGCTTAAAGTTAAATGCAAAATATGCAGTGGGAAACACTTAGAGATTCTCCATGAGGTGAATGCTAAGCAAATACAGGAGGTGCCTTCTTCAACAAATACTTCAAGTGAGGTTTTGTATGTAGACAGATCAATATCTTCCAGTCGTGTCTTTCTTAAGCTGAGTAAAGTCATTCTGCAGAATGGTAACCACAAGCTGAAGACATTTGCCATTCTAGATGATGGATCAGAAAGGACTATTCTCCTCTCCTCAGCAGCTCAGCATCTGGTCCTTCATGGCAACCCAGAAGATCTAGTGCTGAAAACAGTCAGACATGATATCAGAGTTGTAAAGGGTCAGTCTGTATCCTTCACTGTCTCACCAGCCTCACAGCCTAACAAGCTCTATGAAATAAAGGGAGCTTTCACTGCAGAGCCATATGGTTTAGCAGAACACTCACAACCAGTTGCAAGTCTACAAAGAAAATATCCCCATCTTCGGAAACTGCCCCTTAATTCATTCCACAATGTGAAGCCTCTCCTTCTAATCGGGTCTGACTATCCACATCGCATCACCCCACTCGAACCAGTGAGACTAGGACCCACTGGAGGACCTGCTGCCATTAAAACAAGACTCGGATGGACACTGCAGGGTCCAACAAGTGCCTTGAAAGAGCAGCTTTCTACTCAAATTCAGTGTTTGTTCACTTCTACATGAGGACCAGATCTGTTGGGAAATGTGCAGAGGCTCTGGCAGTTAGATGTTCTGCCATACAGAAATGGGAAAGTTGCCACCAGATCTCGCCAAGGTCAAACAGCAGTCCAACTTCTGGAAGAGAAAACAGTGAGAGTGAACATCAATTCTACACACAGGTATACAACTCTTCTTCTATGTGCCTGTGACATGCCGACATTGCATGCCCCCAAAGAGTCTGTTCTGTCTCTCCTTAGAAGCACAGAGAAGAAACTGCTGAAGGACCTAAAAAGGGCAGGCATTTATAACCAAGAAATTGCAAAACTAGAGACTGCAGGCTACGTCACAAAGCTGCAACCTGAGGCTGTAGAGAATGCAAAGGAGACATGGTATAGCCCTTAGCATATAGTAGAGCACAAGGGGAAACACAGAGTAGTGTTTAACTGCTCATTCATCTACCAAGGACAGAGCCTGAATGACTACCTGCTACCAAGACCCACATTAGGTCCAATACTCCTGGGGGTGTGGTATATATGACGCTTATATCCCATATCTACATATGTTAGAACAAGTGGAAATGTTTTGTGACAGCATATGTAAAGAGCTTCACACCTAGTAAGGACAGAGCATCCCCCGCGCCGGAGTAAAGACAATGGACCTCCCAGGACGCGGCAGTGGAGACGGACTCGACACCTTTACCCCCTAAAGCGAGAGGGGGAGTTCCCATCACCTCCCAAGACAGGGAGAGGGGATGGCAGGACAATGGGGATTAAGATAACAGGGAGATGTTACCTTTTTCAATGAGTGGCTCTGACGTCAGCTGTTTCAATGAGTGGTGCTATGCGTGCTTGTATTTAACCAGCAAGCGAAGCAGAGTTCTTTCTCTTGCCTTCTGCCAAGCTCTACACCTGATGAGATTTGATAGCGGAGCTATTCATTAAAAACCCTGTTTTTAATACAAAACCGCCTCGTTATTTCAGCTCCACTACACTGGTGACCCTGACGCGAGAATATGGACCGGAGGCGTTCTTCAAGCTGCTCATCTATGGTGGCTCTGGCATACGCCAGCGACGACGCAGACGAGGGAACGAGCAGACAGCTGTTCCCCACGGCAGAGGGCACTGAGAGAGCTCAACCGAGCTCCAGCACCGCCGCAAGAGCCGTAGAAACACACTCTCACCCGGCGAACACGACAATGATGGTGTGCCCGAACGCCGTCGCTGTCAAGCTGCCAGACTTCTGGAGAGAAGACCCTGCATCTTGGTTCCAGCAAGCCGAAGCCCAGTTTATACTGGCGGGTATCACAGCAGATGATACCAAATTTTATCACATCATCTCCAAGCTTGACTCCGCAACTTCGAAGTGTGTGCGGAGCTTGGTCCAGCAACCACCAACCCGGGACAAATATGAGACACTCAAGGCTACCATCGTGGCGAATTATGTCCCGTCAGCAGAGGAAAGAGCCGAAAGGATCCTGGCGGTCTACGGCCACAGAGGGGGCAATCCAAGGACCCTCATGGAGGATTTGCTACAGCTCAAGGAGGAGGACAATGATAATTTCCTTTTCCAGTACATTTTCCTCAGCACTCTACCACCGCATTTGAGAGGGACACTAGCGAGTATGAAGTGCAAGAATCATCAAGACTTCCGCACACTGGCCAACGAGGCTTACCGGCTCATCAACGCCTGCAGAAAGCGGGCACCCACAGCGGCATCCGCAGATCTGAGAACTGACACCCCGAGCCTTGGAGAGACGCAACCCACGGTGACAGCGGCGCGGCCCAAGCACAACAAGCAGAACGACGTCTGCTTTTATCATCACCGCTTCGCAGAGAGAGCCCGCAAATGCGTTCCTCCTTGCAAGTTTACGAGGTCGGGAAACGCCAAAGCCGAGGGCCATTAACAGCAGTGGTCCTCGGTGTAAAGAATCAGCTGTTATACGTGACGGATGGATACACAGGCAAGCAGTTCCTCATCGACACGGGAGCTCAGCTGAGTTTCATCATGCCCTCCCACGCAGATCGCGCCATGGGCACCCGGGGCAACGGAGCAGTGGCAGCCAACGGCTCTGACATCGACACGTTCGGGGAAAAGAGCCTGCACCTCCTCATCCACGGCCGCAGCTACAAATGGACATTTGTCGTAGCAGCGGTGAGCTTTAATTTGTTAGGCGCAGATTTTCTGTGTGCACACGGGTTATTAGTGGATCTTGCAAATAGACGCCTAGTTAATGCACTATCTTTTGCTTCTATTCCATGCTCAGCTCGAGTTTCTCCACCACCTGTGCAGGCCAACGTCACCATGGCGGGAGGTAAGTTTGAGCAACTCCTCACCCAATTTCCAGCACTCACAACCCCCAAATTCTCAGCCACTGTAGCCAAACACGGGGTTAAACACTTCATCCCAACAACGGGACCTCCCGTTTTTGCCAAAGCTCGCCGCTTAGACGCGGCCAAGCTCAACATAGCAAGGGACGAATTTGCAGCTCTTGAAAAATTAGGCATTTGCCGACGTTCAAAGAGCCCTTGGGCTTCACCACTTCACATGGTCCCGAAATCCGACAGTTCTTGGAGACCGTGCGGAGATTACCGCAGGCTAAACAACGCTACAGCACATGACCGCTACCCAATTCCTCACATTCAGGATTTTTCATTACATTTAGCAGGTGCGCGCATTTTTTCAAAAATAGACTTAGTCCGCGGTTATCACCAAGTCCCAGTCCGAGCTGAAGATATTCCTAAAACAGCGGTTATAACCCCTTTCGGCCTTTTTGAATTCCTAAGAATGCCATTCGGCCTCAAAGGCGCGGCTCAAACTTTTCAACGGATGATGGACGCAGTCCTACGCGACCTACCCTTTGTTTTTGTCTACCTCGATGACATGCTGGTAGCCAGTTCATCCGAGGAAGAACACGAACAGCACCTCACCACCGTTTTTCAGAGGCTGGAAGAGCACGGACTTATAATCAATCCAGCCAAATGCAAATTCGGCGTATCACAAATTGATTTTTTGGGACATAAGGTCTCCCCGGCAGGGGCAATTCCGCTTCCAGACAAAGTTTGTGCGATAGAAAGTTTTCCACGGCCTCAAACGGTTAAGTCGCTACAGGAATTTTTGGGGATGGTTAATTTTTACAACCGTCTCCCTCCCCCACGCAGCTCAGCTCATGCAACCCCTATATGACGCGCTCAGAAAAAAGAAAGCTTCCAACGCGGTCGAATGGACCCCGGAACGCGAACGCGCTTTCGCGGAAGTAAAAAGCGCCCTAGCTAACGCAACAATGTTAGTCCACCCAGATTCCTCAGCCCGCATTGCTCTAACCACAGATGCCTCAGACCTGGCTATAGGGGCAGTTGTAGAACAACTTGTCAGTGGGGTCTGGCAACCTTTAGCATTCTTTAGCAAATCGCTAAACCCTACTGAACGCAAATACAGCACTTTTGACAGAGAGCTGCTGGCGCTCCATTTGTCCATCCGCCACTTCCAGTTTTGGTTAGAAGGGCGGAGTTTCACGGCTTTTGTGGACCATAAGCCGCTCACTTTTGCTATGGCTAAAATTTCAGAACCATGGTCGGGCAGACAACAAAGACAGCTAGCTGCGATTTCAGAGTTCACCACAGACATTCAACACGTAGCAGGCAAACTTAACGTTGTAGCTGACTGTCTCTCTCGCGCTGTGACACCGCCAGAGCACGAGGAGACAGATTACACCGCCTCAGCAGCGGAACTCTTCACTAACGCAGACACATACGCAGCACCTATCCATGCAGGGATAGATTATGCAGCCATGGCGGAAGAACAAAGCAGTGATGCAGACGTGCGCGCGCTCCTGTCTGGACCAACAGGGTTAAGGCTGGAGAAAAAAAACTTGCGCGACGGCGTGCCTCCCCTAATATGCGACGTTTCAACCGGCCGACCTCGCCCGTTAGTACCAACTGCTTGGCGCCGCTGTATTTTCGACACAATTCACTCCCTCGTGCACCCAGGTGTGCGCGCCTCGGTCAAAATGGTTGCTGAAAAGTTTGTGTGGCCAGGCCTGCGCAAAAACGTAAGAGAATGGGCAAAAACTTGCATTCCTTGTCAACGTGCCAAAATACACAGACACACAAAGGCCCCTCTGGAGCCTTTTCCAATTCCTGCTAGAAGATTCGACCACATTCACGTCGACCTCGTGGGGCCGCTACCTTCCTCCCAAGGTTTCACACACCTGCTAACTATGATAGACCGCACCACGCACTGGCCAGAGGCAGTCCCTTTAGCGTCAACCACAGCGGAGGAAGTCGCTCGCGTTTTTCTAGCAAACTGGGTGGCACGTTTCGGTGTTCCATCAGACATCACGTTAGACAGAGGGCCTCAGTTTATCTCAGAGCTCTGGTCTGCCATGTCTAACAGTTTAGGGACAACAATTCATCGCACCACCGCTTATCACCCTCAGGCCAATGGGTTATGCGAGCGTTTTCACAGGTCCTTAAAGGCTGCCCTCAGGGCCTCACTAACGGACACAAATTGGGTTAATAAACTTCCCTGGGTTTTATTGGGGTTGTGTGCAGCACCTAAAGAGGATTTAGACGCTTCTCCTGCAGAATTAGTTTTTGCCCAGCCTATCAGACTCCCAGGAGAATTTTTACCAGAGAACCCAGAACCAGGACACTTTCCCGTCCCAAGGTTTTTAGGCAGCAGTGGACCGGTTTCCCTCCACGGTCCAGCTCATCACTCTTTTCCACGAGTTTTTCTTCCTCAAACTTTGAAAAGCGCTGAGTTTGTTTTTGTTAAGCATGAAGCTATTAAACCAACGTTACGCCCAGTTTATGATGGCCCGTTCAGAGTGCTGGAAAATGGTGACAAACACTTTGTGCTTGATTATGGGGACAGAAAGGAAGTGGTCAGTGTTGACAGACTCAAACCTGCCTTCTTGCTGAGAGATGAGCCTACACAGGTGGCACGAGCGCCTCGGCATGGTAGACCGCCCAGAGGAAAAGTCTCAGCCCCCAGGCAGGGAACAAATAATCTCTTTCCTTCCCACAATGCAGATTCACCACGAGAAGGTCCCAGCGGGACACCTAAGCCAACCTACAGCAGTTTTGGGAGAAGGATTAAGCCCAGACAGCACAAGGACTGATACCAATCACCCCGCAATTATCCACTAATTGTGCTACAACAGTTTAAGGCTACTTATGATTTCACTATGCTGTTATGTTTACCACTGAACTTTCTTAGGAGCATAGCTGCTAGAAAATTTCTCCGGTAGCAACAGTTGTAACACGTAGTATTTCATAGTCGTTATCTTAGACTGTAATTCTTTCTATGTCCTTTCCTAGTGTTTGGGGGGCCTGTGGTATATATGACGCTTATATCCCATATCTACATATGTTAGAACAAGTGGAAATGTTTTGTGACAGCATATGTAAAGAGCTTCACACCTAGTAAGGACAGAGCATCCCCCGCGCCGGAGTAAAGACAATGGACCTCCCAGGACGCGGCAGTGGAGACGGACTCGACACCTTTACCCCCTAAAGCGAGAGGGGGAGTTCCCATCACCTCCCAAGACAGGGAGAGGGGATGGCAGGACAATGGGGATTAAGATAACAGGGAGATGTTACCTTTTTCAATGAGTGGCTCTGACGTCAGCTGTTTCAATGAGTGGTGCTATGCGTGCTTGTATTTAACCAGTGAGCGAAGCAGAATTCTTTCTCTTGCCTTCTGCCAAGCTCTACACCTGATGAGATTTGATAGCGGAGCTATTCATTAAAAACCCTGTTTTTAATACAAAACCGCCTCGTTATTTCAGCTCCACTACAGGGGGTACTATTACGCTTCAGACAGCACAGCATTTGCCATTTCCAGTGACATTAAAGGTATGTTCCACCAGGTCCATCTGCTTCCTGAGGATACACCACTCTTGAGTTTCTTCTGGCGAGACTTGAAAACAGAGCAACTGCCGGATGTGCATGAATGGCAAGTTTTGCCATTTGGAACAACTTGTAGCCCATGTTGTGCTATTTATGCATTACAACGCCACACCAGAGACAGCACCATCCTAGGTGAAGAGACATTGTAGAAAACAACTTTTATATAGACAACTGTTTGTACAGTCTCAGTTCTACAGCGAGAGCAAAGGAGTTGGTAGAAAGGCTACAATCACTTCTCCTATCTGGAGGATTCAAACTGAGGCAATGGGCCAGCAATGTTTCCAGTGTCATAGCCCACCTTCCAGAAGAAGCAAGGAACTGCAGCAGTGTGCAGTGGCTCACACAAAATCAGTTACAGCAACAAGAACTTGCACTTGGACTCCTCTGGCACTGTGAGAAAGATGAACTGGGTTACAGATACAGATCTGTAACAGAGAACAAGCCCACTATGCGTTACATACGTATACAGAGTACTTGCAAAGCAATATGACCCCATTGGCTTCATCATACCCTTCACCACCAGAGCCAAAATTATTGCGCGACACTTATGGGACATGTACAGAGAATGGGATGATCCTCACCCACCAGATGATCTTCTACAAACTTGGTGCAAAGGGGAACTGGAGCTGGAATATCTTTCCCACATAACTCTCCCTCACTGCTATGCAAGTGCAGAGATGGACAAACCAGAAAGCAGGAGAGAGATTCACATCTTCTGTGAATGCATCTGATCCAGCATATGGCTCAGTTGCATATCTGCGCACCGAGAACGCATGTGGAAGGGTGGAGACAGGTTACATCATGGTGAGGTCCAGAATTGCTCCCAAAAAACAGCAGTCTATTCCCTGACTTGAACTTTGTGCTGCTCTGACAGGTGCACAACACGCCAAGCTGCTGACCACCGAAATGACCACAGAAATCCAACATGTGGTGCTGTGGAATGACTCTACAACTGTTTTGAAATGGATTCAGTCTGATTCATGCAGATTTAAAGTTTTTGTTAGAACAAGAGTCGCTGAAATTCAGGACCTCACCAACACCATGACATGGCGTTATGTAAGCTCAGAGAACAACCCAGCAGATGATATAACATGAGGCAAACCTCTGCAGTCATTAGGTGGAACAAGCCGATGGAGTCAAGGACCATCATTCCTAACATTAAACGCAGAAAACTGGCCCATCTTCCCTGAGCTAAAGGACAACAGTAAAGATAAGATTAAAAGTTCAACTTTCTGTGGTGCAACAATACAGATGCAGAATTCTGCATCAAAGGCAGAAGAGGCAAACTCATATCAGCAGCTGATTGAACTCACAGTAGGGGCGGCTTCTTCTCCTCCCTCTTCTCCCGCTGATGATTACAAAGCAGCAGAGCTGAAAATCCTGCAGCAAGTACAGAGGGACTGCTTCCCTGATGAGGTCCAGCTCCTCCAGTTAGGTGAATGTGTGCCACCTTCAAGCAGGCTGGTGAAATTAGCTCCGTATTATGATGCAAAGACGGGAATAATTAGAATAATTAGAGTTGGTGGGCATCTCTATCATTGTTGTGGGCCATTTTTGAACAAAATTGGCAGAAGGAATGAAAAAAGGTGGGGAATTCTGTTCAAGTGCCCCACCACGCATGCAGTTCACAATGATATTCTGGCATCCATGAACACTGACTCCTTAATGCGCTTTTTGGCAAGAAGAGGAAAACCTTCAGAATTGTTGTTTGATTGTGTTACAAATTTCAGAGGAGGAGAGCAGGAGTTGACTGAAGCCTTTATACACATGTGCCCTACTCTTGGAGATCAGCTGGCTAAACAACAAATAAAGTTCTGCTTCAATCCTCCTGGTGTACCACACTTTGGAGGAGTGTGGGAGCGTGAAATCAGCTCCATAAAGTCAGCCTTCAGAGTCTCTCTTGGAGCACAGACTGTCACAGAAGAAGTCCTGCAAATTGTGCTTATTGAAATCGAGGGAATACTGAACTCAAAACCATTGGGCTATGTTTCATCAGATATTGCAGATGTGGACCCAGTAACACCAAATCATCTTCTGATGGGGCGGCCAGATGCAGCCTTGCCTCAGGTGATCTATCAAGAGTCTGACCTGCTGACCCATCGTCACTGGAGGCACAGCGAAGTGATTGTAGAACAACTTTGGAATCACTTTGTGAGGAACTACTTGCCCAGCTTACAGTCACGACAAAGATGGCAGCTCAAGACAGAGAACTTGTAGCTGGGAACAGTTGTCATGATTGTAGACAAACAACTTCCCAGAGCACTCTGGCTCGTTGATAAAGTTATGGCTGTTATCCCTGGTCCACATGGAGCTGTACGAACTACCAAGGTAAAGGTAAAGGGCAAAACATATCTCAGACCAGTGGCACACCTGGTAAGACATCTTCCACTTCCAGATGAAAAAGAAGCTGTGGACAAATAGTCTGGTGTATTATTTATTTGTTTGCATTTTCTGTTATGAC
The DNA here is from genome assembly GCA_020510985.1 of Pholidichthys leucotaenia. NCBI lineage: Eukaryota > Metazoa > Chordata > Actinopteri > Cichliformes > Pholidichthyidae > Pholidichthys > Pholidichthys leucotaenia. The sequence continues at coordinate 176,808,152 of CM035848.1, forward strand.
AAATTTGTGTGACAAATTTGGGGGCAGCTGTTGAAAATGCTCTAAATATGTGTGTATATCCCTTTAAGGCCAGAGTTAATCGTTGTAATATTTTGCATCTGATTGGTCCTTGTATAGCCATCCTGGCCAATCATGCTTCAGTTTGTATAGTAGTTAGTTTCAGTGTGCAACTTCTCTTTGCAATAAGCAGAAACATTTGCTGTGTTTGAAATGTTCACTCCTTCCCCATATAGTGTACTACATAGTGAATCAGCCATCTTGTAGTACTGTTCAAAATCTTAACTGAAAATTTAATTCACTGTATAGAACACTCAAACTATCCCACAATGCATTTTGAAAAGTAGTGTACAACAGATGGTCACTACATTAGCCGGTATATCCTATAATGCAATGCGCAGCCAACGGAGCAGTGAGAGGAGAGCTTCACATCACAACATAAACTACCTTAATGTACTTATATTTATTAGCTGAGCAAAAGTGATTTGATTTAATTCATATTTACTACAAATTACATGCATTTATTCATTTTTATTTTTTTTAACCACCGTTAGTCTGTTAGGTTTTACTGTCTCACGTGATGACATCATTAACCGTGCCGCGAAAACAAGCCAGTAGTGTCCGAAAGCTGTTAATTTTATTGTTATATTGAGTTTACTATATAGTCCACTATATCTAAATTCACTATATAGTGAGTAGGGAGGGAGTGAGTGAGTGAACATTCCGAACACAGCCATTATCTCTGATATGCTGGGGCTGAGCGTGTTTGAATGAAGTTTGTTTTATAGTTTATTTAAGTCACATGTGTTTATCACTCATAATTTGTAGATATTTTCTGGATAAATGTTAAGAGTTCACCATAAGTTTGTAGATTATTTCCCCAGTATAAAGCCTGGTGTGCTAGCTGTCACATGGTCAGTGTGTGTTACATATATCTAGATACATCTCAGTTACTCATATACCCATAGACCATTGTTAATATGTTAAGGATATTTGTGATGAGTGATTGTTAATTCATTATTGATTAAGCATGTAGGACTGTATTGGATGGGCAGCACGGTGGCGGAGTGGTTAGCACTGCGGCAGCACAGCAACTCACCCTTGGCCGGGGGATCCTGGGTTCGATCCCAGCCCCCGACCAACAGTGATCTGTGTGGAGTTTGCAAGTTCTCCCCGTGTCTGCATGGGTTTACTCCGGGATTTCTCCGGTTTCCTCCCACATGCCAAAAACATGCAAGTTAGGTTAATTGGCATCAAACTGGGGATTCTAAATTGATCTTAGGTATGACTGTGAGAGTGAATGGTTGTCTGTCTCTCTGTGTTGGCCCTGCGATGGACTGGCGATCTGTCCAGGGTGTACCCTGCCTCTTGGCCAAAGATGCTGGGATAGGCTCCGGCACCCTCCCCCCCCCCCCCCCCCGCGACCCAAAAAGGATTAAGCGGAAGAAGATGGATGGATGGATGGATGGATGGATTGCATTGGATCTAACTGTATTGGGATGCAGAGGCGTGAGTGTGGCCATTTGTGATTCTGGGATGCCCTCTACTGGTGATAACCATATAGCAGTAGGAACGTTATATTGAGCCCATATCTTTATTTGTTCATTCTTTTTTGTGTATTTGTTTCAGACCACACTTCAACTCAGCCATTAAAGATTTAAGAAAAAATCTTTAAGTTGTCATCCATGACCGGATGCCCGTGGTGGCTGTAAACTTTGAACCTCTAAAGTATTTACAACAAATTGCCTTCATAAGTATGAAACATCTACTTATTCTTTCAGTCATCTAGAAAAGCTGTATGAAGGTAACTTTGATGGATACTTATAGGTTTTGAAACAACTCATTCTGAGTTTCTTTCCTCCAGATACCCCGTGAGATGATCTTTTTGTTGTGATTAGCATTATATAAACTAGAAAAGCACTCATAGAGCGCATGCCTCCGCCAAGGCTCATTCCATTTCTCATGGATCACCTCCAAAATGTAATGGGTTTGTGTGTAGGCCTATAGCCACTTGTGGTGAAAATTGCATCAAAGTCTGTCCATCAGTTTTGGAGTATTGTTGCTAACACGCTGTGAGAAGATAAGAGCCTTGGCTGAGGTATGCATTCTCAGATCATCACCAAAATATAATGGGTTCCTCTGTACCCCAAGAACCACCTCTGGTGAAAATTTCATCCAAATCCATGCAGTAGTTTTTGTGTAATCCTGCTGCACAAATACAAACAAAGCCCATGGTGGAGGTATGCACTCTCAGATCATCACCAAAATCTAATCATCTGTTCCCCGTGCCATTACACACCTTTCCTGAAAATTTGGTCAAAATCCGTTCATAACTTTTTGAGTTATGTTGGTAACAGACAGACAGACAGACAAACGGACAAACCCCGGTAAAAACATTACCTCCTTGGTGGAGGTAATAAATATCTTGTCAGACAAAAAGACAAGCATAAACAGCCTTAATTTATTTCATTTTACTCATATTTGACTTTTTGCAGTGTAGTTGTGTTTTCTAGTTCACAGTTGCATTATTTCTCAAAGAGAAACAAAAAATGAGGCCGTAGTGGCTCAGGAGGTGCAGCAGGTCACCCAATAACCGGAAGATTGGCGATTTGAATCCCACCCCCCCACCCCACCTTGCTGTTGTGTCCTTGGGCAAGACACTTTACCCACCTTGCCTCTAGTGTGTTCATGGTTCATGACACTGGTGTATGAATGTGAATAAATGTTCAGTTGGCATGGATTGGCAGCCACATTTTCGTCAGTCTGCCCCAGGGCAGCTGTGGCTACAGAAGTAACTTACCACGATTATTGTCTGTGGAGTGAATGAATAATGGACTCATTGTAAAGCATTGGGTGTCATGAAAAGTGCTATATAAATGCAATCCATTACTAAAAACATAGCTATTACATATTTTTAAACTGAAATTCTGTTGGGGAGCAGGGGGAGGGAGGCTACAAAATCTCTCAGCCCAAGGGCCTAATGGCAAGTTAAGGTGGCCCTGCCCAGAGCCCATGATATGGACATCAATAAAGACACAACATAGAGAGAAATTTGTAGAACATACTCTTATTCAAATAGTACTTTTAAGGTGTACAGAACAATAGCACCTGTGGACTAAACAGCTTAATTATTGGATTATTTTTTTTCCCAATTTTCAACAGCTTATTTTCTGATTAAATATGGTCTGTGGTAGATGGACTTAACACAGCCCAATTTTCAACATCTATTTATGGGCTAAATTAAGGCTTGGACCTACGGACCTGATTTAGTCCAAAATACAGCATCTAAATTATGGCTTGTACTGGGAGTTTCTCTGTTTTCTTCCATGTCACTGCTTGCAGTTATTTTTCACAGCCACAAGATGCCAGTTGTTTTTTTTTTTGCAAAGATATAATTTGAAGCGGCAGATAAAATAAAGGCAGCGTTGTGAGGTTTTATGCAGGTTTATTAAATCATACCGCCTTCACAGGATCCCCGCTCCGGTGCAAGTGTGAGCAGACCGGAGCGGGATCCTCAGGCTCTCAGAGGAGGAGACACAAAGTGTGTGTCTGCAGCAGCAGCTGAAGAGTGAGTGAATGAGAGGATGAGCATGGATTACAGTGCAGTATATATACCCAACTACAACAATACATAAGAGAGCATTCCCAGCAGTTGGTATGATCAAAGAGACTGCAGAACAGGCATGAGACATTTGCATTTGAGAGACATACATCACAATAGGCAGATTGCTGGCCTCTGCTCCAGCTGCAGGACAAAGAGGTTACAAGGCACATCTACATATTGATCTCAGTCTCTAGGTCACAGTAAGGACAGGACGCATGAACACAATGAATGAATGGCACATTAACATCACAATGCATGTATGGCACATTACATCTCAGTAGTGCAGCAGAAAAAACCGGGAGTAGCGAGCTGTCTGTCCTTAGTCTGTTGTGGGGGTTACACCAACCCGCCACAAATTATTTGTTCTTGATTTTTGGTAGAAAACAGTTATTGCCACTTTATAAAAGCAGCACTAGTAGGAAGGCATCCAAATTCATTAAGTGGGTAATAAGGAGCCCTGCATTTACAGTGGATATAAAAAGTCTACACACCCCTGTTCAAATGCCAGGTTTTTGTGATGTAAAAAACAAGACCAAGATAAATCATTTCAAAACTTTTTACACCAGTAATGTGACCTATAACCTATACAACCCAATTGAAAAACAAACTGAAATCTTTTAAGGGGAAAAATAAAAAACTTACAATAACCTGTTTGCATAAATATGCACACCCTGTTATAACTGGGGATGTGTCTGTGTTCGGAATAAATCATTCACATTCAAACTCATGTGAAATGGGAGTCAGCAGACACCTGCCACCATTTAAAGTGCCTGTGATTAACCCCAAATAAAGTTCAGCTGTTATAGTAGGTTTTTCCTGACATTTTTGTAGCACAAGCTATGGTCCGCAGAGAGCTTCCAAAGCATCAGAGGGATCTCATTGCTCAAAGGTATCAGTCAGGACAAGGGTACAAAAGAATTTCCAAGGCATTAAATATACCATGGAACACAGTGAAGACAGTTATCATCAAGTGGTGAAAATATGGCACAATAGTGACATTACCAAGAACTGGACGTCCCTCCAAAATTGATGAAAAGACAAGAAGAAAACTGGTCAGGGAGGCTACCAAGAGGCCGACAGCAACATTGAAGGAACTGCAGGAACTGCAGGAATTTTCAGTTGCAAGTACTGGCTGTTTAGTACATGTGACAACAATTTCCCATCTAGGGTGGCATGGATGGAAGCCTTATCTTACCAAGAAAAACATCCAAGCCCAGCTACATTTTGCAAAAACACATTTAAACTCTCCCAAAAGCACGTGGGAAAATGTGTTGTGGTCCAATGAAACCAAGGTTGAACTTTTTGGCCATCATTCCAAAAGGTATATTTGGTACAAACACAACACTACTCATCACCAAAAGAACACCATACCTACAGTGAAGCATGGTGGTGACAGCATCATGATTTGGGGCTGTTTTTCTTCAGCTGGAACTGGGGCCTTAGTCATGGTGGGGGGAATTATGAATAGTTCCAAATACCAGTCAGTGTTGGCACAAAACCTTCAGGCTTCTGCTAGAAAGCTGAAGATGAAGAGGAACTTCATCTTTTAGTGCAACAATGACCCAAAGCACACATCCAAATCAACAAAAGAATGGCTTCAACAAAAGAAGATGGAAGGTTGTGGAATGGCCCAGCCAGAGTTCAGACCTGAATCTGATCGAATATCTGTGGGGTGATCTGAAGAGGGCTGTGCACAGGAGATGCCCTTGCAATCTGACGGATTTGGAGCGTTTTTGCAAAGAAGAGTGGGCAAATATTGCCACATCAAGATGTGCCACGTTGATAGACTCCTACCCAAAAAGACTGAGTGCTGTAATAAAAGCCAAAGGTACTGCAACAAAACATTAGTTTAAGGGTGTGCATATTTATGCAACCAGGTTATTGTAAGTTTTTTTTTTTATTTTTCCACTTAAAAGATTTCTTTGTTTTTCAATTGGGTTGTACAGATTATAGGTCACATTAATGGTGGAAAAAGTTTTGAAAGGCTTTATCTTGGTCTCGTTTTTTTACATCACAAAAACCTGGCATTTTAATAGGGGTGTGTACACTTTTAATATCCACTGTATGTTTTCTAGTATTCTAATTTATGAAGTCAAGAGATTACTGTAATTATTTAATTGTAACTTTCTATTGTTCATTGAGTATAATTAAAAACAAAAAATTTAGTAATGCTTTATGATACAGCCCACAAATTACAAAGTAAATACAGGGTAAGTATTGGGGGAGGGAAATGGAATAAAAACAGGATATATAAGGTATAATGGTATGTGTCCACTGGTCTGTTTTTGTTGGAAGGCAAGGGATGCGTTGCAGTGCAGGGAAAGGGATAACCATGCAGGTGAAGTGACAGAAAATAATTGGCATTGTGGAAAACCAATATTCACAAGAGTTCTATCCCACTGGAAAGATGGTCATTCATCCTGCTGCTGAGATCATACAGGCTGCACCTGACAGGTCGACGAATCTGGCCGGGGGTGGTCTTCCAGCAACTGAAGCTACTGGACACAACAGCAGATTGTGAGTGAAATGTTGGTCTGATATCTTTAAAACACACCAGTGAAAAGTTTTCAAGCAAGAAATAGAAAGTGCAGTTAATGAATCTGTCGTTATTTGACATCAAATTTAAATATTCAGCACAATGTGTTATGTCCACAAAACCTGGCATTGAGGGAGATGAACGAGGAGGTTGCACTGGAACTGAGCTTTAGTAATAAACTATGTACAATACATAATATACAGCTCTGCGTGGAGCCTCCTGGGCGAGAGGGCCCCAAATGAAAAGGTCACATCCCATAACATCATCACCGCACTCTGTCACCTTCTACGCCAAGGTTGCGAACCAGAAGTGCTCATTTCCTCACTCCGTCGAGTTTACCCAGGCCCAACGCTGCAATGTACGTCTGGAACGCAGCCAGCCAATGAGGCCACAGTATTGCTGGTTGTCCTGGGTGCTCCAGAAATTGCCGTAGTGGTGTCCCACATGCCTCTATGAGTTAATCCTCAGTCGCCAAATGTTATGTCCACAAAACCTGGTATTGAGGGAGACGGACAAGGAGGTTGCACTGGAACTGAGCTTTATTAATAAACTATGTACAATACATAATATATGGCTCTGTGTGGAGCCGCCAGGGCAAGAGGGCCCCAAATGGTGGACGCCCCTGTTTACAGGGCTGTGTGATGGCGCACCCAGAAGGCGGTGTCATCACACCACACTTCACAATAAAATCCATCATCACATTCTCCCCCCCTTTATAAAGTAAAAAAAAAATTTAAAAAAATGCCTAATTAAAGCCCACCCAAATTTAGCAGATAAAACCCCCAATAAACACATTAAACAACAACAGCAACAACATGAACAATGAACGCTAGAATTAGGGCCGGTGGGTGGACTGCCACAGGGCCTGCATGGCCAAGTGGTTTATTCTGCCACTCTTTTTTTTTTTTTTAAATAGACCATCCGTGCTCCTACCTAAACATTTTCAAACACTTTTCATTTTATTTCTTTTAAACACAGTCCTCCACGGTAATGATAATTAAGACTACTTTAGGTGTGCCAAATTACACACCAGCTCCAAAAAGAAGACAGTACATCACCCCGCCATCACAAGAACAACATTGACAAAATTCTCCACCACTTCAGAAACCACCGACAAAGCCCCCCCAGACGGCGCTGGTAACTGGTGATTCGATTATGAGGAACGTTAGAAGCAGGTACTGTGTCACTAAATTTTTTCCTAGGGCTAAATTGTCAGACATCGAGGCTCTTACCCCTGACCTATTAAATGAATACCCCCACGCTAAAACTGTCATTGTGCATGTTGGATGCAACAACATCCCAGATGAAGCATCGGAGATCTTAAAGAGTGACTTCAGGAGCCTTCTGTCCACTCTTATGAACTATGACAGACGTGTGTTTATCTCTGGGCCTTTGGCCCCTTTCAGATGAGGTTGCAATTATTTTAGCAGAACTCTGAGTCTTTATACCTGGTTGCGTTCTACATGTCCTACTTTTAACATTGGTTTTGTAGACAATTTCAACCTGTTTTGGAACCGCCCATCATTTATGAGGCTAGATGGCATCCATCCAAATAGACTTGGGGCACGTGTTTTAAGGGACAATCTGTTCTATTCCATTCAGTTGACCTCTATACCATGGGTCAACACAAAGGAAATAATAGATGGAGAGCCTGCTCCTTCCGTAATTGATAGCATGGTAGATAGTGTTACAGCCGCTCTGCATCAGACTCTAGATTTTGGTGGCCGCTTTAAAAAAGAACAAGTCTAACCAGAGATTTCAAACCCCTTGGTTTAACACAGAAACTCGTAGCTTAAAACAGAAGACTCGTCACCTAGAAAGAAAATGACGTTCCACTAATTTAGATGAATTTTATTTAGCGTGGAGAAATCATCTCTTAATTTATAAAAAATCTCTTAGAAAAGCTAGAACAAGTTATTACTCTGTATTAATAGAAGAGAATAAGAATAATCCCAGGTTTCTTTTCAACACTATAGCCAGGCTGACAAAGAGTCAGGACTCTGTCAATCCTCGCATCCCCCTAGAGCTTTCTAGTCAGGACTTTTTGAACTTTTTCAATCATAAAATTTTATCTATTAGAGATAAAATCAGTCAGATTCTTCCCACCGTAAACTTAAGTACAGCAACTACTACAACTCCTTCAATTGATATCTGTTTAGATAAATTTACTCCAATTGACCTTTAAGAGTTAGATAAAATAATCTCCTCATCCAAGCCTTCATCTTGTCTTTTAGACCCTATTCCTACCAGGTTATTTAATTAAAAAAGTCTTCCCAATTATTGGTAGCCATATTCTTAATATAATTAGTTCTTCTTTAACTTTAGGTTATGTACCGCAGGCTTTTAAAATTGCTGTAATTAAACCCTTACTCAAAAAGCAAACGCTCGATCCAGGAGTTTTGGCTAACTATCAACCAATCTCTAATCTGCCTTTCATTTCAAAAATCTTAGAGTTGCTGCGCAGTTGTTTGACCACTTTCAGGGAAATGGTTTATTTGAAGAGTTTCAATCTGGGTTCAGAGTTCATCACAGCACTGAAATAGCCTTAGTGAAGGTCACTAATGACCTACTTATCACATCTGATAATGGACTCGTTTCTGTACTTGTCCTTTTAGATCTTAGTTCAGCCTTTTGATACTATCAATCATGATATTCTACTTGATAGATTAGAACACTACGTTGGACTAAATGGAACTTCGCTGCAGTGGTTTAGATCTTATTTGTCCGATAGACTTCAGTTTGTTCACATCAATGATGAGTTTTCTTCCAACTCTAAGCTTAGTCACGGAGTTCCACAGGGATCTGTGTTAGGCCCTACTCTTTTTAGTTTATATATGCCTCCGTTAGACAATATCATTAGAAAGCGCTGTATACATTTTCATTGTTACACAGATGACACACATTATACCTGTCAATGAAGCCCAATGATTGTAATCAATTAGCCAAGTTAGATGCCTGTCTTAAGGAAATCAAAGCTTGGATGACTTGTAATTTTCTGCTATTAAACCCAGATAAGACTGAAGTCATTCTTGTTGGTCCAGAAAACCTTAGAAATACCTTTCCAAATCAAACTCTTAATTTGGATGCCGCTACTCTTACTCTGAATAGTTCTGTGAGGAACCTTGGAGTTATTTTTGATCAAGATCTGTTCTTTAATTCATATATTAAATTTGTTTCTAAGACTGCCTTCTATCATCTGTGCAATATTGCCAAGATTAGGAGCTTCTTGTCTCTGAATGATGCTGAGAAACTGATCCACGCTTTTGTTAGCTCTAGATTAGATTATTGTAACTCGTTACTATCAGGTTGTCCTAAAATATCTTTAAAAAGTCTTCAGTTGATCCAAAATGTTGCAGCAAGAGTTTTAACTGGTTCTAGAACGAGAGATCATATCTGTTCTGGCCTCCCTTCATTGGCTTCCCTTAGAGTTTAGAACTAAGTTTAAAATCCTTCTTCTCACTTACAAAGCTCTTAACAATCAGAATCAGAATCAGAATCAGAATCAGAATCAGGTTTATTGCCATTGTTCATGTGATACACAAATGGGAGCCAACCATCAGCTCCCTCATCAAAAAGGCCCAGCAGAGGATGTTCTTTCTGCGGCAGCTGAGGAAGCTCAAGCTACCCACCAAGATGTTAGTGCAGTTCTACACGGCCATCATCGAGTCCATCCTCACCTCCTCCATAACTGTGTGGTACGCAGGAGCCACTGCCAGGGACAGACTAAGGCTGCAGCGCGTCGTGCGCACTGCTGAGAAGGTGATAGGCTGCAAGCTCCCATCTCTCCAGGACCTGTACATCTCCAGGACCCGGAGGCGTGCTGGCCGGATCATAGCCGATCCTTCACATCCTGGTCACGTGCTGTTTGCCCCCCTCCCCTCAGGTAGAAGGCTTCGGTCCATTCGGACTAAAACCTCTCGGCACATGAACAGCTTTTTCCCCTCTGCCATCAGACTGCTGAACACTAAGTGACTTTTGGCTCTCGTGCACTATGTACAGCAGCTCAACCAGACTCATGTCATTCATCACTGTTTTTCTGTTGCATTATTGACTGCACTATGTGGTACTTCACATTATCTGCTACATGCTAATTTTTTAAACTGCCTTGACTAGTACTACTCATTATTACTAGTATTATTATTATTATTACTTATTACTACTTATTTTTCTACACTTATTGCACGTTTCTAGTCCTTTAGTTTTTTAGTTTATCCCTTTTTCTCATTATGTTTTTAATGTTGCAGCATGGCACCGAGACAAATTCCTACACACAATCAGGCCCCTTTTTATATAAAAGATCTGATATTACCCTATCATCCTAACAGAGCACTACACTCCCAAAATGCTGGATTACTTGTAATACCTAGAATCTCCAAAAGTACAATGGGAGGCAGAGCCTTCTGCTATCAAGCTCCTTTCCTGTGGAACCAGTTATCAATCTGGGTTTGGGAGTCAGACTCGATCTCTGTTTTTAAGAGTAGGGTAAAAACCTTCCTCTTCAATACAGCCTACGATTAGGGAGGGATCTTGTATCTCTTTCTGGGCAGTGGCTTGACTTTGCTTGGAGCTTTGCTCGGAGCCGGTCTAGAATGGAGCAGTGAGGCGCCTCCTTCCCTCCACTAGTCTTGGGTGCGTACCTTGGGCAAGTGCTAGTACACCCGCAGCCTCCCTTGCCAGGGTCACGGCACGGCAGTTATGTCATCAACTCGATGGCATCTCTGGCACTACATCATTGGCACTTCTGGATGTCAACTCGGCTTCAGCTGCGGCAAGCGTCTCTGACTGTCTACTCGGCTTCAGTTACGGCAAAATGCAACGAGCCTCTCTGCGACCATCTCAGCTTTGCTGTGTTGTCGACCAACAGAGTACCTCGCCAAGGGACACTGCCTGTGCGCCAAGCAGTGTCGTCATCATCATAGGTGCAGCCCCACAGTTTTCAATGGAAGCACAGTTAAGGAGAGTAGATATGGCTACCGCATATGGGGGAACCGATGCGCCACTCAATACAGCAGTGGCGACAAGTGGACAAAGTCCATATACTGCTATCGCGTCCGGGGTAACCGACGAACAACACCATCGACCTTCTGTTTCGAACTCATGCAAACAATGCCTCAATCTTGGTGCTTGGAATGTCCGTACAACCAACGACAGTGAGTCTTCAATCAGACCTGAAAGAGCAACAGCCCTTATCTGTCGTGAGTTAGAGAAAGCGACCATTGACATCTGTGCCCTAAGCGAAGTTCGGCGACCTGGCACCGGAAACGTAGTTGAGAGGAGTCACACAATCTTTTGGAGTGGAGGAGAAGAGAGAACAGCTGGCGTTGGCTTTGCTATCTCCAACAAGCTAGCTGCTCAAGGTATCACCCCTACACCAATCAGTGACAGGCTCATGTCAATGCGCATACAGCTAAAGGGAGGAAACAATCTAACTCTCATTAGTGTATATGGGCCGACCATGCAAAGATCTCAGGAAGAAAAAGAGCAGTTCTATGAAAAGCTTGGCAGCTGTACATCTGCCGCCAAGATGGACATCATCATCATCCTGGGCGACTTTAACGCTCGAGTGGGCAAGGACTGGAAATCGTGGCCGAATGTAATTGGAAAACATGGCGTTGGTAAAATGAACTCCAACGGGCTTATGCTCTTAGAATTCTGCACCAGATTCCAGCTCAGTGTCATGGGTACTATGTTCCAACAGAAAAACACCTTAAAGAACACATGGCAACACCTACGTTCAAAGCACCAAATCGACCATGTACTATCCAATAAGGCCGCAAAACCATATGTCACAGTGGCACGAGTCAATCGAGTAGCAAATTGCTTCACCGATCATAAGCTCCTGGTTTCTAAGTGCCCGTTCTTTATTAATAACAAGAAGAGTGGTACAAGGCCTCCCAAGAAGCTAGACATACATTTGGATGATGACAAAAAAGCATTACTGGAGCTCTTCTTAGACGAAAAGTTGTCTACCTGTAAGACGGACTTTGATGAACTCAGAGTTATTTTCCAGAATGCTGCCACCCATGTCTTCGGCAAAAAGAAACGAGTGCAGAATGACTGGTTTGATGATCAGGACCAAGAAATTCAAAAGCTGCTTCAAGACAAGAACTTGGACAGGCATGTTCTAAGAAGGCGGATCAGAGAGCTAAAGAATGACTGGTTTCGGCGCAGAGCTGAGGAGGCAGAGCGGCACTCTCAGGAGAAGAACCACAGAGAGTTCTATGCTACCCTCAATGCCGTCTATTTTTTTTTTCTTACTTATTTGTACCCGTAGGTAAATTTGGTTTGCAGTCTGGTGACAAGCCACCGGCTGCCGGTCGCTGCGTGTGCGAGCGCCCTAAACCTACATGTTTTTGGTATGCGGGAGGAAACCGGAGAAATCCCGGAGTAAACCCACGCAACACGGGGAGAACATGCAAACTCCACACAGCTCACTGTTGGTTGGGGGCTGGGATCGAGCCCACGGTCTCATGGTCCCCGCGATCCCCCGGCCGAGGGTAGACTGTGCTGCCACAGTGCTAAACCACTGCGCCACCGTGCAGCCCACGGTGTCTATGGCCCCAGTCTATGGCCCTAGATCAAGAAGCACCCATCCTGTGAAGTCCAAAGATGGTGAACTCCTGACTGCTCCTGACAAGATAAAAGACAGATGGGTTGAACACTTCAGCGACTTATTAAACCAACCAACGGATGTTGACTTGAGCATCGTCGATGACATAGACCAGCTTCCAGTTATTGAATCAATGAGCCTCCCAATTGAAGACCAAGAACTTGACCAAGCCCTTAGAAATACCCGATTAGGAAAGAGCCCAGGTCCAGACGGTATTCTACCTGAAGTACTTGTGCATGGAGGGTGCCGCTTAAGAGCTTTCCTACTTGTCCTATTCAACATCTTCTGGACTACAGAGATGATCCCAACCGACTGGATAGACACCATCATCGCAATTCTGTTCAAAAAAGGTGACAGAAGCCTCTGTGGTAATTACAGAGGAATTTCACTGCTCAGTGCTGTCGGTAAAGTCTTCGCGGGCATTATCTTGCAGAGGCTTCACCTGTTAGCAGAATATATCTACCTCCAGTCGCAGTCAGGGTATCGAAACGGTAGAAGTACAATAGATGGGATTTTCACCCTTCGCCAGCTGATGGAAAAAACAAGATAGCAGCGCAGATGTTTGTACATAGCCTTCGTGGATTTTGTGAAGGCGTTTGACACGGTCAATTGCGAGCTCCTCTTCATCATCCTTGGCAAACTTGGCTGTCCTCCAAAGTTTATAAGAATCATCAAGAGACTATACATGGACGTGCACGCCAGACTTGCTATCAATGGTGAACTCACCCAATCCCTTGAATACAACAGTGGGGTCAAGCAGGGGTGTAAACTAGCCCCAACACTCTTTGGCATGTACGCAGCAGTCCTACTTTGGCTCGCTTTCAAAGAAATCAAGCACACCTGCAGCGCACAGATCAGACTGCGTTACGATGGCGATCTTTTTGGCCTCCGCAGATTAAAAGCAAAATCCAGAGTCCTCACAGAATATATTAGAGAAGCTCAGTATGCTGATGATATTGCGATTTTTAGTGATACACCAGAGGGCCTGCAGACGTTATTATCCTCCTACAATGATGTCGCTAAGAGAATGGGTCTCTGCATCAACACAGTCTAAACAGAAACCATGTGTATTGGCAATACAGCTGAGTTCTTTATTGACGACATCAAATTGGCCAACGTTACTCGCTTCAAGTATCTTGGCAGTTATGTCAGCAGTGACTGCTCTATGAAGGGGGAACTTGCATCTCGCATCCAAGCAGCATCATGTGCTTTTGGCCGTCTGCGCAAGAGGGTGTTTGATTCGCATGACCTCACAGTCTCTACCAAAGTCGCAGTTTACAATCAGTGCCTTATGCCCCTCCTGATGTATGGCAGCGAAACCAGGACCCTTTACCAGCATGAAGTCAGGCAGCTTCGCATAATCCAACAGCGTCACCTTCGCCTTATATTAAACATCAAGTGGGACGATTTCATCAGCAACGAGGAGGTGCTGTGGCGGGCACACTTCGAAGACATCGAGATCAATCTTGTAATGAGTCGCCTGCGCTGGTTAGGTCATGTCTGTCGAATGAATGATGATAGGCCGGTGAAGGAACTCCTGTATTGTGAGCTGGCTCACGGTTCTCGCAAAGTAGGTCGACCCAAACTCCGTTTTAAGGACACATACAAAAATGCATTGAAGTATGCCAGTGTTTTAGATCAATGGCAATTGGTAGTACATGATAGAGCGGAATGGAAGAACCTCACGAGGAAAATTTGCAGGGCACATAATTCAAAGAGAGTGATGGCTTACGAGAAAAGACGGGCTCGACATAGAGCAGAGAGGAGTAAGGAAGGAACTGTGGATATACCCGTTTCGGGTGAAAGGCGATGACTTGTGTCTCTTAACCCCCCTTTTGTTTTGCTGTTAATAGATTCAAACTGCCGGGGGACCTCCAATAATGTACTTGACTTCTCACCGTTGATGTTTGCTCTCTTTATGTCTGTTCTTTTCATATTCTCTATCCCCTCATCCCCAGCCAGTCGCAGCAGATGACTGCCCCTCCCTGAGCCCAGTTCTGCTAGAGGTTTCTTCCTGTTAATTGGGAGTTTTTCTTCTCCACCATCGCTAAGTGCTTGCTCACAGGGGATCGTCTGATTGCTGGGTCTTTCTGCAATTGTGGGGTTTTCCCTACATTTGAAAGTGCTATGAAATGACTTTTGTTGTGATATGGTGCTATATAAATAAAGTTGAATTGAATTGAATTGAATTAATGGTGGGTCAGACGGGGAAAACAGTTCTGCCTGACAGGGTTTGAGGCGGCCCGGTGGTGGCCTCCTCCCTGGAGCTTTGAAGCAGTTTCATGCCCCCCCCCCAATTCCCCAGAGCCTTGAAATGGGCTTGTGGCGGCCGCCCCCCTGGAACTGTCGGCCCCCCAGGGCCAGTCTTCGTGATGCTGGGGCCCGGGTCCCACACTGCAGTAGCCGACTCCCGCGGAGCCCCGCCACCTGGAGCCAGCACCAGGACACACCATAGTCTGTTTGCGTGCAAAACCGAATCATCCATCTGCCAAAAGCATGTTGTCCTCAGCTTCGCCATGATCCTCAGCAGCGCCTGTTGTTTTGCTGGCTCTGGCCCGGTCAGTTGCTATCCCAGTATCCTGACGGCGCAAACCTGAACCTAGTCCATAACATGGAGCAGCACCCTACTTGTTTTCATGTGCTGTTGTTGCGCTCCCACTGGCTATGCATGCTCGTTTGTCTCAGGACTTCTACCGTGCTGCGGCGTTTCAGTTCTCACCGTGTTTGCTGCGGACACTTCACCTGCTGTCTCCGTCGTTGACTGTGGCTCGTTGTAGGTACGGAGGGTGTCTGGTGCCTCTCTGGGGGTGTCCGTTGTAGCGGACTCCTCCCCCGTCTGCTCGGTCATAACATCCGTTGTTTGTTGGGCAAGGGCACGGGAGCAGTCCAATTCCTCCTCTTTGTCGTCTGAAGTGCTCCATTGTGCCGCGCCATACGTTGTATCTGTGTCCGGCCGCTGCTGCCGTTCTTCGGGGATCTCTGCATGCTCGGACTCCCTCTCCATGCGGCTCTCCTCCCGAGAGCGTGGAGTGTGCGCGCTTTGATGTCGGCGCCGATCATAATTACCTCGCTGGTGTTGTACTTAATTACTTCATCCCACACCACCACATCGTCATCCCGGTCTGCTGTGCCCCAACTGCCACACCCGGACCATTCGAACTCAGCGCTGTCTCTGATAGCGTAGCCCAGTCTGTAGAAAAGGTCACATCCCATAACATTGTCACCGCGTTCTGTCACCTTCTACGCCAAGGTTACGAACCAGAAGTGCTCATTTGCTCACTCTGTCGAGTTTACCCAGGCCCAACGCTGCAATGTACGTCTCGAACATGGCCAGCCAACGAGGCCACAGTATTGCTGGTTGTCCTGGGTTCTCCAGAAACGGCCGTAGTGGTGTTCCACACGGCTCCATGAGAATCCTCAGTCACCAAATGTTAAGTCCACAAAACCTGGTGTTGAGGGAGACGGACGAGGGGGTTGCACTGGAACTGAGCTTTATTAATAAACTATGTACAATACATAATATATGGCTCTATGAGGAGCCGCCAGGGCAAGAGGGCCCCAAATGGTGGACGCCCCTATTTACAGGGCAGTGTGATGGCGCACCCGGAAGGCGGTGTTATCACACCACACTTCACAATAAATTCCATCATCACACAATGCATGCCAGGTGCCTGGACCTCATTTACATAATGTTAAAAAATTTCAGCTTTATGCAGATGGGAAGTATAGGCAGCTCCACACACCACAGCATGAATCTCCCCTCATTGGAGCCAAATGCTTTGTCTTGCATTTCACATAGATACTGAAGATGAAGCGGAGAAATGAATGATCCAGTGGACACGTACCATAAGTATTCTGCTGCGGGTTGTATTATGCCTTGTTTTTAATCCCCAAAATTACTGTATGATTAACTATAGGTAGGAAAACACGGTACCTGAAATACATACTTTCCTTTATCTTACCCTCTTTTTCCCTGTATTTCCCCCTTGCTCTTCCTGTACATACCCCATACTAGCTGTGTAATTTTGGGTCATGTTATAAAGTGCTACCAAAATCTTACTTGGTTAAAAGTTAATCCCTTCCACACCCGTGGCGTATGGGGCAGCGCCTATCTCGGTTTCACTGGCCCTAGGCCACACAGCTACTGTGAGTAGTGAAAGTTACAGTGGGGGGGATCAGTCCTCTGGTAGCGCTGTGCATTAACTTTCCTTTCCCCATTCCATTATGCTGAGCACCAAGCTAGAAGGCAAAAAGTGCTATTTTTATATGGTCTTTGGTATGACCCGGCCAGGATTTGAACCCCGGCCTCCCAATTAGGCCATCACTCCGGTATTTGGTTAAAAGTCTGCAACTAAATGCTTTCCAATACTGTCAATAGTCCAGACTCCAGACAGTACTCTTGCTGCCTAAACTGGAGTGTGTACTACAAACCTGAATGGGCCCTTGCTCCTCATAGCAAGTGCTACAACGAAAATTCCTGACAGAAATTTAAAAAAAAAGTATTTGTTTTTCCAACAGCAACACAGTATCCCAATATCTCCCCAAAACAAAATAAGTTCCTTTTTTGTTTTTCTCACACAGAGAAGTTTTCAATTTCCTTTTTAAAGTTCAATAATATTTCAGGTAGTATAACATTTTTCTTGGTCTTCATGCAGTGAGGGAAGCACTACATGAGCACTACAATTATTTATACAATTATTCTCTCAGCAGGGGGATGGATTTCCTCTGCTGAAGCATGTTATTGATGCAGTCATGCTTGCATCATGTGAGTTCGGAGAATTGAAGAATACAGTAAAATGGTTCAAGTTGCCATGTTGTTTTTTGTTCTGCTCATACAAAATTCTGTCATCATGCTAAAGTCTCTGAGAACTTGACATATGTGTAAATGAGATTAAATGTAAATGAGAACTTAAAGGGATGTTCCGCTTCAGCTAGTGAAAAACTGCATGTTGTAATCAAATGGAGAGTATTAAACTGAACACAGGAAACTCTTACCCGACACTTATCTTTTCTTTGGAGCTGAAAATAAATTTCATAAGTTTAACAGCTCATAAGTGAATATATGAAAATATGAAAATCCCCTGCTGTTTTTCCCCTCACAGACCCAACACCCCCCCCCACCACCACTACCACACAGCTCCCCTGCCTCAGCCTGACTCTCACTAAGACTCAGGTGAGAGCTGAGCTGAAGAAGATCAAGGCAAGGGAGGCTGCAGCTGCGGACAGCATCAGCTCGAGGCTCCTCAAGTCCTGTGCAGACCAGCTGGAGCACATCTTCAGTCTGAGTCTGAAGCTGGGGAGGGCACCACAGCCGTGGAAAACATCCTGTGTGGTACCCGTTCCCGTAAGGTGGCCTGTTCTGGATCAGATCTAAACCTCTTAAAGGTCCCATAATATTCATTTCCCACAGATTAATTTTAAATCTCCCATTGACTAAAACATGGTGTATTTGTGGGTTGCAACCTTCTAAAATACTTTATTGGGTCATATGACTACAGTAAAAATGTTTAAATCGCTTTTCACTTAGAAAAATAATTATTTTTTAACATTTTGTCAGAATGGGCAGCAGCCGGTTTTACTCCTCTGGAATTGTTTCCACTACATCACAGTCAAATGCTTCGTTTTTCAGTTGTAACCATTACTGTGCTATTAGCTGTGATGGTTCAGCCCAAGTGTTGGCTTCAGAGCTGACAGTGCTGCTAGGGAATTAGCTTATCAAGCACGGTTTATATTATTTCTTTAAATTTCAGTCACCCTAATAGACATCCCTGTTTCCACCTGTCTCACTAATCCACAGTTGATAATATATCTCGCGTCATTATGGGTTATTTTGTTATATTTTTTGCTGTGATGGTACATCAAACTGTTAGCATTAGCTTGGCAAACAGTCAGTCTGTCTAACTACTTTAGAGCTCGCCTCAGTGGGGAGAGGCTGACAGACAGGCTGCCTAGCGTTATCTCAACTGTCAATCCAGTAGATTTTGATCGCCGTTTTCTATAAATTCTGTTCACCCCCACTGGAGTCCTTGTTTATCTACATCTACCACAGGGGTGCGCCTTATCATATCGTTCACGATAATACCTGTATAAATTTTAATACCGGTGCAAAAATTATTATCGTGATATTTGGGGTCTGCTGTGTGATGACATCACACCATCATGCTGCTGACGTGTTACCATAGAAACGGCAAGACAAACATGGTGTGGGAAGCTGCTGCTCCGTGGTCGGAGATCTGCATCTAGTTGTGTTGAAATTTTAAGTTTTAAGGCTTTTTCTGACTGCTGCCATATTTGAAAAAAAACAAAACAAAACAGTGCAGTAATGTGGATGATCTGCCTGTATTTTTTCCCGTACATCAACAACACCGCTCTGAACGGTACCGTTACATGTGTTAACATCCAACAGTGTTGACATTCAAAGTGTCAGGAGTTCTGTTTTCATTCCGTTTCGGCTGCTTCAGCTTGATTTCATTCAACTACCCAAAAGAGAAAAAACCCAAAAGCAAACCATCGGTTCAGTGCAATGAGCCAAAAAGCTCCGGGACATGTCCATGCAACGGAAACTTCTAATGTAGGTATACTGATTCACCATAACACTCCAACATCTGTGTGCACTTAATATGGGGTGGTTTATATTATTTTCTTGTAATATTTGATATAGAATAAAAAAAATTTGAAACTCAATCTGAGCTGTTGTTTATAATCTGAAGAAATAAGAGAGGTTCCTTTTTGTTTTTACTGAATATTTTTAAGATAAATAACAGCTGGCCTCTGAAACTATCCTTTATAAACTAAAAAGAAAAAAATGTCTGTATTTTGTGATATCACGGAGAATATCGTTCTTGTAAAAATTCACAGAAATATCATCTTTTCATTTTTAGGCCTTAATGCCCCCCTCCCCCAACCTACCATATATGTCATTCTTAGATGTTATTTTTAGCTTACTTTACTACAAAAAGGAAGGACTGAAGGTGTTTTTTTAAGTTAAAATTAAGGATAAAACTGCCAATACCCAGTGAGACGGTTACTGATTAGCCTACTCATCAATATATTTTTTTGTTTTGTGAAATACATCTTTTGAGTTATTTTAGAGTTCCCTTCTTTCTGTTAGGTCAGGCATTGGCTTGCTTGCTACCAGATAACCATGAAAACTTGTACTACCTGTCTCATGGGTCGGGCCGTCAGCGACTCAACCAGCATCCCCGCCCTTCCGAGGGTGTGGAGGGTGACTGCCACATGTCTGTGGTGGACCACTCCCAGTTACACAGGGTGAGACTGGACATCCTGGCAGATAAACACATCTGTCACAAGGTCTGTGGTGGACTGTGCCAGTTGGTGCATTGTGATATGCACTACACAAAGAGCAGAGATAAACAAACCTATCTTCAGTGAGTTGGTCTTGGGTTGTCCTTGCCACTGATAATTGTCATGAGCCTGGGTTTGGTTGTCCCAAACCCAGTTCTGACACCGTGGCTATTTTGGCCCATTTCACTATTTATTTTCTATCAGGTGCTTCAGGGAGCCCTTTGGGTCCTCGGCTCCCTGACAGCTTGGGCACGCCCCCTCCTCCTGTCAGTATCACCAGCTGTTCCTCATTATTGGTGTTTCACACACATACACACACACACACACACACCTCATTCACTTCTTCTTTTTTTTTTTTTTTTTCTTTTCTCTCGGCGCCACACCAGTCGGCTGCCTTTTGCAACAGCGGCTCGATTCCGAGTCTTTTTCCCTTCCTCTCTCTTTTGATCCGTCTTTTTTTTTTCACCCCACTTATATCACGGACACACAGATCGTCCTAAATGTCTCCTGAGCCGGTGGACGGAGCCACTGTTTATAGCAGGATACGATACAGCAGAGAACAGCTGCTAGCATTCAACCGCCACCCGGTCCCATTGGAAAAACTCGACATACCGAGAGAACTGAGGCGAAAACGCCGCGGCTGCCGGGCTGGAGTAAGGCGGAGGACAAAAAATATAAGGTACAGACCCTCCCTTCCATCTGTTGTCATGGGAAATGTACGGTCGATACTGGGAAAGTTAGATGAGCTAGCGGCTATCTCCCGTTATGATAGCACATACCGGGAGTGCTCTCTCCTTTTGTTTACTGAGACGTGGCTAACTGAACTAGCAGCAGATGCTAACATTGAGCTGGAGGGTTTTCATATGATACGAGCTGACCGAACACCAGACAGTGGCAAGGCTAGGGGCGGTGGAGTGATAATGTATGTTAACAACAACTGGTGCAGACCGGGACATATCACTGTTAAACAACGACACTGCAGCAAAGACATTGAGTTGCTAGCTGTTAGCATGAGGCCTACATATCTCCCGAGAGAACACTCACACGTGATCTGCATTGTTGTTTATGCAAATCCGACGGCGAACGCTGGGACAGCACGTGACGTCATCCATTCAGTAACCAGCAGGCTGCAGACAGAACACCCAGATGCTCTTCTCCTCATCTCAGGCGATTTCAACCATGTTTCACTGTCTCCCATTCTACCCACGTTCACCCAGTATGTCACATGCCACACTAGAGACAATAAAACACTGGATTTATTCTACGCAAACACTAAGGAGGCGTACACCTCATCACAACTCCCCCCACTCGGGAGATCGGATCACAACTTGGTTCATCTCCGGCCGGTGTACAAACCCCTAGTGCACAGACAACCTCCGGCCATGCACACTGTGGAGTTATGGTCTGAGGAGACAATGGACACCCTAAAGGGCTGTTTTGAAGCCACCGCCTGGAAGCAGCTCTGCGATCCACATGGTGAGGACATCGATGGCCTCATTCACACCTTCACGGGCTACCTCAGCTTCTGTGTGGACAAATCCGTTCCCACCAAGACCATACGGCGTCACTCAAACAACAAACCCTGGATCAACCCTGAGATAAAAACACTTCTGAGAGAGAAGAAGAGGATCTTCAGGTCAGGGAACAGGGAGATGCTGAAGTCCGTACAGAGGGAGCTGAGGAGAAAGATCAGAGAAGGCAAGGACAGCTTCAGGAAGAAGATGGAGGACAAGCTGCAACAGAGCGACATCAGCGGGGTCTGGAGAAACCTCAAAACCATCTCGGGGCTCCAGAATACCTCCCCCCAGGCCACAGGGGGCAGGGAGTGGGCGAACAACCTGAATCTGTTTTTCAATAGATTTGACCAACCGCCCTCCCCCCTGACTGCACAACAACCACTGCTGCCTCTAAAGAAATCAAGTCCTGCTGCCCACTCCCCACTCCACCAACACCCCCCCACTCCCAACACACAGCCCCCCATCCTGACCCTGACCAGGACCCAGGTGAGGACGGAGCTGAGGAAGATCAAGGCGAGGAAGTCGCCGGGACCGGACGGCATCAGCGCAAAGCTCCTCAAGTCCTGTGCAGACCAGCTGTGTGGGATTGTGACGTATATCTTCAACATGAGCCTGAAACTGGGGAGGGTACCACAGCTGTGGAAAACATCTTGTGTGGTACCTGTACCAAAAACTTCCCACCCCAAAGACCTGAACAGCTACAGACCGGTGGCCTTGACGTCCCACTTGATGAAGACCCTGGAGAGACTGCTCCTTGCTCACCTCCGCCCCCTGGTGGAACCAGCGATGGATCCACTCCAGTTCGCCTACCAGCATGGCATTGGGGTGGAGGATGCGGTGATCTTCCTCCTTCACCGTTCTCTGTCCCACCTGGAGAAGCCCGGGAATATGGTGAGGATCATGTTCTTTGACTTCTCCAGTGCTTTCAACACCATCCAACCGATGATCCTGAAGGACAAGCTGCTGCGCGCAGGGGTGGACCAGCACCTGTCATCATGGATCCTGGACTACCTCACGAACCGGCCTCAGTTTGTGAGAACCCGGGACTGTGTGTCCGACACGATCATCAGTAGCACGGGGGCCCCCCAGGGAACGGTGCTGGCTCCCTTCCTGTTCACTCTTTATACTGCGGACTTCTCACACAACACAACACACTGCCATCTACAGAAGTTCTCTGATGACTCTGCGATCGTTGGCCTCATCTCCAATGGAGATGAAGCTGAGTACAGAGGGCTTATCCAGGACTTCGTGGACTGGTGCCATCGGAACTGCCTCCAGATCAACGCGAGGAAAACTAAGGAGCTGGTGGTGGACTGCCGCAGGCATGGGCAGCCCCTCACAGTACCAGTAAATATACAGGGAACAGACATCGAGATGGTGACATCCTATAAGTACCTGGGTATTCATCTGAACAATAAACTAGACTGGTCACACAATACTGACGCACTCTACAAGAAGGGACAGCGCAGGCTGTTCCTGCTGAGGAGACTCAGGTCTTTTGGTGTACAAGGGGCGCTGCTGAAGTCATTCTATGACACGGTGGTGGCATCAGCCATCACTTTTGGAGTGGTCTGCTGGGGCAGTGGCATTACTGCAGCCGATAGGAAGAGACTGAACAAACTGATTAAGAAAGCTAGCTCTGTCCTGGGGCAGCGCCTTGATCCGATGGAGGAGATAGGAGAGAGAAGGACGGTGGCTAAACTGTCATCTCTGCTGGAGTCCGAGTTCCACCCTATGCAGGACATACTGAATGCACTGAGGAGCTCATTTAGCAGCAGACTACATCATCCCAGGTGCACAACCGAGAGGTTTCGTAGGTCCTTCCTACCAACGGCTGTCAGACTGTACAACCTAAGCAGGGCTGCTCGCAGAGATAGCAAAAAGACGTAACAAACTAATAGTTTTTTGAATGCATAAGATGCAATAGACTTACACAATGGTCCCCTCCGGCATACAACTAGGAACTTACCGGTCGCTATGGAGGGTGAGAATATGTATGGGCACATAATCATACCATGTAGGATAACTAAGTAGACGGTTATGCTGTTTCATTCCATCTAGCAACAATGCTCTGCACTGTGTGTGTTTATATATTTACATATTTATTCCATCTAGCTACAATGCTCAGCACTGGGTGTGTTTATATATTTATATATCTACATATTATTCCATCTAGCTACATTGCTCCGCACTGTGTGTGTTTATATACTTGCATATTTATTCCACCTAGCTGCAATGCTCCGTACTGTGGGTGTTTATATATTTACATATTTATTCCATCTAGCTACAATGCTCTGCACTGTGTGTTCATATATTCATATATTTATTCCATCCAGCTACAATGCTCTGCACTGTGTGTCTGTGTGTGTGTGTATATATATATATTTTATAGTAATACGTACATATGTATATTAGCTGCTCTTGCTTGCTTGTTTTTTTTTTTCTTGCCTTCTGATTGTTGCTCTGAGTGTTGCTATCCCTGTGCTGTTGCAATCCTGGAATTTCCCCGTTGTGGGACTAATAAAGGCTTATCTTATCTTATCTTATCTCTTATCTTATTCACTTGCTCAGACACTCAGTCATGCACATGTTTTCTATTTGTCCAGCTCACTCTTCTTCACACCGGCGGTCTCTTCCCTTGTTAGTATTGTGATGACTTAAACGCTGTTAGAGTAAGAAGAGATCACCGGAGCATTGTGCTTCCTACACGGCAGCATGTTCCTCCGTGCATGCAAGTTGTCATTACCTACATTTACTTTCAGGCTGACCAAAGCAGTCTTCTCTTACACTACGTTTCTGTTTTAAGTTAGTTGGTGTAGGCAGCTGTTCCAGCTTTACCTTCATCCACCAGACTGCACGGACGACCCCGGATCACCCCAGCCTTAAGTTTATGTTTGCCTTTCTCTTTGTGCCTACAGCAGTATTGCGGCACTAGGCATTCCCTCCCTCGGGCTGTAGAGCATCCAGGTGGTGTCCCTGTTTGTCTGGTGGCCACTAGTGCAAACATTTCAACTCTCTGTTTATTGCGTGACTGTTTCTGGACAATACTTGGGTTCCTGTTAAATAAAGTGCACGAATCTACTCCTGCTCTTGGGTTTGTCAGACCTCCCTCGGTGTGCTGCGTAATGGTGCACAAGGGTTCATAACAGATAATACCTCTCTCTGCCAAGAATGTGCTGCTAGTCCAACAAAAGCTAGTGGTACTCAAATACTTTGCAAGCAGTTTTATGAAATGGTCAATCAAAAAGCAACTCATACCGGCTTGGACGTCACCTGGGTTAACAAGGTCACACTCCGACAGGCAGCAAAAAGTAAGTTAGGAGCAGGAAGAGAAAAGAAGAGGAAAACAGCAGCCTTGTGTGTAGCAGAATGGAATGTACACACTCTGTTGGACAGATCAACATCACAGCGCCCTGAAAGACAGACCATGCTTGTGGCCTTGGAAATGAACAGGTACAATGTAGACATAGCTGCACTTAGTGAAACAAGATTGCCTGGATATGACAGCTTGGAAGACCATGGATACATCTTCTTTTGGAATGGAAAATCAACTCAAGAAAGGAGACAATCAGGAGTGGGCTTTGCAGTTAGAAAGGAGATAGCAGCAATGTTTGATGAGGAACTGGTGCCAATCAATGACAGTATAATGACTATGAGACTCCCACTACAGCGCAAGATGTATGCCACACTCATCAGCATGTATGCCCCAACAATGACCAACACAGAGGAGGCGAAGAAAGAGTTCTACAGTGATTTATGTGAGACTATCAGGCGTGTACTGACTGATGACAGGCTGATACTTGGAGATTTTAATGCTAGAGTTGGTTCAGACACTGAGAAATGGAAAGGAGTGCTAGGCAGTCATGGAGTAGGCAAGTGCAATGCTAATGGAGAACTTCTACTTGCACTATGTTCAGAGTACAGCCTTGTGATAACCAACACTCTATTTAAGCACAAGGACACACACAAGAAGACATGGATGCACCCAAGATCCAAGCACTGGGACTTATTAGACTACATCATAGTAAGGCAGAGAGACATAAGAAATGTATTGGACACCAGAGCAATGAGAGGTGTGGACTGTGGTACTGATCATGTTATACTGAGTTCTAGATTAAGGATTTGCAGACAAAAACAGTACTGCAGGACGGGTGCGAAGCCACCACGGAAGCTTAACACTAGTGCACTGAAAGGCCAAAAGAAGCAAGAAGAACTTACACAGGAAATGGATGAAAACTTGAAAGACTGGGACAGCAACAACTCAGAGAATGACATAGAAGAGAAATGGGCAACACTGAAGGATACGGTGTATACTGCGAGTGATGTTTTAGGCCACCCTGAAAGGAAATATCAAGGTTGGTTAGATGAGCATGTTGAACATCTGAAGAAACTACTAGAAGCGAAGAGTACAGCTAGGCAGGAAAATTTACAGTGTAACACAAGGTTGAAGAAGAAGAATTAGTCAAAGGCTCAGAATGAGCTACAGAAGTACACCAGAGAGATGAAGTCCAACTGGTGGGATGAAAAAGCAGAGGAACTTCAAACTGCAGCAGACATGAAGAACATGAAAACATTCTTCACAGTTTTGAGAGAAATCTACAGCCCTAAACCAAGAGGCTTGATCCAAATAAAGGCTATGGATGGTGAAACGGTTTTGCAGGAGAAAGACAAGATCCTGGACAGATTTGCAGACCACTTTGACCAACTGCTAAACAACCCTGGAGAGCTCGCTGAAGAGACTAAAGAAGCTCTAGTGCAGCGACCAGTTGTATTAAGTCTGGATGAGCCATCAAATCTTGATGAACTAATGGCAGCTATCAGGACAACACAGGATGGTCAAACTCCAGGAAGGGATGGAATTCCAGCAGAAGTGTGGAAATTTGGTGGCGTTCAGCTGACCAACTGCCTGCACAAGCTCATCCAAGAGATATGGGATGCCCAGAAAGTACCTCAAGACTGGAAGGATGCAAGTATTGTGTCTTTGTTCAAGAAAGGTGATAGGAAAGATTATGGAAATTACCGAGGTATATCACTGCTACTCACTGTTGGTAAGATTCTCTCACGTGTACTACTGAACAGACTCAATGAACACATCTTGCAGAATGTACTATCGGAAACCCAGTGTGGCTTTAGAAGTGGAAGAAGCACAATGGACATGATATTCTGCTTGAAACAGGTTCGAGAAAAGTGTATCAAACAGAACATGCCGCTTTATGTAATCTTCATCGACTTCAGTAAAGCCTTCAATACTGTATCGTGACAAGGACTTTGACAGGTACTCAAGAAATATGGCTGTACAGAGAAATTTGTCAACCTGATCGAGGCGCTCCATACAAGTATGCAAGCAAACATGGCAATAAGTGGTTCATTGTCTAAAGACTTTTCAGTAAGCAATGGGGTGAAACAAGGGTGTGTGTTGGCGCCTACACTCTTCTCGCTATATCTGGCAGCCATGCTTGAGGTGGCCTTCAACGACAGTTCAGAAGGAGTATACATTCAAACAAGGAAAGAAGCAGACTTGTTCAATGTGGCAAAGTTTAAAGCCAGGAGTAAGACATCGATAAAGGTAGTAAGAGAAATGCTCGTTGCCGACAATAGTGCTCTAGTTGCACACAGTGCAGAAGATATGCAACCTTTAGTGGAGAAATTTGCAAAAGAAGCTAGCCAATTCAGCCTCCAAATCAACATCAAGAAGACAGAGTGCCTTTATCAACCACCAAAGTTCTAGTTATCAACATCACTACCAGAAGAGATCAGCATTGGTACAAAGCCACTAGTCAAGTGCAAGACTTTCAAGTATCTTGGGAGTACTGTTTCAGAGAATGCTAGGCTGGAGGATGAACTATCTCTCAGAATGGGAAGAGTGAGTGCTGTGTTTGGAAACTTGAGGGAGAGACTGTGGAACAATCGACATGTGTCTATCCGTGTGAAATGCAAAGTGTACAGAGAGACAGTACTGGCTACTCTATTGTACGGTGCTGAAACTTGGACTGTCTACAGGGTGCAGGTAAAGAAACTCCACACGTACATGATGAGACACCTTTGAGCCATAATGAACATCTCATGGAAAGACATGATAACCAACATAAAAGTGCTGAAACAAGCTAGTCTACCATCAATAGAGGACATGCTAATCCAGATGAACCTGAGATGGCTCGGACATGTTGAGAGGATGGATCACCAGCATCTCCCTCGACAGTTACTCTACTCACAGTTATGCGAGGGCAAACACAATCAGGGTAGACCAAGGCTCAGCGTTAAAGACACTGTAAAAAGAATCCTGAAGAAGTTGGATATAGACAGGAGTTCCTGGCAGCGGAAGGTGAAGGACAGAGCTGCGTGGAGGAATCTGATCAGGCCTAAATGAAACAGTCATTGTCTCCCACAACAGACTGCTATGATGATGGGTACCCATACCGAAGACTCCGCACCCCAAGGACCTGAACAGCTACAGACCAGTGACCCTCACATCACACTTCATGAAGACCCTGACTCCTCGCCCACCTCCATCCCCTGGTGGGACCAGTGATGAACCCACTTCAGTTTGCCTACCAGCATGGCATCAGGGTGGAGGATGCAGTGACCTTCCTCTTACATCTTTCCCTGTCCCACCTGGAGAAGCCTGGGAGCACTGTGAGGATCATGTTCTTTGATTTCTCCAGTGCTTTCAACACCATCCAACCAGTGATCCTGAGGGACAAGCTGCTGTGTACAAGGGTGGACCAGCACCTGTCATTGTGGATCCTGGACTACTTCACAAACTGACCACAGTTTGTGAGAACCCAAGACTGTGTGTCTGACACCATCATCTGCAGTACGGGGGCCCCCAGGGAACAGTTCTGGCTCCTTTTCTGTTCACCCTCTACACTGCTGATTTTTCACACAATACACCACACTGCCATTTACAGAAGTTCTCTGATGACTCTGTGATCATCGGCCTCATTTCTGATGGGGATGATCCGGAGTACAGTGGACTTATCCAGGACTTTGTGGACTGGTGCCTGCGGAACTACCTCCAGATCAATGCGAGGAAAACCAAGGAACTGGTGGTGGACTTTCACAGGCGAGGACAACCCCCCACAGCTCCGGTAAACATCCAGGGAACAGACATTGAGATGGTGACATCTTACAAGTACCTGGTTCATCTGAACAATAAACTGGACTGTTCACACAACACCAACGTGCTCTACAAGAAGGGGCAGTGCAGGCTGTTCCTCCTGAGGAGACTTGGGTCTTTTGAAATGCAAGGGGCACTCCTGAGGACCTTCTACAATTCGGTGGTGGCATCAGCTATCGTATTTGGAGTAGTCTGCTGGGGCAGTGACATCATGGCAGCCGACAAGAAGGGACTGATGAGGCTGATCAAAAAAGCCACCTCTGTTCTGGGACGACACCTCGATCCAGTGGAGGAGATAGGAGAGAGGAGGATGGTGGCTAAGCTGTTATTTCTGCTGGAGTCCGAGTCCCACCCCATGCAGGACATGCTGAAAGCACCGAGGAGCTCATTTATCGGTAGGCTGTGCCATCATTAGTGCTCGAGGGAGAGGTTCCGCAGGTCCTTCCTACCTATGGCTGTCAGACTTTATAGCCTGACCGGTGCTGCTCATAGAGGTCATATTAAATGTACTAAATGTCACAGCTTTGCACAATAGAGATCGTCCCCTCCAATACAAAACTAAGACAATTACAATTATTATAGAGGGTGGCAACAACACTGTTGATTCAAATGCGAAATATACTGTCTGGGTCCATATTTAAATTCTGCCAGATAATTTAACTAATTGTAACACTGTTGATACCATCTAGCTGCAATGCTCCTGCACTGTGTATATAAGTGTGTACATACTATTTACTGCTTTGGCTAACCAGTTCTTATCTTATTATCTTATTTACTATTGCTCTGAGTGCTGCTATCCCTTTGCTACTGCAATCCTGGAATTTCTCCATTATGGGACTAATATAGGCTTATCTTATTCCATCCAGCTACAATGCTCTGCACTGTGTGTCTATATATATATATATATATATATATATATATATATATATATATATATGTATAGACACACAGTGCACTGTGTGCACACTGGCTAACCAGTTCTTATCTTATTATCTTATTTACTATTGCTCTGAGTGCTGCTATCCCTTTGCTACTGCAATCCTGGAATTTCTCCATTATGGACTAATATAGGCTTATCTTATTCCATCCAGCTACAATGCTCTGCACTGTGTGTCTATATATATATATAGATAGATATAGATATAGATATAGATATATAGATATAGATATAGATATAGATATATAGATATAGATATATATGTATATGTATATATGTATACTTGCTGCTCTTGTTTCTTTTTTTCTTTTGCCTTCTGAGTGTTGCTATCCCTGTGCTGTTGCAATCCTGGAATTTCCCCATTGTGGGACTAATAAAGGCTTATCTTATCTTATCTTATCTTATCTTATCTTGTCTAGTCTATAAAAGTTATATCACTTTCCATTCTTCCTCCCACACACAGCAGTGCTGAGTCTAGATGGAGTTCCTTTTTTTTCTTTTATTCCCCTCCCTTTTACAGGCTAAATGCTAGATCATAGCATATTAGACAATATTAGACAATAATTTCTGACACTGGAATTAGAACACTGGGCCCATTTCCAAATATATATTTTATTTTCTAACATTAATGATGGTAGAGCATCTCAAGTGTTTTAATTTATAGTATACAAGGACTTCCGGTTATGGCAGCCACGTAGGAAGATGTGTTTCACACTGCTCTGCTCCTAAAAATAAAAAGTTTACTAAAACTCTCTAAATTGGAACAAAAACCCATCCCAGCGTTTAGGTGCGGATATGGTAAAGACCAAGGCTGGGAAATTAGGTGGAGGAAAAAGCTATTTGACAAAACAACCCAAGCTAACAGACTTCCACGCTTGAGGCGAAACAGAAAAAACTCCAGAGACTATGGCGGAGGAGGGAGCCAGCGGCGGAGCGGGAACTGCTGAAGAGGGGACAAACGCAGTGCTCACTGCCATCAACTCCATGAGAACAGAGTTTTTGTCTAAATTTGATGGAATTATAGCAGCGATAGAAGGAATGAGAAAGGAAATAAGAGACTGTATGGAACGAGTATCGCAGGCGGAGCTCCGAATTTCAAGCGCTGAAGATGACATCACTAACCTACAATCAAACTTGCAAACATCGGAATTAAAACGGAAACGTCTGGAAGATAACGTCCTGGACTTGGAATCCCTCTCGCAACGGAATAATTTGAGGCTGGTGGGCCTCCCGGAGGGAGCGGAGGGACGGGACTCATGTTCCTTTTTGGAAAAGTGGATTCCAGAAGCACTGAACAACGCGGACCTGCAGTCATCGGTCGTCTTAAAGAGCGCTCACCGAATCGGCCCACCGAGAGATAATAAGACACCACCGAGGACGCTGATTATGAAGTTCCTCAACTACAGGGACAAGATGACGGTCACCAACGCGGCGCGAGCTAAAGGGGAAATCAAATACCAGGATCAAGAGGTGCGGTTCTACCCAGACTTCGCCACAGGAATTCAACAATTAAGGAGGCAGTTCGACCCCGCCCGCAAAGAGCTGTGCAACCTCAGGATTCGTCACGGAGTGATTCATCCAGCAAGACTGCTGGTCACATATAAGGGAAGAACCCACATCTTCAAGACCCCTCAAGAGGCGCAGGAGCTCATTAAGCAGATCCAAAAGGAGACTGGTGGGAGCTAAGCATGAACATGACAAAGGTAGAACATTTAAGCATTTGCACAGGCATCTGTTTGATCTAAAACATATAACATGTCTACAAAATACATGTATTAAAAAAAAAAAGCTATGATGTACAAAGTTGCTATAAAACTTTGAAGTTATGTTGAAAGAACTACAGAACAGAGTTAATGTCATGTCATAAAAATAGTAGAGTCAAGGTGATTGAAAGGAGAAAGAGAGAGTGGTTTGACTGATCCTTGCAGGTGTGGAACAGTCACTAGCTATAACGGGAGATGGAATTTTTTTGATTTTGGGGGGATAACCACGAATGTGGGGAAGGGGAATTTGTTTTTGTTTTTGTTTGGTTTGTAGGATGAACGTTCTATCATCCATGTTTTTGCTTCTCTGTATGAGCATGTTCATATTGCAAGGTAATCTCAAACTCCTTATTGATCATAGATCAAAGCGTTAATCTTAATTTAACTTCATGGAATTGCAGAGGTCTACAAAATCTTAAAAAACTTAAACAAGTTATGAATAAAATAAAAGACATAGATTCAAAAATTGTATTTTTTACAAGAAACTCATCTAATAGAGGAGGATGTAAAAAGAATTAGGAGAAGATGGCAAGGTAACATGTTCACTTCATCATTTTCATCCCGAGCTAGGGGAGTTATGATTCTCATACACAAAACAGTCCCATTTCAAGTGAAAAATGTAACTGGAGACAAATTTGGAAGATATCTAATCATTCAAGGATCTTTGTTATTAGAAAATATAAATCTGTTGAACTTATACGGCCCCAATATTGAAGACCAAAACTTCTTTGTTAATTTATTCCTTACTTTATCATCACTTACAGGGCAACATATAATAGCAGGGGATTTTAATTGTACATTGAATCCCAGTATAGACAGATCAACAGGACTGGACTGTACGCACAATGGATGTAGGATGACTATTAATCATTTTATGAAAGAATTGAGATTGCTAGATATATAGAGAGAAATGAAACCACAAGTCAAAGCCTATTCTTGTTATTCTAATACCTATAAGACATTCTCACGTATTGATTACTTTTTGATCTCTACAGAATTAAGGTCCAAGATTCAAAATTGTTTCTATGATAACATTGTGATCTCTGATCATGCACCCTGCTGTCTAATATATGTAGATAAGAAATTTATAGTATACAAAGTTAAAAGCTAATTGGACCAGTCAAGACATTACTGCATAGAAGAGATGTCACTGAAGGAAGGAAGGTAGGTTTCAGCATATAACTTGATTGTGTTTCCTTATTAAAAGCTATGTAAAAAGTCTCCTTATTTCCTGAACCTTAATGCAACACATAGCATCTTAAAAATGGAGTACAGAGAACAATTTTAGGTCACAAAGTACATAATGCAGCATTGTTTAGTGAGCAATGCTGCATCTCTTTATAGTGTGGCAACCTTGTCATTGTTTTCCAAGGTTAATTCCCTGTTTTGGTTTTGGACACTTGGATTACCTTTGTCATTATCCTGTGAGTTATTCAGCCTTTCGGCTCGTTTTTGTTTCCAGACCTCGTGCTGAATTTATTTGTAATAAAGTGTTTGAACGTGGTTCTGTACCTGAGTCATTATGCTCTGTATGGGCCAGCTTGACAGTAGGCTGCCGCCAGAACAGGACTCAGCAGGAGCCATTTACCTGAGCTGGTGTCTGAGCGAGGAGCAACTGTGGACTGCCAGGGGATTGTGGAATCTGGGCTCCACGGCCCATAGCCATGGCAACCCCGAGGCTGCTTAGAGTCTGTGGAGGGCTGCAGCCCACATGCTGGAGGACACTCCAGGTCTGTAGATCCTTCCATGGGTAAGAGATCTCGTCATTTCCATTGCCACACCATCACCAGCTTACTCCTCACCATCTTGGGCCTCATCCTCCTTGTCGCTGCCCGCTCTTTCACGGGAGACCCCAATTAGATTCCAGGTCAGTGTACTGATGGAGGAAGCGTTGCTCGTGGCTAATAGGGTGATGTGAGATGAGGATCGGCGAGATTTCTCTGGGAGACGAGCCTCACAGCGGTGTTGTCAATCCTGACAGTCCAGCTCTGCTTCCTCCACTTCACCGCCTCTGCCATCCCACGCTGTGGATTCTCTCCATCCTTTGCCTACTCTGGGAGATGTTTCCTCTGCTGTGTCCTCCGGGGATCCTACTGCAGCTCCCCAGGATTCTACAGCTGCCTCACTACAGACTGTTTCCCCTCTGTCAACCAAGGTGATTCACCACGAGCAGCTATGGGAACTCATCGCAGGCATAGGGGCGTGTTACAAGCGTTTTCTCCAGAAGGACGAGTGGCAGAGTTAGGTCCTGGATGAGGCTTGGCAGACTGTTTCAGTGAAGTGAGGTTGCTTGCCTTGTTCCAGGTGAGGGGTCTCAGTGGGTTACAAATTGTCACTGAGTCCTCACCACTTGTTTCTGCTGCCGTCCCAGTTTGTCCTCCATCACCAGCCTTCATTTCTTCTTCTCTGTCCGAGGTCATCTCCTCCTCAGTCACCACATCGGGGATGATGGCTTCATCCTCTGCAGCCGCTGCTCAGCTTCAGAGTCCCACGTCTGGTATTCTGCTGGCTCCTAAGTCAGCTGCTGTTCTCCACCCCTCTTCCATGTCAGCTCCTCTGCAGAACTTCTTGCCTGCAGTCCAACAGGGGTCGTCATCAGTGGCAGAGCAGGAGGGAGCAAGGCAAGTACTGTTACGAATTTTTATTCCATCTATTAACACATCTTGGCTTGCTCCCAGCAGGGGGTGTCAGCCCCAGCAACAATTTGTTGCTGACCCCTCACTGCCTATCTCTATTTCTGTGTGTCTGGGTGCCAATCAGCTAACCACTACCCTCCTTTCTCTGCTTGAGGTGTGGTCGTCAGGATCTGCTGTAGAGGTCAGCATCTCATCACCTTCGCGGGGGGTCTCCGCCTCATCGCCTTCGCCAGGGGTCCCCCAGTCACCGTCTTTGCCGGAGACCAGCAACTCATCTACTTCACCCGGGGTCTCCAGCTCATCGCCCTCTCCTGGGCTCTGTGCCTCCAGTTTGCTGCCCTCGTTGGAAGTCGGCGCCTGGTCCCCCTTGTCTGTGAGGGTCACCGCTTCATCCTCCATGCTCCTGGAGGTGTACGCCCCGTCGCCCCTGCTCCAGGACGTGCATGCCCCACTATTTTCCTCTGGGCCATCCCCCGATCAGTCTGCAGGGTCCTTTTCTGTCTCAAGCTGGCCAGAGTTGGATTTTGGCCAGTCCTCCAATGAACTGCATTTCCGGGTGGGGCAGTCCACGGACCTTGGCCAGCCTCCCGACGAACTGTGTTCCCCAGAGAGGTGACCCACGGACTTGGGTTGGCCCCCTGAGGAGCCTCCCCTCTCGAGCAGATTAGAGAGGGTCTTTGGCAAGCTACACTTGGGGTTTTTGTTTGCCTTATGGGAGTGGGGGTTTCCTCGAAAAGACAAGAAAAAAGATTAACTGTGCACTTCTGTTGTTTTTTTTTGGGGGGGGGGGGGGGGGGTTGGAGAGAAGGGGCTGTACTTTTTTGGTTATGTTGTTATGTGGCATTTTTTGTGTTTTTTCTTTTGCGCTAGGTCATTTTTTCACGTCCCTCCTTGATCCCTCTTTCCATTCTGATTGTCACGGCATTGTCCCTTTAACGTATAAGTCTGAGCAGATATTCGTCTGAATACTGAATCCTACCTCAGTGTTGGTACCAATGAATCTGATATCAGTTTGTACCGTTACTGTCTCTTCCTTTGGTTGGCAACGGTGTACCGGATCGTCTTATTTGCTCTGCTTGAAAAGATATGTAAAACTATGAAGGGGACTAGAGGTTGAAATGGATATTGACCTGTTGTGATATGCTTGTGCTTACATTACTGTCAAAACAATAAGACATTTTAGCTTCTAATCCTCTGAGATGCCCCATGTCTCAGCATGGGCAGACTCGTGAACAATTAACTATTGAATATCTTTACCTCTTCATAGGTTTAAGAAAAAGGGACCTATGCTTACATGCACTTATTTCCAATTTGATGTGTGGTGATACTCCATGGTCACTGTAACCTCCCAGGGATAGAGAAGCATGCCTTTAATTATCCAGAAGTGATTAAAATCTCCCCTTTTTTCCTCCTTTAAATTTCTCAGCTTAATTTTGTGTACAGGCGTGTTACATGTATTATAGTTTTGAATACCCCCCTTTTTTGGGTATGATCTGATGGCACAATACACAATAGAACAGAAGAGGAAATGATCTACACTACTGACTCGTTACTGACTTGAGTTGATTTTAAAGTGGTTGTAGTATGCAAAGTTTGGGGGGTTGTGAGGTTCATGTGGAAATGGGCTGCGCTCCAGCCCACCTCTGTGTTCTCCTCTCTTCTTTCTCAGGTTGAGTGGTCCACCTTGAGATGGGCTGCACTCCAGCCACCTCTGTGTCCTCCCCCCTCCTTCCTTTATCCCTCTTCCCATTCAGGATTGTGTGGCTCACGTTGAGATGGGCTGCGCTCCAACCCACCTCTGTGTCCTCCCCCCTCCCTCCCTCCTTCCTCCCACTTTCTTCTCTGGTTGGGAAATTCATGCTGAGGACAGCTATGCTCTAGTCCAGGGGTCGGAAACCTATGGCTCGCGAGCCAGATGTGGCTCTTTTGATGGCTGCATCTGGCTCGCAGACAAATCTTTAAACTTTAAAGATTTTGTTTTTACAAGAGCGCCGAGTGTCTGCTGCTCTGTATATAGTTTTAGAATCATCTTCCGTGTTGCGGCCATTACGAGCTCAGATCACACGAGACGGCCCGCTGAGTTTAAGCATTTATTTATTTATTTTCTACTCGTTTCAGTTCTGCATTTAATATGAACCCTGAGTTTGAAATAAACGTTTGAATTTGAATATCCCAAAAGCCGCTGCACATCCGGGTACTCCAGGCTCAGCCAATATTGAGCACCAGAAGTCGCATTAATGGTAAGAAATACTCATCATTGATTAGCAACAGCATAACAATGTTATTAAAAAAGAATTCAGAGACTTATTGTACTTTAAAAGTGTTGAAATTACATAAAATGCACACATTTACTTGTATTTTTAGTTTTAAACATATTGTATGGCTCTCACAGAATTACATTTAAAAATGTGTGGTGTTCATGGCTCTCTCAGCCAAAAAGGTTCCCGACCCCTGCTCTAGTCCTCCTCCATGTCGTCCCCCCCCCCACCCTGGTTGGGAAGTTCATGTTGAGGTCAGCTACGTTCTAGCTCCCCTCCATGACCTCCCTTCCTATTCCTTTTCACCTGGGCCTGGTGGTTCATGTTGTGGCCGGCTATATTTTTACCCGCCTCCATGGTCACCTGGGTCCAGACTTTTGTGTTGTTTTTCTTTTGTTTTAGGGCGTCTGGGATTTGCCCTTGAGGGGGAGCACTATTATGATTCGGACATAATCCTAGATTATGTCCATACCTTTAGTTGTTTTCAGTTTACTTTTTATCATTTATATTCTGTTGTTTTGTGTTCTTTTGTTTCTGTTTTTTGGGTGGGGGGGGGATTCTGAAAGCATTCCTTGTTTTGTTCCTTTGTGGTTTTATCGTCTTAGGGTTTTGTTTCCTGTTTTTGCTCATGATTTTGCCTTTTTATGTTAATTCCGCTCAGCTGTTTTGTGTTTGTGATTATGTTGCTCTTATTTAAACTGCCGCTCTCCTCTTTACGGTGTGGCAGCCTTTTCATTGTTTTCCAAGATTAATTCCCTGTTTCTGTTTCCGACACTTGGATTACCTTTGTCATTATCCTGTGAGTTATTCAGCCTTTCAGCTCGTTATTCATTTCTAGCCCTCATGCTGAGTTTATTTGTAATAAAGGGCTTGAACATGCATCTGCACCTGAGTTAGTCATTATGGCCTGTACGGGCCAGCTTGACAACTTCATGTAGTTATTTACAGAACCACTAGAGGCTGCTTTTTTTTTACAACATCACTGTAAGTCATAATGCCTACTGGTAAAAAAAAAAAATACTTCTCTTACCATTTTCTATTGGAGGATAGCATCAAA
This sequence comes from Pholidichthys leucotaenia, assembly GCA_020510985.1. Lineage (NCBI taxonomy): Eukaryota > Metazoa > Chordata > Actinopteri > Cichliformes > Pholidichthyidae > Pholidichthys > Pholidichthys leucotaenia. The sequence goes on from CM035848.1 coordinate 176,845,489, forward strand.
AATTAGTGTATTAATACATTTTCTGTAACAATCTTTCACATCGCTGGTAATGTCAATACATTTACTCCTGATGTACCAACCCTCTCACTGGCTATTAAAGCAAAGAATTCAACATGCATAATTGTGCAAGTGCTTTGGGGGCTTATGAAGGTACTGCAGTCACAATGATTTTTAAAATAATCGCAGGTCACTTTTTCAGAAAAACTGCGAAATCCATCTTGGGTCCATGCGTGCCGTCTCTTGCAGTATTCCATGTTGATCTTGTCAGTGAAAGTATGTTGATTAAAAATGTAGATGTGTGCTACTGAGGTGTTAATATTTTATTTACTTTTGAGCTGAAAACTGTGAGTGCTCAGAACTGTTGTGTATTGTTAAAATGACCTGAGACATTCCTGCATTTTCTCCATGTTAGAGCGTCCATGGGGGAGTTTAATTGCCTTTCTTGGATAAATGCCAAAAAAGTAATTACAACATATCCCTAAGGCCTTTTTAGTGCATTTATTGCTACTCAGTGTAGTAAAGTGGGTTTGGTTGATGGGATGAAAAATATCTCTCTGGAAGTAAACCTATGCTCAAAACAGCCACAATATCTGAACACCCTCATCTCCCCAAAACATAATAGTGACACACTCCACACATCTGAACTACTCCATGTCACAGTCTGGGCATGATCATGGGATCATGCCCAACCTTTGTTTTTCTCATTCTCCCTGTGATTATTTATGATTTGCATTATGTGTCTCCTGAGTTTCCCCTGGTCTGCTATGTCATCCCGAGTTTGGTCCTGGGTCTGTGTGTGTATCAGTTTACCTATTGTTCCAGCTTCTCATGCTTTCCGTACCCCTAGCCACTGCTCTCTCTGTATTACTCCTGTATTGTTGTCCTGTATGTTCATTGTTAGGTTTCATGTATATCCCCTGTCTGATTGTCTGTACAGCCCACCCTGTCCTGTTTTGTAGCTGTTCCCCTGTTGTCTCCTAATTAGTCCCAGCTGTCTTATGTTAGGGGCAGCACGGTGGCAGAGTGGTTAGCACTGCGGCAGCACAGTAACTCACCCTTGGCCGGGAGATCCTGGGTTCAATCCCAGCCCCGACCAACAGTGATCTGTGTGGAGTTTGCATGTTCTCCCTGTGTCTGCATGGGTTTACTCCTGGATTTCTCCGGTTTCCTCCCACATGCCAAAAGCATGCAAGTTAGGTAAACTGTCATCAAACTGGGGATTCTAAATTGTCCTTAGGTATGAATGTCAGAGTGAATGGTTGTCTGTCTCTCTGTGTTGGCCCTGCGATGGATTGGCAATTTGTCCAGGGTGTACCCTGCCTCTCGCCCAAAGATGCTGGGATAGGCTCTAGCTCCCCCCCCCCCCCGACCCGAAAAGGATTAAGCAGAAGAAGATAGATGTATGTATGTCTTATGTTAAGTCAATTATCTGTTCCCACCTGTGCTGTGTTGACTTGATTACCCCCTGTTTATATGTACCGGTGTCAGTCTGTGTCCAGTGTGGAGTCATTAATGTTTCTGCCTGATGTTCCTATATTGGCCCAGCTGTATGTGTTCCCAAATGAGTTATCTGTGCCCTGTCACCATGGGTTGAGATGCCGTCTCGGCACTCAGCCCATGTTTTCCCTCATCCCTGCTTCCCATTGAGCAGCGTCTCAGCTGGCCCCCAGCTGGCAGCATTATGGACGGCTGGGGCCAATTAGTCTTCATCAGCTGGGGCGCTGCCAATGAGGATAAATAGGAGCAGCCTCGATGACTCGGGGCTGCGACATAAACACATTGCTAAGCTGAAGCCCCTTCGTCTGGTGTCAGCTTATACTCCTCTTGCAGCATTCCTGTGTTTGTATCCCGCTGTGAGTATGTACGTCTTGTTACCCCCACGTCCGGTACGAGCTGCTTACCTCTGCGCTGTGCAACCTGTGAGTGTACGTCTGCATGAGTATCTGTGCTCTCCTCATCCCTTCCCCTTTACCCTGAATAAAATATCACGACTCACTGGCTTGTCCCTGGCTCTGATTGCCCGGCTCCCTAGAGCCGGATATGACAGTATGTCGCAGCCAGAAGAGTTGCCGGCGGCCGTGAGTCGCTGTGGAAATGTACCTTTCTGTCCGGGTGTCAGCGCTGCTAGCATGCCGTTTCCCAGGAGTCACTTCCGGCGCCAGGGCGACGAGCTGAGGTCCATCTCGGAGGCTGTCGACGGGACGCTCTTCACCCTGCACGACGCCTCCAACGCGAGACGTTGGCATCCGGGCCGTGCTGAGGAACTCCTGGACTGTCACCCTCACTCTCTGTACCATCTGGAGGACAGTGCCAGGATAGACGCTGCAGGTACACAGCGAGAGAAGCTCCACGGGGTGGATGGAAATCCCGGCAGGGAGTCGAAGTGGGCGACGTCTTTCCCCGCTTCGGAGTCCCATTCCTGCCGCCATTCCAGTCCGGGAGTTCGCGCCAACCAGAGGACTTCCCCCGACCTGCGCCACGTCACTCGGGATTCCCTTCAAGGAGCCGCAGCTGACAGCAGTTATGTCCGGGGTCGAGTGGCTGTCGCGAGCTCTACTGTGTTTCCTGTCACCACCTTCAGGCATGTGGCGGCGGCAGTGAGGTTGATGGAGAGGACTTCAGGGCTACGAAGCTTTCCCGTGCTCGGCGCCTTCCTCGCCTCGATCTCCAATCTGGAGCGGCGAATCCTGGGTTTCCCCCTCGCTTCGTTCCCCGGGAATAGCCGCCATCACATCGCCGAGTCACCTCTGCATGAACCTCGTCCGGATCCAGTTCTGAGCCATCGTCAGGACAGTTCCTCCCACGCAGCTGTCACCTCTTCGCCTCGTCTGTGTGGAGATTCTACAGCCTCGTCCCCTGAGCCTCGTTCCCCCGCTGTCATTCCTGGACATTCGGGCTGGCTCACCCCGGCTGTTTCCCCCTCCTCCTCGACGCGCTTCCTGACTGCTGTGTGTGCCTGGAATTCCGGCCTGGTGAGCTCTCTGCTGGAGACAACGCGAGCGACCCTCAGACGAACTCCCGGGGGGTCCTCCGTTATCGCCGGGCGGGGAGAGGAAGAAGCAGAATCCACTACAGCAGGCGATACTCAACCTCCAGGGGGCAGGCAAGTCATTGTTTTTTCACACCTGCTTAATGATTTGCTCTGTCACATCCCTGGAGGAGAAGTTCAGGGTTCGCAGCTCCCTGAACTCTCCCCACCTGCTTTAACTTGTATTCCTAATCCCGCATCCTCTGTGTCTCTCTCCGCCGAGCGGTCCCCGGCTCCGGGTCAACGTGGTGGGATATGGAGAGGGCCTGTGGTTCCGCAGCTACATTGCGGACGGAGGAGGGGGACTGACTGCTGCGTGGAGTCTACGCCGACGATTGAGCGTCCCCGGGTCTCCACGGAGGAGCGGTTCGGTCCAGCGGGACGAGATTCTTCTGGCTTCACGCCGAGTGGATCGTCGGCGGGGTTACCTGAGCTGGAGGGATCTCAAGCTGCGCTGACCATCGTGCTGGCTGCGGGGCCCGACGCGGCTAGATGGGAGCCTGACAACGACCTCCTGACGACGGATCCTGGATCTTCGCAGTCCTGGACGGCGTCAGAACCCGAGATCAGGCGAGTGCTCTCCTTTCTTTTCTCTTTTTATCCTCGAGCACTTCAGCCTATCTCCAGGGGAGACGAGCAGGGTGCAGCCGTCCGCTGCGTCTGAGCTCGTCTCGCCGGGTTCTGGCGCTGCTGGTGATCCTGATCCCGGTTCTGTTTTCTCTTCTGAGCCTTCTTCCAGGGTCACCGGCAAGGAGTTGCTGTTCCTCGTGGTGCTGGAGGGTCCGGGTTCAACGTTGGAGGTCGGTTCTGGTGCAGTATTCAACGTGGGTTCGCCCGAGACCCAGTCGGGGTCCAACGTGGGTTCGCCTGAGGCCCGATCGGGGTCCGACATGGGTGCTGCCCCAGTATTGTCCAGGTCCGGTGAGGAGGTGGCCGTTTTCCTGCGGCCTGACGCCCGCCGCCCTCGTCATCGGCTCTCCCCTGAGCCTCTTCCACCGGGATCCGCTCTGATCCTTCGCCCGTCTCAACGGTCCTGGTGGTTGAGTGGTGCGGGTCGACGACCCGACCCACAGAACTTTCGGTTCAGTGATCTGGTTCCCCCCACTGGTCTGTGTTTCCCTCTGGGCAGCCTGGTTCGGCTGCCGGTGGACTGGATTCCTGGGATCTGGGTCCAGAGTTCGCCGTCCGAACACTTCTCTTTCCCTGATTCGCCAGCTGGACAATGGGCGGGGAGATCTCCGGAGCCATCTCGGCCATTTTTGGACTCTGCCTGCCATTCACCTCGGGTGTCACTTTTTCTTTTGTTATTAAGGTCACTCGGGTGTAATGTGTTGTTCTGTTGGTGGATTCGTTTTTATAGTACTGTGTTTTCCATCGCTCATGCTCAGCATTTTACTTTTTGTGCCATGTTTTTAGCCTCGTTTTTTGTATTGTAGAGTTATGTTTTGTTTTCCGTAACACCATGCTCTGTAGTTATCCATTTATTCCAGTCACTTTCATTTCTTTAGGTGACTGGGTATTTATATATTCGTGTGTGTGGGTTTTTCTTTGCCTGCACTCAGTATTTCTTTTTTGTCCTGTTGGTTCATTATAGAGTCATGTGCCTTGTTTTCCGTAACACCATGCTCTATAATTGTCATTTGTTCCAGTCACCCTCACTTTTCTTGGTGACTGTGTGTGTACTTAAATTAGCGCTGTGTATAGGTTCCCCTTTATTTAACCGTACTCAGCATTTTTTGCCCTGTACCTTTTTGGTGGTTCTTTTTTTCCTTGCTCTGGGTCACGCATGGTTGGTACTCTCTGGGTAGTATGTAACCGGCGTGCTGACCCAGTTCTTCTCCCCATCTGTACCTGGGTTAATTATTCTGTTTTGTCAGTATTGTATTTGGGTTTTTCTTTCCCGCTACCCTACATTGCCCCATTGGTGTTGTCCTTCCCTTGGCTTCTTCCCCTCCGGTCCGCCTCCCTTCCTCCCACCCTAGGTGGTGGGGGGGGGGGGGGCTGGGATGTTCCTGGTCGTTCAGGAGCCCGACCTTGAGGGAGGGGCTCTGTCACCATGGGTTGAGATGCCGTCTCGGCACTCAGCCCATGTTTTCCCTCATCCCTGCTTCCCATTGAGCAGCGTCTCAGCTGGCCCCCAGCTGGCAGCATTATGGACGGCTGGGGCCAATTAGTCTTCATCAGCTGGGGCGCTGCCAATGAGGATAAATAGGAGCAGCCTCGATGACTCGGGGCTGCGACATAAACACATTGCTAAGCTGAAGCCCCTTCGTCTGGTGTCAGCTTATACTCCTCTTGCAGCATTCCTGTGTTTGTATCCCGCTGTGAGTATGTACGTCTTGTTACCCCCACGTCCGGTACGAGCTGCTTACCTCTGCGCTGTGCAACCTGTGAGTGTACGTCTGCATGAGTATCTGTGCTCTCCTCATCCCTTCCCCTTTACCCTGAATAAAATATCACGACTCACTGGCTTGTCCCTGGCTCTGATTGCCCGGCTCCCTAGAGCCGGATATGACATGCCCTGCCTAGTTTAATTTTATTTTCAGCCCAAGTGCTCCCATTTCTTTTGTGTTTTGAGTTCTGTTTAATAAGTCATTGTTTTTCACCATACTCCTGCCTGCCCCGAGTCCTCTCCACCACTCCAACCTATGACACTACTAAGAAAAAAATGTGTGGAGAGGACTGAGGCAAATCACCAACTATCGGCCTCAGGCTTCTAAAGGTCAGGATGACAAAGCCCTTTGTCAAAAACTGTCCCAACATTACGCCCGTTTTGACACCTCGTCAACTGTGTCCAACTCCCCCCCTCCACCCAGCTCCACTGCCTCCTTGGCCGCTAATTCATCAAAAGCGGTCCCCCCCTCCTCCTCCTCCCCCCCTGCCCTTGTCATCAGTGTGCAGGACGTGCACAGACAGTTCTCCAGACTGAACCCACGCAAGGCCCCCGGTCCGGACGACGTGTCTCCCTCCACCCTGAGACACTGTGCGAAAGAGCTGGCTCCTGTCTTCACAGACATTTTTAACACCTCCCTTAAGCAATGCCACGTGCCGACCTGCCTCAAATCCTCCACCATCATCCCTGTCCCCAAGAAGCCACGGATTACTGGACTTAACGACTACAGACCTGTAGCGCTCACGTCTGTAGTCATGAAGTCCTTTGAGTGCCTGGTCCTGTCCCACCTCAAGTCCATCACCACTCCCCTCCTGGACCCGCTGCAGTTTGCCTACCGTGCCAACAGGTCTGTGGACGACGCAGTCAACCTGGCCCTCCACTCCATCCTGCAGCACCTGGACTCCCCGGGAACCTACGCCAGGATCCTGTTTGTGGACTTCAGCTCCGCATTCAACACCATCCGCCCCGCTCTGCTCCAGGACAAGCTGTCCCTGCTCGGTGTGCCTGACTCCCTCTGCAGGTGGATCACCGACTTCCTGACGGACCGGAGGCAACATGTGCGGCTGGGGAAGTCTGTCTCAGACTCTGTTAGCATCAGCATCGGATCACCCCAGGGCTGTGTACTTTCCCCCCTACTCTTCTCCCTTTATACCAACTCCTGCACCTCCACCCACCAGTCTGTTAAGCTGATCAAGTTTGCGGACGACACCACCCTCATCGGGCTCATCTCCAACGGCGATGAGTCCGTCCTACAGGAGAGAGGTGGCCCAGCTGGTGTCCTGGTGCAGCCACAACAACCTGCAGCTGAACGCTCTGAAGACAGCGGAGATGATTGTGGACTTCAGGAAAGTCACAACCCCCCTGCCCCCCCTCACCATCACAGGCTCTCCCATCACCATTGCAGATTCCTTCCGCTTCTTGGGCACCACCATCACCCGGGACCTCAAGTGGGAGCCAACCATCAGCTCCCTCATCAAAAAGGCCCAGCAGAGGATGTTCTTTCTGCGGCAGCTGAGGAAGCTCAAGCTACCCACCAAGATGTTAGTGCAGTTCTACACGGCCATCATCGAGTCCATCCTCACCTCCTCCATAATCGTGTGGTACGCAGGAGCTACTGCCAGGGACAGACTAAGGCTGCAGCGCGTCGTGCGCACTGCTGAGAAGGTGATCGGCTGCAAGCTCCCATCTCTCCAGGATCTGTACATCTCCAGGACCCGGAGGCGTGCAGGCCGGATCATGGCTGATCCTTCACACCCTGGTCACGTACTGTTTGCCACCCTCCCCTCAGGTAGAAGACTTCGGTCCATTCAGACTAAAACCTCCCGTCACATGAACAGCTTTTTCCCCTCTGCCATCAGACTGCTGAACATTAAGTGACTTATTGACTCTCGTGCACTATATACAGCAGCTCAACCAGACTCATGTCATTCATCAATGTTTTTCTGTTGCATTATCGACTGCACATCATCTGCTACTTGCTAATTTATTTAAAACTGCTGTTGTGGTATATATTACTCATATATTCCATACCTGCATACGTTAGAGCATGTGGAAATGTGTGGGGCAACATATGCAAAGGAATTTCACACCTCTGAAAGGACAAAGGAATCTCACCACCGTGTGAAGACCAATGATGTCACAGGACGCCATGGCAACAGACTTGACACCTTCACCCCCTTAGGCGAGGAGAGGTTTTCCCATCACCTCCCAAGACGGAGGGAGGAGTTAACAGGACTAATGGGGATTTAGATAACGGGGGATTTCAGCTTGTGTTTTGCATGTCTTGGATGTGTACCTGTATTTAACCAGCGAGCTGGGCAGAATTCTTCCTCTTTGCCTTCTGCCAATCTCTGCACCATGATGAGACAAGATAGAAGAGTTGTTCATTAAAGACTCTGCTTTTGTGACACAAAACCGCCTCGTTATTTCCAGCTCTTCTACACTGTGACTAGTATTACTCATTATTATTATTATTATTATTATTATTATTATTTATTATTCTACACTTATTGCATGGTTTTAGTCTTTAATTTTTCTTTAGTTTATCTCTTTATCTTATCATGTTTTAATGTTGTAGCATTGCACCGAGACGAATTCCTAGTTTGTGTACTACATGAACAATGGCAATAAATCTGATTCTGATTCTGATTCTGATTCTGAAAATCAATCTGTAAATTACCTTATTTTTCTCTCTCTCAGTCATTCTTCATTCATTCTGGTCTCTTATTGATAACCACTGTCGGGAGTAACGCATTACAAAGTCAAAAAGTACAATGTAACAAATTTACAATGTAACAAATTTATAAAGTGACACGTTACAGTAACGCCACTACTTTTGCAGTAATGTGCTGTGTAACAAAATTACTGTTTAAAAATTCAATAATGCGTTCCAGTTACTGAAATTCAGTAGTGGATCGTGTATTTTACAACTAGGCCTTCAATAGTGATAAGATAAGATAAGATAAGATAAGCCTTTATTAGTCCCACAACGGGGAAATTCCAGGATTGCAACAGCACAGGGATAGCAACACTCAGAGCAACAATCAGAAGGCAAGAAAAAAAAAAAAAAAAAAAAACAAGCAAGAGCAGCTAATATACATATGTACATATTACTATAAAATATATATATACACACACACACACAGACACACAGTGCAGAGCATTGTAGCTGGATGGAATAAATATATGAATATATGAACACACAGTGCAGAGCATTGTAGCTACATGGAATAAATATGTAAATATATAAATACCCACAGTACGGAGCATTGCAGCTAGGTGGAATAAATATGCAAGTATATAAACACACACAGTGCGGAGCAATGTAGCTAGATGGAATAATATGTAGATATATAAAAACACAGTGCGGAGCATTGTAGCTAGATGGAATAAATATATAGATATATAAATATAAACACACCCAGTGCAGAGCATTGTAGCTAGATGGAATAAATATGTAAATATATAAACACACACAGTGCAGAGCATTGTTGCTAGGTGGGATGAAACAGCATAACCGTCTATTTAGTTATCCTACATGGTATGATTATGTGCCCATACATATTCTCACCCAATCTACCCGATTTAAGTGCCATTCATACCAAACACCATAAAAATAGCCTATAGGGCCATCCACACAAAGCATGTTAAAGGTAACTTTAACTATAAAATTATAGTTTTAAAAATCTTTATCTTTTCATTGTAGAGCTCTGTTTCCTTGCACACTTGTTCGTTGAGCTGCAGATTCACTCTTGTTTCCCCAAAGGTTTAAAAGTATTGTAAAGTCAGGGCTGTGTTGGGGCGGGGGTGGGGATTCTCTCGGCATGCTTTGACAGCGGAGGATTCAAAGGGTGTTATCATTCGTGTGTTCTAAAGTGTTATTGCTGTGTCATTATAACTGTGTTACAATGACAGTCATTGTGGCTGCGTTATAATGACACAGCAGTGTTATAAGAAGAGTCAGAGCAGTGACTGATCATGTGTTTGTGTCACCCTCAGTGAGCCGGGGATCTGTGTGAATGACCTCCCCTCCTGTCTGTGTTGAGGAAGTGTGTATAAATAAAGCCTGTTCTCATCACAATCATCTCTCCTTTCTTGTGTGAACCCTCACAACATCACACTGGTGTCAGAAGTGGGACGATGGAGCAGATGGAAGCCAGGATCAGAGCAGAGATTCAGCAGCTGGAGTGCGTCATCGCTTAGCTGGGAATGGACAACAGAGCTGGTACACGACCCCCAGAGTTGCTCACCAGGATGAATGGTGCAGCGGACACGACGGGACCAGCGTACCCCACCTTCTGCCTTTCTCAAGGCAGGACGGGCTAAGCAGAGCAGATCAGCCCTGCTCCCCGCCCTTTTCAGGGCAGGATGGGGCGGCGATCGACCAAGAGGCGACCATCCCACCCATCCGGCAGCAGGCCAAAGTTCCGCTTTAACGGTGAAACCCTGCTGGACGACTACCTGGTCCAGGTTGAGCTGGCGGCCCAGTCGAATGGCTGGTCACCTGAAGAGACTGCCGTGCAGGTCGCGCTGGCCCTGGATGGAAGGGCTCTCCGCACGCTGTCCGATCTCCAGCCCGAGGAACGTCGCAGCTGGCCAGCGCTGCAAGAAGCGCTCCGGAGGCGGTTTGGGAGAGCGGCCAATGCTGAGCACGCCGAGGAACAGCCCGGCCAACCACCGGCGAGGCAGCCAAGAGAGCCTGGGAGCCTACGCAGCAGACATACAGCTGCTGACATGATGTAGCTAGCCAGATTTCGAGCCAGAGGTAGTGGAGAAGCTCGCCCTCCGGAACTTCATCCGGGGGCTTCGCCCGGCCCAGCTCCAGAGCCACATTCAGATTCACACCGCGAGCATCTGGGAGACGGCTGTGGCAGAAGCAGAGCGGGTGGAACCACTAATGGATTGTGCAGCGGATGCATTGGCACCAAGACAGAGAGCCTTCCAGGCCATGGCTGGGAGCGAGGAGGAGGAGGGGGAGCTGCGCCGGACCACAGCGGTGCAGCCACGGAGAAGGCAGCCACGGCGGCGCGAGGAAGGGTGTTTCCACTGCGGGGAGCCAGGACACATCGCGCGGTACTGCCCAGCACCCACCCCACAACAAACCGGCTCCTCGCCAATGTTAAACTAGAGCAAGGTGGCATGGACGGGGACCTGCTGCCTCCCACAGACATTTTCCCCGATGAACTATTGGCATCAAAAACTGGGGATTCTAAATTGTCCTTAGGTATGACTGTGAGAGTGAATAGTTGTCTGTCTCTCTGTGTTGGCCCTGCGATGGACTGGCGATCTGTCCAGGGTGTACCCTGCCTCTCGCCCAAAAGATGCTCGGATAGGCTCCAGCCCCCCCGCGACCCGAAAAGGATTAAGCAGAAGAAGATGGATGGATGGATGGATGGATGGAACTGTCACCACGTGTGGGCCGAATTGGACACTCGCCAGGAATGTACCTACAGTGCAGCCTGGACAACACGCCGATCTGGGCCCTGATCGACACCGGTTCTACCATCTCCCTGGTCCGACCCGGAGTGTTGCCATGTACGGACGAGGCAGAACCACAGGGGTGGGAACCCACCGGGCGCTGCGTCACCACAGCTACCAGTGAGCGCGCCAGACTGGGAGGGTTGAGAGTTCTTGTGGTGGGGGTGGCTGGCCGGAACACAAACCACCTGTTCTGGCTGGCTGACATTCAAGACCCCTGCATTATTGGACTTGATCTGCTTGCAGCATGGAGCACAAAAATTGACACCACCGGATTGTCCCTCCTGCTGGGTGCTCGGACCATCACGCTCTGCAGCGGGGCCCAGAGGAGGAACCCGGAGGCCTGTGTGATTGAGGGACGCCAGGGCGGACTGAACCGGGCGGGTCACCGCAAGTACTGAACACAACGGCGCCACCAGCATGAGCAGAGGGAGCGTGACCACCGATAAAGACAGCAAGGGGGAAGGCCACAGCGAAACAGGTCAATGTGTCAGCAGAAACGCAGCAGGTGGTCGAGGAATTGTTCCAGCAAAGCTGCAGCAGACTGGAATCGGGACAGTGATGCCAGCTGCAGGAGCTGTTGGAGTGCTACATGGACGTCTTCGCTGCGAAGGATGAGGTTTGCACCTGAACCACCTTGGTGCAGCACGGGATCGACATCGGTGAGACCAGGCCGATCCGGCTCCGCCCCCGCCGTCTGCCTTTTTCAAGGCGGGCAGCAGCAGAACATAAAGTACAGGAAATGCTGGAGCCAGATATTATTGAGCCCTCCAGTAGCCCCTGGGCGGCGCCAGTGGTGCTGGTTAGGAAGAAGGACGGTTCGTGGCAGTTCTGTGTGGATTACCGACACCTGAATGACGTCACCCGCAAGGATTCCTACCCCCTGCCCCACATCGATGGCGCGCTGGATCACATCGCCGGCTCCAGCTGGTTCAGCTCACTGGACCTCCGCAGCGGCTATTGGCAGTTAGAGCTGTCACCTGAGGCCCGCCAGAAAACAGCCTTCTCCGTCGGGCAGGGACTGTATCAGTTCAAGGTGATGCCGTATGGACTTTGCAACGCCCCGGCCACCTTTGAACGTCTGATGGAGCGAGTGTTGGCTCACATGCCCCGGAGCCGCTGCATTGTTTATCTGGACGACCTGCTGGTTCACGCAGCTGATTTTGATGGCACCTTGTCCAACCTCCAGGAAGTATTGGATGCCATCCGACAGGCCGGGCTGCAGCTACACCAGCGGAAAAGCCACCTATTTCGGCAGGAGACCACCTTCCTGGGCCATGTCATCAGCGCAGCAGCAGTGGCCACTGATCCAGAGAAAGTGGCAGCGGTGAAAACCTGGCCAGTGCCACGGGATGTGGGAGAGCTACGGAGTTTTCTCAGACTGGCTTCCTATTATAGGAGATTTGTGAAGGACTTCGCCACCATCGCCAGCCTGCTGCATCAGCTGACACAGAAGGGCCGTGCGTTTCAGTGGAGTGTGAGCTGTGCTGCTGCTTTTTCCCAGCTTCGCTCAGCGCTCATCGGAGCCCCCATCCTGCAGTATCCCAAACCGAACCGCCCTTTCATGGTGGACATGGATACCAGCAACCAGGGCATCGGGGCGGTGTTATCCCAGGAGGGAGAACACGGAAAGCAGGCAGTTGCTTTTTTCAGCCGCACTCTCAGCAGAGCTGAAAGGAATTATTGCATCACTCGCAGGGAGCTGTTGGCTGTCATCCAGGGGCTTCGCCATTTTCGCCCATATGTGTACGGGGGGAGGTTCCAGCTCAGGACGAACTATGCTTCCCTGACCTGGCTGCTGAACTTCAAAGAGCTAGATGGACAGTTGGCAAGATGGCTGGAGGCACTGCAGGATTATGATTTTCTGACTGTGCATCGCGCAGCTGCCTCCATGCCAACGCTGGCGCACTGTTTCGGCGTCCCTGTGCTGCGAAGGACTGTCGGCACTGCCAGCGGGCAGAGGATCGAGACCAAGCCGTCCCACGGGCTGCTGCTCTCTGGACCGCTGTGAGCAGGAATAACACAGCGACGCACAGCTCTTGCTCGGATAATGATAGATAGATAGATAGATACATACTTTATTTCAAACAAAAAAGTAAAAAAGAAACCCAAAACAAATGACAAGTGCAATAAAGTAACAGTATACAGTGCTCGAAAGGGAGAAGGAAGAAGTGAACACTTATTAATTCCAACTCCTCTTTTCCATAAATACAACCCATGTGAAATACCTACAAATTACCACATTTAAGACCCCAAGTAAACAATTAACTATATTTTGTACATATCAACATTAACACCCATCCATCCCAACATACATACAGTCCATACTTCAAACCCAGCCCCAAACAACACAGATATACACAGTGCTGTCCCACCCACCATTCCATAGTGTCCCAGAGTGAGCATGGTGAATCATACATATAAATACTACCCTTCTAACATATATTCTTTCAGCAAATAATGTTTATACCTATATTTGAATTGATTTCTGTTTGTACATAGTTTCAGTTCCAGCTCCAGACTGTTTCACAAATCCACCCCACAGACAGATATGCACATACTTTTCTTAGTTGTTCGTATCTTAGGTTTTGTAAAGTTTAAGTCTCCTCTCAAATTATAATCATTGTCTCTTTTTTTGAATATTTTTTGTATATTAGTTGGGAGTTGATTATTAATTGCCCTGTACATTACTTGTGCTGTCTTAAATTTAACTAAATCCATGAACTTTATGACATGTGACTTTAAAAACAACAAATTGGTATGGTCTCTATATCCTACATTATTTATTATCCTTATAGCTTTTTTTGTAATGTGCATATTGGCTGTAGGTTGGTCTTGAAGGTGTTTCCCCAGACTTCTACACAGTAGTTAAGATAAGGTAGAAACAGTTAATTGTACAGTAAGAACAATGATTTATAGTCCAAGATGTGTCTTGTCTTCCCCAGTATGCCTATACATTTTGCCAGTTTGGCCCGGATGTGACTGATGTGAGGTTTCCAGCAGATTTTATTGTCTAGCGTCACCCCCAGAAACTTATTTTCCTGTACTGTTTCTATTCTGGTATCATCTATCGTTACCATTATTTCATGATTTATTTTATAATTTCCAAACAACATAATCTTTGTTTTTGTTTAGATTTAGAGATAATTTATTTTTGTTGAACCACTGCGTTAACCTTTTCATTTCAGTTGAGACACCTCCAAAACCTGCTGCAAATTCTCACCAGTGCAAAGGATATTTGTGTCATCCGCAAACAAAATAAATTTCAGAATTTTTGATACTTGGCATATGTCATTTATATACAAGATAAAGAGTTTGGGTCCCAGAACTGACCCCTGGGGCACACTACAAGTGATGTTCATGAAGGGTGATTTGTGCTCACCAATTTGTACAAATTGTTGTCTATTACTTAAATAACTTTCCACCCAACTCAGTCCGACCCCTCTTATCCCATATCTTTCCAATTTCCTCAGTAGAATTCTGTGATCAATGGTGTCAAAAGCTTTCTTTAAATCTATAAATACTCCTACAGCAAACTTTTTTTTTATCTATACAACTAGTAATTTCTTCAATAAGTTCAATCAGTGCCAAAGATGTAGATTTATCTGCTCTAAAACCATACTGGCTATCTGTAAGGAGGTTGTGTTTTTCAATGAAATCATCCAGTCTCTTAGTGAAGATTTTTTCAAGTATTTTGGAGAATTGTGAGAGTAAAGAGACTGGCCTGTAATTTGTGAAATAATGACCGTCTCCTGTTTTGTATAGTGGTATTACTTTTGCTATTTTCATTTTGTTTGGAAATGTACCAGTTTGAAATGATAGGTTACAGATGTGGGTGAGTGGTTTAACAATTCCTTCAATTACTTTTTTCGCTATTGTCATGTCAGTTTCATTCCAGTCAGTTGATTTTTTGTTCTTAAATTTACTCACAGTCTCGATAATTTCCTTTTCAGTAACTGCACTCAAAAAGATTGTGATTGGATTTCTCTCTTCTATTTCATTTACAGAACCACTGTTGTTTGTTTCTGGTGTCACTATTGATTTTGCGAATTCAGGACCAACGTTTACAAAAGATTTATTGAAACTACTAACCACATCATCCATATTATTTATCAAATTGTCATTTTCAGTAAAATATTCTGGATAATTAGCATTCTTAGGTCGGTTACTAATAATCCCATTGAGTACTTTCCATATTCTTCTTAAGTTATTTTTATTATCCTCTAATATTCTGTTGTAGTATTCTTTCTTACAAGTCCTCATTATATTAGTAAGCTTGTTTTTATATCTTTTATATTTGATCTCACCCTCTACCATTCTGCACTTAATGAATTGTTTATATAATGTATTCTTTGTCATGGCGGCCTCTGGGCCGTCATTAGTGTCATTAGCCCCAGCTGCGCACAGACCAACAGGTGTTAATCAACGGCTGTTAAAAGCCAGTGTCACTGACAGCCCGGGACGGAGTCGTCTGTCTTCCTCAACGGAGAATGAACCTGCACTCCGCTCTCTGGTCTCGTCAAGAATATCTCTTGTCTCGTCTGGAACTTTGTCTGTCTCGTCAAGAACTTTGTTTGTCTCATCAGGAACTTTGTCTGTCTCGTCTGGAACCTCGTTTGTCTCGTCTGGAACCTCGTTTGTCTCGTCAAGAGCTTCACTTGCTGCATCCAGGAACTCTTCCCAGCGTCAAGCAAGTAAGCGCACCATTTGCTACTCAACGCCAAACCTTTACCCCTGTGCACAGGTGGACCACCTTGGCGGCGGACCTGCGTCCCCAGCTGACGGGGTAACGCCATCACGTCTTCATAGCGGCTCGCTACCACCACGCCTACCGGTACGTCTTGCTCCTCAATTGCCAGAACTATTATTGTATCAATTACAGGAGTATTGGCCAACGTTATCGGTGGAATCACTGTCATCAGCATCAGCTGTGTCGTCATTGCCACTGTGTGTGGAGTCTCTAACCTCGTCTTTGTCTGCATCATCATCTGTGTCATCGTCATCCCGGTCTGTGGAGTCACAGCCGGCGTCATCGTTAGGATCATCGTCATCCCGGTCTGTGGAGTCACAGCCGGTGTCATCGTCAGGGCTGTCGTTGTCACAGCCGGCGTCATCGTCAGGGCTGTCATTGTCACAGTCGGTGTCATCGTCAGGACTGTCATTGTCACAGCCACGGGTGGTAACCCCAGCACGGTCACGGACGCCTTCACCTCCACGCTGCCCGGCCGCTGGAACTCAGCAGAGCGAAGCCAGTGCTGCTCTCAAGTAAGCCTTGTTATCTGCAGCTCTTTGCTAGTGTGGAGCATTAGTAATTTGTCTCTGCTTATCTGTTCCAGGGTTGCCGGGTCTCCATCCAGGTCGCTCAGCTCCAGTGACCAGAACGATATCCTCGCACTCACACTCGCATTACACTCACTCACAATTAAATAAAGATTATTGTCACTATCTGCTCGTGTCAGTGTCTGTCTCCTGGGTCCCGAAACATGTCAGTACGACTCCGTCACGAAGACCCAGCGGACAGTTCACTGTCACGCCAAATCAACACTCTTAGCGCCCGGGTAGATTTATTTGCACACCAACAGACAGTAGTCTTAAATCAGTTAACTGCAATAAATGGTTGGCTGGATCGTCTGGAGGGACACCAGACGTTTCCCCCCACCGTAGACAGTTCTGCCTCTGTGGGCTTAGCATCTGGTCAAGCTAACATCTCCTCGTCTTCTCGCCTCACCCCTATTCCCACCCCTGCCCGGTTCAGCGGAAAACTCGGGGAAGCTCGTGGATTCATATTACAGTGTGAGTCAGTTTTTCTTCGTGTTCCGGGGGACTTTACTCTTGATTCTAGCTGGATTGGCTACATTATAAATTTGTTAGCAGGAAGGGCTTTGGACTGGGCGTATTCCATTATGGCGAAACCAAGCTATTCCCTGCTCACTTACCAGGAATTTGTGAATGAATTTTTGTCTGTATTTGATCATACGGATAGAGGTGAGGTGTTGACAGAACGATTGCTGAGCTTACAACAGGGAAAGAGATCAGCTGCTGATTACGCCATTGACTTCCGGGTCCTGGCTGCAGAGATTGGGTGGGGGGAGCCATCATTATGTGGTATCTTTCTACGTAGTCTTAATGATGAGTTGAAGGATGAGTTAGCGACACGGGACAAACCGGATAATTTACGGGATTTGATTGCCCTAGCAGTTAGTCTTGATAGTAGATTAAGGGAGCGGGCGGCTGAACGGCGTTCTACTACCCGTTCGGTTAAACCCCACCCTCGCCTCCCCAACTCTCCTCCTCTCGCTCTATCTGCGTCAGAGGAACTTCCGGTTCAGCAAGCTATAATCAGTGGTCGGTCTAAAGTGTCAGCAGCAGAGAAACAATGCCGCAGGGATCAGGGCCTTTGTTTCTACTGTGGGAAGGAGTCACATAGGGTTTTTGAATGTCCCAATAAGTTAAAAAGGGAGGGCCCGTGGATCAGAGTAGGGGGATTCACGGGCAATAACTCTAAATAGCCCCTTACTTGTTGTCGATTACCTCTTAGGCTCATCCATTTACATACAGAACACTCCACATTGGCGTTAGTAGATTCTGGAGCTGAGCAAAATTTTATTTCTAGAGACCTGGCAACCCGGATGGGTCTTAGCTGTCAGACTCTAGATCCCCCTGTCAAACTGATCACCTTGTCTAAAGCGTCGTTGACTACTATTGCTCATCAGACGGTTCCTGTGTCAGTTATTGTATCAGGAGATCACAGGGAGGAAATTCAGTTTTTTGTTCTGCCTGTTTCTTCTTCGCCCGTTATTCTGGGGTACCCCTGGCTGCGCCTACATAACCCCACTATTGATTGGCAAGCTGGGAGAATAACGGCATGGAGTACGTTCTGCCTCAGTGCCTGCCTTCAATCGGCGGCATGCGCCCCATCCGTCAAGGTGCCTCTGCCTGATTCATCGCCACCGGACTTGTCCAAGGTGCCAGAGGTCTATCACGATTTGGGGCTAGTATTTTGCAAGTCTCGGGCATTGTCCTTACCCCCTCATCGCCCTTATGACTGCGCGATCAACCTTAAGGCTGGGGCCCCTCTACCTGCTAGCCGCCTGTACAGCCTGTCAGCCCTGGAGCGCGAGGCTATGGACACATATATTAAGGAGTCCTTGGCTTCTGGTATCATCCGCCCGTCGTCTTCGGCAGTAGATGCTGGATTTTTTTTTGTTGAAAAGAAAGACGGTTCTCTACGCCCCTGCATCGATTTCCGGGGATTGAATGAAATAACTGTGAAAGACAATTATACCCTGCCTTTGAACACTGCTTTTGACTCCCTCCAGGGGGCGTCCTGGTTTACTAAATTGGACCTTAGGAATGCCTATCATCTTGTGCGCATAAGGGAAGGAGATGAGTGGAAGACGGCTTTTCGGACCCCCAGCGGACATTTTGAGTACCTGGTAATGCCGTTTGGGTTAACTAACGCTCCAGCCGTGTTCCAACGTCTGATAAATGATGTACTACGGGATTTCCTGAACTCGTTTGTTTTTGTTTGTCTTGACGATATTCTCATTTTCTCCCGCACACTAGAGGAGCATCGAGTGCATGTGCGCAGGGTACTGCAGCGCCTCCTGGAGAATCAACTGTCCGTGAAGGCTGGAAAATGTGAGTTCCACACTGATCAAACCTCCTTCCTTGGGTTTATTTTAGCTCGGAACCAGGTGCTCCCTGACCTGGCCAAGGTCAAGGCAGTTGTGGATTGGCCTGCACCCACCTCCAGAAAGCAGCTTCAGGGGTTCCTGGGGTTTGCTAATTTCTATAGGAGGTTCGTGCCTAATTTTGGCAATATTGCTCGTCCCCTGTCTGCTCTTACCTCCCCTAAGATCCCGTTTTGTTGGAGTAAGGAGGCAGCTGAAGCATTTGAAAGACTCAAGAGGGAGTTCGCCTCGGCCCAAGTCCTTACTCAGGTGGATCCAAAGCTGCAGTGCTTGGTGGAGGTGGACGCTTCTGATTCAGGAGTTGGAGCGGTACTCTCCCAACGGTCTCCCGAGGACGGTAAGATTCGCCCTTGTGCTTATTTCTCTCACCATCTCACTTCTGCAGAGAGGAATTACTGCATCGGAGACAGGGAGTTACTGGCAGTAAAACTCGCCTTGGAGGACCAGGAGACCCCTATCCTGCCGCCTTCCTGCGTCGTGGGCGCCCTGTCCTGGGGAATCTGCAAGACGGTTCGCCAGGCTCAGAAGACAGAGCCGGACCCCGGGGGGGGGCCCCCGGGCCGCTTGTTTGTTCCACGCGCTATCCGGGGCAAGGTGATTGAGTGGGGTCACGCTTCCAAATGGGCCTGTCATCCTGGAGTGGGTCGGACCGTGGATCTCCTTCAAAGGACCTTCTGGTGGCCAGGGTTACGGAAGGACGTTGTTAATCACATCCGGGCCTGCGCTCAGTGCGCCACCAGGAGGACTACCCAATGTAATATCCAGGTGGCCAACCGGCATAGGAGACCCGCCCCGGACTTTAAGGTGGGTCAGAAGGTCTGGTTGTCAACCCAGAATATTTGTGTACCGGCCGAGGAACGGAAGCTCACGAAGCGCTTCATTGGCCCTTACACTATTAATCGTATTATTAACCCTGTGTCTGTGCGCTTGTCTCTCCCCTCTTCGATGCGTATCTGCCCCGTTTTTCATGTCTCCCAGGTCAAACCATACGTCTTGGACCCCCTGTGTCCTGTTCCAGCGGTTCCCGCGCCCCCGAGGATGATCGATGGCCATCCGGCCTGGGGGGTGACTGCTGTCCTTGATGTCCGCAGGCGGGGTCATGGTCTTCAGTATTTGGTGGACTGGGAGGGCTTTGGACCGGAGGATCGCTCTTGGATTCGCCCAGCGTTGATCTTGGATAAACAGCTGATTCGCGATTTTCATCGGGCGAATCCAGGTAGGATTGGGCAGATGCCTGGAGGCACTGCTAGAGGGGGGAGTACTGTCATGGCGGCCTCTGGGCCGTCATTAGTGTCATTAGCTCCAGCTGCGCACAGACCAACAGGTGTGAATCAACAGCTGTTAAAAGCTAATTTTGCTGACAGCCCGGGACGGAGTCGTCTGTCTTCCTCAACGGAGAATGAACCTGCACTCCGCTCTCTGGTCTCGTCAAGAATATCTCTTGTCTCGTCTGGAACTTTGTCTGTCTCGTCAAGAACTTTGTCTGTCTCGTCAGGAACTTTGTCTGTCTCGTCTGGAACCTCGTTTGTCTCGTCTGGAACCTCGTTTGTCTCGTCAAGAGCTTCACTTGCTGCATCCAGGAACTCTTCCCAGCGTCAAGCAAGTAAGCGCACCATTTGCTACTCAACGCCAAACCTTTACCCCTGTGCACAGGTGGACCACCTTGGCGGCGGACCTGCGTCCCCAGCTGACGGGGTAACGCCATCACGTCTTCGTAGCGGCTCGCTACCACCACGCCTACCGGTACGTCTTGCTCCTCAATTGCCAGAACTATTATTGTATCAATTACAGGAGTATTGGCCAATGTTATCGGTGGAATCACTGTCATCAGCATCAGCTGTGTCGTCATTGCCACTGTGTGTGGAGTCACTAACCTCGTCTTTGTCTGCATCATCATCTGTGTCATCGTCATCCCGGTCTGTGGAGTCACAGCCGGCGTCATCGTTAGGATCATCGTCATCCCGGTCTGTGGAGTCACAGCCGGTGTCATCGTCAGGGCTGTCGTTGTCACAGCCGGCGTCATCGTCAGGGCTGTCATTGTCACAGTCGGTGTCATCGTCAGAACTGTCATTGTCACAGCCACGGGTGGTAACCCCAGCACGGTCACGGACGCCTTCACCTCCACGCTGCCCGGCCGCTGGAACTCAGCAGAGCGAAGCCAGTGCTGCTCTCAAGTAAGCCTTGTTATCTGCAGCTCTTTGCAAGTGTGGAGCATTAGTAATTTGTCTCTGCTTATTTGTTCCAGGGTTGCCGGGTCTCCGTCCAGGTCGCTCAGCTCCAGTGACCAGAACGATATCCTCGCACTCACACTCGCATTACACTCACTCACAATTAAATAAAGATTATTGTCACTATCTGCTCGTGTCAGTGTCTGTCTCCTGGGTCCCGAAACATGTCATTCTTCTTTTTACATGCATTTATTAACTCCTTGGTGACCCAAGGAATATTTTTGTTTTGTTGTCTGTAACTATATTGTTTTATAGGACAGTTTTTATTGTACAATGATTGAAATATTTGTAAAAATTTATCATATTGTAGAGAATGCGTTCAAGAATGAGGCTGAGTTTATTTCTCAGAGTCAACTTTATTGAGTGAACACATGGTCTATCAATCTCTAGGCAGGAAAAGAGATTGAGCAATCAAATACCACATTCTTATACTCTGCTGGAGCCACAACCCTCGGTCACATGTTACTTAAGCAAACATATAATTACATGGCACATAGTCTCAGTCACAATGCACTCTTTCATGTCTCACTATTGTCTCTTATCCCTCGATGGTCCAGGAATCTTCCTGGGACGTCCTCTCCGAGACAAAGGCCAAAACTCACACCTACTCGTCATCTCCTGTAGATCTCTGCAGGTCCAGACCTCTTTTGTCCCACCAGACATGGAGTCCTCAATACACATACAGTCATACATTTGTGGGGAGATATGAACTCAATATCTGCGCCACAATATGCTTCATTTATATCATTTTCATCACAAACTATCTTCCAGTCTTGTATTAATAATTCCTTTGCCAGTAAATACATAGATTCTTCAGTTCTTATTCTTTTATATTTAATATTTTTGGTATACTTTTTCTTCCTATAATCACATTGATAGACAACAAAAATTGGCAGGTGGTCACTGATATCATTCAATAAAAGCCCACTCATATTATTTTCCATAATGTTTGTGAATATGTTATCTATTAGTGTGGCACTGTGTGACGTGATTCTGCTAGGTCTGGTAATTGTTGGATGTAAGCCCATACTGTACATTGTGTTGATAAATTCTTCTGTCAAACTATGTTGTTTTGAATTCATAAGATCTATATTGAAATCCCCACAGATGAACATAACTTTATGAGTTAGCTTTGCATACATTTTTTCCATCCAGTCCTTAAATAAGTCAATGTTTGATCCAGGTGTTCTATAGACACAGCTCACGACCATATTCTTCACATTGTCCAGACAGATTTCTATTGTAATACATTCAAATAAATCATCCACAGTTACTGACAAATTTTCAACAACCTTGTATTTCAAGCTCTTGTCAACATAAATTACAACTCCTCCTCCTTTTTTCACTTTTCTATTTATATAATTTAATTCGCAGCCATCCACTGTAAAGTCCACTCCTTTCTCTTCACTGAGCCACGTCTCTGATATTGCCACAATATTGAATGGCTCTTTAAACTGATGTAAATAATCTTTAATGTTATTAAAGTTAGCATAGAGACTTCTGCTGTTGAAGTGGATCATAGAAATATTGAAATCAGATGTGACCATTGTGTTAAACTGATCATCTGTATAGTAACTACAGTCATTGATGGAGCTAAATAAATTATTATCAGGGTCTATGTTATATTCTACATCCTGTGGGTTGTGATCCATATATTCAAAAACTTTCAGTAATCAGGCAGCTCTCCCCAGCGATAATGTCACAGAGGCCCTCGGCACACAGCAGCTGCAGAGCGAGCGGGACAGAGATCCGGTCATTTCCCAGGTTCGGCAGTGGCTGGACGCTGTGTCTGCACTGGACCCAGAGACCAAGGCCCTACACTCCCAGTGGACCAATCTCCACTGTCACGAGGGTGTTGTGTATTGGCAGTGGCAGACTCCAGCTGGGCAGTGTCACGCCTGGCAGCTGCTGGTTCCCCGGCAGCTCCGGTCCAACGTACTCCAGCTGGTCCACGGGGCGGTGGGGGCGGGCCACTTCGGGGTGACAAAGACTCTGCAGCGTCTTCGAGCCCGGTTCTACTGGCCCGGATGTCACCAGGATGTAGAGCTCCACGTCCATCGCTGCGACACCTGCACAGCTCAGAAGGGGCCGACTCAGCGATCCCACGCCCCTTTGCAGCAGTACCGGGTGGGAGCACCGATGGAGCGGGTAGGACATTCTGGGCCCTTTCCCGGCCACGGACCGGGGTAACCGCTACGTGCTGGTCGCAATGGATTATTTCACCAAATGGCCAGAGGCATACGGGGTCCCTGATCAGAGCGCTGCCACCACAGCATCAAAACTGGTGGACGAGGTGTTCTGCCGGTTTGGCGCACCGGAGGAGCTGCACAGCGATCAGGGTCGGAACTTTGAGGTAGAGGTCTTCGGGGAGGTCTGCAAGCGGCTGGGCATCCGGAAGACCCGGACCACCCCGATGCATCCACAGAGCAACGGCCTGGTCGAACGGTTCAACCGGACCCTCACCACCCAGCTTACTGTCCTAGTGGACCAGCGACAGCAAGACTGGGACCTGCATCTGCCCTTTGTTCTGTGGGCGTACTGGACAGCAGCACAGGAATCCACCCGGTGCACTCCTGCAGTGCAGATGTTTGGAAGTGAGCTGCGTACACCGGTGGATTTGGTACCCCCCCCCCCCCCCCCCGGAGCTGGAGGTGGAGGGCAAACCGGGGTTGGATTTTTTGTTTTGCTTGAAAGAACGTCTTCACACAGTGCACGGACTGGCTTGGGAGGCCCTGGCAGCGGCGGGGAGCCGGCAGAAGCGTCTCATCACAATCATCTCTCCTTTCCTGTGTGAACCCTTACAACGTCACAGTATTGTTGCTTGTAAGTGTCCGGCTGGTGGCTGTGCTTTGGTGTCTTGCTGCTGCCTTGGTTAAGGCCCTGTCACACCTAGAGGATTTAGGCAGTGTTTGCAAAACGTATGAAAAAATTTGAGAATACACTGGGGTACGTGAATCAGTTATGGCTCAGTATTGTCTAAGTTAAGAGCACGCTGAAGCACCCTGGTATACGGCGTTGTTCGCCGAGCTCCTCAGAAAATTAATTTTCAGCATGATGAAAATTTTCCAGCGTATTCAGCATAAGGCTGACAATGTCTCTCATTCGCGGCACAAATGGCATATTTGCAGCGTTGGTTCACAGGAAAAACACGTAGAGAGCTCTCTGCCTGCAGTGCATATGCGCACACATACACACACACACACACACACACACACACACGCACACACACACACACACACACAGAGTGAGGGAGAGAGAGCTAAACACATGAGACCTGTTGGGGGTTTTTACATTTAACTGAAGGCAAGGCAAGTTCATTTGTATAGCACATTTCATGTACAAGACAATTCAAAGTGCTTTACATGAAAGCATTAAAGCATTACAGAAAGCTGCAAAAGGAATACGTAAGAATTTAAAAGCAAACTCAACAGTAAAATAAGATAAGGTAAGATAAGATAAGCCTTTATTAGTCCCACAATGGGGAAATTCCAGGATTGCAACAGCACAGGGATAGCAACACTCAGAGCAATAATTAAGAAGATAAGAAAATAAGAGCAGTGAATATACATATGTTCACATAAATATATATACACAGTGTGGAGCATTGTAGCTAGATGCAATAAACAGCATAACCATCCACTTAGTTATCCTACATAGTATGAATATGTACCCATACATATTGTCACCCTCCATAGCGACTGATATTGTCCTAGTTGTATACTGGAGGGGACCATTTGTGTAAGTCTGTTGCATCTTTTGCATTCAATACTATTAGGTCGTCGCGTTTTTTTTGTTTTGTTTTTTTTTTTTTGCTATCTCTGCGAGCAGCCCTGCTTAGGTTATAAAGTCTGACAGCCGTAGGTAGGAAGGACCTGCGAAACCTCTCGGTCGCGCACCTAGGATGATGTAGCCTACTGCTAAATGATCTCCTCAGTGCGTTCAGTATGTCCTGCATAAGGTGGGACTCAGACTCCAGCAGAGATGACAGTTTAGCCACCATCCTTCTCTCTCCTATCTCCTCCACTGGGTCAAGGTGCTGCCCCAGGACAGAGCTAGCTTTCTTGATCAGTTTGTTCAGTCTCTTCCTATCGGCTGCTGTAATGCCACTGCCCCAGCAGACCACTCCAAACGTGATGGCTGATGCTACCACCGTGTCATAGAATGTCTTCAGGAGCACCCCTTGTACACCAAAAGACCTGAGCCTCCTCAGTAGGAACAGCCTGCGCTGTCCCTTCTTGTAGAGTGCGTCAGTATTGTGTGACCAGTCTAGTTTATTGTTCAGATGAACACCCAGGTACTTGTAGGATGTCACCATCTCAATGTCTGTTCCCTGGATGTTTACTGGTGCTGTGAGGGGTTGACCTTGCCTGCGGCAGTCCACCACCAGCTCCGTAGTTTTCCTCGCGTTGATCTGGAGGCAGTTCCGATGGCACCAGTCCACGAAGTCCTGGATAAGTCCTCTGTACTCAGCTTCATCTCCGTTGGAGATGAGGCCGACGATCGCAGAGTCATCAGAGAACTTCTGTAGATGGCAGTGTGTTGTGTTGTGTGAGAAGTCTGCAGTATAAAGGGTAGGTACATAAAGGGTGTTAAAGAGAAACAAAAGCAGGCTAAAATAGAATAAGACCGAAATAAAAGTTCCAGTGCATTGTATGAGATTAAAGTTTTACTGAAAGGCCGTGGCAAATAGGAGAGTTTTTAACCTGGATTTAAAGCAGATGAGAGTTTCAGCATCCCTGATGCTTTCTGGGAGTTTGTTCCATATGGGAAGGGCATGAAAACTAAATGCTACCTCACCATGTGTCATGGGCAGCGAGTGCACACCCCCTCCTTCCTGTTCATCTCTCCTCAGCTCATCAGCACACCTGAGTGAGAGGACACACCTGCGCCCTCTCATCAGCCAGCATTCTTAATTCAGTTCAATTCAATAAAGCTTTATTTATATAGTGCCATTTCACAACAACAGTCATCTCATAGCAATTTCAAATGTAGGGGAAACCCCCACAATTGCAGAAAGACCCCAGCAATCAGACGATGCCCTGTGAGCAAGCGCTTGGCGACGGTGGAGAGGAAAAACTCTGTTTTAATAGGAAGAAACCTCTAGCAGAACCAGACTCAGGGAGGGGCAGTCATCTGCTGCAACTGGCTGGGGGGTGAGGGGATAGAGAAGATGAAAAGAGCAGACATGTAGAGAGCAAACATTAAAGGAGTGAAGCCCAGTACATTATTGGAGGTCCCCCGGCTGTCTGAATCTATTAGCAGCATAACTAAGGGAGGGTTCAGAGACACATGATCCCTCCCTAATTGTAGGCTATATTGAAAAGGAAGGATTTAACCCTATTCTTAAAAACAGAGATCGAGTCTGACTGCCGAATCCAGATTGGTAACTGGTTCCACAGAAAAGGAGCTTGATAACTGAAGGCTCTGCTTCCCATTGTACTTTTGAAAATTCTAGGTATTACAAGTAATCCAGCATTTTGGGAGCGTAATTGTCACAAGCCAAGCCAGCTTGGCTTACCCCGGCTCGGCCTCGATCTCTCTGTGGGTTTTGGTTTTTCTGTTTATGTGCATTTTGGTGTATTATTGTAATAAGTTCCATATCCTTTGCCACTACCTGACCGGCAGCTGTTAGTCTGTGTCTGTGACCTACTTTCTCTCACGCTGCTGACAGTCTGTCGGCCCAGCCATGCCCCCTCGCTCTCCCTCTGACTCCATCAGCTGTTTTCAGTCCCGTTAATCATCCCTTCCACACCTCGCCCAGGTGTTCCCTACTTGCCACACCAGCGGCGTTTGTTCATAGGCAGCCCTTTGCTGGACAAACGTCGCTGGATCATTGCACGCATTAGATGGCTGTGCTTCGCCGTCTAACAGTCATGTCACTGAAGGGTTTTGCTCGCCGATCTACTAGAGGACCCGGACTGCTTAGGCTGTGAGTAATTCTAGCGTTTTTCTGTTCAGTTTTGCCACCACGCTGGTTGCATTTCCTTGTGCGGCACATCTGCTATGCTTTCCCCTGTACAGCCTAGCTTCACAAGTGGACTCTTTGTTAGCCCGAGCAGCCTAGCCATTTGTATGGTTTGCCCTGAACTGTGTTCAATAAATGTGTGTGTGGTAACCCCTGCACTTAAATCCTCATTTCTCCTTCTCTCCTCCATGCTAAGGATAGGGTGCATGGAGGGTTTTTGACAGTAATGCTCTGTTAGGATGATAGGGTAGTATCAGATCTTTTGAATAAAAAGGGGCCTGATTGTTAAGAGCTTTGTAAGTGAGAAGAAGGATTTTAAACTTAATTCTGAACTCTATGTGGAGCCAATGAAGGGAGGCCAGAACCGGAGAGATATGATCTCTCTTTCTTGTACCTGTTAAAACTCTTGCAGCAGCATTTTGGATCAACTGAAGACTTTTTAAAGATATTTTAGGACAACCTGATAATAAAGAGTTACAATAATCTAATCTAGAGCTAACAAAAGCATGGATCAGTTTCTCAGCATCACTCTGAGACAAGATGCTCCTAATCTTGGCAATATTATGCAAATGATAGAAGGCAGTCTTAGAAATAAATTCAATATGTGAATTGAAAAACAGATCTTGATCAAAAATAACTCCAAGGTTCCCCACAGAACTATTAAGAGAAAGAGTAACCGCATCCAAGCTAAGAGTGTGGTTTGGAAAGGTATTTCTATGGTTTTTTTGGACCAACAAGAATGACTTCAGTCTTATCTGAATTTAATAGCAGGAAATTACAAGTCATCCAAGCTTTCATTTCCTTCTGACTTGGCTAATTGATTACTATCATCTCGCTTCACTGACACGTATAATTGTGTGTCATCTGCATAACAATGAAAATGTATACAGTGCTTTCTAATAATGTTGCCTAACTGAAGCATATATAAACTAAAAAGAGTAGGGCCTAGCACAGATCCCTGTGGAACTCCATGACTAAGCTTTGAGTTGGAAAAAAACTCATTATTGACATGAACAAACTGGAGCCTATCAGGAAGTTCATTAAGTCCAACATAGTGTTCTAATCTATCAAGTAAAATATTATGGCCGATAGTATCAAAAGCTGCACTAAGGTCTAAAAGGATGAGTACAGAAACAAGTCCATTAGCAGATGCGATAAGGAGGTCATTAGTGACCTTCACTAAGGTTGTTTCAAACTCTTCAAATAAACAATTTCCCGGCAAGTGGTCAAATAATTGTGTAGCAACAACTCTTTCTAAGATTTTTGAAATGAAAGGCAGATTAGATTGGTCGATAGTTGGCTAAAACTCCTGGATCCAGCGTTGGCTTTTTGAGTAAGGGTTTAATTACTGAAGAAGGAGTCCTATCAAGCTTGGTTGACTCCCGAAGCAGCTGAGGTGTACCGGCAGGCCAAGCGGAGTGCAGCTCGGGTGGTTGCTGAAGCAAAAACCCGGGTATGGGAGGAGTTCGGTGAGGCCATGGAACAAGACTTTCGGTCGGCCTCAAAGAGATTCTGGCAAACTGTCCGGTGGCTCAGGAGGGGAAAGCAGCTCCCCGTCCACACTGTGTATGGTGCGGATGGGACACTGTTGACTTTGACTGGGAATATCGTCGGGCGTTGGAAGGAATATTTCGAGGATCTCCTCAATCCCACTGATACGCCTTCCACAGAGGAAGCAGGGTTTGGGGACGAGGGGGATGACTCGCCTATCACAGGGGCTGAGGTCGCCAAGGTGGTTAAAAATCTCCTTGGTGGCCGGGCCCCGGGGGTGGACGAGATTCGCCCTGAGTATCTCAAGGCCCTGGATGTTGTTGGGTTGTCATGGTTGACACGCCTCTGCAACATTGCGTGGAGGTCGGGGGCAGTGCCTTTGGCATGGCAAACCGGGGTGGTGGTTCCTCTCTTCAAAAAAGGGGACCGGAGGGTGTGCTCCAACTTTAGAGGGATCACACTCCTCAGCCTCCCTGGGAAGGTCTATGCCAAGGTACTGGAGAGGAGAGTCCGGCCGTTGGTCGAACCTCGGATTCAGGAGGAGCAATGTGGTTTTCGTCCTGGCCGTGGCACATCGGACCAGCTCTTTACCCTCTCGAGAATTCTTGAGGGTTCGTGGGAGTTTGCCCAACCAGTTTACATGTGTTTTGTGGACTTGGAGAAGGCATTTGACCGTGTCCCTCGTGGATTTTTGTGGAGGGTGCTTCGGGAGTATGGGGTATCGGGCTTGTTGTTACGAGATATTCGGTCTCTGTACGACCGTTGTGAGAGTTTGGTTCGTATTGCCAACACTCAGTCGGAGTCATTCCCAGTGAGAGTTGGACTCCGCCAGGGCTGCCCTTTGTCACCGATCCTGTTCATAATTTTTATGGACAGGATTTCTAGGCGCAGCCAGGGAACGGAGGGTGTCATGCTTGGTGACCACAGGATCTCATCTCTGTTGTTTGCAGATGATGTTGTCCTGCTGGCTTCATCCAGCAATGACCTACAGCTCTTGCTGGGACGGTTTTCCGCTGAGTGTGAAGCGGCTGGGATGAGAATCAGCACGTCCAAGTCCGAGTCCATGGTCCTCAGCCGGAAAAAGGTGGATTGTCCTCTCCGGGTTGGGGACAGGCTCCTGCCCCAAGTGGAGTTTAAGTATCTTGGGGTCTTGTTCACGAGTGAGGGGAAAATGGAGCGAGAGATCGACAGACAGATTGGAGCAGCATCTGCAGTGATGCGGACGTTGTACCGGTCTGTTGTGGTGAAGAGGGAGCTTAGTTCTAAGGCAAAGCTGTCGATTTACCAGTCAATCTACGTTCCTACTCTCACCTATGGTCACGAGCTTTGGGTAATGACCGAAAGAACCAGATCGCGGATACAAGCGGCTGAAATGAGCTTTCTCCGTAGGATTGCTGGACTCACCCTCAGAGACAGGGTGAGGAGCTCAGTCATCCGGGAGAGGCTCAGAGTAGAACCGCTGCTCCTCCACATTGAAAGGAGTCAGTTGAGGTGGTATGGGCATCTGATCAGGATGCCTCCTGGACACCTCCCACTTGAGGTGTTTCAGGCACGTCCCACTGGGAGGAGACCCCGGGGCAGACCCAGGACTCGGTGGAGAGACTATGTCTCCCAGCTGGTCTGGGAACGCCTTGGTATCCCTTCTGAAGAGCTGGAGCAGGTGGCTGGGGAGAGGGAAGTCTGGGCTTCTCTGCTTGAACTGCTGCCTCCGCGACCCGGACCTCCGGAAAAGCGGTAGAAGATGGATGGATGGATGGATGGATGGTTTAATTACAGCACTTTTAAAGGCCTGTGGTACATGGCCTAATGTTAATGAAGAATTGATTATTTGAAGAATAGGGCTACCAATAAATGGGAAGACTTTTTTAAATAACCTGGTAGAAATAGGGTCTAAAAGACAAGATGAAGGCTTGGATGAGGAAATTATTTTATCTAACTCTAAAAGGTCAGTTGGAGTAAACTTATCCAAACAGATATCAATTGAAGGAGTTTTTTTTTTGTTACTTATTTGTACCCGTAGGTAGACTTGGTTTGCAGTCTGGTGACAAGCCACCGGCTGCTGGTCGCTGCGTGCGCAAGCGCCCTAAACCTACATGTTTTTGGTAAGCGGGAGGAAACCGGAGAAATCCCGGAGTAAACCCGTGCAACACGGGGAGAACATGCAAACTCCACACAGCTCACTGTTGGTCGGGGGCTGGGATCGAACCCACGATCTCATGATCCCCGCAATCCCCCGTCCGAGGGTAAAACTGTGCTGCCACAGTGCTAAACCACTGCGCCACCGTGCAGCCAGTTGTGTGGCTGGAGTTGTAGCAGTTACTGTATTTAAGTTAACAGTGGGAAGAATCTGACTGATTTTATCTCTAATAGATGAAATTTTATGATTAAAAAAGTTCATAAAGTCCTGACTAGTAAGCTCTAAGGGAATGCAAGGATTGACAGAGTCCTGACTCTTTGTCAGCCTGGCTACAGTGCTGAAAAAAAACCTGGGATCATTCTTGTTCTCTTCTCTTAATGCAGAGTAATAACTTATTCTAGCTTTTCTAAGAGATTTTTTTTATAAATTAAAAGATGATTTCTCCAAGCTGAATAGATTTCATCTAAATTAGTGGAACACCATTTTCTTTCTAATTGACGAGTCTTCTGTTTTAAGCTACGAGTTTCTGTGTTGAATCAAGGGGTTAGAAATTTCTGATTGGACTTTTTCTTTTTAAGGGGCCACCATGTCTAGAGTCTGATGCAGAAAAGCTGTAACACTATCTACCGTGCTATCAATTACAGAAGGAGCAAGCTCTCCATAGCATATTTCCGTTGTGTTGACACATGGCATAGAGGAGACAATCTGCATAAATTTGGTAACAACATCATCTGAAAGACATCTGCTGTAGTAATATTTTTCTTTAGGAATCAAATAGTCAGAAATAGTAAAATCAGAAGTTAACGGACAATGGTCTGACAGTACATGGTTATGAGGAGACACTAACAGATTTTCTATTTCTATGCCATATGTCAGAACAAGGTCCAATGTGTGGTGAAGATAATGGGTAGAATTTTCTACTTTCTGAGAAAACTTCATCAAGTCTAATAATGAATTAAATGCCATATTAGGACAGTCACTATCTACATCTACATGTATATTAAAATCCCCTACTATAATTATTCTATCTGATTTCAGCACTAAATATGCAAAGAATTCGGCAAATTTGGATAAAAACTCTGAGTAGGCTGAGGGAGGACAATAAACTATGGCAAAGAAAATTGGGTTTAAACTAAAAATGCTAACATGCCCAATACTGAGGACCAGGCTCTCAAAGGAATTAAAAGGCCTATATCATGCTATTTTAAGCCTTTCAGAGTAAACTATGTGCATGTATGTGATAGTATATTACCTTTGGTACACTGGAGAATGAATTTCTTATGAAATATGAGTTATTTTCGCGAGCTACTTTTCCAACCTGGAAGTAAGATGCCTCGATCTCTGAGGCTCCGCCTCTCCTTCTTGTGGCTGCCGCCCATTTCATGACGATAATAAACTCCAACCATTTCTGACGAGTAGGCTCTTCTTTAGGAAGGCTGAACAAACTCCTAAATCTCTCACAGCCAAAGACACATTTACGCCACTTAGAAGACATTGTCTTACGTAAAAAAGCAAACAATTGTTGTCACTGAGCAGATTAGGTGCAAGAGGAACTACTTCTTCACAGCGTCAATGCTAAAGTGAAAGAGTTTTGCCGATCACCGCTCCGTTAGCTGCGCGGAGAAAGTGGGTGTGTGCATTAGCCTGGGGGCGGTGCTGGCAGCACAGGCACTTCCTGGAGTGGGCGGCTCACCCACGTTCATACGTATGAACGTGGGGACCCAATCATTATCAGGGACAGGGCGGAGCAGCAGCTCAGAGAGCAGGGTTGAGGAGGAATACTCAGAGATGCGTGAATGGAGCAAAATACCACTTGGGGGGTGTTTTTGGTGAGGAATTAACATTATAACATGCTTAAAAGCTCAAAAAAGTCGATTTTGCATGATATAGGACCTTTAAAACATGTTTTTTGCTTTACATTAACTTGTAATTTAGAATGGTAATTTGTCGCTACTCCTCCTCCACGACCAGAGGGAGTTGATTCATTTAAACCAACATAATCTTCTTGCCCTAACCAAGTTTCTGTAAGGGATATTAAATCAATCTGACGATCAATTAACAGATCATGGACTAGCAGAGACTTGGGAGTTAGAGACCTAATATTTAATAAACCACATTTAATTTTTAATTTATGAGGAGGAAGAGATGCCAAATCATTAAATTTAGAGACTTGATGTTTAATTTGAGTTTTACCAACTTTTTGTTTAATCACTTTGGGATGCTTATACCTTGTGTTTTTATTAACTTTGGAGGCAGTAGACAATGATTCTCTGATGGGGAAGACAGGGGCTAAGTTGAGGGGTGGCGGATGAAGAGGAGCTGCAGAGAGGCGTGTATTTATCAAGTTATGTTGTATTTGTCTTGGGTTATGATGTTTTGGGTAACGGGAGACAGACACAATCTCTATGGGGTTATGAATTGAAGACTGATCTAAACAGTGAGAATTATTTGGATTAATAGGATTAATATGAGAAGTGGAAGCAAAAGAGGGCTGGTTGGCAGACTCAGGTAATTTGGGGTGAGTTAACACACCAGCTTTCAGTCACTGTACTAAAAAATGCTGAATGGAATAAAACAGATTGTCCCTTAGAACACATGCATCGAGTCTATTTGGATGGATGCCATCTGTCCTCATAAATGATGGGCAGTTCCAAAACAGGTTGAAATTGTTTATAAAACCAATGTTAAAAGTAGGACATGTTGAACACAATCAGGTATTAAGGCTGAGAGTTCTGCTAAAACAATTGCAACCTCTTCTAAAAGGAGCAAGTGGCCCAGAAATAAACACACGTCTGCCACAGTTCATAAGAGTGGACAGAAGGCTCCTGAAGTCCCACAAACTGCCACCATCAGTGTGTGAATGTGTGTGTGAATGGGTGGATAGCAGGATCTGTAAAGCGCTTTGGTCATCAAGAGATGAGAATAAAAAAAATAAAAAAAAACGCTATATCAGTGAATGCCATTTATCATTTACCATTTAAGATCTCCGACGTTTCATCTGGGATGTTGTTGCATCCAACATGCACAATGACAGTTTTAGCGTGGGGGTATTCATTTAATAGGTCAGGGGTAAAAGCCTCAATGTCTAACACTTTAGCCCCAGGAAAAATTTTTGTAACACAGTACCTGCTTCTGACGTTCCTCATTATTGACTCACCAATTACCAGCGTCGTCTGGGGGGGCTTTGCCGGTGGCTTGTGAAATGGTGGATAATTTAGCCATTGTTGCTGCAGTGGCGGCGGGGTGCCGATGTGGCGGGGATGCACTCTCTTCTTTTTGGAGCTGGTATATAGTTTGGCACACCTAAGGTAGTATTGATCCGGGGCTTGCAGATTTGGGCTGCTGCTGAAGGAGGAGGGGTGATCATGGGAGGAAGATCGAAGTCCAGGTGGGGGAAATCTTCCAGGGAAAGGATATCAAATCTACTTTCCAGCAAAAGGGGAAGGGAGGAGGTGTGGCCATGTCTGGTCAATCCCCGACGTTTGCTATTTGGCCCAACCATGGTCCAGGGCGCGCATTGAGCCTGTGATGAACCACTCGGGGCTTTGGGTTTAACTCCGAGCTGAAGCTAGTGTTTGATGCTGGAGTCCTGGACAGCTGAGGTGACCGGAGCAAGGGTGGAAGTGGATGGCGATGAGCTAATTTCACCCAGGTAAGTAGCCATCTCTGTAGGCTGCGAGTCCTTTGCTGGGGCCGATGTCCGTCCAAAAAATAATAGTGTCCAGGTGGTTTTCAGCCTCCCGAATCTTGTAGAGGTTAGAGAGTCTCAATTCCAACTCAGAAACCTTCTTAGAGAGGGAAACACAGCCGACACAAGTTGGGGATGGAGCCATGGCTTTCCAGGCCAGAAGTTGCTAGCTAGCTTGCTAAAATAGGTTAGCCTAACCCAGTGAACAGCCCTGATCAGGGTCAGATTCAGCTCAAGTAGGTTCATTTTGTCTTCTTTTAATTATTTATCTTTTGTTCTTATTAAAGACAAAAATAGAATAGAAAGGAGATGAACATGTTTCGACTGTACACTGCAACCTTCGTCAGAAGGCTCCTTTCTATTCTATTTTTGTCTTTAATAAAAACAAAAGATAAATAAGGGTCTGATTCACCTGTGTACCTGTTCGGGCTGTTGTGTTTACTAAGCTAACACTAAGTAAAAAGTTAGTATCAGTAAAAGAGATAAATAAATAAAAAATTAAATTAAATTAAAACGGAGCTAATACAACAAACAAAAACAGACAAGATAACGCTTTGACAGCGTCCGGACAGGATGTGACAGTTTACAAACAGACGCCGACACATGCGCAGTACTGAGTACAGAGACTCGTGAACTTTCTTAAAGAGGCATCCTTCAGTGATTCAACGCTGGCTTGTCTGGGTATACTGCCGTTAAGACAGCAAGTGGTGTTCACACTGATGAAGTATTATTAACCTGTGAGCACTTTCTCTCTTTTTGTTCAGGTTGCTGCCATCTTGCGGGTGTGTCACTGGGACTGCGCGTGCTCTCCTGCCACATCTCCACTCACCTACAGCAAACTTCCACCCAGTCAGGCACATTGTAACGTAGTGGAATTCGACGTAAAGCAAAGTCTCTCATGAAAGGAGGCTTGAGGCAATTGCAATCAGCAAATTTCCATTTTTATTTTCAATCTTCTCAAGTAACAACTTCAGTGTACATACCCAAACTTCACACCGACACGACTCTCCATCAACAATGGTGAAAGAATCTCCTCTCTCCCACAATAAGCACCTGTTATATATTAACTGAGATAATTAGGACTAATTAGCCCCTACCATAACCCCAGGTAAAACAATAAACATTTTCATCTTCCACACATACCCACTAACATCTAAAAGTCCATAAACAATTCCCACCTATTTACAAATACATATAAATAACACAGAATAAATAATACCATAAATAATTCAATAAATAATTTAAACCCCTATTTACAAAATTCTAAATCACCCCTCTGACTCACCATCACATGCTTCCTTCCTGCTGGTGTCCTTTAAAAGGCATTCAACCCATCACAGAGTCTTTTGCCCAGACACCCTCAGGAAGCATGTTGGCAAAGGTATGTGAATTTAATCACCACTTGTTTTACCCAAATAAATATCTCACAAAAGGCACTCCACATAGTCAGAAACAGATCCCAGAATAATGTGTACATTTTAACAAACAATCACATTAACATTTACCATACTACAGATATAATATAATCACACATACAGTGGACCATAACCGTGGTGACACTCCGTCGTCACACACATACCAGGTCCATTCCCTACACCCTGTTGATTCATCTATTCCCCGCTGGAGTCTTGCCGGTGCGCCCTCAGAACCCACCTAAGTGGTAATTTGGCTTGCCCATTTCCCCTTACTCCATTCCTCTTCTCATAGCTCTCGTCTTCTCTCCACAGGCTCCTTCCTCTGGTGAGTGACTGTTTCTGTAGCTGTGCGAGGATTTTTTGCTATTTAATAAAGAACCTCAAACGTGTATTATTGTTTGATTGTCTCTTTGTTGCTGCATCTCGCACCTGGGCTGAATTACTATATCAGTCATGACAAGAACGAGCCAGCCTGAATCTCAGCTCAGCGGGTGCAGCAGCGGGACAATCAGCTCTGGATCACTTAGAGGCAACCGAGCAACAGATTACCATGATGGGCCAGCAGCTGCAAACCATGATGCGGCAATTGGACACCATCACCCGGCATTTGGCTGGGGCAGCTCCTCCGGCTCCTCCTCCTCAGCCTGCTCCCATTGTTCAACCACCGATGCGCCGTTCCACCTCCGTTCCCACACCTGACCCGTACGCAGGGGAGGTGGGGAAGTGTAAGGAATTTCTCCACCAGGTACAGATGTATTTGGAGCAGGTCAGGGGGGAGTACCCAGGGGATTTCGCAAAGATTCAATTCTTCACCCTACTGCTGCGGGACCGAGCCCTTAGTTGGGCTCGGGCCACAGCAGACAGCCCAGAGGGCCGTAACTACACATTTGAACAATTTGTGGTCACTTTTTCCCGCGTGTTCGACCACACCGAGAGTCAAGGGGACATTATGAGCTGACTTATGACTCTCCGCCAGGGCTCTCGGTCCATGACCGAGTACTCAGTGGAGTTTCGGGTCAAAGCGGCGGACTCGGGGTGGAACGAGGTTGCATTACGTAGCACATTCCTCCATGGGTTAAATGCTCACCTCCACGACAACCTGGCGGTTTATGCAGTTCCTGACACTCTCAGTGGTCTTATTGATCAGGCTGTGGGGTTTGACAACCAGTACCATGAGCACGCGAAGGGGCGACAGGCCTCCTCTCGTCTGCCTGCCAAGCGGGTGCCTGCTGCAAGGACTGACACTGGGAGGGGGGGGGGCAGTCCTCCTCCCAAGCCAATGGACCTCAGTTGGTTTCAATTAACCAACGATGAGCGTCGGCGAAGGAGGAGGACTGGCGCGTGCACATAGTCGGGACGAGTGCCCCCCTGGCAGCCAAAAGTAACCGTGGGGGGTCTGGTGGGCGGGACCAAATTAACTCCCCCAGGCAATTTCTCTATTCCGGCCCTCGTGCAATTGCCGGGGGTCGAGAGGAGGGTCATGGTGTTCATTGTTTCAGGGGCAGAGGGCAATTTCGTGTTTGCCCGGTTTGTTCGGGACCTGGGTATTCCTACACTTAAATTGCCCCATCACCAACGTATCACCACCATATCCGGCCGTGAGGTTGCGGTAGTCACCAAACACACGGTGCCGGACGCCATCCTCCTTTCCGGAAATCATTGGGAAGAACTCACGTTCCTAGTTCTCCCAGTTTACTCTTCCCCAATGATTCTAGGTTTTCCTCCAGAAGCACAGCTCCATTATTAACTGGGGGCATAATTCCATCTCCTCCTGGAGCCCATTTTGTTTGGCCAACTGTCTCTATTCAGTTGATTGTGCTCCTTCTCTCCCTGTCTCTCTCCTTCCGGTCGAGCCGCTGGACCTCAGCATCGTTCCCTGGGCTTACCACAATTTGGGGGAGGTCTTAAGTAAGTCAAGAGCACTGTCGCTTCCGCTTCACCGCTTTTATGACTGTGCTGTGGACCTCATCCCGGGGGCAAAGCAGCCGTCCAGCCAGCTCTACAGCATTTCTGGACCAGAGAGGGAGCCAATGGAGAAGTATGTTAAGGAGTCGCTGAACGCCGGCCTTATTCAGCCATCTTTGGCCCCTCTCGGGGCCGGGTTCTTCTTCGTCGGCAAGAAGGATGGCTTGTTGCACCCATGTATTGACTACTGCTAGCTCAATGCTATTAACAAATATCCTCAACAAATATCCTCTGCCCTTGATGAATTCTGCATTTGAGCTGCTTCAGCACTCACGGATGTTCACCAAATTAGACTTACACAACGCGTACCATCTGATCCGCATTCGTGAGGGGGATGAGTAGAAGACAGCATTTAAAACCCACCTGGGGCAGTTTGAGTATCTGGTGATGCCGTTGGGGTTCACCAACACCCCCGCTGTCTTCCAACAGTTGATTAACGACGTCCTCCGTGACATGCTGCATCAATTTGTGTTCGTCTATTTGGATGACATTTTGATTTTCTCCCGCTCAGCAGAGGAACACAAAGTCCACGAAAGAGCAGTCCTACAACGGCTCTTGGAGAACAAGCTCTCCATTAAGACCGAGAAGTGTGAGTTCTCCACAACATCTACCACCTTCTTGGGCTTCATAGTGGCTGAAGGGAGACTGATTGCCAACCCGGCCAAGGTGAGGACAGTGCTCGATTGGCCAACACCCCACTCCCGTAGGGAGCTTCAGCGCTTCCTCGGGTTTGTGAACTTTTATCGCAGGTTCATCCGGAACTATAGTGGGGTAGCACTGCCCTTGACTTCCGTTAAGGCCCCCTTTCAGTGGACCAAGGCAGTTGAACAGGCCTTTTCCAAATTAAAAGGCCTGTTCACTAACACACCTACCTTGGCCCAGGTCGACACACAGCTCCAGTTTGTCCTCAAGGTGGATGCATCTAATTCGGGGGTGGGCGCTGTCCTTTCGCAGCACACATCCTCTGACCAGAAGCTCCATCTGTGTGTGTGCTTCTCTTGTCGGCTTACGCCGGCCAAGGGGAATTACGACGTGGGGGACAGAGAGCTGCTCGCCATTAAATTGGTGCTGAAGGAATGGAGACATTGGTTAGAGGGGGCTATTCACCCCATTGTCTTGTGGACTGACCACAAAAACCTCAAGTATTTGCGGTCGGCCTGCCAACTTAATGCCAGGCAGGCTCGTTGGGCCCTGGTTGTTTAGCGGTTCAATTTCACCATCACTTACCGGCCTGGCTCTCGGAACACCAAACCGGATGCACTATCGCGCCAGTTTGATTCCAAGGAGATAGTGCCCCTTCCCACCCCCAATCCATTCTTTCCTATTCTTGCGTTCTCGGTGCCCTTACGTGGGATATCAAGCGGAGGGTCCATCAGGCCCAGTCTCGGGAGACTGTGCCAGCAGGGTGCCCCCAGAACCGCCTATACGTCCCCGCTGCCCTCCACAGTGACGTCATCCAGTGGGGTAGCACCAGCTGCTTCACCTGTCATCTTGGGATCACCCGCACTACAGATCTTGTTCGGTGGGTGTTCTGGTGGCCCACGCTGCGGCGGGATGTGCGGGAGTATGTACTGGCCTGCCAGACCTGTGTCTGGGGCAAGTCTGACTCTTCCCCCCTGGCTAGACTTCTCCATCCCCTTCCCATCCCCGGTCGCCCGTGGTCTCATATCGCTGTGGACTTTGTAACTGGTCTTCCCCACTTCCATGAAAAAACAGTTATTCTAATCATCGTGGACCGCTTCTCCAAGGCTGTGCACCTGGTGGCTCTTCCCAAACTCCCCTTGGCCTTGGAGATAGCCACCCTCCTGACTGATCACGTGATCCGCCTCCATGGGATTCCTGTGGACATCATGTCTGACCAGGGCCCGCAGTTTACGTCACAGGTTTGGAGGGCCTTCTGCCGCACCCTGGGGACGACAGTGAGCCTCTCCTCTGGGAATCACCCCCAGAGCAATGGCAGGCAGAACGCACCAACCAGTCCTCGGAGGCCACCCTGCAATGTGTAGCAGCTGAACATCCATCTTCCTGGAGCACACACCTGACCTGGGTGGAGTATTCTATGAACTTGGCTATCTCCACGGCAACCGGTCTCACTCCATTTCAGGCGTCACTGTGTTACATGCCTCCGCTGCTACTGATGGCCAAGAGGGAGGTCGCGGTTCCCTACGTGGGGGTTCATGCTCGCCGCCACCGGTGTCACTGGAGATCCACGTGCACCGCTCTTACCCGCTCTGTTGAGCGCAACCGCGCTATGACTGACAGACGATGGGTGCCTGCCCCCAAGTACACCATGGGGCAGCAGGTTTGGTTGGCGGCCAGTCAGGTCCTGTTGAAGACAATGTCAAAGAAGCTGTCTCCTCGCTTCTTGGGGCCCTTTCTGATCTCCAGAATCATCAACGACGCTTCAGTCCGGCTCAAGCTTCCACCGACCCTACGGATGAACCCGACCTTCCATGTGTCCCATATAAAGCCCCTCTCGGTCAGTCCTCTCTGCCCCCACCCCCAAGCCGCCTCCTCCTCCTCGGATTATCGACGGCCACCCTGCCCACATGGTCCAGCGGATCCTGAATGTTCACCGTCGAGGCCAGGGTCTCCAGTATTTGGTCGGTTGGGAGGGCTACGGCCCAGAGGAACGTTCCTGGGTTCCCACATCTCGGATCCTGGACAAAGAGAGGCTCCAGTCCTATCACCGTGTCCGTCCCAACAAACCTTATGGACCGCCAGGAGGCTCTCCTAGAAAGGAGGGCCCTGTCATGGGCAGCGAGAGTGCGCCCCTTCCTTCCCGTTCATCTCTCCTCAGTTCATCAGCACACCTGAGTGAGAGGACACACCTGCGCCCTCTCATCAGCCAGCGTCCTTAAGAAAGCATCCTTCAATGAGTCAACGCTGGCTCGTCTGGGTATACTGCCGTTAAGACAGCAAGTCATGTTCACACTGGTGAAGTATTATTAACCTGTGTGCGCTTTCTCTTTTTTTGTTCAGGTTGCTGCCATTGTGTGGGTGTGTCGCTGGGACTTGTACGCATTCTTCTGCCACATCTCCACTCACCTACAGCAAACTTCCACCCGATCAGGCACTACCAGCTCCATTCCCTACACCCTGCTGGTTCGTCTGTTCCCCGCTAGAGTCCTGCTGGTGCTCCCTCGGAACCCACCTAAGTGGTAATTTGGCTTGCCCATTTCCCCTTACTCCATTCCTCCTCTCACAGCTCTCGTCTTCTCTCCACAGGCTCCTCCCTTTGGTGAGTGACTGTTTCTGTAGCTGTGCAAGAATTTTTTGCTATTTAATAAAGAACCTCAAACGTATATTATTGTTTGATTGTCTCTTTGTTGCTGCATCTTGCACGTGGGCTGAATTACTATATCAGTCATGGCACCATGTTTGGTTCTAACTCTGGGCACAGATAGTAGGCCTGACCCTGATGATCTGAAGGTTCTGGGTGGTTCATAATGGACTAGCAGATCTGAAACATATTTTGGCCCTGAACCAGGGGTCACCAATTAAAACTGCAAAAGGTCCGATAAGTCAGTCCTCCTCCCCAGCCGAGGTCCGCACTAGGTGTGGGAATCTTTAGGCACCTCATGATTTGATTATGATTCAGAACTCCGACTTGATTCTAAAACAATTGTCAATGCGTCTTGACACATTTTTTTTTCTATTCAAGATTTTTCCCTCCCACTGTGTAACATTGTGGCCCTTTTAAAGCAAAGTATTTGCAATGACCCATGAATTTACTTCCAACATCTTTTTTTGAAAACAAATGGAAGAGAAATCTGACACATGGTGGGCAGTGGTGGCCTAATGGTTAGGGATGTGGACTGGTGAGTGGAGGTTCGTGGGTTCGATCCCTGGACCAGCAGGGATTAAATCTGGGTGGGACAGATAACATAGCAGTGTTTGTCCCACCCTCCTTAACCTCACTGTGGTGCTCTTGAGCAAGGCCCTTAACTCCAGCTGCTCCAGTGGAGCTGCTCAGTGGCCACAGGTCAGTCTGTGGTTGTACTGGGCAGCTTCCTGGTGTGAACAAGGCATCCTTGAAAAAGAGAGGTTTCCTCTCAATGGAACTACCCTGTATAAATAAAGGTTAAATAAAAAACTAAAATAAACTTGAACAAATTTAGTGTGGGTCACCCCCACAGCCTACGGACAAGCAGAGCGCTCAGCTGGGGCAATTAGCAGAACAATGAGATGTGTGTATTGAGATCAATAGGCAGCCTCTCTTTGTCTAGTTCAGGCACCAGTGTCCTGCTCTTGATATGTGTGACTCAAATGCAGGCGTTCATGGCTTCCTGCTCTGTATTGTGATGCCAATGTGCCTTTCATGTATTGTCTGTAACTGGGTATATAAGCTGACTGAAATTCACATGTTCTCTCTCTCTGACTACTGCTTCTGACTACACGCCTTGCCTGAGAGCCTGAGGGCTCGCTCTGGCACGCTTATACAGTGCTGGGGTGAGTTCTGTGATGGCGGAATGAAATAAAACCCACTTTTAAACCACAGTTCGCCCCTTATTATTTCATACCGCCACATTAGCTCAAAATGTGCTTTTAAGAACTGTCATCCTTTCATTGACATGCTTTCAGAAGACCACAGCTGTGTCCAGAAAGGCTAGTATTATTTAACTTGCTTTCACACATTATTTTATTAAGCTCATGTTTTAGCTGCTTTAAGTGCTATATTAATTTTTAAACAAAAAAATATTAAAATGAATTCTTTGTTCAATTTCAAACAAAACGTAATATAAAATTTTATAATACAGGCAAACACTAAATGCGTTTGTTGACTCCAAATAAATAGATCTAAAATTCTAAAATCTACAACTAAAATCCTAAAATGTTTTACAGGAGAACACAAAGTAAATTGTATTGCATTAAAAAAAAAGATTAATGTCTAAAAAAAAAAAAATTCAACTGTTTCAAACAAAGGCAAAAAAAATAAATAGACACAAAATATAATTTCAGGACGGAATTCCTCGACATTTTTTTTATCAACAGTAAACTCTGTAACAGCATGGATGAAGCTGTAACTCCATGGTTACAGGGAGGGGGAGGTGGAACTTTTTATCTTCAATAACATACAGAGCTTTTACAGAGTTTTTACGTGATAATCAGCGACCTCACCTCTGCATCCAAGCATGGACTACTCTCAGCTCACAACAGCGCTTCTTTTTGTGGGTACAGACCGGTCTGTCTGGGGTGGATGTCGGCCTTGTGTGTGTGTGTGGGGGGGGGGGGAAACGAGGCAGGAGTGCCCGCAGCGAACTTGATTTTGCAACCTGCTGCATACTCTCTGGAGCGGTTGGGGCCACAGAGTCTCTGCAGAGAGTGGCGTTCATAGGACAGTGAAGAGGGGAGTCTACAGCAGGAGAGCGTCTAAGGGCTCATGCCATAATCTGTCGGAAGGTTGCCGATGCAGTAGTTCAGTTCAGCTTTTTCCGCTTTTTTCCCCCACCAAAATAAAACAGTCTCCATTTTCCCCACATTGTAAGATAAGATAAGATAAGCCTTTATTAGTCCCACAACGGGGAAATTCCAGGATTGCAACAGCACAGGGATAGCAACACTCAGAGCAACAATCAGAAGGCAAGAAAAAAAAAACAAACAAGCAAGCAAGAGCAGCTAATATACATATGTACATATTACTATAAAATATATACAGTATATACACACACACAGACACACAGTGCAGAGCATTGTAGCTGGATGGAATAAATATATGAATATATAAACACACAGTGCAGAGCATTGTAGCTAGATGGAATAAATATGTAAATATATAAACACCCACAGTACGGAGCATTGCAGCTAGGTGGAATAAATATGTAAGTATATAAACACACACAGTGCGGAGCAATGTAGCTAGATGGAATAATATGTAGATATATAAAAACACAGTGCGGAGCATTGTAGCTAGATGGAATAAATATATAGATATATAAATATGAACACACCCAGTGCTGAGCATTGTAGCTAGATGGAATAAATATGTAAATATATAAACACACACAGTGCAGAGCATTGTTGCTAGATGGGATGAAACAGCATAACCCTCTACTTAGTTATCCTACATGGTATGATTATGTGCCCATACATATTCTCACCCTCCATAGCGAGTATAGTATCAAAAGGCTTCGGGGTCCGGACGGAGGACTCTTGGGGTCCGGCTCTGGACCGGTGTCCGCCAGTTGGTGACCCCTGCCCTAAACCATTCAGAGCTTTATAAACCAACAGCAGTATTTTGAAATCTATTCTTTGACAGACAGGAAGCCAGTATAAGATT
This sequence comes from Pholidichthys leucotaenia, assembly GCA_020510985.1. Lineage (NCBI taxonomy): Eukaryota > Metazoa > Chordata > Actinopteri > Cichliformes > Pholidichthyidae > Pholidichthys > Pholidichthys leucotaenia. Next base: position 176,889,250 of record CM035848.1, read on the forward strand.
TGAGAACTGGAGGTATATGATCCACTTTCTTCGTCTTAGTGAGGAATGGAGCTGCAGCGTTCTGAACTGCAGCTGTCTGATGGTCTTTTTAGGGAGACCTGTGAGAACAGCATTACAGTAGTCCAGTTTAGTGAAGATAAATGCATGGACAAGTTTACCTAGATCCTGCTGAGACATCAGACCTCTAATCCTCGCTATGTTCTTTAAGTTATAATAGGCTGATTTCACTACTGTCTTAATGTGGCTGTTAAAATTCAGGTCTGAGTCCAGAACCACACCCAGATTTCTGGCTTGGCTGTTGGTTTTTAGCATCATTGATTGAAGCTGAGTATTAACTTTGAGTCTTTCTTCTTTGGCTCCAAAAACTATTATTTCGGTTTTGTCTTTGTTTAATTGAAGAAAGTTCTGGCACATCCACTCTTTAATCAAGTCTGAAGTCTATATGATCATTTGTCCTGTGTTGTTCTGATAGATATGCCAAAATGTCAGGACACTGGAGGAGGATTCAATCAGCTGATCGCCTGAAGCGCAAAGCGCAGCTGTTTACTTTGCTGTTGGCTGCACCTCCCAGCAAAAGCACACTCCATGTATATCTTGGTTTTATTTATTTCACTTTATTGAAAATAAACTTTTTATCACCATCAGTTTGTGTGCCTTTGAGCCAGGTTGTGACAACTGTTATCTGATGTTCCTGACGTGTCATGTCAGCTGTTTTAGGCACGACTGACCTGACAGATTTGACAGCTCTGCCAGGTTAGTCACGCCCCTTGCCGTGGTGTTTGGAGAGGAGAATCATCTCAGCTGAACAAAGATGATCTCTCCCAAAACTAGGATTCATGGATCGGGAGGCAACGGCAGTTTGGCATGACTACGCTATGCAGAAGTTAGACTATTGTTGCGCATAAGTTGTGAATGTTGGCAACACACTAAGCATTAGTTGGTTTAAGTTACTATTACTTAATTATATGTCCAAGTCATTATGGATACGCGATGCATACGGCCAAAAGTGAAAATTTCGGCATATCCCAGTGTTTTAGACCAATTTTTATACATTTGGCGAACGCTGCCTAAATCGTCATGGTGTGACAGACAGCTCAAGTTTGCAAACGCTGTCTGACTCCAAGTATCTACTCGATCAGTTGTAAGCAACAGACATTCCCAGCAAGATAATTTGCAGCACTCCTTGGAGGCTTTAATCCAAGGATACTGCTTGTTGTTAATATGGAAGGGACGGACAACTCCTTTCCCAGGCTGAGACGGGCCTGCTAGCTTCAGGGTTGGCTGACCTCTCTTCACAATGACCAGCTTTTCTTGAAAAGTCCATCTGGAAAATTGAATTTTTAAAATATCAGCGACCAAATCATTTTCCTCTCCCCTGTCAGCCATTGTGGGTGGAAAAATCATCTATTATATTTAAACAGATACAGTATATTGTAGCTGCTTAAGCAAGTCCTTGCACTGGCATTTTGCTAGCTAGGATCCTCTGCATTGACGGTGGAGTCGTCTAACCATCCAATCAAAAGACGTGAAAATGCCGAAGTTCTCGGATGCCTTCTATGCGTACCCCTGGATATACAGAAGACATCTGATTGGTTAAAGCAACAGGATAAGTTTAACAGTTAATTTACTGCAGCCTTATGACGAAGCTTGAGGACGAAGCAGCCTTCTGATGAAGGCTGCAGTGAACAGTTGAAACATGTAAAGAAGGTAAAAACATCTCCTTTCTATTTTTGTCTTTAATAAGAACAAAAGGTAAATAAATAGTTAATTTAACCTACAGAGCCGCACTGTTAATTCCTGAAGGCCCAAGGCAGATTTGCTTGACCCTGGCAACACAGATGGCTGAAATATGATTGGACAAATAAAACCTCTAACATGCATTACACTACTGGAAGGAGTGCAACTAAGAGAAAAGCTACAGAATGAAGAGAATAGACTACTGGAAATAATTTAATACATCCTCATGGAACAAATATGTTGTAAAGGTTGTAAATGTAACTCTGATAGTGTTAAGGCCAGCAGAGAAGGCTATAACTCTATATAGTTGTGTGCTCTCTAATAAAGTCTGGCCCTAGCCCGCCTGACGTCAGACCACACAGGGTGGGTACGGCAAGCCCTAAGGGCCAAGTACACACACACACCACACAACATTCCCCTCCCCCTTACAAAAGTGCAAAACATATACACACAATTCAGACCCACCCCAATTTAGGACCCGAATCATGCACTAAGAAAACAGGGAACAGTGAACTATAACAGCCTACCACATTCACACACAAAAAACTAAAAACCATCGTGTTTTGTACTAAATACACAAAATAATCCCCAAATAACACACATTCATTCACATGCACACCATATAACATATTTACATTAAACTGATTCAAGTTAATAATAATAATAATAATGCATCAGTTTTATATAGCGCTTTATCATATATACTCAAAGACGCTTTACAAATAGGTACATTATTCATTCACTCCAGACAGACAATGGTAGTGGCGAGCTACTTCTGCAGCCACAGCTGCCCTGGGGCAGGCTGACGGAAACGTGGCAGCCAAAAGTTACACCATTGTCCGCTGGCAGCCAGAGGTAAAACCGGCTCGGAGGCCCAGCGCAGCTCCACAGCATGCACGCCCCTGGCAGCCATGTGCCCCCAGGGTCAAAGCTGACTTCCCCAGCGAGAATGTCTGTTCTCCTAACTGACTGCTTCACTCATCTGGACCTGCAATGCTGCTGTCCGGCACACAGTCCCTCCATGCCTGTCGGTCCGCCCCCGACTGCCTTCACCATCGCTGCAGCTGTCACCGCTGTAGCCTCAAACATCCCGGCCCCCTGTGGCCGAACTCCGGGGGAAACCGAAGCTCGCTCGTCGGTGTCGCTCATCGATCCAGGCACTTCGCCACTTTGCCCAGCACCCCCGTCCAAGGCGCTCTGCTGTGCTGCCTCTGCGCCCGGCTGTTGCTGCTCTCTCCCAGGGCTCCCAGTGTCACTCTCCTCTGCGTCATCCATCGACCCATGCGCTTCGCCCCTGCACCCAGCACCCTCGTCCAAGGCACTCCGTTGTGCTGCCCCTGCACTCGGCTGTCGCTGCTGCTTCCCAGGGTTTTCAGCCTGCTCACTCCCGCTCTCCCACTGCCCGGACTCCAGCCGCAGGGAAGACCCAGTTGAGTCCAGTTGTTGCTCTCCCTCTTTGCTGTCGCTGCTCACCGTGCCATCAACATCACCAGCACTTCAGTCGCACATCTTGCTGAGCTCCTCGGCTGGCTCGCCATCATCGGTAACCAGGGGCTCTGGTCCACCCTGGATACCAAGCTGGTAGCTTGTAGCTCAGTTTTGGCAAGCATCTAGCGTCATGGCTAACCATCCCATTGCCACAGACTGAGCCTTTAGCTCCTCTGAGCTAACTAGCTTAGCTCCTCTTGGCGCCAACAGTCTCGCTACCCACAGCCCCAGCTTCTTGTCCTTTGGATGTTCGGCAAAATCTCCAGCGAGCCACCCGACAGTATCCGCATAATGCGCCGTCTCTCCCAACATGCCAAGAATTCTCTGACTCTCTGCGCCAAGACGACAGACCAGCAGCGCCCGTCCTCAAACTCCGTCGAGTCTACCCAAGCCCAGCCCAGCGATGTATCCCCCAAGCATCGCTATCCAGTCTGGCCACAGGATCGCTGGCTCTCTGGGACACTCCAGTAATGTGTAGAGGTGAAGGTAGCCCACAAACCTCCATGATTTTTCTCTTGTCGCCAAAATGTTATGTCTGGAATCAGAGTCGGAGTTGTTCTTATGCCATGCAGCAAACTGACTCTTTATTAGAGAACACACAACTATATACAGTCTGGCCATAGCCCGCCTGACGTCACACCACACAGGGCGGGTACTGCAAGTCCTAAGGGCCAAGCACACACACACACACACACACACCACACAACAGGTTGGAAGCTAAAGTGCCAGTTGAAGCCTACTGCAGTCTTCAGAAGCACTTGAAAATAACAACAAAGCTCCTACAAAGCTAATGTTAAGTAACGGCTAGCTATATTAACGACACTGTGTTGGTTGATCTACACTATCTGAACAGCCACTGCTGGATGTTAAGTGGAAATACCCTTGTCACAATAGCCACGGCTGGATTTCAAGCACAGGTATGCATCTGGACAGCTTGTGACCCAGCAAGAATTAAACCTGATTGTCAGATACGTCGTTACAGACTGAAGACATGATAATAGTCACTTGCCATCAGACAGTTGAGACTATGATCCACTGAACTTGCTACCTGGATTAAGATTATTCAAAAATGGATTTTGATCTCCAAAAGGAATTTGAGGGACTGGATCATGTCTCTGTCACAGCAGACATTTGGACTGTGGATAATGGACATTTTCTTTGGATCACTGCACGTCAGATTAAATCCACATCATAAAGGTAAGATAAACATGGACAGCTTCATGCAGTGTTGCCAACTCTCACTCCAAAATGAGGAAATTACTGGCAATATCATGTTGATTTTCTTCATATTCTTCCCACAATAAGAGCTCTCAAGCCAGGATAAAGCAGACTGAACATGTTCTAAAAGCTCTGTCTGAAACAGTCTGTTTTCAGCCTGACATTAATAAGCCCATAATGTAATCCATTAATTAAATTATCTTGGTATGTGTGTAAGATGATTTAAGTATGCATTTACAAGTAACATGAAAGTTACTTTTCCAAGTAACTAGTTACTTTAATCATGCAGTAATTGGTAAAGTAACAGTTACTTTTGAAAAGAAGTAACTAGTAACTATAATAAATTACTATTTTTTAGTAATTTGCTCAGCACTGTTGATAACCATTAAGAACCAAGGTAGTATGTTTGCTCTAGCAACATGAAAAATATATTCAAATATATTTTCTCTGTGAAGCTGAAGGTGCCGCACATCTTCAAGGGCTGCTGAGGTTTCTCAATTCTTTGGAGGCAAATTCTGTCTGTGAAAGAGCCAAAATGACATCAGCTCTGCAGCTTTTCTGGGAGCTTGAGCAATAACAAAACATGAAAGATTCATGCCTAAACAGCTGTGAATGAAAGGCTGAATTGAAAGCTCCCGTCTCTGTGTGTAATGTCATGGATGACTTCAAATTAGGGACATGATGAGGCTTTAATAATTTTCAGAAATGATCATCTCGTTTAAACTTGTGTTTTCCAAATCTCTTTCTCATATCTTTAGTGGTGTCTTATGGCAATTGTAAAGACTTTTCTTTTCCTTGAAGCAGGACTCTTTTCAGCCTAAAAGTTCTCAACTTTGATTTGAAGGAGGTGGATTGTTGAAAATAGAAGTAACATCAATAACTAAGTAATGTAAGTATTTGTTAACGCCTGTAAATCTTCAGGTGTTTTGTATGGATGAAAAATTATAATCTGAACAACAGTCTTTACTATATTTCAACACAGTATTTCCTGCTATAAGATAAACTTAAAAAACCTGTTTTTCTCTATTTTGGCTTATTCTGGTAAAGGCAAAATGAGTTAATGTCACAACACTGCATCCATCTTGGTGTCTGTACATCCACCAATCTTCCACCCAATTGTTGCTTCTCTGAGGCAATTGTCTGGATGCTCACCAAATTCACACACAATGATCTTCAGGCAGCTCTGGGACAGATTTACTAAGGTAGTGCAAATTCGTGAGTGTGCAAATTAGACAGAGCACCTCAGGAAGTGGCCAATTTTTGCCAGTGCTCTACTATCAGCACGCAAAATTATGAACACAGACGTAGACACTTCATTTCAATAATGCCCACCCATCCACCAAAAGCACCACAAAATTGCACAGAGGCACAGCAGATGAAGAAGCGAGTCATTAACAGAGGCACAGCCAGTTTGGAGGAGCATAATATAGTTTTTCTTAAGCTTTTTTAAGCTTTTGTTTAAGCGCAAACCCCAATAAAATAGTTTATATTTGTTCATCATACATCAAAGTTTTGATTTTCATTTCACATGGCAGACTCCCTTGTTTAATATTTATAAATTAAGGACCGCTGATGAATAAATTATTGACCAACGTGTTTATTTTATTAACACAAGAACTATCAAGATGATCTGATGGAGACTCTGGGGTTTTATTATGTAGATAACTTTGTTTTTGTTTTTTTTTATTTAAGTTTTTGTAAAGGGTAAACAGGTCGTTACAGCAATGCAGTGTTTACATTTTCATCACATGTTCCCTTATTTTCTGATATCTGACAACATTGGAAGATTAATTCTTACAACACCCCTTTTTTTTTTTTTTAAAGTGAAAGAAAAAGTGAAATTAAAGAGAAAAAAAAACAAGAAACAAATAACAAAAAAAACAAACAAACCAGTAAAAAACAAACAAAAAGAAAAAGTAAGTAAATAAAGATAAAAGAGCATCTGAGTAGCGTTGGAACAAAGATTGAAATGGTATTTGTCAAAGATTAGATCTAATGGAAGACACATATGCTTCCAGGGTTGCCAAAAGTTCATGAACACATCCATGTCCTGTCTCAGTGCGAATGTCAACTTTTCCATTGAGTAAATGTCTTGGATCACGTTAATCCAATCTTCAGGTGTAGGACAGTCCTTCAACATCCATTTTTTAGTTAGAGCTTTTTTGCTTGCCAATATTAAAACATTGAATAAGTATTTTTCTCCTCGTCTTTCCAGTGAGTCCGGTAGTAAACCCAAATACAAAGTTACAAAAGAAAAGGGAACTGTAATTTTGAATATTTTCCCCAATATTGTCTGTACCTTGGTCCAATATTGGTGGATAACTGGGCATGACCAAAACACATGAAAATGATTTGCAGTCTTTTCACCACACAAGCGCCAACAGTTCAATCCCTTATGGGTAAATTTGTTTTGTGCAGGTGTTCTGAAAAATCTTGCCAAGTTTTTCCATCCAAATTCTCTCCACTGCAGGGATGAGGTACTTTTCCATTGCTGTTTATTTAGCTTTTCCCATATTTCCAGTTGTAAAGTGAAATTCCCCTCTTTTTCCCATCTCTCTTTTATATATGATGTGTTGTCTCCTTTTAAGTCTTGAAGACCTTGGTATATTTTAGAAATGTATCTGATCCCTGGGATCCCTTTATATGCCATTAAGAAGACCTTCAGAACACCTGACTGGGCCCTTTCCAAAACCTCCTTTTTAAGTATATTGTTTATGTGGTGTCTAAGCTGGAAGAACCTGTAAAGGTCTTGATTTATTAGGCCTTGTTTTTTCAAATCTTCAAAACTTCTTAAGATTTGCCCTTTAAAAAAATCGTAATATTTTATCAGCCCTTTCTCCTTCCACTTTTTAAATCTGGTGTCTGTTTTATTAGGAGTAAAGTCCTGATCATAGGCGATCCATTGCAGAAGTCGATAGGGCTCTTTAGTTTGATTCTCTCTGACTATCTTAAACCAAATTTTTAGCGGGGTCTCTATCCACGGGTTAGTGTTATTCAAAAGCTTAGGTAAGACATTGTTCCCTATTATCGCCTGTAGGGGGATGTCACTTGTTATTTGGCATTCGATCTCCTTCCATTGTGCAGTGTAGACTGGGTTACATATCTCTACTAAAGTTTTAATTTGTGCGGCTTTAAAGTAGTCCCTGATATTTGGCAGCGCGAGCCCACCTTTGTCTTTGTTTAGCTGTAGGGTTCTATATCTGATTCTAGGTCTCTTGCCCTGCCATATGAATCTTGAGATCCTTCTGTCCAGCTCCTGCCATGTTTTTTTGGGAGGTTCTACCGGTATTGTTTGGAAAAAGTATAGAAGACATGGAAGTATATTCATTTTGACTGCTTCAATTCTTTGTGCAGTACCCAAGAATGGTATCATATTCCATCTTGCTAGGTCAGATTTTATTTTTGTCACCAGTGGATCATAGTTTAGTGATATAATTTTGTTGAGTTGTTTCGGGATATTGACCCCCAGATATTTCATAGATTCCGACTCCCAGTTAGTTTTGAGTTTGCTTAGTGAATAATGATTTGGGTCATAGTTGAATGTTAAAACTTGGGTTTTATGCATATTTAATTTGTACCCCGATAAATCTCCATACTCTGAAAAAACTGAGGTTAGTTCTGGTAAAGAAGTGTCCGGCTGCCCTAGGTATATTAAAATGTCATCAGCAAAGAGTGCTATTTTATGTTCCTTCTGACCAAGTGTAATACCTTGAATTTTTTGGTTTTGTCTTATCCATTGGCTCAGAGGTTCTATGAAGATTGCAAAGAGCAGTGGAGACAGGGGGCAGCCCTGACGACATCCTCTTTCCAGTTCAAAAGATGATGATAAATTACCGTTAATCCTTATTTTAGCTGTTGGTTTTTTATATAATGCCTGTATAGTTCTAATGAAGTTGTTATGAAAATTGAAACTGGATAAGATTCTATATAGAAAAGACCAGTCAACCGAATCGAATGCTTTTTCAGCATCTAATCCCAATATGACTGCATTTAAGTTATATTTTTTTATATGATGAATTATGTGTAAAGTGCGTCGAATGTTGTCTTGTGTCTGTCTTTGTCTTATAAAACCTGTTTGGTCTAAATGAATTAGGTCTGTCAGTATATTTTCTAACCTTTTGGCAAGGATAATGGTAAAAAGCTTATAGTCCTGATTTAGTACACTGATTGGTCTGTAGTTGGAGCACTCTAGTTTATCCTTTTCAGGTTTAGGTATAACTGCAATGACCCCTTCTCTCCAGGAGGGGGGGATTTCCCCTGTGTGGAGGACATAATTAAATGTTTTCAGGAGGAGAAGAGATAGTTGCTGTTTAAAGGTTTTGTACCACTCTGCTGTATAGCCATCAGCTCCTGGGGATTTGTTAGCTTTAAGTTTCATAATTGCTTTTTCCAATTCTTTAGGATGTATTTCTGACAGTAGTGTTTTATTTTGTGACTCCGTAAGTTGGGGAAGGTTTAATGTGTTTAGGAATGCCTCGGATGCGTTTTTATGTTTTTTGTGGGAGTATAAGTTCTTATAGTAATTCTCGAAGCTTTTAAGAATATCCTGAATTCTGAATTTTATTTCCTTTGATACTGGGTCTCTGATTTTGTAGATTGCTCTTTCTGTTTGATGTTTCCTCAATTTATAGGCTAGCAATTTTGCCGATTTACTGCCTGCTTCATAGTATTTTTGTTTCAGAAATGTAAGTTTCTTCTGGATTTCTATTGTGTAGATCTCATTTATTTGGTTTTTAATTTCCTTAATCTTGAGCGAGTCAGTAGAATGAGTGTTGCCTTTGTGTTCTTTTTCTAGGTTCCTAAGTTCTGACTCTAATGTGGATAGTTTTTCTTGTCTTAGTTTCTTTTGGGTTGCCAGTTTTGCAATAATCTTTCCTCTTATTACAGCTTTACATGCATCCCACAGTATTAAAGGGGATACTTCTCCATTATCGTTATCTTCCAAATATCTGAGAATATCTGATTCCAATTCATCTTTCAATGGTCCTTTCAGGACATTTGAATTTAACCTCCAAGAAAATGTATTATTTGTGTATTTTTGGATATTTAAGTCCATGTAGATCGGACTGTGGTCGGAGAGATCCATCAGTCCTATTTTACATGTTTTTACTCTTCCAATGTCTCTATTAAACATAAAAAAATAGTCAATCCTTGAGTAAGATGAATGTGGAGTTGAGTAAAATGTATAGTCTTTTACACTGGGGTTGAGTTCCCTCCACACATCACAGATTCCCAATTCTTTTAGTAGCATCCGAGTCTTCCTGTTTTGGGTGTTATTTTGATGTGGGGGATTACCAGAAGCATCCCAGTATGGATTCAGTCTAAGATTGAAGTCCCCACCACATATCACTAAACCTTGAGCTTTAGTTATCATTAGGTCGAATACATTTTTATAAAATTTCCAGTTAGCCCCTGGGGGAGCATACACATTCAGCAGGGTGATATCTTCTCCCTCTAGCCGCCCAGTTACCAAACTGTATCTCCCTTCTTTATCTTTGTGTTCTGATTTTTTTTCAAATGTAATTTTGGTTGATATCAATGTCGCTACTCCCCTCCTCCTCCCTGATTTATATGAAGATGAAGAGATCATTTTAAACCCTTGTCTACTGAGTTTATTGTGTTCCACGTCTGTTAGGTGGGTTTCTTGTAAAAGTATTATTCCTGCTTTGTCTTTTTTCATTTTGCCTAGAATCTTGGATCTTTTAACTGGATTCAGGATTCCTTTTACATTATATGAAATTATTTTGGTTACACCCTGTTTCTCCATTGTGTTGTTTTGTTTAGTATAACTGTGTGGTGGCCCTCTTTTGTGCTACTCAGAAACTGAAAGAACATTAAAAACAAGAAAAACATTAAGAACATAGTGTAAAAAACTTTAAAACAAAAAGCTGTCATAAGAACTTCCTGAGCTGAGGTCTTTTTAAAGACCCTGTAAGAGCCTTGATGGAGTGAAGGCTCTGAGGGAAATTCCTCAAACTCTGTTACGTGTTGAGGGTCCTCTCTTACCACTGAAAGTAGTCCCATGCTTTTAACGTGAGTTTCAGAACCCAATCCAAACTTGTAATGATTTTTTTTTTTCCTTTTATGCCTAAACCCTGTGAAATTGTGTGCACCCTCCCACCGCCATCACATCAAACATTCACGCAAAAACAGTATTTGTTAGTATGAGGAGAACATGTGGATTATTGTCACATTTCTATTTTAACAAGTTTTTTTTTTTTTTTTTTTTTTATTACAAAGACTTATTTGTTTCAAATAATATGATTGTTCCATGAAATGTTTTACCACATGCTGAATATGCATCTCCTTTAATGTTTGTTACCTTGTATGAGGGGGGTTGGATGTGCGGATTGATTCAAGAGAAAAGAAAAAAAAAAAAAAAAAAAAAAAAGGTCGCTATTCCAACCTGAAAACGGATAGTTTATCCGCGACGCTCTGGTGCTGGGTTTCCCGCTGCTGGTCCGTGGATTTTGAAGGTCTTTGTGTTGTCCATGTTTGCGCTTTGATCTTCTCACTCGGGTCTGCTGCGGGTTTAAATACCGTTACCGGGAGGCCTCTTTTCGCCATGTCAGCTGTTGCTTCTTCCGCCGAATTATAGAGACACGTTTCATCGTCGTAGAAGACCCTTAACTTCGCAGGAAATGGTGTCTGAAAGCGCAATTTCTTCTCTCTTAACACCTTTTTCGCGTCATTGTATTCCCTGCGCTTTTTAAGGACCTCCGGGGCGTAATCGTGTTCCACGTAGACTTTTCTCTCCTGGTGCATAAATCCTTTTTTCTGCCAGGCCAGTCTTACAACCTCTTGTTTTATTTTGAAATTGGAAAATCTTACCAACACCGAACGTGGGGGCGCTTCCGCCGCCGGCCTAGCGGCTAATGAACGATGTGCCTTTTCTATCTTCAAGTCGGTGGTTTGTGGAATATCCAATTTCTCTCTTAGTAAGGATTCCACGCATTCTGCCATTGAGTTAAAACCATTTTCGGTTCCTTCTATCAGACCATGAATTCTTATGTTGTCTCTTCTTTGTTTTCCTTCTTGGTCGGTTAGCTTAGCCTCTATAGCTGCTTGTCTTTTGCGTAGGTCTAGCACAGAATCTTCGAGCACTTTTATTCGATCCTCTGTTTCCAAGATTCGGTTCTCGGCCTGGTCCACTCTGCTGTTTGTCCTTTTCAATTCTTCTCTGAATTCCCGAAATTCGGCCGTAACATCTCGGCGAAATCGTCGTAGCTCCTCAAATAGTGATTTCAGGCTAACCCTTTTGTTAGCTATCACCAGTTCCTCGTCTTCTGAACGGAGATCTTCCAGTTCGGATTCTCCGGCCGATACGTGTCCTGGCCTGGAGAATTTCAGTTTCTTCTGTTTTCCTTTAGACATGATGATTTTGTCTTTTGATTTTCACTCCTCCAAAAATCCGTTAAGTTTGATTTTCAAGGTGTTATCCTGGATTGGGTCTGAGAACTTCAGTGTTAAGCTGCAGTCGCCATGGCGTCCAGACCGGAAGTCTCGTAGATAACTTTGTTTTAACAAAATTTACAGGTCTCTCAGTCCATGACTTTTCATAAATACTAGGGATGAGCTGATCCGATCCGCCATATCGGTATCGGTTTCAATCCAGGTAAAATGGCTGGTTCAGAATTGCTAAGAAATAAAAGTAATTTGCCAATCCGATACATTAACAATATTAAAATGAAGGCGCAATCATGTTGTCAGCCGCGCTGTGCAGCTTTTGTAAACAAAAGCAACATGTCAAATCACTGGAGCCTGTCTGTGGGACTCGTCTCAATATGTTGCTGTGTGGTATCAGCTTTTACAATTTTACACCACCAACTTGATAAAATACTTGCAAAAGTATCACAGTAAAGGAGTATGCTGAATTCTGTCAAGAACCGAGCAGAAGCAAGTTTGTCATGCAGCAGCAGCTGCTGTTTTACTGCTGGAATGTGCTAGAAGTGAAACTAAAAGAACGAAATTGAAAGTGAAAACCAGAGGAGCAGAAATGAAGACACAACATGGGTTTACCTTTAGATGGACAGTTACAGCTGATGAGAGGTAGGTGACAGAAACATAAATAGCAAATTATAACCGGTGAATTGGAAGCAGGACTAACAAGGCAACATGAAATGAAACAGGGATGACTTCAAAATAAGAGCAAACCTAAAAACTATGGACAGAGAATAAACTACTAAATAAACTGAGGACCAGGAGAATACTTATGATAATAATAATAACGGATGACAAAAATACAACTTAAAGGTTAGATCCTTATTTCAGATCTACAGCATGTTTTTACCTCATGCACAGTGGCACTTTGAATTTCATCTGAATGTTTATTTAAATACTCAGCTTTAAAGTTTTGCAATAAACTTGCACTTAAAACTTCAGAATGCATGTTTACATGGTTCTGACCAGTGAAATGCTGCCAATGTCACAAAGTTTAAAATTTAAAAAGGCAGCAGCGTTGCTGAACTGAGTCACATTGTAATATATTCTTTGACTTTTAAATTTTTGTTTTTATATGTGTGCAAAATGCAGCCAGTCATTACCAAAGTATGTCCTGTATGTCATGATCTGGTCTGCTCGTCATTCCCAGCTGCACACGCACCTGGTCCTCATTACGCCTGGCCTATATCTACCACGCTGCCTGTCACGGCGGTGCGGAGATGTCTCTCAGTGCTCCTGACGAGCTCATTGCCAATTCCTCCTGTCTACCGAAGTTCCAGCCAAAGCCTGCTTCATCGTTGCCAGAGAATCCCTCCAGCTGGCCACGTAAGCTCACCAATTCCTACTCACCTCTGTCTTCAGATCCCCTGTGCACAGGCAGAGTCCATGGTGGCGGAATCCTCCTCCTATCCTCAAGGCGGCGGATTTCCCCGCATTCTCTCCTCACCAACTCCACTTGGACACTCACCTGCCGGAGTCGCACCACCTACAGAAGGGCACTGTCTCCCTAGCTGCAGTCACCACGCTGAACCTGAGCTGCTACCATCTGCTCCCACAGTAAGCACAGTGTAACTGTTTACCTCCAGCCATACCTTCCAGTAATCCCCTTTCTCTGTGTGTTCCTAGGGTTGCCAGGCCGTACGGTGTCCCGCTCTGTCTCTGACAGTTCCAACCTACACTCACACGCACAACACCATACTTGTTGTTAATAAACTTAATTGTATCAATTCTGAGTCCGTGTCTTGTCACTGGGTCACGTAACCATGTCAGTACATCTCCGCCAGAACAACCCAGCTGACAGTGCTTTGGTGAGCCATGTCAACAACATGGAGATCAGAATTGATCAATTAGCTTATCAGCAGCAGTCCATTCTTACCCAATTAGCCCGAGTCACAGACTGGTTAGACCAGCTAACTAGCTCCCAGGCTTTACCTTCTCTCAGCAGCTCCTCAGCTCCCGCTAGCTCTCCAGCTAACCAGCCCAGGCTAGGACCTCCGGCTCGCCTTACTCCTGTTCCTACCCCCAACTGTTTTAGTGGAAAACTTGAAGAGGCTGGGGCGTTCGTCATGCAGTGTGAGGTAGTGTTCCAGTGGGTACCTGAGGACTTTTCCTCGGACCACAGTAAGATCGGGTATGTTATCAACCTGTTGGAGGGAAGAGCGCTAGCATGGGCTTATACAGTTATGGCTAGAGCTAATTATGCTAGTCTGACCTTTTGCGTTAGTGTTTGATCACTCAGACCAAGATAGCGTTCTCACCACTCCGTTGTTGAACCTGAGACAGGGGACTAAGGCTGTGGCAGATTATGCTGTGGATTTCCGGGTAGCGGCTACTGAAGTGGGGTGGGAGGACGCTGCCCTCTGTAGCATTTTCATTAGGAGCCTTAGCCCTAGCCTTCGGGATGAGCTAGCCCCTCTAGTGAAGCCATCTGAGGTAATTTCGCTTGCCATTAGCCTAGATAATAGACTGAGAGAGCAGGCAGCTGAACGTAAGGCCTATGGTCGCTCAGGGAATCAGCTTCGCCCCACTCCTCAAGCCTCCCTATTGGCTCTACCATCTTCTGACACCTCTGTTACCTCAGAACCCATGAGTGTAGGGCAGTCCAGGTTGTCTGCGGCAGAGAAACAGCACCGCTGCGAATTGAGATTGTGCCTTTATTGCGGGAGCGAGGAGCATGAGGTCTCGTGTTGTCAGCTTCAGCCAAAAGGGGAGGTCTGTGCGTCGCAGTAGGGGAACTCACGGACTCACCTCAGCCTAATCCCCTATGCAGACTTCTTCTCCCTATCCGGTTCATACATAAACACACTGAGATTCCTACACAGGCATTAATCAGCTCTGGGGCAGAGCAGAGTTTTATCTCTAAGGACCTGGCAACCCATTTGGCGCTTCCTTGCATTTCCCTTAAGACTCCGCTACAGCTGATAGCACTGTCCAAGGCCCCCATAGCCATTGTGTCCCAGCATATTGCCCCAGTGTCCGTCATTGTGTCTGGTAACCATCGGGAGGAGCTTCAGTTTTCTGTGCTGCCAATCGCTTCCTCTCCTGTCATCCTTGGGTTCCCCTGGTTACGCCTCCATAATCCAACCATTGACTGGTGCTCAGGGAGTATCGGATCATGGAGTTTGTTTTGCCTCAGTGCCTGTCTCCAGTCAGCTGCATGCTCGACATCCTTGCTCCTGGGGGTTCCCTCCACCCCGCCCCTCGACCTGGCTGAAGTTCCCCCTGAATATCATGACATTGGAGCCGTTTTTAGTAAGGCCCAGGACCTATCTCTTCCCCCCCACCGTCCATATGACTGCGCCATAAATCTCCGCCTGGCGGCTCCACTTCTATCTAGCCGGCTATATAGCCTGTCGCCGCAGGAGCAGGCAGCTATGGAGGCCTACATCAAGGAATCTCTGAGTTCGGGCATCATCCGCCCATCCTCCTTGGCAGTGGGGGCTGGGGGGTTTTTTGTGGGCAAGAAGAATGGTTTGCTAAGACCATGCATTGATTTCAGGGAATTAAATAATATCACTATCAAGGATAAATACTCGCTCCCCTTGCTTAATTCTGCATTTGACCCTCTCCAGGGGGGCATCATGGTTCACGAAGCTGGATCTGGCAAAGCCTACCATCTGGTGTCGATCCGCGGATACGCCTGGCCTATATCTTCCACACTGCCCGTCATGGTGGTGCGGAGATGTCTCTCAGCACTCCTGATGAGCTCATCGCCAATTCCTCCTGTCTACCGAAGTTCCAGCCAAAGCCTGCTTCATCGTCGCCAGAGAATCCCTCCAGCTGGCCACGTAAGCTCACCAATTCCTATTCACCTTTGTCTTCAGATCCCCTGTGCACAGACGGAGTCCGTGGCAGTGGAATCCTCCTCCTATCCTCCCGGTGGCCGATTTCCCCCTCACTCCCTCCTCACCAACTCCACTTGAACACTCACCTGCCGGAGTCGTACCACCCACGGAAGGGCACTGTCTCCCTGGCTGCAGTCACCACGCTGAACCTGAGCCGCTACCATCTGCTCCCACAGTAAGCACAGTGTAACTGTTTACCTCCAGCCATGACTTCCAGTAATCCCCTTTCTCTGTGTGTTCCTAGGGTTGCCAGGCCGTACGGTGTCCCGCTCTGTCTCCGGCAGTTCCAGCCTACACTCACACGCACCAACACCATACTTGTTGTTAATAAACTTAATTGTATCAATTCTGAGTCCGTGTCTTGTCACTGGGTCACGTAACCATGTCACTGTGCTGTTGTTTTAAATAAGAGAGACGGTATCAGGTTTGGATTGGTATCAGCCGATACTCAAAGTCACAGTATCGGTCTTGAAAAAGTGGTATTGGCTCATCCTTAATAAATCTCATTATCTTATTATCTTATTATCTTTTCTGAAGTCTGGAAAATAATAAAATTAAACCCACACAATTTCATTTATTCCTTGGACAGCCACAGCAGAGACTGCTGTAATTGTGTTACTACGATGCTGCAATGTTGGGGGACAGATCTGTGCTCCTTTTGTCCACTCCAGGTAGGAAGGGCTGTACTATGTTATGAATACAAATTCATTGTTTCGGAAAGCTTTTTCATTTTATTTATTTGACTTTTATCTTACCAGGTAAAGTATTTTAGAGCAATTCTCACCAGGGATGTCCTGGTGTGTTATTGTATGTATGTACTTAATGTTTGCTTTTATTTTTTTTTTAATCCTACTTGTGGAGAGATTTTGGCCCGAGATGTAAAGTGCATTATAAATGAAATAAATTAGAATTATTATTATTAGGCTATATATAAACAAATGACATTTTTAAAAATCCTCTGCCAGCTGATATCTTGTTCAGCACAACACTGATCTCTGTGAGATCATTTCTGTTGATATTAATCTGTTCTGTCATGTCAAATCAAGTCATGCGCAGGGAGAAGCTTCTCTCTCTCTCTGGCCACGCGCCCTCAGTTCTCGCCAGTGTCTCGGCACTGGCGATCGCTGTCATCAGGCACAGATGAATTAAGACAAGCTTTTTGTGGACATTAAATCCTTGTGCATTTAGCAGGAGATTGACAACTGCAAACCCAAATAAATCACCTTGCGCCAGTCATTTAAAACTCCCCTCCCTCAAATTTGCAAGTTGACATGACAACTCCCACAAATACATATATAATGAGGCCAAGCACAAAATTAACATAGTCCACGCATTTCCACCGCTAACTTGGCCCTGCGCCCTTTAGTAAATATCAACAGTAGTTTTTTAATGCCAAAATGGGGTTTTGCGATGGCGCAGCACGTTAGTAAGGCTGCGTGTCCACCAAATGTGTTTTTTCAGCTCTGGGCAGCTATTTTCCATTCATTCCCTATGTAGTCCAGCGTTTACAGCACTGAGCGCCTACAGAGCTGAAACGCTCTCGGCAGTGGCCATTTTTTTGTTGCGGCGCTCAGGGCGCTCAGAGTTAAAAAAAAATCAACTTTTCAGAGACTGCAGCTGAGCTCATCAATGTCAGACCTGAAGCAGCCAATCAGAACTGCTGCGTGGGCGGGACATAGGATGCCAGTACTAGTCTGTAATCAGACTCCTGCTTTCTGTGTCATCATATTTTACATCCAGATCTGCTAGAAAACGTTTTGTGTCCATTGTTATTTAGAGACTGCTATTAAAAAATCTGTAGAAAGCCTGACAATAGGAAAAGCAGGAGTGGTGAGCTTAGAGTGACAAGCTGTTGCTGGGATACAGGGCACAGACTTTTTTTCCCCCAGAGCGCTGCGCACAAACGCTGAAAAAAAAATGCTCAGGGCAGTCGGGCAACAAAAAACGCGTTTGGTGGACACGCAGCCTTAATCTGCCTCTCTGTGTCCAAGGTCAAAGGTCACAATGTATGACTATATAGAGCAGCTTGGTGGCGCAGTGCTTAGCACTGTGGCAGCACAGTAAGAAGATCACTGGATCAATTCCACCCCTGACCATTGATGACTTTTCTGTGTGGAGTTTGCATGTTCTCCGGGTTTACTCCAGGTACTCTGGTTTCCTTCCACAGGCCAAAATCATGCAGGTTAGGTTAATTGGAGACTCTAAAGTTGCCCTAGGTGTGAGTGTGTGTGGATGGTGAAGGGATTGGCGCTGCACCATGTCTGCCTCATCCATCCAGGTGGTTGCCCTGTAATTTCCTCATTGTGTGACTAATCATATAGATATACAGTATATATGTGTGTGTGTGTGTGTGTGTGTGTGTGTGTGCACGCGCGCACACAGTGGTGTGAAAAAGTGTTTGTCCCCTTCCTGATTTCTCATTTTTCTTGTGTTTGTCACACTTAAATTTCAGATCATCAAACAAATTTGAATATTTGACAAAGGTAACACAAGTAAACACAAAATGCAGTTTTTAAATGAAGGTGTTTAAGGATAAAAAAAAAATCCAAACTGTCAGAATAATTTTGAGCTTAAATTATTCAAAGTCAAATCATCAGGCGGAAAATTGAATGTATGTACATTTATTACAAAATCACCCCATTGCCCACTATGGGGGAGAGGATACAAGGCATGACATTCAGACACACCTAGAATCTCTAAAGGATCCATTCTTCTAAGTCTGATATATATAGGTAGGAGAAAGGAGAGGGAGGATGAGGATAAGGGAAGGGACAGAACGGGACGGGACACTCCTGATAACTAAGCTTATCCAGGCGGACGTCAGACACTCTGGAGACATGGGTCATGAAGACATGAGATTCATAAAACTCACAGAATGTCCATCTACCACTAATCTGTACAGGCTGAGAAGTTCCTCTGCATTCCTGTGACCCAAAACAGGTTATGTCAAAGAGATTATAATAAATGGCTTAGATCATTCCTTACGCCTGTACTGATCCTCAGTCTGAACTCGTTGAAATTGCTCACAGAAACAGGCCAAGAATATATAAACTTATCCTATGTGGAATGCGCATATAAGCATTAAACATGGCATATGAAAGGTATGATACTTCTCAAATATAATAATATGTCATTAATATCAATAATAGTATAGATAATATGGAATTTTTCTATCATATTCCCCCCTTGATGCTTAATAAAGCATCAGGATTAAAAGAAAAATAATAAAGTGAATGAATTAATATGTGTAAGAATTTACATGCTGTTATTTTGCAAGTTAAAAACGTGTATAGAATATATCAAAAGTGAATATGTGTGATGTGACTAAAAGTAATCTCAGACAGTGTTAAATAAGAACATAAAAACAATATGAAACAGCCTTAAATTATATTGCAACCTTCAAAAACATCCTCAGGCCAAAAACATCCTTGCCCCTCTCACCATCTTCACCATCATATTAAGGACTCACACAAGAAAAAATCTGAGGTTATAAAAATCATTATGTTATAACCCGAGCGCCGGCCTTGTCCGCACTCGGGCTACGTATAGCTCGCTGCCAGCTTTGACAGCTGTGGGTTATATTCTGGCTTCACTGGGCTCTTATTGTGAAGGCGCTCGGTGGGGCTTCTGTCTGTCAAAGTCGGTCAGCTGTCTGTCATTACTGTTCGTTAGCGTTCGGCTTTATTAGGCGGGCGCTGACGGCAGTTAGATTGCAGGAGGATCGTCAGACATCGTCTAAACCTCGTTAGACATTCATCGTTCTGGTCACGCCAGGTTCGTGTGTATATTCTCTTGCTTTGCTCGTTCATATCATGCCATGTTTTAGACCGTAAGTGGCAGGGGCTAGCCTTACGGTCCCATGCTCTATGTTCAGTGTATCTTCGCCACAGTCATAGTCTTGTATGTGTGTCTTGTGTCTTGTAAATAAATCACCATCATTGCAAAACTCATCGGTGGACTCTGGCGTCTTATGGTGATCCGCGAGGATCACCGCATGACACATTACCAAGTTTATGATGAGACTTCTCCATTAAGAGAAATACTAACTTCTATGAGTATCTGAGGTATTAACATGACCATTTGCATCATTTTCATGAATACAATAATCTCCTATAATAGGGCCTACACCCCTACGGGTGATAACTAGTCAATCAAGGACCATTCTATTCTTTGTTATAATAATTGTAGTCTACAATTAAGTGTTTTAATCCCTAAGGTATTTTGTTTCCACTCTCACTCAAAGAAACAATGAACAAAACCTCACTCCTGTACTTTCCATCTGAAATTGCATTCATGCTTCATGAATGGCATCATGTGGTAGAAAAGCATCTCTTCACCCTGCCCACCTGCCCTGCCGACATGATGAGGGTACGGTCAGTTGCCAAAATGGGGTACACAGATCTGCCCAGTGTCCAGCCAGATGCGAATAAGCCCATTTGACAATGTAGATCCTTGGTATAACACTTGCTCATTTCGTTGGTCAAGCAGGGTAGCAGTACAGGGGAGAGACACACTGTAAGCCGTTGCACACTCAGACAGCATTAAACTGTTGAAAAGGGGACATCACCACTTTAACAAGAGGAGTTCCCTGATGAAATTAACCTTGCATTCACAAAGTAAGGAGTGTCATCATGTTTCCAATCAGTGGAGTGATGTGTTGTGTCAGGTGTGATTCAAAATGACATTTGCTATGTTATTTCTGTATATAGCCTTTATCTTTCCTTTTTTTTAACCAAACAGCCTGTAGTAGCTGCATTATTTTAGCAATAAAGATATTTTGCCTAACTGTTAGTGTTATTAAGAAGCAAACATTCTCTACAATGTAAAAGCAATGGAACAACTTAATGATCAATATTAAGTATTACTAGAGGATGATGAGGATGATAAGATAACAACACTGACCACACCTTTCCTTCAGATTATTTTTTCCCTTGTCACGATAAACAAACAGCCTGCTTCTCTATCAGCAGAGGTCGTTACTGGACACCAAGTCATCAGCTGACACTTGCATAGAGAAACAGACAGCCATTTGTTGTTTTCCTCTTTTTTTTTCCAAATAAGTATACAATTGTTTGCCAGAGTGGCAAACACATGCGGCAGCTTAAATTTATATGCAAAAAAACAAAAATCACACAAAATATTTAGTCATAGCAGTACACATTGTGCCCTTTTTTACTTTAGGTGTGTGGGTAAGAGTGCACATAAGTGAAGAACTGGTTCTGAACCTTTAATTATTTATCTATTTTTGTCAAGTAATACAAGATAGAATGATGAGTTCTCTGCAATACAAACAAGCACTGCTGTGTGTTTACTTCTGTGACTGAATACTGTCTATTTTTTGTTTTACTGTGTTTTGTGTTTTACATCCTAATGCTGCCACTCATTTTTGCCACTCAAGTGCTTTTAACTGCCATAAATTCTGTTCTGTGACATCATGCGTGTACCCTCTATAAGGGGACTGAGCACACAAACTGCTCAACTGCATAGAAAATGTATAGAAAATAGACACTCTCAGTGGAAAGAACACATTCTGTAGACAGGCAGCTTACAAGACCAAAAATTTGTGTGTTGTTTTACAGCTCCTCAAAATAGTTTTTTGTAAAGTCCTGCCTTCAACAATCAGTTTGCAGTCTGCTCATTAAAATGAATGAGCCTTTATTCAGTGTTTTGAGTGTGTCAATCACAAGTATAGTGGCAGTTAGAGTGTCTTTGTTTTGCTAATTTACAGAACTAGGACAATATAAATCGCTACGGAGGGTGACAATATGTTTGGGTACATATTCATACTATGTGGGGTAACGAAATAGACTGTTATGCTGTTTATTCCATCTAGCTACAATGCGCCGCACTGTGTATATATATTTATGTGTACGTATGTATATTCACTGCTCTTATTTTCTTATCTTCTAAATTATTGCTCTGAGTGTTGCTATCCCTGTGCTGTTGCAATCCTGGAATTTCCCCGTTGTGGAACTAATAAGGGCTTATCTTATCTTATCTTATATATATATATATATATATATATATATATATATATATATATATATATATATATATATATATACACTACCGTTCAAAAGTTTGGGGTCACTTAGAAATTTCCTTATTTTTGAAAGAAAAGCACTTTTTTTCAATGAAGATAACTTTAAACTAATCAGAAATACACTCTATACATTGCTAATGTGGTAAATGACTATTCTAGCTGCAAATGTCTGGTTTTTGGTGCAATATCTACATAGGTGTATAGAGGCCCATTTCCAGCAACTATCACTCCGGTGTTCTAATGGTAAAATGTGTTTGCTCATTGCATCAGAAGGCTAATGGATGATTAGAAAACCCTTGTGCAATCATGTTAGATCTGCAATGCTGTAATTGCTGCAAATGGAGGATTCTTTGACGAAAGCAAAGTTTGAAGGAAAAAATTATTATTTCAAATACAAATCATTATTTCTAACCTTGTCAATGTCTTGACTATATTTTCTATTCATTTTACAACTCATGGTGGTAAATAAGTGTGACTTTTCATGGAAAACACAAAATAATTGTCTGGATGACCCCAAACTTTTGAACGGTAGTGTATATATATATATATATATGTATATACACACACACAGTGGGGCAAAAAGTATTTAGTCAGCCACCAATTGTGCAAGTTCTCCCACTTAAAAGATGAGAGAGGTCTCCAATTTTCATCATAGGTATACCTCAACTATGAGAGACAAAATGAGAAAAAAAAAATCCAGAAAATCACATTGAAGGATTTTTAATGAATTAATTGGTAAATTCCTCGGTAAAATAAGTATTTGGTCACCTACAAACAAGCAAGATTTCTGGCTCTCACAGACCTGTAACTTCTTCTTTAAGAGGCTCTTCTGTCCTCCACTCGTTACCTGTATTAATGGCACCACAGGTGAAAAGGTTATAAAGCCATTTCTAAAGCTTTGAGACTCCAGCGAACCACAGTGAGAGCCATTATCTACAAACGGCGAAAACATGGAACAGTGATGAACCTTCCCAGGAGTGGCCAGCTGACCAAAATTACCCCAAGAGCGCAGCAACGACTCATCCAAGAGGTCCCAAAAAGACCCCACAACAACATACAAAGAACTGAAGGCCTCACTTGGCTCAGTTAAGGTCAGTGTTCATAGCCCCACCATAAGAAAGAGACTGGGCGACTTCCGGGAAGATGGCGGAGAGACATAACGCTTAAACAGAGAGCTCTCCCTAGCCGGATTAAAAATCATCGGTAAATGGCCAACTCGACATAAGCGGATCAATAAACTAAGGGATGAAAACACGAAGGAGCCGGGCACAAGGACAAAAGCAGAGTAAAATTAAAGAATTCCTCTTCAACAACGCAGGAGAAACCGCTGAACACGGGGCCCAAAAAAACGAGGTGACCGCAGCAGAGAAAATGGAAGACACAAAACTCGATACCATGAACACTGGCATCGCCAGTTTGGGTAAAGAGTTGAGAGACTTCAAACGGCAGCTACAACAGGATTTAGCGGCTCTTAAGGAGGAGCTGAAAAAAGAGATTAAGGAAGAAATTATGGGCCTCCGAAGAGAAATGGAGCGCAAGCTAGCAGAAAACATGGAGGAGCTGCGCTCCCAGCGGGCGTGTATGACAGAAGCGCAGGCCCGAATATCAGAGCTGGAAGATTGGAATAGCGAGGCAAGCGAACAGCTGCAGACCCTGACGGCACAAATGCAGAGGATGCAGGAGAAAGTAACCGACTTGGAGAGCAGGTCCAGACGGGGCAATATACGCATCTTCGGGATCCCGGAGGGCATTGAAGGCAACTCGATGACGAAATTCATGGATCAGTTCTTAAAAAAAGAGCTGGAACTGCCCAGCGAAGCGGATCTGCAGATTCAACGAGCACACAGAGCCTCGGCACAGAACCCGAACCCACGCTCTACACCCAGGTCAGTTGTGGTAAACTTTCTGAAATATGATGTAAAGGAAAGAATCCTGACACGAGCGTGGAAAAAAAAGATACGAATCGGCGACAAGCAGATATTCTTTGATCATGACTACCCGGCGGAAATTGTGCAGCAGCGGAAGAAATATGCCAACATTAAAAAAACGCTGAAAGAAAAAAAAATTTGATTCCAAACGCCGCTAACGAAGATGAGGATTCATTGGGAGAACGGCGTAAGAACCTACAACACAGCCAGAGAGGCAGCGCAGGACATGATGGAGCGGGGCCTTGAGGTGTACGTGCCGGAGGAAACGGTAGGAGCAGCGGAGGCCCTGAACGCATCACGACAGCCGGAGTGGAGGCGAGTGAACGGCAAAAGACGGGGGGAGACGTGGCGCAGCGGGCCCAGGAAAGACTACAAGGCTTTCAACTGAAAGCCTAGATTATAACAAAGATTAAGAAAGACACAGAAGAAATGAAGGCCAAGAAGACAAGGTAAAAGAGAAACAGACGGCTAGGAGAGGTTTAAGTGATATTTGTTGGACATTTCTAGACTAATGACTATTTCTTGGATAGTAAATACAGGTCTAGGGAGGGCCCTACACTCGGTGAGGACAATCCCTCCACCCACCAACAGGGACCAGTGGGCAGAAGAAAGGCCCAAAGTACGGAGGTCGAGATTTTTTAATGTGTTTTTATATAAATATGTGTTATTTTTGTTGTTAAAGGGGCTAGGAGCACAAGTTAAAAAAATGGAAAAACATGATTATGGGTAAAAATCTTAAGATAATAACACTAAACGTGAATGGTCTGAACTCACCTGTTAAAAGGGAAAGAATAATAAGAAAATTCAAGAAAGAAAAAGCCGAAATTATATTTATGCAAGAGACACATTTGAGCAAGACAGAACATGTGAAACTAAAGAGATTTGGCTATAAGAACTCCTACTACAGTTCATTTAAGGGAGGAACTAAAAGGGGGGTTATGATACTAATCTCAAATAAAATACAATTTGAATGTGAACAGGAAATCCAGGATAAAGAAGGCAGGTATGTAATAATAAAGGGTAGCATAGATGGAATGCAGAGCACATTAGTGAGCATCTATGCCCCACCAGAAAGTGACGAGGGTTTTTTTCAACATCTGTTTGATCTCCTAGCAACACACAGTGAAGGAGTCCTAATTTGTGGAGGAGACTTAAATGCTGTCATGGATCATGAAATTGATACAACAAGTGTTAAGAAGACAAAAAAACATGTAACAAAATTCATAAGAACCTCACTGGCAGAAATGGGTATGGTAGACATTTGGAGGGACCTGCACCCACTCGAAAAAGACTATACACATTATTCAGCAGTCCATAAAGTACACTCTAGAATAGATTACTTCCTTATGAATGAAGATGACAGACACAGGGTGAGAAATTGTTGGATTGGAGGGGCAGAAATATCAGATCATAATCCTATATACATGGAAATAAATTTAAACAATAGAAAACGACAAACAACATGGAAACTTAATGTAGGACTGTTAAATGATGATAAAATGAAAGAAAGAATAAAAGTAAACATAAATGAATATATCCAAGAGAATGACAATGAAGAAGTGGACCCAACAATACTATGGGATGCACTAAAAGCCGTGTTAAGAGGTAAATTAATTGTTGAAACAGGAAAAGCAAATAAGACTAAACTGGAAGCATATGAACAAAGATGTGAGAGACTGAGGGAATTAGAACATAAACATCAAAGCACAAATGACCCAAAAATATATCAAGAAATTAAAGAAGAAAAAATAAAGATAAAAGAAACACAAATGGATGAAATTGAAAGGAAAAATAGATATCTAAAGCAAAAATATTATGAAACGGGACCAAAAGCCACAAAACTGCTGGCAAAACGGTTAAGAAAACAACAAACAATGAATAATGTATATAAGATTAAAGACCCCACCACAAATAAAACCACAGTTAACCCAGAAAACATCGAAGAAATATTCCATAATTTCTACCAAGAACTATACTCGCAACCTGAAGAAACAAATACTAAAGATATTAAAAAATTTCTATGCACATTGGACTTGCCATCAATAGGAAATCAACAAAATGAAAAGCTAACAGCAGAAATAACAACACAAGAGATTAGAGATGTGATTAAGTCACTTAAAAACGGTAAATCACCAGGTAGTGATGGATACCCATCTGAGTTTTATAAACTGTTTATAGAAGAACTCACGCCACAGCTTCTAAAGTCATTTAATTGGACGTTGAACAACAACAAAATACCTCCATCATGGAACGAAGCCATTATTTCAGTCATTTTAAAGCCAGGGAAAGATAGAGAACAATGCGGAAACTATAGGCCAATCTCTTTATTAAATGTGGATTATAAAATATATACAACAATTATATGTAAACGAATAAAGACATTCTTGACGGAATTGATAGAAGATGATCAAACTGGTTTCATAGAGGGACGCCAAACACATGACAATATCGGGAGAACAATACATATAATTAATCAAATACATAAAGAAAAGAAAAGCGCAGTAATAATGAGTTTAGACGCAGAAAAAGCATTTGACAGGGTTAACTGGAAATTCCTATATAGTGTGCTGGAACGCTTTGGATTTAATGAAAAATCAGTACAATGCATAAGGACGCTGTATCAAGAACCTGTGGCAAGAATCAAGATAAACGGTAGCTTAACAGACAAAGTAAATATACAAAGATCAACTAGGCAGGGATGCTGCTTATCGCCCACCTTGTTTGCTCTGTTCATAGAGCCACTGGCTCAAGTGATACGACAAAATAAGAAATTAAAAGGTGTAACAATAAAGGGGGCGGAACACAAGATTGGGCTATTTGCAGACGATATTATAGTTTACCTTGAACAACCAGATGAATCAATAATGGAAATGATGAACTTGATAGAAAATTTTGGAAAATTATCAGGATACAAGATAAACATAACAAAAACACAAATACTGACATTCCACTATAACCCTCTAAACCAGATAACTGATAAGATCAAACTAAACTGGAAACAAAAAGAAATAAAATACCTTGGAGTGAACATACCTAAAGATCTAAGCAAAATCTATAAAGCAAACTATGATAGGTTGGAACAAGAAATAAAAAAAGATATTGATAGATGGTCAATCTTAAATATGGATCTGAATTCAAAAATTGAGACAGTCAAAATCAGCATACAACCTAGATTACTTTACCTCTTCCAGGCTATACCAACAGAGATTCCAGATGCCCAATTCTCAAAGTGGGACAGGATGATATCGAGATTTGTTTGGGGAGGTAAAAAACCAAGAGTGAAATATAAAACTCTCCAGTTACCAAAAGAGAAAGGAGGCATGGGCCTACCGAGTCTAAAGGAATATTACTACTCAGCACAAATAAGATATACCATATGTTGGTGCGACGAGGGATATGAGGCAAAATGGAAAGAAATGGAAAAGGAAATTGAGGGACTCCCAGTACAAAGCATAATAGGAGATAAAGATGCATATAAGCAAATCAAACAAATAGACCCAATCACTAAATTTACTTTAGAACTGTGGTATAAAATAGTACAAAAGTATAATATAAAGGAAGACATAAAACTATTGAAATGGGTAGCATTTGACAGTCAGTTTGAACCGGCAAAACAAGATAGGGGATACAAAAATCTGGTGAACAAGGGAATCACAGCATGGGGCAATATCGGAAAAAAAGATCTCGGGAGCTTTGTAAACATCAGGAGAAAATTTAAACTAGAAAGATCGGAATTCTTCAGATATCTGCAGATGAGAGACTATTATATGAAGAAGATTAGGCATAACCTCCAAACAGATGTGAGCGAGATTATACAATTCATTTTAAGCTCATATACAGGAAATAAAACAAGAATTATTTCAAAGCTATATCAGAAACTTATGGCAAACAATCATTCAAGTAACTATATAAAGGAGAAATGGGAGAAAGAGCTCAATTTAAACATAACAGAAGAAAGCTGGCAGGAAATATGGAAAACACAACACACGTCAACAAATTCAAGAACATGGAGGGAATTTGGATGGAAAAACCTGATTCGCTTTTTCATTACACCACAGATTCAAGGAAAGTATACAAATACCCAATCTATATGCTGGAGGGGATGTGGGGCTCAAAATGCAGACCACTCGCATATGTTTTGGAAATGCTGCAAAATCTCATCATTCTGGAAATCTATACATGTGACAATACAGAGGATATTAGGATATAATATACCAATGAACTGTAACTTGATGTACCTATGTGATCTTAAAAGAGACAATGTTATACAGGCTGAGGACAGATATCTAGTTAAAATCTTGTTGATTGCATGTAAAAAAAACAATCACAAAAAAATGGCGATCAGAAGTTCTTCCTGACCAAGAGCAATGGACTGACATTATTGAGGACATACGTATGATGGAAAAACTAACATATCGACAAAGAATGCAAGAAGGACTATGGGAAAAAAAATGGAAATGGACACACTACAAAGTGCAACAATGAGACAGATATTGAAAGAATAACCAAAGACGCTGGAAAAACCAGAAGAATTAAGAGATGGAAACTAAAAACTTGATGCTCCAACATTTGTCCCCCCCCCCTTTTTTTTTTTTCTCCTTTTTCTTTTTTACTCTAGCCCCTTTGTTTTTTTTAAATGTAGACTGTGATCTGAATGCAATATATATAATGAAAAATGAATAAAAATCTTAAGTTACAAAAAAAAAGAAAGAGACTGGGCAAAAATGGCCTGCATGGCAGAGTTCCAGTGACGAAAACCACTGCTGAGCAAAAAAACCATAAAGGCTCATCTCAGTTTTGCCAGAAAACATCTTGGAAGGTGTGTGTCCCATTACATCCGGCGTGAAAGTAGCAGAGCATTTCAGAAAAGGAACGTCATACCAACAGTAAAATATGGTGGTGGTAGTGTGATGGTCTGGGGCTGTTTTGCTGCTTCAGGACCTGGAAGACTTGGTGTGGTAAATGGAACCATGAATTCTGTCTACCAAAAAATCCTGAAGAAGAATGAAAGCAGCAGACCCTCCCAATCATACCGATATACCCCCTATGAAAAGAAAATGGGGAATCCTGCTTCAAGTGGCCCAAGAATACAGAAAACCTCACAGGGAGGTCAGCAAGGGTCACGAAATTATCAGAAGGCCCACACTCCTGTGGTCAGAAAAGATGGGAGCAGACATGGCTGGTGAATCACTGAACTAAGTGCAAAGCAATATTAAAAGTATATACCATGAAATGTAATATCTTGTGTAATCAGTAAAGCAAATGTATACTCCTTGATTAAGATGTATGTAATCAACAGAAATAATGAATGTAATCAAACTGTGTGATTGTATGTACATTTTAACTGCACAAAGGAAGGTTTATGTGGGGTCAGATTGTGAAATGTTGGAAAGGCCTATTGACTGGAAAAGCATGTGATGATGAGGAAGTGAAAGTTGGTTGGAACAGCAAGTTGAGGTATTTTGGTGATGGAAAATGATGAGATAAGCAAAGCCAGACAGCCATGAGGTTGGTGCATGAACAGCACATGGCTTTACTGGAACTGCGGGGGCAAAACATGTGCAGAATGACGTAATCGTTATATAAAAGTTAACATTAAGCCAATCACAGGAGCCAGAAAGCCTATGGTGAGATTGCGGGCCAATCACAACTGAGTGTTAAAAAGGTATAAAAACCAAGCCCAAAAGCCCCAAAATGTTCATTTTCGACGGACTCCAAGACCCCCATCATCCCACGGCAGAAGATTGAAGATAGGGAGACCGCCACAGGAAAATGGATCAACTACCATTTCATCTCTTCAGTTTTTAACAACTATAAATCTTTTGCAGCGAGAAGGGAGAAAAGGGCACTTTGGGTGAACAGAAAAGGGAAGTGAAGACACCACAGCTGGCTGCGCTCCCAGTGTACTGCCTTACATCATGGGTCCCTGCAGAGGAGAGAGAGGAAGCCGGGGCTGCAAGATTTCTCCGGCCTGAAGTCTCCGCTTCAAGGGCTCTCCTCGCCTTCCTCTTCCCGGCAGACGGCTTCGCAGACCACGGGTCCAGCTGATGGAAGAACAGGAGATGGAGTCTCGAGAGTCAGCTATCCCGCCTCACCCTCTTCTTCCTTTTTTCCCCGTGAAAGGGGAGCCTCAACGGAGAAGACCAGCTGTTAATCATCCTTTTCCCCCAATCTCACCAGCAAGGCTTTTTAGACATTTATCCACAAATTGATAGATGTTTTTACCAGGCTTCAAATTGATTCAAATTTGATTCAAAATTGATTCAAATCAATTCAAATTGATTCAAAGGGTTTCTTTTATCTTGGACTCTTTCAGAGTTTTCATATTTTCGATTGATTTTACATTTTGATTTTCTAGACTGAAAATCTTGAAATCTTGAATTTTGATGTTTTTTTGAAACTTTTGATTTTTGATCAAATGACTGATTTTACAAAATTCAACTTTTTGAATCAAGGTTTTTCAATCAGTTTTTTGGTTTGATTTTTAATTTTCATCATTTTGATTTAATTGTGGTGATTTTTGAACTTTTGTTTTTTTGAAACTTTTGATTTTTGATCAAATGACTGATTTTACAACTTTCAACTTTTTGAATCAAGGTTTTTCAATCTGTTTTTTGGTTTGATTTTTAATTTTCATCATTTTGATTTAATTGTGGTGATTTTTGAACTTTGTTTTTTGAAACTTTTGATTTTTGATCAAATGACTGATTTTACAACTTTCAACTTTTTGAATCAAGGTTTTTCAATCAGTTTTTTGGTTTGATTTTTAATTTTCATCATTTTGATTTAATTGACTGTTTCCATGAAAGTATATCCTATTTTGGCTGGGCTTTGCAGACTTTCAATAAATACTACAGCATGTTAAAAGACAGTATGGGAGTTTGTGAGATCACTGATTCAGTGCCCATCATTCCTGGTGATTTTTCAAGAAGGTATTTTTCTACAAGAGGTGTTACATTTTTATGAGTTTTTAAAGGTTACTCTTTAAGGTGTTTTTAAAATAGACCTCCTATAGATAAACTTTCCTGATCTTAAATATTTACCCAGATTTACCAAGAGCAATGCAAGACCATGAGAGGCTGTCGTTAATACCAGGGGTATATTCCAGGTGTCTGACTGGATAGGTCACTCAGTCGGAGATCTGGTATACAGGCAGTGGAGGTTCCCTGGTAGATAGTAGACAGTGTAGCTGGGTTAATTCTCAAAGTCACCAAGCACACACATACATGTGACAGAATTTCCTATGAGGAAATTTCCTCTAGGAACTGCAAGCTGGTGAACCTAACTTCAATCTTGAGGTACAAGGTCAAA
Source organism: Pholidichthys leucotaenia (assembly GCA_020510985.1). Taxonomy (NCBI): domain Eukaryota; kingdom Metazoa; phylum Chordata; class Actinopteri; order Cichliformes; family Pholidichthyidae; genus Pholidichthys; species Pholidichthys leucotaenia. Next base: position 176,920,260 of record CM035848.1, read on the forward strand.
GGGTCTTCGACACCAGTTATTAGGTTTAGGTGGCAATCACTTTTTCACACAGGGCCATGTAGGTTTGGATCTTTTCTCCTTAATAATAAACACCTTCATTTAAAAACTGCATTTTGTGTTTACTTGTGTTATCTTTGTCTAATATTTAAATTTGTTTGAAGATCTGATACATTGAAGTGTGACAAATATACAAAAAAAATGAAAAATCAGGAAGGGGGCACACACTTTTTAACACTACTGTGTGTGTGTGTGTGTGTGTGTGTGTGTGTGTGTGTGTGTGTGTGTGTGTGTGTGTGTGTGTGATTTGCACTCTGAGTAGACCTAGGCTATATACATGGATATAAAGAGAGAGAAGTAAAGGCTCTCGATATTCGGGTTCATCAGGCTGCAATGAGCTACTCTGTCATTAATTTTGATTGGTCAACTAGATGGAACCCTTTTGCAGAATGGATGTATGTGTGTTCAAGAAAAAAAATCAAACTACTTCTTAACCGGAGTGGTGGCTCAGTTGGTAGAGCATCCGCCCCACACCCGGGAGGCAGGGGTTCAAATCCCGGCCGGGTCATGCCAAAGACCATATAAAAGTGGAATTTCCTGCCGTCCAGCTTGGTGCTCAGCAATAACGGAATGGAGGAGGGAAATCTGTGGCGACGCCTTGCATGGCAGCGGCCCTCTGATTCTGCACTGGGGTGTGTGTGATTAACACAGTAGATAGGTAAAGCACAGTCTCATTCTACTGTACATGATTGGTTGTACAGTTGAATGACAATAAAGGATGATTTAATTTAATTCTGTCACTGTCTGCGCCCACACTACCGCATTGACCTTGCTGTATTGTTCTGTATATAGGATTGCTGGGTTTCATTGTTTAACTTTATTTGCACTATGGGAGGTCTGGGTCTATCTTTTGAAGCCATTTGTGCTATGGGTAGCATTACTGTACACAGACTGCTGTTGTTGTTTTTCCAGCCTAATTCCTTTTTTTATTGCACACACCACTGAAGAGAGATACAAACACCATTTCATTTCGCATGTATGTCCTGTATGTATACTAGTATTGAAAAATAAAATCTTTGAATCTTTGAATCTTGAAAATTCTACACATAATATCCCATAATGATGGACTTCCGGTCTGGACGCCATGGTGATAGCAACTTAACGCTGAAGCTCCCAGACCCAATCCAGGAAAACATCTTCAAAATCAGACTTAACGGATTTTTGGAAGAATAAAAATCAAAAGACAAAAACACCATGCCTAACCAAAAACAGAAGAAACTGACATTCCCCAGGCCAGGACGCGCAGCGGCCGCAGAATCTGAACCGGAGGACCTCCGTTCAGAAGACGAGGAGCTGAACGTAGCTAACAAGAAGGTTAGCTTGAAATCGCTATTTGATGAATTACGACGATTTCAGGCCGAATTTCATGAATTCAGAGAGGAATTAAAAAGGACGAACAGCAGAGTGGAACAGGCCGAGAACCGAATCTTGGAAGCTGAAGAAAGAATTAAAGTGCTTGAAGATTCTATGCTGGATTTACACAAAAAACAGTCAAGGCTGGAGGCTAAGCTAACCGACCAAGAAGGAAGACAGAGACGAGACAACATTAGAATTCACGGTCTGAAAGAAGGAGCTGAAGATAGTTTCAACACAATGGCGGAATGCGTGGAATCCTTACTGAGAGAGAAGTTGCATATTCCACAAACCACTGATTTGAAGATAGAAAAGGCCCATCGTACATTAGCCGCAACGCCAGCGGCAGAAGCGCCCCCACGTTCGGTGATGGTAAGATTCTCCAATTTCAAAATAAAACAAGAGGTTGTAAGACGGGCTTGGCAGAAAAAAGGATTTATGCATCAAGAGAGAAAAGTCTTCGTGGAGCACGATTACGCCCCGGAGGTACTTAAAAAGCGACGGGAATATAACAACGCCAAAAAGGCACTACGGGAACAGAATCTACGCTTTCAGACGCCATTTCCTGCGAAGTTAAGGGTCTTTTATGGTGAAGAGTCATGTCTCTATAATTCGGCGGAAGAAGCAACAATTGGCATGGCGAGAACAGGGCTCCCGGTATCGGTGTTTAAACCCGCAGCAGACCTGAGCGAGAGGATCAGAGCTCAAGCGTGGTCCACTCAGAGATCTTCAAAATCCAAGGGCCAGCAGCGGGAAACCCAGCCCCAGAGCTACAAAGACAAGCTTTCCAGTTCCAGGAAGGAATAGCGACCTTTTTGTTTTTTTTCTTTTCAGTCATTCTGCACTTCCATCCCCCCTCCTACAAGGTAACAAACATTAAAGGAGATGCAGAATCAGCATGTGGTAAAACCTTTCATGGAGCGGTTATAGCATTAGAAACAAATGTCTTCTTAATTTAAAGGGAAAAAAAAATCTTGTGAAAATAGAAATGTGACAATGACCCACATGTTCTCCCCACACTAACAAATACTGTATTAGAGTGAATGTTTGCTGTGATGGGGGTGGGAGGGTGCACACAATCTCATAGGGTATAGGCATAAAAAAAAAAAAAATCATTACAAATTCAGATTGGGATCTGAAATTCACGTTAAAAACATGGGACAACTTACAGGGGTAAGAGAGGGCCCTCAACACGTAACAGAGTTTGAGGAATTTCCCTCAGAGCCTACACTCCATCAGGGCTCTTACAGGGTCTTTAAAGAGACCCCAGCTCAGGAAGTTTTTTTGACAGTTTTTTGTTTTAAAGTTTCGTACACTATGTTCATAATGTTTTTTATGTTCTTAATGTTCTTTCAGTTTCTGAGTAGCAAAAAAGAGGGCCACCACACTGTTATACTAAATAAGAAAATACAATGGAGAAACAGGGTGTAACCAAAATAGCCTCATATAATGTAAAAGGGATCCTGGATCCAGTCAAATGATCCAAGATTCTACGCAAAATGAAAAAAGACAAAGCAGAAATAATATTTTTACAAGAAACCCACCTAACAGACGTGGAACACACTAAACTCAATAGACAAGGGTTTAAAATGATCTCTTCATCTTCATATAAGTCAGGGAGGAGGAGGGGAGTAGCGACATTGATATCAACCAAAATTACATTTGAAAAAAAATCAGAACACAAAGATAAAGAAGGGAGGTACAGTTTGGTACTTGGGCGGCTAGAGGGAGAAGATATCACCCTGCTGAATGTATATGCACCACCAGGGGCTAAATGGAAATTTTATAAAAATATATTCAACCTAATGATAACTAAAGCCCAACGTTTAGTGATATGTGGTGGAGACTTCAATCTAAGACTGAATCCATACTGGGAGGCAACAGGTAACTCTTCACATCAAAATAACACTCAAAGTAGGAAAACTCGGATACTATTAAAAGAAATGGGAATCTGTGACGTGTGGAGGGAACTCAACCCCAATGTAAAAGATTATACTTTTTATTCAACGCCACATTCATCTTACTCAAGGATTGATTACTTTTTGATGTTTAATAGAGACATTGGAAGAGTAAAAACATGTAAAATAGGACTGATGGATCTCTCTGACCACAGTCCGATCTATATGGACTTAAACATCCAAAAATACACAAATAATACATTTTCCTAGAGGTTGAATTCAAATGTCCTGAAAGGACCACTGAAAGATGAATTGGAATCAGATATTCTCAGATATTTGGAAGAAAACAATAATGGAGAAGTATCCCCTTTAATACTGTGGGATGCGTGCAAAGCTGTAATAAGGGGAAAAATTATTGCAAAACTGGCATCCCAAAAGAAACTGAGACAAGAAAAACTAATCACATTAGAGTCAGAACTCAAGAACCTAGAAAAAGAACACAAAGGCAACACTCATTCTAATGACTCGCTCAAGATTAAAGAAATTAAAAATCAAATAAATGAGATCTACACAATAGAAATCCAGAAGAAACTTACATTTCTGAAACAAAAACACTATGAAGCAGGCAGTAAATCGGCAAAATTACTAGCCTATAAACTGAGGAAACAACAAACAGAAAGAGCAATCTACAAAATCAGAGACCCAGTATCAAAGGAAATAAAATTCAGAATTCAGGATATTCTTAAAAGCTTCGCGAATTACTGTAAGAACTTATACTCCCACAAAAAACATAAAAACGCATCTGAGACATTCCTAAACACATTAAACCTTCCCCAACTTACGGACTCACAAAATAAAACACTACTGTCAGAAATACATCCTAAAGAATTGGAAAAAGCAATTATGAAACTTAAAGCTAACAAATCCCCAGGAGCAGATGGCTATACAGCAGAGTGGTACAAAACCTTTAAACAGCAACTATCTCCTCTCCTCCTGAAAACATTTAACTATGTCCTCCACACAGGGGAAATCCCCCCCTCCTGGAAAGAAGGGGTCATTGCAGTTATACCTAAACCTGAAAAGGATAAACTAGAATGCTCCAACTACAGACCAATCAGTGTATTAAATCAGGACTATAAGCTTTTTACCATTATCCTTGCCAAAAGGTTAGAAAACATACTGACAGACTTAATTCACTTAGACCAAACAGGTTTTATAAGACAAAGACAGACACAAGACAACATTCGACGCACTTTACACATAATTCATCATATAAAAAAATATAACTTAAATGCAGTCATATTGGGATTAGATGCTGAAAAAGCATTCGATTCGGTTGACTGGTCTTTCCTATATAGAATCTTATCCAATTTCAACTTTCATAACAACTTCATTAGAACTATACAGGCATTATATAAAAAACCAACAGCTAAAATAAGGATTAACGGTAATTTATCAGCATCTTTTGAGCTGGAAAGAGGATGTCGTCAGGGCTGCCCCCTGTCTCCACTGCTCTTTGCAATCTTCATAGAACCTCTGAGCCAATGGATAAGACAAAATCAAGAAATTCAAGGTATTACACTTGGTCAGAAGGAACATAAAATAGCACTCTTTGCTGATGACATTTTAATATACCTAGGGCAGCCGGACACTTCTTTACCAGAACTAATCTCAGTTTTTTCAGACTATGGAGATTTATCAGGGTACAAATTAAACATGCATAAAACCCAAGTTTTAACATTCAACTATGACCCAAATCATTATTCACTAAGCAAACTCAAAACTAACTGGGAGTCGGAATCTATGAAATATCTGGGGGTCAATATCCCGAAACAGCTCAACAAAATTATATCACTAAACTATGATCCACTGGTGACAAAAATAAAATCTGACCTAGCAAGATGGAATATGATACCATTCTTGGGTACTGCACAAAGAATTGAAGCAGTCAAAATGAATATACTTCCACGTCTTCTATACCTTTTCCAAACAATACCGGTAGAACCTCCCAAAAAAACATGGCAGGAGCTGGACAGAAGGATCTCAAGATTCATATGGCAGGGCAAGAGACCTAGAATCAGATATAGAACCTTACAGCTAAACAAAGACAAAGGTGGGCTCGCGCTGCCAAATATCAGGGACTATTTTAAAGCCGCACAAATTAAAACTTTAATAGAGATATGTAACCCAGTCTACACTGCACAATGGAAGGAGATCGAATGCCAAATAACAAGTGACATCCCCCTACAGGCGATAATAGGGAACAATGCCTTACCTAAACTCTTGAATAACACTAACCCGTGGATAGAGACCCCGCTAAAAATTTGGTTTAAGATAGTCAGAGAGAATCAAGCTAAAGAGCCCTATCGACTTCTGCAATGGATTGCCTATGATCAAGACTTTACCCCCAATAAAACAGACACTAGATTTAAAGAGTGGAAAGAGAAGGGGCTGATAAAATATTACAATTTTTTTAAGGGGCAAACTTTAAGAAGTTTTGAAGATTTGAAAAAACAAGGTCTAATAAATCAAGATCTTTACAGGTTCTTTCAGCTTAGACACCACATAAACAATATACTTAAAAAGGAGGATTTGGAAAGGGCCCAGTCAGGTGTTCTGAAGGTCTTCTTAATGGCATATAAAGGGATCCCAGGGATCAGATACATTTCTAAAATATACCAAGGTCTTCAAGACTTAAAAGGAGACAACACATCATATATAAAAGAGAGATGGGAAAAAGAGGGGAATTTCACTTTACAACTGGAAATATGGGAAAAGCTAAATAAACAGCAATGGAAAAGTACCTCATCTCTGCAGTGGAGAGAATTTGGATGGAAAAATTTGGTAAGATTTTTCAGAACACCTGCACAAAACAAATTTACTCATAAGGGGTTGAACTGTTGGCGCTTGTGTGGTGAAAAGACTGCAAATCATTTTCATGTGTTTTGGTCATGCCCAGTTATCCACCAATATTGGACCAATGTACAGACAATATTGGGGAAAATATTCAAAATAACAGTTCCCTTTTCTTTTGTAACTTTGTATTTGGGTTTACTACCGGACTCACTGGAAAGACGAGGAGATAAATACTTATTCAATGTTTTAATATTGGCAAGTAAAAAAGCCCTAACTAAAAAATGGATGCTGAAGGACTGTCCTACACCTGAAGATTGGATTAACGTGATTCAAGACATTTACTCAATGGAAAAGTTGACATTCGCACTGAGACAGGGCATGGATGGGTTCTTGAACTCTTGGCAACCCTGGATCGCATATGTGTCTTCCATTAGATCTAATCCTTGACAAATACCATTTCAATAATGGCACCGCTCTTTGTTCCAACGTTACTCAGATGCTCTTTTACTTTTAATTACTTAATTTTCTGTTTGTTTTTTGCTGTTCTGTTTGTTTGTTTGTTTGTTTTTTTATTCTCTTTAATTTCACTTTTTCTTTCACTTTAAAAAAAAAGGGGTGTTGTAATAATTATCCTACCAATGTTGTCAAATAGCAAAAAATAAGGGAACATGTGATGAAAATGTAAACAATGCAATGCTGTAATGACCTGTATACCCTTTACAAAAACAAATTAAAAAAAAATAATATCCCATAATGACAATGTGAAAAAAGGTCGTTGGGGTTTTTTTTTTTTTAGATTTTTGCTAATTTACTAAAATTAAAAAAAAAAAAAAAAGAAATCACATGTATATAAGTATTCACAGCCTTTACCATGAAGCTCAAAATTGAGCTCAGGTACATCCTGTTTCCACTGATCATCCTTGAGATGTTTCTACAGCTTAAATGGAGTCCACCTGTGGTAAATTCAGCTGACTGGCCATGATTTGGAAAGGCACACACCTGTCTATATAAGGTCCCGCAGCTGACAGTGCATGTGAGCGCACACACCAAGCATAAAGTCAAAGGAATTGTCCGTAGACCTCCGAGACAGGATTGTCTTGAGGCACAAATCTGGGGAAGGGTACAAAACAACTTCTGCTGCTTTGAAGGTCCAAATGAGCATAGTGGCCTCCATCATCTGTAAATGGAAGCAGTTCGGAACCACCAGGACTCTTCCTAGAGCTGGCCAGCAGTCTAAACTGAGCGATTGAGGGAGAACGGCCTTAGTCAGGAAGGTGATCAAGAACCCAATGGTCACTCTGTCAGAGCTCCAGCGTTCCTCTATGGAGAGAGGAGAATCTTCCAGAAGGACAACCATCTCTGCAGCAATCCACCAATCAGGCCTGCATGGTAGAGTGGCCAGACGGAAGCTACTCCTTAATAAAAGGCACATGGCAGCCCACCTAGAGTTTGCCAAAAGGCACCTGAAGGACTCTCAAACCATGAGAAACAAAATTCTCTGGTCTGATGAGACAAAGATTGAACTCTTTGGTTTGAATGCCAGGCATCATGTTTGGAGGAAACCAGGCACCACTCATCACCAGGCCAATACCATCCCTACAGTCAAGCATGGTGGTACCAGCATCATGCTGTGGGGATGTTTTTCAGCGGCACAAACTAGGAGACTGGTCAGGATAGAGGGGAAGATGAATGCAGATATACAGAGACATCCTGGATGAAAACCTGCTCTAGAGTGCTCTTGACCTCAGACCGGGGTGACGGTTCATCTTTCAGCAGGACAAAAACCCTAAGCTCACAGCCAAGATATCAAAGGAGTAGCTTCAGGACAATTCTGTGAATGTCCTTGAGTGGCCCAGCCAGAGCCCAGACTTGAATCCAATTGAACATCTCTGGAGAGATATGAAAATGGCTGTGCACCGATGCTTTCCATCCAGCCTGATGGAGCTTGAGAGGTGCTGCAAAGAGGAATGGGTGAAACTGCCCAAAGATAGGTGTGCCAAGCTTGTGGCATCATATTCAAAAAGACTTGAGGCTGTAATTACTGCCAAAGGTGCATCAACAAAGTATTGAGCAAAGGGTGTGAATACTTATGTACATGTGGTTTCTTAGTTTTTTATTTTTAATAAATTTGCAAAAATCTCAAAAAAAAATTCATGTTGTCATTATGGGCTGTTGTGTGTAGAATTTTGAGGGGAAAAAAACCATTTTGGAATAAGGCCGTAACATAAAATGTGGAAAAAGTGAAGCACTGTGAATACTTTCCAGATGCACCGTAAGTGGGTAGCTGGTGTTGAGACAAAGTGCTATACTATACATGTCACTATAGTACATTTCTTATTGTGATTTGAGGAAGTTAGCAAAGTTAAACTATTTTTTTAACCTTTATTTATTCAGGGGAGGTCCAATGAGAGGTAACCTCTCTTTTTCAAGGATGCCCTGATCACATTCACACAATTACACATTCACACCTGGAAGATGCCCAGTACAACCACAGACTGACCTGTGGCCACTGAGCAGCTTTGCTGGAACTGTTGGGGTTAAGTGCCTTGCTCAAAGGCACCACAGTGGGGTTAATGAGGGTGGGGCAAACTGTCGTCTGTCTCACCCAGATCTAATACTGCTGGTCCAGGGATCGAACTAGCGACCCTCCAGTTGCAAGTCCACATCCTTAACCATTAGGTGGTGTATATACAGTATACGCTATATACGCTAGAACCCAGCCATCGGGGGACCACAAGCCAATGTCCTCCTAGTGCCGGTCCAATCCTAGGTAAATGGGGATCGATCTGTCAGGAAGGTCATCAAATCTGGCATAAAATCTTTACCAAATCAAACATGCGGATCGTCACAAATTAGACTTCCATGCCTGATTGGCTGAGGAACAGGTTCAGAATCAGAATCAGAATCAGAATCAGCTTTACTGGCCAAGTATGCACAACACATACAAGGAATTTGACTTTGGCTAAAAAACTTGCTCTCGTTCAGGTGGAGGATTTAAATAAGATTTAAATAAGGATTCAATGACAACAGAGTATGTACAGTGAATTACGGTCTGTCCATGTTTCTATAAAAGGATGCAAATATATACAGGAATATATGCAGTTATTTACTCAGACTATCCACACTTTGCAGAAATATATGAAAAAATATACGTCGGCCTCCGTCGGTCTATGATGACCATGGAAGAGAATCCTAAACGTCTACTCTGCTGGAACAGCACCGCCTGTGGCTGAACAGGCCGATGCGCGAATGGCAGTCTCTGTCACACAGGTCGCACTTGTGGGTGGTCTCCGTGCTGCTGGGTCTGTGGCGGTTCTTCCTGCGGGTCCTTTTTTCATCTGCTGCAGCAGTTAGTCTCTCTTCACCCGCCTTGAGCTGTCTGGTCAGGATGCCTCTCCATTTGGAGCGGTCCGTTGCAAGGTCCTCCCAGCGCCCCAGCGCTCTGTGTTGATCTCCAGGGCCTTCATGTCTCTCTTGCAGACGTCTCTAAAGCGCAGCTGTGGGCGGCCAACGTCTCTCCTGCCAGTTGCCAGTTCTCCGTAGAGGACGTCTTTGGGGATTCTGCCATCCTCCATACGGTGAACGTGGCCTAGCCAGCGGAGCCTGCGCTGCCTGAGTAGAGTGAACATGGAGGGAAGGCCGGCGCGGAACAGAACTTCAGTGTTGGGCACTTTGTCCTGCCAGGATATGTCCAGGATGTGGCGAATGCAGCGCAAGTGGAAGGAGTTCAGTCTCTTTTCCTGCCAGGCGTGTGTTGTCCACGTCTCACTCCCATAGAGCAGTGTGCTGATGACACAGGCATTGTACACTGCCATCTTCGTCTTGACAGAGAGTTTGGGATTCTCCCACACTCGTGTGGTGAGGCGAGCGAGTGTGAAGGCTGACTTTCCAATCCTCTTGTTGATCTCTGTATCAAGGGAGAGGTTGTTGCTGATCGTGGACCCCAGGTACGTGAACTGATTCACGACCTCCAGCTCGTAGTTGTCAATGGTGATGGTTGGTGGTGCTTCCGTGCCTTGCGCCAAGACGTTAGTCTTCTTCAGGCTGATGGTAAGCCCGAAGTCCTTGCATGCCTGGGAGAAGCGGTCCATCAGGGTCTGAAGCTCCTGCTGTGTGTGGGTTGTGACTGCAGCGTCATCTGCGAACAGCATGTCTCTGATTAGAGCCTCACGTACTTTGGTTTCAGGCGGTTTCAGGCGGGCGAGGCGAACCTTTTCAACCTCGCCCGCTTTCAGGCGGGCGAGGTTGAAAAGCCTGCCGTCAGATCTTGTGTGCAGGCAGATTCCCTCTGTTGCTGTGCTGAAGGCATGCCTCAGGAGCATAGCAAAGAAAATCCCAAAGAGGGTTGGCGCAAGTACACAGCCCTGTTTCACTCCGCTGCGTATGTTGAATGGCTCTGAGACGTTGCCGTCGTGCTGCACTATCCCCTGCATGTTGGTGTGAAACGATTCGATGAGGCTTTGCAACTTTGGTGGGCATCCTATCTTTGGCAGGATCTTGAAAAGGCCCTCTCTGCTGACCAGATCGAACGCTTTGGTGAGGTCGATGAAGGCGACGTACAGGGGCATGTTCTGTTCTCTGCATTTCTCCTGGAGTTGGCGGATGGAGAATATCATGTCTACCGTTGATCGCTCAGCGCGGAAGCCATACTGAGACTCGGGATAGACACGTTCGGCAAGCTTCTGTAGGCGAACAAGAACAACTCGTGCGTAGACTTTGCCAACAACGCTGAGGAGGGAGATGCCCCTGTAGTTGTTGCAGTCGCTTCTCTCCCCTTTGTTTTTGTAGAGGGTGATGATCTTGGTGTCCCTCATGTCCTGTGGTACGGCACCTTCCTTCCAACACTGGCAGAGGACGTCATGCAATGGCAGTAGTAGGGCGGTCTTGCAGTGCTTGATCAGGTCAGGGGGTATGCCGTTGTTGCCGGGTGCCTTGCCAGTGGCCAAGCTGTCAATGGCCTTGCTGAGTTCGTCGATGGTTGGCTCGGCGTCAAGTTCGTCCATGGATGGCAGGCAGTCGATGGCATCAAGGGCTGACGGTGTCACGGTGTTCTGTCTGGAGTAGAGGTTGGAGTAGTGTTCCACCCATCTCTCCATCTGCTTGTTCTTTTCTGTGATCATCTCCCCAGTGGAGGATTTGAGGGGGGCCGTCTTGCTCTGAGCCGGACCAAGTGCTTTCTTGATGCCATCGTACATACCACGGATGTTCCCTGTTATGGCAGCGGTTTGAATGTCTTGGCTGAGCTGAGTCCAGTACTCGTTGGCACAGCGCCGAGCAGTCTGCTGAACTTTGCTTCTCGCAGCCCTGAGAATCTGGAGATTCTTCTCGTTTGAGTACTTCTTGTACTCAGCAAGTGCTGAGCGCTTGGCTTCAATGACAGGGGTCATCTCGGTCAACTTGGCATCAAACCAGTCCTGTGACTTCGAGGTCTTCCTCCCAAAGGTAGCCAAGGCTGTGCGGTGGATGGTGTTTTGCAGCTCTTCCCACTTCTGCTTTGCAGATTCTCCTTCTTGTGGTACACCAAGTTCCTTCTCAAAGGTGGAGGCAAACTGCTCAACAAGTTCTGGTTGAGCCATCTTGCTGGTGTCAATCCGTGCCTTTCCAGGCTGTCTAGCATGATGGAATTTCTTCAGCTGCAGCTTGACCTTGCAACACACTAATGAATGGTCTGTGTCACAATCTGCACTCTGGAATGAACGGGTGATTAGCACATTCTTCAGTGAGGTGTGCCTGGTCAGGATCAAGTCCAGCTGGTGCCAGTGCTTTGAGCGCGGATGTTGCCAGGAAACCTTGTGTTGGGGCTTGGTCTTGAAGAACGAGTTTGTGATGCACAGATCATGATATGTGCAGAACTCGAGCAGCCGCTGTCCGTTGTCGTTCATTCTGCCCACGCCAAAATGCCCAAGACAGGAGGGCCAGGAGTCGTGGTCAGCACCTACTCTGGCATTGAAGTCTCCAAGGAGAATGAGCTGTTCAGAGTTGGGGATGATCCTGACAGTTGTTGCGAGATTCTCGTAGAACTTGTCTTTTGCCTCTGGTGTGGCTGTCAGTGTTGGGGCATACACACTGACGAGGGTGACTGGGCCTTGAGTGGTGTTCAGGCGGAGGGTGAGGAGTCGTGCAGAGCCAGTGCTGCCCGGTTCCACCATCTTCAGCAAGGTGTTCTTCACTGCAAAGCCCACTCCGTGTTCCCTGTGTTCATCACTGCCCTTTCCCTGCCAGTAAAACGTGTAGTCCTTCTCTCTCAGTGTGCCTGCGTCAGCCAACCGTGTTTCCTGGAGAGTGGCGATATCCACTCCCAGTCTCTTCAGCTCATTATTGATGATGGCAGTCTTCCTGGTGTCGTTGATGTCCTTGAGGTTAGCAGTGAGTCCTGTCATCATAGTGCGGACGTTCCAAGTTCCCAGTTTTAGAGTTGGTCTCTTTTGTTTTATTGTCTTTCCTGGTGCGAAGGTTCTCAGCCTGCTGTTCGGACTTCTCCTCATCCCCATGCACCCAATGAGGAAAGCAAGCTGTGGCGGGACAACACCTTATTGGCTGGGGGCTGCCCAGCTTGAGGCGGGCGGTAGCTGTCCAGTGAGATCCGATGATCCCTCCCACCGTCGGGAACAACCCCTGGCGCCGCGGTCTACGCCAATTGAGCGGTGGCTTATAACCGGTAACTGTCATTCCCCGTGTTTTGTCTATGCCAAAGGCGAAGCTGGAGTGTCCTCTCCAGTGATTTGGTGTTCTACCTTCCAGCGTTTGGCGTTGGTAGGATTCAAGCCTGGGCAGGAAGATATGGAGGACAAGATGTTGCCCATGCAGCATGGCCCCCCTCTCCACGTCACTGATGAATGCAAAGGAACAGCAGGGCTGCTACAGTTTGGCACCAGCGCCGTTGCAGGAGCTGCCAGAACGATGTTGAGCACAACATAGAACTGCCTTAGGGGCTCCAACTCCGGATTTTTCCTCAGGGTTGACTCCCGAAGCCTTTCCCGTGACTGGGTATGCCGCAAGGCAGCGGAGGTTTGAAATCAGGGTTTACCTTCCCCTAGATGGGCTACCTTCCCAGGTTGACGAGCCACCATCTACCCGAAGCATCTGGTTTTAAGGCGCCAGAGATCCGCCCTCGCCCCTTCTCCTATTAGTAAAAGCAGTTCCGCCGGGCTTAGAGACTAAAACAACACGGGCAGGCTAGGAGTTGGGCTTAGTTGTCAGAGGCTTTTCGAGACGCACGCCATGAGGAGCATTTTATGAGCACTGGGAGCTTAACCCCAGCGCCGCTCCTGGCTATGACAACCTTGGAACCTTGGAATGAAAAAATATACAGTCATACAGTATTTCAATGTGAACTCAGATTCAGTGATATAATGTGAATGAAGTAAAAAGCAGTGTGAGAGTTATGTGCAATGCAAGAATGGATGAAAAGTCATGAGTACAGCAACAGGTAGGACTAGGTGAATGTTAGGAGTTCATCAGAGTGATGGCTTGAGGAAAGAAACTGTTCCTGTGACGGGTGGTTTTGACCTTCAGTGATCTGTAACGTCGACAACCGCCACTGTTGCTGTTTACTAACAGGGTGGCAGTGGAAACTGGGCTACTGTTGCTTGAAGATCAAGGACTAGGAGAAGTGTAAGGCATGTTTGGAGGCAGAGAAAGGAAAGGAAAGGCAGAATTGTGGAGATGAGAGTAGAGACTTTAAATGTAGGGACTATGACTGGCAAAGGGAGAGAGTTGGCTGATAGGATGGAGATAAGGAAGGTATATATACTGTGTGTACAAGGATCCAGATGGAAGTGTAGCAAGGCTAGGAGCACTGGATGTGGATTTAAACTAAAATGAAAACCGCCCAACGCATTACAGGGACTCCACTTCCAGTTATAGAGGACATCTACAGGAAAAGATGTCTGCGCCGGGCACGCAGCATTCTTAGGGACTCCAACCATCCTGCTCATGGACTGTTCCAGCTTCTCCCCTCTGGAAGGTGTTTCAGAAGCCTTCGGACTAGAACCAGCAGGTTTAGGAACAGTTTCTTTCCAACAGCTGTCACGTTATTGAACTTAGTTCCCCGCTGACTCTCTTACCATCATCTCTTACCATCCTCACCTGTACATAACTGCCCACCTAACTTATTGTACATTATTTGCACATAACAGTACTCTTAACTTTCTGCACTGCTGCATATATTTGCATATATTTGCTTAAATTGCACATACTGTCAATTACTGTATGTACTGCACTGCTGTCCTTTGCACTTCTGATTGGATGCTAAACTGTGTTTCGTTACCTTGTATTCATACATGTGTAATGACAATAAAGTTGAATCTAATCTAATCTAATCTAAACTGTTCTACCATGGTGTAGATTAGGAGAGAAATGGAGTAGGCGTAATCTTGAAGGAAAAGTATGTGAAGAGTGTTCAAGAAGTAAAGAGGGAGTCAGACAGGATTATGAGTTAGAAGTTAGAAGTCAAAGGTGTGATGTTGAATGTAGTCAGTGCATATGCCCCACAAGTTGGATGTCGGTAGAACAGAAAGAGGAATTCTGAAGTAAGTTGGATGAAGTAGTAGAGAGTGTTCCCAGGTGTGAGAGAGTGGTGATTGGAGTGAATTTTAATGGACATGTGGGTGATGGGAACAGAAGTGATGAGGAGGTTCTGGGTAGGTCTAGTGTGAAAGAAAGGAATGTGGAAGGACAGATGGCTGTGGCTTTTGCTAAAAGGATGGAAATGGCTCTGGTGAACACAAACTTCAAGAAGAGAGAGGAACACAGGATGATTTAGAAGAGTGGAGGAAGGTGCACACAGGTGCAGGTATCCGTTGCCAGGGGGTGCCCTCTGCTGTTCACCAGCAATTGACACACCTCCACACTGCATCACACACTGATCATATGCTGACTACATACACTGGTCTCTCTCGGTCTCTCTCGCTTTGTCTGCTAATGTGCATAGAGGGTTTTTTTCTGTGTAATCAAAATTTGGCTCATTGAGCTTATATGAGCTTATACGAGCGTTATTCTGATAACTATGTTTTTTCTCTCTGCCTATTGTGTTCCCCCCCCCCCCTTCCCCTCTTTACCCCCACTGCATGACAGGCGCCTTCATGGCTGCCGTGTCATTGGATGCGCCTAACGTGCGCGCCCAATGTCAAGTCAAATTCCTTGTGTGTTTACTTGTAAATATACTTGGCAATAAAGCTGATTCTGATTCTGATTCTGACAGGTGGACTATATCTTTTGCAGAAGGAGAAATCTGAAAGAGATAGACTGCAAGGTGGTGTCAAGGGAGAATGTAGCTAGACAGCATTGGATGTAGTATGTAGGATGACTTTGGATTCTCTGTGGACCATGATGTTTGCAGCCGATATTGTGATTTGTAGTGAAAGTAGGGAGCAGGTGGAATAGAACCTGGATAAGTGGAGGAATGAATTGGAGAGAAGAGGAATGAAAGTCAGTAGTAACAAGACAGAATACATGAGTGTGAATGAGAGGGAGGCAGGTGTAATGGTAAAAATGCAAGGTGCAGAAGTAGTGAAGATAGATGAGTTTAAATACCTGTGGTGAACCATCCAAAGCAATGGACAGTGCACAAGAGAGGTGAAGAAGAGAGTGCAGGTGGAGTGGGTGGAGACGAGTGTCGGGGGTGAGTTGTGACAGAAAGATAGCAGCTAGAGTGAAAGGAAGATCTACAAGATGGTAGGAAGACTTGCTATAATGTATGGTTTGGAGACGGTGCACTGACAAAAATACAGGAAGCAGAGCTGGAGGTGGCAAAGTTGAAGGTACTAAGATTCTCCTTGGGAGTGACTAGGAGACATGATATTAGAAATGAGCATATCAGAGGGACAGCTCAGGTTGAGTGATTTGGAGACAAAGTAAGAGAGGCAAGGCTGAGATGGTTTGGACATGTGCAGAGGAGGGATAGTGGATATATTAGACAAAGGATGATGAAGATGGAGCTGCCAGGCAGGAGGAAAAGCGGAAGACCACAGAGAAGATTCATGGATGTAGT
Organism: Pholidichthys leucotaenia; assembly: GCA_020510985.1. Taxonomy (NCBI): domain Eukaryota; kingdom Metazoa; phylum Chordata; class Actinopteri; order Cichliformes; family Pholidichthyidae; genus Pholidichthys; species Pholidichthys leucotaenia. Next base: position 176,936,415 of record CM035848.1, read on the forward strand.
GACAGAGGACATGAAGAGGGTTGGTGTGACAGAAGAGGATGGAAGGGATAGGGCGAGATGGAGGCAGATGATCCACTGTGACGACCCATAAAGCGAACAGCCAAAAAAAGAAGGAGCAAAGTTATTCTGTATTTTATGTTTATTCTGTATACCCAACACTTTTTTAACCAAGAAATCTTACAAATGTACTAAAGCTGCAAACAGAAAGGCTTTAAAAAATCTCTGATAGCTTCCCCTGAGGGCACAGAGCTTGCAAGGAAATAATGCAGTGTCATAAAATGACCTCCCCTCAGCTTATTTGACCTGATTTTTTTAGAAAAAAAAATGCTTCAATGCAGCACATGTGGAAGCTCCTTTCAGATTTAAATGCTTCACAATGCACATGTTGTCTCTGTGTTCTGGTTTACATTTCCAGTCTGAAGGAAAAGACAATCCAGAAAAGCCACCTAAACTACCTATCTTGTCATTGTGCACATATAGTCTTGTATAAATCCCAACAGATGGCATCACTTAGTTCTTTGAAAGGCTGTGTTTGGGAGGGAGGCGTCAGAATCACAAACAGACAGACAGACAACATGACAGGCAGATGTTGTTTCATTCTCACTCTAAGTCCCATTGTAAAGTGCTGCCCCACAAGCTTATCTAGTCAGCACACTCCCAACAACCTCGGAGCCTCACAAAGCAAGCAGCTGGGTGAGGCAGAAAGGAGCAGCTTGATCACAAATGTGCCACATCCTCTCTGAGTGTGTAATAAGACACAGGGCAGTTCACCATCATATCTGCTTTTTTTTTTAAACTTAGCTTGGTTGAAACAGTCCTTGTAAGCATTTATTAGATTGGTTAAGAGTAAAGGAGAAAAACAGACACTTGTGAATTCACAAATATAACTTTGATGCTGGGATAGGCTCCAGCCCCCCCGCGACCCGAAAAGGATTAAGCGGAAGAAGATGGATGGATGGATGAACTTTGATCAGGCTGTAAATGTCAAAAGCAAAAGATGGTAATATTGATAATGATGTTGATCTTACCTGTGGGCCATCCAAACACTTCAGAACAATGCCGAAAGATGAACTTACACACTGACCAGAGGAAAGAGGATTGCCTTTAAATAGTACCCAATGATAAATCGTGTCTGACAGTCATCTAAAAGATTAATTTGATCTCATGTATTAAACCATGAACAATCTTTAATTCATGACAGGGCATGCTGCAGAGGATAAAATCAAAAAGACAATACAATATGCTGAACTACTAATATACTTTTATATATAAGGTTGAATATTAAAGACATAACACCTTACTCAGGGTAGCAATTTTTTTTTCTAACGATATATTCATTCAGTTCAAGCTTTTAATTGAAACTGCAATGATAATTGTGACCATATCCACATATTACCATGTACAAAGTAGCGCACCAATTTAAATATTATCATTTTCACTGATGAGCCAATATGACACCCAACTGCACAGAGCCCTTGTTCGTAGATATCATATCTGACTGTCTCATTGCATCAGTTCTTATCTTGTCTCTATGATCAGTATAAATAGCAGCTTCAGTGGCACCTTGGACTAAGTGGTAGATTTGTAGTGGAGTAAAGATCATGCTTACATGAAGAGGAACACAATAGAGACAGAAATTATATGGTGAGTGTTGCTGTAATTGCAATACAGTATCACTGCATCTAAATATAATAGTGTGCAAGTTATTCATAATGTTGTCCTCAAATTTATTATCAGTATGAATGAGTAAACTTTAGATGTAAGCAGAGAGTTGGTACAAAAAGTAAAAGAGATACTGTTGTGTAGAAAAAATACCAGTACTGTGGGGGACCCACTCAGTAGTTTTCCCTCAGACTGAAGGGCATGGCAGATCAAAGGTGCTGGGGGACAAGGGGAATTGTCATGGGGGCTTGATATGTTAATACAGCACCTCAGGTAGCGGAGGAGTGTTGTGATATAAAAGAGACTGCCTGCAACCTGAGTTTTTAAAGCTTTTGATTCTGGTGGATGTGAGAGGGAGAAGAATAAAGTTTCCTCTGCTCTGAACACTCGGCCTGGTTATTCCTCTCTCCACACTGGTGACCTTTGACGCACAATGGAACGTGAGGCGAACACCCCGGAGACGACCCGGACGGGAAGTACCAGCAACACGTGGGCCGTTTCGGTCAAACTCCCAGACTTTTGGCTACATGACCCGAAGTCTTGATTCCTCCACACCGAGGACCAGTTCGCGCTCCGGGGAATAACGGCACATGACACCAGCTACTACTACGTGGTTGCAGCACTGGACACACACACAACCCAGCAGGTGGCAAGCCTGCTCCAACAGCCCCCAGCCCGCAACAAATACGGTGCTCTCAAAACCGCGCTGACCCAGCGCTACACACTCTCGGACTGTGAGAGAGCGGAGAGGCTCCTGACACGCTCCGACTTGGGAGACGGGTCGGCGGTCGAATTGATGGAGAAGATGTTGGCGCTGATGGGCACAGATGACGGGCATTTCCTCTTTGCCCACCGTTTCCTCCGGAAACTCCCGACAACGGCCAGGGCAGTCCTTGCCAATTCGTCGCTGCTGGCTGCGCGCAACTACCGGGCTCTAGCCCAAGAGGCAGATCGGATCATCCTCACCACCAGAGTCCTCACAGTGAACGCAGCGGCATCGGAACCCAGCAAGACGGCCAGCGGAGGTGAGGAGTCAGCGATGGTGGCTGCAGCGGAGGCCAAGAAGCACCAGAGAGACACACTCTGTTTCTACCACCACCATTTTGGAGAGGACACACGCCGATGCGTGCCACCGTGCCAATTCAAGGGCTCGGGAAACGCCAGGGCCGGCAGTCGTAGCAGCTGCAACAGCCGGTGAAGTAAGCAAGCTGCTCTATGTGACAGACTCACGCTCGGGTAGACTGTTCCTCGTGGACTCCGGCTCCCAAAAGAGCCTCATCCTGCCGTCCTACGCCGACTGGCTGGCAGGAACTAGCGGCCCCAAACTGACGGCCGCAAACGGCTCAGACATTAAGACTTTTGGTGAGAGGACACTGACTGTATCCTTGCACGGCCATATATAGCAATGGACATTCGTCATAGCGGCATGCAGCTTCCCATTTTAGGCGCTGATTTTTTGTGTGCACACGGACTACTAGTCGATGTTGCTAACAGACACCTGATTAATGCAATGCCTTTTGATTCTCTCCCCTGTACAGCTCGAGGAGCCGGGCCCACAACACTAGCCAGCATCACAGCGCCGGGGGTAAGTTCAACACACTACTCACCCAGTTCCCAGCACTCACGGTCCCGAGCTTTTCGGTGACTGTCACTAAACACGGGGTGGAGCACTTCATTACCACCACGGGGCCGCCCGTTTTCGCACAACCTCGTCATCTGGACGCAACTAAACTGGCCGTAGCACAGAAGGAGTTTGCCAACTTGGAAAAGTTGGGCATCATCAGATGCTCAAACAGCCCTTGAACATCCCCGCTACATATGGTTCCTAAAGCCGAGGGATCATGGTGACCCTGCAGAGATTTCTGCAGATTAAATAACGCCACAGTGCAAGACTGCTACCCCACCCCCCCATATTCAGGATTTTTCCGTTCACCTCACCGGGGCACACATTTTTTCCAAGATAGACCTGGTCTGCGGTTACGGCCAGGTCCCGGTGCACACTGAGGACATACCTAAAACGGCAATAATAACCCCGTTTGGTCTTTTTGAGTTTTTACGCATGCCTTTCGGGTTAAAAGGCACGGCGCAGACATTCCAATGCATGATGGATGCGGTGTTGCGCGATCTGCCGTTTGTGTTTGTCTACCTGGACGACATCCTGGTGGCCAGTGCGTCCGAGGACGAACACGTAGCCCACCTCTGGACAGTTTTCCAGAGGTTGGAAGAACACAGGTTAATAATCAACCCGGCAAAGTGCCAGTTTGGGGTGACGGGAATCGATTTTTTGGGCCACCGCATTTCACCGGAGGGCGTGATACCCTTACCAGACAAAGTGCGCGCAGTGGTAGATTTTCCCCGGCCTCAGACGGTCAGGGCGCTGCAGGAGTTTTTGGGGATGGTTAACTTTTATAACTGTTTCCTCCCCTGCGCAGCACAGCTCATGCAGCCGTTGTACGCTGCGCTTAAGAAACGGAAACTGGTGGACAGAGTCGACTGGACTCCTGAGCGAAAGCAGGTGTTTTCCAAGGTTAAAACAGCCCTGGTGAATGCCGCACTGCTGACGCACCCGGACCCAGCAGCTCGGATAGCGCTCACTACCGATGCCTCGGACGTGGCCATAGGGGTCTTCGTGGAACAGCATGTCACCGGTTCTTGGCAGCCGCTCGCCTTTTTTAGCAGGTCTTTGCGCAACAGTGAGCATAAATGCAGCGCGTTCGACAGAGAGTTACTGGCTCTCCACCTGGCCATACCCCATTTCCAGTTCTGGCTGGAAGGGCGCACCTTCACTGCATTCGTGGACCACAAGCCGCTAATGTATGCGATGGCCAAGGTTTCGGAACCAAGGTCGGGCCGGCAGCAGAGACAGCTGGCCACAATCTCAGAGTTTACGACCGACATTCAGCATGTGACCGGTAAACTCAATGTGATGGCGGACTGCCTCTCGCGCGCATTCGTGGCCCCAGTCTATGTGGGGATAGATTACACGGCCATGGCCACTGAGCAGATCGGCGATGCGGACGTTTGCGCGCTCCAGTCTGGACCAACAGGGTTAAGGCTGGGAAGCAGAGTGCTGCAGGACGGGGGACGCCCCCTAATCTGTGACGTCTCAACGGGCCGCCCGCGCCTGGTGGTCCCACACGCTTGGCGCCGCCGCGTTTTTGATTCGGTTTACTCTCTGGCGCACCCAGGAGTGTGCGCGTCAGTCAAAATGGTGGGAGTGAAGTTCGTCTGGCTGAGCCTGCGCAAACAGGTGAAACAGTGGGTGGTAGCCTGCGTTGCGTGCCAACGAGCCAAAATGCACAGGCACACAAAGGCCCCCTTGGAGCTGTTCCATATCCCGACTAAGCGGTTCAACCACATTCACGTGGACCTCGTGGGCCCCCTCCCGCCATCGCAGGGGTTCACGCACCTCCTGACAGTGGTGGATCGCACCACACGCTGGCCCGAAGCAGTCCCACTAGCTTCCACCGCGTTCGCAGATGTAGCACATGCTTTTTTGACAACATGGGTGGCACGTTTCGGCGCCCCTTCGGACATCACGTCCGATCGGGGCCCGCAGTTTGTTTCCGACCTCTGGTCCATGATAGCCCGGAGCCTGGGCGTGACAATTCATCGCACGACTGCGTACAACCCACAGGCCAATGGGTTATGCGAGCGTTTCCATAGGTCACTTAAAGCAGCGCTCAGGGCTTCGCTTACGGATGCAAATTGGGTGGACCGGTTGCCGTGGGTTCTATTAGGGTTGCATTCCACACCAAAGGAGGATTTGGCGGCCTCCCCAGCAGAGCCGGTTTTTTTCCCAGCCGCTACGGCTCCCTGGGGAATTTTTGCCGGATAACCCCACGCCAAACACCAATCCATCCCCCCGTTCACGGCATAGCGCAGAGGCAGGGACACTACCCGGCCTGGACCACCACTGTTTTCCCCACGCTTCTGTGCCAAAGACCTTGAAGGATGCGTCGTTCATATTTGTCAGGCACGATGCCCACCGAACCCCATTGCGCCCACCCTACGATGGCCCATTCAGAATGCTGGAACCCGGGGACAAACATGTTGTGTTAGACTTGGGGAGTCGCCAGGAGACAATCTGTATAGACAGGCTTGAGCCCGCCTTTGTTTTAGCAGACAAACAGGTGGTGTTGGCCCGAGCTCCTCGGCGCGGAAGACCCCCACTGAGAACTCCCCAGGTAAATGACTCGTCAGATCAGTCACACGAGCATGCTGAAGGTGCCCCCCCATTGTTCCCCCCCCCACAGACAGACACACCCTCAGGAACCCCCCACCGGCACAGCAGCGCCTCGGAGCCGAAGACCCCCCCCATTACAGCAGCTATGAATGGAGGCTGAAGCCCAAAGGACATGAGGGTTAAGGCTCAGTCTGAGAGTCTGGGGGGGGGGGGGGCGGTGTGAGGGACCCACTCAGTAATTTTCCCTCAGACTGAAGGACATGGCAGATCAAAGGTGCTGGGGGACAAGGGGAATTGTTATGAGGGATTGATATGTTAATACAGCACCTCAGGTAGCGGAGGAGTGTTGTGCTATAAAAGAGAGTGCCTCCAACCTGAGTTTTTAAGGCTTTTGAGTCTGGTGGATGTGAGAGGGAGAAGAATAAAGTTTCCTCTGCTCTGAACACTCGGCCTGGTTATTCCTCTCTCCACAGTACCCTCTTTACAAACAGGATATTTTGGTGCTTTTTAAAATTGGTATATTTTATTTATATTTTGTTTATATCTCACAATTTTGTATTTATTTTATTTATTTATTATTTATTTTATTTATTTAAATCCAAGTCTAGCTTGCCTGTTTTTTTAAAAAAGACGTTAAATATCTTATCGAAGTTTACAAGGGTAGGACTTCCAGGTCACAGAGATGATTTCTTTTCAAATAGCGCCTCATGTGGAAATTAAGGTATCCAACACAGTATTACAGTTTTCATCCATAAGAAGCCACTGATAGAGTTGACAACCTTGACAGTAAACGATTAGTAACTAACCTCTTGCACTTCGGGATACCGCGGGCGGTCACGTCTCTGCGTCCTAGCGCGCCCTTGTGCACACTAGGATGCACACTGTGCGTCTCAGAGCGCACTGATAAAAAAAAGCTACATTTCCGTTCTTCCACTACAGACACAGCCGCGAACAGAAAGCCAAAGGAGTGCTTTGATTGGTTTAGATTTGATTGACCTCTCATTCGACTAATAAGAGCCTTGAATTGGGTTTCTGAAACCTTGAAGAACCAATGACTGAAAACCTAGCAAGAAGGACCTGCCTACCAACGGCTGCGAATACAGCGAGCCAATTGAAGCAGAGAAGTTCGACGATTGAAAGCGTGCGTCCTTTGTGTAAAATCTGTTTTGTGTAAGCCGCTGGGTGACACACACGCGTTCGCCAGTCTTTTTTTATTACTACTGTTCTTATTTGTTTTGAAAAATCGTTCGCCAAAACCGCAATCATGGAAGCGCAAAACCACAATAATGGAATCATGGTTTGACCGGGTTGCGTGACCAGAACCACAAGTTGTAACAAGCAGACCAGCGTCATGTTCGTCTGACAACAAGGAAGAGAAGTTCGCCAGCGACACTGCTGTTGTGGACAGGTAAGTGTTATAAGCTAAATTATTCTTTATCCCTGAAAATTGTAATCAAAATGACTTTTGACCGATCGGTAAATTACAACTGTGCATCATCGCCACATGATGGACCGCGGCGCACATGCGCCGCGTCCGGACCGTGAATGGTCCCCCCCCCCCCGCTACTCCTCTGTAGCGGATTGCAGATATATTGCAGATATATTGCAGATATTTTAGTACAACTGTGCGTAGTAGACCGCGGCATGTGCCCGCAGTCCGTCATGTGGGGATGGACCATGTCCGTCCTCTGTAGCGGGGGGGGGGGGGGAGTTGTTATCCTCTACATTACAGATATTTTAGTATAATTTTTATTGCACTGTAGGTTATTTTTTCTTGTAAAAAAAAAAAAAGCCACACATTTTTTACGTGGCATGCTTCTTTGTGTGTGGGGGCTTGTTTGTTCATTCATTCATTCATGAATGAATAAACAACCCCCCCATACACACACACACAGCCCTGAGTGTCACCTTTCATTAGAGCCCAAGATCAAGCTTCTATATTGAATCATTCAAAAGTTACAGACGTTTTTCCAAACTGTGCCATTTGGCACAATTTGGCACAGTTCAAAAACGCCTGGGAACAACCTGAGAAAAAAGCTGTGTAATATATTCATTTTTTGTGGTATTGTTACAAAATTTTGACCTCAGCTGGATAACACTTGGTCCTACATTTCTGTTGCATTTTCCAGCCCGGATCTGACAGCTGTGTGTTATTTGCAAGCATTTGTATCCAAAAAAACACCCAGGCGAACTTTATTTTCTTCAAGTTCAGTATGTTTAGATGACTGTAACTCAGTGGCAGGAGCACTTAGAGAGATTATGACTGTTTTGCCAAAAAATTCAAAGTGTTTTCTTTTAAATGAGACCAGCCCCATGAAGATGCTGCAAAGGGTTGAAGAACAGCTTTTGATTTACTTTGGGTACGTTATTTTTAGGCGTTTTTAGGGAAATTGACCAGAGTGCAAGGGGTTAAAAGCCACTAGAACACTTTTGAGATGGAGTGATACATATCCAATGAAGCGTCGGAGTACGATTACCATGGAATATCGTAACTCCCAAAATCCCTGTTGTCCAATCATATTGCTCGGTCAAAACTGTTGTATAAATAAATGCATTCACTGGTGTTCTATAACCTCTCAGACCGGGTCTCCTGAATTTGAATGTGCTTTTGGGTCCTGTTTGCTCAGACATGACACTGACTAGTGGGATTCCAAAATTTGACAAAACTTTCCCAGGACTAAATAACACTTGTCTAATAAACACACAAAGAAGCAAATCCTGGTCTTGAGAAGTACTGTGATACACTATTTTTTTCAAACTCTAACCACTTTTTTTTAATATTGACAGTAAGAGTCAGAAGTTGTAATCATTTTGCTATTCCAAAGTCATTAAGGTACAGCATAACAATTATTAATTCTTCTTAATACAGTAAGTGGTAATCATTTTGACTGCACAGCTATCTAGAACGGTCATTTAGAAAATTTAAAAAAAATGGCTTGATACTGGAGAAAAGCAATGGACAAACTAAAACCTTTCTCCTTGTGGGATATTAACCACCACTGTTGATTTTTTTCTTTAGAAATTCAAGCCCCAATCCCTCTTTCCTGCCCTAAATTCTTCCTCTTTGACTCATAGGATGAAGCAGGGGATTTTGTGAGCTTGGAGACTTCAAAACTTTATTATTCAGACTAAAAGTACTGCAGGCTTGGTGTAGGGATGACCTCATTACATTAAGAGAGCAGTAGAAGACAGTCATCTAGGGATATTTTCTGATGACAGTCCCCGGAGCCCCTGGCCATTGGATCAAGGGAAGAGTGCAGCTGCACAGTGCAATGTGGTGGAATCTGAGTCAGGCTATCATCCAAACATGTCCATATGCATGTGCTTCTAAGCATGTCCTTACAGTAAATACAGTACATACACACAGCGGATGAACAGCAGTGTGCTAAAATCTCAGAGGAAATATGAGCATGAAGCTGTGCAGCTTTACAAGAAAAAAAGGAGCTTATCATCTTGTACTTTCCTGTAGCGAAGTATAATAAAGTGGTTGACAACTTCTCAGACTCAGAGGTTTATTCCCAGTATGGCTGTGTACCAGGTGGACCAGGCTACTGAACCAGATAGCAAAATGCTCAAACACATGAGACAACTCTAAAAGCTATCCCGTAATCACATTGGCCTCTCTGATAAATAAAGAATAGCTTTCTAAAATGTTGTGTTGGACTATTGCCATGGACTAGGAACACAAGCAGATGGGGAAACAATTGGTTGCTGTTTTTGCTCTTTTTATGTCCTGAGACAAAGGGCAGACAAAAAATAAATAAATAAATAAAATAAAACATTATGGCTGAAATACAATTCAACAGTTGTATATGATAACGGTTTCCATTATCATTAGTGGTTAAAATCTTGACAATTCACTTTGATTTTTTTCCCAACTTTTTCTCAATAATGGCTTTCCTTTTGTGATGTAGTCTTGTTTTATTTTTCATGTGATAAAGGAGGAAAACACTGGTGTTACTACAAATTAATAGCACAGGTATTCTTGAATTTAGCAAAAAGCCTCAATTGTTGTGATTAGTAACAACTGCAGTGTGCGTCAGACTTCTTTGAAATGTAAGTGCACTTAAAGGGTCATTGACTGCACTTTTTCCACATTTTAACAGTTCACGTAGTTCTTAATAAAAGGTTTTTGACATAATTGGTCGAAATTTCTATAATTATTGCAGCTTCATTGTGAATCATCTTTTACTGCCTTTGGTTTCAGTGCATTTCTCTTTAAATCCTTAAAGGTGCATTCAGACTAAATGCAAAAGTGTGAATTTTTCAGGTGGCGCAATTACATGTTAAGTCAATGGAAGCACGCGAATAGACTTGAATTTGCGTCTGAGTGAGTTGCAGAGGAGCGGAATTGCCTTCATAAATTCTCCAGCTGCTTTCTACCTACTGTGGACATCCCCAAAATGCATCATGTTTAATATTATAATGTTATCTGGCTGGGCTCTCACATGGGAAAATCCCACTGCCTCCTCCAAAACTGCACCTTAATGCCGGTTGTTTACACTACTAGCCTGCTAGCCCTCATTAGCGCATCTGTAGCAGGAGAAGTGGGTGGATAAACAGCAGACACTCCATTTCAGCTCCACATCCGGCTGTAGATGAGTGGCAGTCTCACTTTCAAACTAGTTACTGTAATGGTCTGCTCCAGTGCTCATTCCCTTCAGCTGCGAGCACACCTGCTCCTCATTATGGCCTGGGCTATATAAACCACGCCGCCCTGGGTTCAGTGCGGAGTCGTCTGTCTACACTCCATACGACCTTCTCCTGCCTTCGTCTTTGTTCCTGAGTTCCAGTCTAAGCCTACCCTTGTCCTCGCTCCTAGCCTCCTGCCCACCAGCGTCGAGAAGAATCCTCCTCTAGATCAAGTAAGCCTTGCTTATTCCTCTAATCCCTCTCTCAGTCCCCTGTGCACAGGCAGAGCTTCGTGGCGGAAGACCACCTTCCTTCTCTCCTGGCGGCGCCACACCATTCACCCTGCACACATTCACCTCCAGCTGCTGCAACAAGAATGGACAACATTGTCCTTCTGGCCATAGCCGCCGAGCTGAACCTGAGTCGCTCAACATCTCCACAAACAGTAAGCTTCGGATTAAACTGCACATCCCCATCAGTGATAACCTCTAAGTGTCCCTGCTTCTGTATGTCCCTAGGGTTGCCAGGTTGTACTGTGTTCTGCTCTCCCCCAGCGGCTTCTGACTACATATCCACGCACGCATACACACTCTCATTATTGTTAATAAACTTAATTGCATCTATTCCTGAGTTTGAGACTGGTCACTGGGTCTATACACCATGACAGTTACTCTCCAGTGTTTATAATTTTTACTCCGGTGTTAGCAGAGTCTGAAGGCTGATTACTAGCTATCGCTAGAGAATCCCTTGAGCATGAATGCATGAATTTGCATGTATTTGCATGTTTACATTGTTTTAACATGTATTTTCGCTGTGTGAAAAACTCGCTTTGCATTTGATGTGAATGCGCCTCAAGACTGCATTTAACTCTGTCCTCCCTCTTACGTCACTATTGCTAATCTTAGCTTGCTAGCCCCCTGGCTCGGATTGAGCCTAAGCCAACTAATGTTAATTTGTCTTAAAGACAAATGGTGGATGGGGTGTGTGGTTTCAGTGGTCGACAGGATATGATCAGTCCCTGGAGTACAAACCCCAGTTCCAGTGAAGCTGGGATATTGTCTAAAAATCAATCAAAACAAAATACAGTGATTTACAGTTCCTTTCCAACCTATATTCAACTGAATACACTACAAAGACAAGATATTTAATGTTCAAACTGAAAACTTTGTCTTTTTTCCAGTATTCACTTATTTTGAATTTGATTCCTGCACGATGTTCTGGGACAGGGGCTTAGCACATCACTTTTCCTTTTAAGCTAATGCCTTTGGCTCCGAGCCATCTTCATGGCGGACAGCTAAGCCTGGCCAATAATAGAGCAGCATCATGTTTATGAGGTTCTGAAGCAAATGTGGAAGAGTTGGACAAAGCTTCTTGGAGGGAAAAAGTGATATAAAAGCTGTGTGTTTTTTAAGAGAAGTGTTTTGATATTTTTTGCGATAATCACGTGACCAATAGATGCATTTCTGAAGGTTAAAACTTACAAAAACTCAATTTTACAGCCAGTGACCCCTTGAATACAGCTTTTGTTAGATGACTTGGAGGTACAATTTAGTATCGTAGCTTACACGTGCCAAACACAGCTTTTTAGAGTCTGCACTTTCACAGTCACACATGGGTCAATGCCCTGAAATGTTTCCTCTTAAAAACCTATTTATGAAAGTCCCACAAACATGGAGAGGTAAGTGACCATCATCAGGTTTGGATTGCTGGATCCAATTACTGTACATAATGAAAGTTTCATTTGCAAGTGGCACCAACATGGAGCTGCAGATTGACAGCTGGATTGATGACACATCTGAGGTTATGCAGCTACTTTACTGGATTATCATGGTGAGAAGGGTGGTACGCCTAAAGTCAGACCTCATGATTAAACACATCATTCTAGGTTCCAAACATCACTTATGGTCATGAGCTCTGGGCAGTGGCTGAAATAAGTTTCCTTTATAGTGAATCCTAGCTCACCCTGAGGGATAGTGTGAGAATTTTAGATAGCAGGAAACACCTGGGATGTGAACCCCCCATTGCACAGAGAAAGGGACCCTTCTGAAGCTCCAGTTTGTCTCACCACTGTCCCCTGGAATTTAAGAAGAAAATGTTTGCCTTCTCTCTAAAGTGTTTTCCCGTCTTTGGTGTAAAGCGACCCGATACTACTGTTCCTGTGAATTTGTGCCAAATTGACAAAAAGAACTTAAGTGTGCTTTAGACGACCCATGATTAAGAAGTATGGCACTTTACCCCCTGCCTTCTTTCTGATAGTCTCCTCTCATGATGTGGTTAGTGATATTATTTATTTATTTACCTTTATTTAACCAGGAAAAAAACCCGTTGAGATTAAAAACCTCTTTTTCAAGGGAGTCCTGGCCAAGAGACAGCAAAAAAAAAAATAAATCACAAATACACTTACAATGACATACAAATCATATAAAACAGTTACAAATTAACTAGGCCGTCTCAAGTGTTCTCAGTCTGGATTTAAAGTCATTCAATGAAACAAGTTTGGTTAGTTTCCAGTCTTTTTGCAACATGTTCCATGTAGAGGGGGCTGAGAACGTGAAAGCTCTTTCTCCCAGCTCAGTACGGGCAAATGGAACAGAAAGCAACAAATGATCATTAGAACGCAAACCATAAGAATCAACACTTCTCAGTGTGATCAAATTACAAATGTAAGGGGGCAACAGTCCAAGCATGGCCTTGTAAATAAAAATGTACCAGTGAGTCAACCTCCTGGTGAACAAAGAGGGCCATCCCACTCTAGAATACAGTTCAGTGATGGGTCAAGGTTCTACAGTTTGTAACAAACCTCAAAACAGCATGATATACAGAGTCAATCTTACTCAGACACTGAGCTGAAGCGTTCATATACAAGAGGGCTCCATAATCTAAAATAGATAAAAAAGTTGCAGTAACAAGACGCTTTTTAACCTCAAAAGAAAAACAACATTTATTTTGAAATAAAAAACCCAGTTTCAGTTTAAGTTTCTTCACAAGATTTTCAATATGGGGCTTAAAAGTCAGAGCGTCATCAAGCAAGATACCAAGATACTTGTACGAGTGAACCACCTCAATTTCATTTCCCTCAAAAGTGGACACTGTGGGAAAAATTTGTGGACTCTTCCTAAAATTTGAAAACCACATCAGTTTAGTTTTGTCAGCATTAAGGATTAGTTTTAGCTGCAGAAGTGTGTGCTGCACCACATTAAAAGCTTTCTGCAGAGAAGCAACAGCATTAGCAGGGGAAGAGCCAAAGCAGTAAATAATTGTGTCATCGGCATAAAAATGCAAACTAGCATCAGACACATTTTGTCCTAGATCATTAATGTACATAATGAATAGGAGGGGTCCTAATACAGAACCCTGTGGCACCCCCTTGTGGACACTGACAATTTCAGAACACAAACCATCATATTTAATACATTGGGTCCTGTCACTCAAATAATTTGCGAACCAGGAGACTACATGTTCCAACAGACCAAAACTGATGAGTCTTTGCTTTAAAACTGTGTGGTCCACAGTGTCAAAAGCCTTTGACAGATCAATGAAAAGTGCAGTACAGTACTGCTTTTTATCAAGAGCAACAAGTATATCATTGACCACTTTTGCAGCAGCAGTAATAGTGCTGTGCTTTTTTCTAAAGCCCGATTGCAGTTTTGAAAGAAGTTCATTTGAGTATAAAAACTCTAAGTTGATCATACACGAGAGATTCAAGAATCTTGGACAAAACACACAAATTTGATATTGGTCTGTAGTTAGTTAAAACTGCTGGTCACCTCCTTTTAAGAGAGAAACCACAAAAGCTGACTTCCATACTACAGGAATCTCTTTGTTTTCAACTGATAAATTAAAAAGTACTGTAAGAGGCTGTGCAATAAAATTGGCAGCCATTTTCAAAAAATAAGGCTCTATCAAGTCTGGTCCAGGAGGTTTTCTGTGATTCAAAGTTTTGAGAGCCTTATGAACCTGCTGTACAGTAAAAGGTACAAGTCTAAAAAGTTCTCCAAAAAACATTTGGGAATTAGTACAGTGAGGCACAGATGTAGCTCCTGTAGAGTTAAATAGAAAACCAGATGACACAAAATGCTTATTGAAGCAATTTAAAACCTCAGTTCTATCATAAACTGGGACTGAGCCATTTAAAACAAAAGTAGGAAGAACCTGAGAGCTTTTGTTCGCAGATAAACCTTTGATCACTTTCCAAAATTTCTGTGGATTATTAAGACTCTCAGTTATGACAGATAAATAATATTCAGATTTAGCCTTTTTAATTAAAAAAAAAAGTGCATTTATTTCTCAGTTGTCTAAAAATAGACCAATCACTGGCAGTATCATTTTTCCTGGCTTTGGCCCAAGCCACATTACGCTGATAAATGGCATCAGACAGTTCTGGAGAGAACCAGGGGTTTTCACACCCCTTTACTCTGAATTTCCCTCTAGGAGCATGTTTATTTACAATTTTCTCAAAGTTTTCTTTAAAGAAAGTCCACGCTAACGCAACGTCTGGCAGCAGGCCTATATGTTCCCAAATAACCAATGACAAATCATGATGATAAGCTTGTTCGTTAAATTTCTTCAAATTCCGCTTGAAAATAATGCGCGGTTTACATTTGGGGATTTTTGTATCTCTGCACACTGCAACAACACAATGATCACTCAAATCATTGCAGAAAACACCCACAGATGAAAATTTATGGAGCATTTGTTAAAATTAAGTCAATCAAAGTGGATTTTTCAGGACTTTTAATATTTGGCCTAGTTGGATAGTTAATCAACTGGCTAAAATTTACAGAGCCACAGAAAGATTTAAATTCTTCAGAAGCTACATTTAACCAATCCCAATTGAAGTCTCCTGCCATTAAAAGTTCATTGTAGTTTAATTTGGACAAAAGATGCTTTAATGATGATAATGCCTCCTTGGTGGCAGATGGAGGTCTATAACAACCAACAACAGTTATGGAAAGGAATTTGGCTATTTCCATATTCAAGGCCAGAAACTCCATCTGTTTAGAAATGGACTTAGACAAGACAATTGAAGCATCAAATCTTGATTTAACAGAGGCGGCTACACCACCACCTTTTTTAGGCCTGTCAGTACAGAAGATATTGCATCCATTTATACTAATATCATCATCTGTGACAGCTTTTGTCAGCCACGTTTCAGAGATGATCACATCATCCGGATCAGTTGATCTAATCCAAATTTTGACCATGTCCATTTTGGGAAGTAAACTGCGCACATTAAGATGAATAATTTTGAGTCCAGACATTGATTTAAAATCAGCAGGAGTCTGGATACATTGCAGATCAGGTCCAGGGTTTGGCTGCACATTTCCAGATAATAATAAAAGTAGGACAATCATCAATCTTTGCTTCACATCACATTTTGAAGCAGAATTTTTGTATACTGAAGCCAGGCGATTCTTTTCATTGAGCAAAAGTGTGAGGTCATATAAAGTAAGAACATTTTGAAGTTTAAGTAATTCCCTTGGTACCTCTGTCCAGGAATCTATGACCCAGACCAAATGAGTCTGCGATTGCTCATAAACAACATTAAAATCAGTGCCACTATAGTAAGTGTCCCAAAAACACAACACATTGGCATGGGTATTCACCCAGGGAACATTATTTGATCTCGTGTTCCAGGCTGCCAACAAGCAAATTAAAGTAATAAAAAATGCCATCATCCTCCACTTTCTGTACAGCAGCAGCTTAAAAGTTCTTACAAATACTGCAAGGAGATGTTGCAGGCCCAAGCTAGATATCTCAGCTCCAGGAGTAATATAGGTCTTCCAACCCAATATCCAGGAAAATATTACAGGCCCAAGCTAGTAAGCTCAGCTCCAGGAGAGATGTAGGCCTCCCAGCCCAGTCTCCAGGGGGATGTTGCAAGCCCAAGCTAATTAATTCAACTCCAGGGGGAATATAAGCCTTCCAGCCCAGTATCCAGGGAGATGTTGTGGACCCAAGCTGGCTAGCTCAGCTCCAGGAGGAATACAGGCTTTTCAGACCAGTATCCAGGGAGATGATGCAGACCCAAGCTAGTTAGCTCAGCTCCAGGAGAGATGTAGGTCTCCCAGCCCAGTCTCCAGGGGGATGTTGCAGGCTCAAGCTAGTAAGCTCAGCTCCAGGAGAAGTATAGGCCTCCCAGCCCAATCTCCAGGGGGTTGTTGTGGGCCCAAGCTAGTTAGCTCAGCTCCAGGAGAAGTATCAGCCTCCCAGCCCAGTCTCCAAGGAGGTGTTACAGGCCTAAGCTAGCCAGTTCAGCCCCCAGGAGGAGCACAGGCCTCCCAGCCACCTCTCCAGGGGAATGCCACAAGCCCAGCCAACCAACTCGTCCTGGGCACAGGCCCAGACCTGTTAGCCACACTCAAAGGTGATAGCAGTATTCTTTAAACTTGTTAAAAGTCATTAAACTCATTAAAAGTCCACAATTTACTTAAAACATATAAAGGGATTTCAATAAAAATATCAACTGCATCTTATAAAAGGAGATTTAAATGCAATAAAATCCATTAAAAATAACTTAATCCAGAGAGACACTGAGCAGACAATACACATTCTGCCATCTTGGATGATGTATGATATGCAGACTAGCCTGAAAAAATCTTTGGAATTCCCAATTTATAGACCAATAGAGGACGTTAGTACTATTTTTGTGTGGTATTTCCAGTAATCCAAAGTATATTCTTGGGATATTGCATACAGTATACTACTCTAAACCTTTCATCTAACTAATTAAATCCACCAAGGAGGTTATGTTTTCATCCGTGTTGGTTTGTTGGTTTGTTTGTTTGTTTGTCTATCGGCAGGATTACTCAAAAACTACTGGACCGATTTGGATGAAATTTTCATCAAAGATGGCTCTTGACCTAAGTGTTAGATATTCCCCATATTGACAACAGGCAACACGGATGTGAGGGCGCAGGCACGGATGAGATCATCACACCGTGCCTATATTAGGGGACCGACGGCGGAAGACGGCCTCTTTGGCGCTCTGCTTCTATGCCAACACCAGCCTGTATTTGTTCAGGGTTAGCTTGATAGCTACAGTACTGTGACACATGTTGTTAGCAGTGTCTATTTAATAAAAACTATCGTTCAGTACAGCTCCTGCCTCCTCTGTCCTAATTTCCAGACACAACATTGGAGATGAGGAAAACTGGTCTTCTGTAAGAAAATTAATTATTTTCTTGAAGATGGAAACATGTCAAGCACCACCACAGCCATTCCCCATGACCCCAGGTGAGCCGACTATCCTATGGCCTCATTGGTTCAAGTCGTCTGCACTTATGTGTTGGCAATGGACCTGGAGAGATATGGCAAGCTGAGGCTGCGAGCAATTTTAATCCACAGCCTGGGTGCCAAGGGGCAGTGGATACTCAACAATTTAGGACAGGTGGACACGTATGAGGAGTGCATTGCACTGCAGAGGATTTGTTTCCACCGGCGCTGACAGTGGATGGGTGAGACGACCCAGCAGTACATCACAGACCTCTGCTGCCTGGCAAGCGTATGCGAGTTTAGTTATTTAGAGGACGAAATGGTGCAGGACCAGCTAGTGGAGTACACCAGCAACCCGCAGCTGTGGGCGAAGTTAATCATGGCACCTGGCGACCTACCACTGACAAAGGCAGAGGAGTTGGTGTTCCAGCTGTAGGCTGCCGACAAGCTAACATCATAATCAGGTGAGCCACAGCAACAAACCCCATTAGTGCATCCGGTTGAACCAGTAAAAGAACCCGGCCACGCCACGTCCTTGGCAGAGGACGCCCAGGTGAATGCCGTGAAACATCATCCATGCAGTAACTTTGGCTCCCCAACACACCAAGACAGAGCGCAATCCTGCCCAGCCAAGCGCAACGATGCAACCGCTGCAGAAAGCTCAATCACTTCGCCAAGGTGTGCCGATCGTCATGACTGACATCAAGCCTGCCACCCAGCCCAAAAGAACTACCAGTGACCATCATCTATGCTGTGAGCTCCAGAGGGACGGTGTACATGTGGTGCACGGTGAGGCTAGATGACGTTGACTTGCCATTGTTGCTGGACACCGCCGCTGTAAGGTCAGTGATGGACTGTTTTAGAGTGAAAAAAATTCTTCCCCTACCATCATATTGGGAAGAATCCAGCGGAGCTGTATGGCTATGGACACACACGCACTGGCTTAGTAGGGACCGTATCGCTGGCGGTTCGCTACAGGTCAAGAGTCCTCCTGGCATTCGTTTTCCAGGTAGCTACACACAGGGATAATATCCTAGGGTGTGACCTCTTTTACGAACTGGGTTTTACCATCCATGGTACCCTTGAGCTCTGTTTGGTCGCTAATGATGGGGGCGCAACACACCCAGACGTAGGTGCAGCCACCCCGTGCTTGGTACCGCAGAGAGAAGACAGCAAGGAGAGGAGACAAAATCCGGACTCGTCTTGTATCCGTGCCCAGCGTCAGCAGCAAGGAGCTGTTGCAGTGCTGCAGGATAGAGAGTCCGTGGCTCAGCAGGATCCAGCAGGGCAATGCCAACCGGGGGCATGTCCTGCCACCGGCATGAAGGACACACCATCACAACAGCAACCAGCACCAGGGATGAGAGAGCAGCAGCAGCACTGCACAAAGCCGACTAGGTCCAGATTCACGGTGCTCAATTGGGTTCGGGTCCACCAATCTGAATGCTGAGATGACCTGCCGATGCTCCTGTCCCCGCCGATGCAGATCACTGTGCAGTTGGGGCCAGCCACCTTCCAGATGACTGATGGTTTGAGATGGCACCCAGGTCCGCCGCAGACAGCACCTCCAGGGCCACGTTCACCTCGGGATCACCTGAGGCCCCTGAGGTTGAACTGTAAAATGACTATGTTTTTGAAATGTTTAAACAGAGCATGGTTGATAACAGTGGCAGAATAATCCACAGGGTGTCACCGGCAGTCTACCCGGTGACCCAGGTTCCATTTACTTTATTGGTATAACTGTTAAGTACTAGAGAAAATGTTAATAATGTTTTTGGGCTTTCCCAGGGGAATGTCAGATAGTCCCCATATTAATAACAGGTAGCAGAGATGTGAGAGCAGAGACACGGTTGACGTCATCACACCATGCCTGTATTAGGGAGCTTACGGTGGGTGACAGTCTCTTTGGCACTCTGCCTCTATGCCAACACCAGCCTGTATTTGTTCGGGGTTAACTTGGTAGCTACAGTACTGTGACAGGTGTTGTTAGTAGTGTCTGTTTAATAAAGCCATCGTTCAGTACAACTCCTGCTTCCGCTGTCCTAATTTCCAGACACAACACTAAGGATTAACCCATTAGGTTTTGGTGATCATCTGAGAGTGCATATCTCTGCCAAGGGCCTTGTTTGTATTTGTGCAGCAGGATTACACAAAAATTACTGGATAGATTTGGATGAAATTTTCACCAGAGGTGGTCCTTGGCCTAGAGAGGAACCCATTACATTTTGATGATCCAAGAATGCATACCTCCGCCAAGGCTCTTATCTTCTCACAGTGTTTTAGCAAGAATACTCCAAAACTACTGGACAGTGTCATGATCTGGTGAGTGCACTCTCCCCCTCCTGTCCTGTTCAACTTTCCCCAACTCCGCGAGCAATCGTCCTCACCTGTGTGATGAGACACACCTGCTACCTCTGTCTCACCAGCACTCAAACAGACCTTCTCTTCAACGTTTCAGTGCTGGCTCGTTGGGTATACTACCTCTCTCAGCAAGTAAGCTTAATTCTCCCTCTCAGAGAAAATACCATTAATCCTTTTGTCCTCTCCTCCTCAGGTTGCTACCTCCTTCAAGGTGCATCTTCAGAGTTGTTGTGCGCTCACCTGCCTCATCACCATCACCACGTCAGCAGCCGTATTGACCTGGTCAGACACCTCACCCAGCTCTACTCCTGCCTTCTAGCATCTCCTCCTGGTTCGCCGTAAGTGCTGGGTTTATCTGCTGGTCTCTCTCTCTCTCCCACGTGAGTGTAGTCCTATGTTTCCCTTCTCAGTCTCCCTCCGTATCTAACCTGCTCTCGTCTCTCCCTACAGGCTGGGTCTTCCTCTGGCAAGTGGCGTTTTTCCTTTGCGAAGCTTTCCTTTTTGCATTAATAAAATTCAAAGCAAATTTGCTTCTATGTGTCATTATGTGTTTTCTCTGGTGTTACTCCCTGCACATGAGCTGTCAATCATTACCAATCATGACAGAACAAGCCAGCCATAGTGCAAGCTCAGCGGGAGCAACATCAGCGGAACATTTCGCTTTGGATCGTTTGGATGCCACAGAGAAGCAAGTGGCTATGCTTACTCAGCAGCTGCAAACTATTACGCAGCAGCTGGACACGGATGCCGAACATTTGGCCCATTTCTCCCAACCAGGTTCCACCCCTCCACCTGTTGCCCCAGTTTCTTCCACCGTAAGCCAAACTACCTCCATTCCCTCACCTGCCCCATACGCGGGGGAGGTGGGGAAATGTAACGGCTTTTTGTGCCATGTTCGGCTGTATTTGGGCCAGGTCAGAGGGGGAGTACCCGGATGATACAGCGAAAATTCACTTTATGACCCTTCTGCTGCGAGATAGTGGGAGGCGTCCAGTGGACGCCTCCCACTTGAGGTGTTTCAGGCACGTCCCACTGGGAGGAGACCCCGGGGCAGACCCAGGACTCGGTGGAGAGACTATGTCTCCCAGCTAGTCTGGGAACGCCTTGGTATCCCCTCTGAAGAGCTGGAGCAGGTGGCTGGGGAGAGGGAAGTCTGGGCTTCTCTGCTTGAACTGCTGCCTCCGCGACCCGGACCTCCGGAAAAGCGGTAGAAGATGGATGGATGGATGGATGCTGCGAGATAGGGCCCTCAGCTGGGCCCAATCTATTCTCGACAGTTCGCAGGGTCCCAATTATTCATTTGAGAGATTTGTGGATGAAATCACTCGTGCTTTTGACCGTACAGAAAGTGAAGGGAACGTCATGAGCCGATTGATGTCACTCCGTCAGGGGAGCCGGTCTGCCGCCGACTACTCTGTGGAGTTCCAGGTTGTCGCGGCAGACTCTGGATGGAATGACGTTTCGCCATGCAGCGTCTTCCTCCAAGGTTTAAACAAAAACCTTCGCGATGACCTAGCGGTTCATGCCATTCCCTCCTCCTTGGATGGTCTAATTGATCATGCTGTCAGTCTTGACAACCGATACAGTGAGCGCGCGAGGGAGAGCAAGGCCTCCTCCAACCTACCCAGTGTGCGCACACCCTCTTCGGCTTCTGACACAGGTGGAGCCGGCTCCTCCTCCGAGCCTATGGAGTTTGGCCGAGTCCGTTTGACCCCGGAAGAATGCCAGAGGCAGAGGAGAGCCAGTGCCTGCATGTACTGTGGCTCCCTGAAGCACACACTGCAGGAGTGCCATCTGAAGCCAAAAAGATGCGGCCTGTCAGCAGCCGTGGGGGGTCTGACGGGTGGGAAATCCATTCATCTCCCTGGTAGCTTCTCCATTTTGGCCCTCATTCAGTTGCCGGGGGTTGAGAGGAGGGCCATGGCTTTGATTGATTCAGGGGTGGAGCAGAACTTCATCTCTGCACACTTTGTGCGGGATGTAGGCATCCCCACGGCCAAATCGCCCATGTCCCTCAGTGTCACTACATTGCCGGGCAAAAAGGTGGCCACCATTACCGAAAAAACAGAGCTGGTGTCTGTCCTTCTTTCTGGTAACCACCAGGAGACTATTTCGTTATTTATTCTCCCTAAATCTGGTCACCCGGTGGTTCTTGGTTACCCGGGGCTCCGGAAGCATAACCCTATTGGAAGCCAACCCTACCGGAGTGGTGGCCTAGTTCGTAGAGCATCCGCCCCACACCCAGGAGGCCTGGGTTCAAATCCCGGCCAGGTCATGCTGAAGACCATATAAAAGTGGAACCTCCTGCCGTCCAGCTTGGTGTTCAGCAATAATGGAATGGAGGAGGGAAATTTGTGGCGGCGCCTTGCATGTTGCGACCCCTCTGATTCTAGATGTGATTAACATTGTAGATAAGAAAAATGTAATTTCGTTCCACTGTACATGATTGGCTGTATGGATTGAATGACAATAAAGATGTCTTTACCTTTACCTATTATCAATTGGGCGAATCACTCCATCTCTTTCTGGAGCCCGTATTGTTTAGCATCCTGTCTGAGCTCAGCCGAGTGTTCACCTTCGCTGTCCATCTCTTCCCCTCCAGCAGAGCCGCCGGACCTCAGCCTAGCACCCGAGGTCTATCATGATCTTGGAGAGGTCTTCAGCAAATCAAGAGCGCTTTCTTTACCTCCCCATCGCTTTTATGATTGTGCTATAGACCTTCTCTCGGGTGCGCGGCTGCCATCCAGCCAGCTCTACAGTATTTCTGGGCCAGAGAGGGAGGCGATGGAGAGCTATATTAAAGATTCTTTGAACGCCAGCCTCATTCGGCCTTCATCGGCTCCTCTTGGGGCAGGTTTTTTTTTTTGTCAGAAAGAAGGATGGTTCCCTACACCCGTGCATTGATTATCGGGAACTTAATGCTATAACGGTTAAGGATAAATATCCTCTCATTCCTAGGCTTTATCGTAGCTGAAGGGGAGCTGAGGGCTAACCCAGCCAAGGTAGAGGTTGTGCTAAATTGGCCTACACCCCACTCCCTCAAGGAGCTTCAACTCTTCTTGGGGTTTCCGAATTTTTAATGCCATTTCATCAGAAACTATAGTGGGGTAGTACAGCCTCTGATCCAGCTGACCTCAGTTAGAGGGCCCTTTAATTGGTCCGAGGCAGCTGAACAGGCCTTTCGCAAATTGACGGGTCTGTTCTCCAAAGCCCCCATTTTGGCCCAGGTCAACCCGCAGCTCCAGTTTATTCTAGAGGTGGATGCTTCTGACTCGGGGGTGGGCACTGTCCTATCGCAGCACTCAGCTTCAGATCAGAAGCTCCAGCCATGTGCATATTTCTCTTGGCGGCTCATGCCTGCTGAGAGGAATTACGACATAGGAGACCATGAGCTGCTGGCCATTAAGTTGGCCCTTGAGGAGTGGAGACACTGGCTGGAGGGAGCATCCCAGCCCATAATTGTGTGGACTGACAACAAAAATTTAGAATATCTTCGGTCGGCCCGCAGACTGAACGCCAGGCAAGCCCGCTGGGCCTTATTTTTTGCTAGATTTAATCACCTACAGGCCTGGCTCCCATAATATTAAACCAGACGTTCTTGCCCGCCAGTTCTGCCCCGACCCTCCTGCCCCTCATTCCCTTCCCCAACCTATTGTCCCATCCTCTTGCTTCCTTGGTGCTCTCACGTGGGACATTGAGCAGAGGGTCCGGCAGGCTCAATCCACGGAACCCATACCAGAAGGGGACCCTGACAATCATCTGTTTGTCTCGGCCGCTCTCCGCAATGATATCATCAAGTGGGGCCACACCAGCTTTTGTGCATGCCATCCTGGGATCACTCATACCATCAACCTCATTCGTCAGGTGTTCTGGTGGCCCACTCTGTGGACCGACATCCAGGATTATGTCAACCCCTGTCAAGTTTGCTGCTGCAATAAATCAGACTCCTTGCCCCCTTCTGGCCTCCTCCATCCACTTCCCATCCCCTGCCGACCCTGGTCCCACATTGCCCTGGACTTTGTTACCGGACTTCTTCCCTCTCAAGGTAATACCGTAATCCTCACCTGTGTGGATCGCTTCTCTAAGACGATCCACCTGGTGCCCCTTTCCAAATTACCCTCTGCTTTAGAAACGGCGAACCTCCTCACAAACCATGTCATCCACTTACACGGCATTCCTGTGACATTGTGTCTGACCGGGGCCCTCAATTCACCTCCCAAATCTGGAAAGCCTTTTGCCACTCCCTAGGCACCACCGTTAGCCTCACATCTGGGTACCATCTGCAGAGCAACAGGCAGGCTGAGCGCGGCAACCAATCCTTGGAGGCCACCCTTAGGTGCGTGACAGCCTGCAACCCCAGCTCATGGAACACTCATCTGACCTGGGTGGAGTATTCGCACAACTCTGCCATCTCAACAGCCATCGGACTGACCCCATTTGAGGCATTGATGGGGTACACTCCCCCCCGTTACCTATGGCGGAGAGGGACGTGGCAGTACCATCGGTGGGAGCCCACGCACGCCACTGTCGCCGGCTTTGGAAGGCCATTCGTGCTGTCCTCGCTCATTCAGCCGAATGCAACCTCCAGTACACTGACCGCAAGCGTACCCCTGCTCCTAAGTATTCCATTGGGCAGCAAGTGTAGTTGTCACCGGACCAAGTGCCTTTGAAGACAGAGTCCAGGAAGCTCTCTCCTCATTTCCTGGGCCCATTTCCCATCTCTAAGGTTATCAACGACGTCACGGTCTGTTTGATGCTCCCTCCAGCAATGCAGATACACCCCATCTTCCACGTTTTGAAAATCAAGCCCCTCTCCCCCAGCCTTCTCTGCCCTCCCCCGAAGCCACCTCCTCCCTCTCGGATCATTGATGGCCAAACCACCTACACGGTCCAGAGAATTCTGGGCATTCACCGTCGGGGCCGGGGGCTCCAATATCTCATCCACTGGAAGGGCTACAGACCAGAAGAAAGATCGTGGATCCCTGGGTCGAACTTCCACGACAAGGGGATGGTCCGGGCCTTTCACAAGGCACATCCCAACAAGCCCAGTGGACCACCAGGAGGGGCCACTTGGGGGGGGGGGGGCACTGTCATGATCTGGTGAGCACACACTCCCCCTCCCGTCCTGTTCAACTTTCCCCTACTCCGCGGGCAATCATCTTCACCTGTGTGGGGAGACCCACCTGCTACCTCTGCCTCACCAGTGCTCAAATAGACCTTCTCTTCAACGTTTCAGTGCTGGCTCTTTGGGTATACTACCTCTCTCAGCAAGTAAGCTTAATTCTCCCTCTCAGAGAAAATACCATTAATCCTTTTTTCCTCTCCTCCTCAGGTTGCTACCTCCTTCGTGGTGCGTTTCCGGAGTTGTTGTGCGCTCACCTGCCTCATCACCATCACCACGTCAGCAGCCATATTCACCTGGTCAGACACCTCACCCAGCTCTACTCCTGCCTTCTAGCATCTCCTCCTGGTTAGCCGTAAATAAGATAAGATAAGATAAGATAAGCCTTTATTAGTCCCACAATGGGGAAATTCCAGGATTGCAACAGCACAGGGATAGCAACACTCAGAGCAACAATCAGAAGGCAAGAAAAAAAAAACAAAAAAAAAAAAACAAGCAAGCAAGAGCAGCTAATATACATATGTACATATTACTATAAAATATATATATACACACACACACACACAGACACACAATGCAGAGCATTGTAGCTGGATGGAATAAATATATGAATATATGAACACACAGTGCAGAGCATTGTAGCTAGATGGAATAAATATGTAAATATATAAACACCCACAGTACGGAGCATTGCAGCTAGGTGGAATAAATATGCAAGTATATAAACACACACAGTGCGGAGCAATGTAGCTAGATGGAATAAATATATAGATATATAAATATAAACACACCCAGTGCTGAGCATTGTAGCTAGATGGAATAAATATATAGATATATAAATATAAACACACCCAGTGCAGAGTATTGTAGCTAGATGGAATAAATATGTAAATATATAAACACACACAGTGCAGAGCATTGTTGCTAGGTGGGATGAAACAGCATAACCGTCTATTTAGTTATCCTACATGGTATGATTATGTGCCCATACATATTCTCACCCTCCATAGCGACCGGTATGTTCCTAGTTGTATGCCGGAGAGGACCATTGTGTAAGTCTATTGCATCTTTTGCATTCAAAAAAAACTATTAGTTTGTTACGTCTTTTTGCTATCTCTGCGAGCAGCCCTGCTTAGGTTGTACAGTCTGACAGCCGTTGGTAGGAAGGACCTACGAAACCTCTCGGTTGTGCACCTGGGATGATGTAGTCTGCTGCTAAATGAGCTCCTCAGTGCATCCAGTATGTCCTGCATAGGGTGGAACTCGGACTCCAGCAGAGATGACAGTTTAGCCACCGTCCTTCTCTCTCCTATCTCCTCCATCGGATCAAGGCGTTGCCCCAGGACAGAGCTAGCTTTCTTAATCAGTTTGTTCAGTCTCTTCCTATCGGCTGCAGTGATGCCACTGCCCCAGCAGACCACTCCAAAAGTGATGGCTGATGCCACCACCGTGTCATAGAATGACTTCAGCAGCGCCCCTTGTACACCAAAAGACCTGAGTCTCCTCAGCAGGAACAGCCTGCGCTGTCCCTTCTTGTAGAGTGCGTCAGTATTGTGTGACCAGTCTAGTTTATTGTTCAGATGAATACCCAGGTACTTGTAGGATGTCACCATCTCGATGTCTGTTCCCTGTATATTTACTGGTGCTGTGAGGGGCTGTCCATGCCTGCGGCAGTCCACCACCAGCTCCTTAGTTTTCCTCGCGTTGATCTGGAGGCAGTTCCGATGGCACCAGTCCACAAAGTCCTGGATAAGCCCTCTGTACTCAGCTTCATCTCCGCTGGAGATGAGACCAACGATCGCAGAGTCATCAGAGAACTTCTGTAGATGGCAATGTGTTGTGTTGTGTGAGAAGTCCGCAGTATAAAGAGTGAACAGGAAGGGAGCCAGCACCGTTCCCTGGGGGGCCCCCGTGCTACTGATGATCGTGTCGGAAACACAGTCCCGGGTTCTCACAAACTGAGGCCGGTTCGTGAGGTAGTCCAGGATCCATGATGACAGGTGCTGGTCCACCCCTGCGCGCAGCAGCTTGTCCTTCAGGATCATCGGTTGGATGGTGTTGAAAGCACTGGAGAAGTCAAAGAACATGATCCTCACCATATTCCCGGGCTTCTCCAGGTGGGACAGAGAACGGTGAAGGAGGAAGATCACCGCATCCTCCACCCCAATGCCATGCTGGTAGGCGAACTGGAGTGGATCCATCGCTGGTTCCACCAGGGGGCGGAGATGAGCAAGGAGCAGTCTCTCCAGGGTCTTCATCAAGTGGGACGTCAAGGCCACCGGTCTGTAGCTGTTCAGGTCTTTGGGGTGGGAAGTTTTTGGTACAGGTACCACACAAGATGTTTTCCACAGCTGTGGTACCCTCCCCAGTTTCAGGCTCATGTTGAAGATATACGTCACAATCCCACACAGCTGGTCTGCACAGGACTTGAGGAGCTTTGCGCTGATGCCGTCCGGTCCCGACGCCTTCCTCGCCTTGATCTTCCTCAGCTCCGTCCTCACCTGGGTCTTGGTCAGGGTCAGGATGGGGGGCTGTGTGTTGGGAGTGGGGGGGGGTGTCGGTGGAGTGGGGAGTGGGTAGCAGGACTTGATTTCTTAGAGGCAGCAGTGGTTGTTGTGCAGACAGGGGGGAGGGCGGTTGGTCAAATCTATTGAAAAACAGATTCAGGTTGTTCGCCCACTCCCTGCCCCCCGTGGCCTGGGGGGAGGTATTCTGGAGCCCCGAGATGGTTTTGAGGTTTCTCCAGACCCCGCTGATGTCGCTCTGTTGCAGCTTGTCCTCCATCTTCTTCCTGAAGCTGTCCTTGCCTTCTCTGATCTTTCTCCTCAGCTCCCTCTGTACGGACTTCAGCATCTCCCTGTTCCCCGACCTGAAGATCCTCTTCTTCTCTCTCAGAAGTGTTTTTATCTCAGGGTTGATCCAGGGTTTGTTGTTTGAGTGACGCCGTATGGTCTTGGTGGGAACGGATTTGTCCACACAGAAGCTGAGGTAGCCCGTGAAGGTGTGAATGAGGCCATCGATGTCCTCACCATGTGGATCGCAGAGCTGCTTCCAGGCAGTGGCTTCAAAACAGTCCTTTAGAGTGTCCATTGTCTCCTCAGACCATAACTCCACAGTGTGCATGGCCGGAGGTTGTCTGTGCACTAGGGGTTTGTACACCGGTCGGAGATGAACCAAGTTGTGATCCGATCTCCCAAGTGGGGGGAGTTGTGATGAGGTGTACGCCTCCTTAGTGTTTGCGTAGAACAAATCCAGTGTTTTATTGTCTCTAGTGTGGCATGTGACATACTGGGTGAAAGTGGGCAGAATGGGAGACAGTGAAACGTGGTTGAAGGAATGAGGAAAAGAGCATCTGGGTGTTCTGTCTGCAGCCTGCTGGTTACTGAATGGATGACGTCACGCGCTGTCCCAGCGTTCGCCGTCGGATTTGCATAAACAACAATGCAGATCACGTGTGAGTGTTCTCTCGGGAGATATGTAGGCCTCATGCTAACAGATAGCAACTCAATGTCTTTGCTGCAGTGTCGTTGTTTAACAGTGATATGTCCCGGTCTACACCAGTTGTTGTTAACATACATTATCACTCCACCGCCCCTAGTTTTGCCACTCTCTGGTGTTCGGTCAGCTCGTATCATGTGAAAACCCTCCAGCTCAATGTTAGCATCTGCTGCTAGTTCAGTTAGCCAATGCTTAGTAAATGCTGAGTTCCTCTGCCGGTCTCTCTCTCTCTCTCTCTCTCTCTCTCTCCCCCACGTGAGTGTAGTCCTATTTTTCCCTTCTCAGTCTCCCTCCTTTTCTAACCTGCTCTTGTCTCTCCCAACAGGCTGGGTCTTCTTCTGGCGAGTGGCGTTTTTCCTTTGCGAAGCTTTCCTTTTTGCATTAATAAAATTCAAAGCAAATTTGCATCTCTGTGTCATTGTGTGTTTTCTCTGGTGTCACTCCCTGCACGTGAGCTGTCACTCATTACCAATCATGACAGACAGAGCTGCATGCAATTTTCACCAGAGGAGGCTCTTGGGCTACACACAAACCCATTACATTTTGGAGATGATCCCTGAGGGACAGAAGGAGCCTTAGCGGAGGTATGCACTCTCTGAGTACTTTTCTAGTTTACTGACTGTCTATTGCCAGCTGAGATAAAGGCCTCTTGTGCAGGGTTTTACAGAAACCAACAACAACTTAGGAAATCATTGATAGTGCAGATTCACAAAGATCATATGTGGCTAAATAGACAAAGCCAGAAAAAGCTTTAAGTGGCCAAAATCAATAATTTTTTTAAAAAATCTTTGATTAATAAATTAGATTTTTTTTTATAATGTTAAAACATTCCTTAAATCTGTCAGAATGATAACAAGTATGTAGTCAATGGTGCAAACAGGGTGCATATTAGGCTACATGAAACAATTTTCTCCCTGTCTTTGATTTTTATTTCATGCTCATTCTACCAGGGTACCATAGAGAGCATCCTCACCAGTTGCATCATGGTGTGGTACGGAAGCTGCACTGCCTCCTGCCAGAAGCCACTACAATTGTCATGGTTCGCCCCTTGGGGCAGACAGCAAGA
Source organism: Pholidichthys leucotaenia (assembly GCA_020510985.1). Classification (NCBI taxonomy): domain Eukaryota; kingdom Metazoa; phylum Chordata; class Actinopteri; order Cichliformes; family Pholidichthyidae; genus Pholidichthys; species Pholidichthys leucotaenia. The sequence continues at coordinate 176,966,157 of CM035848.1, forward strand.
TTCTTTTGTGAAGCGAGCATTTGACATTTTATTAAACAAACACAAAACATAGCTCGGAAGCTGAAAACAAAACTAGACTTGGCTTGACAAGGAAACTCATGGACTAGGCAAGACAGGACTGGACAGGAGCGTGTGTAAAAACGCCAGAATGATGACACATGACACAGCACCCAACTGAGGGGCTGCGTCCTTTAAATAACAAGTGAACTAATTACAGAAACACAAAACAGCTGTGACTGGTCAAGTAAAGAACAGAGCATAAAACGAGCAGGACTATGGTGGAAATAAACACACATACAAACCCAAGCTATAACATGAATATGTTAAACAAAATGACAAACAGGACCACAATAACAAACAATAGTGAATACAGAAACACAGAAAAAAAAACACAACGTAGCGATGAACTAAATACAGTGGGGTAAAAAAGTATTTAGTCAGCCACCAATTGTGCAAGTTCTCCCAATTAAAAGATGAGAGAGGTCTCCAAATTTCATCATAGGTATACCTCAACTATGAGAGACAAAATAAGAAAAAAAAATCCAGAAAATCACATTGAAGGATTTTTAATGAATCTGCAGTATCTGCAGTGAAACTGAAGACAGTGACGGATGAGCTAGCCCCATGGAAGAGGGGTAGTGACTATTTGGGTGGGGAGTCAATCTGTGGATTTTAAGGTGTAGGTCACGGCAGTGCAGGACCCTTGCATATTGGGTTTGGACTTCCTATGGGCTGCCCGCTGTGTGTTAGACTTGGGAAAGAACACTCTAGCCTTTCCGGGGGCCAAAGTTGAAATGGTGCACCCCACGGAGGCCCCAAGACCACACCTAGCAGTCGTGGGAGCGGTGGAGATGCATTATGAATCAGGCTTTATGCCCCACACTCCGGACAATGGGCAACCCCCCACCTTGGACCAGCTGCCCACAGCGAGGGGGTTGGACAAACCAACAGTAGTATGAGAAGTATGGAGACGCAACTGCAACAACTTGGATCCCAGGGAGCAGGGGGAACTGTGGCGGGTGTTGTGGGAGTTCAAGGACATTTTTGCACTGTCAGAGGAAGAAATGGGCCTGGCTCACCTGCTGTAACACGAGATCGACACCAGAGATGCATCACCCGTCAGGACACGCCCCCGCTGCTTGCCCCTTCCACATCAGGCAGTGGCTGACACCATGATCAATGAGATGCTGAAAGTTGGCATTATTGAACTCCCGGACAGCCCCTGGGCATCGCAGGTTGTGATGGTCAAAAAGAAGAAGAGCCAGAAGATGAGGTTCTGCGTTAACTATGGACCCTTGAACAGTGTAACCAAGCAGGACTCATACCTGCTGCCCCGCATCAATGAGTTGCTGGACTTCGTAGCTGGCTCATCTTGGTTCTCCTCCCTTGACCTGCACAGCGGGTACTGGCAAGTACCCAGAAGCCCAGAAGCCAGACCAAAGACGGCCTTCTGCACAGGCAGTGGGCTGTGGCAGTTTGGGGTTCTTCCCTTTGGCCTGTGCAATGTCCCAGTGACATTTGAGCGATTACTGGAAAGGGTGTTGGCTGACATTCCCAGACAGGAGTGCCTGGTCTACCTCAACAACATCCTGGTCCACAGTAGCTCCTTATGGGCAGCTTTGGGGGCTCTGTGGTGGGTTCTACAGTGGATAGAGGCAGCTGGTTTGAAGCTCCACCCCGACAAGTGCTGCTTCATGAGGAAAGAGCTGGAGGTTTTGGGACACCGAGTGGGGAGAGATGGCATCAGCACCTTAGAGGAGAAGGTGCAAGCAGTGAAGGACTGGGTGACCCCTACTATCCTACGAGAGCTAAAGCGCTTCATAGGACTAGCATCTTGCTACAGGAGGTTTGTGTATGGCTTTTCTTGCATAGCCACGCCCCTGTTCTGCCTCCAACAGAAAGACTGTGACTTTGTTTGGACTTCTGAATGCGAGCAAGCCTTCAGCTTGTTGAAGAAGGCTTTGACAGAGTCTCCCATCCTCATACCACCTGACCCTGACCTGCCCTTCATCCTGGACACCGATGCTAGTGATGTCGGGATGGGGGCAGTGTTGAGTCAGGTAGGGCTAGAAGGGGAGAAAGTGACCACTTATTTCAGTAAGACCTTCAACAAAACTGATCGGCAGCATTGTGTGACACATTGAGAGCTCCTCGCTATTGTGAGAGCGATAAGTCATTTCAGATACTACCTGTGTGGGCTACCTTTCACTGTCCAAACTGACCACTCAGCTCTCCAGTGGTTGATGTCATTCAATGAGTTGGAAAGACAAATTGCACGGTGGCTGGAAGCGCTAGCGCTATACATCTTTGGGGTGGAGTACAGAGCTGGAGCTTGCCATGCTAACCCTGATGCCATGTCCCAACATCCCTGCACAATTGATGGCTGCCAGTACTGTGACAGGAGGGACGCCAGTGAAGTGGAGCTCTGTATGGGGGAAGAGCACAGTCCCAGGAAGAACAGAGAGGGGCCAGTCTGCAGAGAGACACAGCTTATCAACCCACCTGAATGGAGGAGGCAGCAAGAGCAAGACAAGGACCTTGCAACCAGTGCTGCATTGGGTGGAGTCAGGCCATAAACCACCCTGGGACAAAGTAGTGAGGTGATCACCTGCTACCAAAGAACTGCTTGCAAAATTTGAGGCTCTAAGGATGAAGGATGGGGGGCTTCAGCGAGCATGGAAAGAGCAGACTACAGGAGAGGAGAGGTGGCAGGTGGTGGTTCCTAGGGTGTTAAGGGAGGTGGTGCTATCAGCTGTCCATGGAACTACCAGGGCGGGGCACTTCGGGGTCTCAAAAACCCTCTGTCGGCTCCGTCAAGGGTTCTATTGGGGCCAGCAGAGGAGAGATGTTGAGGACTTTTGTCGGCGCTGCAACCCCTGCACAGTGCACAAGGGTCCTCCAGACCAGTCACATGCCCAACTCCAGCAGCTGGCAGCGGGAGCCCCAATGGAAAGAGTGGTGGTGGACATAATGGACCCATTTCCTCACACAGACAATGGGGACCATTTTGTTCTAGTTGCGATGGATTACTTTACAAAATGGCCGGAGACGTATGTCATACCCGACCAGGAGGCAGAGACTGTCGCAAATGCACTGGTGGAGGGCATGTTCGCCAGGTTTGGGGCAGCTGAGGTCATCCACAGTGACCAAGGGCACAACTTCAAGTCGAGTGTGTTCTCGGCAATGTGTGAATGACTGGACATGCAAAAGACTCGCACTACCCCTTTACACCCCCAGAGTGATGGACTGGTTGAGAGGTTCAATAGAACCTTGGCGACACAACTGGCCATCGTCACTGCAAAACACAGAGACTGGGATATGCACCTCCCTTTCATCTTGATGGCCTACAGGTTGGCTGTGCAAGATTCCACCTCATGCACACCAGCCCTGCTCATGTTGGGAAGAGAGCTGAGGACACCGGCGGAAATGGCATTTGGAAAGTCCCCAGACACACCAGCAGTAAAGAAATTATGACTCAAGGGAAAGAGGGAGGGATTTCAAAGCGGGGCATTTGGTGTGGGTGTACAGCCAAAAGAAAAAGAAGGGACAATGCCCAGAACTGGATTGCCATTGGGTGGGTCCCTGCAAGGTGTTGGAGAGACTAGGAGAGGTGGTATACAGGGTCCAGCTGCCACCTAGGGGTAGGCGGGTAGCCCTCAATAGGGACAGGTTGGCGCCATATAGGGGTGATGCACGCCCCAGCCATGTGTGAGACCTTCGGCACCGCCCCAAACGGCTGTATCGGCAGCACCCCAGGGCTCACTGACTGTTAATCCATCCTCTCCTCCAATTGCATCCCTGGCTCATCAGTGGGCCGGGTCCAGCCCACAGGTGCAGCAGGGGACACATGCCCCTAGGCGGTCTCGGAGGCAGAGGAGGCCCCTGGTGCACCTTAATGACTTTTTGTTGTGATCCTTTGGGGCGAGGGATTCAGTAAGAGGGGGGCAGTGTAACGTTCAGGTTCTCTGTCTGTTCTGTGGGAGGTTGTGTGGTTGAGCTGTTGGGAGAGAGAGCAGGAGAGCAGGAGGAGGAGGGGCGTGTGGTGTGGGGGGGGATGGGGCTGAAGTTTTGTTCGTTATTGTTGTTTCTTCGGGTTTTCTCTTTTTTCTTTGGTGTGGTCACAGCCTACAGTGACCCATCCAGTTAAGAATAAAGGTGTTTAATTGGCAACCTCTTCTTGGTTTTTACGTGTCTGGCGGACGCTACAATACACTAAATGGGAGAAATGAGAAGAGAGTGATGATGCAAAACTAAGGAAGCCTAAAAATACAAAACTAATAAGTAATAAGACACCAAAAGGAGCTCTAAAGACAAGAGCCAATATAAATACAGGAAAATAACTAGAAATACAGGATAATACAGAGAAACATAAAATAAACAACTTAAGATAAACTAACAGGAACCAAAGACCAGAAACAGAAGGATAAGCCCAGATCACAACATACACCAACCCATACTCAATACAAAATAAACAGGGATGCAGAAATACAGAAGATCACTGAAATAACTTAGAGGCTGAGCACAGCTCCCTACCTGTGCTCAGAAGGATGGCATCCTTCTTTTCTTATATATTGCACACACCACTAAGAGAGAGAGAAAAGGCATTTCAGTTCTCCTGTATGTCCAATTGAAAAATAAAAACCTTTGAATCTTTGAATATTTTACTCCAAAGAGGAAAAGTCTTGTGCTTTTAAGAATTTTGTTTTAAATGGTATTTTAATTTCATATTTAGATGATGGGTGGAGCCTGTAATCTCACTTTAGAGGTGCTTGATATGAGACACTGAGAAAGAGGATGTCTCGTAGCTATTATAACATTTTTTCTGCTTTCAGCGATATATAGCACATAATGGCACTTAGCCTTTATTGTAGAAAGAAGAGTGCTGGTGTGCCTAAATAAGTTTTTGTTTTCAGTTATTAGTCCTGCATAGTTGGTTTCATATTCAAGACAGCAGTCAGGCATACAGACTTTGAGACTACAGGCCTGCTTCAGTTATTAGATTGGACTGCACTTAAAATGAATGTATATGATATTGACTTCATTTTTGCTGTTTTGCAAAACTGAGTGAACTATATGCACTACACACTTTGTGAGAGTGACAGAGCTCTTAGAGTTTTATTGTGTTTCTTGATGGATTTCAGGATTAAGAGATCATACAGTGATGTGAAAAAGTGTTTGCCCCCTTCCTGATTTCTCTTTTTTTTTTGTATGTTTGTCACACTTAAATGTTTCAGATCATCAAACAAGTTTAAATATTAGACAGAGATAACACAAGTAAACAAAAAATGCAGTTTTTAAATGAAGGTGTTTATTATTTGGGGGGGGGGGGGAATCCAAACCTACATGGCTCTCTGTGAAAGAGTGATAGCTCCCATTATGTCCACAAACCTGGCAGTAAAGAGACGGACGAGGATGCTGCACTGGAACTAGAACTTTATTACAGAGATGGGTACACGGCATTACACACGCTGGCCTTCTGCACACACACTGTCACCATGCTGAGTCGCCAGGGCAAGAGAGCCTGCAGTGGTGGACGCTCCCCTATATGTGTCAGCATGATGATGTCACCGGCCGGCTGCATCATCACTCCGCATATTACACTAAAACCCATCACAACACCCCGCCCCCCTTTTACAAAACACAAAAACACATCCAATCAAGATCCCCCCCCAATTTAGTAAAAAAGAATACTAAAAAAAAAACCCACTAAAATATAAACAGGCAACACATTGAACAACAAATAAACTAGGGCCCGTGGGTGGACCACCACGAGGCCCCGCACGGCTGAGTGGTGTATTCTGCCATTTTGATGTGTCCAGCCATGCTCCTAACTAAACAGTCCTACTTTTCTTCTTAACAGTCACCCATGGTAAGGGTGGGTCTACCGGGGCGGGGGGGGTGGGGGTGCGGCAGCCCCACGGAGAATGCACTTCTGGGGGCTGCAGATCCCAGAGATCCAGGAGCCCGGATCTCACACCACATCCAGCTGCTCATCCGTAAGCTGCCCGTCCAGCGCCTGGTGAGGGAGATCGCTCAGGACTTCAAGACCGTTCTGCGTTTCCTGAGCTTCGCCGTCATGGCTCTGCAGGAGACCAGCGAGGCCCACCTGGTGGTCTCTTCTTCGCTAAGGGGGTCACCATCATGCCCAAAGACTTCCAGCTGGCCCGCTGCATCCGCGGAAAGAGAGCTTAGACTTTCTGCTGCACATTCACCAGCCATAATGCTCTGCACTGTGTGTCTATATATATACATTTATAGTAATATGGACATATGTTTACTAGATGTTGTTTTTTCTTGCCTTCTGATTGTTGCTCTGAGTGTTGCTATCCCTGTGCTGTTGCAATCCTGGAATTTCCCCATTGTGGGACTAATAAAGGTTTATCTTATCTTATCCACTGACTCCTGTACAGCCCCGTCACCCAGGGCGGCCACCTGGACGCGCCGCAGCTGGTTTGCATGCCAAACCGAGCCATCCATCAGCCGGAAACACGCCACCCCCCAGCTTCACCACAATCCTCAGCGGCATCTGTTGTTTCACCAGCTGGGGCCCGGCCAGTCGTCGCCCCAGTCTTTCGTCGACACAAACCTGAACTCAGTCCTTGACTTGGAGTGGTTCCTTGCTTGGCTTGATGTGCTGCTGTGCTCTTGGCAGCTCTGTGCTCACACTCAGCCTGGTACCTTTGTTACACAGTGGCGATTCAGCAGTCACCGTTGTCGCAGCTGACCCCTCAACCGTCGCTGGCTGAAACTCAACACGTGGCACTGAAGGTGCTAGATGCAGCTCTGTGTGGTTTCGATCTAAAAACTCATTTTTAGTACAATTGAAATCCCCACCCAATAATAAAAAAAATCCTCCGAGTTGCAACTGTTTAATTTTTCATTAATCTTTTGTTAAAAAAAAAAAATCTCTTCTTCTCAGCACCATTGGTTGGAGCATAAATGTTGATAAAAAGCACAGTAAAACGTTCAAAACGGGCTCTGGCTAAAAGACATCTGTATTTGATAAAATGCTCAACCTCCAGAGACGTTGGAGCAAACTCTCTGGAGAATAAAAAACCCATCCCTCCACTGGCTGTGGTGTTGTGACTTAAAATCAGTTCACCTTTCCACTCTCTTCTCCAGTCTGCCTCTATGCTTGGATCACTATGCATTTCTTGAAAAAACAACACATCAATGTGCTTTATTTGTGCTGTTTCAAAAACCAGCACCCTTTTCTTTGGTTCTCTGGCACCAGTTACATTTAAACTCCCTATGGCTGTGTTGTTAGACATGTATATGTTGGACACTGCATATGTGATTTAACCGCAAGATGAAGGAGAGCCACAGAGCTGCAGTCCCCTGCGGTGCGGAGCCGCAGAGCCTGGACCCCCTGCGGAGGACAGGGGACAGAAGACTTCCTGACCGCTGAGGCTCGAGAGGAGAGAAGGGGGAGTGATGTAAATAAAAAGTTAATGAATGTGAATAAAGGGATTTTGGTAGAGATGTGTGATTTCCCCTGCGAGGGAAATGGTTTGATGTGAGAATGTTTAAAAGGGAGAACTTTGGTGTGTTCACCCTCTTTGTTCGCTGCTCAGGGATGAGAGCAGACAGTGGGATGATTACTTGAAATAAACTGGAATTAAATGCAATTCGGTTTCGTTATTCAAGTCTCCCCACACTCCCCACCTTAAAAAAATGCATAATTAGAGGAGTATTAAAACCAGAGTAAAAATCAATTAAGAAGAAAAGTAAAAGAGAAAACATTACATTCTTCATCATCATTAAAAGCCAGTTTGTTTGTTTTTTTTACTTTATTCATCCATTTTCTCACTCTGTAACTTTCCTGATCTAATTCAATTCAATTCAATTCAACTTTATTTATATAGCGCCATTTCACAACAACAGTCATCTCATAGCACTATCAACTGTAGGGGGAACCCCCACAGTTGCAGAAAGACCCCAGCAATCAGGCGATCCCCTGTGAGCAAGCACTTGGCGACGGTGGAGAGGAAAAACTCCCTTTTAACAGGAAGAAACCTCCAGCAGAACCAGGCTCAGGGAGGGGCAGTCATCTGCTGCGACTGGCTGGGGGGTGAGGGGATAGAGAAGAAGAAAAGAACAGACATGTAGAGAGCAAACAGCACGATGGGGACTCAATCTATGGGAGAGAGCAAACAAATGTTAATGACCAGCAAAAAAAATATTTCATTGAGAGTGAGGAAAGGAGTGAGGCCCAGTGCATTACTGGAGGTCCCCCGGCTGACTAAACCTATTAGCAGCATAACTAAGGGAGGGTTCAGAAACACATGATCCCTCCCTAATTGTAGGCTATATCAAAAAGGTAGGTTTTAGCCCTATTCTTAAAAACAGAGATCGAGTCTGACTCCCGAATCCACATTGGCAGCTGGTTCCACAGGAGAGGAGCTTGATAACTGAAGGTTCTGCCTCCCATTGTAGTTTTGGAGATTCTAGGTATTACAAGTAATCCTGCCTTTTGGGAGCGTAGTGCTCTGTTAGGATAATACGGTAGTATCAGATCTTTTAAATAAAAAGGAGCCTGATTGTTTAGAGCTTTGTAAGTAAGAAGAAGGATTTTAAACTTAATTCTAAACTCTATGGGAAGCCAATGAAGGGAGGCCAGAACCAGAGAGATATGATCTCTCTTTCTAGTACCTGTTAAAACTCTTGCTGCAGCATTTTGGATCAGCTGAAGACCTTTTAAAGATGTTTTAGGACAGCCTGATAATAAAGAATTACAATAATCTAATCTCGAGCTAACAAAAGCGTGGATCAGTTTCTCAGCATCACTCTGAGACAAGATGCTCCTAATCTTGGCAATATTACGCAAATGATAGAAGGCAGTCTTAGAAACAAATTTAATATGTGAATTGAAGGACAGATCCTGATCAAAAATAATTCCAAGGTTCCTCACGGAGCTATTAAGAGAAAGAGTAACCGCATCCAAACTGAAAGTTTGATTTGGAAAGGAATTTCTAAGGTTTTTTGGACCAACAAGAATAACTTCAGTCTTATCTGAATTTAATAGCAGGAAATTACAAGTCATCCAAGCTTTGATTTCCTTAAGACAGGCTTCTAACTTGGCTAATTGATTACTATCATCTGGCTTCATTGACAGGTATAATTGTGTGTCATCTGCATAACAGTGAAAATGTATACAGTGCTTTCTAATAATGTTGCCTAACGGAAGCATATATAAACTAAAAAGAGTAGGGCCTAGCACAGATCCCTGTGGAACTCCATGACTAAGCTTTGAGTTGAAAGAAAACTCATTACTGACATGAACAAACTGGAACCTATCAGATAAATAAGATCTAAACCACTGCAACGAAGTTCCATTAAGTCCAACATAGTGTTCTAATCTATCAAGTAGAATATTATGATCGATAGTATCAAAAGCTGCACTAAGGTCTAAAAGGACAAGTACAGAAACTAGTCCATTATCAGATGCAATGAGGAGGTCGTTAGTGACCTTCGCTAAGGCTGTTTCAGTACTATGATGGATTCTAAACCCAGATTGAAACTCTTCAAGTAAACCATTTCCCTGCAGGTGGTCAAATAATTGCGTAGCAACAACTCTTTCTAATATTTTTGAAATGAAAGGGAGATTAGAGATTGGTCTATAGTTAGCTGAAGCTCCTGGATCTAGCGTTGGCTTTTTGAGTAAGGGTTTAATTACAGCCGTTTTAAAAGCCTGCGGTACATGGCCTAAAGTTAATGAAGAATTGATTATATGAAGAATAAAGCTACCAATAAATGGGAAGACTTCTTTAAATAACCTGGTAGGAATAGGGTCTAAAAGACAAGTTGAAGGTTTGGATGAGGAAACTATTTTGTCTAACTCACAAAGGTCGATTGGAGTAAACTCATCAAGACAGACATCAATAGAAGGAGTTGTAGTAGTTACAGTATTTAAGTTAACTGTGGGAAGAATCTGATTGATTTTATCTCTGATGGATGAAATTTTATTATTGAAAAAGTTCATAAAGTCCTGACTAGTAAGCTCTAAGGGAATGCTAGGATTGACAGAGTCCTGTCTCTTTGTCAACCTGGCTACAGTACTGAAAAGAAACCTGGGATTATTCTTGTTCTCTTCTATTAATGCAGAGTAATAACTCGTTCTAGCTTTTCTAAGAGATCTGTGAGGTCTGTTTCAGCTTTGCTTTTTATGAGCTGCCTGGCAGAATTATAAAAAGCCTGCTTATCAGGAAAATATTGCTGTATATCCAGCCCCTTCATGCCCTTGGTCTGCTGTTAAAACAATTTGAACATTTTTGCAGGATAAATGATGTCCTCCTGGCTAACAGGCAGCTGTGTACTGTTGTGAGAAAGCACACTGCTGTCAGACAAACAGGCTTCAGTGTTGCTGTTGTCAGACAGAGCCACACTATCTGCAACATTCTGTCTGACCATCAGCTGACTTGTTTTACCACCTGCAGACACAGGTGGTGCTTTTTCTACGCCGCTTAAGAGAAGCCTGTCGGGATTCACATGCCTCCATATCTTCTACGTCAGCTGCAGCACCATCCTCACACAGACCTCCTGATGCTTCGCCTGCCCCACACTGTCCACTTGTTCCTTCACCAGTCATACACAATTCACCAGCCACCCCATCTTTACACATCTCTCCAGTTAATTTATCTCCCTCGCCAACATCTCTCATTTCACTATTCAAAGCACCAACTTTGCGCAGCTCACCTGTGACCCCACCTGCCTCAACTGTTTCATCACTCAAATCACCTTTTTTCTCACCTACAACACGATCTACCACCTCACCCACTTCATGTTCCACCTTGCCAGTTTCCCCGATCCCTTCACCTGCTTCGCCCACATCCTTTTCCCTCTCATCACTCACCACAGTGCTGTTCTCATCCAGCCTCTGTCTCATCTCCGGCAGCTCCTCAACTGTAATGCTGACATCCTCAGCCTGCACAGAGATGCCATGCTGCCTCGACATGAGCTGGTCGGTGGCAGTAGCCACCCACTGCTCAGCGCAAACGGCCCCTCCGCCACTGCAGTAGTTTCAGTGTTCAGCCATTTTACCATACTTTATCTGAATACCATACCCATATGGCAAACCAATAGATACTGTATAGCTATTGGTTTAGATACTGTATAGCTATAGCTATAGATACTGTATAGCTATAGCTATTGGTTTAGCATACTTTGTCAGAATCAGTTGCACTGCAAATGTGCCACAAACATTACATGATTGCTTACCTTTGGTCAGCTGAGCCACGGTATGCTATTGTTTACTTTCCGTCAGCTGTACTGAGTAATTTTTAACAGCAGGAAATATATCCACCTTTTTCCTGAGGGTGCTGCTGTAGAAACAATTATGGGCGCAACTTCAGGTTTCGGCTGAAGTAATGTTAAATCATTCAGCAAGAGTGGAGTAGTGGGGCATTTAAAATAGCGGTTTTAATAGTTTTTCAAATTCATTTTAAGGTATAGTCCATATACGTGTTTTGCACTCAAATGGCAGCTAATTTCAGCACTTGTAGTTTTTGTATTTTTTGAATGTTTTGGCGTAGTTCTGGTACTTGTTGCTGGTGGTCGTGGTTGTGCCATAGACTGTATAAATGGCTTCTCACCAGCGATGCATACATCATGCACTGAATATGAAAAAGGACTGTTGGTGTGATGGGTGGTACAGACACAGGACAGACACAAGAGTACACCAGGTATGTTTTCACTTATATGAATGTCACAGATCTGACGTTTATGTGTTATATATGTCACCGGAATGAAGGCTGTGTTGTGTTGTAGTTTGGGGACCTTTATTTGTGAGACACGGGTGGTGGCTCCACCTTTCCAGTTCCTGCCACCACCCAGGGTATAAGGTAGCAGTGAGCGGGAGGGGCGGTCTCTTGGCCACCTCTCTGCCTGGCAGGCAGAGTATTGTATTGCGGAAGGTCTCCTAATAAACCTGTGCTCAGCTCAACACCTGGCCTCCACCTTTTTCCTGAGGGCGCTGTTGTTGAAACAATTATGGGTGCAGCTTCCGGTTTCAGCTTAAGTAGTGTTAAATCAGCAAGAGTGGAGTAGAGGGGCATTTAAAATAGCATTTTTAAAAGTTTTTTTCAAATTCATTTTAATGTATAGTCCACATACGTGTTTTGCACTCAAGTGGCAGCTAATTTCAGCACTTGTAGTTTTTGTATTTTTTGAATGATTTGCCATAGTTCTGGTTCTTGTTGCTGGTGTTCGTGGTTGTGCTATAGACTGCTTAAATGGAGGCTTCTTACTGACAATGCTCAGATGATGCACTCAAAACCAACAAGGACTGTTGGTGTGATCAATGGTACAGACGCAAAAGCACCAGGTATGTTTTCACTTGTATGAATGTCACAGATGCAAGGCTGCATGAGGTAAAATAATAAATAAAAAAAATAGTAACAGTTTGCTTCCTAAGGCTTAATGATTTAAAAAGATATCAAATAGTTTTTTAGTTGGTTTTTTTTGCATTTGTTGCACTGCCTTGAAACGATATGAACTTGATATTAGCAGCTTCAGCATGCATTAATTTTTAAATTATCACAAAATATAGATCAATAAAATTTTGAACAACTGTCAGAAAAGGTCTGTATGTGTTAATTTAAATAACAAGCATTCATAGCATGACAGCAGCATGAGCATTTTAATTTCAGGGTAAAACCAACAGCTGCAGCTGTCTGTATTTACCCCAACATTAAAACACCCAAGCACGGTGTTGTGGTTCTTTGTGGCTCTGACCAGACTCTACTTCTGCTCTGAGGTAAATCTGATTATGTCCAACATCTTTTAACAAAATGCATCCGACTTTACTGCAGTGGAGACATTGATATATCTCAGAGTTTTTATTTGTTTACAGTGTTAGCATCTTAGCAGCAACGCTAACAAATGGAGCTGCTGTCTACAAGGCCAATTTTTAAAGTCATCTTCCCATCCCTCCATAGTCGTGGGAAGTGGTATGATTATATTACTGTTTTTGAGATGCAAAAGGCTGTGTTCCCGCATTTTTGGTGCCAAAGTCATTGTTTTTTAACAAGGAAAAGTGTTCCGTTTCAGTGACAACCATACGTTCTAAACTAGTATGCCCATAATTCACGCAAGGCATCATGGGAGCTAGGAATAAGGAGGATATTATATATATAAATAGAAACACTGAAAATGCGCTACATTTTTGGATCAGCCAATCATGGTGCAGCGCTGTCAGCCATTTCCGTCAGCTGTATAGTCTGCTGAAATGACGAGCAGAAGCGTATTTCCTGTTAATACTCATGCGTGCGCATGCCATGCATGTGTAGTAACCCAGGGTATGGCTGTTCTGATGAGTATGGTAAAAGATCAGAACACCGGTCACATCTCCCAGAGCGGGGCCGGCACAGTTTGGACAGGCCTTCACAAGATGTCCCTCTTCACCACACCCAAAACATTTTAACGTGGCAGACTTGGCAAAAACTAACTAACCTGCACTTATATAGCACTTTTCTAGTCACAAAGACCACTCAAAGCGCTTTCACTAATACTAACCCTCTATTCTAAGGGCCTATAGGAAACAGATATCTAGGGACAATTTAGAACAGTGTGGAGAATGGTGAAGGACGAGGCTGAGTTTATTTCTCAAGTCAATTTTATTCACATTCTCCAACATCTTCCAAACACAGAAAAGAGAGTGAATCTCCCCACATCTGTCCCTTTTATACCCAGGACATCAAACATACAGTCACATGGTACTTAATCCCAGTCACAATGTAACTTCCCCCCGATCTTAACTCACTCCACCTCCGAGTCTCTGGCCGCTGGGAGAAATCCCCCAAGGCTATCTCTTTGCATGCCAAAGACTAAACTTTCACACCCTCGTGATATCTCCAGAACGGCTCAGTCCTTTGTTCCGTCTCAGATGTGAAGCCTAAGGTGGTATATGTATGAATCATACAATCATATACCTATGTGCATATACTATGTGTGCCACATGACCCCAAACGTCTAAGATGGAACAAACGTAATAACAGTTTGCAAGTCATGGTAAAATTACTACACATCAGTCCAAATGTCGCTTGGGCCTCAGTCGCCTCCCATATCTGCTGTAAGCGGGATTTACCATCCCTGCAGCGCCTTCCTGCTGTGGAGCTGCTGCCTGAGGATTAGAACTGTTAGTCAATCTCTGTGGGTGTTCTGGGGAATGCTCTCTAGGGGGTCTGCCGCGCAGAGGAGCCTTAGCCAACTGCACAGTTTCGTCAGCTACCACAAAAGCGGGTTTGAGCCTGTTTATGCCAATCATTTCTTTTCTGCCCTCCAAATCTAGCAAAAAATGCTTATCCCCTGTTTCCAGCACTCTATATGGTCCATCATAAGGTGGGCGTAAAGGTGGGTGATGGGCATCATGTCTGACAAAAGCAAACTCTGCATTTTTTAAAGCCTTAGGCACAAAAACACGCGGAAAACTGTGGTGAACGGGGCCAGGTAGCGTGCTCGGGCCCGTGCTACTCTGTAACCGCTGAGCTGGGTAGCACTCTGGCGCCGGATTATCTGGGAGAAATTCCCCGGGCAGCCGAAGTGGCTGTGCGAAAACTAGCTCAGCTGGGGAGGCTTCTAAATCCTCTTTAGGTGCAGAACGCAACCCCAATAAAACCCATGGTAGCCTGTCCACCCAATTTGTATCCGTAAGCGACGCCCTGAGAGCTGCCTTCAATGACCTGTGGAAACGTTCGCATAACCCGTTAGCCTGCGGATTATACGCGGTTGTGCGGTGAATCATCACCCCCAGGCTGCGGGCCATTGCTGACCAAAGTTCGGAAACAAATTGTGGGCCTCTGTCGGACGTAATGTCCGACGGAACTCCAAAACGCGCTACCCATGCTGTTAAAAACGCGCACGCCACCTCCTCGGCTGTGGTTGATGACAGTGGGACCACTTGTGGCCAGCGCGTGGTGCGGTCAACCATTGTCAGAAGGTGTGTGCACCCCTGTGACGGTGGGAGGGGGCCTACGAGGTCCACATGAACATGATCAAACCTCTTAGCCGGGATGTGAAACGGCTCTAAAGGAGCTCTTGTGTGCCTGTGCACCTTGGCTCGTTGGTAGGCCTTGCAGGCTGCTGCCCACTCTCTAACTTGCTTGCGCAGGCTTGGCCATACAAATTTCTCTCCCACCATTTTGACTGACGCGCGCACTCCCGGGTGCGCCAGGGAATGAATCGAGTCAAAAACGCGGCGGCGCTACGCGGCCGGTACCACAGGACGTGGTAGCCCAGTGGAGACATCGCAGATTGGTGGGGGGGGGGGGGGTACCGTCTTGCAGCACCCTGTTCTCCAGCCTTAACCCTGTTGGTCCAGACTGGAGCGCGCGCACGTCCGCGTCGCTAACCTGATCCGCGGCCATGGCTGCATAATCTATCCCTACGCGGACTGGGGCTGCGCGTACTTCCACGTCGCTAACCTGATCCGCGGCCATGGCTGCAAAATCTACCCCTGCGCGGGCTGGAGCCACCACGGCGCGCGAGAGGCAGTCTGCCACTACATTAAGTTTACCCGCTACATGCTGGATATCGGTAGTAAACTCCGAGATCGCGGCCAGCTGTCTCTGCTGCCGGCCCGACCACAGTTCTGAAATCTTGGCCATCGCGAAAGTCAGCGGCTTGTGATCAACGAACGCGGTGAAACTGCGTCCCTCCAGCCAAAACTGGAAGTGGCGAATGGCCAAGTGGAGAGCTAACAACTCCCTGTCGAATGCGCTGTATTTTCATTCACTATCGTGCAAGGTCCTGCTGAAAAAGGCGAGCGGTTGCAAAGCTCTGGCTGCATACTGTTCCACGACCGCTCCTATGGCCACATCTGACGCGTCAGTGGTGAGCGCTATGCGGGCCATTGGGTCTGGATGTGCCAACAACGTAGCGTTTGCCAGGGCTGTTTTGACTTCCGAGAATGTGCGCTCTCACTCTGGAGACCATTCAATTTTGTTTGTGGGTTTTTGTTTTTTTAGTGCAGCATACAATGGTTGCATGAGCTGTGCTGTGTGGTGGAGGAAACAGTTATAAAAATTCACCATTCCCAAAAACTCCTGTAATGCTCTGACCGTTTGAGGCTGGGGAAAATTTGTTATTGCGCGCACTTTGTCGGGCAGAGGAACCGCTCCTTCTGGAGAGACACGATGCCCCAAAAAAATCAATCTGCGCCACCCCGAACTGACACTTTGCTGGGTTGATTATTAACCCGTGCTCTGCCAACCTCCGGAAAACTGCTGTGAGGTGGTTTTCGTGTTCGTCTTCGGACGCGCTGGCTAACAATATGTCGTCCAGGTAGACGAACACGAAAGGGAGGTCGCGCAGAATCGCGTCCATCATGCGTTGGAACGTCTGCGCCGCGCCTTTAAGCCCAAATGGCATGCGCAAAAACTCAAAAAGCCCGAAAGGAGTTATTACCACTGTTTTGGGTATGTCCTCAGCGTGCACTGGGACCTGGTGGTAACCGCGTACCAAGTCTATTTTAGAAAAAATGTGCGCCCCCGCCAAATGAACTGAAAAATCTTGGATGTGCGGGATCAGGTAGCGGTCGTGTGCTGTAGCGTTGTTCAACCTGCGAAAATCACCGCAAGGTCGCCACGAGCCATCAGCTTTTGGGACCATGTGAAGCGGTGAAGCCCATGGGCTCTTCGAACGCCTGATGATGCCCAACCTTTCCAGGTTGGCAAACTCCTCGCGCGCTATGGTCAGTTTAGCTGAATCCAAGCGCCGAGCTTTTGCAAAAACGGGTGGGCCGGTGGTAGTAATAAAATGTTCCACCCCGTGTTTAGCCATGGTCACTGAAAATGTTGGAACCGTGAGTGCTGGGAACTGAGTGAGGAGTGTGTGGAACTTACCACCTGCAGCTGTGACGTTGGCTTGTGCTGTTGGCGGGGCCACTCGAGCTGTACAGGGAATAGAATAAAAAGAGAGTGCATTAACCAGGCGTCTGTTAGCAAGATCAACTAACAAACCATGTGAGCATAAAAAATCAGCCCCTAACATGTTGAAATTGACTGCCGCTATAACGAAAGTCCACTCGAATGCACGGCCGTGTAAAGACAGAAGCAGAGTCCTCTCACCGAAGGTCTTAATCGCCGAGCCGTTCGCTGCTGACACCCTGGAGCCACTGGAAGGCGCCAGCCGATCAGCGTAGGACGGTGTGATGAAACTCAGCTTGGAGCCTGTGTCCACAAGGAAATGCCTCCCCGAGCGTGCATCCTTCAGGTAGAGCAGCTTATTCTCCTCTCTGAGGGCCGCAGCTGCTACCGACCCCCGGTCTTGGTGTTTTCCCGAGTGCTTGAAATGGCACGGTGGAATGCCCTCTCTGCAAAACGGCGATGGTAGAAGCAAAGGACGTCGTCTGCTCCGTGTTTCCTGGCCCCTGCCGCCGCCGTCGTCGGTGAGTCTGGTGCTGCAGCCTCTGGCCCCCTGCCATCTCCGGACGTTGTGCCTAGCTCCGCAGCCGCGGCCGTAGCCGCGCGCTGTTTATTGGCGTTGACGAGTCGTTGCGCCTCCTGGCCCAGCTCGTGGTAGTCTCGCTGGGCCAACAGTGGTGAACTGGCCAGGGTCACTCTCACCGCTGACGGTAGGATCCTGAGGAAAAGGTGGGTGAAGATGAAGTTATCATCTTCGGAGTCTCTCAGCCTCAACATCTTCCCCATCAGGTCTGCAGGTCTGTCGCTCTCAAATTCAGTCAGCGCCAGGAGCCCTTCTGCTCGCTTCTCCACCGAGGGGGTGAAGTAACGGATGAGTGCAGCGTTCAACGTGCTGTACTTGTCGCTGTCCGGCGGGTGGTTGATCAGGCTCTCCACTCGCTGGGCTGTGTGGTTGTCCAGCTTTGCAACCACATGGTAGAACTTTGTGGCGTCTACCGAAATCCTCCGGAGGTTGAACTGCGCCTCGACCGCGCTAAACCAGGAGCACGGATTGTTCTGCCAGAAGTCCGGTAGCTGAACTGTGGCTGCATCCATTTGGCTGGCTCCTGATGAGTCTGGCTCGGGAGAATTGCTTCAGCTCATAATACGTCTAAGGGTCACCAGTGTGGAGAATGGTGAAGGACGAGGCTGAGTTTATTTCTCAAGTCAATTTTATTCACATTCTCCAACATCTTCCAAACACAGAAAAGAGAGTGAATCTCCCCACATCTGTCCCTTTTATACCCAGGACATCAAACATACAGTCACATGGTACTTAATCCCAGTCACAATGTAACTTCCCCCCGATCTTAACTCACTCCACCTCCCAGTCTCTGGCCGCTGGGAGAAATCCCCCAAGGCTATCTCTTTACACGCTAAAGACTAAACTTTCACACCCTCGTGATATCTCCAGAATGGCTCAGTCCTTTGTTCCGTCTCAGATGTGAAGCCTAAGGTGGTATACGTATGAATCATACAATCATATACCTATGTGCATATATGTGTGCCACAACAGCCAATTAACCTAACATGCATGTCTTTGGATTGTGGGAGGAAACCGGAGCCCCCGGAGTAAACCCACGCAGCACAGGGAGAACATGCAAACTCCACACAGAAAGGTTCCAACCCCTGCTAACCTGGGGATTCAAATCAGGAACCTTCTAGCTGTAAGGCAACAGTGCTAACCACTGCACCACCGTGCTGCCCAAGAGCATAATCAAACCCATCAACCCAAACCCAAAACATACAATTAAATTCATCCACCTTACTGTTGGGGATTAGGGATGGGTGTATCAATAATCAAGTATCGATACTTTGATACCAGCTGGACACTTTGGAGTCAATACTTTTTTAAATATCGCAATACCAGTGTGTTAATACAAAACGTGCAATTTGTTTTCACTTCTGAGAGTTTTAGGCATTAAATTTATGTGTGAAAACCAGTGGAAAACCAGCCCAAGTATGTTTTAAAGATTGTCTGCCATGTCACATGATTATGGCACCCTATCAGATGTCAGACCCGAAGACTCGCTGTGTACTGGCAGCCTCAGCACGCACAGTGCAGAGCAGAGTGAGTAGAGCAGCATCGCGGGTCACAGAAGTATTACTTCTGAAATGTTATACCATTCATCCAAATTCTATGGTGATACCAAGCAGCATAATTTTGAAAAATAAACAAAATAAGCACTATTTAAGTCTATAAAATAATAGTGTAAAATAAAATAAATAAATAATAAAATTAAAAATTAAAATAAACATTGCACTGTGAAAAAAATTACACATACTGTATATGCTGCTTGGTATTACCATATAATTTGGATGTATGGTGAAATATTTCCATCCATCCATCCATCTGGGGGATCATGGTTTTATTGTGAAGTGCGGTGTAATGACGCCACCTTCTGGGTGTGTCATCACACTGCCCTATAAGTAGGGCCATCCACCATTTGGGGCTCCTCTTGCCCGGATGACCCCACACAGTGTAACACCTGCTGTATTGCAACCTGTTCTATAATAAAGCACCATTCCAGTGCAACTGCTCGTCTGTCTCCTTTTGTGCCAGGTTTGTGGACATAACATTTGGCGACTGAGGATTAACCAATGGAGGCGTGCATTACACCATTGTGGCCTTTCCTGGAGCTTCCCGGCGAGCCACCGGTGCCATGGCCCTGCTGGTTTGAGGCTTTTGAAAATTACATCACTGCGTTGGACCTAGGGAAGCTGGATAAGGTGAGTGCTGCTTGTCCACAACCTCGGCATTGAAGGCCAGAGGATTCTACGGATGCTCAGTGCGACAGACTTGTACGAGGACGTCGTGGAGCTAATGGCTAACCACTTCACCTCACCGGACAGCATGACGGTACGACGATTTTGGTTTCACCAGAAACGCCAAGGAGTCGGTGAACATATTCAACAGTTTGTTGCTGACCTAAGACAGTTAGCTAGTGTGTACCATTTTGGGCCATTAGAGGACGAGATGGTGTGGGACCAATTGGCCAAGCACATGTGTAGTGCTGCGCTACAGGCTAGGTTGCTAATGGCGCCCAATGACTTAGCGCTAGCTAGGGCAGTTGAGCTAGTTCTTCAGCTAGAGGTCGCAGATAAGCTAGCTTTGCAGCTAAATTGGTGCCGGTCTCAGAAGACACCAGAAGGGACGACATTGGCAAATGCAGTGGACACGGAGGATGAAGGGAGCATGGCGGATGATTACGAGGCGTATGCAGTGAGCCGCAGGTCTGATCCGAAGGACCCCGTCTGCAGGGGTTGTGGGTCCCCGATGCACCAGAGTAATGTGTGAGCATACCCAGCAAGAGGGAAGTGGTGCAGCAAGTGTGGGTGTATGAATCATTTCGCCATTAAGGACAGTGCTGGATTTGAGTGGTGTGGATGTCGATGATGGAGATCACTGGACCCGGTGGATGACGTCATAGTGTGGGATGAGGCACCCGCTAGCGGTGCCAGAACCGAAGCACACAATTCTGACTCTCAGGAGGACAGCTGCACAGTGGAGGAACTGGACGACTCCAGTGCCCACGCTCGGCCAGCTATAATGGAAGCGACTGAGTTAGCGAGCGGCTGGTCCGTGCCGACAAGTGTCAGCAGGAAAGCGTTGGACATTTTTGGCTCCAAAGTCACGCTTTGGACGATGATGGATGAGGGGTCCACTGCGATGGAGGTGGCTGCTGTGCCACCGCAGTGTTACAATGGCGTGAAACGGGAGAAAGACGCAGAGCTGCCGAATCTACAGCAGCACTTCAAACCAAGCAAGGCACCGCTCCAGGTCATGGACTGGGTTTGGGTTTGTGCCAAGGAGAGACTGGGGCAACGACTGGCCGGATCACAGCCGTTGGGATATCGGGCACCGCTGAGGATTGTGGCGAAGTTGGGAGTGGTGTGTTTCCGGCTGACAGACGGCTCAATATAACATGCGAACCAGCTGTGGTGTGTCCAGGTGGACGTTCCAGGTGACGGGGCTACGCAGGAGTCGGCAAAGGTGGTGGGCGATCAGAACTGTGTTCTGAAGATCGGCCCTTGTCCTGGGGGCCTGTCACCTCCAGGGGCACGTCCACCATGGGGCTGCCACAGGGCCTCCCTGGCAGACCCTACCTTGCCATGGGAGACAGTGAGGAAGAGACAGAGGACTCTTTATCCTTACAAGTGGCAGAATAAACCACTTGGCCATGCAGGCCGTGTGGCAGTCCACCCACCGGCCCTAGTTCTAGTGTTCATTGTTCGTGTTATTATTATTATTGCTATTGTTGTTTAAGGTGTTTGTTGGGGGTTTTATCTGCTGAATTTCGGTGGGTTTTGATTGGATGTGGGTTTTTTTGTTTTTGTTTTTTTTTGTCTTGTGAAGGGGGAGATTATGGGATCGTTGTTTTATTGTGAAGTGCAGTGTGATGACGCCGCCATCCGGATGCATCATCACACTGCCCTATAAGTAGAAGCGTCCACCATTTGGGGCTCCTCTTGCCAGACATTCACCGGCTGTATTCCATCACCACATGCACACACATGCACGCACGCACGCACGCACACACACTCACACATGCACACATCCAATCATTCACGCACCTGCTTGCCACATGGCTGTATCCACTTGCCTTTGTTAGTGTATTGTGTACTTACAGGGAGGCAGTGTGACCAGTCAGTGTGGCAGCTTAAGTCAACCTTGGACATCCTGGCTCACTGATTATTGGCTTCCTTTCTTTTGGACTTCACCATGTTGTACCTCAGAGCCTTTCCGCTCCAACATATTTGTAAGTCTTCCTTTTTGTGCCTTTTCTCTCCGCTCCTGTCTGCTTGGAGTGTGTTTGGCATTTCATCCAAGCCAATGAGGTTTGTAGCCGGTTGTCTGATCCATCCTCAACTGTGACTGTTATTTGGACATTTTGTATATTTTTCCCATTGTCATTAAACACGTCACATTACTGCATGTTGGGCTCGCTTCTATTTCATGTGTCTGCTGCGTATCTTGCAGCGGACATGACAATACTTACCCACCTGGATGACTGAGAATCTTCACCAGATTATGAAATTGAACTAATTTTGCATTCATTTTGTCTTAATTATTTTTTATTATAATTGAATTATATTTCATTTTATTATTATTTACTTTTCTCATTGTTATATTTTATTATCATTTTATAAGCATTTCTTTAAAGTATTTATGTTCATCATTTTTATTCATTTTGCCCTTGCAATAAAGTTAATGAAACTGCAATCATGTGATTTTCCATTAAGGGGCAAAAAGCGATGACGCTGCCTTCTGGATGCGTCATCACACTGCCCAATTATAAAGGGCGTCCACCACTTGGGGTGGCTCTTTGCCCAGGACCTCACCGCCACAGTGTGATAACTGTAGTGTGACTCAGATATACACTACCGTTCAAAAGTTTGGGGTCACTTAGAAATTTCCTTATTTTTGAAAGAAAAGCACTGTTTTTTTCAATAAAGATAACTTTAAACTAATCAGAAATATACTCTATACATTGCTAATGTGGTAAATGACTATTGTAGCTGCAAATGTCTGGTTTTTGGTGCAATATCTACATAGGTGTATAGAGGCCCATTTCCAGCAACTATCACTCCAGTGTTCTAATGGTACAATGTGTTTGCTCATTGCGTCAGAAGGCTAATGGATGATTAGAAAACCCTTGTGCAATCATGTTAGTACAGCTGAAAACAGTTTAGCTGGTTAAAGAAGCTATAAAACTGACCTTCCTTTGAGCAGGTTGAGTATCTGGAAAAAATTATTATTTCAAATGCAAATCATTATTTCTAACCTTGTCAATGTCTTGACTATATTTTCTATTCATTTTACAACTCATGGTGGTAAATAAGTGTGACTTTTCATGGAAAACACAAAATAATTGTCTGGGTGACCCCAAACTTTTGAACAGTAGTGTAAATCGATGGCCATAGATAATGTCAGTTCGGCCGAGAACGTAAGCAGCTTCAACCTTGTAGCAGGGCCGATAGTATGTTCCTCCAGCTTGTCACAAACCATCTCTTCATCCAGTGATCCAAACTGACAGTCCCTGGCCAGTTGACGTAGGTCTGCCACAAACCACTGCACCGACTCGCCAACCCGCTGGTGGTGCTGTCGAAACTGAATCCTGTAAACGATGACATTTTCCGGGGTGTAAAAATGTCACACCATTAGCTCCACAACTTCCTCAAAGCTATCACATTCACTCAAAGTACTCAAAATACGCTGTCTTTCCATTCCCAAATTATGAACCAACAGTGCACGTGCTCTTAATTTTTCCAGTCTCCCAAGGTCCAGCACCACCAAGTACGTCTGAAATGCGGCGAACCATCTCGCCCAAGGGAGGGGTGGCTCACTGGGAAGCTCCAGAAATGGCCGGATGGATGTCACACACGCATCCATGCCTTTTATCCTCTTCGCCAAATGTTATGTCGGTGATAGGAGCCAAGGACGAGGCCAGGTGTTGAGCTGAACACAGGTTTATTAGGAGAGCTTCCACAATACAATAGCGTACCCGCCAGGCAGAGAGGTGGCCAAGAGACCACCCCTCCTGCTCACTGCTCTCTTATACCCTGGGTGGTGGTGGAACCGTAAAGGTGGAGCCGCCAACCGTGTCTCACAAATAAAGGTCCCCAAACTACAACACAGCACAGCCTTCATTCTGATGACATACAGTATATAACACATAAACGTCAGATTTGTGACATTCAAATAAGTGAAAACATACCTGGTGTGCTCTTGTGTCTGTCCTGTGTCTGTACCACCCATCACACCAACAGTCCTTTTTTATATTCAGTGCATGATCTACGCATCGCTGGTGAGAAGCCATTTATACAGTCTATGGCACAACCATGAACACCAGCAACAAGTACCAGAACTATGCCAAAACATTCAAAAAATACAAAAACTACAAGTGCTGAAATTAGCTGCCACTTGAGTGCAAAGCATGTATGTGGACTATACATTAAAGTGAGTTTGAAAAACTTTTAAAAACACTATTTCAAATGCCCCTGTTACTCCACTCTTGCTGAATGATTTAACACTACTTCAGCCGAAACCGGAAGTTGCACCCACAATCATTTTTACAGCAGTTCCCTCGGGAATAAGGTGGATTGGGGATCATAAAAAGCTGCCTGCCTGCGATGGGACACGACGTGTTTCAGCAGGGAAGACTTGCAGCCTGACAAAACTTTTCTGATGGGTGACACCACTTTTCCAAACTTTGACAGCTCTCTGACAAGAAGCTCATCACTAATAAATGGGGGAACGTTAGAGAGAGTTATTTTTGTAGCCGGCTGTGACAGCGGCATGACTGACTCAAACGTCCCATTTGCTGTGATTCCGCTTTCAACCAAAGTTTTTACCTGGTGCACCCTTTCCAAAAACAAAACAACAGCACTATTCATGTGGGCTGCGGATTTAATGGCGTCATGCCCAATAATTTCCCCAACAGCAAGTGCAACCTCTTCCACACTGTGCAGCGAGCTGACACCAGTTTTGATGCTGTGCTTCCGCGTCAGCCTGGAGAAGGCCATAGCGTCTGAGACGCCGGCCAGTGCCACAGAGCCTGGCTGACAAAAAAAACCCATACACAAAAATCTAAAACAGACAAAAACCACTAACTTAACAAACCCAAACTAATATAAACCACCAGCTGTGACAAAAGAACAGAAAAAACTACACAAATTCTCAACGCTTCTTCTCTTCCATTCACACTCTTCTCACTCAGAAGAAGAAGAAGAAGCTTTTTTGTATAGCACATTTTACAGATAAAAACCACGAAGTACTTTAACAATAAAAGTGCAGAGTGATATAAAACAAGGCTAAGGAAATTCAGTAACACAGCATTAAAACACATAAAAATAGCATAGAAGAAACATAAAAACATAGTTACAATAATAAAATAATAGAATAAAATGATAAAACCAGACCACCAGTCAACTAAAGGCTTGCCTAAATAACCGTGTCTCCAGTTGTTTTTTAAAAGACTCAACCAAATCAGTTAGATGCAGAGACAAACTGAGAGCATTCCACAAACAAGAAGCGACAGACTGGAACGACCTCTCACCTCTGGTTTTATAGCAAGTTATAGGGACTGATAAGCAATTCTGGCCTGAAGACCTGAGTGATTGACCTGAAGAATATGCGGTTAAAAGATCACATATGTATTTTGGGGCATGGCCATGAAATGCTCTAAAAGTCAAAACTAATTTTTTTAAATAGGTACAAAATTTGACTGGTAGTCAGTGAAGAGTAGCTAAAACCGGGGTGATGTGGTCTCGTTTGAGAGCTCCTGTAAAAAACCTGGCCTCAGTATTCTGAACAATCTGCAAGCAGTTTGACGAGCCCTTGTAAAAACAAATGAAAAACGGGGGGTTGTAGTAATCAATTCTGTATTTACATTTTACCTTTATTTATACAGGGAAGGCCCATTAAGAGGCAACCTCTCTTTTACAAGGATGCCCTGCTCACATTCACACCTGGAAGCAGCCCAGTACAAAGCACAGACCGACCTATGGCCCCTGAGCAGCTCCACTGGAGCAGTTGGGGTTAAGAGCCTTGCTCAAGGGAACCACAGTGGGGTTAATGAAGGTGGGGAAAACACTACTATGTTATCTGTCTCACCCACATCTGATCCTGCCAGTCCAGGGGTTGAACTGGCAACCCTCCTGTCACCTGTCCATATCCCTTACCTTTCGGCCACCACTGCCCCAATGAAATAAAAGTGTGAATAATCATCTGTAGATCTGAGCTAAATACTACATTTTTGAGTTTAGAAATGTTCCTCAGGACTTCCGGTCTGGACGCCATGGCGACTGCAGCTTAACACTGAAGCTCTCAGACCCAATCCAGGATAACACCTTGAAAATCAAACTTAACGGATTTTTGGAGGAGTGAAAATCAAAAGACAAAATCATCATGTCTAAAGGAAAACAGAAGAAACTGAAATTCTCCAGGCCAGGACACATATCGGCCGGAGAATCTGAACTGGAAGATCTCCGTTCAGAAGACGAGGAACTGGTGATAGCTAACAAAAAGGTTAGCCTGAAATCACTATTTGAGGAACTACGACGATTTCGCCGAGAAGTTACGGCCGAATTTCGGGAATTCAGAGAAGAATTGAAAAGGACAAACAGCAGAGTGGACCAGGCCGAGAACCGAATCTTGGAAACAGAGGATCGAATAAAAGTGCTCGAAGATTCTGTGCTGGACCTACGCAAAAGACAAGCATCTATAGAGGCTAAGCTAACCGACCAAGAAGGAAGACAAAGAAGAGACAACATAAGAATTCATGGTCTGATAGAAGGAGCCGAAAACGGTTTTAACTCAATGGCAGAATGCGTGGAATCCTTACTAAGAGAGAAATTGGATATTCCACAAACCACCGACTTGAAGACAGAAAAGGCACATCGTTCATTAGCCGCTAGGCCGGCGGCGGAAGCGCCCCCACGTTCGGTGTTGGTAAGATTTTCCAATTTCAAAATAAAACAAGAGGTTGTAAGACTGGCCTGGCAGAAAAAAGGATTTATGCACCAGGAGAGAAAAGTCTACGTGGAACACGATTACGCCCCGGAGGTCCTTAAAAAGCGCAGGGAATACAATGACGCGAAAAAGGTGTTAAGAGAGAAGAAATTGCGCTTTCAGACTCCATTTCCTGCGAAGTTAAGGGTCTTCTACGGCGATGAAACGTGTCTCTATAATTCGGCGGAAGAAGCAACAGCTGACATGGCGAAAAGAGGCCTCCCGGTAACGGTATTTAAACCCGCAGCAGACCCGAGTGAGAAGATCAAAGCGCAAACATGGACAACACAAAGACCTTCAAAATCCACGGACCAGCAGCGGGAAACCCAGCGCCAGAGCGTCACGGATAAACTATCCGTTTTCAGGTTGGAATAGCGACCTTTTTTTTTTTTTTTTTTCTCTCTTGAATCAATCCGCACATCCAACCCCCCTCATACAAGGTAACAAACATTAAAGGAGATGCGTATTCAGCATGTGGTAAAACATTTCATGGAACAGTCATATTTGAAACAAATAAGTCTTTGTAATAAAAAAAAAAAAAAAAAAAACTTGTTAAAATAGAGATGTGACAATAATCCACATGTTCTCCTCATACTAACAAATACTGTTTTTGCGTGAATGTTTGATGTGATGGGGGTGGGAGGGTGCACACAATTTCACAGGGTTTAGGCATAAAAGGAAAAAAAAAAAAATTATTACAAATTTGGATTGGGTTCTGAAACTCACGTTAAAAGCATGGGGCAGCTTACAGGTGTAAGAGAGGGCCCTCAACACGTAACAGAGTTTGAGGAATTTCCCTCAGGGCCTTCACTCCATCAAGGCTCTTCCAGGGTCTTTAAAAAGACCTCAGCTCAGGAAGTTCTTCTGACAGCTTTTTGTTTTAAAGTTTTATACACTATGTTCTTAATGTTTTTTTTGTTTTTAATGTTCTTTCAGTTTCTGAGTAGCACAAATGAGGGCCACCACACAGTTATACTAAACAAAACAACACAATGGAGAAACAGGGTGTAACCAAAATAATTTCATATAATGTAAAAGGAATCCTGAATCCAGTTAAAAGATCCAAGATTCTAGGCAAAATGAAAAAAGACAAAGCAGGAATAATATTTTTACAAGAAACCCACCTAACAGACGTGGAACACAATAAACTCAGTAGACAAGGGTTTAAAATGATCTCTTCATCTTCATATAAGTCAGGGAGGAGGAGGGGAGTAGCGACATTGATATCTACCAAAATTACATTTGAAAAAAAATCAGAACACAAAGATAAAGAAGGGAGATACAGTTTGGTAACTGGGCGGCTAGAGGGAGAAGATATCACCCTGCTGAATGTGTATGCTCCCCCAGGGGCTAACTGGAAATTTTATAAAAATGTATTCGACCTAATGATAACTAAAGCTCAAGGTTTAGTGATATGTGGTGGGGACTTCAATCTTAGACTGAATCCATACTGGGATGCTTCTGGTAATTCTCCACATCAAAATAACACCCAAAACAGGAAGACTCGGATGCTACTAAAAGAAATGGGAATCTGTGACGTGTGGAGGGAACTCAACCCCAGTGTAAAAGACTATACATTTTACTCAACTCCACATTCATCTTACTCAAGGATTGACTATTTTTTTATGTTTAATAGAGACATTGGAAGAGTAAAAACATGTAAAATAGGACTGATGGATCTCTCTGACCACAGTCCGATCTACATGGACTTAAATATCCAAAAATACACAAATAATACATTTTCTTGGAGGTTAAATTCAAATGTCCTGAAAGGACCATTGAAAGATGAATTGGAATCAGATATTCTCAGATATTTGGAAGATAACGATAATGGAGAAGTATCCACTTTAATACTGTGGGATGCATGCAAAGCTGTAATAAGAGGAAAGATTATTGCAAAACTGGCAACCCAAAAGAAACTAAGACAAGAAAAACTATCCACATTAGAGTCAGAACTTAGGAACCTAGAAAAAGAACACAAAGGCAACACTCATTCTACTGACTCGCTCAAGATTAAGGAAATTAAAAACCAAATAAATGAGATCTACACAATAGAAATCCAGAAGAAACTTACATTTCTGAAACAAAAATACTATGAAGCAGGCAGTAAATCGGCAAAATTGCTAGCCTATAAATTGAGGAAACATCAAACAGAAAGAGCAATCTACAAAATCAGAGACCCAGTATCAAAGGAAATAAAATTCAGAATTCAGGATATTCTTAAAAGCTTCGAGAATTACTATAAGAACTTATACTCCCACAAAAAAACATAAAAACGCATCCGAGGCATTCCTAAACACATTAAACCTTCCCCAACTTACGGAGTCACAAAATAAAACACTACTGTCAGAAATACATCCTAAAGAATTGGAAAAAGCAATTATGAAACTTAAAGCTAACAAATCCCCAGGAGCTGATGGCTATACAGCAGAGTGGTACAAAACCTTTAAACAGCAACTATCTCCTCTCCTCCTGAAAACATTTAATTATGTCCTCCACACAGGGGAAATCCCCCCCTCCTGGAGAGAAGGGGTCATTGCAGTTATACCTAAACCTGAAAAGGATAAACTAGAGTGCTCCAACTACAGACCAATCAGTGTACTAAATCAGGACTATAAGCTTTTTACCATTATCCTTGCCAAAAGGTTAGAAAATATACTGACAGACCTAATTCATTTAGACCAAACAGGTTTTATAAGACAAAGACAGACACAAGACAACATTTGACGCACTTTACACATAATTCATCATATAAAAAAATGTAACTTAAATGCAGTCATATTGGGATTAGATGCTGAAAAAGCATTCGATTCGGTTGACTGGTCTTTTCTATATAGAATCTTATCCAGTTTCAATTTTCATAACAACTTCATTAGAACTATACAGGCATTATATAAAAAACCAACAGCTAAAATAAGGATTAACGGTAATTTATCATCATCTTTTGAACTGGAAAGAGGATGTCGTCAGGGCTGCCCCCTGTCTCCACTGCTCTTTGCAATCTTCATAGAACCTCTGAGCCAATGGATAAGACAAAACCAAAAAATTCAAGGTATTACACTTGGTCAGAAGGAACATAAAATAGCACTCTTTGCTGATGACATTTTAATATACCTAGGGCAGCCGGACACTTCTTTACCAGAACTAACCTCAGTTTTTTCAGAGTATGGAGATTTATCGGGGTACAAATTAAACATGCATAAAACCCAAGTTTTAACATTCAACTATGACCCAAATCATTATTCACTAAGCAAACTCAAAACTAACTGGGAGTCGGAATCTATGAAATATCTGGGGGTCAATATCCCGAAACAACTCAACAAAATTATATCACTAAACTATGATCCACTGGTGACAAAAATAAAATCTGACCTAGCAAGATGGAATATGATACCATTCTTGGGTACTGCACAAAGAATTGAAGCAGTCAAAATGAATATACTTCCACGTCTTCCATACCTTTTCCAAACAATACCGGTAGAACCTCCCAAAAAAACATGGCAGGAGCTGGACAGAAGGATCTCAAGATTCATATGGCAGGGCAAGAGACCTAGAATCAGATATAGAACCCTACAGCTAAACAAAGACAAAGGTGGGCTCGCGCTGCCAAATATCAGGGACTACTTTAAAGCCGCACAAATTAAAACTTTAGTAGAGATATGTGACCCAGTCTACACTGCACAATGGAAGGAGATCGAATGCCAAATAACAAGTGACATCCCCCTACAGGCGATAATAGGGAACAATGCCTTACCTAAGCTTTTGAATAACACTAACCCGTGGATAGAGACCCCGCTAAAAATTTGGTTTAAGATAGTCAGAGAGAATCAAACTAAAGAGCCCTATCGACTTCTGCAATGGATTGCCTATGATCAGGACTTTACTTCTAATAAAACAGACACCAGATTTAAAAAGTGGAAGGAGACTTCCGGTCTGGACGCCATGGCGACTGCAGCTTAACACTGAAGCTCTCAGACCCAATCCAGGATAACACCTTGAAAATCAAACTTAACGGATTTTTGGAGGAGTGAAAATCAAAAGACAAAATCATCATGTCTAAAGGAAAACAGAAGAAACTGAAATTCTCCAGGCCAGGACACGTATCGGCCGGAGAATCTGAACTGGAAGATCTCCGTTCAGAAGACGAGGAACTGGTGATAGCTAACAAAAGGGTTAGCCTGAAATCACTATTTGAGGAGCTACGACGATTTCGCCGAGAAGTTACGGCCGAATTTCGGGAATTCAGAGAAGAACTGAAAAGGACAAACAGCAGAGTGGACCAGGCCGAGAACCGAATCTTGGAAACAGAGGATCGAATAAAAGTGCTCGAAGATTCTGTGCTAGACCTACGCAAAAGACAAGCAGCTATAGAGGCTAAGCTAACCGACCAAGAAGGAAAACAAAGAAGAGACAACATAAGAATTCATGGTCTGATAGAAGGAACCGAAAATGGTTTTAACTCAATGGCAGAATGCGTGGAATCCTTACTAAGAGAGAAATTGGATATTCCACAAACCACCGACTTGAAGACAGAAAAGGCACATCGTTCATTAGCCGCTAGGCCGGCGGCGGAAGCGCCCCCACGTTCGGTGTTGGTAAGATTTTCCAATTTCAAAATAAAACAAGAGGTTGTAAGACTGGCCTGGCAGAAAAAAGGATTTATGCACCAGGAGAGAAAAGTCTACGTGGAACACGATTACGCCCCGGAGGTCCTTAAAAAGCGCAGGGAATACAATGACGCGAAAAAGGTGTTAAGAGAGAAGAAATTGCGCTTTCAGACTCCATTTCCTGCGAAGTTAAGGGTCTTCTACGGCGATGAAACGTGTCTCTGTAATTCGGCGGAAGAAGCAACAGCTGACATGGCGAAAAGAGGGCTCCCGGTAACGGTATTTAAACCCGCAGCAGACCCGAGTGAGAAGATCAAAGCGCAAACATGGACAACACAAAGACCCTCAAAATCCACGGACCAGCAGCGGGAAACCCAGCGCCGGAGCGCCGCGGATAAACTATCTGTTTTCAGGTTGGAATAGCGACCTTTTTTTTTTTTCCTTTCTCTTGAATCAATCCGCACATCCAACCCCCCTCATACAAGGTAACAAACATTAAAGGAGATGCATATTCAGCATGTGGTAAAACATTTCATGGAACAATCATATTATTTGAAACAAATAAGTCTTTGTAATAAAAAAAAAAAAAAAACTTGTTAAAATAGAAATGTGACAATAATCCACATGTTCTCTTCATACTAACAAATACTGTTTTTGCGTGAATGTTTGATGTGATGGGGGTGGGAGGGTGCACACAATTTCACAGGGTTTAGGCATAAAAGGAAAAAAAAAAATCATTACAAGTTTGGATTGGGTTCTGAAACTCACGTTAAAAGCATGGGACTACTTTCAGTGGTAAGAGAGGGCCCTCAACACGTAACAGAGTTTGAGGAATTTCCCTCAGGGCCTTCACTCCATCAAGGCTCTTCCAGGGTCTTTAAAAAGACCTCAGCTCAGGAAGTTCTTATGACAGCTTTTTGTTTTAAAGTTTTTTACACTATGTTCTTAATGTTTTTCTTGTTTTTAATGTTCTTTCAGTTTCTGAGTAGCACAAATGAGGGCCACCACACAGTTATACTAAACAAAACAACACAATGGAGAAACAGGGTGTAACCAAAATAATTTCATATAATGTAAAAGGAATCCTGAATCCTGTTAAAAGATCCAAGATTCTAGGCAAAATGAAAAAAGACAAAGCAGGAATAATATTTTTACAAGAAACCCACCTAACAGACGTGGAACACAATAAACTCAGTAGACAAGGGTTTAAAATGATCTCTTCATCTTCATATAAATCAGGGAGGAGGAGGGGAGTAGCGACATTGATATCAACCAAAATTACATTTGAAAAAAAATCAGAACACAAAGATAAAGAAGGGAGATACAGTTTGGTAACTGGGCGGCTAGAGGGAGAAGATATCACCCTGCTGAATGTGTATGCTCCCCCAGGGGCTAACTGGAAATTTTATAAAAATGTATTCGACCTAATGATAACTAAAGCTCAAGGTTTAGTGATATGTGGTGGGGACTTCAATCTTAGACTGAATCCATACTGGGATGCTTCTGGTAATTCCCCACATCAAAATAACACCCAAAACAGGAAGACTCGGATGCTACTAAAAGAAATGGGAATCTGTGACGTGTGGAGGGAACTCAACCCCAGTGTAAAAGACTATACATTTTACTCAACTCCACATTCATCTTACTCAAGGATTGACTATTTTTTTTATGTTTAATAGAGACATTGGAAGAGTAAAAACATGTAAAATAGGACTGATGGATCTCTCCGACCACAGTCCGATCTACATGGACTTAAATATCCAAAAATAAACAAATAATACATTTTCTTGGAGGTTAAATTCAAATGTCCTGAAAGGACCATTGAAAGATGAATTGGAATCAGATATTCTCAGATATTTGGAAGATAACGATAATGGAGAAGTATCCCCTTTAATACTGTGGGATGCATGCAAAGCTGTAATAAGAGGAAAGATTATTGCAAAACTGGCAACCCAAAAGAAACTAAGACAAGAAAAACTATCCACATTAGAGTCAGAACTTAGGAACCTTGAAAAAGAACACAAAGGCAACACTCATTCTACTGACTCGCTCAAGATTAAGGAAATTAAAAACCAAATAAATGAGATCTACACAATAGAAATCCAGAAGAAACTTACATTTCTGAAACAAAAATACTATGAAGCAGGCAGTAAATCGGCAAAATTGCTAGCCTATAAATTGAGGAAACATCAGACAGAAAGAGCAATCTACAAAATCAGAGACCCAGTATCAAAGGAAATAAAATTCAGAATTCAGGATATTCTTAAAAGCTTCGAGAATTACTATAAGAACTTATACTCCCACAAAAAACATAAAAACGCATCCGAGGCATTCCTAAACACATTAAACCTTCCCCAACTTACGGAGTCACAAAATAAAACACTACTGTCAGAAATACATCCTAAAGAATTGGAAAAAGCAATTATGAAACTTAAAGCTAACAAATCCCCAGGAGCTGATGGCTATACAGCAGAGTGGTACAAAACCTTTAAACAGCAACTATCTCCTCTCCTCCTGAAAACATTTAATTATGTCCTCCACACAGGGGAAATCCCCCCCTCCTGGAGAGAAGGGGTCATTGCAGTTATACCTAAACCTGAAAAGGATAAACTAGAGTGCTCCAACTACAGACCAATCAGTGTACTAAATCAGGACTATAAGCTTTTTACCATTATCCTTGCCAAAAGGTTAGAAAATATACTGACAGACCTAATTCATTTAGACCAAACAGGTTTTATAAGACAAAGACAGACACAAGACAACATTCGACGCACTTTACACATAATTCATCATATAAAAAAATATAACTTAAATGCAGTCATATTGGGATTAGATGCTGAAAAAGCATTCGATTCGGTTGACTGGTCTTTTCTATATAGAATCTTATCCAGTTTCAATTTTCATAACAACTTCATTAGAACTATACAGGCATTATATAAAAAACCAACAGCTAAAATAAGGATTAACGGTAATTTATCATCATCTTTTGAACTGGAAAGAGGATGTCGTCAGGGCTGCCCCCTGTCTCCACTGCTCTTTGCAATCTTCATAGAACCTCTGAGCCATTGGATAAGACAAAACCAAAAAATTCAAGGTATTACACTTGGTCAGAAGGAACATAAAATAGCACTCTTTGCTGATGACATTTTAATATACCTAGGGCAGCCGAACACTTCTTTACCAGAACTAACCTCAGTTTTTTCAGAGTATGGAGATTTATCGGGGTACAAATTAAACATGCATAAAACCCAAGTTTTAACATTCAACTATGACCCAAATCATTATTCACTAAGCAAACTCAAAACTAACTGGGAGTCGGAATCTATGAAATATCTGGGGGTCAATATCCCGAAACAACTCAACAAAATTATATCACTAAACTATGATCCACTGGTGACAAAAATAAAATCTGACCTAGCAAGATGGAATATGATACCATTCTTGGGTACTGCACAAAGAATTGAAGCAGTCAAAATGAATATACTTCCACGTCTTCTATACCTTTTCCAAACAATACCGGTAGAACCTCCCAAAAAAACATGGCAGGAGCTGGACAGAAGGATCTCAAGATTCATATGGCAGGGCAAGAGACCTAGAATCAGATATAGAACCCTACAGCTAAACAAAGACAAAGGTGGGCTCGCGCTGCCAAATATCAGGGACTACTTCAAAGCCGCACAAATTAAAACTTTAGTAGAGATATGTAACCCAGTCTACACTGCACAATGGAAGGAGATCGAATGCCAAATAACAAGTGACATCCCCCTACAGGCGATAATAGGGAACAATGCCTTACCTAAGCTTTTGAATAACACTAACCCGTGGATAGAGACCCCGCTAAAAATTTGGTTTAAGATAGTCAGAGAGAATCAAACTAAAGAGCCCTATCGACTTCTGCAATGGATTGCCTATGATCAGGACTTTACTCCTAATAAAACAGACACCAGATTTAAAAAGTGGAAGGAGAAAGGGCTGATAAAATATTATGATTTTTTTAAAGGGCAAATCTTAAGAAGTTTTGAAGATTTGAAAAAACAAGGCCTAATAAATCAAGACCTTTACAGGTTCTTCCAGCTTAGACACCACATAAACAATATACTTAAAAAGGAGGTTTTGGAAAGGGCCCAGTCAGGTGTTCTGAAGGTCTTCTTAATGGCATATAAAGGGATCCCAGGGATCAGATACATTTCTAAAATATACCAAGGTCTTCAAGACTTAAAAGGAGACAACACATCTTATATAAAAGAGAGATGGGAAAAAGAGGGGAATTTCACTTTACAACTGGAAATATGGGAAAAGCTAAATAAACAGCAATGGAAAAGTACCTCATCCCTGCAGTGGAGAGAATTTGGATGGAAAAACTTGGCAAGATTTTTCAGAACACCTGCACAAAACAAATTTACCCATAAGGGATTGAACTGTTGGTGCTTGTGTGGTGAAAAGACTGCAAATCATTTTCATGTGTTTTGGTCATGCCCAGTTATCCACCAATATTGGACCAAGGTACAGACAATATTGGGGAAAATATTCAAAATTACAGTTCCCTTTTCTTTTGTAACTTTGTATTTGGGTTTACTACCGGACTCACTGGAAAGACGAGGAGAAAAATACTTATTCAATGT
Source organism: Pholidichthys leucotaenia (assembly GCA_020510985.1). Lineage (NCBI taxonomy): Eukaryota > Metazoa > Chordata > Actinopteri > Cichliformes > Pholidichthyidae > Pholidichthys > Pholidichthys leucotaenia. The sequence goes on from CM035848.1 coordinate 177,001,798, forward strand.
TTTAATATTGGCAAGCAAAAAAGCTCTAACTAAAAAATGGATGTGGAAGGACTGTCCTACACCTGAAGATTGGACTAACGTGATCCAAGACATTTACTCGATGGAAAAGTTGACATTCGCACTGAGACAGGACATGGATGGGTTCTTGAACTTTTGGCAACCCTGGACCGCATATGTGTCTTCCATTAGATCTAATCTTTGACAAATACCATTTCAATAATGGTTCCCCTCTTTGTTCCATGGCTACTCAGATGCTCTTTTATCTTTATTTACTTACTTTTTCTTTTTGTTTGTTTTTTACTGGTTTGTTTGTTTTTTTATTTGTTTTTTGGTTTTTTTCTCTTTAATTTCACTTTTTCTTTCACTTTAAAAAAAAAAAAGGGGTGTTGTAAGAATTAATCTTCCAATGTTGTCAGATATCAGAAAATAAGGGAACATGTGATGAAAATGTAAACAATGCATTGCTGTAACGACCTGTATACCCTTTACAAAAACTTAAATAAAAAAAAAAAAAAAAGTGGAAGGAGAAAGGGCTGATAAAATATTACGATTTTTTTAAAGGGCAAATCTTAAGAAGTTTTGAATTTGAAAAAACAAGGCCTAATAAATCAAGACCTTTACAGGTTCTTCCAGCTTAGACACCACATAAACAATATACTTAAAAAGGAGGTTTTGGAAAGGGCCCAGTCAGGTGTTCTGAAGGTCTTCTTAATGGCATATAAAGGGATCCCAGGGATCAGATACATTTCTAAAATATACCAAGGTCTTCAAGACTTAAAAGGAGACAACACATCTTATATAAAAGAGAGATGGGAAAAAGAGGGGAATTTCACTTTACAACTGGAAATATGGGAAAAGCTAAATAAACAGCAATGGAAAAGTACCTCATCCCTGCAGTGGAGAGAATTTGGATGGAAAAACTTGGTAAGATTTTTCAGAACACCTGCACAAAACAAATTTACCCATAAGGGATTGAACTGTTGGCGCTTGTGTGGTGAAAAGACTGCAAATCATTTTCATGTGTTTTGGTCATGCCCAGTTATCCACCAGTATTGGACCAATGTACAGACAATATTGGGGAAAATATTCAAAATAACAGTTCCCTTTTCTTTTGTAACTTTGTATTTGGGTTTACTACCGGACTCACTGGAAAGACGAGGAGAAAAATACTTATTCAATGTTTTAATATTGGCAAGCAAAAAAGCTCTAACTAAAAAATGGATGTTGAAGGACTGTCCTACACCTGAAGATTGGACTAACGTGATCCAAGACATTTACTCGATGGAAAAGTTGACATTCGCACTGAGACAGGACATGGATGGGTTCATGAACTTTTGGCAACCCTGGATCGCATATGTGTCTTCCATTAGATCTAATCTTTGACAAATACCATTTCAATAATGGTTCCCCTCTTTGTTTCAACACTACTCAGATGCTCTTTTATCTTTATTTACTTACTTTTTCTTTTTGTTTGTTTTTTGCTGGTTTGTTTGTTTTTTTTGTTTTTTGTTTTTTTCTCTTTAATTTCACTTTTTCTTTCTCTTTAAAAAAAAAAAAAAGGGGGTGTTGTAAGAATTAATCTTCCAATGTTGTCAGATATCAGAAAATAAGGGAACATGTGATGAAAATGTAAACAATGCATTGCTGTAACGACCTGTATACCCTTTACAAAAACTTAAATTAAAAAAAAAAAAGAAATGTTCCTCAGATGCAAGAAGCAGTTTTTGACTAGTTGCTTTGAATGTAAATGGCATTCACTTATATAGCGCTTTTTCTCTTCTCTAGATGACCAAAGGACTTTACAGATCCTGCTATCCACCAATTTACACACTGATGACGGCAGAGCTGCCATACACAGGTGCTGGCCTGACCCACCAGGAGCAACTGGGGGTTCAGTGTCTTGCTCAAGGACACTTCGTCACGCAGACTGCAGACAGAGCAGGAATCGAACCCCTGACCCTCCTCTCAGTAGCTGGCCACACTACACCTGCACCACAGCAGCAGTCTCCAAGGACATTGAATTGCAAAAGTGGACCCCCAGATTTCTGAAATCCGAGGTGCCACTTGAGAGGATTTTTTTTTTACATCAGGTACAATGATCAGTATCTCGCTTTTTTGTTTTTTTGTTTTTTTTCAGCATTCAAAGAGAGAAAATTGTAATTTAACCACTTTCTGATGGCAGACAGTCCAGCAGATTTGATATCTTGCCTAACTCAGATTCATAAAATGAACAATAGAGCTGGATATCAACTGCATAAAAGTGATAGGATGCATCCTTGAAAACACTTATAAGCCTTCCAAGAGGGATCATGTACAATAAAAACAGGATAGGTCGTAGCACTGAACCCTGAGGTGCACCACATGACAACTCACTTGGCTCAGACATAAAATACCTGGAGGTCAAACTTGTCTGATATCCTAAAGAGGCGCCTGTTACCTCCGCCAAGGAGGTTATGTGATCATCGGCATTGGTTTGTCTGTCTGTCTGTTTGTCTGTCTGTTTGTCTGTTTGTTTGTTTGTTTGTTAGCAAGATAACTCAAAAACTTATGGACGGATTTTCATGAAATTTTCACAGATTCTCAGAAATGGGGTATCCTACAGATGATTACATTTTGGTGGTGATCCGGATCACCGTCCACAAGAAAACTGCCATCCATCCATCTTCTACCGCTTTTCCAGAGGTCCAGGTCGCGGAGGCAGCAGTTCAAGCAGAGAAGCCCAGACTTCCCTCTCCCCAGCCACCTGCTCCAGCTCTTCAGAGGGGATACCAAGGCGTTCCCAGACCAGCTGGGAGACATAGTCTCTCCACCGAGTCCTGGGTCTGCCCCAGGGTCTCCTCCCAGTGGGACGTGCCTGAAACACCTCAAGTGGGAGGCGTCCAGGAGGCATCCTAATCAGATGCCCATACCACCTCAACTGACTCCTTTCAATGTGGAGGAGCAGCGGTTCTACTCTGAGCCTCTCCCGGATGACTGAGCTCCTCACCCTATCTCTGAGGGTGAGTCCAGCAATCCTACGGAGAAAGCTCATTTCAGCCGCTTGTATCCGCGATCTCGTTCTTTTGGTCATTACCCAAAGCTTGTGACCATAGGTGAGAGTAGGAACGTAGATTGACTGGTAAATCGACAGCTTTGCCTTAGAACTAAGCTCCCTCTTCACCACAACAGACCGGTACAACGTCCGCATCACTGCAGATGCTGCTCCAATCCGTCTGTCGATCTCTCGCTCCATTTTCCCCTCACTCGTGAACAAGACCCCAAGATACTTAAACTCCTCCACTTGGGGCAGGAGCCTGTCCCCAACCCGGAGAGGACAATCCACCTTTTTCTGGCTGAGGACCATGGACTCGGACTTGGAGGTGCTGATTCTCATCCCAGCTGCTTCACACTCAGCGGCAAACCGTCCCAGCAAGAGCTGTCATCCAAGAAAACTGCCATTACGGAAAATGCCATTTTCATGAATAACTACTGAACCACCAATCCTATCATTGTCAATCCAATTGCTAGTCATATGTTTTCATGGTCAAGGAATCTGAAAACGTACACACAAACACTGTATGGGGGGAACTGTGGCACTTGGTGGAGGTCTGCGCTCTCTGAGTGCTTTTCTAGTTGCTACTGTAGAGACCATCCTATTGTATGGTTGTGAGGCCTAGACTTTGACAGTGTGGGTGGGTTAAAGGCTGGATGGATGTTACAAACACATGCTACGGAAAGTGCTTGGCATCTCCTGGCATGACGGTGTCTGCAATGAGATGTTCTATGGGGACTTGCCACACTGTCTACCAAGATCAGGGCCAGGAGGATGCAGTTAGCAGGGCATTGCTTGTGGCACTGTGATCTGCCTGCACACAATCTTGTACTATGGGAGCCCAAACATGGTTGAGTTCTCCGTGGTGGCCAGAGACTAACCTACGTAGACCAGCTCAGGAAGGACACTGGGCTCCAGTCATCTGACGAAATAAGATCTATCATGCTGGACAGACCATCATGGCATGTCGTCGCTGGTTGTTCTCGAGGAGACTCGACCTAGTAGTAGTAGTAGTAGTAGTAGTAGTGAGGGGGGGACCTGTAATTATATAGCGCTTTGTCTAGTCTCAAAGACCACTCAAAATGCTTCACTAGTACTAGTAATAGACATAAAATTATTCACCGCAACGCTAAAAGTTCTACCAGTGAAACAGGAGGCAAACCAATCTAAAACTGACCCAGACAGCCCAAAATCACTATGCAAGTGCTTTAACAACACTGTCTGGTTGACCATGTGGAACGCAGCTGTTAAGTCCAGCAGCACTAAGACTGTGTACTGACCAGAGTCTGCAGCCATCAGTACATCATTAGAGACTTTTAAAAGAGCACCCTGAGTAGAGTGGATTTTCCTCAAACCAGACTGAAATACATCAAATATTTTGTGTTCCTCCAAAAAAGAGGTTAGCTGTTCAGACACGACTTTTTCCAAAATTTTGGACATGAATGACAGTTTTGAAACAAACCTAAAAATTTTTGGATCGGATTGATCTAGATTAGACTTTTTAAGGAAAGGGTTTTCAACTGCCTGTTTAAAGCAACTGGGACCAGAGCCAGTTTGAATAGAAATGTTAATTATCTCAACCAGGTAAGGGCCAATAAGAGCACGGTGATGGACAGGCTGACAGATGAGGTCAGACAGGAGTCTCTGTGGGGAGTCTCACATGGGGCCCATAAGACAGCCCAGGTTAAACCTATGGTGGGTCTCACATGGGCATGCTGGCTGGGGTGTTACAGTGATGCAAGCAAGGGATAGGGTGATATGGAAGCAGATGATCTGCTGTGGCGACCCCTGAAGGAGCAGCTAAAAGAAAAAGATTTAATGAACCAGCAGAGAACACAGATGTCAAGTGTTGTAACTAGATTTTAGTGAGAAGAGCCAGAACAACACTGGTCAGGTCATTAACTGATTCCACATTAGCACTGTCGGTTGGCAGATTTAGATGTTTACAGATATAGACTGTACTGCCTGGAAAATATGACCAATTTAATAAATCAGCCTCTAGGACATCATAGTGAGAAGTCTTACAAGCAAGAACACAGGAAACTTGTGCGAAATTAGTTTATTTTTAACAAAATTATTATATATTATCTGTATCTTGTTTACTGAAGCTTTGGCTGTGGTGTTGTGAGTGTGGCTTGTGTGTGCTTCCGTACCCGCCCCTGGTGTGATATCAGGAGGGCATGGGCCTTGTATATAAATAGTTCTGTTCTCTGTAATAAAGAGTGGTGGTTGGTTGGTGTTGTTGGTTCCTGCATGAGTGTGACTCTGACTCCTTCCTTATTGATACATTGTGGGACACATATGTGGGTTTCAAATGCACAAATGTATATCACCTTATGCTTCATATGTATATCACTGTATGCTTACTGCATGCACCACGTCTCAGATGAACAAAGGACTGAGCCTCCTCGGAGATAACAGGAGGATGTGAAATGTGGTCTTTGGTATGTAAAGAGATGGCCGTGGGGGATTTCCTGGCTGCCAGTGACTTTGGGTGGGGGTGATAAGATCTGAAAGGGATGCATTGTTACTTGGGATTAAATGCATTGTGTCTGGAGCTTTGAAGCTCCTGGGGTATAAAAAAGGGATGAAGGTCTGCGTTTCTTCCTCTTTCTGTATTGTTGATGTTGGAGAATGTGAATAAACCTGACTCGTGAGATAAACTCTGCCTCGTCCTTTCACATTTCCACACTGGTGACCCTAAGACGATGAGTGAAAGAAATTCCCCTGAACCAGCTGGGTCAGGAGCTCCCAGCCAGGCGTATGCCGCTACCGTCCAGCTACCGGACTTTTGGCGAGACAACCTGTGCTCCTGGTTCCTCTTGGTCGAAGCACAGTTCGCCCTCTGGGGGATAACGGTAGATGAGACGAAATTCTACCATGTAATTGCCAAGCACGACAACCGCACGGCTCGGCATGTGCAGAGCCTTTTGGAGAAGCCACCGCCCGACAACAAATACGGCGTGTTGAAGGCTGCGCTCATCCAGTGCTTCACTCTCTCAGTCCAGGAGAGAGCGGAGAGACTCCTGGCTCTGAACGACTTGGGAGATGGCACGCCCGTTGACCTGATGGAGGACATGCTGAGGTTGAGGGGCTCAGACGGCGACGACTTCCCCCACATTTTCCCGAGAACCCTACCATCGGCCACGAGAGCAACCCTGGCTGGTTCGCCGTTGTTGGCCCAGCGGGACTTCCGCGCGCTGGCCCAGGAGGCGCACCAGATTCTCAACACCAGCAAACAGCGCGCGGCCGCCGCAGCAGTGACGGAGCGCGGCGCGACAGCCAGAGACGGCGAGGGGCCAGAGACGGCGAGGGGCCAGAGACGGCGGTAACAGACCCACCGACGACAGCGGCAGCGGGGGCCAAGGATCACGGAGGAGACACCCTCTGTTTCTACCATCGCCGCTTTGCAGAGAAGGCACGCAAATGTATACCACCGTGCCATTTCAAGCGGGAAACGCCAAGACCGGGGGTCGGTAGCAGCTGCGGCCCTCGGGGAGGAGAACAAGCTGCTCTACTTGAAGGATGCGCGCTCGGGGAGGCATTTCCTCGTGGACACAGGCTCCCAGTTGAGTTTCATCACACCTTCCTCCGCTGACCGGCTGGCGCTTTCCAGTGGTCCGGGGGTGTCAGCAGCGAACGGCTCGGCGATTAAGACCTTTGGTGAGAGGACTCTGCTTCTGTCCCTACACGGCCGCACATTTGAGTGGACTTTCGTCATAGCTGCAGTGAATTTCAATATGTTAGGGGCTGATTTTCTGTGCTCACATGGTTTGTTGGTTGATCTTGCTAACAGGCGCCTGGTTAATGCACTCTCTTTTTATTCTATTCCCTGTACAGCTCGAGTGGCCCCGCCAACAGCACAAGCCAACGTCACAGCTGCAAGTGGTAAGTTCCACACACTGCTCACTCAGTTCCCAGCACTCACGGTCCCAACATTTTCGGCGGCCGTGGCTAAACACGGGGTGGAACATTTTATTACTACCACCGGATCGCCCGTTTTTGCAAAAGCCCGGCGCTTGGATTCAGCTAAACTGACCATAGCGCACGAGGAGTTTGCCAACCTGGAAAAGTTGGGCATCATCAGGCGTTCGAAAAGCCCATGGGCTTCACCGCTTCACATGGTCCCGAAAGCTGATGGCTCGTGGCGACCTTGATTTCCGCAGGTTGAACAACGCTACAGCGCACGACCACTACCCAATCCCACATATCCAAGATTTTTCAGTCCATTTTTTCTAAGATAGACTTGGTACGCGGTTACCACCAGGTCCCAGTACGCACTGAGGACATACCCAAAACAGCGGTAATAACTCCGTTCGGTCTATTCGAGTTTTTGCGCATGCCGTTTGGGCTTAAAGGCGCGGCGCAGACGTTCCAATGCATGATGGACGCAGTGTTGCGCGATCTCCCCTTCGTGTTCGTCTACCTGGACGATATTTCGGTAGCCAGCGCGTCCGAAGACGAACATGAAAACCACCTCACGGCAGTTTTCCGGAGGTTGAGAGAGCACGGGTTAATAATCAACCCAGCGAAGTGTCAGTTCGGGGTGGCGCAGATTGATTTTTTGGGGCATCGTGTCTCTCCAGAAGGAGCAGTTCCTCTGCCTGACAAAGTGCGCGCGGTAACAAATTTTCCCCAGCCACAAACGGGCAAAGCGTTACAAGAGTTTTTGGGAATGGTGAATTTTTATAACCGTTTCCTCCCCCGCGCAGCGCAGCTCATGCAACCATTGTATGCCACACTAAAAAAACAAAAACCCACAAATAAAATCGAATGGTCTCCAGAGCGAGAGCGAGCATTCTTGGAAGTCAAAACAGCCCTGGCAAACGCTGCGTTGTTAGCACATCCAGACCCAACGGCCCGCATAGCGCTCACTACTGACGCGTCAGATGTGGCCATAGGGGCGGCCGTGGAGCAGCATGTAGCCGGGGCTTGGCAACTGCTCGCCTTTTTCAGCAGGACCTTGCGCGATAGTGAACGAAAATACAGCGCATTTGACAGGGAGTTGTTAGCTCTCCACTTGGCCATTCGCCACTTCCAGTTCTGGCTGGAGGGACGCCGTTTCACCGCATTCGTGAACAATGCGGTGAACAACGCGTTTCACCGCGTTCGTTGATCACAAGCCGCTGACTTTCGCGATGGCCAAGGTTTCAGAACCGTGGTCAGGCCGGCAGCAGAGACAGCTGGCTGCGATCTCAGAGTTTACTACCGATATCCAGCATGTGGCGGGTAAACTTAATATAGTGGCAGACTGCCTCTCGCACGCCGTGGCGGCTCCAGTCCGCGTGGGGATAGATTATGCAGCCATGGCCGCGGATCAGGTTAGCGACGCGGACGTGCGCGCACTCCAGTCTGGACCAACAGGGTTAAGACTGGAGAACAGGGTGCTGCAAGACGGTATGCCCCCACTAATCTGCGATGCCTCCACTGGGCGACTGCGTCCGGTGGTACCTGCCACGTGGCTCCGCCGCGTTTTTGACTCGATTCATTCTCTGGCGCACCCGGGAGTGCGCGCGTCGGTCAAAATGGTGGGAGAGAAATTTGTATGGCCGAGCCTGCGTAAACAAGTTAGGGAGTGGGCAGCAGCCTGCATGGCCTGTCAACGGGCCAAGGTACACAGGCACACGAGTGCTCCTTTGGAGCCGTTTCACATCCCGGCTAAAAGGTTCGATCATGTTCACGTGGACCTCGTAGGCCCCCTTCCGCCGTCACAGGGGTGCAAACACCTTCTGACAATGGTAGACCGCACCACACGCTGGCCGGAAGTGGTCCCACTTGAGTCAACCACAGCCGAGGAGGTGGCGGGCGCGTTTTTAACAGCATGGGTAGCGCGTTTTGGAGTCCCGTCGGACGTTACGTCCGACAGAGGCCCTCAATTTGTTTCAGAACTTTGGTCAGCAATGGCCCGCAGCCTGGGGGTAACGATTCACCGCACAACCGCGTACAATCCGCAGGCTAACGGGTTATGCGAACGTTTTCACAGGTCATTGAAAACGGCTCTCAGAGCGTCGCTTACGGATGCAAATTGGGTGGACAGGCTACCATGGGTTTTATTGGGGTTGTGTTCTGCACCTAAGGAGGATTTAGAAGCCTCCCCGGCGGAGCTAGTTTTTGCGCAGCCACTTTGGCTGCCCGGGGAGTTTCTCCCAGATAATCCTGCGCCAGAATGTTCCCCGACTCAGCGGTTGCAGCATGGCACGGAATCGGGCGCGCTGCCTGGCCCCGTTCACCACAGTTTTCCGTGCGTTTTTATACCTAAGGCTTTAAAAAACACGGAGTTTGTTTTTGTCAGACACGATGCCCATCGCCCGCCGCTACGACCACCTTATGATGGGCCATTTAGAGTGCTGGAAACAGGGGATAAGCATTTTTTGCTAGATTTGGGGGGCAGGAAGGAAAAGATTGGCATTAACAGGCTCAAACCCGCCTTTGTGGTGGCGGACGACGATGTGCTGTTGGCCAGGGCTCCTCGGCGTGGCAGACCCTCTAGAGAACATCCCCCAGAACACCCACAAGGATTGACTAACAATTCTCACCCTCAGACAGTAGCCCCCCAGCAGGATGGCACCACGGAAGTGTTGAAGCCGGCTTACAGCAGATACGGGAGGAGACTGAGGCCCAAGCAACATGTGGGCTGACGTGTAATGATTTTATCATGACAGGCTGACTGTTATTCCGTTGTTACATCTTAGACGTTTGGGGGGGGGGGGTCATGTGGGACACATATGTGGGTTTCATATGCACAAATGTACAGTATATCACCTTATGCTTCATATGTATATCACTGTATGCTTACTGTATGCACCACGTCTCAGATGAACAAAGGACTGAGCCTCCTCAGAGATAACAGGAGGATGTGAAATGTGGTCTTTGGTATGCAAAGAGATGGCCGTGGGGGATTTCCTGGCTGCCAGTGACTTTGGGTGGGGGTGATAAGATCTGAAAGGGATGCATTGTTACTTGGGATTAAATGCATTGTGTCTGGAGCTTTGAAGCTCCTGGGGTATAAAAAAGGGATGAAGGTCTGGGTTTCTTCCTCTTTCTGTATTGTTGATGTTGAGAATGTGAATAAACCTGACTCATGAGATAAACTCTGCCTCGTCCTTTCACATTTCCACAACATAACATTTGGCGACGAGGATAATTATGGCAGCGTATGGGCTACCTCAACCATTAATTCTGTTTCTGGAGTATGCGGGATAGCCGGTGGTCCTGTGGCCAAAGTGGAGGGCCACGTTCGAGGAATACATCGGGGCGCTGGGCCTAAGCAGGCTCAACGGGAGAAGACGCCGAGCGCTTCTGGCCCACCATCTCGGCGCAGAGGGCCACAGAATTCTCGCTACGTTGGGAGAGACGGAGGAGTATGAGGATGCTGTCGAGTGACTGGCCGAATTTTTCGCCAGGCAGACGAGCACCATGAAGCTATGGGTGGTAGGAGTTTTGGCGCCAAGGGAGGCTAGGCTAGTTAGCTTGGGGAAGCTAACGGCCCATTCATTATCTATGGGCAGGCTAAGCTAACTGTGTGCCAAAAAATAGCTCCAAGCTGGCGGCTAGACTTCGAGGTGGGACCAGGACTGCGAGAGAGGGAGTCCCCAGTCACTGAGGACGGTGAGCCAGCTGTGAAGCGCAGGAAGGTGGAGGACTGGTGCGCTGATAAGTTGGACGGTGCGGTGTGCGACGACAGCAGAGAGGGAGAGCAGCAGGAGTCATCCCTGCAGCTGGAGGCTAGGCAGCAGGAGAGTAAAACCATGGTGGCTGAGGGCCCCGGGGAAGAGCAGCGACAGTCGGACGCAGAGACAACGCAGCGGAGCGTCTGGGATGAGGGTGCTGAGGGCAGCGACAAAGTGCCTGGGTTGGACAGTGGTGCTGACGGGAGTGACGCTGGGAGCCTCGAGGGAAAACAGCTACGACCAGGCACGGAGACAGTGCAGCAGAGTGCCTGGAACGAGGGTGCTGGGAGCAGCAGCAAGGTGCCCGGGTCGGAGAATGACGCCGGCGAAGACAATGCTGTGAGTCCCGAGAGAGAGCAGCTACGGCTGGGCGTGGAGACAGTGCAGCAGAGCGCCTGGGACGAGGGTGCTGGGAGCAGCAGCGAGGTGCCCGGGTCGGAGAATGACGCCGGTGAAGACAATGCTGTGAGTCCTGAGAGAGAGCAGTTACGGCTGGGCGTGGAGACAGCGCAGCAGAGCGCCTGGAACGAGGGTGCTGGGAGCAGCAGCGAGGTGCCCGGGTCGGAGAATGACGCCGGTGAAGACAATGCTGTGAGTCCTGAGAGAGAGCAGTTACGGCTGGGCGTGGAGACAGTGCAGCAGAGCGCCTGGGATGAGGGTGCTGGGAGCAGCAGCGAGGTGCCCGGGTTGGAGAATGACGCCGGTGAAGACAATGCTGTGAGCCCCGAGAGAGAGCAGCTACGGCTGGGCGTGGAGACAGTGCAGCAGAGCGCCTGGGATGAGGGTGCTGGGAGCAGCAGCGAGGTGCCCGGGTCGGAGAATGACGCCGGCGAAGACAATGCTGTGAGTCCTGAGAGAGAGCAGTTGCGGCTGGGCGTGGAGACAGCGCAGCGGAGCGCCTGGGACTAGGGTGCTGGGGGCAGCAGCGAGGTGCCCGGGTTGGCAAGCGTTGCCAACGAGCGGGCTTCGGGTCTCCCCGGAGTTCAGCCACAGGGGGCTGGAGTGTTTGGGGCCATGATGGCGGTGCTGAAAGCAGTTGGGGACGGACCGACGTACACAGAGGAACGGCGTGCCGGACAGCAACATTGTGGGGCCTGAGCAGTAAGGCAGTCAGTGGCGAAGAGGGACGGTATCACAGGCGAGGTGGTTTTTGATCCCGGAGGCAGAGGGCGGCCAGGGGCACATAAGTCATGGGGCTGCCTGGGGCCCCTGGGCCGATCCTACCACTGGCTGCCAATGGACATAGGTGTGACTTGAGAAACTTTAGCGTAAATATGTACATATATATTGCTGGTGTGCATGAGAGTATGTATGTGGTGTTATGGGATTTTTTTTTTATATGTTTTAAGAGACTTGGTCCAATTTTTTGTTATTCTTTTGGATGAGTGTGTTAGGATATTTTATTACAGGTCCTCATTCCCTTAGAGTGCGATTCGGGTCCTAAATTGGGGAGGGTTTCAATTGTATGTGTGGTTTTGCATTTTTGTACGGGGGAGGGGAAGTGTGGTGTCGTGAGAGTGGCTTGTGTGTGCTGCCGTACCCGCCCCTGGCGTGACGTCAGGCGGGCACGGCCCTTGTATATAAATAGTTCTGTTCTCTGGTGGTTGGTTAGTGTTGTTGGTTCCTGCGTGAACGTGACTGTGACTCCTTCCTGATTCACACATAACACTGGCCCCTCTTGATCTTTTTTTTTTTTATCGCTGTGACACTGTAGTAAAATGTAGTAAAATGTGGGTGATTTTCTTTCCTTATTTCAGTAAAACGTGGCCACAAAACATGATTCCCCCCTGCAATGTCCCTTAAGGAGTTCAATAGCATTTTTATCCTTCACAATCAAATATAAGTGATGATATCATTTTTCTTCAGCATTAATCATTTAATACTTTTTGTGTATAAAGCGATTTTTCTAGTTTGAACCGTCAATTTCACTCATGAATAACCACGCATGCGTCGAGCACGGAGACTCCTCTGATTCGACAATCCAGACCCCCCCCCCCCCCCCCCACCCCCCACACACACACACAGTCCACACTATGTAGCAAGGCTCTCCTCTACCAGCGCACCATCATCTGCACCTGCCTCGCTCGGCTGTGTCGGAGCGCTGGGAGGGGTCATTATTTCGCAGGGAGCGGTAGGAGGAGGAGGCAATTCCTCAGACACCCGACAGAAGCGTGTAGCTTTGGCTTCAGCACCACAAGACTGAGGAAAGCGTTCCGAGTCAGAATTCTCCACACTTTTAACTGAACCGGAGGACACCGTTGTTTTCTTTTCTTGGGGAATACTCCGCTGAGACCAGGCGCCGTGCACACTTTGTGGAGCTGCAAGAAGTGTCATCTCCGCCAGTTAAAGGTGGGTAGTTAGTGAGTTATATACACGCCTTGGTTTTGTCGCCCGGGAGTGTTTTTTTTTTTTTTCCCTTTCTCTCCAGCTAGCGTCCAGGTAGCATTTACACTTGCTGCACCGCCTGACCCGCCGCGCTGCTAGCATTAGCTTAGGCGAGGTCCGGCTTTCATTCAACATTGTGCTTCAGCCAGTTTAGTACAGGGAGAACAGTAAACCTCAACACAATAATACTTCATCGTTCATTTTACTACAGCAGCCTCAGGGGCGCTCGTTTATTGAGGACAATTATTCCAGCTAGCTTAAAAAAAAAAATCACTGCTAATGTTATCTAAACGGCACTCGAAGCGCTGCTATCCAGAGAGCTCAGTGCTGAAAGCCTGTCTGTGTCGGGTAGGGACACGCTAGGCTGCTAGGCTATAGTGGCTAGGCTAAAACACACCAGACACTTTTTAAGCTGCTAAAATAAGAGTCCCTGCACAGCATTCGGAGCCGCTTAATTATTCAGATGCTGGTCAAAAAGCTTTCCACTCCTGCTGAAACAGTTTTGCACCTTCCGCCCCAGCTCTAAGAAACGTCTTTGTCTTTTTGCCCCCCTTTTTTTGATTTGGCTGCTGTTTTTACTCACTTGAACAGTCAGTACGGGCTTTCAGCAGCTGCTGAAGTCATGGTAGTGTTTCATTCGCTGCCGTTTTCTTGTTGTTGTTGATTCCGTTATTACTGTCCCGTTAACTTGACTCGGAGACGTTTTAAAGCAGCATTGCACAGCGCTTGACCAGTCTCACCCATCAAGTGCAAGAGCTCACTTTACTGTCAGGTCTCAGCTTGATATTTTTTATATTGATTGTTTTAAACACACGCATCAAGCGTCACTCTTATTCTTCCATGCTGTATCATTATGACAGCGTTGAATCGGAGTGTTCAGCTAAAGCAGCGATGAATCTGCTGATTGGCGTTACACTGTAATGTGATTGTGTTGTTGCATTGGGCTTGTTTGCAGACTGGCCTCATTTAGCAGATCCTACATACAGCATGGCATTGTGACTCTGTAGTTTACCACATTCCCTTCCTGTAACTAGAGATTTTGGGATCCCAGAGGCGGCTAGAGTTCTCATAGTGGCTGGATTTAGAATCTGAACTTGCATGGCATGAATGCATGCTTATACTTGAGGGCTGTATGTTTGTCTCGTCTTTCCTTCCACAAGTTTGCCTGCAGATTTTGTTTGCTATTTTAGAAGTCCTCAAAAAGTTTGTAAAAATATAAGGGAGTGTTGTTTGCTTACTTTCATAGTTATTCTCAGTGACTTTACTTGCATCCAATGAAACTGAATGTGATTAAAGGATACAAGAAGTTAGAAGGATAAAGGTGTGTTCAGACCAAATGTGAAACCAATTTTTCACGCGACGCAAATACATACAAAGTCAGTGGAAAGACGCAAGCACACGCAAATCTCATGCATTCACGTCCAAGGGAGAGCAGCTAGCTAGTAATGGCCTTGAGATTCTGCTGTCGCTGGAGGAAAAGTATCAGCATTGGAGAGTAAACTAGTTTGAAAATGAGACTGCCACTCACCTGGAGACAGATGGACCGGGAGCTCTGCAGGTGAATCAGAGTGTCAGAGTTTTTTACCCATGGACTCCTGCCACGGATGTGCTAACAAGGCTAGCAATGGAAACAACCCATCATCAAGATGAAATTTTGGAGGCAGGAACAATTTTTTTTCAGGTGAGACCCCATCAGATAACGTAAACCTAAGCATGACGGTGTTTTGGGAATTTCCACAGCAGGTTGGACACGGCTGCAGAAGATATAAAGGCAACTTTGCCCGTCTGCAACTCACTCAGACTGTGAATTCATGTCTTTTCACGTGTTGACGTTGAGTTAAAATGTAATCATGCTGCGTGAAAAATTTGTCCGTTCACGTTCGGTCTGAACGCAACTTAAGAACGAGAAGTTTTATAGTACCTAGTAACTAATGTCAGTGGTAATAGAGCTTAAAGGGACATCTTGGAGATCTATTTTCCATTTTTATCAATTTTTTAAAGTTTTGACATCTTCAGGGATATACTGTATATCTGTAGTTTTAAAGATCTAAAACTAATTTTGTGTTTTTTATAATGCAGCAAAAAAGTTGTGAAAGTTGTAAAGTTCTGTCTGAAACAGCCACCTTTCAGCTTGATAAATAATATTAATGTCCAGTGTCCTGTCACAATGGTCCCCTCCAGTATATACAACTAGGACAGTATCGGTCGCTACGGAGGGTGACAATATGTATGGGTACATATTCATACTATGTAGGATAACTAAGTAGACGGTTATGCTGTTTATTCCATCTTGCTACAATGCTCCGCACTTTGTATATATATTTATATATTGATGTGTATGTATGTATATATCCACTGCTCTTATTTATATCTTCCGTATCTTCTTAATTATTGCTCTGAGTGTTGCTATCCCTGTGCTGTTGCAATCCTGGAATTTCCCCATTGTGGGACTAATAAAGGCTTATCTTATCTTATCTTAATGTGCCACTAATTTCATTGTGTAAAGAATTCTTGTGAGGCCTAATCAGATGTAAGGAGGCAGTCAGGGCGTGTTTGTTTTGCTAATATAGGGACCTGAAAGTGAGGCTTGTTTGTATGTAATGTCATAAAACCTAGGAAGTGTGTTCTGTAATTTCTTTGTGAAATGAGCGTTTTGATATTTCAGTAATATACACTACTGTTCAAAAGTTTGGGGTCACTTAGAAATTTCCTTATTTTTGAAAGAAAAGCACTTTTTTTCAATGAAGATAACTTTAAACTAATCAGAAATACACTCTATACATTGCTAATGTGGTAAATGACTATTCTAGCTGCAAATGTCTGGTTTTTGGTGCAATATCTACATAGGTGTATAGAGGCCCATTTCCAGCAACTATCACTCCAGTGTTCTAATGGTACAATGTGTTTGCTCATTGCGTCAGAAGGCTAATGGATGATTAGAAAACTCTTGTGCAATCATGTTAGGTCTGCAATGCTGTAATTGCTGCAAATGGAGGATTCTTTGACGAAAGCAAAGTTTGAAGGAAAAAAATATTATTTCAAATACAAATCATTATTTCTAACCTTGTCAATGTCTTGACTATATTTTCTATTCATTTTACAACTCATGGTGGTAAATAAGTGTGACTTTTCATGGAAAACACAAAATAATTGTCTGGGTGACCCCAAACTTTTGAACGGTAGTGTACATGTGACCTGTGACAGTGTTTAAACCCACAAAACACCACTTTGTACAATTTAAGTCCATTGACATTGTTATTGTTGTGACTATTAATCAGAAATGTAGTTATGCCAGATGTAAAATTAATGATTTAAAAAAGCAGGGATTTTTTTAGCTTGTAATTAGTAATTTGCTTGTGAGTCTAACCAGCTGATTTCCAATATTTCTGTATATCATGTTTTTGAAAATAGTTATCACATAATGAGGTAATGATTTAAAAACAGATCTCATCTTTCCGAGTTTGTTACAGTTCATGTAGACTCCTATCTTTCGACATGTCATGAAATAAAAAAAATTAGGACCATTAGTCTTGCTTAACACATTTGAATATGTCATTTAGAAAATATTGATAAAAAAACAGCCAAGGCAAGAGCTGTGATTCCAGGCTGCCAAAGTCGGACAGACTTTCCTCTGCTCCTTCGGGAAATAACAGCATATGTATATCACTGTTTAACCATCTGCTAAAGACCCTGATTATACAGGGCTTATTTGTCTAACCTTTATGATTTCATGTGCCATTTTTTTTTAACTATGCATGGATTTGTAATCAGTTTGATATTGATTATTTACTGTTTTTATAAGATTGTATGGTGTATGTTATATTTACAGTTTATACCCAGGCTACCCTACAGTTACTCAAGCCTGTCTGTACAAACACAGAAAACATTACTTACCATTAATTGCTAACAAAACAATTTAATAAAAAAAAGTCCATCCATCCATCCTCTGCTTTTTCGGGGATCTGGGTCGCAAAGGCAGCAGCTCAAGCAGAGAAGCACAGACTTCCCTCTCCTCAACCACCTCTTCCAGCTCTTCAGAAGGGACACCAAGGCATTCCCAGGCCAGCTGGGAAACATGGTCTCTCCAGCGTGTCCTGGGTGGAGGAGCAGTGGCTCTACTATCAGTCTCTCCTGGATAATAGCTCGTCATCCTATCTCTAAGGGTGAGTCCAGCAACCCTACGGAGAAAGCTCATTTCAGCTGCTGGTATCTCATTCTTTCGTCCATTACCCAAAGTTTGTGACCATAGGTAAGCGTAGGAAGATAGAGTGGTAAATTGACAGCTTTGCTTTAGATCTCATCTCCCTCTTCACAACGACAGACCGGTAAAACGTTTGCATCACTGCAGGTGCTGCTCAGATTTGTCTATCAATCTCCCGCTGCATTTTCCCATCACTCGTGAATAAGAATAGTGTTGCCACTTGTTCAAAATCATAGAACAGACCTCCATGCAGACATATGTGACATTCCTTCTGGTCCAGCAAGTCAGTTTTAGGGGCATGCCTTTTTTGTGGTTTTGGCCATGAAAATTGTTTTTCAGCTCTTGAGGTCAGCTGAGTGTTTACATGACCAGCTTTAAAATCCAAGATTGTTACATCCATGAAATGCAAGTCAACAGTAGGGCTGTGTGATATGACAATATATATTGGATGACGAGATAAAAATGTCTATCGTTTCATATAAAACCTGATTGTTGATATCGGGATTCAAAATACACATACCCCTGTTTCTTCAGCAAAGCTCCACACAAACTTCTTGTCAGCACCCCACCTCTCTCCCACATCGTGCAGAGTGGAACAGGTGTGTGGGTGGCCAGGCTTCACTCCGATGGTTAGCACAGCAACTAACTCCAAACTAATGGGTTTGGTCACATAGTCACTACTTCTTTTTGCTGGAGATGTGGGACTGTTCTACACCATGCTGCAGCTAGGGCTGCAACAAACGATTATTTTGGTAGTCGACTAATCTAATGACTGTATTTTTTTGATTAGTCGACTAATTGCGATTATTTTGGTCATGTCCACCATCTCTCCTTCCTGTTAGCACGGCTCTTGTTTGGGGCTCTAGTGCATGTTTTACCTTACCTGTTTAAACCTGCATACCTGTGAAAATCAACTTGTCAGTCCCTGCTTTAGTATAACATTTTATAAGCAATTTCCAGAGCTGAATAAAATGGACTATGAAACACAAATTTGAAACTGAAGCTCAACAGCTTACTGAAATGTATTTTTAACCAAATAATTGATACAAATTAAAAAAAAGGTAAAGTGCAAGTGGAAGCATACCAACCATGTCTCTTCTAGGTGGTCATACACATAATACTGCCCAACTTGTATCTCTGAACTGCTGATATGTTGTGTCTTTATGCAAATTACCATGTTGTTTTCAGTCACTGTTGCTCACAATAACTAACACTAGAGACAAATTTTTGACTTGTGGAATGTGGCCGAGTGTGATGTCTGAGACTTTAGAAGGAACAGACAAATAGTAAGAGTGTCTGAAGAGTTTTATGGGGACTTCCTGTCATTGAGTTGTGCCCTTTATTTTTATGTTGTGATCAACATTATTCTTTAGCAATATAATCCAAAAACTGAAAGTCTTGTACTACAGGACCTCATAGTATTCAAGTATTCAAATGAGCCTACATCTTTTTTTGTTTGATCTGAAGTTAAGCTGTGGTCACAAAGATTCTCACAAACGATGGGTTTGTAAGAATCTCACAGCTCATACGAATTTTAGAGTTCGCAGACATTTGTGGAGGGAGGCATAGTTTCTTATAACTGCCGTTCAGTTCGCAAGAGCAACTTGAGGAATTCTTTGTGAAATGAGGTGCTTTTCTGTCATACGATGGCACCTTCACTTCCGCCTCCCAAAGAGAGCAGACGCTTTTTTCCTTCTCTCCAGCTCTGACTTTTTATCTCCTTCCTCCCCTAACTGACTGGATCCCAGCTTGCTATCGTCTGTCTGTGTGTCTCTACTGCTGATTATCGAACGAAATTATGGATTTAATAAGCTGGGCTCTGAACGCAATTGACACTATTTTTTCAACGAGGAAAAGTGCCCCGGGGGAGGTAGTTTGCCCCGCAGGAACTGCGGCTGCGGGCTATTTGAGGGACACAAGTAATTGGAAACTCTTGTGCCTGTCTGATCTCTCTATCGAAGATGTCGAAGATTTATACATCTTCGTAGCAATGGTCATCGGGATCGTTCTGATTGGATCTGGGATTGTCCTGGTGTACCGTAAATTGATGAAGATGGACATAGCCTATCAAAATGCTGGCCAGGCGAGGCTTAACCATCAAATTGAACAAATGGGGAGGACTCTGACAGCGGCTAATGGAGAACTGTCTAGGAAAATGGATTACATCATGATCACGCTGAGAGCCGTCCATGAAGAATTCAACGTCCAGCACTGAAGGATTAAAGTACTGAATCTGTAAGAGAATATAAAGTCTTTTTCTCTGGGATCAGTACTATTCAAAACATCTCCTGCCGAAGAGACTTTGTTGTTCTTAACTGATATAAACACCTCCACTCAACACTACACCCACACTGACTCTATAAACTGATGAGAAGATCATTCACTCACTGCTCCCTTTGTGTCTTTGTGTACATTCTTGTCTGCTAATTGTGCATTGAGGGCTTTTTTTCTTGTAATCATAATATTGATCATATATGACCGGTATTCTGACAATCAATGGTTTTTTGCTCTTTCCTATTGTGTTATCCTTTTTCTTCCCTATGCATCCTGTACCCATCTGATGACAGGCGCGTTTCGACGCTGCCGCGTCACCGGAAATGCAGGTCATTTTCTGTGTCAAGTCAAATCCCTCGTATGTTATCAGTTGTTTACTGTTAATGTACTTGGCAATAAATCCTTTTCTGAGTTTCTGAGTTCTGAGTAGAGTTCTTATGTTCTTTGTAAGGGTGCCTTAGGATCTTCCTACAGGATACTTACAGCCATCTTACGAAAATGTTTTGTCGTAAGATGGCCATATGGCACCCCTATGTGTAACTCACAACACTTCTCAGGTCATTGGTAGGAAGCTCTTATGGCTTTCAGCACATTTTGTTGAGGTATAAAAAATAAACAAAAAAAATTAATAATAATAATGGATTAGATTTACATGTCAAGTGACATGTCAAAGCACTTACAGTAAGGCCATTATTCATTCACTCTAGACAGACAGTAATAAGTTACTACTGTAGCCACAGCTTCTCTGCGGCAGACTGATGGAAACTTGGCTGCCATTCCACGCTAATGGCCTCTCTGACCACTACCGAACATTTCTACATATTCATACCCAGTGTCATGAACACTGGAGACAAGGCGGGTAAAGTGCCTTGCCCAGGGACATAACAGCAGGATGACTGGGAAGAGCGGGATTCAAATCACCAGCTGTCAGGTTATTGGATGACCTGCTCTACCTCCTGAGCCACTGCCACCCCGGCAGTGGCTCATAGGGGTGGGAATTGCGAGGGACCTCACAATTGGATTCAGATTGTGATACTTGGATCGTGATATGATCCTATCACGATTCAGTGATAATCACGATATCATGATATCAAGCGCCACTGCCCCATATATTTCAAATTTTTTCAATTTACTCAACCTCAAATCATATCCCAAAGTACATCTCTTTAATATAATAAAGTGTTCTTGGGGCTTCATTTTCTGCAGAGACGTGTCTCTGCACACAGGGAGGGCAGCAGACGGTGTTTGAAATGGACTTCCACTCCAGATACGTTTAGCTGACTCTGTGGACTCTTTTAAAAAGCAGCTGAAAACTTTTTTGTTTAACGAGGATTTCCGTTGAGTTTCAACTGCTTTTCAATGGTAAGTCTGATATTTTTAAATTATTTTAATCTTGTGTTTTGACTGGTTTTTGTATTTTTAAAATTTTTATCTATCAGCTTCCTTTTATTCCATTTTATTTTTTATTTTATTGTACAGCGCTTTGTGACTATATGTCTCAGAAAAGCTCTTCATAAATAAACTTTACTTACTTGGCGCTCAGAGAAAAAGCAAGCTCCATGTTGGTGTGTTTTTAGCTTAGCTGTTGCTAACTCTGCTCTGAGACGTGTGCTGGCCCGCTGTGTTCCAAGTGTTTTTTATGCAGCGGTTCTTGCGTGTTGTATGTCATGTTAAGGTCTTTCTTTCCATCTTTGTTATACAATCTAAAAAAGGCCCAACATTTGAGACAACTTTGAGCTAACTGCTTCCTAACTTTCAAAGCTGTCTGCACATCTCAGAGACGAGCTATGACTCCACTTGACTGGGTGCTTGCTTTGCCATCTAGTGGACTGAAAATACAATTGGGTGAATACACAAAAGAGTATGGTAACGTTTATAAATTAGTAAAAGATCAGTTGATGTGTTTAGGGATCGGTGCATTTTCGTTAGTGTCAAGTATTGCGATCCATCACTGAATCGATCTTTTGTCCCAACCCTCGTGGCTCAGGAGGTAGGCCTATATTAAAAAAAATAAATAAATAAAAATAAAAGAGCATCTGAGTAGCGTTGGAACAAAGAGCGGTGCCAATATTGAAATGGTATTTGTCAAAGATTAGATCTAATGGAAGACACATATGCGATCCAGGGTTGCCAAAAGTTCAAGAACCCATCCATGTCCTGTCTCAGTGTGAATGTCAACTTTTCCATCGAGTAAATGTCTTGGATCACGTTAATCCAATCTTCAGGTGTAGGACAGTCCTTCAACATCATTTTTTAGTTAGGGCCTTTTTCCCAATTTGGTTCCAAGGTTGTCATAGCCAGGAGCGGCACTGGGGTTAAGCTCCCAGTGCTCATAAAATGCTTCTTACGGCGTGCGTCTCGAAAAGCCTCTGACAACTAAGTCCAACTCCTAGCCTGCCCGTGTGGTTTAGTCTGTAAGCCTGGCGGAACTGCTTTTACTAATAGGAGAAGGGGCGAGGGCGGATCTCTGGCGCCTTAAAACCAGATGCTTCGGGTAGATGGTGGCTCGTCAACCTGGGAAGGTAGCCCATCTAGGGGAAGGTAAACCCTGATTTCAAACCTTCACTGCCTTGCGGCACACCCGGTCACGGGAAAGGCTTCGGGAGTCAACCCTGAGGAAAAATCCGGAGTTGGAGCCCTTAAGGCAGTTCTCTGTTGTGCTCAACATCATTCTGGCAGCTCCTGCGACGGCGCTGGTGCCAAACTATAGCAGCCCTGCTGTTCCTTTGGATTCATCAGTGACGTGGAGAGGGGGGACATGCTGCATGGGTAACATCTTGTCCTCCATATCTTCCTGCCCAGGCTTGAATCCTACCAACGCCCAACGCTGGAAGGTAGAACACCGGTGCGCATCGGCCTGTTCAGCCACAGGTGGTGCTGTTCCAACAGAGTAGACGTTTAGGATTCTCTTCCATGGTCATCATAGACCGACGGAGGCCGACGACTTGCCAATATTAAAACAGTGAATAAGTGTTTTTCTCCTCGTCTTTCCAGTGATTCCGGTAGTAAACCCAAATACAAAGTTACAAAAGAGAAGGGGACTGTTATTTTGAATATTTTCCCCAATATTGTCTGTACATTAGTCCAATATTGATGGATAACTGGGCATGACCAAAACACATGAAAATGATTTGCAGTCTCTTCACCACACAAGCACCAACAATTCAACCCCTTACGAGTAAATTTGTTTTGTGCAGGTGTTCTGAAAAATCTTACCAAATTTTTCCATCCAAATTCTCTCCACTGCAGGGATGAGGTACTTTTCCATTGTTGTTTATTTAGCGTTTCCCATATTTCCAGTTGTAAAGTGAAATTCCCCTCTTTTTCCCATCTCTCTTTTATATATGATGTGTTGTCTCCTTTTAAGTCTTGAAGACCTTGGTATATTTTAGAAATGTATCTGATCCCTGGGATCCCTTTATATGCCATTAAGAAGACCTTCAGAACACCTGACTGGGCCCTTTCCAAATCCTCCTTTTTAAGTATATTGTTTATGTGGTGTCTAAGCTGAAAGAACCTGTAAAGGTTTTGATTTATTAGACCTTGTTTTTTCAAATCTTCAAAACTTCTTAAAATTTGCCCTTTAAAAAAATCGTAATATTTTATCAGTCCGTTCTCTTTCCACTTTTTAAATCTAGTGTCTGTTTTATTAGGAGTAAAGTCTTGATCATAGGCAATCCATTGCAGAAATCGATAGGGTTCTTTAGTTTGATTCTCTCTGACTATCTTAAACCAAGTTTTTAGCGGGGTCTCTATCCACTGGTTAGTGTTATTCAAAAGTTTAGGTAAGGCATTGTTCCTTATTATCGCCTGTAGGGGATGTCACTTGTTATTTGGCATTCCATCTCCTTCCATTGTGCAGTGTAGACTGGGTTACATATCTCTATTAAAGTTTTAATTTGTGCGGCTTTAAAAGAGTCCCTGATATTTGGCAGCGCGAGCCCACCTTTGTCTTTGTTTAGCTGTAGGGTTCTATATCTGATTCTAGGTCTCTTGCCCTGCCATATGAATCTTGAGATCCTTCTGTCCAGTTCTTGCCATGTTTTTTTGGGAGGTTCTACCGGTATTGTTTGGAAAAGGTATAGAAGACGTGGAAGTATATTCATTTTGACTGCTTCAATTCTTTGTGCAGTACCCAAGAATGGTATCATATTCCATCTTGCTAGATCAGATTTTATTTTTGCCACCAGTGGATCATAGTTTAGTGTTATAATTTTGTTGAGTTGTTTCGGGATATTGACCCCCAGATATTTCATAGATTCCATCTCCCAGTTAGTTTTGAGTTTGCTTAGTAAATATTGATTTGGATCATAGTTGAATGTTAAAACTTGGGTTTTATGCATGTTTAATTCGTACCCCGATAAATCTCCATACTCTGAAAAAACTGAGATTAGTTCTGGAAAAGAGGTGTCCGGCTGCCCCAGGTATATTAAAATGTCATCAGCAAAGACTGCTATTTTATGTTCCTTCTGACCAAGTGTAATACCTTGAATTTTTTGATTCTGTCTTATCCATTGGCTCAGAGGTTCTATGAAGATTGCAAAGAGCAGTGGAGACAAGGGGCAGCCCTGACGACATCCTCTTTCCAGCTCAAAAGATGATGATAATTTACCGTTAATCCTTATTTTAGCTGTTGGTTTTTTATATAATGCCTGGATAGTTCTAATGAAGTTGTTATGAAAATTGAAACTGGATAAGATTCTATATAGGAAAGACCAGTCACCCGAATCAAATGCTTTTTCAGCATCTAATCCCAATATGGCTGCATTTAAGTTATATTTTTTTATATGATGAATTATGTGTAAAGTGCGTCTAATGTTGTCTTGTGTCTGTCTTTGTCTTATAAAACCTGTTTGGTCTAAATGAATTAAGTCTGTCAGTATATTTTCTAACCTTTTGGCAAGGATAGTGGTAAAAAGCTTATAGTCCTGATTTAACATACTGATTGGTCTGTAGTTGGAGCAGTCTAGTTTATCCTTTTCAGGTTTAGGTATGACTGTAATGACCCCTTCTCTCCAGGAGGGGGGGATTTCCCCTGTGTGGAGGACATAGTTAAATGTTTTCAGGAGGAGAGGAGATAGTTGCTGTTTAAAGGTTTTGTACCACTCTGCTGTATAGCCATCTGCTCCTGGGGATTTGTTAGCTTTAAGTTTCATAATTGCTTTTTCTAATTCTTTAGGTTGTATTTCTGACAGTAGTGTTTTATTTTGTGACTCAGTAAGTTGGGGAAGGTTTAATGTGTTTAGGAATGTTTCGGATGCGTTTTTATGTTTTTTGAGGGAGTACAAGTTCTTGTAGTAGTTCTCAAAGCTTTTAAGAATATCCTGAATTCTAAATTTTATTTCCTTTGATACTGGGTCTCTGATTTTATAGATTGCTCTCTCCGTTTGTTGTTTCCTCAGTTTATAGGCTAGTAATTTTGCCGATTTGCTGCCTGCTTCATAGTATTTTTGTTTCAGAAATGTAAGTTTCTTCTGGATTTCTATTGTGTAGATCTCATTTATTTGTTTTTTAATTTCCTTAATTTTGAGCGAGTCATTAGAATGAGTGTTGTCTTTGTGCTCTTTCTCTAGGTTCTAAAGTTCTGACTCTAATGTGGTTAGTTTTTCTTGTCTCAGTTTCTTTTGGAATGCCAGTTTAGCAATAATCTTTCCCCTTATTACAGCTTTGCATGCATCCCACAGTATTAACCCCTTGCACTCCGGTCAATTTCCCTAAAAACGCCAAAAAATAATGTGCCCAAATTAAATCCAAAGCTGTTCTTCAACCCTTTGCAGCATCTTCTCGGGATGGGTCTCATTTAAAAGAAAACACTTTGAATTTTTTGGCAAAACAGTCATAATCTCTCTAAGTGCTCCGGCCACTGAGTTACAGTCTAATCTAAACATAGTGAACTTGAAGAAAATAAATTTGGCCTGTGTGTTTTTTTGGATACAAATGCTTGCAAATAACACACAGCTTCAGATCCGGGCTGGAAAATGCAACAGAAATGTAGAACCAAGTGTTATCCAGCTGAGGTCCAAATTTTGTAACAATACCACAAAAAATGAATATATTACACAGCTTTTTCCTCAGGTAGTTCCCAGGCGTTTTGGAACTGTGCCAAATTGTGCCAAATGGCACAGTTTGGAAAAACGTCTGTAACTTTTGAATGCTTCAATGTAGAAGCTTCATTTTGGGCTCTAATGAAAGGTCACACTCAGGGCTGTGTGTGTGTGTGTGTGTGTCACAAGAGGATGGACATCGGCCATCGCTACATGACGGATTAGCCTCATGTGGGATGTGGGACAGCAGCTCAGTCACCGCGGCTCCCCCCCTCCCCTTGCTACAGAAGAATAGCGGGCGGGGGGGGGGCGCGGCGTTCACGGTCTGGACGCGACGAACGAACCGTGTACTGCGGCGCACGAACTTCAGACTTTGTGCGCCGCACAGTTGTAATTTACCGATCGGTCAAAAGTCATTTTGGATTACAATTTTCAGGAGTAAAGAATAATTTAGCTTATAACACCTTACCTCTTCACAGCAGTGTCCTGGCGAACTTCTCTTCCCCATTGTCAGACGAACGCAACACTGGTCCGCTCGTGGTTCTGGTCTCACGACCCGATCAAAACATAATTCCATTATTGCGGTTTTGTGCTTCCATGATTGCGGTTTTTGGCGAACGATTTTTCAAAACAAATAACAGTAGTAATTAAAAAAAGACTGGCGAAGGCGTGTGTGTCACTCAGCCTTCGTCGTCAGCCTCCGTCGGTCTATGACCATGGAAGAAATCATAACGTCTACTCTGCTGGAACAAAAACAAAATAAGCACCGCCTGTGGCCGAACATGCCGATGCGCGAATGGCACTCCCTGTCACATAGGTTGCATTTGTGGATGGTCTCCGTGCTGCTGGGTCTGTGGGGTTCTTCCTGCGGGTCCTTTTTTGATCCGCTGCAGCAGTCAGTCTTCACCCAGCCTTAAAAAAAACAGCTCGCGAACTTCTCTGCTTCAGTTGGCTCACTGCATTCACAGCGTTGGTAGGTGGGTCCTTCTTGCTAGTTTTCATTCATTGGTTCTTCAAGGTTTCAGAAACCCAATTCAGGGCTCTTATTAGTCGAATGAGAGGTCATTCAGATGAACTAATCTGTTCGCGGCTGTGTCTGCAGCTTTTATTTTCAGTGCGCGCTTGGATGCCATACACCACCTACATCACCATCTCCATCATGCGTCCTAGAGCACACGAGGGCGCTCTCGTGAGCCCTCGTGCGCCCTCGTGCGCTCTAGGACGCAGAGACTTGCCCGTCCGCGGTACAACGGAGTGCAAGAGGTTAAAGGGGATACTTCTCCATTATCATTTTCTTCCAAATATCTGAGAATATCTGATTCCTATTCATCTTTCAGTGGTCCTTTCAGGACATCTGAATTTAACCTCCAAGAAAATGTATTATTTGTGTGTTTTTGGATACTTAAGTCCATATAGATCGGACTGTGGTCAGAGAGATCCATCAGTCCTATTTTACATGTTTTTACTCTTCCAATGTCTCTATTAAACAAAAAAAAAATAGTCAGTCCTTGAGTATGATGAATGTGGTGCTGAGTAAAATGTATAATCTTTTACACTGGGGTTGAATTCCCTCCACACATCACAGATTACCATTTCTTTTAGTAGCATCCGAGTTTTCCTACTTTGAGTGTTATTTTGATGTGGAGAATTACCTGATGCATCCCAGTATGGATTCAGTCTTAGATTGAAGTCTCCACCACATATCACTAAACCTTGGGCTTTAGTTATTATTAGGTCAAATACATTTTTATAAAATTTCCAGTTAGCCCCTGGAGGTGCATATACATTCAGCAGGGTGATATCTTCTCCCTCTAGCCGCCCAAGTACCAAATTGTATCTCCCTTCTTTATCTTTGTGTTCTGATTTTTTTTCAAATATAATTTTGGTTGAGATCAATGTTGCTACTCCCCTCCTCCTCCCTGACTTATATGAAGATGAAGAGATCATTTTAAACCCTTGTCTATTGAGTTTAGTGTGCTCCACGTCTGTTAGGTGGGTTTCTTGTAAAAATATTATTTCTGCTTTGTCTTTTTTCATTTTGCCTAGAATCTTCGATCTTTTAACTGGATTCAGGATCCCTTTTACATTACATGAGATTATTTTGGTTACACCCTGTTTCTCCATTGTGTTGTCTTATTTAGTATAACAGTGTGGTGGCCCTCTTTTATGCTACTCAGAAACTGAAAGAACATTAAGAACATAAAAAACATTAAGAACATAGTATATAAAACTTTAAAACAAGAAACTGACAAAAGAACTTCCTGAGCTGAGGTCTTTTTAGTGACCTTAGAAGAGCCATGTTGGTGTATTGGCTCTGAGGGAAATTCCTCAGATTCCGTTACGTGCTGAGGGCCCTCTCTTACCCCTGTAAGTTGTCCCATGTTTTTAACGTGAATTTCAGATCCCAATCCGAACTTGTAATGATTTTTTTTTTATGCCTATACCCTATGAAATTGTGTGCACCCTCCCACCACCATCACAGCAAACATTCACGTTAATACAGTATTTGTTAGTGTGGAGAGATTATGTGGTTCATTGTCACATTTCTATTTTAACAATTTTTTTTTTTTTTAAAAGACTTATTTGTTTCTAATATTATGACTGTTCCATGAAATGTTTTACCACTTGCTGATTCTGCATCTCCTTTAATGTTTGTTACCTTGTAGGAGGGGGGTTGGATGTGCAGATTGACTAAAAATATCGTTATTCCCTCCTGTAAACGGCCAGTTTTTCCTTGTAGCTCTGGCGCTGGGTTTCCCGCTGCTGGCCCGTGGATTTTGAGGGTCTCTGTGTGGACCACGTTTGAGCCTTGATTCTTTCGATCGGGTCTGCTGTGGGTTTAAACACCATTACCGGGAGCCCTCTTCTCGCCATATCCGCGGTTGCTTCTTCCGCCGAGTTGTAGAGACACGTCTCATCGCCGTAGAAGACCCGCAGCTTCGCCAGAAATGGTGTCTGGAAGCGCAGTTTTTTCTCTTGTAATACCTTTTTAGCATCGTTGTATTCCCGACGCTTTTTAAGGACCTCCGGGGCGTAATCGTGTTCCACGAAAACTTTCTCTCTTGGTGCATAAATCCTTTTTTCTGCCAAGCCAATCTTACAACCTCTTCTTTTATTCTGGAGTTGGAAAACTTCACTACCACCGATCGTGGGGGCGCTTCCGCCGCCGGCCTAGGGGCTAATGTACGGTGCGCCCTTTCTATCTTCAAGTCGGTGGTTTGGGGAATATCCAATTTCTCTCTCAGTAAGGATTCCACGCATGCCGCCATTGTGGTGAAACCATCCTCGACTCCTTCTTTCAGACCATGAATTCTTATGTTGTCTCTTCTCAGTCTTCCTTCTTGGTCGGTTAGCTTAGCCTCCAGTCTTGACTGTCTTTTGTGTAGATCCAGCACGGTATCTTCCAGCCCTTTTATTCTTTCCTCTGCTTCCAAGATTCGGTCCTCGGCCTGGTCCACTCTGCTGTTTGTCCTTTTTAATTCTTCTTTGATTTCATGAAATTAGGCCCAACACTCTCGGCGAAATCGTCTTAATTCTTTAAGTACCATTTTTAAGCTAACCTTTTTGCTAGCTTCATTCAGCTCCTCGTCTTCTGAACGGAAATCCTCTGGATCAGATTCTCCGGCCGATGCGTGTCCTGGCCTGGTAAATGTCGATTTCTTCTGTTTTCCTTTAGGCATGATGACTTTGTCTTTTAAGATAAGATAAGATAAGCCTTTGTTAGTCCCACAATGGGGAAATTCCAGGATTGCAACAGCACAGGGATAGCAACACTCAGAGCAACAATCAGAAGGCAAGAAAAAACAAGAACAGCGAGTATACATATGTACATATTACTATAAATATATATATAGACACACAGTGCGCAGCATTGTGGTTGGTGAATGTGCAGCAGAAAGTCTAAGCTGTCTCTCCGCGGATGCGGCGGGCCTGCTGGAAGTCTTTGAGCATGATGGTGACCCTCTTAGCGAAGAAGAGACCCGCCAGGTAGGCCTTGCTGGCCTCCTGCAGAGCCATGACGGCGAAGCTCAGGAAGCGCAGGTCGGTCTTGAAGTCCTGAGCGATCTCCCTCACCAGGTGCTGGATGGGCAGCTTACGGATGAGCAGCTCCGTGGATTTCTGGTAGCGACGGATCTCTTCAGAGCCACGGGCCTGTAACAGTGAGGCTTCTTCACTCCGCCGGTGGCTGGAGCGCTTTTCCGAGCAGCCTTGGTGGCTAGCTGCTTCCTGGGGGGCTTTTTCCTCCAGTAGATTTTACGGGCGGTCTGCTTGGTTCTTGCCATCGCTCTCTATTATTCTGTCCCATATTTCTTGCACGCCGCCTAAACTCCAGCCCGGCACCCGCGTTGTTTTCGCTACAGTTCCTGGTATGTCGAGTTCCTCCGTTGGCATCGGGCGGCGGTTGAGTGCTAGCTAGCACTAGCTCTTCCTGCTGTAACGTCTCCTGCTGTAAACAGTGGCTCCGTCCGCCGACTCGGGAGACCTTTGGGGCGATCTGTGTGTCCGTGATGTATACATAGAGTGAAAGATGCAGAAAGAAGAAGGAAGATAAAAAAAGGCTGTCGCAACGGGCAGCCAACTCGTGTGGCGCCACCGGTCCGGCGGAACCAGAACCAGAAAAGAAGGATTTTCACTTTTGATTTTCACTCTTCCAAAAATCCGTGAAATCTGATTTTCAAGGTATTTTCCTGGATTGGGTCTGGGAGCTTCAGCGTTAAGCTGCTATTACCATGGTGTCCAGACCGGAAGTCCTCATAGTAATTTCATTTTAATGTATTTTTTCCTACGAAAAGAATTTTTCAATTCAGTGAACCTGTAAACATGTGACTACTCTGATCCTCGGGACAGGAGTATTATACCAAATTAATTTCACCTGTGGATGCACACCTTATACAGTTAGGCCCAAAAATATTTGGACAGTGACACAAGTTTTGTTATTTTAGCTGTTTATGAAAATATATTCAGTATACAATTATATAATCAATATGGGCTTAAAGTGCAGACTCTCAGCTGTAATTTGAGAGTATTCACATCCAAATTGGAGCAAGGGTTTAGGAATTACAGCTCTTTAATACGAAGCCGCCTCTTTTTCAAGGGACCAAAAGTAATTGGACAATTGACTCAGAAGGCTGCAAAAAAAAAATAAAAAAATAACAAGGCTGCATGGGCTCTTCCCTTGTAAACCTGTCATCAGTTAAGCAGTTAAAAGGTCTGGAGTTGATTCCAGGTGTGGCGTTTGCATTTGGAAGCTGTTGCTGTGAACACACAACATGCGGTCAAAGGAGCTCTCAATGGAAGTGAAACAGACCATCCTGGGGCTGAAAAAAAAAAAGAAGAAATCCATCAGAGAGATAGCAGAAATGTTAGGAGTGGCCAAATCAACAGTTTGGTACATTCTGAGAAAAAAAGAGTGCACTGGTAAGCTTGGAAACTCAAAAAGGCCTGGACGTCCACGGAAGACAACAGTGGTGGATGATTGCAGAATCCTTTCCATGGTGAAGAACAACCCCCTTCACAACATCCACTCAAGTGAAGAACACTCTCCAGGAAGTAGGTGTATCAGTATCTAAGTCTACCATAAAGAGAAGACTTCATGAGAGTAAATACAAAGGATTCACCACAAGGTGCAAACCATGAATCAGCCTCAAAAATAGAAAGGCCAGAATTGACTTTGCCAAAAAACACCTGAGGAAGCCATCCCAGTTCTGGAACGGCATTCTTTGGACAGATGAGACTAAGATCAACCTGTACCAGAATGATGGGAAGAAGAAAGTTTGGAGAAGAATTGGAACAGCTCATGATCTAACGCACACCACATCTTCTGTGAAATATGGTGGAGGCAGTGTGATGGCATGGGCATGCATGGCTTCCAATGGCACTGGGTCACTTGTGTTTATTGATGATGTGACAAAAGACAGAAGCAGCCGGATGAATTCTGAAGTGTATAGGGTATACTTTTTGCTCAGATTCAGCCAAATGCAGCAAAGTTGATTAGACGGCGCTTCACAGTACAGATGGACAATGATCCAAAACATACTGCAAAAGCAACCCAGGAGTTTTTTAAAGCAAAGAAGTGGAATATTTTGCAATGGCCAAGTCAATCACCAGATCTCAACCCAATCGAGCATGCATTTCACTTGCTCAAGACAAAACTTAAGGCAGAAAGACCCACAAACAAGCAACAACTGAAGACAGCTGCAGTAAAGGCCTGGCAAAGCATCACAAAAGAGGAAACCCAGCGTTTGGTGATGTCCATGGGTTCCAGACTTCAGGCAGTCATTGCCTACAAAGGATGTCTTTGGATGTCTTTGGGCATGATGGTGACCCTCTTGGCGTGGATGGCGCACAAGTTGGTGTCCTCGAAGAGACCCATCAAGTAGGCCTCGCTGGCCTCCTGCAGAGCCACAACATTTACCCACGGTTTCTGGCCACGGACGTCCTAGCAAGCTAGCAACGTAAACACCCATCATCTGTGAAGTTTTGAAGGCTTGAGACGACATTTTCAGGTGAGCTCCTGGTCGGATAATGTAAACCTAAGCATGACGTTGTTTTGGGAATTTCCACAGCAGGTTGAACACAGCTGCAGAAGTTTTAAAGACAACTTCGCCTGTTTGCATCTCACTATTCATGTCTGTTGGCGTGTTTACATTGACTTACAATGTAATCGTGCCGCGCGAAAAATTTCCCTGTTCGTGTTTGGTGTGAACGCACCTTAAGAAGCACTGTCCAATGTCTGATTTAAAAGTTTTCTGGTTCTGCATGTCTGCTCCATGTGTACGAATGGCAGTCCGCTCATTGTACTATCTGATTGGTCAGAAGGTATGGCCTGTCAGCACTGTGGAGGCTCAGAAGTGCTACTTAATGCTGCTAAAAAGTAAGGTAGCAACCTCCACTTTTATTATATATTTGTATTATGTATCCAGATTCAAAATGCTAGAGTCACACTACCACAATCTTAGGTTTTGACAATAATGGACATCTGCAATTTTGGTGGTAAAGTGAAGATCCCTGGTGAAGCAGTAATAATAATGGATTGCATTTATATAGTGCCTTTCAAGATACCCAAAGCTCTTTAATCAATCAATCAATCAACTTTATTTATAAAGCACTTTAAAAGCAACACTCGCTACACAAAGTGCTGTACAGCAAGAGAACATAAAAACAGGGCACTAACACAAAGGGCGCTAACACAAGAACCACAGTAAAAAAAAATATAAAATAAATAAATTCATAAATAAAATAAAAAGTAAAATAAATAAAAATCAATTTCATTTAATAAAATCAATGTCTCATACTGGGTCGAAGGCCAGGGACTAAAAATGTGTTTTAAGACGTGTTTTAAAAATGGACAGTGAAGGAACTTGTCTAATGTCCAGGGGTAAATCATTCCATAACCTGGGGGCTATGATCGAAAAGGCTCTGTCCCCTCTGAGCTTGCGCCTCGCCTTTGGTACCTCCAAAAGCAGCTGTTCAGCTGACCTAAGGGACCGGGTGGGAGCATAGGGATGCAGAAGCTCATAGAGGTAAGGTGGAGCAAGACCATTCAAGGATTTAAAAACAAATAAAAGAATTTTAAAATGAACTCTAAAATACACGGGCAGCCAGTGGAGTGAAGCTAAGATGGGTGTGATGTGATCTCTTCCACGTGTACCTGTTAAAAGACGAGCAGCGGTGTTTTGAACCAGCTGCAGACGGGAAAGAGATGACTGGCTGACACCGGCGTAAAGTGCGTTACAGTAATCCAGCCGAGATTAAATAAAAGCATGGATTACTGTTTCCAAGTGTGGTCTAGAGAGAATGGGTTTTACTTCTGCTAAACGCCTTAGATGAAAGAAGCTGGATTTTACCACAGAACGAATCTGCGTGTCTAATTTAAAATCATTGTCCATGATAAAACCAAGGTTCCTAGCTGTGGATTTCATAAGGAGTAAGGGGGCCCAAGTATACAGGAAGGGACTCACAGGGGCGACTAGGTCCAAACACCATCACTTCGGTCTTCTTATCATTAAAATTTAGGAAGTTTAGGGCCATCCAAGACTTTGTCTTCAGTGTATGCCAGGAGTGAGTTTACTGATGAGACAGCTTTTTGTTTTCGAGGGACATAAATCTGACAGTCATCAGCATACAGGTGGAAAGAGATACCATGCTTTTTAAAAATGGAACCCAGTGGAAGTATGTACAGAGAAAAAAGCATGGGCCCTAGAATTGACCCCTGTGGGACCCCGTAAGGCAGAGGAGCAGAAGAGGATTCAAAGCCAGACATGCTAACTTTAAAAGTCCTGTCTGACAGACAGGATCTAAACCAGTTGAGAGCAGTGCCACAAATGCCCACTAGGTGCTGCAAACGGGAAATTAAAACATGATGGTCCACTGTGTCAAAGGCAGCAGTTAAATCAAGCAGCACAAGAGCAGCATATTCACCTGAATCACATGTCACGAGAATATCATTAAAAACTCTTAACAAGGCTGTCTCTGTGCTATGAAGAGCTTTGAAACCAGATTGAAAAATCTCCAAAATACCGTGTTCATCCAGAAAACATTTCAGCTGCATATAGACAATTTTCTGTAAAATTTTTGAGAGAAATGGCAACTTGGAAATAGACCTAAAATTTGCCAACATGGTATGATCGAGACCAGGTTTCTTAATGAAGGGCTGTACTACTGCATGTTTGAAATTTGCAGGAACCACACCAGATGACAGGTTGCAGTTCAAGATGGCGAGAACTGACTGGTCTATACTGGGAAGCACCTCTTTAAAAAGTCTAGGAGGGACAGCATCACAGGGAGACCCTGAGGGCTTAATGTGGGTAACCACATCCTCTAAAAATGACAGAGTCACAGGTTCAAACTGATTAAAAACAGAACAAGGGACAGAGACAGAGGGATCAGAGGCAGGAGGTGAGATGAGAGCCCTGGTGGTGGCCACCTTATCAATAAAAAAGTTCATAAAATCATTGCATAACTCAGAGGAGGCCTCCAAACAGTCAGTCTGTGGGGTATGAAGAACAGAGTCAATAGTGTTAAATAAAACACGTTGATTATGACAATGAGATAAAACAATATTAGCAAAATATTTGCTTTTTTCCTGCTTCACAGTATTTTGATACTGATGCCAGCAGTCTTTTAAAATCTGCAGTGACACCTGCAGTTTGTCCTTCTTCCATCTGCGTTCAGCTCTGCGGCACTCCTGTCTGACTGCACGAGTTCTGTCATTGAACCACGGCTCAGGTTTGGATCGAGGCTGCTTGGTTTTCAGTGGAGCCACAGAGTCCAAGATGGTTTGGCAGGAGGAGTGAAACCAGGAGCTGAGTTCCTCCACAGATGAGATGGAACCAGGAGGGACACAGAGCTGGTCAAAGGCAGCGGAGAACCGACCGGCAGTGGAAGGGTTAAAAATCTGGCAGCGCTGAGTAGGAGCGCGAGTTTTAGCTGCAGTGCGTGATAGATCAGCCTCAAATAATACAGGCTTATGGTCGGACAATACAGTGTCACAGATTTCTAAATTAAAAACAGACAGGCCGTACGAGAGGACGTGTGTCCGTGATCGTGAGTAGCACCACCAGTCACAGACTGCACCAGATTTAGAGCATCAATGAGATTTAAAAAGTCTTTCACCAGCGGCTTATCAGGACCACACACATGTATGTTAAAATCTCCAACGATAACAACACGATCATAATTTGTAACAATACCAGCTAAGAAAATGGCAAAGTCATTTAAAAAGTCCTTATTATATTTGGGTGGTCTGTATATGACAGCACACAGTACAGGGTTTATTCAACCCACCTCAAAGAAAGTCAGTTCAAAGCTGGAGAATGGAGAAGGTAAAGAGCACTGCTTACATTTGTAGTCATTTTTGTAAACAGTTGCCGCTCCTCCTCCTTGTTGTTTATTCCATCTTGCTACAATGCTCCGCACTTTGTATATTTATTTATATATTTATGTGTACGTACTATGTACATTCACTGCTCTTGTTTTTATTTTTCGTATCTTCTTAATTATTGCTCTGAGTGTTGCTGTCCCTGTGCTGTTGCAATCCTGGAATTTCCCCGTTGTGGGACTAATAAAGGCTTATCTTATCTTATCGTCCTCTTGTCCGCGGGGAATTAAAATAACAGTAACCTGGGGGTAAAACTTCGGACAGAGCAGAGAGTTCACCCACAGTCTGCCAGGTCTCCGCAATGAAAAAGAAATCCAGTTCCCGGGAGATGATGAAATCCTTCAGGATGTAAGTTTTATTTGCCAGCGATCTGGCGTTTACCAGGCCAATCCGGGTGGAGCTGGAGCAATGAGTCCATTATTCATTCACTCCACAGACTGACAATGGTAGTGGTAAGCTACTGCTGTAGCCACAGCTGCTCTGGGCAGACTGACGGAAACGTGGCTGCCAATCTGCCCCAATGGCCTTTCCGACCACTACTGAACATTTTTATACACATTCATACCCAGTGTCATGGACACTGGAAGCAAGTGGGTAAAGTGTCATGCCCAGGGACACAATGACAGGATGGCTGGGGAGAGTGGGATTTAAACGCCAACCCTGTGGTTATTGGATGACCTGCTCTACCTTCTGAGCTACTACTGGCCATTCATAGTAAGGCTAATTGGTAGAGAAGGCATGCTAAATGGCCAGGTGGCAAGCGACCAGAGCTCGGAGTAACAACTAAAATAATAATATTAACATTAAAAAATTTTTGTAGTGGTGGATACATCTTTCTAACAGCCATTTGTCATAAAAAAATTAAGTTGTTAAATGTCACCATTGAAACTGGCTGAAGTAGGCAGCGAAATTGCTAATGGATAACAGGATAAGTTTTCACATCAGAACAAAGTCACACAAGAGGAACATGAACATCAAGCACTAAAAACATAAGCACTAATGATCTGAACAATTACTGTATATATAAAATATCAGTTAACAATATATTTTTTATTATGTGTATGTTTATACATAAAATTGCAATAATGTATACACAACTATACGGCTGAAAGTCAAAGAAATCAGTTAACAACTGGGATTGAAGTAGTTAAAAATGTGTCATTTATATCAGTTTATCCATCTTTTAATTTCATTATAATTATATCTTATAACCCTGGGCTGCACGGTGACGCAGTGGTTTAGCACTGCAGCAGCACAGTTTACCCTCGGCCGGGGGATCGCGGGGATCATGAGATCGTGGGTTCGATCCCAGCCCCCCGTCCAACAGTGAGCTGTGTGGAGTTTGCATGTTCTCCCCGTGTTGCGTGGGTTTACTCCGGGATTTCTCCGGTTTCCTCCCGCATACCAAAAACATGTAGGTTTAGGGTGCTCGCACACGCAGCGACCGGCAGCCGGTGGCTTGTCACCAGACTGCAACCCAAATCTACCTACGGGTACAAATAAGTAACAAAAAAAAAAAAAAAAAAAAACAAAAAACCCTGGTCTACGTTATGATTATCTAATGTTGTGTTTGTCATAATACAGAGGGAGTATTGCTTGTATTTGTTGAATAATAAAGAATTCAATTCAACTTTAGTTGTATAGCGCCATTTCACAACAACAGTCATCTCATAGCACTTTCAACTGTAGGGGGAACCCCCACAGTTGCAGAAAGACCCCAGCAATCAGGCGATCCCCTGTGAGCAAGCGCTTGGCGAGAGTGGAGAGGAAAAACTCCCTTTTAACAGGAAGAACCCTCCCGCAGAACCAGGCTCAGGGAGGGGCAGTCATCTGCTGCGACCGGCTGGGGGGGTGAGGGGATAGAGAAGATGAAAAGAACAGACATATAGAGAGCAAACAGCACGATGGGGCCTCAATCTATGGGAGAGAGCAAACAGATGTTAATGACCAGCAAAAAAAAAATATTTCATTGAGAGTGAAGAAAGGAGTGAAGCCCATTGCATTATTGGAGGTCCCCCGGCTGACTAAACCTATTAGCAGCATAACTAAGGGAGGGTTCAGAAACTCATGATCCCTCCCTAATTGTAGGCTATATCAAAAGGAAGGTTTTAACCCTATTCTTAAAAACAGAGATCGAGTCTGACTCCCAAATCCAGATTGGCAGCTTGTTCCACAGGAGAGGAGCTTGATAACTGAAGGCTCTGCCTCCCATTGTACTTTTGGAGATTCTAGGTATTACAAGTAATCCACCATTTTGGGAGCGTTGTGCTCTGTTAGGATAATACGGTAGTATTGGATCTTTTAAATAAAAAGGGGCCTGATCGTTTAGAGCTTTGTAAGTAAGAAGAAGGATTTTAAACTGAATTCTAAACTCTATGGGAAGCCAATGAAGGGAGGCCAGAACTGGAGAGATATGATCTCTCTTTCTAGTACCTGTTAAAACTCTTGCTGCAGCATTTTGGATCAGCTGAAGACTTTAAAGATGTTTTAGGACAACCTTGTAGAGGATGCCTTTCACAGACGAGACTGGGTTTATTTCTCAGGATTGGTTTATTGAATGGTTACATCCTCTAGCAATCTCAGAATCTCGAAAAGAGAGAGAACAATCGTCTTTCACAGTTCTTATACTCTCCCCAAGTCATACACCCCCAACCCCACAGTCCTTCAGCAAACATACAGCCCCCGAGACTCCTTGGCGTCCCCATTGTCTCTTATCCTTCTAGCCTCTGGGGCTCCTGCTGGGACATTCTCTCCAACTTCCCTCCTCCTGCAGGACCAACTTCACACCTCCCGTAGGTCTCTGTAGGGTCAGGTCCTCTTTGTCCATTAAGACGTGAAGCCTCCAAAATATGCACCGTCATGCTTACTAGGTATATGTGGGAAATATGGATACAATATATGTGCCCTAAATATGTGCCATAACCTGATTATAAAGAATTACAATAATCTAATCTAGAGCTAACAAAAGCGTGGATCAGTTTCTCAGCATCACTCTGAGACAAGATGCTCCTAATCTTAGCAATATTTGCTAAGATTTGCCTATAAGAAGATAGGAAATATAAACATTAATTGCATAACAAATCACACCAAAATATTTTAGGGAAACAAAATTATAATTGGTAACTAGAAAAGCACTCAGAGAGTGCATACCTCTGCCAAGGCTCCTTCTGTCCCTCATGGATCACATCCAAAATGTAATGGGTTTGTGTGTAGACCTTGAGCCACTTCTGGTGAAAATTGCATCAAAGTCTGTCCGTTAGTTTTGGAGTATTGTTGCTAACACTCTGTGAGAAGATAAGAGCCTTGGCGGAGGTATGCATTCTGAGATCATCACCAAAATCTAATCATCTGTGCCCCATGCCATTACACACCTTTTCTGAAAATTTCTTCCAAATCCGTTTGACTTTTTGAGTTATTTTGTTAACAGACAGACTAATTAATAAATAAATAAATAAACTAATGCCGACAAAAACATAACCTCCTTGCTGGAGGTAATTATATTTTACTTCCAGGTCTAAATTTAAAAAAATATCAAATTTTATATGATAGGAAGGAGCCACAGCAAATACTAAAATAATCAGATGTAAAGAACAATATACGGCTTAAGATCTCCAGGAAGCTGTGCAGCTGTGATAATTTGCAGCTGATGTTCACTTACAAATGGGGCTGTTGCGATAACCGCAATTATGTAATACCGCACTATGGACACACCTACCACAGAGGAAAACGACCAACCGTAACAACCGCAGTGTTCACTTTTTTTGTGTGTGTGGCTATATCTTGTTGTTCACTTATGTGCCCATATTGATTATTAAATAAATTGTTAAATGAAGTGTATTTTTATTGCCAACAGCATGTTTGCACTCGGTACTCTAGAAGCTTCCAGAGCACCGTTTGGGGCACTCTCTCCGGATGGACACCAGCAGGCAGTTAGTGGTGAAAGTGTTTGGACTCCTTGTTAAATACAGCCGTGACAGTGAGCACTGATAGGGCACAAAGCATGTTAATTCCTTCTGAGTGGAGTGTATATGATCCTGACTGTGTATGCTCCTGTATATGAGCTCCAAGAGCAGCTTGTTTGAACGTGATTTTTCGGACAGTGACAAAAATCACAGTGGCAAAAATCACAGAGACAAGAGCCACGCAGGGTCCTGTACCAAGTCTGTCCTGCTTATATAAGCTGAATGTCGCTGCAGTCTCCAGTCCACACACCCCGTAGTTCCCGCCACTGCTTTATGAAAATAATCTTTTTTTTTTTTTTTTTAAACTGACACAGCTGTTCATGTCTGTAGAAAGAGCGGAGCTCCGCACAGTTGTCACACACGCACATAAAGTTGAGAGCGGAACTGCAGTGAGACTCTCACAGCTTCCCTCATTTGCCACATAAATTATCAACCCTGT
Source organism: Pholidichthys leucotaenia (assembly GCA_020510985.1). Taxonomy (NCBI): domain Eukaryota; kingdom Metazoa; phylum Chordata; class Actinopteri; order Cichliformes; family Pholidichthyidae; genus Pholidichthys; species Pholidichthys leucotaenia. The sequence continues at coordinate 177,041,684 of CM035848.1, forward strand.
TTAAAGGCCAAATGTCACGTAACAGGGTACTTGAAATATCTTGAAACTAGATATAAAAGGGAACCGATCCGTTCGGGTCTTGGTGCATATGCTTCAGTAACAACGGAATATTCGTTAATTTAAAACTGCCGCGCTTGGCCTGACACGGCCCCTGGAATCGCCTGGGGAAGAAGGCGGAAGTGACGAAATCGATTGTACCCTAGTTTGATGCTTGGGGTATTTCAATTGATTGTTTATATGGAGACTGGAAGGTTGAAGTGAGCAACAAGAAAGAAAAAATTGGATATTTCACCCATACCTTAAAACGGGACTATCAGGGACAGCTGGGTAATAAGGGACACTTCTCTGGGAAATGTTTTCATACCTGTCAAGTGAGACGTTTTTGCCGTACTTCAGCACCGTAAAAAGCGGCTATAAGGAACTGCGGAGCAACAAGGGACACCTCTCTGGGAAATGCCCCGAATGCAACTCGTGTTGTTATTGTCAAATATTTTAAGGATTCATGGATATTTGACAATAACAACACAACTGAGCGTCCGGCGCAAAATAAAAAAAAAAAGCAGAATTCTGTATTTGTCAGGCGATCTCTGTCTATTCCGCAACCGCTGCACAGCTCAACGTGTTAAACCATTGTCCTAATGACTTCTCATGGTAGTGAGAATAGCTCAAGCTAAGCGATCAGCCCGCCCAGACAATTAAACTAATTAGTGACTCCACACTTCTCATGGTAGTGCGAATTGCTGACGCTGAGCGATCTGACAGCCACAGCTGTGAGTGATCACACACAGGACTGCTCCTCAAGACACTCAGTTTTTTTTCCAGTATATTTTTTCTTTTGGGCGTACAGAAATGGCAATACGCCCGTTTTTGCTAAAATTGCATTTTCCCCGTATTTTCCTTAAAATATTTGACAATAACAACACGAACTACATTTAAAACATTTCCCAGAAAAGTGTCCCAAACCACTCCGCTGTCTCCCACAGCCGCGCTTGGCACCAAAATACAGCGAAAACGTCTCTCTTGACAGGTATGCGCCTCCATTTTCATATTGATCTGGTCAATTTCTTGACAGCAGCGGCTCTCCTCCACTGTAATAATAATGGCTTCAGAAAAATCAATATTTATGGGGCGCCCTGGACAGACCCCCTTCGGCTTCGCAATTCTGGAGGCAATTAATGTCCAGTTCAATGACATTTTCCACTGGTTCTGCTCTCTGGTCATCGTTGGAACTGTTGTCATCAGACAAAGCATCTGATTCCGTCTCGGACGGCTCGAACCGGTAAGGTTCTATGCCTCTGTCACTGTCTGAACCACTGACAAAAAAAAGACAAAAAAAAAAGACAAAACTAAACTAATTTGTTCACAATCGCTGTCACTTTCCGTCATGATTGTCCAATGTTGATAAGTGTGAATGTGGATAGGCAGGGCAGCCAGGGTACAACTGGTGATGTCAAAAACATGGGCGTGGTCTGGACTGGCTGTCACAAGCCAGCAAGCAAGGTGGGGCCTTCACCTGGTGTATTTTGTGCAATTATGTAAATACAGGTGGGTGATATGGTCTCCGGTATGAATATTTGGTTTAAGCTATGTGTATTTTATCTAAATTCGTTGTCATTTAGAAAAAAAAATTACGTGACATTTGGCCTTTAAATTACGAGTCCACAGGGTCCTAAAAACATTTGCAATAATACCGCATACCGCGGTATTGAGCTGTCCACTGTCACCACAGGGGAAATTCATCTACCGCGACAGCCCTACTTACAAACTTTATGTTGGTACAGAAAGTCATTAATGAAAGCATAAACATTGCATCTGATTTTTGTATAGAGAACTTTAAGTACTTTGTAACTTTAATCAGGTTGGGGCTGTCACACCCAAATGGTTCTATTTTCAGATGAAAATATGCCTGAAATGACCAAAGTTTCGTGAAAATGAAGCTCTGTATACTGGAAAGTTTGCACCAGACTGGTGTGACGTAGTTGACATGTGGGGAAAAAAAAGGTGGAATTTTGTCGTAACACATTTTCACATAACATCATTTTGTCTCTTTGGTTTGATTTTTTTTGGTGAAAAATACAAATGTAACTCAGAAGGATTTGCTTTCAGTTGAGAACAAAAAATCTGAACTTTACACTAATAGAAGATGGCTTGGATGTCATTTGGCTATTTTCTTATTCTTCATCTGAGTAAACCCAATTGTAGTGTTTGAGAGCCACCTTTATGCAATCATCTTAACGTTCTGGCTCATTTATTCCAAGTCATATTCAGCATAAAGCCTGTTTCTGTCACTGGGGATAAGGAAAGGCCATAATTCATGGGTGTGACTGTACAATCAATGGCAGCCAGGAGTGCATTGTGTTCCCTGTCTCCCAGGAGAGGAAGCGATATTGGCTGACTACCATGGAACCCCCTGTTGTTGTTAGACTGAAGCAGAGCTTTGAGGTAGCCATGGTTCCCCCACGAGTGTAACAGGACTTCTCCTCCTCTTAAGCCCCCTGTTGGTTCAGCTTTGCTGTTTGATAGCTTTTAAGAGATGAGGGATGAGGCAGTAGAAACATCAAACAACAATCAATAGTTGTAGTACTAATGTCCACCAGATCAATTGTAACTCTACTGTGTTACTGCTGCTATGTGAAAGTATATTGACCTGACACCAAACACTGTTGCCAGTGTTTTGTTTTTTTTTCTAAGGATTTATGTATGTAATGCTTCTGAGGCAACATGCTGTAATATAATTTAATTTAAGGGCTGATTACTTTTCTGCCTTCTCAACAGTGTATATATATATACAATATGCACAACTGTTTATGTAACGCTATGCTGCATTCTGTTGGAAAAAAAAAAAGGACAAAAGAGAACTTTATTGTTTCGAAGGGGACAATAAAGTAGATGATCCAGCAGAGCTAGAAAGTATAGTGTCAGCAGCAGTTGAGCGCAGTGAGAAAGAATGAGGTTACTCTCTTAAGTTGCTTTTCATGACTATTAGTCTGACAAAGACCACGACTGCACCCACAGTGCCAGGAAAAAAAAAGAAGAGATGTTTGAGTAAACACTTATATTGTAACTCTAGGGGTGTTCCATATTGTATAGTTCCTGATAATACCAATATAAATTTTGATAATCATATCCCATATACAGTAGATCCCTATACAGTTAGGCCCAAAAATATTTGGACAGTGACACAAGTTTTGGTATTTTAGCTGTTTACAAAAACATTCAGGATACAATTATATAATCAATATGGGCTTAAAGTGTAGACTCTCAGCTGTAATTTGAGAGTATTCACATCCAAATTGGAGCAAGGGTTTAGGAATTACAGCTCTTTAATACGTAACCGCCTCTTTTTCAAGGGACCAAAAGTAATTGGACAATTGACTCAGAAGGCTGCAAAAAAAAAAAAAAAAAAAAAAAAATAACAAGGCTGCATGGGCTCTTCCCTTGTTAACCTGTCATCAATCAGCCCAATCATGGGCTGCACGGTGGCACAGTGGTTAGCACTGTGGCAGCACAGTTTTACCCTCGGCCGGGGGATCGCGGGGACCGTGAGATCGTGGGTTCGATCCCTGCCCCCGGCCAACAGTGATCTGTGTGGAGTTTGCATGTTCTCCCCGTGTTTGCGTGGGTTTACTCCGGGATTTCTCCAGTTTCCTCCCACATGCCAAAAACATGCAGGTTAGGGAGTTAAAGGGCGCTTGCGCATGCAGCGACCGGCAGCTGGTGGTTTGTCACCAGACTGCAAAACAAATCTACCTACGGGTACAAAATAAGTAATAAAATTTTTTTTTTTAAAAATAAAAAAAAAAATTAAGCAGTTAAAAGGTCTAGAGTTGATTCCAAGTCTGGCTTTTGCATTTGGAAGCTGTTGCTGTGAACACACAGCATGCGGTCAAAGGAGCTCTCAATGGAGGTGAAACAGGTGAAAACCATCCTGAGGCTGAAAAAAAAGAAGAAATCCATCAGAGAGATAGCAGAAATGTTAGGAGTGGCCAAATCAACAGTTTGGTACATTCTGAGAAAAAAAGAGTGCACTGGTAAGCTTGGGAACTCAAAAAGGCCTGGACGTCCACGGAAGACAACAGTGGTGGATGATCACAGAATCCTTTCCATGGTGAAGAACAACCCCTTCACAACATCCACTCAAGTGAAGAACACTCTCCAGGAAGTAGGTGTATCAGTATCTAAGTCTACCATAAAGAGAAGACTTCATGAGAGTAAATACAAAGGATTCACCACAAGGTGCAAACCATGAATCAGCCTCAAAAATAGAAAGGCCAGAATTGACTTTGCCAAAAAACACCTGAAGAAGCCATCCCAGTTCTGGAACAGCATTCTTTGGACAGATGAGACTAAGATCAACCTGTACCAGAATGATGGGAAGAAGAAAGTTTGGAGAAGAATTGGAACAGCTCATGATCTAAAGCACTACATCTTCTGTAAAACATGGTGGAGGCAGTGTGATGCATGGGCATGCATGGCTTCCAATGGCACTGGGTCACTTGTGTTTATTGATGATGTGACAAAAGACAGAAGCAGGCGGATGAATTCTGAAGTGTATACGGTATACTTTTTTGCTCAGATTCAGCCAAATGCAGCAAAGTTGATTGGACGGCGCTTCACCAATGATCCAAAACATACTGCAAAAGCAACCCAGGAGTTTTTTAAAGCAACAAAGTGGAATATTCTGCAATGGCCGAGTCAATCACCAGATCTCAACCCAATTGAGCATGCATTTCACTTGCTCAAGACAAAACTTAAGGCAGAAAGACCCACAAACAAGCAACAACTGAAGACAGCTGCAGTAAAGGCCTGGCAAAGCATCACAAAGGAGGAAACCCAGCGTTTGGTGATGTCCATGGGTTCCAGACTTCAGGCAGTCATTGCCTGCAAAGGATTCTCAGCAAAATATTGAAAAGTAACATTTTACTTAGGGTTATGTTTATTTGTCCAATTACTTTTGAGCCCCTGAAATGAGGAGCGTTTGTATAAAAATAGCTACAATTCCTACATGTTTAATCATATATTTTTGTTCAACCCCTTGAATTAAACCTTAAAGTCTGCACTTCAATTCCGTTGTAGTTGTTTCATTTCAAATCCAATGTGGTGGCATGCAGAGCCCAAATCATGAAGATTGTGTCATTGTCCAAATATTTCTGGGCCTAACTGTATTTCGGATTTTTTTATCTTATTCAACCTCAAATCATGTCCCAAAGTAAAATTGTTGACATCTCTTTCATACAGTGAAGTATTCTTGGGGCTTCATTTTCCATGGAGGCACATCTTTGCCCACAGGGAGGCCGGTGGACGGTGTTTGGAATTGACTCTCACTCCAGATATGTTTAGCTGACTCTGTGGACTATTAAAAAGCAGCTGAAAACTTTTTTGTTTAACGAGGATTTTCGTTGAGTTTCAATTGCTTTTAAATGGTATGTCTAATATTTTTTAATTCTTTTAATGTTGTGTTTTAACTTTTAGTATTTTTAAAATGATTTTTATCTATCAACTTCCTTTTATTCCATTTTATTGTACAGTGCTTTGTGACTATATGTCTCTGAAAAGCGCTTCATAAATAAACTTAACTTGACGCTTAGAGAAAAAGCTCCATGCTGGTGTCTCTTTAGCTTAGCTGTTGCTAATGCTGCGCGGAGACGTGTGTGGCCCGCCGTATTCCGAGTGTTTTTTTCTTTTTTTCATGCAGAGCTTCTTGCAGGTTGTGTGTCATGTCAAGGTTTTTACTTCCGTCTTTGTCATAAAATCCAAAAAAGGTCCAACATTTGCGCTAACTTTGAGCTTCCTAACTTTCAAAGTTGGCTGCAAATCACTGAGACAAGCTATGACTTCACTTGATTGGGTCTTTGCTTGGCCCCACCTGGTGGACTGAAAACGCTATTGATTAACTGATAACCTAAAAGTATATGGGTGCGCATTTTTTTAGAATAAAAGATCGATCCATGCGTTTGTGGATCAATGCATTGTCGCCAGTCCTAAGTATCATGATCCATCACTGAACTGATCTTTTTTCCCCACCCCTACCCTTCAGGTACTGTGGCATCATCATGCAAGAGATGAGAGCCCGTGGCCAAGTGGCCTCTGAGTTAGCAGGGGGACAAAGTTTGCCACATACATACATACCCATATTGCAGAATCTCTTTTTATATGTATATATACAGTATTTCAGAGATTTTAATAGTTGATCAACGTTTCATGTTGAGTTTGTGTCTGTTCATGTTCAGCAACATTAACAGTGAGGTTCTTAATGTGTGGTAATCAGCCAGTTTTAATGGTCATGTGAAAAGTGGGTGTTATTCATGTGAGTTTTATCATAGTAACTATTCATTCAAAAGGTCAAGTGTGCAATATGTGTGTGTGTGGGGGGTTATATTTCAGGCTCATTTGTTCAACAGGATGCCTTCTGCTCAGTGCTCTTCTGTGCTGTACACTGTGCTTTATTGTTTAACAGAACTATTTTTTATTGTATTTGCATGTGGTGCATTGACTTGGCCATATAAATTATAAGAGTTTATTGCAATAATGTCTCATTCAGTTTTTTACATAAGCAAATACAGTACATCTGAACAAGATGGTCAGTTTTATTTTATAGTGAAACTGAAGAAAAAGAGAATCTTTTTATGGCCATCTGGTAAAACAGATTTTTTCATATGCTTTCTGCCATGCTTAACCGCTTTCATTTGGGTCATTTCACTTGTATGAATTCATATGGATGTAATCCAAAAAGAAATATTGTAGCCAGTATTTCTGCACAATCAACCACTTGGAGCAGTGAAATCCATCGGGCATAAATTTTTCATCAGTCAATCTTTCTTAAGCAAACAAGTGTGCCTGTGTTATATTTTGAACTACTTTGTCCTTGTGGATTTTTCTGTTGTTTTTTTTTTTAGAATGATATAATATAGTCTCAACTTTACCTCACTGTAGGTCATAGTGTTTTTGGTTGGCTTTGTGAGTGGTAAAGTTTGTTGGCAGACAACATAAGTTTGGTTCTGCCTTTCAGCAGTCAAAGTATGGTATATTCAGGCTCTATACGGTTATGTTGCTAGGTTTTATGAATTTGACTGTCTACAGGACTAAGATTTCTGACACATTAAGTGATTACAATTTGCTTAGTTCTGTAATCGGATTTTATGGTTGCTTTTGTGTAGCTCATAAATATGTCTTTATTTTTAGAAGTAAGGACCTATATTTATTTAGCAAATTTCTCATCTCTGTGACTATTTAACGCACTTTATAAACAGTGCTGTGAAAAGATTATTTGCGGGCTTCCTTATTTTTTATATTTTTATGTATTTGTCACACTTAGAAATGTTTGAGATCATCAAACAGATTTTGATATTAGACAAACTGGTACCATAGTAAATACAAAATGCAGTTTGTAAATGATGAATGCATTTATTAAGGGAAAAAAGCTATCCAAACCTACATGGCCCAGTGTGGTAATTGCCCCCCACTCCTATTACATTATGAATTAAATGAGCGAGCCCACAGAGCAGATTCATTCCCCACAGCTGCTTGTTTTTGCAGCAAGTTCTAATGTCCAGTGAAACATTGCAGTTGTAAACACACTTTCTCACATGTGCTGTTGAACACTTGGGTGAAACTACCTTTTGAATTGCAAAATGCTGCATAGGTCACGCCGGCATGTTGGTAAGCAGGAAGTGAAGTGAGGACACTAATTTAAAAAAACAAAATTGGGGTAATTTTTAAAATGAATTATTGCCTCTTCCAACGAGAGGAGGTTATGTTTTTAGTGGTGTTAGTTGGTTTGTCTATCTGTTAGCAACATAACTCAAAAAGTTCTGAATGGATTTTGATGAAATTTTAAGGAAAGGTGTGTCATGGCACGGGGAACAGATGATTACATTTTTGTGGTGATCTGGATCACCACCTGGATTCAGGAATTTTTAGGAAAAATCAGTATCAGCTTTGTTAGATTTTACTTTTGCTGGTATACCAGAATTTGTGTAGCTGAGTTACCTAATGCTATTTATTTGTTACTTCAATAAATCTTATACAGGAAACTTGAATTAGTATTTTTCATCAATCAGATGCAGAAATGTTGCATTTAGAAAACTGCTGCATTTCTAACAATGTCATTTGGAGGAAATGAGCTGCTTGCCAGAGGTCTGCGCTCTCTGAGTGCTTTTCTAGTTGTTTTTGCTGCCATTTCTCTGTTAGCAGGATCATGCAAAAACCCATAGATGGATTTGGATGACATTTTCACCAGAAGTGGCCCTTGGCCCAAAGATGAACTCATTACATGCTGGAGATGATCCGTGAGTGCATAACTTTGCCAAGGCCCTATCTCGCCATGGACGGACAAAGGGATAGAGTGGAGGACAGAGGGAAGGAGGGCGGGAGGGAGCCTTGGCAGAGGTATGCACTCTAGTAATAATTAGTAATAATCAGAATTAATTATTAACTAGTGCCCTCGAGTTAATAATTCATTATGTTAATGCATTATATTCTCAACCCTAATATACTGTGTATTCACATTCTTAGGAAAACTGCTTCTTATCAATTAGTTGTCTGTCAATCGATAAGGTGAATCAACTAACAATTAATGAATTAGGCGATAATTTGCATCCTGAATTCTTTTCCCCAAGCAAACATGAACATGTTTTCCTATTGTAAATAAAGTGCAAACCTGACTCCAACCAAACCTTTTTATATATAAAGTTTTTATCAAACAAAGATGAATCCACAAATTTCTGATTAATAAGGTACCAAACATAACCTAACGTTTATAAAATTAACTTGTAAAAAAATAAAAGTTCCTCTGTCACTGTTCCTCTGTTACTGTACTACTGTACAATGACAATAAAGCCTATTCTGTTCTATTCTATGCTGTTCTAGCCATCTTAAATCTGAGTAAACAAAGTGCAAACCCATCTTGTTACTTTTTGTAAAATAAATGAAAGGGCCTCAATACTGTACATTCATTACATGTGGGTTTGTGTCAGAGATAGATGGGGGTTAGAAAGCGTCCGAGCTGGAGGCCATCGTAGTTACTCTAGTGAAAGGGAAAATCGATTTTTGCGATCTTCATTTTTTGTCATTGTCCAAACAAATCAATTAGAATTTTGATTTAAAAATTGACTGTGAGACAAGAGTCAACTTTTATACCACTGTGCTTGCTAGCAGTAAAATACTCTATAATTTACACTGTATTTCCTACTGAGTTATATAGTAGGTAATAAGGTAGATGTTTGGATATACAGTATAACCCTTAACACATTGTTTTGTATGTTAATGGAGTATCACTTATTTCACAATGTGTTTTTTACTGACCATTTTGGAAATCTTTCAGATTAGTAAAGCGTGAAAACCAAGCTGGATGCTTTACAAAATTAAAGCTGGTCTTCGATAGCGACTTTAATTAAGGGGTGAAATTACCTGTAATGAAGTTGTAGTCGTATCGCTGGAAAACATTCACAGGGAGAGAGCAGATGGAGTTCGTACCTCCTAAGAATTGTGAGAGTGGCATTTTTCACTGAGCAGACAGCACCTTCTCTTTGAGATGTTATGCCAAACTGCTGCCAAGGCTTTCACTACTGTTTTAATGATTCTCCTCCAGCCTCCCACTGATGTCACAGTCTCTGGGGAAAGGTTATTGATTCTGACAAGATTGAATTGTTAATAGCATTTTTTCTCCTGTCAGTTGGTGGCCGATCACTTTTGAGTGCATGAAGTAACAACAAAGCATAAGCTAATTCCCAGAATTTATCCAGATGATGGGGATCACTTTTTCACCTTAAATGGGTTACCCATTCCTGTATTAGATGCGCTCATGCACTCATGCAAGAACACACACATATTTTCTGTATCTCTCAGAATGTGGTATCTAAACTTTGGACCAGTATCAATATCAGTAGCCACGGTTACATGCACAAAATTTCTTCAATCTGATTACAATTCAGATCAGAACTTTACTGTTTACATGGATCCTGAAAACGTTGATCCGATTAGGACATGTGTTTCCATGTGTCACATGTTTGAATAGACTAAATCATTTTGACATGCGCACAATTATCTGACATTCTGGACATAGTAGATGAAGAAGCAACTTCCGATGTAAACAAACCCCGCTTTGTGTCTTTCTCTTTTTGAAATGGACCTGTATTGTGTTATTCAGACTGTACTTTTGCTTCTGCTGGTCTCCGTAATGAAGCTACAAGCCCAGCAGTACATACTTCTGCATATGACGAACAGAGGGAGACACCAGGACGATATAGACCAGTTTTGTTTTACGCCCGCCATGTCTTCTGCTAGCTGCTGTAAAGGCAGAAATGCGTCACGTCGACATGTGGCTGATATACAGACATGCACAGTAAACATATTTTGTACCCAAACTTCGGAATAAGTGTTTATATGCGCACCAATCGAATTAACAATTGGCATAACCCACCCGTCTCAATCAGAAGGAAATTTTGATCCGAATGAGTATGATTGGGTCAGAATATTCAGATTGGCATGTTTACATGAAGCATTTTTATTCCGATCAGGCTTTTGATCCGGTTACTTGTGTCCATGTAAACATGGCTACTATCCAACACCCAGAAAGGCTTCAACTTTACCATGGCTAACTGCTTGTGCTAACAATAGTGTTATAATGGAATGCACATTCAGCCACAACTTTTAACAGCTTCAGCACATGTCATTGTTAACAGTTGCGCCCAGGCTTCTCTCATATAAAGAAATAAATTATGCATTTTAAAATGACAAGGTTGAAATAATTTAATATTTTATATATATATATATATATATATATATACAGGGGTGTGAAAAAGTGTTTGCCCCCTTCCTGATTTCTCATTTTTTGTATGTATTTCACACTTAAATGTTTCAGATCATCAAACAAATTTAAATATTAGACAAAGATAACACAAGTAAACACAAAATGCAGCTTTTAAATGAAGGTGTTTATTATTAAGGGAAACAAAAATCCAAACCTACATGGCCCTGTGTGGAAAAAATGATTGCCCCCTAAACCTAACAACTGGTTGGGCCACCCTTAGAGTGAACTGTGAGTGTGGTAGTTTGTTTTTAGGGAGCAGTATCTCAATTTCGTTGCATCGTTTATTAGCAATGGAATGACAATAAAGGCACTTTGACTTTCACAACTGCAGTCAAGCCTTTGCAATAACTGGCAATGAGTCTTTTACAGCACGGTGGAGGAATTTTGGCCCACTCATCTTTGCAGAATTGTTTTAATTCAGCCACACTGGAGGGTTTTCGAGCATGAACCGCCTTGTTAAGGTAATGCCACAACATCTCAATCGGATTCAGGTCAGGACTTTGACTAGGCTACTCCAAAGTCTTCATTTTGTTTTTCGTAAGCCATTCAGAGGTGGACTTGCTGGTGTGTTTTGGATCATTGTCCTGCTACAGAACCCAAGTGCACTTCAGCTTGATGTCACAAACAGATGGCCGGACATTTTCCTTCAGGATTTTTTGTGGACAGCAGAATTCATGGTTCCATTTACCACAGCAAGTCTTCCAGGTCCTGAAGCAGCAAAACAGCCCCAGACCATCACACTACCACCACCATATTTTACTGTTGGTATGATGTTCCTTTTCTGAAATGCTCTGCTACTTTCACGCCTGATGTAAAGGGACACACACTTTCCAAAAAATTCAGCTTTTGTCTTGTCAGTCCAGAATATTTTCCTAAAAGTCTTGGGGATCATCAGGTGTTTTCTGGCAAAACTGAGACGAGCCTTCATGTTCTTTTTGCTCAGCAGTGATTTTCATCTTGGAACTCTGCCACACAGGCCATTTTTGCCAAGTCCCTTTCTTATGGTGTAGTCTTGAACACTGACCTTAACTGAGGCAAGTGAGGCCTTCAGTTCTTTGGATGTTGTTGTGGGGTCTTTCGTGACCTCTTGAATGAGTCGTCGCTGCGCTGTTGGAGTAATTTTGGCCGGCCGGTCACTCCTGGGAAGGTTTACCACTGTTCCATGTTTTCGCCATTTGTGGATAATGGTTCTCACTGTGGTTTGCTGGAGTCCCAAAGCTTTAGAAATGGCTTTATAGCCTTTTCCAGATTGATAGATCTCAGTTACTTAGTTTCTCATTTGTTCCTGAATTTCTTTGGATCTCAGCATAATGTCTAGCTTTTGAAGATCTTTTGGTCTACTTCACTTTGTCAGGCAGGTCCTATTTGATTTCTTTATTGAGAACAGGTGTGGCAGTAATCAGGCCTGGGTGTGGCTAGAGAAATTGAACTTGGCTTTCCAAAGATGTGACAAGCCACAGTTAATTTATGTTTTCACACAGAGCCATGTAGGTTTGGATTTTTTTTTTACCCTTAATAATAAACACCTTCATTAAAAAACTACATTTTGGGTTTACTTATGTTATCTTTGTCTAATATTTAATTTTTTTTGATGATCTGAAACATTCAAGTATGACAAACATACAAAAAAAAAAGAGAAATCAGGAAGGGGGCAAACACTTTTTCACACCACTGTAGGTTTTAACTGTCTGAAATGAGTCTATTATCCCAGAATTTTCAAAACAGTCAATTCTCTTAAAAAAAACACAACCTTTAGCTAACACTGGTACCAGGAAGCTTGAACCGAGTGCGGCTTATATCGTTATTTTATTCAGATCTCAGTCACCCCAATTTTTTTTTTCCCCGGCGCCAGAGGATGGCGGCCAGTAACAGCAGCTTTTGTTAAGGTTTTTCTTAACTTTGTGTCTTATTTAGTGTATTCTGTCTCTATAGTGTGTTTTTTTCTTATCAAGGCTTGGTAATAAGACTTGAGTAACGATTGGACCAAGTGTTACTATTTTTTTTTCTACTGGTTTCCCTGCTATTTTCTTCCTTGTGGCTATGGAGTACAATATGAGTGGAGTCAAAAGGACTGTTTACACACGTGACCAGCTGATTGTGCTGAATATGCTACCTGGAGTGAAGCCCCTGATCACGGACGAGCTGAGGAGGAGACGCTGGGGATGAAGAGCTGGAGAAAAGGTTATAATGAGGAGGAGAAAGTTTAAACCAACCATTCCGGTGTTAATCATGGGGAATGTGAGGTCCCTGGGAAATAAGACAGATTAGCTCACAGTGCTGATCAGGACACAGAGAGAATACCGGGAGAGCAGCATCATGTGTTTTACAGAGATGTGGTTTCACTTGCACATCCCGGACAGCAACAACACACTACCCGGCTTCAAGACTATTCGGGTGGGCAGGGACGTTACAAGGACTAGTACAAGGAAAGCAGGAGGGATTGCACTTTTTGTGAACAAGAGGTGGTGTAATCCCAGACACATTTATGCAAAGGAACGTCTCTGCAGCCCAGACATTGAACTGCTGACCATGAGTATGCAACCTTATTACATGCTGAAAGAACTCATATGCGCCATTGTAATCGCTGTTTACATTCATCCGTCAGCCGATGCAGCGTCGGCCTGTGACGTCATCAGCGCCACTGCTGCCACTCTGTTGGCCCAGCACCCTGATGCATTCATGGCCATCACAGGAGATTTTAACCATGTGTCACTGGACAAAACATTACCAAACTTCCACGAGTTTGTTGACTGTCCCACCAGAGAAAATAAAACATTGGATCTCCTGTATGCCAATGTCAGAGATGCATACAGCACCACAGCTCTACCCCCCCCCCCCCCCGGTAGATCTGATCACAACCTGATTCTGTTAACCCCCAAGTACGTTTCTCTTGTGCAAAAGCACAAGACATGGACTGTGAGAAGGTGGACACAGGAGGCTGCTGATGCACTATAGGACTGCTTCGAGACGACGGACTGGGATATACTCTGTGAACCACATGGAGTGGACATAGACAACATGACTGACTGCATCACAGAGTACATCAGATTCTGTGAAAACACAACCATGCCACCCCAGACCGTGCACTGTTTTCCCAACAACAATCCATAGCTCACCAGTGACCTAAAAGCACTTCTTAACAAGAAGAAGAGGGCTTTTAGGTCTGGAGACAGGAAGGAACTGAGGACAGTGCAGCCTGAACTGAGAGAGATGCTGAGGTGTAAAGACAACTACAGGAGGAAGTTAGAGGATAAACTCCAGCAGAAAAACATGAGGGAGATGTGGTCTGGAATGAAAAGCATCATTGGGTGTAAGGAGAGAGACAGACAGACATCGGGGAGCCTTGAGAGAGCTAATGAGCGGAATCTGTTTTTTAATAGGTTCAACTCACCATCTGTCACCCCCACAACACAGCCAGACCCCCCCTCCCCCATGCAGCACCCCCCCTACTCTCCACTGAAGACATCAGCACCAACCCCCACATCACTGTGACTACAGGCCAGGTGAAGAAACAGCTGGAGAAACTTAACCAGTGGAAGACTGCGGGTCCTGATAGCATCTCCGCCTGGATCCTGAGGACCTGTGCCAACCAGCTAGCTCAGTTACTGAAACACCTATACAACCTGAGCCTGAGTCTGGAGAGAGTACCGGTGTTGTGGAAAACGTCTTACCTAGTTCCTGTCCCCAAGAAGTCATCTACATCGAACCTGAACGACTATTGACCAGTTGCCCTCACATCTCATGTGATGAAAGTCATGGAGAGACTTGTTTCAGCCCACCTTAGGCTACAGGTAAAGACGTGGCTGGACCCTCTGCAGTTTGCATATCAGCCCCATTTGGGAGTTGAAGATGCTGTCATCTACCTGCTGCAACAAGCGCATTTGCACCTGGATTTTAGGAGGAGACATTGTGAAAATCACATTCTTTGATTTCTCCAGTGCATTTAACCCTTTGACATCCTTGATCGCATGAACAGATAGCGCCCCCACTGCCTGTGGCGCAGTGCTGCATCTGTCATGTGATGTCATGTGATGTGGCCAGAAACTCCCCAGTTGTTCTAAGAATTCCACCTCACAAGACGGCAGACACATATAACTTACTGCTCTTGCCTTGGAGGACTGATGGCGGACATAGAACCATCCAAAAACCTCACTTCTGGACACCAGAGAAGAAGGCATTTTTAGACAAACAAATGATGTACTTGCTCGCAAGATGGAGGATGCATTTGCTCCCAAATTTGCCAACTATGATTCTAAAAAGAGATTATTTAGCTTATAAAGGTAAATATCAATATGTTGTTATAACAGAGGGTGAGCGAAGCTAGTTGATGTCCACCTGCTATTGCCCCCAGCGCCATGTGACTGCACAGAACAATCGCGCCGGTTTGTGTCGTCATATAAGATAAATTGCGGCGGAATAAAAGCGAAATTGATGTGGGATGATCATAAGAGTTTCTGAATGTGGGAGAGAAAGCACAAATAACCGACAGAAGGCTAAATAACGACCAGGATGGATGAAAATGGACGAAACGAGAGCTGCCTGGCCAGCGGTAAGTGACGAATTTGTTTGTTTGTTTACATTATAACTGATTTTCTGGTTCATATACATTAAAGATACCAAAATGCCCCAAACAACAAACTGTGACAAAAAGCAAAACCATCCTTTGTGTAAATATGTCCAAAGTCTGCTTTTGACTGAAAGTTCTGTAATTCGATATGGCTGGTGTGGCATTATGCAAATTAGATGGGTAAATTTACTCCTATCTCAAACTTTGGATTATATTCTACATCTTTCTAATTGACAGTAAGCCATTATCTCTTACCACTTTCAAGTTATAGCTTTGGAAATCTCTGACATCTGAACTGAATATTTTCTTGAAAAAAACCTTGACCACTAGGGGCTGACTGTGCAATTTTGCTCCATAGGCAGTCAAACAGTTAACACCATTCAGCCACCGCTGCTGGGTGAGAAGCTGCGGGTGATGGGGGTTGACAGCTCTGTGATATCCTGGGTTACTGACGACCTGACAGGCAGGCCACAGTTTGTCTGGCTGGGCATTGTTTTGCCTGATGTGGTTAGTGATACAGGAGCTCCACAGGGGACTGTGCTTTCTTCTTTTCTCTTCACCTTATACACCAGTGACTTTCAGTACAACTCCAAGTCATGCCACCTGCAGAAATTCTCTGATGACTCGGCTGTTGTTGGGTGTATAAGAGGGGGAGAGGAGGGAGAGTACAAGGCACTGGTAGACATATTTGTGGACTGGACCGAGCAGAATTACCTGAGGCTGAACACCAACAAGACCAAAGAGATGGTGATTGACTTCAGGAAGAAGAGGACGCCTTCACAGCCATTGCGGATTAGGGGGGAGGATGTGGGGGTAGTTGAGGACTACAAATACCTGGGTGTCATGATCAGCAACAGACTAGACTGGAAATCTAACACTGATGCTGTGTACAAGAAAGGAATGAGCAGACTACTTTCTGAGGAAGCTGAGATCCTTCAATGTGTGCAGCAAGATGCTTGAGCTTTTCTATCAGACCGTCGTTGCCAGCGCCATCTTCTTTGCTGCTGTCTGTTGGAGTAGCAGTATCAGAGCCAGCAACACCAACAGACTTGACAAGATTATCAAGAAGGCTGGCTCTGTGATTGGTTTCAGGCTGGAGACCTTTGAGACTGTGATGGAGAGGATGATACTGAACAAATTGCGATCCATCATAGACAATCCTGATC
The DNA here is from genome assembly GCA_020510985.1 of Pholidichthys leucotaenia. Taxonomy (NCBI): domain Eukaryota; kingdom Metazoa; phylum Chordata; class Actinopteri; order Cichliformes; family Pholidichthyidae; genus Pholidichthys; species Pholidichthys leucotaenia. Next base: position 177,058,227 of record CM035848.1, read on the forward strand.
ACCCCCTCCACCACACACTGGACAGACAGTGGAACACTTTTTCCAGCAGACTGCTACAGCTTTGTTGCCGAACAGCCAGGTACAGGAAATTTTAACTGCCACATGCCATTTCACTGGACAATAACTCACTCTAATGTGTAATTTTGGTCATAACAATGCTGCCATACTGCACCTTTACAGTCTGATTGGTACCTCGCATTTCACTCTGCACATTATAACCCTGCTTTGCACAGTCAGTACTTTCCATACATTCATAAGGATCATCATCTATTTAACCTAGTAGTCGTCTATGTAGTACTGTATATAAAGCTATCTAAGCATTTTTTTTATTTGCCTGGGTAACTCCTTTTCTATTATGCTGTGTGTATTTCTGTTTGTTTGGGTTGTCTACTGTGTCATGCTGCTGTTACATTGTAATTTCTTAGTTTGGGATTAATAAAGTACATCTATCTACAGTGCATCTGGAAAGTATTCACTGCACTTCACTTTTTCCACATTTTGTTATGTTACAGCCTTATTATTATTCCAGAATGGATTAAATTCATTTTTCCCTCAAAATTCTACACATAATACCCCATAATGATGTGAAAAAAGTTTTTTTTTATTTTTTGCATATTCATTAAAAATTAAAAAAACTAAGAAATCACATGTACATAAGTATTCACAGCCTTTGCCATGAAGCTCAAAATTGAGCTCAGGTGCATCCTGTTTCCACTGATCATCCTTGAGATGTTTCTACAGCTTCATTGGAACCCACCTGTGGTAAATTCAGTTGATTGGACATGATTTGGAAAGGCACCCATAAGTCTATATAAGGTCCCACAGTTGACAGTTCATATCAGAGCACAAACCAAGCATGAAGTCAAAGGAATTGTCTGTAGACCTCCGATACAGGATTGTCTCAAGGCACAAATCTGGGGAAGAGTACAAAAAAAATTCTGCTGCTTTGAAGGTCCCAATGAATACAGTGGCCTCCATCATAGACATAAACATAACATCATAAACAGCCTGCTAAGATGGCGGCACATTCACACGCAGTGGTAAGACGTTCCAGATTATGGCGCTTGTTTTTGTGTTTTTTCTGCCTTTTTCTGTGCTCCTTCTGTGACGGACTAATTACCTACAGTCACCAAGAACTTAAAGGCATTGGTCGTCAACTTACCTCCGACATCTCCAGTGCTCATTCCAGTAATTACCACCATATCCCTGAGGAGATTACCAAATCTTCGGGCGCTCCGTGGTTTGTTATGCCCCGCAATCGGCGCAGACGACAGGAGAGGAAGCAGAAACAAGGCTGCAGCTTTGGCCTCCATGCCCAGCTGCACAAACTATGAACCAAACCACTGTTACCTTGAATTTTTCTCACCAACGCCAGATCCCTTGCCAATAAAATGGATGAGGTGCGATCGGAGATCGCCTACAATTGCTATGTCTGAGACTGTTGTATTCTGATTGTGACCAAATCATGGCTGACCCCACGTTTTCCTGTCTCCGCTGTGGAATTACCTGGCCGAACCACACACTGTTGAGACCGTGACACTGATTCTGGTAAGAGAAGGGGTGGAGGGCTCTGTGTTTATGTGCTTCAGACTTGGTGTAATAACAGCATAATAATTCTAAGACACTGTTCACCGGACTTTGAGGCCATGTACTTCCTGTGTAGGCCTTTTTATCTTCCCCGCGAGCTAACAGCAGTAATTTTAACAGCGGTTTACGTTCCTCCAGACGCTAATGTTACCTCAGCACTCAATTATCTCAAGCACATTGTCAGCAGGCAGCAAAGAGATCACTCCGACGCAGTCTACATTATTGCAGGAGATTTTAACAAAGCATGCTTAAAGACGGTACTCCCTAAATTCCACCAACATGTTAAGTGTCCCACAAGAGGGGAAAGAACACTGGATCATGTTTACAGCAACATTAAGCACGCCTACAGAGCCACCCCCTCCCCCACCTTGGACAATCAGACCATCTCTCTCTGCTTCTAAAGCTGGATTCATGCTGCACCTCTGCTGGCCGTGTATGTGTAACTGGAAGCCTCGTGTGACGAAAATTATGTCATCGTCTCCACTCCGCTAGTGTCCACAGTGCTTGACTGTGGACAACCGCGTGCAGCCCAAATTTTGTGACTGCGCCGCCTGCTCACAACCTGAACGTGTTGAAAAGTGCATGCGCAAGACTGAATGTCCCATTCACGAGGTGGCGATATCGGCACAGCATACCAAAATACCAGGAAGTCAAGCAGCAGAAAGCAAGCAGCGTTTCTTTGTTGGTGAAAATCCTGGCATGTCAGCGCATTGGCGCTACCTATTGGGTGGGAGTGAAACTACAAATGATGGTTGTGCGCATGCGTCAACCGCTTGGCCTGGGTAGATAAAAAGAGTGAGCATGAACAGCGCCGAATGTGTGCCGGGCTCGTCTAAAGCACACGTGGACCAAAGCGGACTAGAGGGGAAATGCAGCATGAATAAGGCTTAATACCTGCCTACATCCCCCTTAGGAAGAGCCCCCCCCAACCAAACAAACAATTAAAACCTGGCCTGAAAATGCCCTCCTCCAGCTACAAGACTGCTTTGCCTGCACTCATTGGAACATCTTTGAACAACAGGACCTGGACTCCTACAGAGTCTATCCTTTTCTACATCAAATCCCACCTACCCCCCATCATGTGTTCTTTCTACCGGGGCACCATTGAGAGCATCCTCACCAGCTGCATCACAGTGTGGTATAGAAGCTGCACCGCCGCCTGCTGGAAGACACTACAACGCACAGTGAAAGCAGCCAGCAAGATCATCAGTCTCCCTCTGCCCCCCTCTCAGACATCTACCTCACCCACAGAGCCATCAGCATCACAGGCGACACCTCCCACCCCTCACACGCCCTCTTCAGCTCCCTGCCATCGGGGAAAAGGTACCGAACACAATCACCCGCACAATAACTACCTCAGCTGTTGGCACAGAAAAGACAGGCACACCAACAGTAATACTTTTGCTGCTGTATGTCTCTGCACATTAACTGCAACCATTTGCACAAATGCCATATCTGCTGCTGTCTGTCTGTCACTGCAATACTGATCACATGCAGTCCTATCTGTTACTATCTGCACCTACACTACTGGATTGAACTGCAACTATGGGTATTCATCTCTAGTTGTCTGTATATAGGATTGCTGGGTTTTATCATTGTTAATCGTTGATCTCTATTTGCACTATGGGAGGTCTGGGTCTTTCTTGTCGCCATTTGCACGATGGGTTGCATGACTGTACATAGACTGCTGTTGTTGTTTTCTTTTTTCCAGCCTTATTCCTTTTCCTTTCATATTTTGCACACCAATGAAGAGAGAGAGAAATGCCATTTCAATTCTCCTATATGTCCTGCGCGTAGAGTTGTATTGACAATAAAATCTTTGAATCTTGAATCTTGAAATGATGTGTAGAAAATGTGACAGTCACCAAACACATCTGGGTCCTTCCAAACCGCAAACTCTGGATGACCAGTGAAGTCCAGGCTCTGATCAGGGACGGCAACTCAGCCTTCAGACAGAAGCTCTCTGTACACTACTGCGAGAGCCAACCTGAGGATAAGCATAATACTCGCTAAGAACGCCTATAGGAGGAAGGTGGAGGGCTTCCTCACAGACAGCAAGCCCCGATAGATATGGAGAGGCATCCAAGCCCTCACCAACTACAGGGGCCAGGGCCCCCCCAACATCAGACAGCAGCCTCACTCTGGCAGAGGAGCTTAACAGCTTCTTTGCCTGGTTTGAAAACCCCCCCCCCCCAACTGACCCCTCCCCTCTCCCCCCATCCCCCCTCTCTCTACAGGTGCATGAGGTGAGGAGGCAAGTGAGCGCAGTGAATCCCCACAGAGCTGCTGGTCCAGACGGCATCCCAGGAGCAGTGGTCAAAGCATGTGCAGACCAGTTGGCAGGGATCCTCACCAAGTTGTTCAACCTTTGGCCGACACAAGCCACTGTCTCCTCCTGCCTCAAGGCTTCCACCATCATCCCCATCCCCAAAAAGTCTGTAATTGACAGCCTGAATGACTACAGACCCATAGCTTTCACATCTGTAGTCATGAAGTGTTTTGAGCGACTGGCGTCCCAGCACATCAGGAACTGTCTTTCCCCTTTTTCGCCCCCCACCAGTTCGCCTACAGGGAGAACCAGTCTACGGAAGACGCCATCACCACCACACTCCACAGAGCGCTGAGTCACCTGGAGAACCCAAGGAGCTACGTGAGGATGCTCTTTGTGGACTACAGCTCAGCTTTCATCACCATCATCCCGGACATCCTGATCAACAAACTGCACCTCCTCCAGATCCCCCCCCCCCCCCCCCCCCAGATCACCTGCTCCTGGATAAAAAACTTTCTCACCAACCACCCACAAACAGTCAGACTTGGCCCCCACCACTCCTCCACACTGTCTCAGCAGTAGTCCCCCCCCCCCCCCCAAGGCTGCGTGCTAAGCCCTCTACTGTATTCCCTGTACACCTTTGACTGTATTCCAACCCACCCAACCACCATCATTGTGAAATATGTGGACAACACCACCTTGGTTGGGCTCAACACCGATGACAGTGAGAAGGCATACAGCGCGGAGGTAGAGAATCTGCTGCTGTGGTGCTAAGCAAACAACCTGAGACTGAATGTCTAAAAACCCAAAGAACTCATATTGGACTTCAGGAAGAACATGCAGGACCATCCCCCTCTCCTCATAAATGGCGACCATGTGGAAAACGTCCCTGCCTTCAGGTTCCTGGGCACTCACATCTCCTCTGACCTCTCCTGGACTGTCAACACCAAGGCCCTGGTGAAGAAAGCCCAGCAGCGGCTGCACTTCCTCTGTGTCCTGAGAAAGGACAACTTGGACCAGAAGCTGCTCCTGGCCTTCTGTCACTGCTTAGTGGAGAATGTGCTCACCGACTGTCTGGGCGTGTGGTATGCCGGCTCCATGGCCGAGAACAGGAAGGCTGTGCAGAGGGTCATCAACCCCGCCCAAAAAATTATCGGCGACCCTCTGCCCTCCCTGGAAGACATCTCCAGATCCTCCTGTCTCAGAAGGATCAAGACCATCACAGGAGACCCCTCACATCCCACCCACTGCCTGTTCGACCCGCTTCCCTCTGGATAACGGTTCATATTGATCAGGTCCCACACCTCCAGACTGACAAACAGTTTCTTCTCCTGGGCCATCCGAACTGCAAACAGTCAGAGCCCCCCACCCACCCCTCCGAACCCTGACATGCACAAAACTGAGGACCTTTTAATTATCACAATAACTCACCTGTCTTTGCACTCTGCACTTTCATGTATTCTGACCCATCTGTGAAATCACTACTGTGCATATTTTCCATAATCCTTGGGCCATTTTATTCAGTCGTGTGTTCTGCAACCGACGCTGTTATGTAAATGGGTCCATCCGTGAAGCCACTACCATACCTGTGTATATACAGTGGTGTGAAAAAGTGTTTGCCCGCTTCCTGATTTCTCATTTTTTTGTATGTTTGTCACACTTACTGTAAATGTTTCAGCTTATCAAAAAAATTTAAATATTAGACAAAGATAACACAAGTAAACCCAAAAGGCTGAAGCTGTTTATTATTAAGGGGACAAAAAAAAAAATCCAAACCTACATGACCCTGTGTGAAAAAGTGATTGCCCCCCCCCCCCCCATTAAAACATATATTAACTGTGGTTTATCACATCTTTGGAAAGCTGAGTTTGATTTCTCTCACCACACCCAGGCCTGATTACTGCCACACCTGTTCTCAATCAAGAAATCACTTAAATAGGACATATCTGACAAAGTGAAGTAGACCAAAAGATCCTCAAAAGCTAGACATCATGCTGTGATCCAAAGAAATACAGGAACAAAGGAGAAAGTAATTGAGATCGATCAGTCTGTAAAAGGTTATAAATCCATTTCTAAAGCTTTGGGACGCCAGCGAACCACAGTGAGAGCCCTTATCCACAAATTGCGAAAACATGTAACAGTGGTTAACCTTCCCAGGAGTGGCTGGCCGACCAAAATTACCCCAAGAGCGCAGCGACGACTCATCCAAGAGGTCACGAAAGACCCCACAACAACATCCAAAGAACTGTAGGCCTCACTTGCCTCAGTTAAGGTCAGTGTTCATGACTCCACCATAAGAAAGAGACTGGGCAAAAATGGCCGGCGTGGCAGAGTTCCACGACAAAAACCACTGCTGAGCAAAAAGAACATAAAGGCTCATCTCAGTTTTGCCAGAAAACATGTTGATGATCCCCAAGACTTTTGGGAAAATACTCTATGGATTGACGAGACAAAAGTTGAACTTTTTGGAAGGTATGTGTCCCATTTCATCAGACGTAAAAGTAACACAGCATTTAGGAAAAGGAACATCATACCAACAGTAAAATATGGTGGTGGTAATGTGATAGTCTGGGGCTGTTTTGTTGCTTCGGGACCTGAAAAATTTGCTGTGGTAAATGGAATCATGAATTCTATTGTCTACCAAAAATCCTGAAAGAGAATGTCCAGCCATCTGTTTGTGACCTCAAGCTGAAGCGCACTTGGGTTCTGCAGCAGGACAATGATCCAAAACACACCAGCAAAGTCCACCTCTGAATGGCTTAAGAAAAACAAAATGAAGACTTTGGAGTGGCCTAATGAACGTCCTGACCAGAATCCGATTGAGATGCTTTGGCATGACCTTAAAAAGGTGGTTCGTGCTCGAAAACCCTCTAATGTGGCTGATTTAGAACAATTCTGCAAAGATGAGAGGGCCAAAATTCCTCCACAGTGCTGTAAAAGACTAATTGCCATTTATCGCAAATGCTTGATTGCAGTTGCTGCTGCTAAGGGTGGCCCAACCAGCTATTGGGTTTAGGGTGCAATCACTTTTTCACACAGGGCCATCTAGGTGTGGATTTTTTTCTCCCCTTAGTAATAAACACCTTCATTTAAAAACTGCATTTTGTTTTTACTTGTGTTATCGTTGTCTAATATTTAAATTTGTTTGATGATCTGAAGTGTGACAAACATACAAAAAATGAGAAATTAGGAAGGGGCCAAACACTTTTTCACATCACTGTACCTATGGGCTATTTTTATTTACCTTTCAGTCTTATTTTTAATCGTGTGTTCTGTAACTGATTTATTCAAATTCTTCTCTCTTACTTTATTGCGCAGTAGCCTGGTGGAGCACCCACAATTTCATTGTACTGTACAATGACAATAAAGTCTATTCTATTCTATCATCCGTAAATGGAAGAAGTTCTGAACCACCAAGACTCTTCCGAGAGCTGGCCGGCTGTCTATGCTGAGTGATCAGGGGAGAAGGGCCTTGGGGAGGTGACTAAGAACCCGATGGTCACTCTGTGAGAGCTCCAACGTTCCTCTGTGGAGAGAGGAGACCCATCTCTGCAGCATCCACCAATTAGGCCTGTATGGTAGAGTGGCTGGACGGAAGTCAGTCCTTTGTAAAAGGCACATGGCATCCCACCTGAAGGACTCTGACCATGAGAAACAAAATTCTCTGGTCTGATGAGACAAAGATTGAACTCTCTGGCGTTAATGCCAGGCATCGTGTTTGGAGGAAATCAGGCACCGCTCATCACCAGGCCAATACCATCCCTACAGTGAAGCATGGTTGTGGCAGCAGCATGCTGTGGGGATGTCTTTCAGTGGCATGAACTGGGAGGCTAGTCAGGATAGCGGGAAAGATGAATGCAGCAATGTACAGAGACAGTCTGGATGAAAACCGGCTCCAGAGCGCTCTTGACCTCAGACTGGGGCTATGGTTCATCTTTCAGCAGGACAGTGATCCTAAGCGCACAGCCAAGCTATCAAAGGAGTGGCTTCAGGACAACTCTGTGAATGTCCTTGAGTGTCCCAGCCAGAGCCCAGACCTGAATCCAATTGAACATCTCTGGAGAGATCTGAAAATGGCTGTACACCAACACTTCCCATCCAACCTGATGGAGCTTGAGAGGTGCTGCAAAGAGGAATGGACGAAACTGTCCAAAGATAAGTGTGCCAAGCTTGTGGCATCATATTCAAAAAGACTTGAGGCTGTAATTGCTGCCAAAGGTGCATCAACAAAGTGTTGAGCAAAGGCTGTGAATACTGATGTACATGTGATTTCTTAGTTTTTCATTTTTAATAAATTAGCAAAAAATCTCAAAAATAAAATTTTTTTCACGTTGTCATTATGGGGTATTGTGTGTAGAATTTTGAGGAAAAAAATTAATTTAATCCATTTTGGAATAAGGCTGTAACTTAACAAAATGTACAAAAAGTGAAGCGTTGTGAATACTTTACAGATGCACTGTATCTATCTATCTGTCTTTTTGTCTGTCTGTCTAATGACCATTCCTATTACCACCTGGTAACACAATATACACACAATATACCTCATGTCGCGCCAGACCATCTCCCAGTGGTTTTCCTGTGATTCCGCAGCTGGCGCTGGCGTGCCAATTGCGGCAACCGCCTACACTGCGACCTGAGGCTGCTCTCCCGAGCTCCTCCACCATCCTCCGGGGCTCCGTGCAACTCCGCTCCACTCCCACAGGCAACGTAGGGAAGCCGCTTCGTGAAACCGCATCCCCTAGCTGACTGTGGGAGAGGAGCAAGAGTCCCGCGGAGCGAGACACTGCACCTTGAGATCCTGTGGCTCTTCAGCTCGGCTTGGCCAGCAGCCCCTGGTTGCAGTGACTGGTGGGTCACCCGATGTTTGGTGCTGGCGATTTGTTGTGGCATCCTGGTGAGGTTGTTGGGAGATGGGTTGGCGCGACGCCAGATACACAACCGACTGTGGATCAGTAAACCAGCACTGCTCATCTAAGCTAGCTTTTCAAGAAAGCCTGGAAAAATAAAAAACAAATTTGCTTCAATAATTAAAAAAATTAAAGAAGATGTGAATAAATATGTCACAAACACTTCATTAAGACGTGAGTGAGCTGTTAAAATGTGGAAAAAGTGCAGTCAATGACCCTTTTAAAATCATTGTTTGGCTCTGGAACATAGCAGGTTACATGCATTAAGAGCACTGTGCCTGATTTAGTTCATTTAAAGTTGACATTCACCCATCCACACAATGAATAGGTTATGAGTACATCAACCAACATTGTCATTGATTGACTACTGCTTTTTTTCTATACTGTGGAAAAAAAACTGTCGTAGACATGGGCCGGCTATCTATCCAGCCATCCATTCATCATCCTGGGGTCCGGGTTGCTGGGGCAGCAGTCTTGGCAGAGATGCTCAGACTTTTTTCTCCAAGACTGCCAGCTCAAACTTCTTTAGGGGGGACACCAGAGTGTTCCCAGGCCATCAGAGAGACATCTCCAGCATGTCCTGGGTCTACCCTGGGGCCTCCTCAAGGGGGCTCATACCCAAAACACCTCACCTTGGATTTATCCTAGTCAAATGCCTCACCCACCACAGCTGGCTTCTTTTGAAATGGAAGAGTCGCAGCTCTATTGTCAGTTACTCTTCCATAACTGAGCTCCTCACCCTGTCTCTAAGGGTTAGCCTCACTCACTCTATGGAGAAAAACTCATTTCGCTCACTACCCAAAGTTCATTACAGTACCACAAGTAAAAGTAAGAACATAGCTCGACCAGTAACATAAAAGCAGAGATGGAATCCAGAGATGGCAAATTACAACAGCTTTTGCACCCTGGCTACGCCTAGAAATATGGGATGCAAAATTTTATTTATGTTTTTCTGGGTAATATAGGCAGTGGTATTCTGCGGTGATTATAATAAAAAAAAAATACACTCTTAAGTATGTTTATCCACACATGAAGGACATCAAGAAGTTATAAGTGGATATATGAATACACATTATTCATCAAACTGGAGAACTCCTTTCTAGCTTATTTATTAGCCTGATGAGAATATGTGGAGATGCACCTTACTTTTATAAACTGTGCCTATCAATTGATAGGCACTGAGAATGTATTGTGGCATGTGTAAAGTTTTAATTATTTATAGTCATCATTGTTTGTTGAGCCTTTTTAGGTTTTGACAACACACTGCTCGTACAAGAAGGTTCTTTTTCTCCCTGTCCCTTGCCCATATACTCCATTGATAATAAGTCTGTGTATAGATTCTTGCTAGAGGGCCTTCAAGTCTCTCATATCCTCATTTTCTCTTTTGCTTCTGAGACCTCCCTTCTGTCTCTCTCTGGCTTCCTTTCCACCCCCTCCACAGGCTACATCTGGGACCACTGTGGGCCCCAAGTAATGACCAACACCTCCCCCACAGTGTGTACGCTCTGTCTTGGTGAATTAACTTTTCTATTGTTGGGTGGCTGCTTTTCTTCTCTTTTCTTACAGAAAATCTATATGCTGACCAGGGGCGATACATTCATAGTTTAGCCCAAAAGCTTAGAAAGGGTGGCTGGGAAAATAATTCTTTTTTGTCCCCTCAAATGTTAATTTGAAATGAATCTCAACCTCACTCAAGATAAGATGGATCTTTTCTATAAATAAACCAAAAACTGGGATTTTAAAGGCTTAGAATGTGCAGCTGCTTATTTCTTTTCACAGAAGTGCCTGACAGTGCAAAGACTGAATACAGCTTTCAGTGACTTCCCTACTTTCTCTGAAATTATCTTCAGATGCTGCTTCCTGTTTTCTTCTCTCTTCTCTAGTATTCACTTACAGTGACCCAGTAGTTGCATATGGTTTTATGTAATGTTAAACAGGCCAACTTTCAATTGAACTTTAATTTGAAGAATGAGTAATACTTTTCAGTAAATTCCTGCAAGTAGATTTCACATTTTTTCCATTAACAAAAATATATATGATAATGGTGTGTTTACCATTTCAAAATGTCATCTACTGGTGTTGGAAACCTTATATCATGATGCCTCTCTGAAGGCATGGCAAGAAAACTTCCTTGTGTCTTTCTTGTGCTTGACGAGCCTTCCGTGTTGACCCACTGTTGACCCCCCACCATCCCATGAAGACAAAAGTCAAAGAGGACAAGACAAACAGCATGCCATTTGGTTCAGTACTACAGCATATAGGGCCGTGATAAAGAAGTCATTGCATATTGACTGTAGAAACTCAAGCCAATCATTATGAAATCTTAAGGATCCATTAAAGACATTATTGGAGTGTAATGTTTCTTATTGATTTTACCTCCTGGTGTCTCATTTGGTAAATGTATCTTATGTACTTTCAGCAGCCAATATAATGTTACTTCCTGAAATCGTCTGTTCTTTTTAAAGCAGTGATTGTTAACCATAGGGCCGTGGGCCACGAGTGCCACCTAGAGGGCTGCAAAAAACGTTCAATTTAACATGTGTGGGCCACGAGGGCCGTGGGACGTATATCAGACACCAGAGATATTACTGATTATACTGACATCCATGAGACACTCGGTTGAAATACAGCTTCCCACCAGTTGGTGGCGGTAATGCGTAAGTCAGTTGTTTACAAGATCCAATGTAAACAGAAGAAGATACTCAGCCACACGCTAGCCCCAAGAGAAAGTTATGGAGAAGTTTTTAAAAAGAAAAAATGATGGCAAAGATGATGGTAAACCTGCCCAAAAGAGTCAGATTTTGCGCACGTACAATCCTGACTTCATTAGATACATCTTTGTGAATGGAGGAAATGAGGCAGAGCCAAGAGCCCAGTGTGTGGAGTGTGGGCTAACGATATCAAACGAAGTCCTCAAGCCTTCAAAATTAAAGCACCACTTAGAAATGGAGCATCCAACGCTTGTTGGAAAGCCGGTGGAATTTTTCAGGCAAAAAGAGCATGTGCTACAGATGCAGAAACGGTCTGTTGTGTCACTGACTGGTAACTCTAAATGTTCTTTGAAAGCCAGCTACCTTGTAGCCAGACGTGTGGCACAGAGTAAGAAGGCATTCACCATACAGAGGAGTTGGTTTTGCCTGCCACTGTGGATATGTGCCGTGAGATGATCGGAGAGGCTGCTGACATCCCACTCTCAAACGATACGGTGAGTCACCGTATCACAGACATGACCTCAGACATACAGCATCAGCTGCTTGAAAGAATACAAAACGGCCCCTTTTTCTCTTTGCAACTAGACGGGTCCACTGACATTACAAATGCTGCACTGTTGCTGGTTTTTGTTCGCTATCGCTGGGACAGTAGTTTGGACGAAGACGTACTGTTTTGTGGAGAATTACCAACACGAGCTGTGGCTCAAGAATGTTTCTATTGCATTGATAACTACTTCACTGAGCATGGCCTGGAATGGCAGAACTGTGTTGGGGTGTGCAGTGATGGTGCACCATCAGTGACAGGCAGGCACAACGGCGTTGTCAGGCATATACTTGATTGTGCGCCAGAAGCTAAATGGACCCACTGTTATCTCCATCATGAAAGCCTTGCAGCAAAAGATGTTACCAGACTTACACGAGGTGATGGATACAAGTGTGAAGACCATTGACTTCATTAAAAATAATGCTGTGAACTCCAGATGTTTTGCCAAGATTTGTGAGGACATGGAAACAGATCATGTTGAGCTGCTTTATCACAGTGAGGTGAGTTGGCTCTCAAGAGGACTGGTCCTCAAATGTTTGTTTGAACTGAGGAATGAGATCTTCTCTTTTCTTACTGAGGAAAAAAAATCTCCTCTTGCACATTACTATACCAACATGAAGTTTACAGCTAAACTTGCTGACCTCTGTGACATTTTTCACTGCTGAACTAGCTGAACATTTCACTTCAAGGGAGAAATGGCAACATGTTTTTGTTGCAGACAAAGTGCAAACTTTCAGGAGGAAACTTGCTTTGTGGACTAAGAGAGCCCAGGAAAACCGTAAGGACATGTTTCTACTTTGTCTGACATTTTATAAAACTCCCGTCATGTGAAGATCAGTCTCTCAGCACCTTTCACAGCTAACAGAGAAATTTGATGAATATTTTCCTGACGATCCCAGAGAGGGACACGTGGATTTTGGACCCATTTTCTGTGGATCCCACTGCAAATGATATTGCTTTGCCCTCACATCTGGAATCCCAGCTTTTGGAAGTTTCCACTGATAGCACTTTAAAGTTGCAATGGGGCAAACTGGACCTGGGCTCCTTCTGGATTGCTGTCTCAAAGGAGTACCCATGTCTTGCACTGAGGGCTGTGAAACACCTTCTCCCATTCATAATGACATACCTGTGAGAATCAGGATTCTCCATTGTGGCCACTACCAAGACCAAAACCAGAAACCGATTCAGAGTGACACTGGAGGCTGCTCTGAGAGTGAGCCTTTCCCCCATTCCACCCAGACTGGATCTGTTTACCTTTTGTTCTTATTAAAGACAAAAATAGAAAGGAGATGTTTTTACCTTCTTTACATGTTTCAACTGTTCACTGCAGCCTTTGACTGCAGTGAACAAGTGTTTTGCCCTGGAAAGTTGGCAGTGCTAGGCGCGACTAACTGTCAACACAGAAAATGGGTGAAGAAGGAAAGTTTATTCTGGAAAAAAAGAAAGGTGGTCTCTGTCCACAAAGTACATGATGATCAGCTCTTTATTCCTTCTGAAGATGCTAAGAAACGGCAAGAAAAATGGACAGTACTAACATGTAAATGCCTGAAGCTAAGTTGCTGTTAGTCTATGATGGCTATCCGCGACATCTCAACAGTTTTTTTTTTGTTGTTTTTTTTTGCTGGCATGGGCAACCATAGTGGACAAGCTAAGACCTTTGTTGTGAGTCATGTGACTCACATGGTATGTAAACACACTGAGTTCTGCACAGGACAATGTTTAATTTGTTTGTGAAATGACAATAGGCCCGTTGTGTAATACTGCTTAATTACGAGCCTTGTCAGTGACCTATAAGGGAGAAGAAAGGAGGAAAAAAACTGGAGGAAAAACACTGACCTGACAGAGTCAATAAACTGTGATACTGGTTTAAGGTGAACTTGCCCAGGCCTAATTTTCTTCTTCTTCTTCTTTTGGCTGCTCCCTTTAGGGGTTGCCACAGCGGATCATCTGCCTCCATCTCGCCCTATCCCTTGCATCCTCCTCAGTAACACCAACCCTCTCCATGTCCTCCTTCACTACATCCATGAATCTTCTCTGTGGTCTTCCTGTTTTGCTCCTGCCTGGCAGCTCCATCTTCAGCATTGTTTGTCCAGTATATCCACTATCCATCCTGCACATGTCCAAACCATCTCAGTCTCGCCTCTTGTACTTTGTCTCTAAACGGCTCAACCTGAGCTGTCCCTCTGATATACTGTACTAATTTCTAATCCTGTCCCTCCTAGTCACTCTCAATGAGAATCTTAGCATCTTCAGCTTTGCCACCTCAAGCCCCACCTCCTGTCTTTATGTCAGTGCCATTGTCTTCAAACCGTACATCATAGCAGATCTCCCTAATAGGGTTGGGAGAAATAATTTTTCCGATGCATATTGATGCGGACGTGATCGATTCTGAATCGATTCACAAATGTCAAGATTCCAATTAGGACTGGGCGATAAAATGGTATCGATAATTATAGCGGAATAACTTTTCCTTGATAGAGACATCAGACATTTTTGATAGAACTTTGAGAGAACTCATTTGTTCCGTGTTTTGACAGACAGCATGAAAAGCCAATGAAAATGAGAATACACCGCACCGAAACAATCATGTGGTTGGAAGTCACGTTTGACTCTCACAACAGCATGCGTAGGTGTGAACGACCAGCATGTAGCCGAGGCTTAGCCTAGCACACTTGCTAATGTTTTGGCTAGCATAGCCCTGTAGGAGATGACAGAAAACATTAATGAAAAGTCCAGTGACAGCATTACCAAAGATGACACCGAAACGGATGCCACCCAATGCTCAATAGATGAGGAGATTGTTGAGAAGAAAAAAAAGGTCAGCGGAATTCAGTAATGTGGTATTTTGGGTATTTGAAGTCTGACAAGAAGCAGCTTAGCGTGCATTACAAACTACCAAGCACGTTCGCACAAAATCAGGTAACACTACAAAACTTTTTTTTACCATCTGAAACAGTGCCATCTTGTTGAGCAGGGTTGCATTAAACAGTGAACGGGACTCCTGTGACCACAACCCCCAAGAATACATCCAAAATTAAATCATTTTTTATGGGACACCAAACGCCCCAAAATCAATTAAATCATTTTTATTCTAATATTTAATAACAAATAGCCATTCTTGTAGTAACTAGCATTACAGAAAATGCCCAAATAGTGCATTGAATTGTATCTAATTGCACCAAGTGACATCAAGTCAACTAACTGACACATTTACAAATATTTCAGACCCATTGTAATATATTCCCTGAAATTTAATTTAATAATTTCAGCGTTTTGTGTCCCGTTTGGACACAGTCATTGTTTATTCCAAATACTAACTGGTGCTGTTTGGCTGCAACCATTCTTCTCCACACTTGCACTGGGGAGACTTATAATTTCTCATGGATGAGAGCTGTACTGTAATGGCTGCTACATATGGGCATGTACTTCACTCAGCTATCGGTAAGTTGATGAACAGAATGGTATAAAATATTTATATTTTATGTTTTATGATTTGAAATACAGTTGTATAATGTTCAACACTACAATTGTCAAGTTCAACTTCTGACAGAAAATAAATATTTAAAATTAATTTTGTTATAGCTTCACTTCTCAGAAGTAAAAAGGAACCTTTAAGCTTGACGGAAATAATGATTTGATTCACATCGCAATATATATCGCTATTGATCAATATGGAAGAATTTTATCGTGGCTGAAATTTTTCATATTGCCCAGCCCTAATTCTGATTATTAAGTATCATTAAAACCCTTTAACTGCCCTAGGTGCCATATGGCGCCTGTTAGGTCATAAATTAAATCAAAGGCAGTATTGTTTAAAGCGTACCTGTGGTGGTCGTGAAGATGCATTTAACTTGAAAACATTAGGAAAAGGTATTTGTTATTTGGGTAAATAATTGTTGCCAGCCATATACCACCTGAGATATATTGAAATAGGACCGCGGGCATGGCCAGCCAATGAAAACTATGGGCGCCGCCATGACATATGCGGAAGTGACGTCATGCCGTTGCTACTGAAAAGACAATACTCAGCGTTTCCCCGCTACTACGGTGCTGTTGTCCGTTGTTTTTGTTCTATTATGGCTGAATTTTCTGACTCTGAGGAAGAATTCGGGCGACATGGCTACATGTTTGAGCCATGTTTGTTCATCTACAGCATGATACGACGATTTGTGCGGGGCCCCGCACCTGCTCATCTGTCAACTCGGTAAGCCTACCATGCATGTATCTAATATACTGTACAATGCAACCTGTATTTAAATATAAATATATAAATATCCATCCATCCATCCATCTTCTACCGCTTTTCCGGAGGTCCGGGTCGCGGAGGCAGCAGTTCAAGCAGAGAAGCCCAGACTTCCCTCTCCCCAGCCACCTGCTCCAGCTCTTCAGAGGGGATACCAAGGCGTTCCCAGACCAGCTGGGAGACATAGTCTCTCCACCGAGTCCTGGGTCTGCCCCGGGGTCTCCTCCCAGTGGGACGTACCTGAAACACCTCAAGTGGGAGGCGTCCAGGAGGCATCCTAATCAGATGCCCATACCACTTCAACTGACTCCTTTCAATGTGGAGGAGCAGCGGTTCTACTCTGAGCCTCTCCTGGATGACTGAGCTCCTCACCCTATCTCTGAGGGTGAGTCCAGCAATCCTACGGAGAAAGCTCATTTCAGCCGCGTGTATCCGCGATCTCGTTCTTTCGGTCATTACCCAAAGCTCGTGACCATAGGTGAGAGTAGGAACGTAGATTGACTGGTAAATCGACAGCTTTGCCTTAGAACTAAGCTCCCTCTTCACCACAACAGACGGGTACAACGTCCGCATCACTGCAGATGCTGCTCCAATCCGTCTGTCGATCTCTCGCTCCATTTTCCCCTCACTCGTGAACAAGACCCCAAGATACTTAAACTCCTCCACTTGGGGCAGGAGCCTGTCCCCAACCCGGAGAGGACAATCCACCTTTTTCCGGCTGAGGACCATGGACTCGGACTTGGAGGTGCTGATTCTCATCCCAGCCGCTTCACACTCGGCGGCAAACCGTCCCAGCAAGAGCTGTAGGTCATTGCTGGATGAAGCCAACAGGACAACATCATCTGCAAACAACAGAGATGAGATCCTGTGGTCACCAAGCATGACACCCTCCATTCCCTGGCTGCGCCTAGAAATCCTGTCCATAAAAATTATGAACAGGATCGGTGACAAAGGGCAGCCCTGGCGGAGTCCAACTCTCACTGGGAATGACTCCGACCGAGTGTTGGCAATACGAACCAAACTCTCACAACGGTCGTACAGAGACCGAATAGCTCGTAACAACAAGCCCGATACCCCATACTCCCGAAGCACCCCCCACAAAAATCCACGAGGGACGCGGTCAAATGCCTTCTCCAAGTCCACAAAACACATGTAACCTGGTTGGGCAAACTCCCACGAACCCTCAAGAATTCTCGAGAGGGTAAAGAGCTGGTCCGATGTCCCACGGCCAGGACGAAAACCACATTGCTCCTCCTGAATCCGAGGTTCGACCAACGGCCGGACTCTCCTCTCCAGTACCTTGGCATAGACCTTCCCAGGGAGGCTGAGGAGTGTGATCCCTCTAAAGTTGGAGCACACCCTCCGGTCCCCTTTTTTGAAGAGAGGAACCACCACCCCGGTTTGCCATGCCAAAGGCACTGCCCCCGACCTCCACGCAATGTTGCAGAGGCGTGTCAACCATGACAACCCAACAACATCCAGGGCCTTGAGGTACTCAGGGCGAATCTCGTCCACCCCTGGGGCCCGGCCACCAAGGAGATTTTTAACCACCTTGGCGACCTCAGCCCCTGTGATAGGCGAGTCATCCCCCTCGTCCCCAAACCCTGCTTCCTCTGTGGAAGGCGTATCAGTGGGATTGAGGAGATCCTCGAAGTATTCCTTCCACCGCCCGACGATATCCCCAGTTGAAGTCAACAGTGTCCCATCCGCACCATACACAGTGTGGACGGGGAGCTGCTTTCCCCTCCTGAGCCGCCGAACAGTTTGCCAGAATCTCTTTGAAGCCGACCGAAAGTCTTGTTCCATGGCCTCACCGAACTCCTCCCATACCCGCGTTTTTGCTTCAGCAACCACCCGAGCTGCACTCCGCTTGGCCTGCCGGTACACCTCAGCTGCTTCGGGAGTCCCACAAGCCAACCAAGCTTGACAGGACTCCTTCTTCAGCTTAATGGCCCCCCTCGCCACTGGTGTCCACCACTTGGTTCGGGGGTTGCCACCACGAGATGCACCGACCACCTTGCGGCCGCAGCTCTGGGCCGCCGCTTCAACAACAGAGGTGGAGAACATGGCCCATTCAGACTCCATGTCTCCAGACTCCCTCGGAATGTGGTTGAAGTTCTTCCGGAGGTGGGAGTTGAAGACCTCCCGGACAGGGGCCTCAGCCAGACGCTCCCAGCACACCCTCACTATACGTTTGGGTCTACCAGGTCTGAATGGCTTCCTCCCCTGCCATCGGATCCAGCTCACCACCAGGTGGTGATCAGTTGACAGCTCTGCACCTCTCTTTACTCGGGTGTCCAAGACATACGGTCGCAGGTCTGATGATACGATAACAAAATCGATCATCGACCTGCGACCTAGGGTGTCCTGGTGCCAGGTGCACATATGGACACCCTTATGCTTGAACATGGTGTTCGTTATGGACAGACTGTGGTTAGCACAGAAGTCCAATAACTGAACACCACTCGGGTTCAGATCGGGCAGGCCGTTCCTCCCAATCACCCCTCTCCAGGTTTCACTGTCGTTGCCCACATGCGCATTGAAGTCCCCCAGTAGGACAACGGAGTCTCCAGGAGGAGTACCCTCCAGCACCCCAGTCACAGACTCCAGAAAGGGTGGGTACTCTGAAACATCATTTGGTGCATAGGCACAAATGATGGTCAGGACCCGTTTCCCAATCCGAAGGCGTAGGGAAGCAACCCTTTCGTCCACCGGGGAAAACTCCAATATAGAGGCAGCAAGGTGGGGCAATACAAGAATACCCACCCCTGCTCGTCACCTCTCGCCCGGGGCAACTCCAGAAAAGGCCAAGCTCCAGCCCCTCTGCAGTAGACTGGTTCCGGAACCGGAGCTGTGTGTTGAGGTGAGGCCGACTATATCTAGCCGGTATCGCTCAACCTCGTACACCAGCTCAGGCTCCTTCCCCACCAGAGAGGTGACATTCCACGTACCAAAAGCCAGTTTAGAAAGCTTGGGATCAGTCCGCCAAGGTCTCCGCCTTTGACCGCCACCTAATCCACATAGCACCGGACCCCCATGATCCCTCCTGCAGGTGGTGAACCCACTGGAGGGCGGACCCATGTAACTCCTTCGGGCTGAGCCCGGCCGGGTCCCATGGGTGGAAACCCGGCCACCAGACGCTAGCCTTCGAGCCCCTCCCCCAGGCCTGGCTCCAGGGTGGGGCCCCGGTAACCCCATACCGGGCGGGGTACACTGAATCCTTGATATACAATTTATCATGAGAGTCTGTTGGATCGTTCTTAGTCTGGCCCTTCACCCAGAACCAGTTTGTCTTGGGAGACCCTATCAGCGGCAAATTGCCCCCGGACAACATAGCTCCTGGGATCACTGGGGCACGCAAACCCCCCCACCACGATAAGGTGACGATCCATGAGGAATATAAATATCTAATATTATAAATATACAGTATATTACCTGTATTTAGGACCCACGCTATAGTAACCACAGTGTGTGTCAAGGTGCTGTTTTTTTGGGGGGGGGTTTTGGGTTACGGTGATACTTTGAGTGGCCTTCACGCCAGGGTTACGACCATTACGAGCTCAGATCAGACGAGACGACCCACTGAATTTAAGCATTTATTTATTTATTTTCTACTCATTTTAGTTCTGCATTTAATATGAACCCTGAGTTTGAAATAAACGTTTGAATTTTGGTCCTCACACACAACGCAACGCATCGAGTGTCTCCTGCTCTGTATATAGTTTTAGCGGCGAGGGAGGAGCCCAGCCGGTCTCGCGGCCGTTACGAGCTCAGATCAGACGAGGTGACCCGCTGAATTTAAGCATTTATTTATTTATTTTCTACTCGTTTTAGTTCTGCATTTAATATGAACCCTGAGTTTGAAATAAAAGTTTGAATTTGAATATCCCGAAAGCCACTGCTCATCCGGGCACTCCAGGCTCAGCCAATATTGATCCAGATCGCGGTGCCCACTTTATTACGTCACAGGAAGCATCCTGGCAGGCCATGTAGCCGCTAGTATGGCTGCACCCATGTTTTGCTGACATAGCTGAACCAGCACATCAGCAAAGGATTTATATCAAATTGTTTTGAACATGAATTTCAACTTAAACTTGAACTAGAACGTGAGACAGGGGCTCAATATAATATCTTTTTTTTCACGACCACCACAGGTACCCTTTAATAGAGTCAGAAGTAATAACCTTTTAACACTATAAGACGTTATACAGGAAGAGCTTTTTGCTTCCCACAAAAACCGGATATGATGCAATGCAACTTCTTGTTCAAATCTTGCGTTGAAGACGGACCGAGCTCATTCTGCAGTTTGACACGGACGAGACAGGATGGCGAGAACGCTCGGCGTTGAAGATGCTTTAGCACTGCTGTGGGCTGCTCCCGGGTCAGAGGAAGAGCCAAGCCACAGTTCTTCGTCTGATGAAGACTGCAGCTCGGATTATGTGCCAAGTGAGTCCGGTGAAAGTGAGAAAAACGGCAAGTCCTGCGCGCGAGACCGGAAGTTTTTTTTCTGTCGAGTCGCGCCGAAAATGGCACAGGGGCTTCTTCTAAAGATTGTTCTGTTTTGCCGAACCGTGGCCCCGGGGCGAAAAAGCCCAGAACAGTTTGTGTACGAAATTTGGGTGGACCGGGCTGCTCAGAACCCGGTGTGTCCTGTTGTTTGTTATGCGCCACGTGTGGCGCACGGTGGGGACGAAAGGCAACAACCAACAGTAGAAATCCTATTGGGGGTTTGGACAATGATGCCTGGGAGCTCCTTACGGATGAAGAAACATAACAGCCGTGGCTCACACCATTTCAAGAGCCATGTGGATATCGTGGGGACAGAGATGTCTTTGGTGTGCTCCATCGATTTTCTGAATTTGTTTTGGACTGATGACTTGTGGAGGCTGATCACCGTTGAAACAAACAGGTAAATATTTTGGCGTAAACTGTGTGTTATTCATTTTATTCTTCTGTTTCTCGCAATGAATGTAGTTGTAACATCTAGGTGCATATTGTGGGGAAAAAAAACTGCAGAGTTTCTGCTGTTTTTTTTTATGACTTTCCCTCAGTTCTGTGTTGTGTGTACATAAAACAGCGAGCCTTTTCGCCACAGCCGCCTCCTTACTTTGCGAACCTTACAACGTCACAATATGG
The DNA here is from genome assembly GCA_020510985.1 of Pholidichthys leucotaenia. NCBI lineage: Eukaryota > Metazoa > Chordata > Actinopteri > Cichliformes > Pholidichthyidae > Pholidichthys > Pholidichthys leucotaenia. Next base: position 177,079,624 of record CM035848.1, read on the forward strand.
AAAATACAGTGAATAATCCATATTATCCGTATGTTATTAGTGTTATTGCTGTGTGTGCCTCACTATAACTGTGTTATATGATAGCGTTGGTTCCATATATGTGCCAAATCATGCTACTGTGACCGTAAATGATGTACCCTCTATTCTGAGTTGGCATAAACTGTGTGTTATTCACTTTATTTTTCTATGTCTCACAATGAATGTAGTTGTAGCATGTAGGTGCATATTCTGTGCATAGATAGGTGCATATTAGTGTATTCACATGGGTGTGTGTGTCTGTGTTTACATTGCAACGTCTGCAACAACAAAGGAGGGGGAGTAACTCAAAGACCTATTAGTATCCCCCCCCCCCCCCCCTCAGGTGCTCTGTACCATTTTCAAATTAGGTCAAATTATGCAAGATGCATGGGTGCAAAATGGCCAGTCATGACCTTTGGGTTGTCCGCAGCATTTTTCCAATTGGCACTGTGTGTCTACCTTTTACCATTTAGAAGGAATTGTCTTATGAACATTTCATTGTTGTCATATGCAAATTAGGTCAAATTATGCAAGATGCATGGGTGCAAATTGGCCAGTCATGACCTTTGGTTCGTCTGCAGCATTTTTCCAATTGACAGTTATCCTCTAACTTTCACCATTGTGAAGCTATAATCATTTGAAATTTTGAGGTCAAACTCTGCGTTTTCCTGCCATTTTTTCCGGGCAGTTAAAGGGTTAATAACGTAATTAATTAGGCCAGAATGAAAAAGTTGCCCACCGCCCTTACCTGCCCGGACTTTTTATGGCGTGACACTAAAGAAACAGAATGGCGGTGTGGAATATATGGTCGGTGCCCTCTTTATTAAAAGCAAACGTATAGCACTGCTTTGGCTTTTATGAAGTCGAAGGGAAAAAAGACTTGGACAAGACCCACATCGTATGTAAGCTCTGTCAGACGAAACTAAAATATTTTGGAAACGGGACAAACATGCAACACCATATCACACGTTTCCATCCAGCGGCCGGAGAGAATAAAACAGTTGTAGCTGCCGCAGCCGACCAGTAGACCATTGAGTAAGCAATGGTTAAAACTTTCACACAACTGGGAAAGGGCAAAGCGAATTCCAAAATCTATTGCCGCTTTTATTGCCAATGATTTACACTTGTAATCTGTCTTCAAGAACCAGGGCTTTCATGCTATGATGCACACTGTAGAGCCAAGGTACCGTACAGCGTCATAATATTATGTGTAAAGCTGTTGGAAAAACCTTTCCTGGTCACCAACAAATGTAAAATATACAGTGATGTGAAAAAGTGTTTGCTCACTTCCACTCATTTTTTTGTATGTTTTTCACACTTAAATGTTTCAGATCATCAAACAAATTTAAATATTAGACAAAGATAACACAAGTAAACACAAAATGCAGTTTTTAAATGAAGGTGTTTAGTAAAAAAAAAAATCCAAACCTACATGGCCCTGTGTGAAAAAGTGATTGCCCCCCCCATTAAAACATAAATTAACCGTGGTTTATCACATCTTTGGAAAGCTGAGTTCAATTTCTCTAGCCACACTCAGGCCTGATCACTGCCACACCTGTTCTCAATCAAGAAATTACTTAAATAGGACCTGACTGACAAAGTGAAGTAGACCAAAAGGTCCTCAAAAGCTAGACATCATGCTGCAATCCAAAGAAATTCAGGAACAAATGAGAAACAAAGTAATTGAAGTTATAAAGTAATTTCTAAAGCTTTGGGACTCCAGCAAACCACAGTGAGAGCCGTTATCCACAAATGGCGAAAACATGTAACAGTGGTGAACCTTCCCAGGAGTGGCCGGCCGACCAAAATTACCCCAAGAGTGCAGCGACGACTCATCCAAGAGGTCCCAAAAGACCCCACAACAGCATCCAAAGAACTGCAGGCCTCACTTGCCTCAGTTAAGGTCAGTGTTCGTGACTCCATCATAAGAAAGAGACTGGGCAAAAATGGCCTGCATGGCAGAGTTCCAAGACGAAAACCACTGCTGAGCAAAAACATAAAGGCTCATCTCAGTTTTGCCAGTAAACATGTTGATGATCCCCAAGACTTTTGGGAAAATACTCTGTGGACTGACAAGACAGATGTTGAACTTTTTGGAAGGTGTATGTCCCATTACATCCGGCGCAAAAGTAACACAGCATTTCAGAAAAGGAACATCATACCAACAGTAAAATATGGTGGTGGTAGTGTGATAGTCTGGGGCTGTTTTGCTGCTTCAGGACCTGGAAGACTTGGTGTGGTAAATGGAACCATGAATTCTGCTGTCTACCAAAAAATTCTGAAGGGGACTGTCCAGCCATCTGTTCGTGACATCAAGCTGAAGTGCACTTGGGTTCTGCAGCAGGACAATGATCCAAAACACACCAGCAAGTCCACCTCTGAATGGCTTAAGAAAAACAAAATGAAGACTTTGGAGTGGCCTAGTCAAAGTCCTGACCTTAATCTGATTGAGATGCTTTGGCATGACCTTAAAAAGGTGGTTCATGCTGGAAAACCCTCTACTGTGGCTGAATTACAACAATTCTGCGAAGATGAGTGGGCCAAAATTCCTCCACAGTGCTGTAAAAGGCTCATTGCCAGTTATTACAAACACTTGATTGCAGTTGTTGCTGCTAAGGGTGGCTCAGCCAGTTGTTAGGTTTAGGGGGCAATCACTTTTTCACACAGGGCGACGTAGATTTAGACTTTTTTTCCCCCTTAATAATAAACACCTTCATTTTAAAAAACTGCATTTTGTTTTTACTTGTGTTATCTTTGTCTAATATTTAAATTAGTTTGATGATCTTGAAACATTTACAGTGGGGCAAAAAAGTATTTAGTCAGCCACCAATTGTGCAAGTTCTCCCACTTAAAAGATGAGAGAGGTCTCCAATTTTCATCATAGGTATACCTCAACTATGAGAGACAAAATGAGAAAAAAAAATCCAGAAAATTACACTGAAGGATTTTTAATGAATTAATTGGTAAATTCCTCGGTAAAATAAGTATTTGGTCACCTACACACAAGCAAGATTTCTGGTTCTCACAGACCTGTAACTTCTTCTTTAAGAGGCTCCTCTGTCCTCCACTCGTTACCTGTATTAATGGCACCTATTTGAACTCATTATCATTATAAAACACACCTGTCCACAACCTCAAACAGTCAGACTCCAAACTCCACTATGGCCAAGACCAAAGAGCTGTCAAAGGACACCAGAAACAAAATTGTAGACCTGCACCAGGCTGGGAAGACTGAATCTGCAATAGGTAAGCAGCTTGGTGTGAAGAAATCAACTGTGGGAGCAATTATTAGAAAATGGAAGACATACAAGACCACTGATAATCTCCCTCGATCTGGGGCTCCACGCAAGATCTCACCCCGTGAGGTCAAAATGATCACGAGAACGGTGAGCAAAAATCCCAGAACCACATGGGGGGACCTAGTAAATGACCTGCAGAGAGCTGGGACCAAAGAAACAAAGGCTACCATCAGTAACACACTACGCTGCCAGGGACTCAAATCCTGCAGTGCCAGACGTGTCCCCCTGCTTAAGCCAGTACATGTCCATGCCCGTCTGAAGTTTGCTAGAGAGCATTTGGATGATCCAGAAGAGGATTGGGAGAATGTCATATGGTCAGATGAAACCAAAATAGAACTTTTTGGTAAAAACTCAACTTGTTGTGTTTGGAGGAGAAAGAATGCTGAGTTGCATCCAAAGAACACCATACCTACTGTGAAGGATGGGGTGGAAAAATCATACTTTGGGGCTGTTTTTCTGCAAAGGGACCAGGACGACTGATCCGTGTAAAGGAAAGAATGAATGGGGCCATGTATCGTGAGATTTTGAAAGAAAACCTCCTTCCATCAGCAAGGGCATTGAAGATGAAACGTGGCTGGGTGTTTCAGCATGACAATGATCCCAAACACACCGCCCGGGCAACAAAGGAGTGGCTTCGTAAGAAGCATTTCAAGGTCCTGGAGTGGCCTAGCCAGTCTCCAGATCTCAACCCCATAGAAAATCTTTGGAGGGAGATGAAAGTCCGTGTTGCCCAGCGACAGCCCCAAAACATCACTGCTCTAGAGGAGATCTGCATGGAGGAATGGGCCAAAATACCAGCAACAGTGTGTGAAAACCTTGTGAAGACTTACAGAAAACATTTGACCTCTGTCATTGCCAACAAAGGGTATATAACAAAGTATTGAGATGAACTTTTGTTATTGACCAAATACTTATTTTACCGAGGAATTTACCAATTAATTCATTAAAAATCCTTCAATGTGATTTTCTGGATTTTTTTTTTTCTCATTTTGTCTCTCATAGTTGAGGTATACCTATGATGAAAATTAAAGACCTCTGTCATCTTTTAAGTGGGAGAACTTGCACAATTGATGGCTGACTAAATACTTTTTCCCCCACTGTAAGTGTGACAAACATACAAAAAAATGAGAAATCAGGAAGGTGGCAAACATTTTTTCACACCACTCTGTGTGTGTGTGTGTGTGTGTGTGTGTGTGTGTGTGTGTGTGTGTGTGTGTGTGTGTGTGTGTGTGTGTGGTGACAACTAATGCCACTTTTGCACTAGCCCAGCATACTTCGGTACAGCATGATTTACTTCAACATGGCTCGGTATGCTTTTGTCCGCACTACAACCGCATTACAACCGTGTTGAGCTTGGGTGGGTGGGATTTCTATAACAGCAGGCGGCGCCACACTCCTGTGACGTAGAAAACACGACCCAACCAAAACATAAACACATACAGCTGTACAAGGCGACTCCTCGGTCTGTGGCTTTTTTCACCATAAACGCCAAAAAGGACCGCTAGACAAGGGTACAGACAGCGAGATGAAACACTCTGGAAATAGTTCTGCAGCTTCTGGGAGAGCCAAAGGCGTGAGGATACAAACTAGGTCATGACGGTAAGCTAATTTTGCTAATGCTAGTTTGCTACAAGTACGTCGTACTACACTTTAATGTCTGCAAGTTATCGCTGTTAGGTACTAAAATATGTACGTTGTGTGTGTTTCAGATGGCTCTGTTGTGGGGAAATTACTGCTTCATTCGCTCTGGGCGAACCTGACCTGTCACAGATGTCATCACCCTGTCACTTCACAAACAATCAGTGGTTATAGAGCTTAAGAATGTCTGTAGAAACGTTTATTTCCTGTGCAACAAATTTGTGACAAATTGCTCTGATCTGCTTGAAAATCATGGAGACTGTTGACATAATCTGTGTGAGACTCATGGAGAGGACTTTGACACCACATTGGATGTTGCAGCAGATGAAGTAGCGGTGTCAGGTGCAGAGGTAGCTGAGGACCGTGGTGGAAATATAAGAGATGTTGTGATGCATTACTTGTGTAACAATAATTATACTTAGAATTTGGTAATTATTCATGTGTGTACATACGTCTAACGTCTGTGTTTAATGAATAAAATGTTGTGCATTTTTCCTATCTCTCCTATGTTTTTCATAATGTTTATTATTTTTTTAGGGACGGCTAATTACATGGCAAAAAACCGGCGAAGTGGTCTGCCAAAAAATGCAGCAGCAACATAACACACCTTTCCTTTTGCTGGAACTGCAAATTGACCTAGGAATTATGTTTAGAAACTGCTTAACTTTAAGACTATCACACTACTAATTTTTAAAAAAAATTGAAATAGTTTTAAGAAGCACACATTTAGTTGAGAAACGTTTTATATTTAAATTTAATCCTATCACACGTTTACTTCCAAAATAAGTTTAGTTTTAAAAAGTGCACATTTTTAAAAATGTTATATTTCAATTTAATTGTATCCTACCTGTACTTACAAAATAAGTGTAAATATTTGTCAAAAGGAAACATTACTAGAAATAGATTATATTTCAATTTAATCCTATCCCACTTTTACTTTCAAAATAAGTGTAAATATCTGTAAAAATGACAGATTTACAAAAGGTAGCACCACAGTGGGGCACAACAGTTTTGAGCAACACAATTGTGTATCCTTTGCCAATCTGTCTGCTGTTATTTAATGTTTAACTGATAAGGTGACAGATAAGGGACGGATATTAGATGCTCAAAAACTAGAGAAACTCTGATAAAAATTCTGCAACGACACAAGTCAGGTTTGGTTTGATGTAACTGCCAAATGACCTAGAAATAATGACCTGGAACTTTTTTTTTATTCAGATTAAATAATGAGACAGTGGCATACTGGCCAACACCAAATTGTAATTGTTTTTAAATCCAAGGGCATTTTGTATGTACTGAATAATAAAACTCATGTTTTTCAACTTCATGTCAATGTTTAAACAACATTATTGGTATTTTCCGTTTATATGATGCTACACTCCTTCTAAAGTATTGTAATTCTCAGAATTTGGAATGCCAATAGAACATTCAATTTAAATTGACTTACCTTTTTACCTACTTCGACTTTAAGCTTTATCAGTCTCTCCTGCTGCATTTTAAAGTCCAACTGTACAACTTCTTCCAAGTTAACTTAAAAAATGTACCCGAAGTTTACAACTGGCTCCTGTGGTCATAATTTTTTATGATATTTCAATAAAAAGAAGAGAAAGCTTACAAAAACATTTCTGTTTTGTTGTATAGGTCACAATTACATTACCTTTACAACGGTTGATACCTGACAGGATGTACAGCATCATTTGGATCAGACTAGGCAATGGAATTTATAAGTAATTATACGTTTTTCTAAAACAGTGTTATAATAGACAAACCACACTTTGATCCAAAACACTTCCCTTTTATTATATATCAAATATTAACAAAAAAAGACTTTTAAAATAAAAAACAACATTAAGTGATATATGTTATACACGCCGACCACTCAGTGCGTCAACAAGCCTCCCAAACTGTGCCAGGAAGGATTGGTTGAAGGTAGCCGTCTCTGTCAGCTCCTCCCTTCGGAAGGCGGCATCCTGCTCCTGGGCTACCCGCGTGTTTGCAGCAACCTCATGCAAATGCTGCAAGTATTGATTATTGTATATGTTTTGCTGCTCATGGTGTCTTTCGAGCTGCTCGTGGCGCTCAAGATGTTGACGCTCCTGCCTCTCCTGCAGCCTTTCCTGCATCCTCTCCTGCCTCTACTGCAGCCTTTCCTGCAGCCTCTCCTGCAGCCTTTCCTGGAGACGCATCTCATCCTCATGCACCTGTGTCATCACAGATGCTATGTCTGAGATGGAGTTTCGTCTTTTCCTCTTGGCTAGATGAAAGACAAAGTCATGGTGGTTATATATGCTGTATCTAAACATATCAAAAAAATATACTATGGAATTACACTGGTGAAAGCCTGTGGTGGGATTATTATGCTTCGTTGCTGTATTTAAGCTCAAATGTCATGTTTCGGCACTTCAATGGAGAGGATTGTGCAACTCACAGGGTGCTGTGATAGTGAACATCCCCCCCATGCAATCCGAAAAGGATTTAAGTGCAAAAAGATAGATGGATGGATCTTTAAAAGATTTTCTTTGTATTGTGGACTCAGAAATAGGAATGGGTTAATAAAAATGGCTTAATAAAAGTGACGTGAAGCTTTTTAATGAGGCATGTTCATTTTGAAAGTCAGTTCATGTGCTGTATCTGTTTTGGTATATTATGACTTCCAAAAGTATTTCCACCAGCACACCACCACACCTAAAAGTGTGACTGTGTTGTTTAACAACAAGAACAGAACACCACAAATTGTTTTTGACACAGACATATAAAATTCCTTAATATGCTGCTATCAGAAATAACCTTAATCCAAAAAAAAAAAGGGGATAATCTCATGTTCACTGTGCCTTACCAGCACTTAAACGAGAGATCCCGGATACTGAAGGGGCTGGTGATGGAGATGGTGATGGAGCTCATGATGGAGGTTGTGATCTGGACGATACCGGTGTCGGCGGGACACATTCATATTCTCTGTAGTCAGACGCTGGAGAGTCCGGGCGTTCTGGCGCGGCGCACCCGTGGGATGTTAAAAGTGATTCTACAAGGAAAATGCACACAATAAAATACAGCACGAAAAGTGCAACATATACAGAAAAGACAATATTTTTTAAACAGATTACATAAGCTTATTTCAGCGTATTGTTCACGTGAATACATAAAAGAAAAGTGTGATTCCACAGTGTGCTGCGATAGAGCTGAATAGCGATCATCGCTAAAAACAATTATCCATATATAAACAGCTTTTTTCATTGCATAAATAAACTGAGCGTCTTACCGATTATATTGGCGAAAAAACGCACAGAATAATATACCAAAGGGGAAAAAATCTAACAAGGTCAAATTAAACAATAACTCCTCTAACCACAATTTTCATGTAGCTGCACTTCAGTAGATTTTACAAGGGCTGCGTTACATTTAAAATCATCTGCTTTTACTTTGGCCTCAGCAATCAGAATGAATTAATACATTTATGAGTTTATTGATGATAGACTATAAACTACACATATAAAGTAAATTATATTGACAACTGAACATCTCACATTCGCAAAAACATACAGTTATGAACATAACTCACAAAGGATCACACAAGTGATCGGACAAAAAAATAAATACATTAACAAGCGGTTTATTTTACAGTTGATGTGCCATATTCACACAATCAAATAAATCTCAGTTCAGTCCCTTTTATATTAAGTGGAAATTGTGCTTTTGACACTTTACCTATAAAAGCAAAGGATTTCAGTACTTTCCACAGTGGCGAGGTAGGTTGTGGGGAGGCTGATTTCGTCTTGCCTAGACAAACGACAGAAATGGATGATGGTTAGTTTCAAGCAAATTCAGTACATATACAGGCACATCTCAAAAATTAGAATACCTTGAAAAAATTCAATATTTTTGTCACTCATTTCAGAAAGTGAAACCCATATATAGATTCATTACAGGAACAGTGATATATTGAAAGTGTATTTTAATATTGATGATTATGGCTACAGCCCATATTAAACAACACCTCAACGGCCAACATTTATATTTAAAAACTATTTTTTTAAAGTTAATTTTATGTAATATTCCAATTTTTTGCAAAATAGAATTTGGGGTTTTCAGGGGCAGTAAGCCGTAATCAGCAAAATTAAAATAAATAAATATGTCACTGTCTGTGTCTCTTTCTGAAATGAGTGAAAAGCACTGCAGGATCCACAGAATAGGTGTGCGGGTCTATTCTGACGCTATAGAAAATTATATGAATGACTTTATAAATCACTGGTTTGAAAAAGCAATTTTAATATGACGAGATTTCGGCTCCTGTGGTCCATTTCACCAGTATCACAGTATAAACAGGGAAGCTAACCATGGCATGTGGAAACACATTCTAGCATTAAATTGCACACAATTTAATGCGCAGGACCAAAGTGCAATACAAAACACAAACCAGGACTTTAACCAGGATTAACATATTTCATCGTTTTGCTCTCACAAGCGAATATTTGGGAGAAAACGAGCGATTCAGCAGTTGGTACTAGCTAGCGTTAGCGTTAGCATTTAACTAGCAAAAAAAAAAACGTTAGCCAGCACAGAACAGCACTGTATAACGGCTCAAAAAAAGTGAGCTTACCACCAACAGGATAAATAAGCAAACAGATGCACATTATTACAAATCACTCACCATTGATGGTTCTCTCACGTTTGTCTACAGCTTGTCCATAGTGCGGTTTCTATGCTGTGCAGCCATATAGGTCCGGGTCACTCCTCACTGTGGATCTGCCACAAAGCAGAGAAAACTCCGCACCTCTTCGTTGGACCACGGTGTAGAGTTCCGCAAAACCTACAACGCTGTCTGTATTAATATCGTATTTACTCCGTGACCGAGTTAGTCCGTGATTGCAAATGGCGGTTGTACAGATTTCAACGAAGACGGGCAATTTCGTGACGTTAAGACCTGACCAATCAGCGGCGACCAAAGTTTTTGACGTCAAAACAAGGTACAGCTCAGCACGGAGGGACCCTGCCCTTGAGCGGGGCTGAGATTCGCTGCTGTTAAACCGTGTTGAGGCTAGTGCAAAGACTTACCAAGCATGCTGAGCTGTACCATGACGTGCTAAGCTGGGCTAGTGCAAAAGGGGCTTAAGCTGACCCAGAGAAGATTTTGGCTCTGTTTCTGCTTTCCAAAGACTTTTCTTTTCCAGTGCTGCTGCTCATCACCACTGGCTGCCCCCAGATAAAAATCCACAGAATAAGTATGTGGGACTATAATGTTCTGAATGAAACTTTAGAAAATTATGAAACGTTTGTAAATCACTGGATTGAAAATGTACATGTGTGGAGTGTGTAAATGAAGAGGCAGATTCATGACAGACAATTTATTACACACTCACATCTCACAAACACAGAATGGACTCACTGGTTATAGCAAGCTCTCCTCTCTATATCACAAGTCACACTTCACAAGTTTCATGGCACTTCACATCACACAGCATGATATTTACTCTACACTGCATTCAACCCCCTCTGTCCTTCCTGGGCATTGTTCTCCTATGCTTATTCCCTGTCTCTGTCTGAGGTGCTAAATAACCTGACTTCCCCAAGGTCCCAAACCGCACCCCCCAGCATCTAAGACAGAACATTAGTCCACACTCGCTTTTGGCTTCAGTCTCCTCCCATATCTGCTGTAACTGGGGTTTACCGCCTCTGTGGCACTGCTGTGCCGGTGGGGGGCTGCTGGGAGTGTGTCTGACTGCGGGTGAGCCGTGGTGAGGGGGGAGGGGAACTTCGCTCTGTCCGTGCGGCTGCTCTGGTGAATCGTTTCCCTGGGGAGTTCTCCGTGGGGGTCTTCCACGCCGAGGAGGCCTAGCCAACAGCATTTGCTCATCCGCCACTACAAAGGTGGGTTTGAGTCTGTCTATGCCAATTTTCTCCCGTCTACCCCCCAGTCTAGCACAAAATGCTTATCCCCTGTTTCCAACACTCTGAACGGTCTATCATAGGGTGGGCGCAATGGAGGGCGGTGGGCGTCGTGTCTGACAAACACGAACTGCACGTTCTTCAAAGTTTTAGGCACGAAGACATGCAGAAAACTGTGGTGGGCAGGGCCTGGCAGCATGCCTGTGTTTGCGCTACGCTGCAAAAGCTGAGACGGGCAGCTGCCCGGCGCGGGATTATCTGGTAGAAATTCCCTGGGCAGCCGTAGGGGCCACCACATTCAGTTTACCCGACACATACTGAATATCGGTAGTAAACTCTGAGATCGCGGCCAGCTGTCTCTGCTGCCGGCCCGACCACGGTTCTGAAACCTTGGCCATCGCGAACGTTAGTGGCTTGTGGTCCACGAACGTGGTGAAGCTGCGCCCTTCCAGCCAGAACTGGAAGTGGCATATGGCCAGGTGGAGAGCCAGCAACTCTATCGAACGCGCTGTATTTATGTTCGCTATCGCGCAAAGTTCTGCTGAAAAAGGCGAGCGGCTGCCAAGCCCCGGCGACGCGCTGCTCCACGACAGCCCCTATGGTCATGTCTGAAGCGTCGATGGTGAGCGCTATCCGGGTCGTCGGGTCCGGATGCGCCAGCAGTGCAGCATTTGCCAGGGCTGCTTTAACCTCCAAGAACGCCCGCTCTTGCTCCGGGGTCCATTTGACTCCATCCGCGGGTTTCTGTCTCTTGAGCGCGGCGTACAATGGTTGCATGAGCCGTGCCATGCGGGGGAGGAAACGGTTATAAAAATTCACCATCCCCAAAAATTCCTGCAGCGCTCTGACCGTCTGAGGCCGGGGAAAATCTGCCACGGCGCGCACTTTGTCGGGCAATGGGATCGCTCCTTCCGGAGAGACGCGGTGCCCCAAAAAATCAATCTCCGTCACGCCAAACTGGCATTTCGCTGGGTTGATTATCAACCCGTGCTCCTCCAACCTCCGGAAAACCATCCTGAGGTGGGTTTCGTTTTTGTCTTCGGAAGCACTGGCTACCAGGATATTGTCCAGGTAGACGAACACGAACGGGAGATCGCGCAGCACTGCATCCATCATGCGCTGGAACGTCTGTGCTGTGCCTTTTAACCCGAATGGCATGCGCAGGAACTTGAATAAACCGAACGGAGTTATTACCGCTGTTTTGGGTACGTCCTCTGCGCGCACTGGGACCTGGTGGTAACCGCGGACCAGGTCTATTTTGGAAAAAACGCGTGCTCCCGCGAGTCGAACGGAAAAATCCTGTATGTGGGGAATTGGGTAGCGGTCGTGTGCTGTGGCATTGTTCAACCTGCGGAAATCACCGCACAGTCGCCACGATCCATCAGCCTTAGGGACCATGTGTAGCGGGGATGCCCATGGGCTGTTCGAACGCCTGATGATGCCCAACCTTTCCAGGTTGGCAAACTCCTCGCGCACTATGGCCAGTTTAGCTGCGTCCAAGCGCCGAGGTCTTGCAAAAACGGGCGGCCTGGTGGTGGTGATAAAGTGCTCCACCCCGTGTTTAGCGATGGCTGCCGAAAACGTCGGGACCGTGAGTGCTGGGAACTGAGTGAACAGTGCGTGGAACTTACCGCCTGGAGCTGTGACGCTGGCTTGTGCTGTTGGCCGGGTCCCTCGAGCTATACAGGGGAGAGATTCAAAGGACAGTGCATTAACCAGGCACCTGTTAGCAACATCCACAAGTAAACCATGCGCACACAGAAAATCAGCGCCCAGGAGCGGGCAACACAGTGCTGCTATGATAAAAGTCCACTCATACGAGCAGCCATGTAGGGATAAGGTCATTGTTCTCTCACTGAACGTCTTACTCTCCGAGCCGTTTACTGCCACCATTCCAGGGCCGCTAGGTCCTGCCAGCCGGTCGGCGTAGGATGGCAGGATGACGCTCTTCTGGGCTCCAGTGTCGACGAGGAAGCCTCTCCCCGAGCGCGAGTCCGTCACCTAGAGCAGCTTGTTCTCTTCACCGGCGGTCGCAGCTGCTACTGACTGCCAGCTTTGGCGTTTCCCGAGTGCTTGAATTGGCATGGTGACCTACATCTGCGCGCGTTCTCTCCGAAGCGGTGGTGGTAGAAGCAGAGCGTGTCTCTCTGGCGCTCCTTGGCCCCCGCTGCCGCTACCGTCGGTGGCTCCTCGCCTCCCCTGGTCGTCTCGCTGGGCTCCGCCGCCGCCGCGTTGACTGTGATTGCCCTGGTGGTGAGGATGATCCTGTCTGCCTCCTGGGCTAGCGCACGGTAGTCACGTGCGGCCAGCAACGGCGAATTGACCAGAACCGCTCTTGCCTCTGTTGGAAGGTTCCGGAGGAAATGGTGGGCAAACAGAAAGTGCCCGTCGTCCGTGCCCATCAATGCCAGCATCTTTTCCATCAGGTCGACGGCCGACCCATCTCCTAACTCGGTCCGCGCCAGGAGCCTCTCCGCTCTCTCACATTCCGAGAGCGTGTAACGCCGGGTGAGCGCAGCCTTGAGCGCCTCGTATTTGTTGCGGGCTGGTGGCTGATCGAGCAGGCTCGCTACCTGCTGGGCTGTGCAGGAGTCCAGTGCTGTTACCACATGGTAGAACTTGGTGTCGTCTGCCGTTACTCCCCGGAGGGCGAACTGGGCCTCGGTGTGGTGGAACCAAATCCGGTAGCTTGACTGAAACCGCACACGCGTTGCTGGGGGCTCCAGTCCGGGCTGTCTGTGAAATGGCTGCTGCGTTGCTGGGGCTTCCCGACCGGGCCGGCTCCGGGGTTCTTGCCTCGTGTTCCATATTACATCTTGGGTCACCAGTGTGGAGTGTGTAAATGAAGAGGCAGATTCCTGACAGACGATTTATTACACACTCGCATCTCACAAGCACAGAATGGACTCACTGGTTACAGCAAGCTCTCCTCTCTATATCACAAGTCACACTTCACAAGTTTCATGGCACTTCACATCACACAGCATGATATTTACTCTACACTGCATTCAACCCCCTCTGTCCTTCCTGGGCATTGTTCTCCCATGCTTATTCCCTGTCTCTGTCTGAGGTGCTAAATAACCTGACTTCCCCAAGGTCCCAAACATGTACAGATTGGATCCCGGGGTCCACTTGGGGTGCTCAATTGGTCAGGGGTCCACTTGACCTGTTCCCAACACAGCCATCCCCACTCTCTACAACGACAGTGGGTAGGATTGTTATCACGTGTGATGCATGGACATCTATTGCCACTGAATCATTTGTAGCGGTAACTACACATTTTTGTGTAAAAGGTACAGTAAATGTGATTTTGATAGTGCAAAATGTTCTGGGTTTTTGGACTGAAGGACTCAATTACTTATTGCACATAACAGGAGAACTTTCATTAAAAGTTTAAACATTTCTGTTAGAAATTCTGAGTATTTCTGACTGAAGGACTCAGTTACTTGTTGCATATAACAGAATGTTTGTTATAAGTCTTATTTGTTCAAATTCAGGATACTCTGAAGTCTGTGTTGTAGCAGCAAATGTGCTGCTACAGTTGCACTTTTCATACTGTTTTTTTTTTTTAAACATTAAAGGATATTGGAAGGAAATTCATGGGCCATTGCAAATGCTTTAAAAGTAAGAAGTTGTCACAGTGGGAGGAAAAAAAATTCTGAATAGAGAAAGATGCATTGAGAAGCATTGACAAATTGTAATCGGCTCGAATCAGAGCCCCCTGAATTGTAATTGACTCTAGTTGTTGGGTGCCCAAAGAGTCCCACCCCTACTCACTACCGTCTTGTAAATCTTCCCTTTCACTCTAGCTGCTATCCTTCTGTCGCAAATAACCCCTGACACTCGTCTCCACCCACTCCACCCTGGCTTCACTCTCTTTTTCATCTCTCTTGTGCATTTTCCATCCCCCAGCCCTAATTCGATACCACTATAGTGCTGAACCCCTTGTGGTATATAGTAGTAGTAGATTAGTTTATTTGACAGGGACAGTGCAATAAACATAGACAATTAATCAAAGACAATCAATCTGATGTGTTGCACATAGAGTGTATAGCTGTTAGCTAATTTGCAACTCTTGTCCCTGGATGGGCTTTAGAAAAAAGAATCAAGATAAAAAATATACACAATAACCACATACATCAATGCAGAAAAATTATAAATACACAATTATAAATAATATAAATATTATAAATACACAAATATAACAGCCTGACTCACATTTAACATAAATATTATAAATATTATAAATACACAAATATAACAGCCTGACTCACATTTAACACATATAACATAACTCACATTTGCCTATTTCAGGCCTTCCTCCCTCCATCACTCACTATAAACAAACACATTTATTCCTTCCCTTCATTCACTCTCACTTTGCAGACAATTAATTCATACATGAGTACATTCTTGTTTATTTTTCAGCCAGTTTTTAACATTTTTAGTGAATGTTTTAAAGTCCGTTATTATTTTAATTTCATTTGGCATTGTGTTCCAGATGTGACTGCCCTTTATAGAGAAAGCTGTTTGTCCAAATGTGGTTCTGCGGTGGAATATTTTACAGTTATTGTTAACAGAACTCCTGGTGGCTCTGCTGCTGTCCTGTCTTTGGACGAAACCAGCAAGTGGCTCGGGTGCTGATTTATGGAAACATTTGAACGTTAATTTCAGAAGACAGAGGTCAATGAAGCTCTCAAAACTCAATAGGTTGTATTTTTTTAAAACATTACAGTGATGCCACCTAATGGGCTTTTTGTCCAAGATTTTTAGGGTTTGATTATATAATGAACCTATATGTCTTATTGTGGAAGGGGCTGCTTGAGCCCAGACTGTCAAACAGTATGATATATGAGAAAAAACCATAGAATGCATATACAGTGCAGCTGCTTCGTAAGGTATGTAATATCTAATTAATTTAAAGCAGTTCAGATTTTTTTTTACTGTTTTTGAAATTTTCTTTATATGAAGATTAAATTTGAGTTGAGGATCTAGTACAATGCCAAGGTATTTGAATTCTGTAGCTAAACTGATGTCATGATCATGTATATTAACTTTAAAATGTTGCAGGTTACATTTTTTGATTGAAAAGCACATTGAGACTGTTTTCTGAAGGTTCAGCAATAGATGGTTCTTGAGGAGCCACTCTTGGACATCAACCATACTTGTAGACAGTACATCTGCAGCCTGTGCTGGAGTCTTGGCAGCTGTGTAAATAACTGCATCATCTGCATAAAGTTGGCATGTTGCAGCTGAGCAGTGTAACGGCAAGTCATTAATAAAAATGCTGAAAAGTAAAGGACCAAGAATGGACCCTTGTGGGATACCCATGCGGTTGTTTAAAAATGAGGATTTATCCTGGTGAACTTTTACACACTGTTCTCTATTCTGGAGATAAGATGCAAACCATTCTAATGTATTTGGGGAGAAGTTAAAAGATACCATTTTGGATAAAAGTAAACTGTGGTTTACAGTATCGAAAGCCTTTTTGAGATCTAGAAAAACAGCTCCTACCACATTACCCCTGTCCAAGGACTGTTTGACGTTTTCAATAAGGCAACAATTTGCTGTTTCTGTTGAGTATCCTGGTCTAAAACCAAATTGATGTGGATGAAGAAGTTGACTGTCTTGTAAGTAGTCTATCAGCTGTGTAGCTACAACTTTTTCAAGAACCTTAGATAGGACTGGTAAAATAGAGATTGGGCGGTAATTGCATATATCGTCTTTACTGCCTGATTTATGAACTGGTATGACGACAGCTTTTTTCCAGCCAGATTGAAATGTACTAGACCTAATGGAGAGATTAATGAGATGAGTCAGTGGTTTGATTAATATTTTGCTGTGCATTTTGAGAAAGGAGGTGCTCATATTGTAGATATCATTAGTTTTTGAGTTTGACAGTGTTTTAACAATACCAGCAATTAACTTCTCATTTACCTCATCGATGTGAAAAGTATCTGTTGGAAGTATGGAATTTGTGTTGTTGAGCACATTTGGCAGCACAAAATTTTTTGTTAAGTCTTCCACAGAGCCCACAAAGTGTGAATTAAATTCATTTGCCAAAGTAGCCTTGTCACTGACGGTCTTGCCATTGATTCTAAGTTCCTTTACCCCCTTCTGATCGTTTTTTTTATTAGTTAAGTTATTTAAATGCCTCCATAGGGAACTGTTGTTACCCTTTGCATGATCTATCAGTTTATTGTAATAAGATATTTTTGATTTTCGCAGCTCATGTACCACTTTATTTCTTAAACTTTTGTACACAAGGTGATCATTTTGTAGTTTGGAGGTTAGTGATGTTTTCAGTGCATAGTCTCGCCTCTTCATAAGTTTTCTTATTTCATTATTTAACCATGGTAGGCTAATCTTCTGTTGTCTACTTTTAATTTGCTTTGAAAATTTTTCTATAGACTTTGTGATTGTTGCAGTTATAAAATTACAACAATCATCTACTTCACATGTTGACATGAGCTGCTCCCAATTTTGATTCTCTAAGTAATGTTCAAACTCCTCATTTTTTGATTTGGGGATAATAAAATTTGATTTGTCAATATCGACTCCCCCAAAATACTGTAGTCGCTTTTTAGTAAGTTTCCTGACAGCAAGAACCATGTTATGATCTGAGAGACCAGTTACAAGATTATAGGTTCTGGTTATTCGTTCTGGTTTATTAGTAAATACCATGTCAATAAGTGTTCTGGATTGTTTGGTTATCCTGGTGGGTCCTTTGATGATTTGCTGGTAATTAAATTTAGTCATGAGGCTTTTCAGTTTTTGTTTGTCTTTTTTATCAGACCAGTTGATATTAAAGTCACCATGAATTATCGTTTCTCTGTTCTTCTCAAGTTGTTTAACCAGATCACTTAATTCATTATAAAAGGAAGAGTTGTGTGACGGTGGGTTGTACACTACAGCAATGTTGAAATTCATTACCGGAGAGAGACATACATTAACAGCTAAACATTCAAGTGAAGTATTCAAATCAACCAGTTGACATTTATATTTCTCTTTGATGTAAATTAAAACACCTCCTCCCCTCCCTACCTGCCTGTCTTTTCTAAAACACTGGTAGCCCACAATATCGATCATATTAGTGTCTATGTTCCTGTGTAGCCAGCTTTCTGAGAGACAAAGGTAGTCCAGATTTGAGTCCAACAGCAACACCGAAATCTCATCTCTTTTGGGGATTATGCTCCGTATGTTTAAATGACCGCCGAGGATCCCCTTTGGTTTAGCCTTGGTGTCCCAAAGAACTCGTGCATGATTAACAGTTTGGAAAAATAAATGTTGTTTTTGCTTTTGTACAGCTCGGTTTTGTGCTAACCCAGTGGTCTGCTGTTTAATAGTGGCAGGTCCAGGGTTAAGGTGAATGTCTCCTGCCAGAAGTAGCAGAACTAACAGAACTTTAATTGTATATCCTCTGCCATATTGTGATTTTTGCTTAACAGCCATGTTTGCCTTAATTTGGAAGTTTTTGCTCAGGGCTTTTAAAGACCACATAGAGTGTAGGGTGAGATGTCCAAGCCCAAATCCATACAGATAAAACTTTTTAACTTCACCTTTGGTTGAGTTTGTTGGAAAATCCTTCTTGTTGCAGGTCCAGACACACAAAGACAAAACGAAGAGGAAGTAGAGAAGTAGAGAAGGCTTATTAGTGGTGCCCATCAGCCCACTTTTTAATCCGGTGGCAGCCATCTTCAGTCTTTCTTGGAAAGAAGGAAAAAGAAAATCTGTGGATAGTAAAATAAATTCTGCTTACTTCCGGTTATGGCTGCCACGTAGGACGGACGTGTCTCGCTCTGCTCTGCTCCTGGAAAAAAAAAATCGGCAAATAACTCTCTCATTTGGGACAGAACGTATCCCAGCATTTGGGCGAAGATATGTCGGCGAAGCCTAAGGCTGGAAAACAAGGAAAAGGAAAAAGCGAGCCGCCGAAACAGTCCAAATTAACGGACTTTCAGGTCTGTGACGCAGTAAACAAAACTCCATATATGGCGGAGGAGGCTGGCAACGCTGCGATATCTGCGGGGAATGGCGCAGATGCGCTGATGGCTGCCATGAGTTCAATGAGAGCGGACTTTTCCTCTAGATTTGATGGGATTATGACAGCGTTGGAAGGAATAAGAAAGGAATTGGGTGACTGTGTAGAACGAACGGCGCAGATGGAGCTCCGTCTCGCTAGTGCTGAAGATGACGTCACCCGTCTTCAATTAAAGGTGCGCACTTTGGAAAAAAAAAATAAATCTCTGGAAGATAATATTTTGGATTTGGAATCTCGGTCGAGACAGAATAATTTGAGGCTGGTGGGTCTTCCAGAGGAATCAGAAGGTCGGGACGTATGTTCCTTTCTGGAAAAGTGGATTCCGGAGGTGCTGGGCAGCGAGGAGTTGCAATCAGCAGTGGTTCTGGAAAAAGCACATCGTATTGGCCCACGGAGAGATAAGGGACCGCCGAGGACCTTAATTATGAAGTTTCTTAGCAACAGAGACAGGCTGAAGATCTTCAACGCTGCACGAGCTAAAAAAGGAGAGATTAAACACCAGGACCAGCAGGTGCGGTTCTACCCAGATTTGGCCACAGGAATCCAGCAATTGAGGAAGCAGTTTGATCCCGTACGTAAGGAGCTGCGCAACCTTGGGATTCGTCATGGTGTAATCTATCCTGCGAGACTGCTGACCACGTATGAGGGCAGAACCCACATCTTCAAGACCCCAGAGGAGGCGCAGGAGTTCATCAAGAAGATCAAAGAAGAAGAAGAGACTGGTGGGAGCTAAGCATGAACAAAATATAAGGTAGAATAATTAAGCATTTGCACAGGCATCTGACTGACTTGAAGTAAATAGTAAGTTTACAAAATATAGATTGTATTATATATTAAAAAAACAAAACAAAAACAAAACAAACAAAAAAAAACTATGATGTACAAAGTTGTTAAAAATTTTGGAGTTAAGTTGGAAAACTACAGAGGAGAGTTAATGTTACGTCATTAAAAGCAGTAGAGTTAGGGTGATTGGGAGGATGAAGAAGGAGTGGCTTAGGCTGTTCCCCGTGGGTGTGGAACGGTCGATGGCTATATCGGGAGACAGAATTTTTCTTTTGATTTTGGGGGGTTTGCCACAAGTGTGGGAAGGGGAAATTTGTTTGTGTGTAGTTTGTAGGATGAATGTTCAACCACTCATGTTTTTGCTTCTCTGTATGAGCATGTTTACACTGCAAGGTAATCCCAAACTCTCTATTGATCATGGACCAAAGTGTTAATCTTAATTTAACTTCATGGAATTGCAGAGGTCTACAAAATTTAAAAAAACTTAAACAAGTTATGAATAAAATAAAGGACATGGGTTCAAGAATTGTGTTTTTACAAGAAACTCATCTGATAGAGGAGGATGTTAAAAGAATTAGGAGTAGATGGCAGGGAAGTGTATTCACCTCTTCATTTTCATCCCGAGCCAGGGGAGTTATGACTCTCATACATAAATCAGTTCCTTTTCAAGTGAAAAATGTAATTGGAGACAAATTTGGAAGATATGTAATCATTCAAGGTTCTTTGCTATTAGAAAATATAAATCTTGTGAACTTATATGGTCCCAATATAGATGATCAGAAGTTCTTTGCTAATTTATTTCTCATCTTATCATCACTTACAGGGCAACATATAATAGCAGGGGATTTTAATTGTACATTGAATCCAGGTGTGGATAGATCAACAGGACTGGATTGTACGCACATTGGATGTAGGATGACTATTAATCATTTTATGAAAGAATTGAGATTGTTAGATATATGGAGAGAAATGAAACCACAAGTTAAAGCCTATTCTTGTTATTCCAGTACCTACAAGACATTCTCACGTATTGATTATTTTTTGATTTCCACAGAATTAAGGTCCAAGATTCAAAACTGCTTTTATGATAACATCGTGATCTCTGATCATGCACCCTGTTGTCTAATATATGTAGATAAAAAATTGACAAAGGAATCAGGTAGATGGCAATTTCAGCATAAATGGCTTCAGGATGAGGAATTTGTCAAGTATATAGAAAAACAGATAGACGAGTTCTTTGACATCAATACTACACAAACATCAGCATGTGTAAAGTGGGAGGCTTTCAAAGCTTTTATTAGGGGACATATTATTAGTTATACAGGATCAAAATCTAAGAAGACTCGAGAGGAGAGAGCTAAATTGGAACATAAAATAAAAAGTCTTCAGGAAAAAGTGTATGCAGGAAGTGACCCAAGGTTGGAGAATGAATTACTGATTTTGAGAGCTGAATACGACAAAAAATCAGCGAATAGAGCTGCCTCGAGTCTTCTAAGATTGAAACAATCTTTTTATGAACAAGGTGAAAAATCAGGAAAATTATTAGCATGGCAGATTAAACAATTGGAAATTAAAACACCAATTACCAGTATTATAAGTAATGGACAGGTAGTTATAGATCCTTTAGAAATTAATAGAGCCTTTAGAGATTACTATGAAAAATTATATGATACCAAAAATGAACCTGATTTAACAAAACTAAATGGGTTTTTGAACGAACTATCTATACCGTGTATACCAAATGAAAACAGGGAGATATTGGAGTCTAAAATTAGTCAAGAAGAAGTAGGGCTAGCCATTGATAATATGAAATCAGGAAAAAGTGCAGGACCAGATGGTCTCCCAGTTGACCTTTATAAAAAATTTAAGAATAAATTAATAAAACCTTTTTTGGAAATGGTTTTAGAAGCATTTCAAAATAATAATTTACCATCATACATAAATAATGCCTTAATTATACTGCTGCCAAAACCAGGTAAGCCCTCTAATAAATGTGAAAATATGAGACCAATAAGCCTATTAAACGCCGACCTTAAGATAATCTGTAAAATTTTAGCAAGACGAATACAAGAAATTTTACCAAATATTATTAATCGAGATCAGAATGGCTTTATAAAGGGTAGACGAGGCTTCCATAATGTAAGAAGACTATTTAATATTATTTATTTTAATAAAGAAGCACCGGATACAGCTCTCCTATCACTGGACGCCGAAAAGGCCTTTGATAGAGTTGAATGGCCCTTTCTTTTTGAAGTCCTACAAAGGTTTGGACTTGGAAATAATTTCATAAAATGGGTTCAAATAATATACAATAATGCTACAGCAGAAATCCTAACAAATAACAATATTTCAAAACCAATAAAAATCAATAGAGGATGTCGACAAGGCTGTCCACTTTCACCTTTACTGTTTACTATGGCAATTGAACCTTTAGCGATAGCGATACGTTTACATTCACAAATATATGGAATTAAAGTTGGACCAACAGAACATAAAATCTCCCTGTACGCCGATGATATAATTTTGTTTATGTCGAATCTAAAAAAATCAATTCCAACCTTGTTGAATTTAATAAAGAATTTTGGGGAAATATCAGGATATAAAATAAATAAAACTAAATCTTCAATATTAATGCTAAATGAGACCCAGAGAAATTACCCAGCCCCTGAGGCAAATCAATTCAATGTTGTAAATCAGTTTAAATATTTAGGAATCCAAATTATGCCTAAGCTAGAATCAGTCGCCAGCGTCAACTATGAAGCCTTAATGTCAGATATCAATGAGTTAACTCAGAGATGGATGTCACTACCAATGTCGATGATCGGGAGAATCAATATACTTAAAAGTAATATTTTACCTAAAATACTTTATTTATTTCAATACATTCCCTTATCACCACCTTTAGATCTATTCTCAAGAATAAAAAAAAAAGTTAGTGGAATTTATATGGAACAACAGGAGGGCTAGATTACGTCTGTCTTTATTATATTTACCATTTGATCGTGGAGGTCTGAAATGTCCAAATTTTATGTTGTATTATTGGTCGGCACAACTGAGGTCTATGACATATTATTTTTCATCAAATGATCTCCCTCACTGGACTGAAATGGAATCATACAATTTACCTTTACCTCTTCCCATATTCATATACTCAGATTCGGCAAAAAAATTACAAAAACAAGTTAAAAATCCATTTGTAAAGCATATGATCAAAATATGGTGTGAAGCTAAAAACTATTTAAAAGAACCACAGTTATTGTCACAATTTAGTCCAATATGGGGTAATCAATATTTTAAACCAGGGAGAGCGGACGCTGTATTTAAAGTATGGAATTTAAAAGGGATACAAAAGATTCAGGATTTATATTTGCCATGTGCAGACAACATAATGTCTTTTGAAGAGCTGAGGATCAAATTTAATCTCAATAGAACACATTTTTTTTAAATATCTTCAACTTAGAAACTTTATTCGATCAAATCAAAATAAAGCTCTCACTCGACCTATTTATTCATCCTTGGAAAAAATGATGATGAAAGATAGTAAAAGAAAAGGGTATTATTTCAGAGTTTTATAACTCATTGACACTATCTTCAAGTGAAAATTCACTGAAAAGATTAAACTACTGGAAAGAAGATCTGCAAATTGAAATTTCGGAGGAACAATGGGAATTGGCTTGTACAGAAGCTCAAACCAAATCAATAAATGCACGCCTTAAATTGATACATTTCAAATGGTTAATGCGGATGTATGTTACACCGGAGGAGTTAAATAGATATAACAAAAATATACCAGATACATGCACAAAATGCATGGAAAGTAAAGGAACCCTATTTCATTGTTTATGGGAATGTAGATTAATAAGAATGTTTTGGGAAGAGGTGAGGGTAACAATTGAAAAAATAATCTCAAAACAAATCATACTGAATCCTAAACTGTTTTTGTTGGGTCTGTACCCAGAAAAGCATAATTTTAATAAAATTGAAAGAACATTCATAGACCTCAGTTTGCTTAATGCCAAAAAATGTATTGCACTATTATGGAAAAAGACTCATAGACCAGATGTGACTCAGTGGTTAAGACAGATGTTAACAAACCTTCCATTAGAAAGAATAACATATATACTGAAATCAAAGGAAATTGTGTTTGAGAATATATGGAGACCTTTTATTGATTATGTAAAAAATTTAAACATAACTCTTGAAGAAGAAGGTGAATGATGTGTGTGGACCTTGTAAATTCCAAACTGGTGAACATAATATGTATACTTATGTATTGGATTGTCTAGACTAAACAGAGGAGCATTGTTGAAGACTTGATTTTGTTGGTGGTTGTTGGTGTTTTTAGTGCATTTTTTTTTTTTGTAGTACTTTAGCGTTAGTGTTTGATTGTTTGTATCATGTTTGTTAAAAAAAAAAAAAAAGGTTCAATAAAGATATTGTGGAAAAAAAAAAAATTCTGCTTATATCGCCAGAATCTGATCCGATCGTCCTCGAATCCAGCTGGGCCTCAGCTAGCCAACTAGCCCCTTCCGTTGCTGGTCTCGTTGCTCATAGTCGCCGTAACTGGTCTCCCGTCCCGCTCCTCCAACCGAGTCTCGTCACACACCGCCGCTGCCACCGAGCTCTAATCCTGCACATAGCTGTGACTCATATTTCTGTACTAGAGCAACAGAAACCAACATTCAGATGCTCAAATTGACCTAATTTTGCCCATGTCAGTTATTTTGTTTTTTGTAAAAATTGGAGTAATTGTATTTATACATAATTCAGAAATAGTTTCAGTAATCTTTGGATCACACTATTTATTATGGATGAGCTGATACCGCTTTTAAAAGACCAATACCGATACTGTGACTTTGAGTATCGGCCAATATCGATCCAGACCTGATACCGTCTCTCTTATTTAAAACAACAGTACAGAACATACTTTGGTAATGACTGGCTGCATTTTGCACACATATAAAAACAAATTTAAGTCAAAGAATATATTACAAATTTGACTCAGTTCAGCAATGCTGCTGCTTTTTTTAGTTTTAAACTTTGCAACATTGGCAGCATTTCACTGGTCAGCACTATGTAAACATGCATTTTGAAGTTTTAAGTGCAAATTTATTGCAAAACTTTAAAGCTTAGTATTTAAATAAACATTCAGATGAAATTCAAAGTGCCACTGTGCATGAGGTAAAAAATGCTGTAGATCTGAAATAAGGAACTAACCCTTTAAGTTGTATTTTTGTCATCCATTATTATTATTATTATTATTATTATTATTATTATTATTATTATTATCATAAGTATTCTCCTGGTCCTCAGTTTATTTAGTAGTTTATTCTCTGTCCATAGTTTTTAGGTTTGGTCTTATTCATCTTTAATCTCATCTTTCATCTTTATTCATCAACATCTTTAAAAAGTCTTCAGCTGATTCAAAATGCTGCAGCAAGAGTTTTAACAGGTACTAGAACGAGAGATCATATCTCTCTGGTTCTGGCCTCCCTTCACTTGCTTCCCATACAGTTTAGAATTAAGTTTAAAATCCTTCTCCTCACTTACAAAGCTCTAAACAATCAGGCCCCCTTTTATTTAAAAGATCTGATACTACCTATTATTCTAACAGAGCACTATGCTCCCAAAATGCAGGATTACTTGTAATACCTAGAATCTCCAAAAGTACAATGGGAGGCAGAGCCTTCAGTTATCAAGCTCCTCTCCTGTGGAACCAGCTGCCAATCTGGATTTTGGGAGTCAGACTTGATCTCTGTTTTTAAGAATAGGGTTAAAACCTTCCTTTTTGATATAACCTATAATTAGGGTGGGATCATGTGCCCCTGAACCCTCCCTTAGTTATGCTGCTAATAGGTTTAGTCAGCCAGGGGACCTCCAACAATGCACTGGGCTTCACTCCTTTCTTCACGCTCAATGAAATATTTTTGCTGGTCATTAACATCTGTTTGTTTTCTCCCATAGATTGAGTCCCCATCGTGCTCTTTGCTCGCTACATGTCTGTTCTTTTCTTCTTCTTCTCTATCCCCTCACCCCCAGCCAATGGCAGCAGATGACTGCCCCTCCCTGAGCCTGGTTCTGCTGGAGGTTTCATCCTGCTAAAAGGGAGTGTTTCCTCTCCACCGTCACCAAGTGCTTGCTCACAGGGGATCGTCTGATTGCTGGGGTCTTTCTGCAATTGTGGGGGTTTTCCCTACAATTGAAAGGGCTATGAGATGACTGTTGTTGTGAAATGGCGCTATATAAATAAAGTTGAATTGAATTATTTTGAAGTCATCCCTGTTCCATTTCATGTAGCCTTGTTCGTCCTGCTTCCAATTCACCGGTTAGAATTTGCTATTTATGTTACTGTCACCTACCTCTCATCAGCTGCAACTCTCCATCTAAAGGTAAGCCCATGTTATGTCTTCATTCCTGCTCCTCTGGTTTTTACTTTTTCTTTCTTTTAGTTTCACTTTTTGCATATTCCAGCAGTAAAACAGCGGCTGCTTGTGCACGACGCACTTCCTTCTGCGCGGTTCTTGACAGAATTCAGCATACTCCTTTACCGTGATACTTTTGCAAGTGTTTTATCAAGTTGGTAGTGTTAATATTGTAAAGGCTGATACCACACAGCAACATACTGAGACAAGTCCCACATACAGGCTCCAGTGATTTGACATGTTGTCTTTGTGTATAGAAGCCGTGCTGTGTGCAGCTGAGAACATAATTATGCCTTCATTTTAATATTATTAGTGTATCAGATTGGTAAAATACTTTTATTCCTTACCGATACGATCCAGCCATTTTGCCTGGATTGAACCAGATACGATATGGTGGATCGGATCGGCTTATCTCTACTATTTATTGTGCATACCTTTGTATACCCCCTTAATAAATAAATGTAACACCTGTAGCACTTAATGTGTGTGTAACACTACTTTAGGTGTTGTCTTGTACCCTTTTGGTAGTACTGGGTATGGCAGTGTAGTTACCTTTAACCTTACCACCTGGACAGAAGGGACAATTGGGCCAGGTCACATATGCCACATTTCCACTATATAGTTCTGCGCTACTCTTTTCTTTTCTTTACTACTTGTTTCTCCCGCGGCTGCGCCTCCATCACAACCGCGGAAAGACGAGTATTGCTGGGGTGGGCGGGATCGAGGTGGCGCTACACTGCTGACGTATAAAGGACGAGACTGACTCCTCAACAACACAGAAAAAAATAGCGGATTACGAGCGGAGGATTTCCACGGTTTTTAACACAATGAATGTCTTTAACGAGACAAGAGAATTTTACAGGAGAAGACGACGTGGATTGAGACAACACACGTTGGAGCAGGAGAGGAGAATAGCGGTTGCCCAGGAGGAATCTGAAGCAGCTGCATATGAAGCAGAGATCATTTCATTTGTTCAGTGTTCATGTGCATACATATGTCAAACGTGTTTTTTAAATAAAATGTTGTGCACTTTTAAACTACGTCGCCTCTGTTGTTCAAAACGGTTAAATGTTAACAGACGATTAATTAAATGCTGAAACACCGGGGTAATTTAAAATTATGCATAAACTTAATCCTAAACCCCTTTAACTTACCAAATAATTTATAATATTATAAAAAAGCCAATCCAAATCTAGACCCATTTTGTATATTGTGTAATAATGATACACTGATGATAAACTGACTTCCCAAAAAAAGCAGCAGCTATACAATGCACTTTTGGTTTGATGGAATTGCCAATTGACCTTGGAATTATATGTGGAAACTTGTTATACTTCCAGTTAACTTTAACTTACAAAATAATTATAAATATTATAAAAAAGCCAATCCAAATCTAGGCCCATTTTTTGTATTGTGTATCATTTGAGTATCATTGTACAATCTATTGTTATTTATAAGGGTTATCTGTTCAGTGGTGGCTAATTACACACTAAAACAACGTAGAAAATGACTGCAAAGAAAATGCTGCAGCTAGACAACTCACTTTTGATTTGATGGAATTGCCAATTGACCTTGGAATTATATGTGGAAACTTGTTATACTTCCAGTTAACTTTAACTTACCAAATAATTGATATTATAAAAAAGCCAATCCAAATCTAGGCCCATTGTGTATCATTTTTCCCATCTATTGTTATTTATAAGGGTTATCTGTTCAGTGGTGGCTAATTACACACTAAAACAACGTAGAAATGACTCCAAAAAAAAAAATATGCTGCAGCTAGACAACTCACTTTTGGTTTGATGGAATTGCCAATGAACCTAGAAATTTTATGATGAAACTTTTTTTAATCCTACTAAATACACTGACATTGTCACACTGCCCAACACCAAATTATAATTTTCTTTTTCAAACCAAAGATCACTATGGATCTATTGAATCACAATAGCATAGGTTTATCATATACATGTCAACGTTTACAACATCGAAAATGTTATATTTGGGTTTACATGTATGGGTATTTTCGCTTTATATTATACTAGACTGCTTATAATTTATTGGAATTCTCAGAATTTGGAATGCCGATATAACATTCAATTCACATGTACTTACCTTTTACCCAATTCGACTTTTACCTTTATCAGTGTCTACTGCTGAATGTAAATTACACCTGTGCAACTGCTTACAATTTTACTTAAAAACTGTACCCAATGTAGAGCAATGGATACAGCAGTGGTAATATTTATTAAATTTAACAATAACAATTACATTACCATTAAAAATCTTGACACCTTTATGGCTGAACAGCAGGATTAGGGTCATATGAGGCAATGGAATGTGTATGTAATTATTTGCCTTTATCATCCAGTGTTATAATATACAAACCACACTTTTATCCAAAAGACTAACATTTTATTACATTTCAAATATTCCCAAAACATGTTAACAAATGGGGAGCTTTCAGTACTTCGACCAGACTGCCAAAATGGTTTAGGAAGGCTCCGTGGAAGGAAGCCGTCTCTGTCAGCTCATCCCTTCTTAATGCGGCTAACTGCAGGTGTCTTTCGCGCTGTTCGAGCATCCTTTCACGGATCCGCATCTCCTCAGCATGATTCTGGGCCATCAGTGATGCAAGGTCTGCAATGTTGCTGGACCTTTTCAGCTTGCCTATATGAAAGACAGAAGTCATTGTATTTAGATAACACCGGATCAAAACATATCAGAAAAAATATTATGGAATTAAACTGTTGAAAGCCTGTGGTGGGATGCTTCGTTGCTGTATTTAAGCTCAGCTGTCATGTCGTTGCCCCGCAGTAGAGTGGACTATAAGCAACTTCTGTGGTGCTGTGGTTAGGCCCCCCTTCATTTCAAAAAGGATTAATTGTAAAAAGTATTTTGATTTAATGGGTTATTTTTAAAAGAATTTCTTTGTGCTGTGGCCTCATAAATCAGAATGGGTTAATAGTGTTAGCTGACTTGAAGAATTTCAGTCAAGCATTTTGATTTGAAGTCGGTACATGTGCTCCTTTTTTTTGTGAAAATACAACAGTATTTCACCACCAACACACCTATAACACTGGGCCACTGTGGCTATGAACACCCCTGAATCTAGTATTTTTATAAACGTAGAAAGACATTTTAAATTCCTTGTTATGCGTCTATAGAAAACAATCACATATAAAAACAACCGGGTGGTAATTTTCAGTTTGTTGTGCCTTACCAGCACTTGACCGGGAGATGCCGGGGCAGTCCAGTGAGGCGGACCCAAGGGATTTGAAAACTGTGTATAGAAGGAAAAAAACACACAATAAAGCTCACAAACAAAGTGCAACATGTACCGCAAACACAAAACTTTTTAACCAGAATACAATAAGCTTACATCAGCGTTTTGTTCACGTGAATACTGAAATAAAAGCGCGATTCAGCAGCTTGATGCCAGGTAGCAGCAAGGTACAGAGGTAGCTAGCTATTAGCGGGCTAGCCATCACCACAATTGCCCACAATCAAACAACTTTCTTTATTGCTAAAATAAAGTGCGCTTTTGACCGAAAGGCAAGAAGACGGACAATAACAAAACAACACTCACCGTCACCGTTTTCCAACTGCGTGGCCGTGTCGAGTCCAAATTCTCTGCCAAAATAGCAGGCTGGACACTTCCTGGTATATTTTTTCATTGCAAGTTGCCCCACCAACTCGCTGTGGATGTAGTCATCGGCTACGAGGGACAGAAAAGTCCGCACCTCCTCGTTTGTTCATGGAATAAACTTGCGCGTGGACATCGTTATATGAGAACACAATTGTGAATCCAGTCACCGCAGTTACTCGCTGAAATTACAAATGGCGGTCGTGTAGCTTCAACAGAAAACAAAACGGACGCGTTTGGTGACGTTACGCCCTGACCAATCAGCGTTTAGCAGTCGATTGACGTCAATTCACACCTCACTTTTCGCTCGCCTGTACCCTGCCTCTGAACAGGCACGAAAATCGTAACGGTTAAACCGTGAGGACTTGGGTGGAAATGGCGAAAAACCGAAACAAGTTAAAAAAAAAGTAAAGCCAAGGTGATACTGGTGGAAATGGGGCTGTAGACTCTGGGTTCGTAGGAGCCTGGGAGGTGCAACAACAGATGACACATACACCATAGTATGGGAACTTTCACGTATGTGTATATTTTTTAACAGTTGTGTACACTTAAACAAACACAGCGCTTGCAACAATAATAATTAAAAAAAAATAAAATAAAATACCCCAAAATATATTTACAACACTTTCAGTCCTTTTGTATCAGTTCCAGGTGACCGGTTGAATCACCTCTAGCAGTTAATAGGGGTTGGGCTTCGGCTCGCCATCCGGATCTGGAGATCCACGCTCTTCTGAATCCAGGTTACAAAAAAACCTGACCTACAGAATGGGTCAGAACACAACAAATAAGCTATGCTCTATAGCTTATCACATGGGTTTCACATAGTTCTAAATTACACAACAATAATATTTTTTAAACACCTTTAAACCACAGATGTAATATTCACTCTTAAGTACATTCAATGGCAAGTGAAATGGGACCATTGCTAACCATTACAGCTTTGAAAAGCACCCTTTTCTGATGGAAAACCTAGCCGGAATTAGCATCGGCGGTTAGCATGTTAAGCTAGCGATTAGCATTCCACATACACACTGAATGGCACTCACCATGCTAAGCAACACGTGCTTTACAGGATTCCTGCGCTCACGTGAGTTCACAGCCTTTGGGTTCAAATCTTAAAATTTAACGAAAGCGGCATTAGAATTTGGCAATACAGTGATCCCTCGCTACTTCGCGCTTCACCTTTCGCGCCCTCAGTGCATTGCGGATTTTTCAAAAATATTCATCAAAAATTCAAAATTGAGAAATAATGGGCGGGCGCTAGCAGAAGGCAGGGAGACTACATTAGACCATCAGGTATCAACACGGAGAGCCGCACAACTCAAAAAATCCACCTCTCTGTTCGCTGTTCTCGTGTTGGCTCGGCTCGGAAATCTCGCAAGCTGATTGGCCGAGACGTTTCACCCCGCAAGCTGATTGGCCGAGACGTTTCACCCACCTCCTCTCCCTGCCGAGCGCCCATGAAGGAAAGGAAGACCGCATTCATTGCTCTTTATCGCTCGTGTTACTTTTAGTCTCGCCGCGTGGAACTTTTTGCTGTTCTCTTGTGCCATTTTGTGCGAAATAGTCTTCCCGTCGAGCCACTACGCCGCCTCCTGCAGCTTCTCCAGCTCTATCGGAAGCTGCCCTCGACGATCCTGCGCTTCTAGCACCTGACGATGAGGCGTCACCTGAGGAGCAGTAAAGCTCTCATTAACCTGTGCAGTAAATCATTTTCATCTTGAGTTACGTATCTTGTTATAAGAATAAAAGAGTTCTAAAAACATATTTATGTACACTTTATTTACATCTACGTATGTATGTACACGTACACACACACACACACACGTATCATATGAGAGAGAGAGAGTGAGAGAATGAACGTACGTATTATTTATGGATGACGTCATTAGGGGTGACGCTACTTCGCGGTTTTTCACTTTTCGCGGTCGGTTCTGGAACCCATTAACCGCGATAAGTGAGGGATCACTGTACAGCAATACCGTGTTTCTCATGTTGGTTTTGGCTTACCAATCTCAAGAGTTTATCTGGGCAAAGGCTGCTACTAGCACGTTAGCTCATCGTCTCAGTAAGGGATCGTGTTCTCTCGGTCGTGTCTCTGCTGCGACTGAAAATGTTCTGCACCGAGCGAGGGAGCGCGTGACCCCATTGGCTGGCGTGACCCCATTGGCTGTTGCTGACAAACAAACGACGCAGCCATTGGTTGCTCGATATACCAGATAAAATCATTAGGAACTTCATCAGAGCCCCTTAAAAATGTTTTTAACTATCTATGAATACACTCTATGGATATATTTTTTGAACTTATATCCATCTATATATTTATCCTCAAAATATTTATTCCCATTGTG
The DNA here is from genome assembly GCA_020510985.1 of Pholidichthys leucotaenia. Classification (NCBI taxonomy): domain Eukaryota; kingdom Metazoa; phylum Chordata; class Actinopteri; order Cichliformes; family Pholidichthyidae; genus Pholidichthys; species Pholidichthys leucotaenia. The sequence goes on from CM035848.1 coordinate 177,111,702, forward strand.
AAATGAGTGTTTGTTAAAGCGGTATTGATATTTATAATTTTAGTCACGTTTTTAACACTGGGTTACATAAATATCGAAAAAAAACTGAAACCAAAGTAAACTGTGTGATTAATTGGGATTGTTATTTGAGGTCACATCTCCCAGCAATATTCTTGACCAGTGTTAGTTTATTCCTAGACAGTAAATGGTTACTAAATTGTCATAACAATAACAGATTTATGTGTTGTGCCTTGTGGTGCTGCCATTACTAAGGTGGCTGGTGACTCATGACTAGCATGTTCTGTTAGTGTCTGACAGCAACATGTGAAGGAAGATTAACTGATGTTAGGCAGTGAGGTTGAAACAACTATTCAAATAAGTGTACTTAGCTACTTAATGTTGTGCTTAACTGTTTGATGTAACTGAAATTGCTTTTAATATCAGAGATTGCATTTAATTGACCCACAGCTGAATGTGCCGCCCTTAGATTTCACACAGTATTATTGAATATAAAAAATAACTATTCTTTTTGTACTAGTGATTAAGTAATATTAATTTTTTGAAAATGTTGTTGTTTTAATTTATAATGAAATGTCAACATTATCAATTGACGATTGAGTTATGTTCAGTCCTATAAAATGGAAGGATGTCACCATTGTTCTGTTTGTTTCTTCTTGATGTTTACTTTGTAATCATTAGGTTGTCCTAACTTGAGCAATTGATTTTAAAATTCATAATAATAATAATCTTCATTTATTGAAGAATTACCATGAACCTCTTCTGAAGAATGTGCTTTGGACAAAGATTGAATTTGGACACAGTAACAAAGGTCTAGCTTGGTGTAAACCAAGAAAACTTTGGAGTTAAAGAACCTCATACCAGCTATGAAGCTGCGGGTGGAAATAGAGTTTGGCACTGCTTCACAACAGTTGGACCTGACCAACTCATTCTAGAATCCACTATGAATTCTTTATTGTATCAAAGTGTTATAGAGGAAAGTGTGAGATAATCTGTCCAAAAATTGAAGCTGAAGAGGAGGTGGACCATGCAACATGACAATGATTTAAAACATTCTTGTAAATCCAACAAGAAATGGCTCAAACGAAACAGGAGTTTAAAGAGCTGGGAAATGCCCCCATCAAACTGTGTTGAGATGATGGGCTGTAATTCAAAGCAGGGTGTATACACAAGAAACTGCTCAAGTACCACACATTTGAATAAATGCATTTAGGGATGGGGAACAGTTTAAAATAAGATCAGCCTTTATTAGCTCCACAATGGGGAAATTCCAGGATTGCAACAGCACAGGGATAGCAACACTCAGAGCAATAATTTAGAAGATAAGAAAATAAGAGCGGTGAAAATATACATTCATTCATTCATTCATTCATCTTCTTCCGCTTAATCCTTTTTGGGTCGCGGGGGCACTGGAGCCTATCCCAGCATCTTTGGGCGAGAGGCAGGGTACACCCAGGACAGATCACCAGTCTATCGCAGGGCCAACACAAAGACAGACAACCATTCACTCTCACAGTCATACCTAAGGACAATTTAGAATCTCCAGTTTGATGCTAGTTAACCTAACTTGCATATGTACACATAAATATCTAAATATACAGTGCAGAGCATTGTAGCTAGATGGAATAAACAGCATAACAAGTCTATTTAGTTACCCCACATAGTATGAATATGTACCCATACATATTGTCACCCTCCATAGCGACTGATATTGTCCTAGTTGTATACTTGGAGGGGACCATTTTGTGTAAGTTTGTTGCATCTTTTACATTCAATACTATTAGGTCGTAACTTTTTTTTTTACTATCTCTGCGAGCAGCCCTGCTTAGGTTATAAAGTCTGACAGCCGTAGGTAGGAAGGACCTGCGAAACTTCTCGGTCGCGCACCTAGGATGATGTAGCCTACTGCTAAATGAGCTCCTCAGTGCGTTCAGTATGTCCTGCATAGGGTGGGACTCGGACTCCAGCAGAGATGACAGTTTAGCCACCGTCCTTCTCTCTCCTATCTCCTCCACTGGGTCAAGGCGCTGCCCCAGGACAGAGCTAGCTTTCTTGATCAGTTTGTTCAGTCTCTTCCTATCGGCTACTGTGATGCCGCTGCCCCAGCAGACCACTCCAAAAGTGATGGCTGATGCCACCACCGAATCATAGAATGTCTTCAGGAGCACCCCTTGTACACCAAAAGACCTGACCCTCCTTAGTAGGAACAGCCTGCGTTGTCTCTTCTTGTAGAGTGCATCGGTATTATGTGACCAGTCTAGTTTATTGTTCAAATGAACACCCAGGTACTTGTAGGATGTCACCATCTCAATATCTGTTCCCTGGATGTTTACTGGTGCTGTGAGGGGTTGTCCTTGCCTGCGGCAGTCCACCACCAGCTCCTTAGTTTTTCTCGCGTTGATCTGGAGGCAGTTCCGGTGGCACCAGTCCCTGAAGTCCTGGATAAGTCCTCTGTACTCAGCTTCATCTCTGTTAGAGATGAGGCAGACGATCGCAGAGTCGTCAGAGAACTTCTGTAGATGGCAGTTTGTTGTGTTGTGTGAGAAGTCCGCAGTATAAAGGGTGAACAGGAAGGGAGCCAAAACCGTTCCCTGGGGGTCCCCCGTGCTGCCGATGATAAGATAAGCCTTTATTAGTCCCACAATGGGGAAATTCCAGGATTGCAACAGCACAGGGATAGCAACACTCAGAGCAATAATTTAGAAGATAAGAAAATAAGAGCAGTGAATATACATACGTACACATAAATATATAAATATACACTACCATTCAAAAGTTTAGGGTCACCCAGACAATTTTTGTGTTTTCCATGAAAAGTCACACTTTTATTTACCACCATGAGTTGTAAAATGAATAGAAAATATAGTCAAGGCATTGACAAGGTTAGAAATAATGATTTGTATTTGAAATAATAATTTTTTTCCTTGAAACTTTGCTTTCGTCAAAGAATCCTCCATTTGCAGCAATTACAGCATTGCAGACCTAACATGATTGCACAAGGGTTTTCTAATCATCCATTAGCCTTCTGACGCAATGAGCAAACACATTGTACCATTAGAACACTGGAGTGGTAGTTGCTGGAAATCGGCCTCTATACACCTATGTAGATATTGCACCAAAAACCAGACATTTGCAGCTAGAATAGTCATTTACCACATTAGCAATGTATAGAGTGTATTTCTGATTAGTTTAAAGTTATCTTCATTGAAAAAAAGTGCTTTTCTTTCAAAAATAAGGAAATTTCTAAGTGACCCCAAACTTTTGAACGGTAGTGTATATATATACACAGTGCGGAGCATTGTAGCTAGATGGACTAAACAGCATAACCGTCTATTTAGTTACCCTTCATGGTATGAATATGTACCCATACATATTGTCACCCTCCATAGTGACTGATATTGTCCTAGTTGTATACTGGAGGGGACCATTTGTGTAAGTCTGTTGCGTCTTTTGCATTCAATACTATTAGGTTGTCACGTTTTTTTTTTTTGCTATCTCTGCGAGCAGCCCTGCTTAAGTTATACAGTCTGAAGGCCATAGGTAGGAAGGACCTGCAAAACCGCATACGCACGCAGCGACCGGCAGCTGGTGAAAAAGTCTGTCGTCTGTGTGTCTTGTTTTTATGCACTTTAATGTGTTTTTACGAAATTCTCTGTGTTGTTTCTGTCCTGGAATGTTTGTGGACTGTATGGCGAAGAGCTCCCTGCTTCCATCAATATGGACTTCTTCCCCTTTTTTGCACTGCTGCTACTTTTCCTCCAGTTCTTTGTCTCTGAGGTAAACGCGATTGGCATCATGGCAGGCAGAATACATTATTCCAGGGACATGTTGCTGCATTTAAACACGGTTGATGCAGCGGCTATGATTGAGCCTAAGCCGTAACTGCCGGACTTTATTTTGAGAGACGGACACAGCGGTGAAAAGAGAGACGGGAGAGACGGGAGAAGGAAACGCTGAAAGCGTGGAGGCGTGAAATTGCGCCTGAGAAGACGTCAGTTTGGTAACATTCCTCTTCCTTCTATGATTTTTGGGAATGTACAATCTCTGAGAAACAAGATGGATGAAATTCAAGGGAATGTACGCTACCAGAAGGACTTTAAGAACTGCTGTGTCATGGCTTTCACAGAGTCTTGGCTTAATGCGCATGACCGAGACGCAGACCTGTGGATTGACGGCTTTGGAGCCCCACTGCTCTCGGATCAGCAGGAAGAGGTAACGGGGAAACGTCAGGGGGCGGCGTATGTTTATACATTAATAAGCAGTACTGCACATCTGTCACGGTCAGAGAGAGCATCTGTACACCCGATGTGGAGCTGCTGTCTGTGTCACTACGCCCCTTTTATTTGCCTCACGAGTTCCCCCAGCTTTTCATCACAACTGTGTACATCCACCCGAGGGCAGACGCTGACTCCGCCTCCAGCACCGTCTTTGATGTGGTCCAGTGGCTGCAATCAATTTCTCCAGAGGCGCCAAACTTCATTCTTGGGGATTTTAACCATGTTTCTTTAAAGAAGACACTTAAAAACTTTTATCAGTATGTCTCCTGCCCAACCAGGCGAAAAAAGACATTGGACCTGTGCTATGGATCCATAGAGAGGGCCTATAAATCACTCCCCCTTCCTCCTGTAGGATCCTCAGATCACAACTGTGTACATTTGCTGCCCACATATAAAACTGCTCTCAGAAGAGGCAAGGTGGAGATGAGAGACATTGATGTGTGGACAGAGGACTCAGTGCACAGCCTCCAGGAATGCTTTAACTGTACAGACTGGGAGATGTTCACACTGTCCTGCGGGGATGATTTGGACTCTTTGGTGGATGTCACGTGCTCATACATGGCTTTCTGTAAAAATAAGATCGTTCCACGTAAACGTGTCAAAATATATCCCAACAACAAGCCATGGGTTACAAAATCAGTTAAATCCTGCTTACAGAGGAAAGCACTTGCCTTTAAACAGGGGTCTGTTTCTGAGCTACAGGTTGCCACAAAAGAGCTGAAGTCCAAAATTTTAAGAGCAAAACAGAACTATAAATCAGAATTGGAAAGCAAGATGGCAACAAAGAAACTTGGTTCAGCCTGGGCCAGTATGAAAACTATTGCAGGCCTTCAGAGCACAGAGCGCAGTAATCGTGTGTTTTTAGATGGTTTTAATTCAGACACAGAGCTGGCTAATGCTCTTAATTGTTTTTATGGTCGTTTTGACTCCTTTGATTTTAGCACAGAAACCCAAGATTTGAAACAGAAACTCAAAGACAATCAGCACTTTAATATTGAGGTGCAGGATGTTAAAGGGGAGTTCTGCGCTGTAAAAGTGAACAAAAGTCAGGGCCCTGATAATATATGTGGGCGCTTGGTAAAGTCCTGTGCACATGAACTGAGTCCTATATTTCATTACATTTTCAATAAGTCCTTACAGACACAACATGTGCCTAAGATCTGGAAAGAAGCTGTGGTTGTTCCCATTCCAAAATCCAGCTGTCCTAAAACGGTAAACGACTTTAGACCAGTTGCTTTGACTTCAATTTTAATGAAAATTTTTGAAAAACTGGTCAGATGTGAGGTCCTAAAGCAGACTGAGCATGCATTGGATCCTCTGCAGTTTGCCTATAGGCCTCACAGAGGAGTGGAGGATGCCACTGTCACACTGTTTAACATGCTTTTTAAACATCTGGATTTTAATGGGACACACGCCAGGCTTTTATTTGTGGACTTTTCCTCCGCCTTTAATACAATCCAACCTCATATCTTAGTTGAAAGGCTCCTGCAACAATTTGATTTGAGCAATAATCTGGTGGGTTGGATTCTGGATTTCTTAACCAACAGGACGCAGAGAGTAAGGGTCAATGGTACATTGTCGGACCTAAAGTGCTCTTCTACTGGCTCTCCTCAGGGGTGTGTGTTGTCACCACTACTCTTCATCCTGTACACAAACATGTGTCGGAGCAGACATGACAACAGACACATTGTAAAGTATGCTGATGACTCAGTTATTGTCAGTCTCCTCCAGGATGGTGAGAGTGGCCATGGCCCAGTAGTTGATGATTTTGTTCACTGGTGTGAGGATTCCTACCTGCAGCTGAATACAACAAAAACTAAAGACATGATTATTGACTTTAGGAGGAAAACTCCCAGGCACAAAGTCACCGTACTAAAAGGCCAGACCACCGAATGTGTACAATCCTACAAATATCTTGGGACGATTATTGATAGTAATTAAAACTTTGAAGAGAACTGTGAAAGGGTGTGCAAAAAGGGTCAGCAACATTTGCATTGTTTGAGAAAACTTGCACGCTTCCAAATTGACCGAACCATAATGACAATGTTTTATCGGGCTGTTTTATCCTTTTCTTTAGTGTCATGGTTTGGTCAGATAAAACTGAAACAGAGGACATCCTTGAATCAGGTAGTTAGATGGTCCAGTCGTTTGCTTGGTGAGTCACAGCTGAGCCTGACATCCCTGTACACCAGACAAGTACAGAGGATTGCTACCTCCATTTTAAATGATGACTCCCACCCTTTGCACTGCAACTTTCAGCTTCTTCCCTCAAGACGGAGGTTTGCTGTCCCAAAAAGTAAAACCCAGCGCTATAAAAACAGCTTTGTTCCTGCTGCTGTCAAAGAGTTGAACAAGCTGTAACAATATATTGCAGATAATTTAGGTACTTATTTATTAACTCCATTTTATATTTACTTATTTTTGTAGAATGTTACTTGGGTTCTAAATATTTTATTGGGTTTTAGACCTTTGATATTTTAACCTCTTTGACTAGTTTTTAACTTTTAATATGACCCTTCTCTCTTACCTCTGGTTGTTCTCCCATCTCTTTGTCTTTTTATACCCTGATTGATGGAGCCTTGAGTATTTTTATCATGTTTATAGTCAGCTTCATGTGTGCCTGTGTTTGTGTCTATGTTGAATGTAATTTGTGGCTTGTAAATATGGATGTCACCAGACTGCAAAATAAATCTACCTACGGGTACAAATAAAGTAACCTGAACCTGAACCTGAAACCTCTCGGTCACGCATCTAGGATGATGTAGTCTACTTCTAAATGAGCTCCTCAGTGCGTCCAGTATGTCCTGCATAGGGTGGGACTCGGACTCCAGCAGAGATGACAGTTTAGTCACCATCCTTCACTCTCCTATCTCCTCCACTGGGTCAAGGCATTGCCCCAGGACAGAGCTAGCTTTCTTGATTAGTTTGTTCAGTCTCTTCCTATCAGCTGCTGTAAAGCCGTTGCCCCAGCAGACCACTCCAAAAGTGATGGCTGATGCCACCACTGTGTCGTAGAATGTCTTCAAGAGCACCCCTTGTACACCAAAAGACCTGAGCCTCCTCAGTAGGAACAGCCTGCGCTGTCCCTTCTTGTAGAATGCGTCGGTATTGTGTGACCAGTCTAGTTTATTGTTCAGATGAACACCCAGGTACTTGTAGGATGTCACCGTCTCAGTGTCTGTTCCCTGGATGTTTACTGGTGCTGTGAGGGATTGTCCTTGCCTGCAGCAGTCCACCACCAGCTCCTTAGTTTTCCTTGCGTTGATCTGGAGGCAGTTCCGGTGGCACCAGTCCCCTAAGTCCTGGATAAGTCCTCTGTACTCAGCTTCATCTCCATTGGAGATGAGGCCGATGATCGCAGAGTCGTCAGAGAACTTCTATAGATGGCAGTGTGTTGTGTTGTGTGAGAAGTCCACAGTATAAAGGGTGAACAGGAAAGGAGCCAAAACCGTTCCCTGGGGGGCCCCCGTGCTGCCGATGATCGTGTCGGATACACAATCCCGGGTTCTCACAAACTGTGGCCAGTTAGTGAGGTAGTCCAGGATCCATGATGACAGGTGCTGGTCCACCCCTGCGCACAGCAGCTTGTCCCTCAGGATCACCGGTTGGGTGGTGTTGAAAGCACTGGAGAAGTCAAAGAACATGATCCTCACTGTGTTCCCAGGCTTCTCTAGGTGGAACAGGGAACGGTGTAGGAGGAAGATCACTGCATCCTCCATCCCGATGCCATGCTGGTAGGCGAACTGGAGTGGATCCATCACTGGTCCCACCAGGGGGCGGAGGTGAGCAAGGAGCAGTCTCTCCAGGGTCTTCATCAGGTGAGAAGTTAGGGCCACTGGTCTGTAGCTGTTCAGGTCTCTGGGGTGGGAAGTCTTTGGTACGGGTACCACACAAGATGTTTTCCACAACTGCGGTACCCTCCCCAGCTTCAGGCTCAGGCTGAAGATGTGCTCCACAATCCCACACAGCTGGTCTGCGCAGGACTTGAGGAGCTTCACGCTGATGCAGTCCAGACCCGAGGCCTTCCTCGCCTTGATCTTCCTCAGCTCCGCCCTCACCTGGGTCTTAGTGAGGGTCAGGTTGGGGCTTTGGGGCTGTGTGCTTGGAGTGGGGGGTGTTGGTGGAGGGGGGGTGGACAGCAGGTTTCGATGACAGTAGAGGCAGCAGTGGTTGTTGTGCAGGCGGAGGAGAGGGCGGTTGGTCAAACCTATTAAAAACAGGTTCCGATTGTTCACCCACTCCCTGCCCCCTGCCCTCTGCCCCCTGTGGCCTGTGAGGAGGTATTCTGGAGCCCAGAGATGGTTTTGAGGCTTCTCCAGACCCCGCCGATGTCGCTCTATTGCAGCTTGTCCTCCATCTTCTTCCTAAAGCTGTCCTTGCCTTCTCTGATCTTCCTCCTTAGCTCCCTCTGTATGGACTTCAGCATCTCCCTGTTCCCCAACCTGAAGATCCTTTTCTTCTCGCTCAGTAGTGATTTTATCTCAGGGTTGATCCAGGGTTTGTTGTTTGAGCAACACCGTATGATCTTCGTGAGTATGGTGTTGTCCACACAGAAGCTGATGTAGTCCGTGATGGTGCGAGTGAGGCCGTTGATGTCCTCACCATGTGGATCGCAGAGCTGCTCCCAGGCAGTGATTTCAAAACAATCCTTTAGAGCGTCCATTGCCTCCTCAGACCATATCTTCACTGTGCGCGTAACCGGAGGTTGTCTGTGTACTAGGATTTTGTCCACAGGCAGGAGATGAACCAAGTTGTGATCCGATCTCCCGAGTGGGGGGAGTGGCAATGAGGCGTACGCCTCCTTAGTATTCGCATAGAATAAATCCAGTGTTTTATTGTCTCTGGTGTGGCATGTGACATACTGGGTGAATGTGGGCAGAATGGGGGACAGTGAGATATGGTTAAAATCACCCGAGATGAGGAGGAGAGCATCTAGGTGTACTGTCAGTTTCTGTCAGTCGATGTCAGATTCTTAGATGATCATAGGAATTGTTTCATTCACTTTATTTCAGCTGAAGGCAGAAATAGTAGCTACTAGGGCAAAATGTGTCCTAACTTTTTCTCAATAGTGTCATGTGCACGTTTGCCCCTCCAGGGCAAAGAAGGGGAAGAGGACCCAATCGCCAAGCACATCTGGTAAACCATGATTTATTAAGACAGAAAATGGAGAAAAAACACTGCACGAGGGCAGAAATTAAATTCAGCAGCAAACCAGACAGCATGGAGTGAAATGGAAACAATAAATCCAAACAGCATGGTGATAACGAAAATGAGGTTAACATAAGAACGCGCAGCAAAGGACACAGACTGAAAACGCACATATGTAGACAGTGGAGCAATCACAACAACACTGGACAGGTGAGCACCATTCAGTGTTTCCTCTGGCTTAAAGACCTTGGCGCGGTGGCAACATATTTTTCCGGGGAGGCAGGAAACGCATATGTATGAATATGTTAATTTCATACTATTTATTTCTTTTTTTATTTTGCACAGTAACTTTGCATATAATAATATTAATGCATCAGATTTATATAGCACTTTATCATAGACACTCAAAGACGCTTTTTACAAGTACATTATTCATTCACTCCAGACAGACAATGGTAGTGGAAAGCTACTACTGTAGCCACAGCTGCCCTGGGGCAGGCTGACGGAAACGTGGCTGCCAATCTGGGCCAACGGCCTCTCCGGCCACCACCGAACATTTATACACATTCATACCCAGTGTTATGGACACTGGAGGCAAGGTGGGTAAAGTGTCTTGCCCAGGGACACAATGGCAAGATATCAGAGGAAAGCGGGATTCGAACCGCCAACCATCTGGTTATTGGACGACCTGCTCTACCTCCTGAGCCACTGCCGTGCCTATGGAACTTACAATTTGAAGTATTGTACAAACAAGGCTTGAATGTTGGAATATTGGGCCATTTGGGGTCCCATCCAGACGTCCTGTATTTGGACTTTTTACTGGTGTCATCCTTCTCTCCTTCCTCTGCTCTCACTTCTCCACATACAGCAACAAACCAGGCGGCGTGGAGTGAAATGCCAACAATAAATCCAAACAGCGTGGTGATAACGAAGTTGAGGTTTACATAAGAATGCGGTAAAGAACACAGACTGAAAACACACATACAGTATATAGACAGTGGAGTAATCACGACAGCACAGGACAGGTGAGCACCATCAAGGGCAAACAGACAGCACAGGACGGGTGGGGCTGGACAATCACAAAGGAGATACACACCACACATGATGATAATAATGATCAGTCCCACAAAGAACATAAAGCATGGACAGGATCAGACCCTGTCCAGACAACTACAGAATAGGAGTTAAATGTCATTGTTAATTTGCTTCATTGAAGAAATAATTTTGTTCCTATTTTTGCATACCTTATAGAATTATATCACCCTTATCTACTGATATAATTTTAAGTGTTACATAATTTTTTTCCTAATAAAGTGTTAAATATTGAATGGGTGGTCCGACCTTTTTCACAAGACTGTATTCCATATGTACTAATTTCAGCTGCAGCTGATGTTGGTAATTTTTTTGTCTTCCATTCTTATGGGGCACATACATCAGTTTGTCTCTCAAGAAGGAGCTCAAAGAGGCAGCAGATCATAACAAAACTCATCTTTGCATGCTGTGTTTGCAGACAGTTCCAGATCATTCCACTTGATGAGGGGCAAGAAAAGCAGCTGATTATTACTTATCTCTTTGTTGCCATTTACTCATTTAAGATATGTTATGAGTCATTTAAGAAAAACTGCTTTTAGGTTTCAACAGTGCATATGCACACCTACTTTGCTATCACAGCAGATAGTCTTCCTGTGTAGGGAAACCTGCAGATTGAAATGAACTTACAAATAAAAAAAGACAAGCATGCACACAGTTAATCATAATTAAAGTCAAATAAAAATATAAAAATCCATTTGGACACAGTCATTTCTTCTCTGTGTCACTTTGGCACAATATTGTTTCCCTTTAGAATGACTACAGTGATGATGGCTTTGATAGCGGCCTTCAGCTCATCTGCATTGTTTTGTCTGGTGTCTCTCATCTTCCTCTTGACAATACTCCATAGGTTCTCTATGGGGTTTAGGTTAGGAGAGTTGCTTGTCAGCAGAGGGAAGCATGAAATGCTCTAAGATTTCAGTGACTTTGAACTTGATAAAACACAGTGGACCAACACCAGCAGATGATATGGCTCCTTAAATCATCATTGACTGTGGAAACTTCACACTGGACCTCAAGCCACTTGGATTCTGTGTCTCTCCACTCCTTCTCCAGACTCTGGGACCTTGCTTTCCGAATGACAGGACTTGGCACGTGATTTAGGGAGCTATGTCATCCACTGGTGTTGGTCTACTGTGTTTTATCAAGTCCAAAGTCAGTGCAGCCATCTACCAGGAAATTTTAGAGCACTTCATGCTTCCCTCAGCTGACAAGCTTTATGGAGATGCTGATTTCATTTTCTTGATTGGCCAACAAACTCACCTGAAGCACTTCATGCTTCCCTCTGCTGACAAGCAACTCTTCTGACCCAAACCCCACAGAGAATCTACGGAGTGTTGTCAAGAGGAAGATGAGACGCTAGACCCAACAATGCAGACGAGCTGAAGGCCACTATCAAAACAACACTGATGCAGTAATTCATGCAAAAACAGCCCCGACCAAGTATTGAGTGCGTACATGGACATACTTTTCACTCAGCCAGCATTTCTATTAGAAATCCATTTTGAATCGAATTATTAAAAGAAGTCAACTTTTCAGTGACATTCTAATTTGTCAAGACACACCTGTAAGCACCAATTTTTCAGCTGTACTGACAGAGTGACAGGTACCTATTACTCTAACCAGTTGATTAGTTTCTTGAAGAAAGAATGATAAAGTCAAATTCCAATTTCAGTACATGCTATCACTTACAGAAGTTTGTGCTTGAAGCAAGAATGTTCAAGAATGGGGGGGAAAAAACACATTTTTGTAAGTCAAGAAAGTAAATGTATTGAGTAAAACTCAGTTGATTTTTGTTTTTAATTATTGTTGGAAATCACCGTTATGATGAATTGTCTTAGTTGGAATGGAAAAGGGATTTGCAAGTGTAGCTCCAAAGACAAGCTAAAAGGCATCTAGCTTCAAGTTCAAAATTCTTTGAAGTGTCCTGATGCCTTCCAGTCAGTCAGGGCACAGACTGTTGGAAGAGTGGGTCTGAGAGTGTTTATTCAGTTTTGCAGAGTTTGCATTATGATTTTAATGTCATTCTTGGGAATCTCACAGTTGTGTTGTACTTTGATCCTCTTTTTTGGGCACTCTGAATATGGTTCTGGAAAGCGGTGATGTGGCAGGTTGGGTTTTGACTTGTGCTTTTAGAGAGACTCCTGCTGCTCCATGCATCTGTGTGTATGTATTTTACTCTGCTCTGAATCTGGGTCAGTGCAGTGTTGGCATATTAACTTTACATAATGACAAATCACAAGGATTGTAGTCACAAAGTCACCCGGTGAAAATGTTCTGATGGCTGTTTTATGAAGTGCTTGTTTTATCCTGGAACAGCACGCATACAGATTTGCAATTCCAGGGCCCAAAGGATTTGACCGGGCAAATGATGCACTCTTAAAACTTGTGACTTGTGTACTTTGAAATGCATTCTGCCCTCCTGTTTTTTTTAAGTCAAAGAATCAAATCAGCGTACACCAATATTATGTGCTGAAGAAGAGATTAAATTGTGTATAAGAGCATTTAGTCATTCTTTTTGTAGTGTGTTATAAGAAAGTGTAATCCTCAGGCTTGGGGTTGTGTTTAAAGAAGTTAAAAAATTAAATGTTTTTAAGATGTAGTCAGTTCTGAAATGTCATATTTTAAATATTAAAGCAGAAATCAATATGACATAAATTAGGCTTCAGAATATTATGTTTTAGCATTTACCATTTAGGTTTTTTTTGTTTTGTGTGAATGTGCTTAAATGTAAATAAATGTTAGGATTAACCCCTCCCCTCCAGTTTTAGCACTTTATTTGTCCTAATTTATCTGGTTCTTTAATGCTTATCATGTATTAACCCCATTTGTTAATACATTCAGTGTAGTTAAGTTAATCCTTGTCCACATGGACGAGGGTGAGCGGTGTCTTGAATTTGATTCTGCTTTTCAGGCCACTAGATGAATTCTAAAAGAAAACTCTGGAACTGAAAAATGCAGCAGACTTATTGAGATTTTAATATGCTCTTCATCAGCTGGAAATTTTCAGTATGAATTATTTTTTGAGTGATTAAGTATTATCAGATTTAAACGTCCCTTGACGTCCCACTTGATGAAGACCCTGGAGAGACTGCTCCTTGCTCATCTCCGCCCCCTGGTGGAACCAGCGATGGATCCACTCCAGTTCGCCTACCAGCATGGCATTGGGGTGGAGGATGCGGTGATCTTCCTCCTTCACCGTTCTCTGTCCCACCTGGAGAAGCCCGGGAATATGGTGAGGATCATGTTCTTTGACTTCTCCAGTGCTTTCAACACCATCCAACCGATGATCCTGAAGGACAAGCTGCTGCGCGCAGGGGTGGACCAGCACCTGTCATCATGGATCCTGGACTACCTCACGAACCGGCCTCAGTTTGTGAGAACCCGGGACTGTGTTTCCGACACGATCATCAGTAGCACGGGGGCCCCCCAGGGAACGGTGCTGGCTCCCTTCTTGTTCACTCTTTATACTGCGGACTTCTCACACAACACAACACATTGCCATCTACAGAAGTTCTCTGATGACTCTGCGATCGTTGGTCTCATCTCCAGCGGAGATGAAGCTGAGTACAGAGGGCTTATCCAGGACTTTGTGGACTGGTGCCATCGGAACTGCCTCCAGATCAACGCGAGGAAAACTAAGGAGCTGGTGGTGGACTGCCGCAGGCATGGGCAGCCCCTCACAGCACCAGTAAATATACAGGGAACAGACATCGAGATGGTGACATCCTACAAGTACCTGGGTATTCATCTGAACAATAAACTAGACTGGTCACACAATACTGACGCACTCTACAAGAAGGGACAGCGCAGGCTGTTCCTGCTGAGGAGACTCAGGTCTTTTGGTGTACAAGGGGCGCTGCTGAAGTCATTCTATGACACGGTGGTGGCATCAGCCATCACTTTTGGAGTGGTCTGCTGGGGCAGTGGCATTACTGCAGCCGATAGGAAGAGACTGAACAAACTGATTAAGAAAGCTAGCTCTGTCCTGGGGCAACGCCTTGATCCGATGGAGGAGATAGGAGAGAGAAGGATGGTGGCTAAACTGTCATCTCTGCTGGAGTCCGAGTTCCACCCTATGCAGGACATACTGGATGCACTGAGGAGCTCATTTAGCAGCAGACTACATCATCCCAGGTGCACAACCGAGAGGTTTCGTAGGTCCTTCCTACCAACGGCTGTCAGACTGTACAACCTAAGCAGGGCTGCTCGCAGAGATGGCAAAAAGACGTAACAAACTAATAGTTTTTTTTTTTTTTTTTTTTTTTTTTTTTTTTTGAATGCAAAAGATGCAATAGACTTACACAATGGTCCTCTCCGGCATACAACTAGGAACATACCGGTCGCTATGGAGGGTGAGAATATGTATGGGCACATAATCATACCATGTAGGATAACTAAATAGACGGTTATGCTGTTTCATCCCACCTAGCAACAATGCTCTGCACTGTGTGTGTTTATATATTTACATATTTATTCCATCTAGCTACAATGCTCTGCACTGGGTGTGTTTATATTTATATATCTATATATTTATTCCATCTAGCTACAATGCTCCGCACTGTGTTTTTATATATCTACATATTATTCCATCTAGCTACATTGCTCCGCACTGTGTGTGTTTATATACTTGCATATTTATTCCACCTAGCTGCAATGCTCCGTACTGTGGGTGTTTATATATTTACATATTTATTCCATCTAGCTACAATGCTCTGCACTGTGTGTTCATATATTCATATATTTATTCCATCCAGCTACAATGCTCTGCACTGTGTGTCTGTGTGTGTGTGTGTGTGTGTATATATATATTTTATAGTAATATGTACATATGTATATTAGCTGCTCTTGCTTGCTTGTTTTTTCTTGCCTTCTGATTTTTTTTTTTTTTTTTTTTTTGTTACTTATTTGTACCCGTAGGTAGACTTGGTTTGCAGTCTGGTGACAAGCCACCGGCTGCTGGTCGCTGCGTGCGCGAGCGCCCTAAACCTACATGTTTTTGGTATGCGGGAGGAAACCGGAGAAATCCCGGAGTAAACCCGCGCAACACGGGGAGAACATGCAAACTCCACACAGCTCACTGTTGGTCGGGGGCTGGGATCGAACCCATGATCTCATGATCCCTGCGATCCCCCGGCCAAGGGTAAAACTGTGCTGCCACAGTGCTAAACCACTGCGCCACCGTGCAGCCACTTTTGTGCTGCTCACAGACAGCAGAATAAAGAGCGATGGCGAGAACCAAGCAGACCGCCCGTAAATCTACTGGAGGAAAAGCCCCCAGGAAGCAGCTGGCCACCAAGGCTGCTCGGAAAAGCGCTCCGGCCACCGGCGGAGTGAAGAAGCCTCACCGTTACAGGCCCGGTACCGTGGCTCTGAGAGAGATCCGTCGCTACCAGAAATCCACGGAGCTGCTCATCCGTAAGCTGCCCTTCCAGCGCCTGGTCAGGGAGATCGCTCAGGACTTCAAGACCGACCTGCGCTTCCAGAGCTCCGCCGTCATGGCTCTGCAGGAGGCCAGCGAGGCCTACCTGGTGGGTCTCTTCGAGGACACCAACCTGTGCGCCATCCATGCCAAGAGGGTCACCATCATGCCCAAAGACATCCAGCTGGCCCGCCGCATCCGCGGAGAGAGAGCTTAGACTTTCTGCTGCACATCCACCAACTGATTGTTGCTCTGAGTGTTGCTATCCCTGTGCTGTTGCAATCCTGGAATTTCCCCGTTGTGGGACTAATAAAGGCTTATCTTATCTTATCTTATCTTAAACATGACAAAAATGACACTTTCTTTGCTTTGAAGTAATGACATTTACCACTTTTGGTTTAATTTAAAAATAGAAGCACAAGCAGAACTCAGAAATGTACACAATGAACAGTTCATTTTTTTGATATTGCAAATGAAAAGGAAGTGAGGTCGTGAATGAGAAGAAGGTTGTGGTAGGTGGGAATCAAGCTGGGAACAAAGCAGGTGGAGGCAGCTACGACGGGAGCATGTGAATGTGGATAAAGGGCTGAACAAGCTGGCTTGGTAGCTGGTGGTGTGAAGCTGGCTGGGCTGAAAGGTAACATAAACTAAGGAAAACATAGCACATACACTGTTCTAAAAAACTGAATGATCTCTCTAAAAATGGAAAGATAACCTCGGTCTGTGCACTTTTGTTGGGGGATGAGTTTCAGATCAGCAGACACTAACACAGGGTTGGAATGACATGCCTAGACAGACAAGCAAGGAAACTGACAAACACGAGGAAGTAAAAAGAAGGAATCGCAAAACTAAGATTGAGCAGGAGGCACAGCTGGGACCTTGACAGAATTGGATTCTATTTGTGGCAGTGGGTGACGGGAGCAGGGGTGGACGGTGGGGGTTCTGTGTGTCAAACTGTTGCTTTTGCTTCCTGTCACACGGCAGCATAGTGGCTGTTGTCCTCCTCCTACTCTCCTACATTTCATTCTTCAGTTGCTACATACTTTTGTGAACCTCTTCCACTGCCATAGCTCCACTGGTTTAAGTGTGGAAACCTTTAGAGTGTTTTAATTAGATAGATAATTACCCTGCCTGGGCAATTGTCCACTGTTATTTTTCTTTAGGTAATCCCTTTTGCTAGACCAAACCATTTCATGCTGCATAAAGCAGAGTGGCTGTTACCTATATATATTGATTATGTAGAGGAAAAAAGTATCAAATGGTTCAATTAATTAGAGTAAATATATATAGTTGAACTCAAATTTTGCATGACAAGTAGGTCTTTAATGTAAAGTGTAATATCTTAAAGATATTTTTTTTTAGCATAAACTAAACATGACAACTGTCAGATCACCATTTTCCTTTCTTTATAGAGGTGAATTACACAGCCAGCATGCGACAGTGTGCTATCTTTGTGCTGACAAATATGTAAACTTGATCCTGTTTATAAAACACTGCTGCTCTTCCCCACATGCACAATGTTGTCACGGAATTGTTTGCATTTCTTATGTTTAATCTTTTTTGAGGCTGGAGCGATATGACCATTATTTAAGCATGAGATGTACATGAGCACACTTTAGCAATATCTTAAATATGCCCAAACTGCTTAGGCTTGTGTTAAGGAGACATGGCTAGCTGTGACTACCTTCATCCAGGTGCCTGTCCTGGTGACCCCCTAACTAAAAACCTTATCATCCACACTTGTTAATGATAGCCCTCCTGATGAACTGTTGCTCTTCATACATTGCTATATTAAGATTTAGTTGCCTTGTTCAGGCTCCAAGGACATGTAACTTTTTTTGTGGGCCAGAAATAACCATTCAGAACTCTATAGATGGTATGCACTCAAAAAACTTACGTTTTCACAGTCATGGAAGAATCATAGTGGAAAAACACAGCAATACTTTAAATTAGGGCTGTGTGATGTGACCAAAATTTCATGTCACGATATAAGTAATCTTACATCACGATAATGATATATATCACGTAGGGCTGTTGCAATAACCGCAATTATGAAGTGCCGCACTATGGACAAGCCTACTGCGGAGGATAACGAGCAACCCTAACAACCGCGGTGTAAATAACCCCTGAAAGGTTGATTATTTTGGGTTCATTACCTGATCAATAATTCTGAGATATGTATTTTTTGATCTTTGTATAAATGCTTTCCTATTAGTAGTTAATTTTACAAAGTACAGAGGCCTTAATGCCATCCTATGCACTGAAGGCTGAATGCTGCGCATCAATTAATTGTTAATTAATCGATAAGGTGACTCAATTAACAATTAATGAATTGATTGGGCATCACGGTGGTGCAGTGGATAGCACTGTGTCAGCACAGCAAGAAGGTCACGGGATTGATTCCACCCCTGACCATCGTGGGTTTGATCCCACCCCCTGACCATCTGTGACCCTTCTGTGTGGAGTTTGCATGTTCTCCCCGTGTCTGCGTGGGTTTACTCCGGGTACTCCGGTTTCCTCCCACAGGCCAAAGACATGCAGGTTAGGTTAATTGGCATCAACTGGGGATTCTAAATTGTCCTTAGGTATGGATGTGAGAGTGAATGGTTTTCTGTCTGTCTGTGTTGGCCCTGCAATGGACTGGCGATCTGTCCAGGGTGTACCCTGCCTCCCGCCCAAAGATGCTGGGATAGGCTCCAGGCCCGCCACGATCTGAAAAGGATTAAGCGGTAGAAGATGGTTGGAATTAATTGATAACTTGCATCCCTACCACGTATGTTTTCATTTGTATGAATGTCACAGATCTGATGTTTATGTGTCATACAGTGGGGAAAGTAAGTATTGAACATGTCAACTTTTTTCTCAGTAAACATATTTCTGATGGAGCCATTGGCCTGAGATTTTCACCAGATATCACTAACAACCCAAGTAATCCATACATACAAAGAAATCAAGGCAACAGTGTTCACAAAACAAGTTGTATTTAATAAAGTGGAATGGCACGGGGAAGTATTGAACAAGCTTGGTGAAATTCATTTAATATTTAGTAGAAAAGCTTTTGTTGGCAATAACAGCTTTCAGATGCCTTCTGTATGGAGAAACTAGGCACAGGTATTGCTCAGGAGGGATTTTAGCCTATTCTTCCACATAAAAGCCCCTTTTCCACTAGCACCTACTCAGCCCGACTCGCCTCGATTCTTCTCGGCTCGACACAGTGTGGTTGGTTTTCCATTACAACTGAGTAGCACCTCAAGAGGATGGGTTCATTACAGGAAGACGGCCCGTTATCCCGTTATGTTGTTGACATGCTGATGTTTTCACTGGTAAATAATGTAAAGGATGCTTAAAATCACTAAACACTCACCATCTTCCCCATGAGCAGCCATCAGCTCGGAGACTTCCTGGTATACTTTTTATTTCGAGTTGCTCCGCTGCAGCAGGGCTGACGGGGCTAAAAAGTTCATTGGCTGAAAAGTTCATAGTTGTCAAATTTGACCAAATGTAGCTTATTTTTCAAGCGCAGGTATCCAAGTGCTGCAACATCAATGGAAGAACTGTGTGTACCGACGGGGAGACTGTTGAAAAATAACCACATTTGGCCAAATTTGACCACTATATGAACTTTTCAGCCTATGAACTTTTCAGCCCCGGTGCTGGTGGAGCATTCTGAAATGAAATACCAGGAGGTTTCCAAGCTGATGGCTGCTCACAGGGAAGATGGTGAGTGTTTTGTTACTGTGTTGATTTGTGTGTGGCCATTTATTTTGTTGATTATCACAGAAATAATAAAAACTAACGGCTGAATTTACAAATGGCGGTTTTGAATCTTGTGAAAACATCACTCTCATCCACTGACATTACGCCCTGGCCAATCAGTGGCCTGCAATCTGTTGATGTCACATTTTCAGCTTGACTCAGCACGGTTGGAACCTCATTGAAGTAGGCCCCAAAAAAGTACCTGGTACCAGGTACTAACAGAAAACCCTACAAACGGAGTAGAGTCGAGGTAAGTAGGGCTGAGTAGGTACTAGAGGAAAAGAGGCTAAACTGTCAAATCTTGAAGGTTCTGTGGGTGTCTTCTGTGAACTCTGATCTTCAGTCCATTCCAAAGATTTTTAATGGGATTCAAGTTTTTTTTTTTTCCACAATATCTTTATTGAACCTTTTTTTTTTTTCTAACAAACATGATACAAACAATCAAACACTAACACTAAAGTACTACAAAAAAAAAAAAATGCACTAAAAACACCAACAACCACCAACAAAATCAAGTCTTCAACAATGCTCCTCTGTTTAGTCTAGACAATCCAATACATAAGTATACATATTATGTTCACCAGTTTGGAATTTACAAGGTCCACACACATCATTCACCTTCTTCTTCAAGAGTTATGTTTAAATTTTTTACATAATCAATAAAAGGTCTCCATATATTCTCAAACACAATTTCCTTTGATTTCAGTATATATGTTATTCTTTCTAATGGAAGGTTTGTTAACATCTGTCTTAACCACTGAGTCACATCTGGTCTATGAGTCTTTTTCCATAATAGTGCAATACATTTTTTGGCATTAAGCAAACTGAGGTCTATGAATGTTCTTTCACTTTTATTAAAATTATGCTTTTCTGGGTACAGACCCAACAAAAACAGTTTAGGATTCAATATGATTTGTTTTGAGATTATTTTTTCAATTGTTACCCTCACCTCTTCCCAAAACATTCTTATTAATCTACATTCCCATAAACAATGAAATAGGGTTCCTTTACTTTCCATGCATTTTGTGCATGTATCTGGTATATTTTTGTTATATCTATTTAACTCCTCCGGTGTAACATACATCCGCATTAACCATTTGAAATGTATCAATTTAAGGCGTGCATTTATTGATTTGGTTTGAGCTTCTGTACAAGCCAATTCCCATTGTTCCTCTGAAATTTCAATTTGCAGATCTTCTTTCCAGTAGTTTAATCTTTTCAGTGAATTTTCACTTGAAGATAGTGTCAATGAGTTATAAAACTCTGAAATAATACCCTTTCTTTTACTATCTTTCATCATCATTTTTTCCAAGGATGAATAAATAGGTCGAGTGAGAGCTTTATTTTGATTTGATCGAATAAAGTTTCTAAGTTGAAGATATTTAAAAAAATGTGTTCTATTGAGATTAAATTTGATCCTCAGCTCTTCAAAAGACATTATGTTATCTGCACATGGCAAATATAAATCCTGAATCTTTTGTATCCCTTTTAAATTCCATACTTTAAATACAGCGTCCGCTCTCCCTGGTTTAAAATATTGATTACCCCATATTGGACTAAATTGTGACAATAACTGTGGTTCTTTTAAATAGTTTTTTTTAACTTGTTTTTGTAATTTTTTTGCTGAATCTTGAGTATATGAATATGGGAAGAGGTAAAGGTAAATTGTATGATTCCATTTCAGTCCAGTGAGGGAGATCATTTGATGAAAAATAATATGTCATAGACCTCAGTTGTGCCGACCAATAATACAACATAAAATTTGGACATTTCAGACCTCCACGATCAAATGGTAAATATAATAAAGACAAACGTAATCTAGCCCTCCTGTTGTTCCATATAAATTCCACTAACTTTTTTTTAATTCTTGAGAATAGATCTAAAGGTGGTGATAAGGGAATGTATTGAAATAAATAAAGTATTTTAGGTAAAATATTACTTTTAAGTATATTGATTCTCCCGATCATCGACATTGGTAGTGACATCCATCTCTGAGTTAACTCATTGATATCTGACATTAAGGCTTCATAGTTGACACTGGCGACTGATTCTAGCTTAGGCACAATTTGGATTCCTAAATATTTAAACTGATTTACAACATTGAATTGATTTACCTCAGGGGCTGGGTAATTTCTCTGGGTCTCATTTAGCATTAATATTGAAGATTTAGTTTTATTTATTTTATATCCTGATATTTCCCCAAAATTCTTTATTAAATTCAACAAGGTTGGAATTGATTTTTTTAGATTCGACATAAACAAAATTATGTCATCGGCGTACAGGGAGATTTTATGTTCTGTTGGTCCAACTTTAATTCCATATATTTGTGAATGTAAACGTATCGCTATCGCTAAAGGTTCAATTGCCATAGTAAACAGTAAAGGTGAAAGTGGACAGCCTTGTCGACATCCTCTATTGATTTTTATTGGTTTTGAAATATTGTTATTTGTTAGGATTTCTGCTGTAGCATTATTGTATATTATTTGAACCCATTTTATGAAATTATTTCCAAGTCCAAACCTTTGTAGGACTTCAAAAAGAAAGGGCCATTCAACTCTATCAAAGGCCTTTTCGGCGTCCAATGATAGGAGAGCTGTATCCGGTGCTTCTTTATTAAAATAGATAATATTAAATAGTCTTCTTACATTATGGAAGCCTTGTCTACCCTTTATAAAGCCATTCTGATCTCGATTAATAATATTTGGTAAAATTTCTTGTATTCGTCTTGCTAAAATTTTACAGATTATCTTAAGGTCGGCGTTTAATAGGCTTATTGGTCTCATATTTTCACATTTATTAGAGGGCTTACCTGGTTTTGGCAGCAGTATAATTAAGGCATTATTTATGTATGATGGTAAATTATTATTTTAAAATGCTTCTAAAACCATTTCCAAAAAAGGTTTTATTAATTTATTCTTAAATTTTTTATAAAGGTCAACTGGGAGACCATCTGGTCCTGCACTTTTTCCTGATTTCATATTATCAATGGCTAGCCCTACTTCTTCTTGACTAATTTTAGACTCCAATATCTCCCTGTTTTCATTTGGAATACACGGTATAGATAGTTCGTTCAAAAACCCATTTAGTTTTGTTAAATCAGGTTCATTTTTGGTATCATATAATTTTTCATAGTAATCTCTAAAGGCTCTATTAATTTCTAAAGGATCTATAACTACCTGTCCTTTACTTATAATACTGGTAATTGGTGTTTTAATTTCTAATTGTTTAATCTGCCATGCTAATAATTTTCCTGATTTTTCACCTTGTTCATAAAAAGATTGTTTCAATCTTAGAAGACTCGAGGCAGCTCTATTCGCTGATTTTTTGTCGTATTCAGCTCTCAAAATCAGTAATTCATTCTCCAACCTTGGGTCACTTCCTGCATACACTTTTTCCTGAAGACTTTTTATTTTATGTTCCAATTGGGCTCTCTCCTCTCGAGTCTTCTTAGATTTTGATCCTGTATAACTAATAATATGTCCCCTAATAAAAGCTTTGAAAGCCTCCCACTTTACACATGCTGATGTTTGTGTAGTATTGATGTCAAAGAACTCGTCTATCTGTTTTTCTATATACTTGACAAATTCCTCATCCTGAAGCCATTTATGCTGAAATTGCCATCTACCTGATTCCTTTGTCAATTTTTTATCTACATATATTAGACAACAGGGTGCATGATCAGAGATCACGATGTTATCATAAAAGCAGTTTTGAATCTTGGACCTTAATTCTGTGGAAATCAAAAAATAATCAATACGTGAGAATGTCTTGTAGGTACTGGAATAACAAGAATAGGCTTTAACTTGTGGTTTCATTTCTCTCCATATATCTAACAATCTCAATTCTTTCATAAAATGATTAATAGTCATCCTACATCCAATGTGCGTACAATCCAGTCCTGTTGATCTATCTATACCTGGATTCAATGTACAATTAAAATCCCCTGCTATTATATGTTGCCCTGTAAGTGATGATAAGATGAGAAATAAATTAGCAAAGAACTTCTGATCATCTATATTGGGACCATATAAGTTCACAAGATTTATATTTTCTAATAGCAAAGAACCTTGAATGATTACATATCTTCCAAATTTGTCTCCAATTACATTTTTCACTTGAAAAGGAACTGATTTATGTATGAGAGTCATAACTCCCCTGGCTCGGGATGAAAATGAAGAGGTGAATACACTTCCTTGCCATCTACTCCTAATTCTTTTAACATCCTCCTCTATTAGATGAGTTTCTTGTAAAAACACAATTTTTGAACCCATGTCTTTTATTTTATTCATAACTTGTTTAAGTTTTTTTAAATTTTGTAGACCTCTGCAATTCCATGAAGTTAAATTAAGATTAACACTTTGGTTTATGATCAATAGAGAGTTTGGGATTACCTTGCTGTGTAAACATGCTCATACAGAGAAGCAAAAACATGAGTGGTTGAACATTCATCCTACAAACTACACACAAACAAATTTCCCCTTCCCACACTTGTGGCAAACCCCCCAAAATCAAAAAAAAAATTCTGTCTCCCGATACAGCCATCGACCGTTCCACACCCACGGGGAACAGCCTAAGCCACTCCTTCTTCATCCTCCCAATCACCCTAACTCTACTGCTTTTAATGACGTAACATTAACTCTCCTCTGTAGTTTTCCAACTTAACTCCAAAATTTTTAACAACTTTGTACATCATAGTTTTTTTTTGTTTGTTTTGTTTTTGTTTTGTTTTTTTTAATATATAATACAATCTATATTTTGTAAACTTACTATTTACTTCAAGTCAGTCAGATGCCTGTGCAAATGCTTAATTATTCTACCTTATATTTTGTTCATGCTTAGCTCCCACCAGTCTCTTCTTCTTCTTTGATCTTCTTGATGAACTCCTGTGCCTCCTCTGGGGTCTTGAAGATGTGGGTTCTGCCCTCATACGTGGTCAGCAGTCTCGCAGGATAGATTACACCATGACGAATCCCAAGGTTGCGCAGCTCCTTACGTACGGGATCAAACTGCTTCCTCAATTGCTGGATTCCTGTGGCCAAATCTGGGTAGAACCGCACCTGCTGGTCCTGGTGTTTAATCTCTCCTTTAGCTCGTGCAGCGTTGAAGATCTTCATCCTGTCTCTGTTGCTAAGAAACTTCATAATTAAGGTCCTCGGCGGTCCCTTATCTCTCCGTGGGCCAATACGATGTGCTTTTTCCAGAACCACTGCTGATTGCAACTCCTCGCTGCCCAGCACCTCCGGAATCCACTTTTCCAGAAAGGAACATACGTCCCGACCTTCTGACTCCTCTGGAAGACCCACCAGCCTCAAGTTATTCTGTCTCGACCGAGATTCCAAATCCAAAATATTATCTTCCAGAGATTTATTTTTTTTTTCCAAAGTGCGCACCTTTAATTGAAGACGGGTGACGTCATCTTCAGCACTAGCGAGACGGAGCTCCATCTGCGCCGTTCGTTCTACACAGTCACCCAATTCCTTTCTTATTCCTTCCAACGCTGTCATAATCCCATCAAATCTAGAGGAAAAGTCCGCTCTCATTGAACTCATGGCAGCCATCAGCGCATCTGCGCCTCCCCCCGCAGACATCGCACCGTTGCCAGCCTCCTCCGCCATATATGGAGTTTTATTTGCTGCATCACAGACCTGAAAGTCCGTTAATTTGGACTGTTTCGGCGGCTCGCTTTTTCCTTTTCCTGGTTTTCCAGCCTTAGGCTTCGCCGACATATCCTCACCCAAACGCTGGGATACGTTCTGTCCCAAATGAGAGAGTTATTTGCCGATTTTTTTTCTCCAGGAGCAGAGCAGAGCGAGACACGTCCGTCCTACGTGGCAGCCATAACCGGAAGTCCGGGATTCAAGTTAGGTGACTGACTGGGCCATTCTAGCAGCTTTAATTTCTTTCTCTGGAGCCAGTTGAGAGCTTCCTTGGCTGTGTGTTTGGGATCATTGTCTTGCTGAAATGTCCATCCTCGTTTCATCTTCAGCATCTTGGCAGATGGCAACAGATTCTTATTAAGGATGTCTCTGTGCATTTGTCCATTCATCTTTCCTTCAATTATATGAAGTCTGCCTGTACTGTGTGCTGAAAAACACTGCCACACCATGATGGGATGTGCAGTGCCATTTTTTCCTCCAAACATGCTGTGTGTTGTGGAATCCAAAATTTCAATTTTGGTCTCATCTGACCAGACTATATTCTCCCATTATTTTACTGGCTTCCCCAAATGTTGTGCAGCAAACTTTAAATGTGCGTCAACATGCTTTTTCTTCAGCAATGGAGTCTTGCAAGGTGAGCGGGCATAGAGCCCATGTCAGTTGAGTACATTACTTATTGTTTTCTTTGAAACAGGAGTACCTGCTAACTCCAGGTCTTTCTGGAGCTCTTCACAAGTGGTCTTTGGCTCTTGGATAACTCTTGTGATAATTCTTTTGACTCCTCTGTCAGAAATCTTGTGAGGAGCTCCTGGCCGTGGCCAGTTTATGGTAAAATGATGTTCTTTCCTCTTCCGAATGATGGCTCCAACAGTGCTCGCTAGAACATTCAGCAATTTAGAAATGCGCCTGTAACCAATGCCATCATTATGTTTTGCAACAATAAGGTTGCAAAGGTCTAGAGAGAGCTTTTTGCGTCTACCCATCATGGGTTTGTTGTGGTGTGAAAATCTGATATTCACAGACCTTTTTAAAGGCCATCAGTCAGGACGTAACCAGTTGAAATTAGTTTGCACTGATGGGGGATGGGATGGCTTCCTAAATTCTGATGGCTTTCAGCTGGTTTCTTGGCTTTCTGTGCCTTTTTGTACCACTTTTTGTTCATGTGTTCATTATTTATTCCTGCGTCATTCCACTTTATTAAATATAACTTGTTTTGTGAACACAGTTTCCTTGATTTCTTTGTATGTATGGATTACTTGGGTTGTTACTGATATCTGGTCAAAAATCTCAGGTCACTGGCTCCATCACAAATACTACTGCATTGCCCGTAGAACGCAAGTGTTCCTGTGTGAAACGGGTATCCCAATCAGGCTTTACAGGCCAAAATGTAGGCTGTATTTGAAAGTGGAATAAAGAGGTGTAGCCTATATGTAGGCAATCACATGTTAGACTCTGACAAATATAAAAGGTAATAAATGGCACTTAGATTTATTTGATTGTGTGAATATTAATTACAGAATACCTAAATATTGAAAATGAATGGGACATCCAATATTAGCGACTGTTTCAGATCCCTAGTTTATTTTTTTTTCCACAATATTTTTTATTGAACCTTTTTTTTTTTTTCAAACATAGCACACACAGTCAGACACTAACACAAAAGTAATTTAAAAATTAAAAAGAACAATAACAAAATAAAAAAAAATAATGTGTAATAAAAACAACAACAGCCATTAACAAAAACAAGTCAACAACAATGCTCATCTGTTTAGTCTAGGTAATCTATTACATAAGAATACATAATATACTGTACATTCACCAGCTTGGAATTTGCAAGGTCCACGCATATCATTCACCTTCTTCAGAAGTTATGTTTAATTTCTTTACATAATCAATGAAAGGTCTCCATATATTCTCAAACACATTTTCCTTTGATTTCAGTATATATGTTATTCTTTCTAGTGGAAGGTTTGTAAACATCTGTCTTAACCACTGAGTCACATGTGGTCTATGAGTCTTTTTCCACAGTAGTGCAATACATTTTTTGGCATTAAGCAAACTGAGGTCAATGAATGCTCTTTGACTCTTATTAAAGTTATGTTTTTCTGGATACAGACCCAACAAAAACAGTTTAGGGTTCAATGTGATTTGTTTTGAAATTATTTTTCAATTGTTACCCTCACCTCTTCTCAAAACGTTCTGATTTTTCTACATTCTCATAAACAGTGAAATAAAAAACAATGAAATTCCTTTACTTTCCATACATTTTGTGCATGTATCTGGTATGTTTTTGTTATATCTATTTAATTCCACTGGTGTAACATACATCCGCATAAACCATTTAAAATGTATCAGTTTAAGACGTACATTTATTGATTTGGTTTGAGCTCCTGCACAAGCCATTTCCCATTGTTCCTCTGAAATTTCAGTTTGCAGGTCTTCTTTCCAGTCATTCAGTCTTTTCTGTGAGTTTTCACTTGAGAATAGTGTCAATGAGTTGTAAAACTCTGAAATAATACCCTTTCTCTTACTATCTTTCATCAAAATTTTTTCCAAAGTTGGGACTTCCGGTCTGGACGCCATGGCGACTGCAGCTTAACACTGAAGCTCTCAGACCCAATCCAGGATAACACCTTGAAAATCAAACTTAACGGATTTTTGGAGGAGTGAAAATCAAAAGACAAAATCATCATGTCTAAAGGAAAACAGAAGAAACTGAAATTCTCCAGGCCAGGACACGTATCGGCCGGAGAATCTGAACTGGAAGATCTCCGTTCAGAAGACGAGGAACTGGTGATAGCTAACAAAAGGGTTAGCCTGAAATCACTATTTGAGGAGCTACGACAATTTCGCCGAGAAGTTACGGCCGAATTTCGGGAATTCAGAGAAGAATTGAAAAGGACAAACAGCAGAGTGGACCAGGCCGAGAACCGAATCTTGGAAACAGAGGATCGAATAAAAGTGCTCGAAGATTCTGTGCTAGACCTACGCAAAAGACAAGCAGCTATAGAGGCTAAGCTAACCGACCAAGAAGGAAAACAAAGAAGAGACAACATAAGAATTCATGGTCTGATAGAAGGAACCGAAAATGGTTTTAACTCAATGGCAGAATGCGTGGAATCCTTACTAAGAGAGAAATTGGATATTCCACAAACCACCGACTTGAAGATAGAAAAGGCACATCGTTCATTAGCTGCTAGGCCGGCGGCGGAAGCGCCCCCACGTTCGGTGTTGGTAAGATTTTCCAATTTCAAAATAAAACAAGAGGTTGTAAGACTGGCCTGGCAGAAAAAAGGATTTATGCACCAGGAGAGAAAAGTCTACGTGGAACACGATTACGCCCCGGAGGTCCTTAAAAAGCGCAGGGAATACAATGACGCGAAAAAGGTGTTAAGAGAGAAGAAATTGCGCTTTCAGACTCCATTTCCTGCGAAGTTAAGGGTCTTCTACGGCGATGAAACGTGTCTCTATAATTCGGCGGAAGAAGCAACAGCTGACATGGCGAAAAGAGGGCTCCCGGTAACGGTATTTAAACCCGCAGCAGACCCGAGTGAGAAGATCAAAGCGCAAACATGGACAACACAAAGACCCTCAAAATCCATGGACCAGCAGCGGGAAACCCAGCGCCAGAGCGTCGCGGATAAACTATCCGTTTTCAGGTTGGAATAGCGACCTTTTTTTTTTTTCCTTTCTCTTGAATCAATCCGCACATCCAACCCCCCTCATACAAGGTAACAAACATTAAAGGAGATGCATATTCAGCATGTGGTAAAACATTTCATGGAATAATCATATTATTTGAAACAAATAAGTCTTTGTAATAAAAAAAAACAAAAAACTTGTTAAAATAGAAATGTGATAATAATCCACATGTTCTCCTCATACTAACAAATACTGTTTTTGCGTGAATGTTTGATGTGATGGGGGTGGGAGGGTGCACACAATTTCACAGGGTTTAGGCATAAAAGGAAAAAAAAAAATCATTACAAGTTTGGATTGGGTTCTGAAACTCACGTTAAAAGCATGGGACTACTTTCAGTGGTAAGAGAGGGCCCTCAACACGTAACAGAGTTTGAGGAATTTCCCTCAGGGCCTTCACTCCATCAAGGCTCTTCCAGGGTCTTTAAAAAGACCTCAGCTCAGGAAGTTCTTATGACAGCTTTTTGTTTTAAAGTTTTTTACACTATGTTCTTAATGTTTTTCTTGTTTTTAATGTTCTTTCAGTTTCTGAGTAGCACAAATGAGGGCCACCACACAGTTATACTAAACAAAACAACACAATGGAGAAACAGGGTGTAACCAAAATAATTTCATATAATGTAAAAGGAATCCTGAATCCTGTTAAAAGATCCAAGATTCTAGGCAAAATGAAAAAAGACAAAGCAGGAATAATATTTTTACAAGAAACCCACCTAACAGACGTGGAACACAATAAACTCAGTAGACAAGGGTTTAAAATGATCTCTTCATCTTCATATAAATCAGGGAGGAGGAGGGGAGTAGCGACATTGATATCAACCAAAATTACATTTGAAAAAAAATCAGAACACAAAGATAAAGAAGGGAGATACAGTTTGGTAACTGGGCGGCTAGAGGGAGAAGATATCACCCTGCTGAATGTGTATGCTCCCCCAGGGGCTAACTGGAAATTTTATAAAAATGTATTCGACCTAATGATAACTAAAGCTCAAGGTTTAGTGATATGTGGTGGGGACTTCAATCTTAGACTGAATCCATACTGGGATGCTTCTGGTAATTCCCCACATCAAAATAACACCCAAAACAGGAAGACTCGGATGCTACTAAAAGAAATGGGAATCTGTGACGTGTGGAGGGAACTCAACCCCAGTGTAAAAGACTATACATTTTACTCAACTCCACATTCATCTTACTCAAGGATTGACTATTTTTTTATGTTTAATAGAGACATTGGAAGAGTAAAAACATGTAAAATAGGACTGATGGATCTCTCCGACCACAGTCCGATCTACATGGACTTAAATATCCAAAAATACACAAATAATACATTTTCTTGGAGGTTAAATTCAAATGTCCTGAAAGGACCATTGAAAGATGAATTGGAATCAGATATTCTCAGATATTTGGAAGATAACGATAATGGAGAAGTATCCCCTTTAATACTGTGGGATGCATGCAAAGCTGTAATAAGAGGAAAGATTATTGCAAAACTGGCAACCCAAAAGAAACTAAGACAAGAAAAACTATCCACATTAGAGTCAGAACTTAGGAACCTAGAAAAAGAACACAAACTAACTAACTAACTAACTAACCTGCACTTATATAGCGCTTTTCTAGTCACAAAGACCACTCAAAGCGCTTTCATTAATACTAACCCTCTATTCTAAGGGCCTATAGGATATCTAGGGACAATTTAGAACAGCCAATTAACCTAACATGCATGTCTTTGGCATGTGGGAGGAAACCGGAGAAATCCCGGAGTAAACCCACGCAACACGGGGAGAACATGCAAACTCCACACAGATCACTGTTGGTCGGGGGCTGGGATCGAACCCACGATCCCACGATCCCCACAATCCTCTGGCCAAGGGTAAACTGTGCTGCCGCAGTGCTAACCACTGTGCCACCGTGCAGCCAAAGGCAACACTCATTCTACTGACTCGCTCAAGATTAAGGAAATTAAAAACCAAATAAATGAGATCTACACAATAGAAATCCAGAAGAAACTTACATTTCTGAAACAAAAATACTATGAAGCAGGCAGTAAATCGGCAAAATTGCTAGCCTATAAATTGAGGAAACATCAAACAGAAAGAGCAATCTACAAAATCAGAGACCCAGTATCAAAGGAAATAAAATTCAGAATTCAGGATATTCTTAAAAGCTTCGAGAATTACTATAAGAACTTATACTCCCACAAAAAACATAAAAACGCATCCGAGGCATTCCTAAACACATTAAACCTTCCCCAACTTACGGAATCACAAAATAAAACACTACTGTCAGAAATACATCCTAAAGAATTGGAAAAAGCAATTATGAAACTTAAAGCTAACAAATCCCCAGGAGCTGATGGCTATACAGCAGAGTGGTACAAAACCTTTAAACAGCAACTATCTCCTCTCCTCCTGAAAACATTTAATTATGTCCTCCACACAGGGGAAATCCCCGCCTCCTGGAGAGAAGGGGTCATTGCAGTTATACCTAAACCTGAAAAGGATAAACTAGAGTGCTCCAACTACAGACCAATCAGTGTACTAAATCAGGACTATAAGCTTTTTACCATTATCCTTGCCAAAAGGTTAGAAAATATACTGACAGACCTAATTCATTTAGACCAAACAGGTTTTATAAGACAAAGACAGACACAAGACAACATTCGACGCACTTTACACATAATTCATCATATAAAAAAATATAACTTAAATGCAGTCATATTGGGATTAGATGCTGAAAAAGCATTCGATTCGGTTGACTGGTCTTTTCTATATAGAATCTTATCCAGTTTCAATTTTCATAACAACTTCATTAGAACTATACAGGCATTATATAAAAAACCAACAGCTAAAATAAGGATTAACGGTAATTTATCATCATCTTTTGAACTGGAAAGAGGATGTCGTCAGGGCTGCCCCCTGTCTCCACTGCTCTTTGCAATCTTCATAGAACCTCTGAGCCATTGGATAAGACAAAACCAAAAAATTCAAGGTATTACACTTGGTCAGAAGGAACAAAAAATAGCACTCTTTGCTGATGACATTTTAATATACCTAGGGCAGCCGAACACTTCTTTACCAGAACTAACCTCAGTTTTTTCAGAGTATGGAGATTTATCGGGGTACAAATTAAACATGCATAAAACCCAAGTTTTAACATTCAACTATGACCCAAATCATTATTCACTAAGCAAACTCAAAACTAACTGGGAGTCGGAATCTATGAAATATCTGGGGGTCAATATCCCGAAACAACTCAACAAAATTATATCACTAAACTATGATCCACTGGTGACAAAAATAAAATCTGACCTAGCAAGATGGAATACGATACCATTCTTGGGTACTGCACAAAGAATTGAAGCAGTCAAAATGAATATACTTCCACGTCTTCTATACCTTTTCCAAACAATACCGGTAGAACCTCCCAAAAAACATGGCAGGAGCTGGACAGAAGGATCTCAAGATTCATATGGCAGGGCAAGAGACCTAGAATCAGATATAGAACCCTACAGCTAAACAAAGACAAAGGTGGGCTCGCGGTGCCAAATATCAGGGACTACTTTAAAGCCGCACAAATTAAAACTTTAGTAGAGATATGTAACCCAGTCTACACTGCACAATGGAAGGAGATCGAATGCCAAATAACAAGTGACATCCCCCTACAGGCGATAATAGGGAACAATGCCTTACCTAAGCTTTTGAATAACACTAACCCGTGGATAGAGACCCCGCTAAAAATTTGGTTTAAGATAGTCAGAGAGAATCAAACTAAAGAGCCCTATCGACTTCTGCAATGGATTGCCTATGATCAGGACTTTACTCCTAATAAAACAGACACCAGATTTAAAAAGTGGAAGGAGAAAGGGCTGATAAAATATTACGATTTTTTTAAAGGGCAAATCTTAAGAAGTTTTGAAGATTTGAAAAAACAAGGCCTAATAAATCAAGACCTTTACAGGTTCTTCCAGCTTAGACACCACATAAACAATATACTTAAAAAGGAGGTTTTGGAAAGGGCCCAGTCAGGTGTTCTGAAGGTCTTCTTAATGGCATATAAAGGGATCCCAGGGATCAGAATCAGAATCAGAATCAGGTTTATTGCCATTGTTCATGTAGTACACAAACTAGGAATTTGTCTCGGTGCAATGCTGCAACATTAAACATGATAAGATAAAAGAAATAAACTATACATGCAATAAAGTGTAGAATAAGAGTAAGTGGTACTGGTCAGCAGTTAAAATATATTAGCGAGCAGCAGATACTGTGGATCAGATACATTTCTAAAATATACCAAGGTCTTCAAGACTTAAAAGGAGACAACACATCTTATATAAAAGAGAGATGGGAAAAAGAGGGGAATTTCACTTTACAACTGGAAATATGGGAAAAGCTAAATAAACAGCAATGGAAAAGTACCTCATCCCTGCAGTGGAGAGAATTTGGATGGAAAAACTTGGCAAGATTTTTCAGAACACCTGCACAAAACAAATTTACCCATAAGGGATTGAACTGTTGGCGCTTGTGTGGTGAAAAGACTGCAAATCATTTTCATGTGTTTTGGTCATGCCCAGTTATCCACCAATATTGGACCAAGGTACAGACAATATTGGGGAAAATATTCAAAATTACAGTTCCCTTTTCTTTTGTAACTTTGTATTTGGGTTTACTACCGGACTCACTGGAAAGACGAGGAGAAAAATACTTATTCAGTGTTTTAATATTGGCAAGCAAAAAAGCTCTAACTAAAAAATGGATGTTAGGACTGTCCTACACCTGAAGATTGGACTAACGTGATCCAAGACATTTACTCGATGGAAAAGTTGACATTCGCACTGAGACAGGACATGGATGGGTTCATGAACTTTTGGCAACCCTGGACCGCATATGTGTCTTCCATTAGATCTAATCTTTGACAAATACCATTTCAATAATGGTTCCGCTCTTTGTTCCATCACTACTCAGATGCTCTTTTATCTTTATTTACTTACTTTTTCTTTTTGTTTGTTTTTTACTGGTTTGTTTGTTTTTTTGTTATTTGTTTTTTTTCTCTTTAATTTCACTTTTTCTTTCACTTTAAAAAAAAAAGGGGTGTTGTAAGAATTAATCTTCCAATGTTGTCAGATATCAGAAAATAAGGGAACATGTGATGAAAATGTAAACAATGCATTGCTGTAACGACCTGTATACCCTTTACAAAAACTTAAATAAAAAAAAAAAATTTTTTTTTTCCAAAGTTGAATAAGTAGGTCGGGTAAGAGCATTATTTTGATTTGAACGAATAAAATTTCTAAGCTGAAGATATTTAAAAAAGTGTGTTCTATTAAGATTAAATTTAATCCTCAGTTCTTCAAAAGACATTATGTTATCTGAGCGTGACAAATATAAGTCTTGAATCTTTTGAATCCCTTTTAAATTCCATACTTTAAATACAATATCCGCTCTCCCTGGTGTAAAATATTGATTACCCCATATTGGGCTAAATTGTGACAGTGAGTGTAGTTCTTTTAAATATTTTTTAGTTTCACACCATATTTTGATCATGTGCTTTACAATTGGATTTTTAACTTGTTTCTGTAATTTTTTAGCCGAGTCTTGAGTATATGAATAAGGGAAGAGGTAAAGGTAAATTGTATGATTCCATTTCAGTCCAGTGAGGAGGATCATTTGATGAAAAATAATATGTCATAGACCTCAGCTGTGCTGACCAGTAATACAACATAAACTTTGGACATTTCAGACCTCCACGATCAAATGGTAAGTATAGTAAGGACAAATGTAATCTAGCCTTCCTATTGTTCCATATAAATTCCACCAACTTTTTTTTAATTCTTGAGAATAGATCTGAAGGTGGTGGTAAAGGAATGTTTTGAAATAAATAAAGTATTTTTGGTAAGATATTACTTTTAAGTATATTAATTCTCCCGATCATCGACATTGGTAGTGACATCCATCTTTGAAGCAACTCATTAATATTTGTCATTAAGGCTTCATAGTTGGCATTGGCGACTAATTCTAGCTTAGGCAAAATTTGAATTCCTAAATATTTAAACTGATCTACAACATTGAATTGGTTTACCTCAGGAGATGGATGATTTCTCTGGGTCTCATTTAACATTAATATTGAAGATTTTGTTTTGTTTATTTTATATCCTGATATATCCCCAAAGTTCTTTATTAAATTTAACAAGGTCGGAATTGATTTTTTAAAATTCGACATAAACAAAATTATGTCATCGGCATACAGGGAGATTTTATGTTCTGTTGGTCCTACTTTAATTCCATATATTTGTGGATGTAAACGAATAAATTACATTTATTTGTTTACATCCACAAATATCTGGATGTAATATATTTATTACATATAAATATGTGAAGTTAAATTAAGATTAACGCTTTGATCTATGATCAATAAGGAGTTTGAGATTACCTTGCAATATGAACGTACTCTTACAGAGAAGCAAAAACATGGATGATAGAACATTCATCCTACAAACTAAACAAAAACAGATTCCCTTTCCCCACATTCGTGGTAATCCCCCCAAAATCAAAAAATTCCGTCTCCCGTTATAGGTAGTGACTATTCCACACCTGCGAGGATCAGTCAAACCACTCTCTCTTTCTCCTCTCAATCACCCTGACACTACTACTATTCTTATGACATTAACTCTCTTCTGTAGTTTTTTCAGCATAACTTCAAAGTTTTATAGCAACGTTGTACATCATAACTTTTTTTAATACAGTCTGTATTTTGTAGACATGTTTATGTTTCAGATCAATCAGATGTCTGTACATATGCTTAAATGTTCTACCTTTGTCATGTTCATGCTTAGCTCCCGCCAGTCTCCTTTTGGATCTGCTTGATGAGCTCCTGCGCCTCTTGAGGGGTCTTGGTGTGGGTTCTCCCCTTATATGTGACCAGCAGTCTTGCCGGATGAATCACTCCGTGACGAATCCCTAGGTTGCGCAGCTCTTTGCGGGCGGGGTCGAACTGTTTTCTCAATTGTTGTATTCCTGTAGCCAAATCCGGGTAGAACCGCACCTGTTGGTCCTGGTATTTAATTTCCCTTTTAGCTCGCGCCGCATTGGTGACTGTCATCTTGTCTCTGTAGTTGAGGAACTTCATAATCAGTGTCCTCGGTGGTGTCTTATTATCTCTCGGTGGGCCGATTCGGTGAGCTCTCTTTAAAACTACTAATGACTGCAGATCCGCGTTATTCAGCGCTTCTGGAATCCACTTTTCCAAAAAGGAACAAGGGTCCCGTCCCTCCGTTCCCTCCAGGAGGCCTACCAGCCTCAAATTATTCCGTCGCGAGCGGGATTCCAAGTCTAGGACGTTATCTTCCAGACTTTTGCATTTTAATTCCAGTGTTTGCAGTTTAGTTTGCAGGCTGGTGACGTCATCTTCAGCGCTTGAAATTCGGAGCTCCGCCTGCGACACTCGCTCCATGCAGTCGTTTATTTCTTTTCTCATACCTTCTATCGCTGCTATAATCCCGTCGAATTTAGACGAAAACTCTGTTCTCATGGAGTTGATGGCAGTGAGCACTATGTTTGTCCCCTCTTCAACTGTTCCCGCTCCGCCGCTGGCTCCCTCCTCCGCCATTGCCTCTGGAGTTTTCTCTGTTTCGCCTCGAGCGTGCAAGTCTGTTAGCTTGGGTTGTTTTGTCGAGTTACCTTTTCCTCCACCTAATTTTCCAACCTTAGTCTTTACCATATCCGCGCCAAAATGCTAGGATGGGTTTTTGTTCCAATTAAGAGAGTTTTAGTAATTTTTTTTTATTTTCAAGAGCAGAGCAGTGTGAAACACGTCTTCCTACGTGGCCGCCATAACCGGAAGTCTATCTCTAGTTTATTTGTTTTTCAGCTCACTTATTTGTGTGATCTTTTATCACTTATATTCAAGATAATAGTGTACCTTGCACTTAAGGGAATGGGAGTTGTTCAGTCATCATTATAATTATTTTAATTTATATCACTGTTAAGTAATGGAGTTCAGTGTAATATTGAATTTCTTCTGTGTATCATCAATAAACTCATGCAGTTCCACAGGGCTATTCAATTACAGAATCAGTTGGGCCACAATTTGAAATCAAGACATGTAACTGGGCCACACGTTCAGCGATCTGTTGAATGACAAATTTCAAACCAACACAGATCAATATGACAAAAAATATGCACTTTTTATTCATTGTCTTGGTTTTAAATGTGCACTTGGCACATGACAAAGGCACATCAAAAGTGCATAAAAGCACAATAACAGTGCTGGGGTTGAGCAGAACTTGTAGTAGAAATATTTTTCCTCTTGAACAACAATTAAATAATTGGAATGGAAAAAATTCTGTAAATAACCATTTTGGTCACATCTTACTCAGGCATATCTCAGAGTCCATAAAAACTCAATGTGCATTGTTAGTAGTATTAACATTTGTTTCCCTTGTGAAATAAAATATACTACATCCTGGTCATAACTGACCTTGGCACATCACAAAGTGCATTTAGCTGAATAAAAAATGAATTGTCAAACACTTAAGTGCACAACCCCCCCCTCCCCAAGAAAAGATTGATAACATTAACAAACATTGCACATCCACTATTGTGGTTTGTTTTGTTTTTAATCACCACATGTGTGAGTAGGGACCTCTTTTTGTAACTACACATTCCATTACACACACACATCAGTCAACCAAAAATTTCTAGTCGAGTTAAGGATGCAAAAAGCACCCACTTAAAAACTTGAGTAATGACTTCAGTATTGAAGGTTTGAGGTTTTTCTCCAAAATCACAGTGTGCTGTTTAAAGGGAAAAAGGAATTTGCAGCATCCAGTAAACGTGTCCTTACCGTGTGTCTGCTTGTCTGACGGTTTCAGCCCTGACACCCCTCCCCCATGAAATTTTGAAGTTGTTGTGCAGTCAGAGCCGACAAAATTACAATCCAGTGATAAAGGGAGTAATGGAACGGGTTTCTAACTTGGAGCTATCCAATAAGGACATATTTCCAGTGTTTGTTCATAGGAAAAACCCATACAACAGAGCCCTGCTCTGCTGCTGCTTGCAGCGCGCGCGCACACACACACACACACACACACACACATGCACACACACATACAGAGAGAGAGAGAGCTAAACCCCACCCACACTTCCTGAAGCTAGGGCATGAAGAGAGACAGAGCAGTGGCTAAATTTTTATTGGTAAAAATTGCCTATTTTGACTAAGCAACTCCATACTCGGGGATTCACACCCCTGTAATCTCAGGAAGCCACGTATAAAACCTTAGGTCAGTCTGAGGAACGGTTCAAGAGATATGCGTGGA
This sequence comes from Pholidichthys leucotaenia, assembly GCA_020510985.1. NCBI lineage: Eukaryota > Metazoa > Chordata > Actinopteri > Cichliformes > Pholidichthyidae > Pholidichthys > Pholidichthys leucotaenia. Next base: position 177,150,057 of record CM035848.1, read on the forward strand.
ACAGGCACACAGACAGAGACTTTGTGAATTTATAGATCGGATGTTTAATGAGAAAAATGTTGATCTGTTCAATACTTATTTTCCCCACTGTATATGTTGCCAAGTGCAAGGCTGCAAGAAGTAAAATAATAAATAAATAAAAATAGTTACCAGTTTGCTTCCTAAGGCTTAATGATTCAGGAAAGATATCAAATAGATTTTGCTGCATTTGTTGCACTGCTCTGTATTGCAGTGCAACAATATGGACTTGATATTAGCTGTTTCAGCGTGCATTAATTTTTAAATTATCACAAAATATACTGTAGATCAATAAAATTTTTAACAATTGTCAGAAGAGGTCTGTACGTGTTCAGTTAAACAACAAGCATTCATAACATGCCAGCAGGATGGCTATTTTAATGTCATGGTAAAACGGACAGCTACTGTCACAACTCGCTCTCGCCTGTCAAAATCTGTTTCAGCGGCGCGCACACCTGCGCCTCATCAGCCTCTGACTATTTAACCCGCTCTGCCTGGAGCCTCGGCCTGGAGCCGTCTGCTTGTCTGCGCTCCCAACTCCAGCGCACGACCGTTCCTTCCCGGCCTGCGCCTTCGTTCCTCACGCACGTAAGCTGTCATTTCCTTACCTGCTCTCCAGTATTCTCCCTTATGCACAGGTGGATCCTCCAGGCGGCGGATTTCCCTCTCCTTCACCTCATCCTCGCTTATCCCTTCTTCGCTTCGCCGAGCGCGCATCTGGGCACTGTCCTCCAGGCAGGAGACCTACGACTAGCCAACGCCAGCCGCCTCGACACCTGCAAGTAAGCAGCACACTGTGTGTTAACCCTGCGGGGTGGAAACCCATCACTCACCCTTGTCTTTGCTCTGCCCTTAGGGTTGCCTGGCTGCACGGCGTACTGTTCCGCCCTCGGCGCTCCCTGTCCTCCTGCAATCCATCCACATCTCACACTCACGCATCCAAACACCTGTTGTTGTTCAATAAAGCCTTTGAATCACACTCAAGCCTGTGTGTGTGTTCCCTGGGCCCGACATTATGTCAGTACGGCTCCAGCAAAGCGGCCCAGCGGACAGCGGGCTCGCATGCCAATTATCCACCTTCGAGGCTCGAGTGGATTTAATAGCTCATCAGCAACAGGTAATTCTCAACCAGCTATCCCAAATCACTCACCGGTTGGACCGCCTGGATCCTCAGCAGGCGTTCCCTCCGGCTCAGCATAGCGGGCCAGCTCCCATTGCTCCCCTAGCTAACCAGGCTAGCCCGGGGCCGCCAACCCGGCTCACCCCTATTCCAACACCCTCGCGCTTCAGCGGGAAACTCATGGAGGAGGGTTCCTCCTCCATTGTGAGTCGGTGTTCCAGCGTGTCCCCGGGGACTTTCTGACTGATCATAGCCAGATTGGGTATGTCACCAACCTCCTGGAAGGGCGAGCGTTAGCTTGGGCTTACGCCGTAATGGCGAGGCCCAGCTACGCGAACCTGACCTATGCCCAGTTCGTGCGCGACTTTCAGGAAGTCTTTGATCACTCGGATCGTGACAGCGTGCTAACCAATCGGCTACTTAATCTTCGCCAGGGTAGTCGATTGACAGCCGATTACGCTGTCGACTTCCGGGTGGCAGCGGAGGAAGTTGGCTGGGGCGATGCTGCCCTCTGCAGCATCTTCCTCCGGAGTCTGAATTCCAGTCTGCGGGACGAGCTGGCCTGCTGGGATCAGCCGGAACGGCTATCCGAATTAATTTCATTAGCTATTAGTCTGGACAACAGGCTGAGGGAGCGGGCCGCCGAGCGGAAGTCTTACAGCCACTTGAGCGGAGCTTCTGCCCGCGCCTCTCAGTCTCGCCCCCTGGCGTTACCCGCTCCAGAGTCCGTCGATGAATCTGAGGCTATGCTAATCGGGTGGACCAAGCTTCCACTGGCGGAGAAACAGCGCCACAGGGAGCTGGGTCTCTGCATGTATTGCGGAGACGACCAGCACTCCGTGGAGGCCTGCCTGATTAAGCCAAAAGGGGGAGTCCGCGAGTCGCTGTAGGGGGCCTCGCGGACGCAACCAAGTCTAATCCCCTCTCCAAATGCCTCCTTCCAATTAGGTTCTGTCATAATCCCATCGGGCATGTCACTCACGCACTGGTGGACTCGGGGGCGGAATAGAACTTCATTTCCAAGAGCCTGGCAACCCACCTGGGCATCCCGTGCCAAGTGTTGCCAGCCCCCCTTAACCTGGTCACTCTCTCCCGCACACCTCTGGAGAAGGTCACTCATCGAACCAAACCCATCTCCGTCATCATCTCTGGCAATCACAGGGAGGACTTAAGCCTGTTTGTCCTGTCCACCTCAGCTGCTCCCGTCATCCTGGGCTACCCATGGCTGCGTCTCCTCTACCCAGTTTTTGATTGGCAGTCTGGCAGCGTCCTCTCCTGGAGCACCTTCTGTATGGGCACCTGTCTCCGGTCCGCTGCCTGCGCCGCGTCAGTGCCTCTCCCCGCTTCCGACTCACCCCCGCCGGACCTCTCCTTGGTGCCCCTGGAGTTCCACGACCTGGGGCTCATCTTCAGTAAGTCCAAAGCGCTGTCTCTTCCCCCCCACCGCCCGTATGACTGCACCATAAATCTCCGCCCGGGGGCGCCCTTGCCATCTGGTCGTCTATACAGCCTGTCTGCCCCGGAGCGGGAATCCATGGATGCCTATATTAAAGAGTGATTCAGTGCAGGCATCATCTGCCCCTCCTCATCTCCACTCGGAGCCGGATTCTTCTTTGTTTCCAAGAAGGATGGGTCCCCGTGGCCGTGTATTGACTTTCGGGCCTTAAACGACATCACTGTGAAAGATAAATACACGCTGCCCCTCATGGACTCCACTTTCAACTCCATCCAGGGGGCCTCCTGGTTTACCAAGCTGGACCTCCGCAGCGCGTACCACCTCGTTCGGATCCGGGAGGGCGACGAGTGGAAGACGGGGTTCCGGACGCCCAGCAGCCATTTCGAGTACTTGGTCATGCTGTTTGGGCTCACCAACGCTCCGGCCGTCTTCCAGCGGCTCATAAACAACGTTCTTTGTGACTTTCTGGGGGTCTTCGTATTCGTCTACCTGGACGACATCCTGATCTTCTCCCGGTCTCGGGAGGAGCATCAGGCTCACGTGAGGCGGGTCCTCCAGCGGCTCCTCGAGAACAGGTTGTACGTGAAGGCGGAGAAGTGTGAATTCTATACCAACAAGACCTCCTTCTTGGGCTTTGTCGTGTCCCACAACCAGCTTCTCCCCGACCCTGCCAAGGTCAAAGCGGTGGTCGAGTGGCCCACTCCCTTGTCCAGGAAACAGTTGCAACAATTCCTAGGATTCGCCAACTTCTACCGCCGTTTTGTACCGAAGTATAGCTCCATTGCCTCTCCCCTGACCCGCCTCACCTCCCCCAAGGTGCCGTTCCGGTGGACGGAGGAAGTGGCGTCGGCCTTTGAGACGCTGAAGATGGAGTTCTCCTCCTCCCGGGTCCTGACCCAGGTTGACCCAACACTACAATGCCTGGTCGAGATGGACGCATCCGACACGGGGGTGGGGGCAGTATTGTCTCAGTGCTCCCCGGTGGACAGGGTGGTGCGCCCCTGCACCTTCTTCTCCCAGCGCTTGTCTGCAGCGGATCGGAATTATGACGTCGGTGACAGAGAACTCCTGGCAGTGAAACTCGCGCTGCAGGAGTGGCGTCATTGGCTGGAGGGGGCAGCGCACCTTTTGTTGTCTGGACGGACCACAAAAATTTGGAGTACCTAAGGACGGCCAAACGTCTGAATGCCCGCCAGGCGCGTTGGTCTCTGTTCTTCGGCCGCTTCAGATTCACGATCACCTATCGCCCTGGCTCCAAGAACGGCAAACCGGACACGCTGTCCAGGCAGTTTGCCCCAGAGGCCTCGGAAGAACTTGACCACACCATCCTGCAGGCCTCGTGCGTCGTGGGGGCCGTTTCATGGTCTATCAGGGACAAGGTCCGGAGGGCACTGAAGGCCGAACCTGATCCTGGTGGCGGCCCAGCTGGGAAGCTGTTCGTACCATCATCCGTCCGGGGTGACGTCATCCACTGGGCGCACACTTCTAAGCTCGCCTGTCACCCTGGAATTTCCCGGCTGGAGGAGCTCCTCCAACGATCCTTCTGGTGGCCCGGACTTCGGAATGATGTCGCCAATTACGTCCGTGCCTGCCCCCAGTGCGCAACGAACAAGACCTCGACCTCCCCCCCAGCGGGGCTCCTCCATCCCCTGCCGGTCCCCGGTAGGCCCTGGTCTCATGTAGCCCTGGATTTCATCACCAGTCTTCCCACATCCAACTCCTACAACACCATCCTGACCATCGTAGACCGGTTTTCTAAGGCTGCCCACTTCGTGCCGCTCCACGGCCTCCCTACGGTGCGGGAAACGGCTGATCTATTGGTCCAGCATGTGGTCAGGCTACATGGGATCCCGACTGACGTCGTCTCCGACCGGGGGCCTCAATTCGTGTCCAAGATCTGGAAGTGCTTTTGCAGCGCCCTGGGTGCCACAGTGAGTCTGTCCTCCAATCACCACCCACAGTCCAATGGGCAGTGCGAGCACACTAATCAGGAGCTGGAGGCTGCTTTGCGCTGCGTCACCTCCTCGAGTCCCTTTTCCTGGAGCACCCATCTGCCCTGGGTGGAGTACGCCCATAACTCTACCTTATCATCTGCCATCGGGATGTCTCCTTTCTGGGCGTCCCTGGGGTACAACCCTCCGTTGTTCCCCGAAGAGGAGGGTGAGGTGGCGGTTCCCTCCATCCAGGCGCATCTCAGACGCTGCCAGCGCCTGTGGACCAAGACGCGCCAAGCGCTATTACGCACGGCAGCGCGCAACTCCAACGCAGCAAATCACCACAGGAGAGCTGCTCCTCGTTACCAGGTGGGCCAGCAGGTATGGTTATCCGCCCGAGACATCAACCTGAAGGCGGAGAAGAAGAAGCTGGCTCAACGCTTTATTGGTCGTTTCCCTGTGACTAAGGTAATTAATCTGGTGGCTGTGCGTTTGGCTCTCCCCCCCTCCCTCCATGTCTGTCCTACATTCCACGTCTCCCAAATCAAGCTTGTGATTTCTGATCCACTCTGTCCTCCTCCTAGGGCACCTCCCCCTGCCGTGATGATCGACGGCGACCCAGCGTGGAGGATCACCTCCATCCTGGACTCCCGCCGCCGGGGTTGCGGGCTACAATATCTGGTGGACTGGGAGGGGTATGGCCCTAAGTGGAGATCCTGGGTGCACCCTTCCTTTGTGCTGGATAAGCAACTTATCGTGGAGTTCCACCGGGTGCACCCAGGTAAGCCAGTGTCGGGAGGCACTGCTCGGGGGGGGGGGGGGGAGTACTGTCACAACTCGCTCTCACCTGTCATCTGTTTCAGCGGCGCGCACACCTGCGCCTCATCAGCCTCTGACTATTTAACCCGCTCGGCCTGGAGCCGTCTGCTCATCTGCGCTCGCAACTCCAGCTCACGACCATTCCTTCCCGGCCTGCGCCTTCGTTCCTCACGCACGTAAGCTGTTATTTCCTTACCTGCTCTCCAGTATTCTCCCCTGTGCACAGGTGGATCCTTCAGGCGGCGGATTTCCCTCTCCTTCGCCTCATCCTCGCTTATCCCTTCTTCGCTTCGCCGAGCGCGCATCTGGGCACTGTCCTCCAGGCAGGAGACCTGCGACTAGCCAACGCCAGCCACCTCGACACCTGCAAGTAAGCAGCACACTGTGTGTTAACCCTGCGGGGTGGAAACCCATCACTCACCCTTGTCTTTGCTCTGCCCTTAGGGTTGCCTGGCTGCACGGCGCACTGTTCCGCTCTCGGCGCTCCCTGTCCTCCTGCAATCCATCCACATCTCACACTCACGCATCCAACCACCTGTTGTTGTTCAATAAAGCCTTTGAATCACACTCAAGCCTGTGTGCGTGTTCCCTGGGCCCGACATTATGTCAGCTACCCCGACATTAAGATTCAAGATTCAAAAGCTTTATTTTCATGTGCACAGTTAAGAAATGCAACATTTCCTGAGCAATGAAATTCTTACTCTGCTCTCCGAACGAATGCCAAGGTAATAAATACACATCAATACTAATAAAGGTAATAAGCACACCTTAATACTAAATACTAATACTAATAAATACTAATAAATCCACATTAAAAGCAATTAGCTCAGTTAAAGTAGTTCAAACTAGAGGAAACAAGAAGAATGAAAATTGAAAATTCATTGGATGACTATAACATGACCCCTGAGCAAGTAAAAGTTCACTGAATGAGTATGACTTGCCTCTGATAATGCCCAATAGACTGTACAATGGTAATTTTAATATCAGAGATGATATGAACCTGAGATGGCATGAGACTATGTACAATGTGAAAATGAGCAATGTACAAATTAGCACCCACTGTGAGAATTCCTCTGTGTAAAGCCGTGTGCCCTGAAGATACCCAGTAGACTGTACAATGATAATTTAGCAGCAAAGATGATATGGACATGAGATGGGGTGAGACTATGTACAATGTGCAAATGAGCAATGTGCAAATTTAGTATCTAGTGTGTGAATTCCTGTTTGCAAAGCTGTGCCAGAGTTTTGTTATTTATTCAGGAGTCTGATGGCAGTGGGAAAGAAGGAGGTTTTTTTAGTCTGGATGTCCTGCATGTCACACTTCTGTACCTCCAGCCTGAGGATAGAAGTGTGAACATTCTGTGCTGGGGGTGGGTGGGGTCCTGGAGGATGGAGGCAGCTCTCCTTTGGACTCTGCGGTGATAGATGCTCTGCAGAGAGGGGAGTGGAGTTCTGATGATCTTCTCCGCTGTCTTCACCACTCTCTGCAGGCGTTTGCGGTCCAAAGCAGTAGTGCTGCTGTACCACACAGTGATGCAGTTGGTCAAGATGCTCTTGATGATGCAGCTGTAGAAGTTGTTGAGGATTTTGGGGGACATGCCAGACTTTCTCAGCCTCCCCAGAAAGTACTGTACAGCCGCTGTTGAGCTTTCTTAACACATAAAGTCCTCGTTGATGTGGATGCTCAGGCATTTAAAGCTGCTCACCCTCTCCACCTCTAGCTTCTGGATGAACAGCGGCCGATGAGGTCTCCTCCTCTTCCTCATGTTCACTATCATCTCCTTTGTCTTGTCTGTGTTGAGGTTGAGGTTGTTGTCCTCACACCATGATAACAGGCTGGGCACCTCCCTCCTGTAGGATGCTTCATCACCACCAGTAATGCGTGCCAAGTAAAGACAGTTTGTAGGTGAGTTTGTGGGGGATGACCGTGTTGAAGGCGGAGCTGTAGTCAACAAAGAGCATCCTGATGTAGGAATCTTTATCTTCCACGTGGGAGAGAGAATAATGGAGTGCAGCAGCAATGGCATCTGAGGTGGACCTGTTGGGCCAGTAGGTGTACTGCAGAGGGTCTAGGGTGTCCCATATGCTGTCCTGAATGACGGCCAGCACCACTCTCTCGAAAGACTTCATAATGATTGGAGCGAGTGCTACCGGCCTGTAATCTTTCAGGCAGGTTGGTGGGCTCTTTTTGGGGAGGGGGATGATGGTTGTGGTTTTGAAGCAGGAGGGGACTATGTTCTGGTTGAGGGAGAGGTTAAAGATGGATGTGAGAACATCAGTCAGCTCGGCAGCACATGCTCTGAGAGCCCGCCCAGGCATCTTGTCTGGTCCTGCTGCCTTGCGGGGGTTGATATTCCTCAGTGCTTTGTTTACCTGGCCTGATGAGACTTTTAGTGGAGGGGGAGGATGCGTGTGTGTGTCTCCTCACCGCACTGTAGCTGGAAGTCTCAAAGCGGGTGTAAAAGATGTTGAGATCATCCGGCAGGCTGTCTGTGGAGCTAGTGGTGCTGCTGTTGGTTCTCTTGTAGTCTGTGATGTGCTGCAGGCCTTGCCACATGCACCCAGGGTCAGGAGTGGAGTAGAGGCTGTCCAGCATTTCTCTGTATTGCCTTTTGGCTGTTGTTTTAGCCTTCCTCAGTCCATACTTTGCAACTTTGTACTCAGCCTCACTGCCTGATTTAAATGCAAAAGAGCGAGCACTCAGCATCTGACATACCTGACTGTTTATCCAGGGACCAGAAATACATGAAGGCTAATTTTCAAACAGTCTTGTTTACTGATGAGTGCTGTGCAATCCTTAATAGTCCAGATGGATGGAATAGTGGATAATTTGTGGATGGCCACCAACAAGGCTGCTACGTCAGCAAAGAGGTGGTGGAGTCATGTTTTGGGCCGGAATCATGGAGAGAGAGCTGGTAGGCCCCTTTAGGGTCCCTGAAGGTGTGAAAATGACCTTGGCAAAGTATATAGAGTTTCTGACTGACCACTTTCTTCAATGGTACAAAAAAAAGAACCGTGCCTTCTGTAGCAAAAATATCTTTATGGATGACAATGCACCATCTCACTGGAGTGGTGGTCTAGAGGTGGAACATCCACCCCACAACTGGGAGGTTGGGGTTCAAGTCCTGGCCGGGTCATGCCAAAGATCGTACACTACTTACAAAAACTTAGGGATATTCGGCTTTTGGGTGAAATTTCAGGATGCACCTAAAATGCACTACAACCTTTACAGGTGAACTTAATTTTATCTTCTCTAACCTTTTGAATGCACATACCCAACTGTTCAGTGTTTCAGTACTTTTTGCATAACTTGCTGTTCTCTGACAAGGTGCTTAACGATAAACTTCACAACAGGTGTTTGAGCCATGAATCGACCAATACATTTTCTGGTTCAATTAGGATTGGTATTTAAACAGTCCTCTTCATCATGCTGTTCACATTTTGACCTCATGAGACCAAGACGACACCTAACGATTGATCAACAGTACCTCGCCATTGCGAGGCTTCAAACAGGATGTTCTCAGAGGGAAATGACTACTGAGCTTAGAGTGCCACGGAGTGTCATCAGCAGGTTACAACAGAGATACAGACGGACTGGAAGAGTCACAAAGAGGCATAGAAGTGGATGTCCTTCGGCCACATCCCACACTGATGACCGCTTCATTGTGAACAGTGCCCTGCAGAAATGGATGATGAATCACACTCAACTCCAGGCACATTTAAGGGAGGTGAGAGGCACCCAAGTGTCACGTCAGACCATTCAGAACCGTTTACATCAGCATGGTCTGTGTGCTAGACAACCTACAAGGGTACCTGACCACACCACCAGGCACAGGTGTCATTGTTTTGCATGGGCCAGGGAGCATTTACGCTGGACAAGGGACCAGTGAGCCTCAGTGCTGTTCTCTGATGAAAGTTGATTCACGCTGAGCAGAAATGATGGCTGCCAACAATGTTGGAATTGTCAGGGAGAGCGCTATGCATCAGCCACTGTTATCACCAGACGAGCCTTTAGTGGTGGTGGTGGTGGTGTTAACAGTCTGAGCAGGTGTGTCTAGTCAATACAGAACTGCCCTGCACTGTGTGAGTGGTACAGTGACAAGCTGATACTACCTGAATAACATCATTAATCCAGTCATTGTGCCCCTGCATGAACAACACAGGTTTAATTTCATCTTCATGGACGACAGTGCTCCAGCTCATCGAGGTTGCATCATTAGGGAATGACTGCTGGAGGCTGGGGTACCTCAAATGGAGTGGCCTGTACTTTCTTCAGACCTGAATCCCATAGAAATCCTATGGGATCAGCTGAGTTGTTGTGTAGAGGCTTGTAACCCTGCAGCCCACAACCTCAATGACCTGAGGGCCGCCCTTCAAGAAGAGTGGAATGCCATGCCTCAGCAGACAATAAGTCGACTTGTGAACAGCATGAGATGTTGTTGTCAAGCTGTAATTGATGCTCAAGGGCACATGACAAGTTACTGAGACATTGACATTTTTTGTTGTGGTATACCCACCACTGCTGTAGGCTTTTGTTTCAATAAATTGTTTGAGATGAGGAAATCACCATTGCATGCTTCTACTTAAATGCCCTACTTTCATGATATTATATCACTGTAATGTGAACTTTTTACATTTTCCATAAATTTCCCCCTAAAGCCAAATATCCCTAACTTTTTATGATTAGTGTATAATAGTGGAATTTCCTGCCGTCCAGCTTAGTGCTCAGCAAAAGTGGAACGGAGGAGGGAAATGTAGGCGGCAGTGGCTCAGGAGGTAGAGCAGGTCGTCCAATAACCAGAGGGTTGGCGGTTCGAATCCCGCTCTCCACAGCCATCCTGCTGTTGTGTCCCTGGGCAAGACACTTTACCCACCTTGCCTCCAGTGTCCATGACACTGGGCATGAATGTGTATAAATGTTTGGTAGTGGTCAGAGAGGCCGTTGGTGCAGATTGGCAGCTATGTTTCCATCAGACTGCTCCAGGGCAGTTGTGGCTACAGCAGTAGCCACAGTGATAGTAACTTATCACTACCATTGTCTGTCTGTGGAGTGAATGAATAATGGATTCACTGTAAAGCACTTTGTGTATGTTAAAGATGCTATATAAATCCAATCCATTATCATCCTGCAATGAATACTTCCGTGTCATTAGTATGCTATGGGCATAAAAGGAGAGAAACTCATGGTGTGGCCCCCATCCTCCCCTGACCTCAACCCTATTGAGAACCTTAGGAGCATCCTCAAACAAAAGATCTATGAGGGTGGGAGGCAGTTCACATCAGAACAGCAGCTGTGGCAGGCTATTCTGACATCTTGCAAAGAAATTCAAGCAAACTTTCCAAAAACTCACGATTAATGGATGCAAGAGTTATGAAGTTATATGAAAGAAGGGGTCCTATGTTTACATGTAACTTGGCCTGTTAAGATGTTTTTGATTGAAATAGTTTTTGATTTTAGTAAATGTGATCTCCTAATGCTGCAAATTCAACAAATGACTATTTTCAGTTCTTTACAACCAATAAAATGTTTTGAAACTCTGTTGTGCATAATAATTTGGAACAGTGCATTTTGAGTTTTTTGTGTTTTTTTTTTTTTTTTTTTTTGCAAAAAGGTAGTTATCACTGGGAGGTTTGTTCAATAAAATTTGAATTATGCTCTAAAAGTCAGTGACTTGAAAATTATGCTGACGGTCATTTGCATCAACTATTTAGGAAAATCAGAGACAAATATCATTTGCATTATAATTTGGAATGTGGTGTACAGAAGGTACTTGATAACTGCTGCTCCAGTTATCAAGTTATGCTGGAGCCTATCCCAGCATCTTTGGGCGGGAGGCAGGGTACACCCTGGACAGATCGCCAGTCCATTGCAGGGCCAACACAGAGAGACAGACAACCATTCACTCTCACATTCATACCTAGAGACAATTTAGAATCCCCAGTTGATACCAGTTAACCTAACCAGCATGTCTTTGGCCTGTGGGAGGAAACCGGAGAAATCCCGGAGTAAACCCACGCAGACACGGGGAGAACATGCAAACTCCACACAGAAGGGTAACCAATGGTCATGGGGTGGGATCGATCCCATGATGGTCGGGGTGGAATTGATCCTGTGACTGTCTTGCTGTGCTGACACAGTGCTAACCACTGTACCACCATGCATTGTCGTCCATGAAGATGAAATTAATTCAATTTTCAATTCAGTTCAGCTTTATTTATAATGCGCCACATCACAACAAAAGCCGGCTCATGGCGCCACAGTGCAGAAAAAAAAAAAACACACAGTCACAGAAAGACCCAGCAATCAGACGATCCCCTATGAGCAAGCACTAAGCGACAGTGGAGAGGAAAAACTCCCATTTGGAAGGAAGAAACCTCTAGCAGAACCAGGCTCAGGGAGGGGCAGTCGTCTGCTGCGACTGGCTGGGGATGAGGGGATAGGGAGGATGGAGAGGACAGACATAAAGAACATAACAGTAAGATGCCAAGTACATTATTGGAGGTCAACCAGCAGTATGGATCAGATAACAATAGAACAAAAGTGGGGTTAAGAGACACAAAATCCCTCCTTAAACGTAAGCTATATTAAAAAGGAAGGATTTTACCTTGTTCTTAAAAACAGAGACCGAGTCTGACTCCCGGACCCAGAGTGGTAACTGGTTCCAGAGAGAAGGGGCTTGGTAGCAGAAGGCTCTGCCTCCCACTGTACTTTTGGAGATTCTGGGCACCACAAGAAAGCCAGCATTTTGGGAGCGTAATGCTCTATTAGGATGGTAAGGTAATATCAGATCTTTTATATATTGGGGGGCCAGATTAAGAGCTTTGAAAGTAAGAAGAAGGATTTTAAACTTGATTCTAAATTCTATGGGAAGCCAATGAAGGGAGGACAGAACCGGGGAAATATGATCTCTTTTTCTAGAACCAGTTAAAACTCTAGTAGCAGCATTTTGAATCAACTGAAGATTTTTTTAAAGATACTTTAGGACAATCAGATAATAGCGAATTACAATAATCTAATCGAGAGTTGACAAAGGCGTGAATCAGTTTCTCAGCATCATTCAGAGGCAAGATGCTCCTGATCTTGGCAATATTGCGTAGATGATAGAAGGCAGTCTTAGAAGCAGTTTTAATATGTGAATTAAAGGACAAATCTTGATCAAAAATAGCTCCAAGGTTCCTCACAGAACTGTTCAGAGTGAGAGTGGCAGCATCTAAATTAAGGGCATAATCTGAAAAGGAATTTCTTAAGATGTTTTGGGCCAACAAGAATGACTTCAGTCTTATCAGAGTTTAATAGTAAAAAATTACAAGTCATCCAAGCTTTGATGTCCTTAAGACAGGCATCTAACTTGGCTAATTGATTACAATCATCGGGCTTCATAGACCGGTATAGTTGTGTGTCGTCTGCGTAACAGGGAAAATGTATACAGTGCTTTCTGATGATATTGCCTAACGGGAGCATATATAGACTAAAAAGAGTAGGGCCCAACACAGATCCCTGTGGAACTCCGTGACTGAGCTTAGAGTTGGAAGAAAGTTCATCATTGATATGGACAAATTGAAATCTATCAGACAAATAAGATCTAAACCACTGCAACGGAGTTCCACTGAGTCCAACAATGTGTTCTAGTCTATCAAGTAGAATGACATGATCGATAGTGTCAAAGGCTGCACTGAGATCTAAAAGAACAAGAACAGAAACAAGTCCATTATCAGATGCAGTCAGGAGGTCATTAGAGACCTTCACTAAGGCAGTTTCAGTGCTGTGATGAGCTCTGAACCCAGATTGAAACACTTCAAACAAACCAACTCCCTGCAAATGGCCAGATAATTGCACAGCAACAACTCTTTCCAAGATTTTTGAAATGAAAGGCAAATTAGAGATTGGTCGATAATTGGCCAAAACTCCAGGATCGAGCGTCTGTTTTTTAAGTAAGGGTTTAATTACAGCAGTTTTAAAAGCCAGTGGAACATAACCCAGAGTTGAAGAAGAATTAATGATAAGAAGAATATGGCTACCAATAATTCATTCATTCATTCATCTTCTTCCGCTTAATCCTTTTGGGTCGCGGGGGGGCTGGAGCCTATCCCAGCATCTTTGGGCGAGAGGCAGGGTACACCCTGGGCAGATCGCCAGTCCATCGCAGGGCCAACACAGAGAGACACACAACCATTCACTCTCACAGTCATACCTAAGGACAATTTAGAATCCCCAGTTTGATGCCAGTTAACCTAACTTGCATGTTTTTGGCATGTGGGAGGAAACCGGAGAAATCCCGGAGTAAACCCACGCAGACACGGGGAGAACTTGCAAACTCCACACAGAACACTGTTGGTCGGGGGCTGGGATCGAACCCAGGATCCCCCGGCCAAGGGGGAGTTGCTGTGCTGCCGCAGTGCTAACCACTCTGCCACCGTGCCGCCCCTACCAATAATTGGGAAGATAATTTTAAATAACCTGGAAGGAATTGGGTCCAGAAGGCAAGATGAAGGCTTAGATGAGGAAATTATTTTATCCAACTCTAAGAGGTCGATTGGAGTAAACTTATCTAAGCAGATATCAATGGAGGGAGTTGCAGTAGTTAATGGACTAGAGTTTACGGTAGGAAGAATCTGACTGATTTCATCTCTAATAGATAACATTTTAAGATTGAAATAGTTCAGAAAGTCCTGACTAGAAAGCTCAGGGGGATGCGAGGATTGACCGAGTCCTGGCTCTTTGTAAGCCTGGCTATAGTGTTGAAGTGAAACCTGGGGTTATTCTTGTTTGCTTCTGTTAATACAGAATAATAGCTTGATCTAGCTTTTCTAAGAGATTTTTTATAGATTAAGAAATGATTTCTCCATGCTAAGTAGAATTCATCTGAATTGGTTGAACGCCATTTCCTTTCCAATTGACGAGTTTTCTGTTTTAAGCCATGAGTTTCTGAGTTAAGCCAAGGGGTAAGAAATCTCTGGTTAGACTTTTTCTTTTTTAAAGGGGCTACCAAATCTAGAGTCCGATGCAGAGAGGCAGTAACACCATCAACCATGCTATCAATCACGAATGGAGCAGACTCTCTCATCATTTATTTCTGGTGATTCTGTTGTATTGACTCATGGCATAGAGGAGACAATCTGCAAAAATTTAGCAACAACATCATCAGAAAGACATCTGCTGTAGCAGTATTTTTCTTTAGGAAATAATTGATCCGAGATAATGAAATCAAAAATTAACAGACAATGATCAGACAGTACAGGATTATGAGGACACACTACCAGATTTTCGATATCTATACCATAAGTCAAAACAAGGTCCAATGTATGGTGGAAATAATGGGTAGAATTTTTTACTTTTTGGGAAAACCCCATTGAGTCTAAAATTGAATTGAATGCCTTATTAAGACAGTCACTCTCAACATCAACATGTATATTAAAGTCCCCTACAATAATTATTCTATCGGTTTTCAGCACTAAATCAGCTAAAAATTCGGCAAATTCCGATAGAAACTCTGAATAGGCCGTGGGAGGACGATAGACTATGGCAAAGAGAATGGGGTTCAAGCCAAGATTGCCAACAGGCCCCACACTGAGGACCAAACCTTCAAAGGAATTAAAACATAATTTCTGCTTAACATTAACTAGTAATTTAGAATGGAAAATTGCCGCCACTCCACCACCACGACCAGAACCTCTGGGGTTATGACAGTTTAAATACCCAGAGGGAGTTGATTCATTCAGACCAACATAATCATCTTGCCTGAGCCAGGTCTCTGTGAGGGATAGTAGATCGATCTGATGATCGATTAATAGATCATGAACCAGAAGAGACTTAGAAGATGGAGACCTAATGTTTAATAAACCACTTTTAATTTTTAAACTTTGGGGAGGAACAGAGGCCAAATTATTAATTTTATTAATTTTAGGGACTTGAGGCTGGATTAGAATTTTACCAACATTTTGTTTAATCAATCTGGGAAGTTTATGCATTCTATTTTTTATTTTTTTTTTACTTTTTTATTAACTTTAGAGGGAGCAGAAAAAGGTTCTCTAAGGGAGGAGACAGGGGCAAAGTTGAAGGGTGGTGGATGAGGAGGAGCTGCAGAAGTGCGAGTGTTTTTCAGGTTGTGTTGTATTTGTCCTGGGTTACAATATTTAGGGCAACCGGAGACAGACTCAGTCTCTGTAGGATTATAAATCAAAGGCTGATCCAAACGGTAAAGACCACCTAAATTAATGGGATCCATACAATACGTGGGAACAGAACCAAAAAAGGGCAGATTGGCAAACCCAGAAACTTCAGAGTGTGTAAACATGTCAAGTCCCAGTCACTGTACTAAAAAACACCGAATGGAATAGAATAGATTGTCTCTTAAAACACGTGCACCAAGTCTATTTGGGTGGATACCATTAGGCCTCATAAGTGATGGGCGGTTCCAAAATAAGTAAAAATTGTCAACAAAACCAATGTTAAAAATAGGACAAGTAAAACACAGCCAAGAATTAAGACTGAGAGTTCTGCTAAAACGATTGCAGCCTTGTCTGAGAGGTGCCAAAGGCCCAGAGATGAGCGCACGTTTGCCACAGTTCATAAGAGTGGACAGAAGGCTCCTGAAGTCACTTTTTAAAATCTCAGATGCTTCATCTGGGATGTTATTGCATCCCACATGCACAACAACAGTTTGTACGTGGGAGAATTCATTCAGCAGGTCAGGGATAAGAGCCTCAATGTCAGAGTCTCTAGCCCCGGGAAAAAATCGAGTAACACAGTACCTGCTTCTGACGTTCCTTACGATCAAGTCACCAATTACCAGCGTCGTCTGGGGGGTTAATGTCGGTGGATTCTGATGTGGAGAGGAATTTTGAAGAGGGTGATGTTGTTGTTGCGAAGGCGGGGAGATGCGCTCTCTTCTGTCTGGAGCTGGTGTGTAATTTGACACACCCAGGGTGGTCTTTATCCGGGGTTTGTGGACATGAGCCGCTGCTGAAGGAGAGGAGGGAGGACAAGGGGCGTCCACGGGCGGGCGGCCAGCGTCCAGGTGGGGAAAAACCTCCAGGGAAAGGATATCAAATCTGTTTTCCAAGGAAACGGGAAGAGAAGAGGCGCGGCCCATTCTGGTCGATTGACGATGGTTATTAGCTGGTCGAACCAAGGTCCAGGGCGTGGATGGAGGATGAGAGGGACCAACTGAAGCTTTGGGTTTAGCCCCGAGACGAAACCAGTGTTTCTTGCTGAGGTCATGGATGTCTGCGGAGGCTGGAGCAGGAGTGGAGGTAGGTGGAGACGCGCTGAGCTCACCCAAGTAAGTAGCAGTTTCCGCTAGCTGCGAGGCAGTAGCTGGAGCCGATGATCGCCCGAGAATGATGGTGTTGATGTGGTCTTCAGCCTCCCGAATCTTGTAAAGATTGGAGAGCCTCGTTTCCAGCTCAGAGACCTTACCAAGGAGCGATAAACAGCGGGTACATGACGGAGAAGGAGCCATGTCGTTCCAGGCGCTGAGATGGATAGCCTGCCAGCTAGCCAAAACCAGCTACTCGTGTGTCCGAACGGGCTTTTAGGCGAGGCCAATACCGAGGTAACAGCAAACAAAAAACAATAACAACAAATAGAGATAAAAACAAAAATGAAGTCAATAAAAACAAT
Source organism: Pholidichthys leucotaenia (assembly GCA_020510985.1). NCBI lineage: Eukaryota > Metazoa > Chordata > Actinopteri > Cichliformes > Pholidichthyidae > Pholidichthys > Pholidichthys leucotaenia. Next base: position 177,167,027 of record CM035848.1, read on the forward strand.
CAATAAAAACAAACAAAAACAGAGAAAATAGTACTCTGACGCGATGAGTGACAGATGCAGCTGTCATGCAGCTGTCACCAATCCAATATGCTGTTGATATGCTGTGTGTTCCAAATTAGGCCTGTGTTGTTCATGCAGAGGCACAGTGACTGGATTAATGATGTTATTCAGGTAGTTTCTTCCTGTCACTGTACCATTCACAAGGTGCAGGGCAGTTCTGTATTGACTAGACACACCTGTCCAGACTGTAACACCACCACCACCAAAGGCCCGTCTGGTGATGACAGTGGCTGATGCATAACATTTTCCTTGTCTTCTCTAACAATGTTGGCGGCCATCATTTCTTCTCAACATGAATCGCCTTTCATCAGAGAACAGCGCTGAGGCCCACTGGTCCCTTGTCCAGCGTAAATGCTGCCTGGCTCATGCAAGACAATGATGCCTGTGTCTGGTGGTGTGGTCAGGTACCCTTGTAGGTTGTCTAGCATGCAGACCACGCTGATGTAAACAGTTTCGAATGGTCTGACGTGACACTTGGGTGCCTCTCACCTCCCTTAAATGTGCCTGGAGTTGAGTGGGATTCATCATCCATTTCCGCAGGGCACTGTTCACAATGAAGCAGTCATCAGCGTGGGATGTAGCCAAAGGATGTCCACTTCTATGCCTTTCTGTGACTCTTCCAGTCCCTCTGTATCTCCGTTGCAACCTGCTGATGACACTCTGTGACACTCCAAGCTCAGTAGCCACTTTTCTCTGAGAATATCCTGCTTGAAGCCTTGCAGTGGTGAGGTACTGTTGATCAATTGTTTGGTGTCGTCTTGGTCTCATGATGTCAAAATGTAAACAGTATGATGAAGAAGACTGCTTAAATACCAATTGTAATTGGACCAGAAAATGTATTGGTCGATTCATGGATCAAACACTTGTTGTGAATTTCGCCATTAAGCACCTTGTTATAGAACAACAAGTTATGCAACAAGTATTGAAACATTGAAGAGTTGGACATGTGCATTCAAAAGGTTCGAGAAAGTCAAATTAAGTTCACCTGTAAAGGTTATAGTGCATTTTAGGTACATCCTGAAATTTCACCCAAAAGCCAAATACGTATGCCTAACTTTCTGCAAGTAGTGTATATATCAGTAATTTGCTAGAGAAACTAATAAATTAACTTGCATCAGATTGATGTCACCGCCAAACACCCCACTTGAGCACATACACTTAACGTGATATGCATATTGGTCTGTGTTAAGAAAAATGATAGTGAGTAATTTCCATGGTTGTTTACAAACATAATAAAAGTTTTACTCATGAAAAGACACCAGTTAGAAAGAAAGAAAACTGCTAACATGAATATACATTGATTTGTAGCTGGCGTCCTGCAGATAAAATAGTGAACGACTTGAGACCATTCCATAATAGAAGTGCTGCAGAGTATATTTTGAATAAATTGAAATAAGGGACACTCTGGGAGGCAAATTGTCATAGTTATCATGGCAGAAATATGTCTTACATGAAAAACAAAAAGGAAAAAAGAGAAAAACATGTCCCAGAGAAATTCTGAACTTGGTATAATTCTGTTATAAAGGTTGTTGACATAATTTTTGACTTTTTCACATAATATCGAGGTTTGAATGAAGTTTGGTATTAGCCTTGTACTGGCAGAATAGTAGCCACTCATCTATTTTAAGAACTTCACTATTACCCAGGAAGTGAAGCCAAGTGGAAAAGGCACAGCTGCCATGTCATGTTTGTATATTAAGATATCAGTTGTATAATCATGGGTATAAAAAAGAAGACCCCTATAAAGTGGTTTCTTGAAAGAATTGCATAACAAGACAGACCTGAAATGCGGATAAAATGTTATTTTGTTATCCACTCACAAGATCTGGACTTCTTCGATGTCATAAACATGACAGGCAGACTAAAATCATGCCTCTTCTCTCTCCATGAGATTTGGGGATTTGCAGGTTTTTGTAAGTTTGTCTTGCTGGAGTACAAAAGCCACCTTTTCTAGTGTTATTTGTACTCAGTGTCTTGCTCTGGACACAGATTGGATTAATGAAAAGATCTTGCTGTGTTTTTTTTTCTTTTTTCAAAAATGTTCTTTAGGTGTGGGAGGCATGTTATTTGATTTGGCATTAATCAAAATGTCACTAAAGTGTAAATGAACCTGTTTGTGAGACATTTTAATAGTGATGAAAAAAGCTGCTGGTGTTCACTGAGTCTGAAAAGACACCTTGATGTACTGTCAGGGGCCTTGTCTGCCTTTGCCACATATTAATTGTTCATATTTTCTGAATAAGATATGCAGGTTGAGACATTTGTCAATGATACAGTTAGACCTTCAGTGTTATGGTAAAGTTATGTATTGTGTTTATTTTTACAGATAGTATGTGCGTGCTTTGTTTTTGGTTTTTTTTGGGAGGTGTGTGTGTGTGTGTGGGGGGGGGGGGGGTTAGCATGTCATGTCTAAAGAACAGCTGAAAAGCCCACTAATTATAGAAATGAAATATATGATTCCATTGAGACTTTTAAACAGCATTTTTTACTTGCTGGGTTAAAACTGAGTGGTCGTATTATACACTGCTTTATTTTACAGTGACATTTAAAATGTAGTTATTCAGAATTACAACCAGTTATTAAAGGAAAATAATATGTAGCTGAGCAGCTCAGAAGCCAACCATTTAAACATAAATATAGAAGATTAAGCCAATACAGCTTTAATACACTTTTGTGTTACCTTTGATATGAAGGGTGCAATTCATATACAGTATTTAAGTAATGCTGACAAATGATGGTGTAATTAGGGGTGAGCAATATGGCCTAAAAATGATATCACAATATTTCTGAGAATTTTCACAATAACGATATTTTTTGCAATTTTACAAAGTACATTTTTTTCTTTTAAATTTATATGGCTGGGATTGAACCAGGGGGATCCTGGGTTTGATCCCAGCCCCCGACCAACAGTGATCTGTGTGGAGTTTGCATGTTCTCCCCGTGTCTGCGTGGGTTTACTCCGGGATTTCTCGGGTTTCCTCCCACATGCCAAAAACATGCACGTTAGGTTAATGGTTAATTGGCATCAAACTGGGGATTCTAAATTGTCCTTAGGTATGACTGTGAGAGTGAATGGTTGTCTGTCTCTCTGTGTTGGCCCTGCAATGGACTGGCGATCTGTCCAGGGTGTACCCAGCCTCTCGCCCAAAGATGCTGGGATGGGCTCCAGCCCCCCCCCCCCCGCACGACCCGAAAAGGATTAAGTGGAAGAAGATGGATGGATGAAAAGGACGGTTTCACAGGCCAGCATTGTTTACCTTCAAAATATTCAGGAAAAAAAACCCCAACTTATTTCTCTAGTTTATAAAAAAAAAGCTCAGCTTTAGTTTAAAATATATTTTGTTCTGTATCAAATATCACAAGAAAATAATATAAGCCGTTGCATCTTAAGTGCACACAGGTTTTTATACTGAATCACTTTACCTGCATTGTAGCACTTGCTGCACGGACCTCTCTGGGGCTTTTTGGCTCTCGTCGCACTGAGGGGATGTTTTGGGTTTTTTTTTTCTCTTCGGGTGGTTGAATAAAATCAAGATGGAAGCAGCAAAAATGGAATGAAAATGCAACTACAGACACTTCGAGCGCGGTGTTGTTGATGTGCGAAAAAAATACAGGCAGGCTATCCGCATTGCTGCGCTGTTTTGTTTTTTTTTTTTTAAACATGGCAGCAGTCTGAAACAGAAACTGAAACTTAAATATTTCCATTCAGCTGGATGCAGACGCAGTGGCAGCTTTTGCACGCAATGTTTGTTTTGCCGTTTCTGTGGTAACATGTAAGTTCCGTGAGGAGCATGCAGCGATGTGCTGTCATCACACAGTAGACGCCAAATATCGCGATATTCATTTTTACACTGGTATCAAAATTTATACCAGTATTATTATGAACAGTTTGATATGGCACACCCCTAGGTGTAATGCACGATTTATTGCATGAGTTATTATGAATTCACGTTACTCCCCATTAACTATTGCAAAAGTCAATGAAGCCACAGTGACTTCATCATGACTTCAGCATTAATTCATTATTAATAGAATAGGTTTTATTGTCATTGTACAGTTGTACAGCACAACAAAATTAACATGAATTCATGAAAAATCCTGCATTAATTAATACATCACATCATCATTTGTCATGCATTAGTTAAGAATTACCCAAGTGCATGGATTGTACCTGACTGTATATTGATAAAATTCACATTTTAATTCTCAAGTTGGGCTTAACTTACATTTGTTAATAAATTTGCATGCTTTGAACACTTGCAAGGAAATTGTCAGGCAGTCACTGGAATTCCTCTTTTAATCTATCTTCTATCTCTATATATAAAAGGGAATCTGCAGTGTGGGTATGTATGTGGCAGAAACTTTGTCCCCCTATTTACTCAGAAGCCACTTGACTGCAGGCTCTCACCTCTTGCACGGTGATGCTGCAATACCTGAAGAGTGCACCTGACAAATTTCACTAACCTCTTCACCGAAAATTGATCATTTTCCACTCAAAAACACAATAGTAATCAACGTCTGCTGTACCATGTCTCCTCCTGGAGGTTCTTCTCTGCAACTGCACTCAAGCACTTCCGGTTCCCCCAAACTGCAAGATACACTGTTATTAATCTTTTGCATGGTAATGCCACAGTACCTGACATGGTTTTATGACCGCTTGACCATAAAACAGGTCAAAGGTAACCTTTTTTAACCAGCCTTTACCGTTGGAGTTCGCCAGGGGAGAATCAAGCGCACCTGACGCAGTCAGCACAGTTTAGGATCTGCGGGTCTCTCTCCACAATATAAGTGTTGTGAACTGATGGGGAGTGGGATGTGTTTGTGTGTTACCAAAACGGCTTTCTGCTCTGTCCAGTTATTTCTGTTCAAATTGTGTCAAGAGTGGAGAACAACTTCTAATACAGTTGGTATGTACACCCACTGCTGTCATGTATTTTAACAGTGTATATAATTATTACCTCCGCCAAGGGAGGAGGTAATATTTTTGCTAGCATTGGTTGGTTGGCTTGTTTGTTGGTTTATTTGTTGGTTTGTCCGTTAGCAACATTACTCCTAACATTATGAACGGCTTTTGATGAAATTTTCAGGAAAGATGTGTAATGGCACGGGGAACAGAGGATTAGATTTTGGTGGTGATCTGGATCACGATCTGGATCCAGGAATTTTTTGAAAATTATTTTATATATTGTACTTTTCATGTACTGCCCCTTTAAGACATGTCCACTGAGTTACGTGCATGGCCACACCATAGGGCCACGCACCTCTGCAACCCAGAAGCGGTGTACTCTTACCACCAAACACTGCAGAAAAAGTAAAATGGCTTGGAACGAAAAGTAATGTGGTCTTCATTCACATAGTATGTAATGATTGACATTATATCTCCTTGCCCCTTCCGCCAGGCCACAGTTGTAAATAAGAATTTGTTCTTAATCTGTCTTGCCTGGTTAAATAAAGGATAAATAATAAAATAAAAAAATTATTTCATCTGAAGACGCCAAGAAAAAGCAGGGAAAGTGTGTAGTTTAAGACAGGGTTTGGAGTGCATGCGGACATAACTCCGGCTGACAGACAAGGATGTCATTCCTAGCCACATGACCCACACGGTATGTAAACACAGTAAACTTAGCACTGGACAATGTTTAATTTTTTTTTTGTGAAATCACAATAGGCCTGTTCTATTATGCTCATTTACTACGCACTGCAATTATATCATACTGCACTGTTGTGTAATATTGCTTAATAATTCTGAACCTTGTCAGTAAACTGTAAGGGAGAAGAGAGGAGGAAAAAAAGCGAAAACTGACCTGAAAGATTTAATAAACCATGATGCTGATTTAAGGTGGAATTGCCCAGCCCTAATGCATAGTCAGTACAATTATGACAGTCTTGTTATTATAATGTAGTAATATTGTTTTTGCTGCCGTTTCTCTGTCTGTTAGCAGGATCATGTAAAACTTCTAGATAGATTTGGATGACATTTTTACCAAAGGTGGTTCTTCGCCCAAAGATGAACTCATTAGATGTTGGAAGTGATCTATGAGTGCATACCCCCGCCAAGGCCCTATCTCGCAATGTACAGATGGATAGCAATATGGACAGACAAAGGGTCGGAGGGGAGGACAAAGGGAGGGAGGGACGCGGCCTTGGCGGAGGTATGCACTCTGAGTGCCCTCTAGTTAGAGTTAGGATGAGTCATACAAATGTTGTTTGTTTGCTAACTTCCATTGTTGTTTATCCCACTTGCTTTGTAAGTGCGGGAAATATTAACAGCAAACTGATAGAAAGTATGAATTATAGTGGTTGAAAAATGTTTGTAAAAAGACCCAGGAAAATTTCTTCTTTTGAATATCCATCCATCACCAAATCCTTAAAATGGACACCAAAAAACAAACCAAAAAAAACTTCTCTTCTAACCAAAACATTAAAAAATAAAATTGGATTATTGTCCACATCTGCAGAAATTAACCAGCATCCCTATGAACATTGCAAATTTACATGAAGAAGTAGCAGATTTATGAGGAAAAAATTGTTAGACAAAGTTTTTGATTTACAAAAAAAAAAAAAAAGCTAATTGGAGAAAAAAACTGCAAGTTTATGAGAGAAGTTTCAACTCTATAAGAAAAGTTGCAAATTTACAAGAAAATAAAATTTGAGGAAAAAAATGTTGCACATTTATTACAGACACAAATGTAAATGGGAAGGTCATTTTTGAGACAAAAGCAGCAAATTTACAAGAAAGAAGTAGGAAATTTCAGAAAAGAAATTAATCTCATGGGTCTGCCCTCCAGTGGGCTCACCATCTGCAGGAGGGACCATGGGGGTCCGGTGCTATGTGGATCAGGTGGCAGGTGAACTCAGTGACCTTGGTGGTCCAATCCCAGGCTTCCTAAACTTGCTTTTGGGACGTTGAATGTCACCTCTCTGGTGTGGAAGGAGCCTGAGCTGGAGTATGAGGTTGAGGGATACCGCTTAGATATAGTTGGCCTCACCTCAGCACACAGCACTGGTTCTGGAACCAGTCTCCTGGAGAGGGGCTGGAGCTTGGCCTACTCTGGAGTTTCCCCAGGCAAGAGGCGATGATCAGGGGTGGGTATTCTTGTATCCCCCCACCTTGCTGCCTCTGTATTGGAGTTTTCCCCGGTGGATGAAAGGGTTGTTTCCCTGCGCTTTTGGGTTGGGAAACGGGTCGTGACCATCATTTGTGCCGATGCACCAAATGATGGTTCAGAGGACCCACCGTTTTTGGAGTTTCTGACTGGGGCCCTGGAGGGTGCTCCTCTTGGAGACTCCGTTGTACTACTGGGGGACTTCAATGCGCACGTGGGCAACAACAGTGAAACTTGGAGGGGTGTGATTGGGAGGAACGGCCTGCCCGATCTGAACCCAAGTGGTGTTCAGTTATTGGACTTCTGTGTTAACCACAGTTAGTACATAACAAACACCATGTTCAAGCATAAGGGTGTCCATATGTGCATGTGGCACCAGGACACTCTAGGTTGCAGGTTGATGATCGATTTTGTTACTGTGTCATCAGACCTGCAACCGTATGACTTGGACACTCCGGTAAAGAGAGGTGCAGAGCTGTCAACTGATCACCACCTGGTGGTGAGTTGGATCTGATGGCAGGGGAGGATGCCTGGTAGATCCAAACGTGTAGTGAGGGTGTGCTGGGAACATCTGGCTAAGGCCTCTGTCCGGGAGGTCTTCAACTCCCACCTCCGGAAGAACTTCGACCACATTCCGAGGGAGTCTGGAGACATGAAGTCTGAATGGGCCATGTTCTCCACTTCCATTGTTGACGGCTGCCCAGAGCTGTGGCCGCAAGGTTGTCAGTGCATCTCATGGTGGCAACCCCCAAACCAAGTGGGAGACAGCAGTGGTGAGGGGGGCCATTAAGCTGAGGAGTCCTATCAAGCTTGGTTGGCTTGTGGGACTCCCAAAGCAGCTGAGGTGTACCGGCAGGACAAGCGGAGTGCAGCTTGGGTGGTTGCTGAAGCAAAAACTCAGGTGGTGGTGGTGGTGGGGGGGGGGGGGCGGTCAGTGAGGCCATGGAACAAGACTTTTGGTTGGCCTCAAAGAGATTCTGGCATTCTGTCCAGCGGCTCAGGAGGGGGAAGCAGCACCCTGTCCACACTGTGTATGGTGCGGATGGGGCACTGCTGACTTGAACTGGGGATATCGTCGGGTGGTGGAAGGAATACTTCAAGGATCTCCTCAATCCCACTGACATGCCTTCCACAGAGGAAGTAGGGCTTGTGGACGAGGGAGACGACTAGCCCATCACAGGGGCTGAGGTTGCCAAGGTGATTAAAAAGCTTCTTGTTGGCCGGGCCCCAGGGGTGGACGAGATTCTCCCTGAATACCTTAAGGCCCTGGATGATGTAGGGCTGTCATGGTTGACACGCCTCTGCAACATTGCGTGGAGGTTGGAGACAGTGCCTTTGGCATGGAAAACCGGGGTGGTGGTTCTTCTCTTCAAGAAGGGGACTGGAGGGTGTGCTCCAACTTTAGAGGGATCACACTCCTCAGCCTCCCTGGGAAGGTCTATGCCACGGTACTGGAGAGGAGAGTCTGGCCGTTGGTTGAACCTCGGAATCAGGAGGAGCATTGTGGTTTTCGTCCTGGCCGTGGCACCTCTCAAGAGTCCTCGAGGGTTCGTGGGAGTTTGCCCAACCAGTTTACATGTGTTTTGTGGACTTGAAGAAGGCATTCGAGTGTGTCCCTCATGGTTTTTTGTAGGGGGGTGCTTCGGGAGTATGGGGTATCAGGCTTGTTGTTGCAAGGTATCTGGTGTCTGTACAACCGTTGTGAGAGTTTAGTTCGTATTGCCAACACTCGGTCGGACTCAATCCCAGTGAGAGTTGAACTCCACCAGGGCTGCCCTTTGTCACCGATCATGTCCATAATTTTTATAAACAGGATTTCTAGGCGCAGCCAGGGAACGGAGGGTGTCATGCTTGGTGACCACAGGATCTCATCTCTGTTGTTTGCAGATGATGTTGTCCTGTTGGCTTCATCCAGCAATGACCTACAGGTCTTACTGGGACAGTTTGCTGCCGAGTGTGAAGGGGCTGGAATGAGAATCAGCACCTCCAAGTCCGAGTCCATGGTCCTCTGCCGTAAAAAGTTGGCTTGTCGTCTCCGGGTTAGGAACAAACTCCTGCCCCAAGTGGAGGAGTTTAAGTATTTTGGGGTCTTATTCACTAGTGAGGGGAGAATGGAGCGAGAGATTGACAGACGGATCGGAGCAGCATCTGCAGTGATGCAGACTTTGTACTGGTCCGTTGTGGTAAGAGGGAGCTAAGCTCTAAGGCAAAGCTGTCAATCTATGTTCCTACCCTCACCTATGGTCACAAGCTTTGGGTAATGACTGAAAAAATGAGATCGCGGATGCAAGCGGTTGAAATGAGCTTTCTTCGTAGGATTGCTGGACTCACCCTTAGAGATAGGGTGAGGAGCTCAGTCATCCGGGAGAGGCTCAGAGTAGAACCGCTGCTCCTCCACATTGAAAGGAGCCAGTTGAGATGGTTTGGGCATCTGATCAGGATGCCTCCTGGACACCTCCCACTTGAGGTGTTTCGGGCATGTCCCACTGGGAGGAGACCCCGGGGCAGACCCAGGACTCGCTGGAGAGACTACTTCTCCCATTTGGTCTGGGAATGCCTTGGTGTCCCCTTTGAAGACCTGGAGCAGGTGGCAGGGGAGAGGGAAGTCTGGGCTTCTCTGCTTGAACTGCTGCCTCCGCGACCCGGACATCTGGAAAAGCGGTAGAAGATTGGATGGATGGAAATTAATTTCACTGAAGTGAAACAGTCATTAAAATGAAAGGACATACAAGAGTAAAACACTATATCATGACTGAAGAATAAAGTGACGCATTAAGTAAATGAGGTAAATCAATGTCAATTATGCCTATATTGTGGTGACCCACCACAATCTACAGGGACATTCATCCTCACACTCAAAAGGTCCAGAACACAATTTGCATACAGAGGACAATGCACAGACGGACAAAGAGCCAATCAATGTCATGCTAATCATGTGTATTGACTGTTATGCTAATGTGCCATGCATTCTCTCTTCCTGTATCACTGATAAAAGGGTTTGTGTGACATGCCTCACTCAGCAGCACAACACAACACAGCCACACAGCACAGTAGACCACTGTAGCGCACAGTGCTACAAGTGCGTCTCATTTTGATGGAGGAAATAAAACTCTGCAACCTTCCAGCTTGTACCTCGCCTGAACTTATTCCTCTGCAATATGCTATTATCATCCTGTGGTGCATTTTACTTTGTGCAATAAAAACACAAATGAAAAAAAACCCCAACCTTTTTTAATGCTTTTTACTGGATCATTGTTGTAGTATCATCAGGACTAAAGACTGTATGTCTTAGTCACCGGGTGTTGCTGCTGGTATATATATAATATATGTATATATCAGGGTTTCCGCTGGTAACATTTCTGTGTGGTGGGCTGCCACCACTGAAATTATGATGCCACGCTAAGGAAATATAAATTTAAGAAAGATAAATGAATGACGCTCTGCAAGCGTGCACACGAACAATGCGCGTGACAGTCATCCCCATCCCTGTTTTGGAGTCTGGAAGCACCCCACCCGCGTAACCATTCCAGTCGGAAGGTAAAGTGTCTCGAGCATCACTGTCTGAGCAAAACATGAGGTTATTAAAGTACTTTAAACATGGAACAAAAGCAGAAGAAGAATGTAAGCAGTGGAGGCATTTTTGATGGTTTTAACTCGCTGGTAACGGGAACAGTAATGAAGAGTCATTTAGTAAACAGGTGTGGTTAGGCTTCATATGAATCAGAATCAGATTTATTGCCATTGTTCATGTAGTACACAAACTAGAATGAAGCCTTATGCAGGCTTCATATGCAGGGAAAGGCAAGGGTGACTGAATCGCCGAGGATTGACTTCACCAGCCACTACAATATTAACTAATTTATGTTCATTATTATGTATCTGGCAAGTTAAGATGACTGAAATTCACAAAGTCAAAGACTTTAATCTATCAACAGCCTTCAGACAAACGAAACATGCCAACATTTGGATTTCAAAATGAGGGAGGTTTTTCCTGCTGTCTGGTTGGTGAGGAGAGTTCTAAAAAATTATAAATATATAGAAATATAATAGAAATAACTGCGTCTTTGGTAATTTAAGTTAATTAATTAAATAAATATTTTATTAATATTTTTTCTTTGAAATCAGAGTTAAATAATTCTGTTCTGGCTCTGCAAAATTATGGTCAAAAGTGTAAATTGTATTAAGAAAAAGTCAAAATTTTACTACAGTCTGTTTCAAATTTATCAAATTTATAAAAAAAAGCCCACCCCAAGTAATTTTATGAAAAATAGACAAAAATTAGCTACAAAATAATCCACAAGTTTATAATAAAATCTGAAATATACAAGAAAAGTCATAATTTTACAAGAGAAATTTACAAATGAGGAAAGTGGTTGGAAATTTAGTTTGATTTACAGAGAAAAGTAGAAAACTATTAGAAAATTGTTATAAATTTTGGAGAAAAACCTCAAACCTTCAAGACTGAAGTCATTACTCAAGTTTTTAAGTGGGTGCTCTTTGTACCCTTAACTGAACTAGAAATTTTTGATTGTCTGCTTTTAATTATTAATTTCATAGCACTGCTTTTACATGAGTAGAATTTCTGGCGACTATACCCACCTCTGATCATATAATTTAAGTATGCATAAGTAAATTGCTATCATGAATGTTTTTTCCCCTTCTCTTTCCCACTCTTTCTTCATGGGAAAAAAGAAACACTAGAACAATAAAATTACAAAAAAATACACATATTTTTGTCATTTATGTAAACCATGACATACACCATTGATTAACTGATAACCCAAAAGTATGTGTGTGCATTTTTTTAAAATTAAAGATCGATCCATGTGTTTATGGATTGATGCATTGTCGCCAGTGCCAAGTATTGCAATACATCACTGGATCGATCTTTTTTCCCACCCCTAATAGACAGAGAGAGAACCTGAAGACAGGGCTCAGAGAGGGAAAGATAAGACAGACAAGATGAGCCAAGGAGAGCAAAGTGTTCAGGCAGAGGGTCCAAGAGAGGTGAGAGCAGAAGGAGGAGAGAAGGATGACAACACCAGTAAAAAGTCCAAACACAGGGCATCTGGGTGGGGCTCCAACTGGACCAATATTCCAACATTCAAGCCTTGGTTGTACAATACTTCAAATGGTAAATTCCATATGCACAGTTACTGTGCAAAATTTTAAAAAAAATGGTTACAATATGTATGGTTACAATATGTATTTCCCCCCATCCCGGGGAAAAAATGTTGCCACCGCACAAGAGTCTTTAAGCCAGAGGAAACAGTGTGTGTGTGTGTGTGTGTGTGTGTGTGTGCGTGTACTACTCACAAAAAGTTAGGGATATTTGGCTTTCGGGTGAAATTTATGGAAAATGTAAAAAGTTCACGCTACAGTGATACGATATCATGAAAGTAGGGCTTTTAAGTAGAAGTGTGCAATGGTGATTTCCTCATTTCAAACAGTTTATTGAAACAAAAGCCAACAACAGTGGTGAGTATACCACAACAAAAAATGTCAATGTCTCAATAAGTTGTCATGTGCCCTTGAGCATCAATTACAGCTTGACAACGATGTCTCATGCTGTTCACAAGTCGACTTATTGTCTGCTGAGGCATGTCATTCCACTCTTCTTGAAGGGTGACCCTCAGATCATTGAGGTTGTGGGATGCAGGGTTACGAGCCTCTACACGGCGACTCGGCTGATCCCATAGGTTTTCTATGGGATTCAAGTCTGGAGAAAGCACAGACAACTCCAATTGAGGTACCCCAGCTTCCAGCAGCCATTCCCAAATAATGCGACCTCGATGAGCTGGAGTATTGTCGGCCATGAAGATGAAATTAGGCCTGTGTTGTTCATGCAGGGGCACAATAATTGGATTAATGGTGTTATTCAGGTAGCATTGGCTTGCCACTGTACCAATATACAAGGTACAGTGCATCCTGGAAGTTTTCACAGTGCTTCACTTTTTTCCACATTTTGTTATGTCTACACATTTTGTTATGTTTAGCAAATTTATTAAAATTAAAAAAAAAACTAACTAAGAAATCATATGTACATAAGTATTCACAGCCTTGACTCAGTCCTTTCTTGATGCACCTTTGGCAGCAATTACAGCCTCAAGTCTTTTTGAATATGATGCCACAAACTTGGCACACCTATCTTTGGGCAGTTTCGCCCATTCCTCTTTGCAACACCTCTCAAGCTCCATCAGGTTGGATGGGAAGTGTCAGGGCACAGCCATTTTCAGATCTCTCCAGAGATGTCCAGTTGGATGAAAGTCTGGGCTTTGGCTGGGCCACTCAGGGACACTTGGAGAGTTGTCCTGAAGCTACTCCTTTGATGTCTTGGCTGTGTGCTTAGGGTCATTGTCCTGCTGAAAGATGAACCATCACCCCAGTCTGAGGTCAAGAGTGCTCTGGAGCAGGTTTTCATCCAGGATGTCTCTGTACATTGCTGCATTCATCTTTCCCTCTATGTTGACTAGTCTCCCAGTTCCTGCCGCTGAAAAAACATCCCTACAGCATGATGCTGCCACCACCATGCTTCACTGTAGGGATGGTATTGATCTGGTGATGAGCGGTGCCTGGTTTTCTCCGAACATGATGCCTGGCATTCACGCCAGGTCTGATCTCATCAGACCAGAGAATTGTGTTTCTCATGGTCTGAGAGTCCTTCAGGTGCCTTTTGGCAAACTCCAGGCGGACTGCCATGTGCCTTTTACTAAGGAGTGGCTTCCGTCTGGCCACTCTACCATACAGGCATGATTGGTAGATTGCTGCAGTGATGGTTGTCCTTCTGGAAGGTTCGCCTCTCTTCACAGAGGAACGCTGGAGCTCTGACAGAGTGACCATGGGGTTCTTGGTCACCTCCCTGACTAAGGCCCTTTCCCCCCGATCGCTCAGTTTAGATGGCTGGCCAGCACTAGGAAGAGTCCTGGTGGTTCTGAACTTCTTCCATTTACAGATGACGGAGGCCACTGTGCTCATTGGGACCTTCAAAGCAGCAGAAATTGTTCTGTACCCTTCCCCAGATTTGTGCCTCGAGACAATACTGTCTCGGAGGTCTACAGATAATTCCTTTGACTTCATGCTTGGTTTGTGCTCTGACATGCACCATCAACTGTGGGACCTTGTATAGACAGGTGTGTGCCTTTCCAAATCATGTCCAATCAACTGAATTTACTACAGGTGGACTCCAATTAAGTTGTAAAAATATCTCAAGAATGATCAGGGGAAACTGGATGTGCTTGAGCTCAATTTTGAGCTTCATGACAAAGGCTGTGAATACTTATGTACATGTGATTTCTTAGTTTTTTATTTTTCATAAATTTGCAACAATCTCAAACTTTTTTCACATTGTCAATATGGAGTATTGTGTGGAGAATTTTGAGAAAAACATTAATTGAATCCATTTTGGAATAAGCCTGTCACATAACAAAATGTAGAAAAAGTGAAGCGCTGTGAATACTTTCCAGATGCACTATATATATTTTAGTGGTGCTGGTATTATCCCGTTAATCACCCGTAAATGCTTTGCCCCTGTTAAAGGCGACAAATTTTGTGATCGTGGTTAACGGCAGAAAGCGCAAACAGTGATTTTTGGCCTAGCGGCTCTCCATACCATAGCCACTCTAGCTACAGACACTGTGCGTGCCATTCAGTCATTGCGAAGTCAAACAAGCTGAATTACAGACATGAAAGTCCCCAAAGTGCTGTCATTAAGTTTACAACGTTATCTGTCGGAGCTCTCACTTGGATAATTGTTCCAGCCTTCTCCAAAACTTTGCCTGGATGTTGGGTTGTTCTTATTCTGTTAACACTGGTTAGCTGGCTAGTAGCTACTTGCTAGGTTGAAGCTGACTTCCAGCAGCTGACACGGACAGAAATTCACCTATTTTCATCCTCATAGCTTTTGGTCCAACTGTTGGTGAGTACCAGTCTAAAAAAAATTCTCAAGCTGTGTTCGTAATATCCATTCACTCCTCCTCCATTTTTGCAGCACGGTGAGGTGTCATCACGGGTGAAATAGTTGTTTGGTTATGTTTGCAATTTTTCTGCTAAAAGGGAAATTGTGTCTGTTGTGACACACGAGGTCCATGGTTTTGTGGATACCCGGTCAAGTCCCCCCATAACCAACTCGCCCCAGCCAGTTATAGCTGCTCCATAACCAGTTCGCTTCGTGGCCAACTCACCCCACAACAGACTCGCCCCGGGTGGGCGGAGTGTCAGCGGGGACCAGGGTTTGACAAACACCGGTGTATCCAACACAGAACATGCCGGGAGAAGCAGTGACCTGACATGACCTGGCTCAAAGGCACACTAATTGATGGCAATAATTTTTTTTTTCAATAAAGTGAAAAAAAACCCCAAGATAATGCACGGAGTGTGCTTTTGCCGGGAGGCGCAGCCAACAGCAAAGTGTGATTATCATGGAAAACGGCTGAGCTCTGGCTTTGAGCGATCAGCTGATTGGATCCTCCTAGATGGGTTGAAAATATATATTTTATTAAAACTGTATCACCAAAAAAACCCCCAAAACACCTCTCCTCCCTTGCAGAAAAAAAAAAATTATGGTCAGATATTCAGAGATTTCAACAAACAACAGAAAATGAGGCTGCTGAGTTAGGCTTGTTTGCTGTGCTGCACCACAGGCCATCACTTGATGGGGTGAGTTGGTTATGGGGGGACTTGATGGTAAACTGGTTTTGTGTTGATCTGCTTAAACGTTGTAGATATTTGCTGTGGGAGAAAGAGCAAGCTCCATTTGTGGCTGCTGGCTGGTTGGATGCTGAGTTGTGTTGCAGTGACGTTAATGAGCCCTGGCATTCCATTGTTTGCACATGTAGTCTACTTTTGAGAATGTTGTGGAGAATATTCTAGATAGTTTTTTGTCATTTTGGATATGTTGAGAGCTTTAATAAGCCTGCAGGTAAAGACAGCAAGTACATTTCTCCACTCCCATGTTCATAACAGTATGACAAACTTGAAACTTAAGGTACACTGTATCTGGATGGAAAAACACACGATTAACGCAACATTCCAAAAGATTAATCACGATTAAAAATTTTAATCGGCTAACACCACTAAAAAACCCCATCTTTTATTGAAGTGGCTTCATTGTATCAAATACACTCCTGCATATGACACATTGTACAACCTGCTTTTGCCAACAAAGCAGCACTGAGTCTTCTTCTGTAACATTGTATATGGTCGGAGACGATCTGTGACCATTTACAGAATCTGTAAAGATCCATCAGAGTTCTAGTTGAACTCTTTTTGAAACCATGACCAGCAGAAGCATTTTACAAGCTCTAAAAAAACGTCAAAACTTTAGAGACAGAAATACAAACATCAATTCACAGGTGAAAGCACACAAACACATGACGCAGAGTGTTAACACCTGGCTGACTGAGGTAATTACATCCGTTAGCAGTTGCCCCTCTGCCATGTCATCAGCATTATTTCAGAAAACAGCTGACACAAGCACAGCTAAAGGTAATAATATTGTTTAATGGGCAATAAAAAACAAACACTCTCAAGAAGGCCGTACATTAGGTGACAAATGAGCTGACTTCCACAGAGCAGCAGCATGTGGTGAGCTTGCTGTAGATTCCATTGTTGCCACTCCTTCCTTTCTGCCACCCCCACACCCTGATAATGAGAAGTATCATTCAGGCGGGAGTGACAGTGTGTTAAATGTTTGTCCTCATGTACATTGCTCCAGTCTTCTACATTTTCATTGACTTTGTCGTGGCTATTCCCACTGTTTTAATCCTCTAATGGAGAATTTGGCTCAAACCAAATGAAAACAGTTTTGAGGAAGCAAATGAAAGTCACTGAGTGCAAGTGCATCAAAGAGTATGAATAGATGTTTGATGGCTATGGGGTTACAATAATATAATATCTGAATGAAATAGAATAATTTAAAGAAAAAAACTAAAGTTGTACATTTGTGGTTAAAAGTTAGTTTACCTCTTACTGTCCTCCCCCTCTTGGAGTTTCTGACTTTCTCTGACTTACACAGTTGTGCAAAATTCATCACCAGCAGCTGGTTAGACAGGAGAGAAATGGAATGCTGCTTAGGGAAGCTAATCCATGAAAATATGTGTGAAGCCAAAGAGCAAACACATTAAAACACATTTGTATTTCTGTGATACTATATACCCATTTTTATGGTTGTCAGTGGTTAATTCAGCGTTTCTGCCATTTTTTGAGTCTGCTTTTCCATTTTGCTGTCAGAGTGCATCTAAAACTTGGCCGGCCTGTAGTTTATACTTCAACATTCAAAGATTCAAAGATTTTAGTTGTCAATACTACTATACGTACAGGGCATAGAGGAGAATTGAAATGGCGTTTCTCTCTCTCCTCATTGGTGTCCATAATATAAAAAGAAAAAGGAATAAGGCTGGAAAAAAGAAAACAACAACAACAGCAGTCTATGTACAGTAATGCAACCCATAGTGCAAATGGCGACAAAAGATAGACCCAGACCTCCCATAGTGCAAATAGAGATTAACGATTAACGATGGTAAAACCCAGCAATTCTATATACAGACAACTACTGATGTAATACCCATAGTTGCAGTTCAATGCGGTCGTGTATGTGCAGATAGTAACAGATAGGACTGCACATGATCAGTATAGCAATGACAGACAGCAGCAGATATGGCATTTGTGCAAATGGTTGCGGTTTAAGTGCAGAGGCATACAGCAGCAAATGTATTAGTGTTGGTGTGCCAGTCTTTTCTGTGCCAACAGCTGAGGTAGTTATGGTGCGGGGGGAAGGAAGTGGACAGAGTTCAGAGTCCTGATTGTAATATTGTTGTTTTATTACGAAGTACAGTGTAGTGGCGGTCATTTCCTCTTCTGCCACTGCACCGCCCTATAAATACCAGTGGGCATCCCTATTTGGGCTCTTTACCGATGCCGCTGTCTGGTGGCTGTATTGTGTGTGTTCAGCCCAATAAAGCAGAGTTCAACTGTGCACTTGGCCTCATTATTATGGAGATAATTCCATACATAACATTTTGGTGACAAGAATAAACATGGAGGTGTCTGTTTCACCGTTTCGGCCCTTCCTGGAGCTCCCAGGCGAGCCACTTGTGCCTTGGCCAAGATGGTTTGCTGCCTTTCAAAACTACATTGTGGCGCTCGACCTGGGTAAGCTGGATAAACTGACGGCACGTATACTTCTGGTGCATAACTTGGGGTTTGAGGGACAGCAGATTCTGCGTACACCAAGGGCTTCCAACTCGTATGAGGACGTGGTCGAGTTGCTAGCGTGCCATTTCAGCACCCCAGACAGCGTGATTGTCTGGAGGATTAGGTTTAGGCAGCAACACCAAAGGGCAGATGAACCTGTCCACCAGTTTGTCACCGACCTGAGTCAACTAGCTAGTGAGTGTCGTTTTGGGCCACTGGAGGAAGAAATGGTACATGACCAGATGGCGGAGCACACAGCCAGCAATGCTTTACGAGCTAGGCTACTCTCGGCGCTGAGTGACCTGATGTTAAACAAGGCTGTCGAGCTAGCTCTCCAAGTGGAGACTGCAGTCAAGCCAGCTTCAGAGCTAAAGTGGTGCCAGTCACAATGGCAGCTGGGGCCTACCGCTGCAGCATTAGTAGCGGACCCAGACAGCGAGGATAGAGTGACCGACGACAACACGGAATCCAACACTATCAGCCGAAGGTCTGCCCCGAGAAAACCTTTGTGTATGGGTTGTGAGTTTGCGAACCACCAATACAAGGCTAGGGAATGCCCGGCTAGAGGGAAGCACTGTAGCAAGTATGGACGCTTGAACCATTATGCCAGGGTGTGTTGTATGTCCAAGCCGGAGGGCCCACGGAGAAGAACAACGCTACCTGCCCTGGCAACTGTCCACGCGGTGTCCCCGAATACCAACGGGTTCACGTTCTGCAAGGTGACGCTGGATGGTGAGTTGGTGCCGCTGCTGGTTGGCATGTGGGCAGAGGGAACGTTGTTGAATTAGGCCATGGTGAGGAAATTTTTCCCCCACTACAGAATAAGAGGTAACCCAGCACCGCTGTACAGTTATGGAGGTGGCAGACTGCGCATGGTTGGAACACTGGGGTTAACGGCTTGGCACAAGTCGGCGGTGATGGCTGACTTCACGTTCCACGTGACAGCCCGAGGCAACAAGATCATGGGCTGTGACCTGTTTTATGGACTGGGGTTTGCCATTAAAGATGACGCTGGGGGAAGAGTGGACAGGTTGTGGACAGTGAAACCGTCCGGTTCCGGTGGTGGAGGACAACGCTGTGTAGGACAAAGATTTACTGGGCACCATGGCGGTCAAGCAGGACCAGCCTCACTCAGGTTCGACGCAGGAGGGTCTCAGTGCTGGCGCTTGGGGTACTGTGGAAGAGGGTACCAAACGTGGCAACGAAGTGCGTGCATCGGTGGATGACGCCAACAAGCTAGCCTCAGTTTCCTCCAGAGCTCGGCCACAGTGGGCTGGAGGATCTGGAGCTACAACGGCGATCACTGCAGCAGCATTACAAGTAGCAGGGGCCAGACCGACAGGCATGGAGGGACCGCGTGCCAATCAGCAACACTGCAGGCCGAGCAGAGCTCCTCTGAGAGTTACGGACCTGGTCCGGGCTTGAGGGGAAGGACGTCCACAGCGGATGTGGGCCAAATGACAGCCAGAGGAACACCAAGAGCAACTGCGCATTGTGGCTGAGTGGGGCACAGCCTACTTCCAGCTGTCGGACGGCTCGTGGAGGCACGCCAGTGAGCTGCGGCGTGCCCGGGAGGAGGCTTCAGATGGCGGGTCCGGACGAGAGAGGTGGTTGATGGCAAAGAGAAGAGGCGCTCTCGTCTGAGAGATCAGCTGCGATCCTAGTGGAATGCCACTCCCAGGGGCGGGTCTACTGAGGGGCTGCCCTGGGCCCCCCACAAGCCAGTTCTGCCCCTTTCTGCCAGAAGGACAGTAGTGTAGTTTTGAAAAAAATAATAGAATAGGTTCCAGTGTTCATATGTCTGTGTGTGTAAAACAAACAAACAAACAAACAAAAAAACCTAAACTGTTATTGTTCTGGGTGTGTTTTATTTAGGGACATGGCAATGGTCTTAGTTATAAATGGACTTTTGTTTAAGTTTACAGGTGGCAGAATAACTCACCTTGCTGTGTGGGGTGGGACGGTAGTCTACCTGTCCCCCCTAGCTTAGGTTTATTGTGTGAATGTGATAGGCTATTTAGTGATTTCAGTTATAGTTTTCTTAGTGTGTGATTTGGGTCCTAAATTGGGGAGGGTCTCAATTGTATGTGTGGTTTTGGACTTTCTACGTGGGCGTTGGGGGTGTGTGTGTAATATTGTTGTTTTATTATGAAGTGCGGTGTAGTGGCAGTCACTTCCTCTTCCGCCACTGCACTGCCCTATAAATACCAGCGGGCATCCCTATTCGGGCTCTGTGCCGATGCCCCTGCCTGGTGGCTGTATTGTGTGTGTTCAACCCAATAAAGCTGAGTTCAGCTGTGCACCTGGCCTCGTCATTACGGAAGTAATTCCATACATAACACTGATGGCCTGATGAACGAAGCTGTTCATACTTGTTGTATAATCCATTCATTTCTGGATTCATGTTACGTACGGTAGGTGGGGGCAGACATTTATTAAGATGACCATTTCAGTGTCTCCACTCAACTTAGACTGCCATTCAAGGCTTTAGACTGAGGAATTCACAACACCTGGAGGGAACACACTTAGATGGGATGAAAGCTTGCATAGCTAACAGCTTAGCATCTGTTCTGCCCATCTGTGTGTGTGTGTGTGTGTGTGTGTGTGTGTGTGTGTGTGTGTGTGTGTGTGTGTGTTTTCCAATTAGAAAATGTTTCCCAGCAAAAACTTTCACTAACAACTCCTTTTTAAATCAAGATGTGTCCTGTTTGTGACAAGCTCTTAAATCTGAAAGGGTGAATCCTGTTTTATGAAGTTTAAAATTAAAAACTAATTATTTATTGGTTTTAATAAAGTTTTTGTTGACTCAAAGTTTTTTTTTTAAATGCTGAGAATATTTTTTTATTTCTTTACCAACTGTTTCAAAGATCATTCAGTATATTTTATATCTTGAATTGGCTGACATACAGTGGATATAAAAAGTCTACACACCTCTGTTCAAATGCCAGGTTTTTGTGATGTAAAAAAACGAGACCAAGATAAATCCTTTGAAAACTTTTTCCGCCATTAATGTGACCTAGTAACCTGTACAACCCAATTGAAAAACAAACTGATATCTTTTAAGGGGAAAAATAAAAAATAAAATACTTACAATAACCTGGTTGCATAAATATGCACACCCTGTTATAACTGGGGATGTGGCTGTGTTCATAATTAACCAATCACATTCAGACTCATGTTAAATGGAAGTCAGCACGCACCTGCCACCATTTAAAGTGCCTCTGATCAATCCCTTCAGGATTTCGTGATGTTGCGATTGTGTCAATTCATGCAAAATCAGCCAATCAGCGCAGCTATTGCGCGACCTTGCAACTTTGTCCAATCACTGCAACTTTTCTGCAATTTTGGCCAATCCTCGTCAACTTCCGCCAGTTTCACCAATCAAATTTGTCTCTCACTGGTGCTAAAACGCTCAGTCTAACCAACCAAATGCATCGCTGCATTGCTTCACTTCCATGTATACAGTGAGTATTGATGGAACACATCAGCAAACAGTGTGTGATTTATTTAAAAAAAAAAAAACACTCACCCGCAAGGTTTCCAACACCGTCCCTTCCTCCATCTCCCCAGCCTGCTGGTGGACGTTTCGCCACGTCTTTGTCCTGACCGCGTGTACTATTGAACATTAATACAAATGTAAGTATGCCATTTTTAGCAATACTGCTAATTTGCATCTGTAGTCCCCTGGCGGGTCACCAAAACACACAAACAAACAATCATACATGAGAAGAACATCTGCAATAAAACTATACAAAGTGGATACACAAAAGTACAAGAGTTAAGGTGCTACAAAACAAAACATTCAAATGTCATACGAGTGAAGTGCTGTGTATGCGTACACACACACATGCACCCAAGCACCTCACAGAAACAAATGAGGCGGAACATATTTGTGTGACACACGGACATATACAGTGGTGTGAAAAGGTGTTAGTCCCCTTCCTGATTTCTCATTTTTTTTGTATGGTTGTCACACTTAAATGTTTCAGATCATCAAACAAATTTAAATATTAGACAAAGATAACACAAGTAAACACAAAGTGCAGTTTTAAATGAAGGTGTTTATTATTAACCCCTTGCACTCCGGTCAATTTTCCTAAAAATGCCAAAAAATAATGTGCCCAAAGTAAATCGAAAGCTGTTCTTCAACCCTTTGCAGCATCTTCATGGGGTTGGTCGCATTTAAAAGAAAACACTTTGAATTTTTTGGCAAAAAAAACATGATCTCTCTAAGTGCTCCGGCCACTGAGTTACAGTCATCTAAACATAGTGAACTTGAAGAAAATAAATTTGGCCTGGGTGTTTTTTTGGATACAAATGCTTGCAAATAACACACAACTTCAGATCCGGGCTGGAAAATGCAACAGAAATGTAGAACCACGTGTTATCCAGCTGAGATCCAAATTTTGTAACAATACCACAAAAAATGAATATATTACACAGCTTTGTTCTCAGGCTGTTCCCAGGCGTTTTGGAACTGTGCCAAATTGTGCCAAATGGCACAGTTTGGAAAAACGTCTATAACTTTTGAATGATTCAACATAGAAGCTTCATCTTGGGCTCAAATGAAAGGTCACATTCAGGGCTGTGTCTGTGTGTGTGTGTGTGTGTGGGGGGGGGTTTGTCCCCCCCACCCCCCCGCTACAGAGGACGGAGATCGGCCCTCGCTACATGACGGATTACACTCGGATGTGGCATGTTTCCACAGCAACGCTGTCACCGCGGCTCCCCCCACCCCCCCGCTACAGAATCGTAGCGGCGGGGGGGGGGGCGTTCATGGTTTGGAGGCGGCGAAGAACCGTGTAACGCGGCGCACGCACTTCGTACTTCGTGCGCCGTACAGTTGTAATTTACCGATCAGTCAAAAGTCATTTTTTGATTACAATTTTCAGGGATAAATAATAATTTAGCTTATAACACCTTCCCTCTTCACAGCCTCATTGTCCTGGCGAACTTCTCTTCCCCATTGTCAGACGAACGCGACGCTGGTCCGCTCGTGGATCCCGGTCAAAACATAATTCCATTATTGTGGTTTTGGCAAATGATTTACGACCTTTGTTGTCGGCCTCCGTTGGTCTACAATGATGGAAGAGAATCCTAAACATCTATTCTGCTGGAATGAGTGCAGGTCGCACTTGTGGGTGGTCTCTGCTGGGTCTGTAGCAGGTTCTTCCAGCGTCCTTATTTTCATCTGTTGCAGCAGTAAGTCTCTCTTCACCCAGCCCGAACTTCTGTGCTTCAATTGGCTTCTGCATTCACAGTAGACGGGTCCTTCTTCCTAGGTTTTCATTCATTGGTTCTTCAAGGTTTCAGAAACCCAATTCAAGGCTCTTATTAGTCGAATGAGAGGTCAATCAGATGAACTAATCTGTTTGCGGCTGTGTCTGCAGCTTTTATTTTCAGTGCGCGCTTGGACGCCACTACATCACCATCACCACCTCCATCACCATCTACACCATGCGTCCTAGAGCGCACGAGAGCGCCCTCGTGCGCTCTAGGACGCAGAGACTTGCCTGTCCGCGTTACAACGGAGCGCAAGAGGTTAAGGGTAAAAAAAAATCCAAACCCACATGGTTCTGTGTTAAAAAAAAAAAAAAAAAAAAAAAAAAAAAGTGACACTTCCCCCCCCCCGGTAAAACATAAATTAACTGTGGTTTATCACATCTTTGGAAAGCTGACTTCAATTTCTCTAGCCACACCCAGGCCTTATTACTGTCACACCTGTTCTCAATCAAGAGATCTCTTAAATAGGACCTGCCTGACAAAGTGAAGTAGACCAAAAGATCCTCAAAAGCTAGACATCATGCTGCGATCAAAAGAAATTCAGGAACAAATGTGAGACAAAGTAATTGAGATCTATTGGTCTGGATACGGTTATAAAGCCATTTCCAAAGCTTTGGTACACAAATCCACTAATGGTGAAAACATGGAATAGTGGTGAACCTTCTCAGGAGTGGCCAGCAGACCAAAATTACCCCAAGAGCGCAGCGACAACTCATCCAAGAGGTCAGAAAAGACCCCACAACAACATCCAAAGAACTGAAGGCTTCACTTGCCTCAGTTAAAGTCACTGTTCATGACTCCACCATAAGAAAGAGACTGGGAGAAAATGGCCTGCATGGCAGAGTTCCAAGACGAAAACCACTGCTGAGCAAAAAGAACATAAAGGCTTGTCTCAGTTTTGCCAGAAAACCTCTTGATGATCCCCAAGACTTTTGGCAAAATACTCTGTGGACTGACGAGACAAAGGTTGAACTTTTTGGAAGGTGTGTGTCCCTTTACATCCGGCGTGAAAGTAGCAGAGCATTTCAGAAAAGGAACATCATACCAACAGTAAACTATGGTGGTGGTAGTATGATGGTCTGGGGCTGTTTTGCTGCTGGAAGACTTGCTGTGGTAAATGGAACCATGAATTCTGCTGTCTACCAAAAAATCCTGAAGGAGAATGTCCGGCCATCTGTTCATAACCTCAAGCTGAAGCACACTTGGGTTCTGCATCAGGACAGTGATCCAAAACATACCAGCAAGTCCACCTCTGAATGGCTTAAGAAAAACAAAATGAAGACTTTGGAGTGGCCTAGTCAAAGTCCTGACCTGAATCCGATTGAGATGCTGTGGCATGACCTTAAAAACCCGGTTCATGCTCGAAAACCCTCTAGTGTGGCTGAATTACAACAATTCTGCAAAGATGAGTGGGCCAGAATTCCTCCACCGTGCTGTAAAAGACTCATTGCCCGTTATTGCAAATGCTTAATTGTAGTTGTTGCTGCTAAGGGTGGCGCAACCAGTTATTAGCTTTAGGGACAATCACTTTTTTACACAGGGCCATGTAGGTTTGGATTTTTTTCCCCTTAATAATAAGCACCTTCATTTAAAAACTGCATTTTGTGTTTACTTGTGTTATCTTTGTCTAATATTTAAATTTGTTTGATGATCTGAAACGTGTAAGTGTGACAAACATACAAAAAAATGAGAAATCAGGAAGGGGGCAAACACTTCTTCACACCACTGTGTGTGTGTGTGTATATACGTATATATATATATATATATATATATATATATATATATATATATATATATATATGTGCATGCCGCAGAGCAATCACTAGTTATGGGTACAGTTTTGGTTGTTTACAAGCCAATTTTTATAATCAGTCTTAATAGTGTTTAGTGTGGTACGTTCTCTGGCTGTAGGTGGTATATTATTCCAGATCTTGGTGTCCCTCACTGATGGCACAGATTGAGCAAATGTGGTACATCTGTGGAGAACCCCACAGCCTCCTCTAGTGATTGCTCTGGTGGTTGTGCTGGCGACAGTCCTCAGTTTAAAATATCCTCCCAGGAGGGTAGTGCGTAGCCATTTAGTATTTTATAAATTGAACAGAAGGGTGCAAAAGAATTTCCAAGACATTAAATATACCATGAAACACACTGAAGACAGTCATCATCAAGTGGAGAAAATATGGCACAACAGTGACATTACCAAGAACAGGACATCCCTCCAAAATTGATGAAAACTGGTCAGGAAGGCTGCCAAGAGGACGACAGCAACATTGAATGAGGTGCAGGAATTTCTAGCAAGTACTGGCTGTTTAGTACATGTGACAGCAATCACCCGTCTTCTTCATATGTCTGAGCTATAAGGTATGGTGGCAAGGCGGAACCCTTATCTTACCAAGAAAAACATCCAAGCCCGGCTACATTTTGCAAAAACACATTTGAAAACTCCCAAATGCATGTGGGGAAATGTGTTATGATCCGATGAAACCAAGGTTGAACTTTTTGGCCATAATTCCAAAAGGTATATTGGCAAAAACACAACACTGCTCATCACCAAAAGAACACCATACGTACAGTGAAGCATGGTAGTGGCAGCATCATGCTTTGAGACTGTTTTTCTTCAGCTGGAACTGGGGCCTTGTGAAGGTGGAGGTGAATTATGAACCGTTCCAAATGCCAGTCAGTGTTGGCACAAAACCTTCAGGATTCTGCTAGAAATCTGAAGATGAAGAGGAACTTCATCTTTCAGCATGACAATGACCCAAAGCACACATCCAGATCAACAAAAGAATGGCTTCACCAGAAGAGGATTAAGGCTGTGGAATGGCCCAGCCAGAGTCCAGACCTGAATCCGATCAAACATCTGTGGGGTGATCTGAAGAGGGCTGTGCACAGCAGATGCCCTCACAATCGGACAGAGTTGGAGCATTTTTACAAAGAAGAGTGGGCAAATATTGCCACATCAAGATGTGCCACACGCTGATAGACTCCTACCCAAAAAACTGAGTACTGTAATAAAAGCCAGAGGTGCTGCAACGAGGGCTGTTGCGGTAGAGGAATTTCCCCTGCGGTGAAGGTGGACAGCTCAATACCGCGGTATGCGGTATTATTGCAAACGTTTTTAGGACCCTTTAGATTAGAAAGTGAACACCACGGTTGTTGCGGTTGGTCGTTTTCCTCCGCGGTAGGCGTGTCCATATCGCGGTATTACATAATTGCGGTTATTGCGACAGCCCTAGCTGCCACAAAGTATTAGTTTAAAGGAAACCTGTATTGATCATTATAGCAACATTAACCTTTTGTGTGTGTCTGTCGCCGAATTGCGACATAACCCCTAGTGGTCAAGAGTGGTAAATATTTTTTGTCAATAAAATAGTTCAGATTTCCAAGGCTATAACTTGAAAGTGGTAAGAGATAATATAATGGCTTACTGTCAATTAGAAAGATGTAAAATATGATCCAAAGTTTCAGATAGGAATAAATTTAAGCATCTAATTTGCATAATGTCACAGCACCTCTTTAAATTCCATAACTCAGTCAAAACTGGACTTTGGACGTATTTACACAAAGAGTGGTTCAGTCTTTTGACACTGTTTTTGTACAGAGGTACCTCATCATCTTATCTTCAAAGTATATGAACAAGAAATCAGTACAATATAAAAAAAACACAAAAAAAACAGAAAATTCTCACTTACTTTTGACAAAGGCGGGCTGACTGACTGGCGTGGCTGCTACGTTTTCACCAATCATAGTTGTTATTTTGTGTTCTGTTGGTCATGTTAAAGTCTCTACCACATCTACAAAGTCTTATGATTATCCCACATAAATTTTGCTTGTATCCCGCGGCTATTTTCCACGTACAAAGCCGATAAAAGTGACGGTGACCGATCATGAAAATATTAGCTTTCTGAGCTAAAATGCTAAAAACAAGAAAAAGAAATGAGTTCTTCTTCTTTGGTGTATTACGTGTCATCCACTGAGTCCTCCAACGGATGTCTGCCACCTTTTGAAACTGGCAAATCAGTACAAATCCCCAATGCAGGCCCCAATGCAGGCGATCATGTGAGAGTGAGACGACAGACGCAGTGCCGCGCTCTGCCACTAGGGGCACGCAAATTCACACACTCAAAGGGTTAATCCTGCTTTAGGTATTACTTATAAACTAAAAATGTGTTTATTAAGTAAAAATAACCTCCTAGAGTCAGTATACTGAATAATTTTATCCCATGAAAACCGCTTGGTCAAAACCAGTGGGGAGCAGCCATCGCCAGCCGGAAGTGACGTACCCTCGTTTCTGGCTTTACCGTGGAAGAGTAACATGTTTACCACAGAGGAGTCAACGTGTTCAGCAGATGTTCAGTGGGTCGAGATCTGAGTTGAAAACGGCACAAAATCGCAACGGATATACTGTATACTGCACAAACCATCCTTGGAAATGGCCTTTGTTGATGGCATGAGCCACAGTTACCTCCGGGGACAGGTAGCTGAAGGGGACCTGTCGAACAGGCAAATTCCCAGTCTAGTAACTTCAGAACATGTTGAACAAATCTTGATGTACGATGGCTGAGTGGTTAGCACTGCGGCAGCACAGCAACTCACCCTTGGCTGGGGGACCCTGGGTTCGATCCCAGCCCCCGACCAACAGTGATCTATGTGGAGTTTGCATGTTCTCCCCGTGTCTGCGTGGGTTTACTCCGGGATTTCTCCAGTTTCCTCCCACATGCCAAAAACAAGCAAGTTAGGTTAATTGGCGTCAAACTGGGGATTCTAAATTGTCCTTAGGTATGACTGTGAGAGTGAATGGTTGTGTGTCTCTCTGTGTTGGCCCTGCGATGGACTGGCGATCTGCCCAGGGTGTACCCTGCCTCTTGTCCAAAGATGCTGGGATAGGCTCCAGGCCCTCCGTGACCCAAAAAAGGATTAAGCGGAAGAAGATGGATGGATGGATGCTATATTGTAGCCCACTCAGTCGCACAAAGCAATGACTGTGCGTCACTACCGTGCTGAAACTGGTCATGGAGGGGACGAGATGTCTCTAACCATGACTGACTGAGAGAGCAGAGACTTGAAACTCATGCATATTTGAGAAGGAATCATGACCAAAATTACTGGATGGAACTACTAGTATTGTAGCGATGTGTAGCACCTTGGGAGAGCCAGATTGTCTAGCATCTCAGACAGGAGACAGTGGATAAGCTTGGGAGAACAAAGAGCAGGGGATTCCTGGTGAGATAGCAGGAAGGAGTCAAGGATGAGGGTGTTGAATGCAGCGTGATGCAAATGTCATGTTGTGTGTGATGTAAATGCCATGAAACTTAAGAGAGTAGTTTCTGCTTGAGAGTCCAGTCTGTTCTGTGCTTGAAAGATGTGAGTGTGTAATAAATCGTCTGAAATGATTCCGCCTCTGATTTCACACACCCCACACTGGTGACCCAAGACGTATTATGGAACATGAGGCACCACCTCACCGTGGCAATCACAGTCAACGCGGCAGCGGCGGAGCCCAGCGAGACGACCAGAGGAG
Source organism: Pholidichthys leucotaenia (assembly GCA_020510985.1). NCBI lineage: Eukaryota > Metazoa > Chordata > Actinopteri > Cichliformes > Pholidichthyidae > Pholidichthys > Pholidichthys leucotaenia. The sequence continues at coordinate 177,196,187 of CM035848.1, forward strand.
GCGAGGAGCCACCGACGGTAGCGGCAGCGGGGGCCAAGGAGTGCCAGAGAGACATGCTCTGTTTCTACCACCGCCGCTTCGGAGAGAAGGCACGCAGATGTGCGCCACCGTGCCAATTCAAGCGCTCGGGAAAACGCCAAGGCCGGGGGTCGGTAGCAGCTGCGACCCTCGGTGAAGAGAACAAGCTGCTCTACTTAACGGATGCACGCTCTGGGAGGCGTTTCCTCGTGGACACCGGAGCCCAGAAGAGCTTCATCCGGCCGACCTACGCTGACCGGCTGGCAGGATCTAGCGGCCCCGGGATGTTGGCAGCAAACGGCTCGGATATTAAGACCTTTGGTGAGAGGACTCTGCTCTTATCTCTACACGGCCGTACATATGAGTGGACTTTTGTCGTAGCAACACTGAATTACCACATACTGGGGGCTGATTTTCTGTGTGCACATGGTTTACTGGTTGATGTTGCTAACAGGCGCCTGGTTAATGCACTGTCCTTTGACTCTCTTCCCTGTATAGCTTGAGTGACCCGGCCAACAGCACAAGCCAACGTCACAGCTACAGGTGGTAAGTTCCGCACACTGCTCATTCAGTTCCCAGCACTCACGGTCCCGACGTTTTCCGTGGCCATCGCTAAACACGGGGTGGAGCACTTTATCACCACCACCGGGCCGCCCGTTTTTGCAAGACCTCGGCGCTTGGACGCAGCTAAACTGGCCGTAGCGCGCGAGGAGTTCGCCAACCTGGAAAGGTTGGGCATCATCAGGCGCTCGAACAGCCCATGGGCTTCCCCGCTACACATGGTCCCTAAGGCTGAGGGATCGTGGCGACCGTGTGGGGATTTCCGCAGGTTGAACAACGCCACAGCGCACGACCGCTACCCAATTCCCCACATACAGGATTTTTCCGTTCACCTCGCCGGAGCGCGCATTTTTTCCAAAATAGACCTGGTCCGCGGTTACCACCAAGTCCCGGTGCACACTGAGGACATACCCAAAACAGCGGTAATAACTCCGTTTGGTCTATTCGAGTTCCTGCACATGCCATTCGGGTTAAAAGGAGCGGCACAGACGTTCCAGCGCATGATGGATGCAGTGCTGCGCGATCTCCCGTTTGTGTTCGTCTACCTGGACGATATCCTGGTAGCCAGTTTGTCCGAAGACGAACATGAAACCCACCTCACGACGGTTTTCCGGAGGTTGGAGGAGCACGGGTTAATAATCAACCCGGCGAAATGCCAGTTCGGCGTGACGGAGATTGATTTTTTTGGGACACCGCGTCTCTCCCGAAGGAGCGATCCCATTGCCCGACAAAGTGCGCGCCCTGGCGGATTTTCCCCGGCCTCAGACGGTCAGGGCGCTGCAGGAATTTTTGGGAATGGTGAACTTTTATAACCGTTTCCTTCCCCGCGCAGCGCAGCTCATGCAACCATTATACGCCGTGCTCAAGAAACAGAAACCCGCGGATAGGGTCGAATGGACCCTGGAGCGAGAGCAGGCGTTCTCGGAAGTTAAAGCAGCCCTGGCAAACGCTGCACTGCTGGCGCATCCAGACCTGACGGCCCGCATAGCGTTCACCACCGACGCTTCAGACGTGGCCATAGGGGCTGTCATGGAGCAGCGCGTCGCCGGGGCTTGGCAGCCACTCGCTTTTTTCAGCAGAACTTTGCGCGACAGCAAACGTAAATACAGCGCGTTCGACAGAGAGTTGCTGGCCCTTCACCTGGCCATACGCCACTTCCAGTTCTGGCTGGAAGGGTGCAGCTTCACCGCGTTCGTGGACCACAAGCCGCTAACATTCGCGGTGGCCAAGGTTTCAGAACCGTGGTCGGGCCGGCAGCAGAGACAGCTGGCCGCGATCTCAGAGTTTACTACCGATATTCAGCATGTGTCTGGTAAATTGAATGTGGTGGCGGACTGCCTCTTGCGTGCCATAGTGGCCCCGGTCTGCGTGGGGATAGATTACGCAGCCATGGCCGTGAAGCAGATTAGCGATGCAGACGTGCGCGCACTCCAGTCTGGACCAACAGGGTTAAGGCTGGAGAGCAGGGTGCTGCAGGATGGCGGCCCCCCCAATCTGCGATGTCTCCACGGGTTGCCCGCGTCCGGTGGTCCCGGCTGCGTGGCGCCGCTGCGTGTTTGAGTCGGTTCACACTGTGGCGCACCCAGGAGTGCACGCGTCGGTCAAAATCGTGGGAGAGAAATTTGTGTGGCCGAGCCTACGCAAACAAGTGAAAGAGTGGACTGCAGCCTGCGTGGCGTGCCAACGAGCCAAAGTACACAGACACACGAAGGCTCCCTTGGAGCCGTTTCGTATTCCGGCTAAGAGGTTCGACCATGTTCACGTGGACCTCGTGGGCCCCCTCCCGCCATCACAGCGGTGCACGCACCTCCTGACAGTGGTGGACTGCACCACGCGCTGGCCAGAAGCGGTCCCGCTGGCGGCAACTGCGTCCGCGGATGTAGCGCGCGCTTTTTTAACAGCATGGGTGGCGCGTTTTGGAGTCCCGTCGAACATTACGCCCGACAGGGGCCCGCAATTTGTTTCCGAACTCTGGTCCACGATGGCCCGCAGCCTGGGTGTTACAATTCACCGCACAACCGCGTACAACCCACAGGCCAATGGGTTATGTGAGCGTTTTCATAGATCACTGAAAGCAGCACTCAGGGCTTCATTGACGGATGCAAATTGGGTAGACAGGCTGCCATGGGTTTTATTGGGGTTTCGCTCCGCGCCGAAAGAGGATCTGGAAGCTTCCCCGGCAGAGCTCGTTTTTGCGCAGCCACTACGGCTGCCCGGGGAATTTCTACCAGATAATCCCGCGCCGGGCAGCTGCCCGTCTCAGCTTTTGCAGCGTAGCGCAAACACAGGCACGCTGCCGGGCCCTGCCCACCACAGTTTTCCGCGTGTTTTCGTGCCTAAAACTTTGAAGAGCGCAGAGTTCGTGTTCGTCAGACACGACGCCCACCGCCCTCCATGGCGCCCACCCTATGATGGACCGTTCAGAGTGCTGGAAACAGGGGATAAGCATTTTTTGCTAGACTTGGGGGGTAGGAGGGAAAAAATTGGCATAGACAGACTCAAACCCGCTTTCGTTGTGGCGGACGAGTAAGTGCTGTTGGCTAAGGCCCCTCGGCGTGGAAGACCCCCACGGAGAGCTCCCCAGGGAAACGATTCACCAGAGCAGCCACACGGACAGACCGAAGTGCCCCCCCCCAGCAACAGCCCACCCGCAGTCAGACACATTCCCAGCAGCCCCCCACCGGCACAGCTGCGCCGCGGAGGCGGTAAACCCCAGTTACAGCAGATATGGGAGGAGATGGAAGCCCAAGCAGCATGTGGACTGATGTTCTATTGTTCTATCACAGCATGTGGACTGTTATTCTATTGTCCTATCTAAGATGCTGGGGGGGGGGGGGGGTGATGTGTATCGATGTGTAGCACCTTGGGAGAGCCAGATTGTCTAGCATCTCAGACAGGAGACAGTGGATAAGCTTGGGAGAACAAAGAGCAGGGGATTCCTGGTGAGATAGCAGGAAGGAGTCAAAGATGAGGGGGTTGAATGCAGTGTGATGCAAATGTTATGTTGTGTGTGATGTAAATGCCATGAAACTTAAGAGAGGAGTTTCTGCTTGAGAGTCCAGTCTGTTCTGTGCTTGAAAGATGTGAGTGTGTAATAAATCGTCTGAAATGATTCTGCCTCTGATTTCACACACTCCACAGTGTCATATTTGATCCTTTGAAATAGCTTTTGATTAAAATTCACTTCAGGTACCCTTTAATGGTGTGCATATTTATGCAACCAGGTTATTGTAAGTTTTTTTATTTTTTTATTTTTCCCTTTAAAAGATTTCAGTTTGTTTTTCAGTTGGGTTGTACAGGTTATATAGGTCACAATAATGGTGGAAAAAGTTTTGAAATGATTTATCTTGGTCCCATTTTTTTACATCACACAAGCCTGGCATTTGAACAGGAGTGTGTAGACTTTTTATATCCATTGTAATTAATGAACAGAGACAACAAAAGTAAACAGCACAAGGAAAAAACTAATTAAGCTGAAATTTGGTGAGCTTTCTTTGCCAATTTCAGCAGGCACCATATCTGTGAGCTAGTGATTAATTGAGGTGGCAGAGAAGTGCTTTCTAGCACTAAGATGAATTGCGAAGCAGCAGTGCTTTGGCATATTAGCAGCACCCCTACCTGTGAAGTGTTGACTTTAGTTCGAGTTTTCAGCATACTGTATACTGCAAAATCTGCAGAACCCTTGGTATGTGGTGATGTGCTTTATCACTCTTTTATGCTTTTTCATACACAACCATTATACACATTTATAGCAGAGTTTTCTTGGTAATATACATTATATTCAGTGTTTCCTCTAGCTTAAAGACCTTGGCGTGGTGGCAACATATTTTTTCGGGGGGGGGGGCAGGGGGGGGGGCAGAAAACACATAGTATGAATATGTTAATTTTATACTATTTTTTTTTTAATTTTGCACAGTAACTTTGCTTATAATAATAATGCATATAGCGCTTTATCATAGACACTCAAAGACACTTTTTACAGATACATTATTCATTCACTCCACAGACAGACAATGGTAGTGGTAAGCTACTACTGTAGCCACAGCTGCCCTGGGGCAGGCTGACGGAAATGTGGCTTTCAATCCAGGCCAACACCAAACATTTATACACATTCATACCCAGTGTTATGGACACTGGAGGCAAGGTGGGTAAAGTGTCTTGCCCAGGGACACAACGGCAGGATATCTGGGGAGAGTGGGATTTGAACTGCCAACCATCCGGTTATTGGACGACCCGCTCTACCTCCTGAGCCACTGCCGTGCATATGGAACTTACAATTTGAAGTACGTATTGTACAACCAAGGCTTGAATGTTGGAATATTGGGTCATTTGGGGTCCCACCCAGACGTCCTGTATTTGAACTTTTTACTGGTGTCATCCTTCTCTCCTCCCTCTGCTCTCACCTCTACTGGACCCTCGGCCTGAACACTTTCCTCTCCTTGGCTCTTCTCTTCTGTCTCATCTTTCTGTCTCTGAGCTCTGTCTAATTTAGGTTCTCTCTCTGTCTATGGTGGTATACAAACAGGTTAGAAAATATCAAGTGCCATGTAAATTAAAGGAGACAACCAAAAATTTCTATTTAAGGGTGCAAAGAGCACCCACTTAAAACTTGAGTAATGACTTCAGTCTTGAAGGTTTGAGATTTTTCTCCAAAATTTATAACAGTTTTCTTATAGTTTTCTGCTTTTCTCTGTAAATATATCTAAATTTGAAACCATTTTCAACAAATTTGTATTTTTCTGTTGTAAAATTGACTTTTCTTGTACATTTGAAACTTTATTATAAATTTGTGGATTATTTTATGGCTTATTTTTGTCTGTTTTTTAAAATAAAGGTACTGTTTTTTTCAAAAAATTTGAAACAGACTGTGGTATTTTTTTTTAACTTTTTCCTTACAACAATTTATATTTTTGACCATAACTTTGCAGTCAGAACAGAAGAATAATTTAACTCTCATTACAAAGAAAAAACAATTAATAAAATTGTATTTAATGATTTAAATGAACTTAAATGACCAAGGATTATTTCTGTTATAATATTTCTATATATTTATAGTTTTTTTTTTTAGAAATCTCCTCACCACCAAGAAAAACCTCCCTTATTTTGAAATCCAAATGCTGGCACGTTTAGTTTGTCTGAAGGCTGCTGACGGATTAAAATCATTGACTTCGTGAATTTTGGTCATCTTAACTTGCCAGGTACTTAATTGGGAACATAATATTGTAGTGGCTGGTGAAATATATCCTCAGCAATTCAGTAGTCCCCCTTGCCTTTCCCTCCATATGAAGCCGGCTGCATTTGAATTGTAACCACATCTCTTAGCTAAGTGACTCTTCCGTTATTGTTCCCATTTCCAGCGGGTTAAAACCATGATAAATGCCTCCAGTGCTTACTGTTCTGATTTTTTTTTTTCCACGTTTAAAGTACTTTAATAAACTCATGTTTCTCTCAGACAGTCAGTCCTATTATGCTGCATTTCCCCTCTAGTCCGCCTTGGTCTGTGTACACGTTGGATGAGCCCGGCACGCACGCGCTGCTGTTCATGCTCACTTTTTTCATCTAGCCAGGTCAAGCAGTTGATGCATGCACACAACCATCATTTGTAGTTTCACTCCCACCTGACAGGTAGCGCCAAGGCGCTGATGTGCCAGGATTTTCACCAACATAGAAACGGCGGACTTCTTCACAAAGTTTCTCTTCAAATGGAGTCCATTTCTGCTGTTTTACTTCCCGGTTTTCATTTCTTTTCCACGAAGAAGCTGCTGCCGCTAGTGAGACACTGCCTGCTGACTGACTGGAAAGCTTGCGTGGGCAGGGCGCTTCTAAACTCCGTGTGGATGACGGCCACGTGCGTTGTTCATGTTCGGGCTTGCAGAAAGTCATTGCTTCATATATTTTTCTGAAATTCATATCTCCTTGGCGCGGCGGTAAATTTTCTGGGGAGGCGGCCTGCCACTGAGAAATGTTACCAGAGGAAACCCTGATATTATTAGTGTGATATGTAATTATTTTGTAAGGTTACTCCAAAGTTGTGGATGAATTTGTTTTTGATTTATTTATACTCTCATCATGATCCTAATGAAATGTAGGATTTGGAGAGAGATTTAAAAAAATATTCTTCAGTACTTCTGGAAAATTAGGACTTTTAGGTTTACAGTTTAGAAACATCGACTGAAGTCTTTATCAGAAAAAAAAAACCCTCTAAATGCACTACTCACAAAAAGTTAGGGATATTCGGCTTTTGGGTGAAATTTCAGGATGCACCTAAAAATGCACTATTGTGGGACACATATGCACATGGTTACATCACTTTAGACTTCACATCTCAGATTGAACAAAGGACTGAGTCTCCTTGGAGATAACAGGAGGATGTGGAAGTTTAGTCTTTGGTATGCAAAGAGACGGCCTTGGGGGATTTCCTGGCTGCCAGAGACTTTAGGTGGAGGTGATAAGATCTAAGAGAGGATGCATTGTTACTTGGGATTAAATGCATTGTGACTGTGAGCTTTGAAGGTCCTGGGTATTTAAAGGACGAAGGTCTGGTTTTTTTTCCTCTTTTTCTGTTTTGCTGATGTTGGAAGATGTGAATAAACCTGACTCGTGAGATAAACTCTGCCTCCTCATTTTCACATTTCCACACTATAACCTTTACAGGTGAACTGAATTTGACCTTCTCTAACCTTTTGAATCCACCCATTCACACACTGATGGGGGCGGAGCTGCCATACACAGGTGCTGGCCTGACTCACCAGGAGCAACTGGGGGTTCAGTGTCTTGCTCAAGGACATATCGACATGCAGACTGCAGACAGAGCGGGAATTGAACCCCTGACCCTCCGATCAGTAGTTGGCCACACTACACCTGCGCCACAGCCGCCCCTGTGTATTAAATGAACACAGAGGTGGAAAAGGTATAACTGCTGGGATTTGGGGGCTGAAGATTTGGATTTACGGCTATAATATTAAGCCCAATAACCCCTGTAAATTTCAGTCTCCTCGGATATGTTGAGGTTTAGGAGGGGAAATCTTTATTGAACGTCCATAGAGGAGCTATTAAATGAATGCAGAGGTATAACCACTGGGAGTCGGGGGCTGAAATTCACAGGGCAGGCTCTGGAGGCCGGTGGGATAAAATGATAAAAAAAATTTGGACCCGATCCGAGCTCCGGAACCAGATCTTCCTTAGAAGACCTTATAACGAGTTGTTCAGAACTCCTGACCTCAGAATTCTTATAAGGAATTCTTTAAAGGAGTTCTGACCAACTGCGACTGTGGCTCAGGTGTAGTGTGGCCCAACTACTGATCGGAGGGTCAGGGGTTCGATTCCCGCTCTGTTTGCACTCTGCATGTTGAAGTGTCCTTGAGCAAGACACTGAACCTCCTGTTACTCCTGGTGGATCAGGCCAGCGCTTGTGCATGGCAGCTCCGCCGCCATCAGTGTGTAAATGTATAAGATAAGCCTTTATTAGTCCCACAACGGGGAAATTCCAGGATTGCAACAGCACAGGGATAGCAACACTCAGAGCAACAATCAGAAGGCAAGAAAAAAACAAGCAAGCAAGAGCAGCTAATATACATATGTACGTATTACTATAAAATATATATATATACACACACACACAGACACACAGTGCAGAGCATTGTAGCTGAATGGAATAAATATATGAATATATGAACACACAGTGCAGAGCATTGTAGCTAGATGGAATAAATATGTAAATATATAAACACCCACAGTACGGAGCATTGCAGCTAGGTGGAATAAATATGCAAGTATATAAACACACACAGTGCGGAGCAATGTAGCTAGATGGAATAATATGTAGATATACAGTATAAATATATAAACACACCCAGTGCTGAGCATTGTAGCTAGATGGAATAAATATGTAAATATATAAACACACACAGTGCAGAGCATTGTTGCTAGATGGAATGAAACAGCATAACCGTCTACTTAGTTATCCTACATGGTATGATTATGTGCCCATACATATTCTCACCCTCCATAGCGACCGGTATGTTCCTAGTTGTATGCCGGAGGGGACCATTGTGTAAGTCTATTGCATCTTTTGCATTCAAAAAACTATTAGTTTGTTACGTCTTTTTGCTATCTCTGCGAGCAGCCCTGCTTAGGTTGTACAGTCTGACAGCCGTTGGTAGGAAGGACCTACGAAACCTCTCGGTTGTGCACCTGGGATGATGTAGTCTGCTGCTAAATGAGCTCCTCAGTGCATTCAGTATGTCCTGCATAGGGTGGAACTCGGACTCCAGCAGAGATGACAGTTTAGCCACCGTCCTTCTCTCTCCTATCTCCTCCATCGGATCAAGGCGCTGCCCCAGGACAGAGCTAGCTTTCTTAATCAGTTTGTTCAGTCTCTTCCTATCGGCTGCAGTAATGCCACTGCCCCAGCAGACCACTCCAAAAGTGATGGCTGATGCCACCACCGTGTCATAGAATGACTTCAGCAGCGCCCCTTGTACACCAAAAGACCTGAGTCTCCTCAGCAGGAACAGCCTGCGCTGTCCTTTCTTGTAGAGTGCATCAGTATTGTGTGACCAGTCTAGTTTATTGTTCAGATGAATACCCAGGTACTTATAGGATGTCACCATCTCGATGTCTGTTCCCTGTATATTTACTGGTACTGTGAGGGGCTGCCCATGCCTGCGGCAGTCCACCACCAGCTCCTTAGTTTTCCTCGCGTTGATCTGGAGGCAGTTCCGATGGCACCAGTCCACGAAGTCCTGGATAAGCCCTCTGTACTCAGCTTCATCTCCATTGGAGATGAGGCCAACGATCGCAGAGTCATCAGAGAACTTCTGTAGATGGCAGTGTGTTGTGTTGTGTGAGAAGTCCGCAGTATAAAGAGTGAACAGGAAGGGAGCCAGCACCGTTCCCTGGGGGGCCCCCCCCATGTGTGTATGTGTGAATAGGTGGATAGCAGGATCTGTAAAGTGCTTTGGTCATCTAGAGATGAGAAAAAGTGCTATAAAAATGAACACCATTTACCACTAACTCCTAATAAGGTGTTATTCAGTTCAGCAGGAAATGAATAACTCCTTATATGGTCATGTGAGTAGTTTTTTTTTTTTTTTTTTTTGTTACTTATTTGTACCCATAGGTAGACTTGGTTTACAGTCTGGTGACAAGCCACTGGCTGCTGGTCGCTGCGTGTGCGAGCGCCCTAAACCTACATGTTTTTGGTGTGCGGGAGGAAACCGGAGAAATCCCGGAGTAAACCCGTGCAACACGGGGAGAACATGCAAACTCCACACAGCTCACTGTTGGTTGGGGGCTGGGATCGAACCCACGATCTCATGATCCCCGCGATCCCCCGGCCGAGGGTAAAACTGTGCTGCCACAGTGCTAAACCACTGCGCCACCGTGCAGCCGTTGTTAGTTGTTATAATATCCCCCCCCACACACACACAATACACACAAAAAAACCACCAAACAAACAAACAAGCAATTAAAGAAGAACAACAGCTCTAGATTAAAGGCCTCAGTGGGGCAGCTCTTGCCTTTTTAATGTGGATTTTCTATCACACTTCTTCATACCCCCCCCCACACACACACATAGTTGTACACAACAGATGGTGGGAGATGTTACATATGTCATCTAAATTGTGCTCTTGACCAAAACAATGTTGGATAAGCAAGACAGATCTAAGAGAAAAAGATTTCACTGTGAGTTAATCATTATTTTGCTTCTTAAGTGTTTCTTTGCTTCAAATTTCATGGTAAGCCTGCTGTTTATGGAGGGTAAGACGTCTGTGCCTGCATCTGGAAAGTATTCACAGCGCTTCACTTTTTCTACATTTTGTTAAGTTACAGCCTTATTCCAAAATGGATTCAATTCATTTTTTTCCTCAAAATTCTACACACAATACCCCATCATGACAACATGAAAAAAGTTTTTTTTTTTTTTTGAGATTTCTGCAAATTTATTAAAAATAAAAAACTAAGAAATCACATGTACATAAGTATTCACAGCCTTTGCCATGAAGCTCAAACTTGAGCTCGGGTGCATGCTGTTTCCACTGATCATCCTTGAGATGTTTCTTCAGCTTAATTGGAGTCCACCTGTGGTAAATTCAGTTGATTGGACATGATTTGGAAAGGCACACACCTGTCTATATAAGGTCCCACAGTTGACGGTGCATGTCAGAGCACAAACCAAGCATGAAGTCAAAGGAATTGTCTGTAGACCTCTGAGACAGGATTGTCTCAAGGCACAAATTTGGGTGAAGGGTACAGAACAATTTCCGCTGCTTTGAAGGTCCTAATGAGCACAATGGCCTCCATCATCCGTAAATGGAAGAAGTTCGGAACCACCAGGACTCTTCCTAGAGCTGGCCAGCCATCTAAACTGAGCAACCGGGGAAGATGGGCCTTAGTCAGGGAGGTGACCAATAATCCGATGGTCACTCTGTCAGAGCTCCAGCATTCCTCTATGGAGAAAGGAGGACCTTCCAGAAGGACAACCATCTCTGCAGCAATCCACCAATCAGGCGTGTATGGTATAGTGGCCAGACGGAAGCCACTCCTTAGTAAAAGGCACATGGCAGCCCGCCTGGAGTTTGCCAAAAGGCACTTGAAGGACTCTCAGACCATGAGAAACAAAATTCTCTGGTCTGATAAGACAAAGACTGAGCTCTTTGGCATGAATGCCAGGTGTCATATTTGGAGGAAACTAGGCACCGCTCATCACCAGGCCAATACCATCCCTACAGTGAAGCATGGTGGTGGCAGCATCATGCTGCGGGAATGTTTTTCAGTGGCAGGAACTGGGAGACTAGTCAAGGTAGAGGGAAAGATGAATGCAGCAATGTACAGAGACATCCTGGATGAAAACCTGCTCCAGAGCACTCTTGATTTCAGACGGGGGTGACGGTTCATCTTTCAGCAGGACAACAACCCTAAGCACACAGCCAAGATTTATATCAAAGGAGTGGCTTCAGGAAAACTCTGTGAATGTCCTTGAGTTGCCCAGCCAGAGCCCAGACTGGAATCCAATTGAACGTCTCTGGAGAAATCTGAAAATGGCTGTCCCATCCAACCTGATGGAGCTTGAGAGGTGCTGCAAAGAAGAATGGGTGAAACTGCCCAAAGGTACTGTAGGTGTGCCAAGCTTGTGGCATCATATTCAAAAAGACTTGAGGCTGTAATTGCTGCCAAAGGTGCATCAACAAAGTATTGAGCAAAGGCTGTGAATACTCATGTACATGTGACTTTTTTTTTTTTTTAAATTTTTAATAAATTTGGCAAAAATCTAAAAAAAACCCTTTTTCATGGTGTCATTATGGGGTATTGTGTGTAGAATTTTGAGGGAAAAAATGAATTTAATCCATTTTGGAATGAGGCTGTAACATAACAAAATGTGAAGCGCTGTGAATACTTTCTGGGTGCACTGTACTGTAGGTTAAACATTCTTATTGAAGTAAACAAATTCGTGACAGATGTCCAGAAATATTGGCACACCGACATCGCTCTCAGTGTATCACTTCTCCCAGAAAATTGTTGGCATGACTGTAAAACATAAGACATTATTTAGCAAACTAAAGGTAACCACTGGCTACAACAATATGGGAGTGACACGCATAGTCATTGGTTTCTCTTGTTTTGGTAAGGTTGTAGTGGTCCTAGAAATTCATCACACACACTTCATAATTTCTGAAGTAACAGCTCACTTCTGTTAAAAACAGATGCTTGTTTTCATATTATTATCAAAAAAATAAACTTTTTATTCATGTATAATTACAAAAGTGTGTATTTGAGTGTTGTTTTTTTTCTTGAAATGTCGTCTAGTTTGGGAAAATCAAAAACTGCAAAGATCAAACCTTTGTCCATTTGAAAGGGTTAATGTAAAGTTAGTGCCAGAATAATAATTCTGTAGGTAATCTCCCATTATGCTCTACACATATTCCATACAAATTCTGTTTGCATGCTTATGAACAATTATGTTATGGTAAACTGATAAAACAGGAATGAGACAAAGCTATAGAGCTCTCTCTCTCTCTCTCTGAACACTGTCTTGGGTTTGATTGTGGTTAGGGATCAAACATATTGTATTCCTGACCGGAACATTATGGACAATGTTTTCCTCATACGTGACGTTCTCCAGCTCGGTAAATGTCATGACTTACAGTTTGGAATTGTGTCTTTGGACCAGGAAAAGGCCTTTGATAGGGTTGACCATTCCTATTTGTTTTCTACCTTGAGGGGGTTTGGGTTTGGAAATATGTTTTTGAGGTGGGTCAATCTGCTATACACTGGAGCTGAGTGTTTGGTGAAGGTGGGGGCGGGACTGAGTCGGCCAATCCCTGTACACCGGGGAATACGCCAGGGGTGTCCACTCTCGGGTCAGCTGTACAGCTTGGCTATTGAGCCTTTGCTGTGCAGGTTGCGTGCTCGGCTGGGTGGTCTGGTTCTGCCGGGGCCATCAAGCTGTGGCCGCCCGATTGTCTTGTCTGCTTATGCGGATGACGTTGACGTTTTCATCACCTCCAACGGGGATGTGCAGCGTCTGGTGGACACTTTGACAGTTTATGAAAGAGCATCTTCTGCACGGGTTAATTGGGCCAAGAGTGAGGGTCTATTGGTGGGCCACTGGTCGCGTCAAGCCGTCCCTCGCCTGCCCGGCGGCCTTCAGTGGGGGACGGCCGGTCTCAAAGTGTTGGGGGGTTTTCTTGGTACGGAGGCTTTTGAACGAAAGAACTGGGAGGGTGTTAAGGACAAGGTGTGTGCTCGCATTTCTAAATGGAAATGGTTGCTGCCACAGCTGTCATATAGGGGCAGGGGTCGTGAATAATCTGGTTGCCTCGGCTCTCTGGCATAGGCTGGTGGCTTTGACACCGCCAAGGAGCCTCGTGGAGGAGATTCAGAAGACAATCGTGGACTTCTTTTGGTCTGGTCGCCACTGGGTCCGCGCGCCAGTTCTCTACCTGCCTGTGGCCGAGGGGGGACAGGGCCTGGTGGACATACATTCCAAGATCGCAAGCTTCAGGCTTCGAACTGCACAATGACTCCTTTACGGATGCGGACCCTGCTGGATGGACACTGCTAAGCTGCTTTTGAGGAGAGTTGGTCGCTTTGGGCTATGATAAGCAGCTCTTCCTCGTGACATCTGGGGAGGTGGACCTTACTGGACTATCTGCTTTTTACACGTCCGTTTTGCATGCATGGCGAGTCTTCAATGTGGCCCGCTTCCGTGACGAGGCGCTGGGCATGTGGCTGTTCGAAGAACCACTGTTTTTCAATCGATTCATCGCAGCAGAGGTGCTGCAGTCTGCCAGTCTGCGGAGTTGTTTGCGGGAGGCACGCTGTACCAAGCTGGGTCATCTTATGAGGATGTCGACCACATCGATGGATACACTGAGGTGGAGTGCAAAAATTACATCTGTCAGACTGCTGCAAAGGGTGATGGAGGACGTGTGCGCCGCCCTGCCGCAGCCGCTTCGAGCGTTTGCGACGAACCCCACTCTTTCCAGTCAATGGGATGACGACACTGCGTCCACCTTTCCTGCAATTTCCATAACTCCAGATGTGGGGGAGTGGCAGGGAGGAGAGGATCACCTACTGACCTTCAGGATTCCTCGCCTGGGCAAGTTCCAGTTTGTTGGGACAAGGGCGGTGTATCACATCTGTGTGAAGGTTCTGAATCTGCGCTCTCTGAAGGATGTCACGGAGTCGAGGTGGGCGGGTTGTTTGGGGCCAGGGGTCTCCCCAAAGGGCAGCTGGCGGTGCATGTACAAGCAACCTATTGAGAAACGCACAGCAGATCTCCAGTGGAGGATTGTGCATGGGGCAATAGCCACAAATAAATACAGGGCACACCTTGATCCGACTGTGGGGGGGGGGGGGATGTTTGTTTTGTTCCCAAGTTGAGACCCTCGACCATTTGTTTGTCCACTGTTGTCGTTTATCTGGACTTTTTGAGATTTTGCGCGAGTGGTTTCGGGCTTTGGGTGAACGATTCTCTTTTGGTCTGTTCATTTACGGTCCGAAGTATGAAGTGGCAAGGAAGGCTGCCCACGCTTTGATGAACTTCCTATCTGGGACTGCTAAGCTTGCCATCTGGCTGACGAGGAAAAATCGGGCAAGCAATGCTGGCAATGTGGATCCTGTGTCCGCTTTCAAGGTCTTGTTGAAAGTCAGACTCCGGGTGGAGTTCTCTTACTATCAAATGGTAGACAATCTGGAGGCGTTCATCAATAGATGGGCTGTAGGGAATGTTTTGTGTTCAGTGGGTCAGGGGGATGAGTTATGTTTGCACTTTTGAGATGTGACACACTTGGACAACTGATATTGGTCTTTCTGCAATTTTGAAATGTGCAATAAAGCCATTTTTTTAAAAGTTCAACTTTATTTTATTTAATTCAATTCAATTCAATTCAACTTTATTTATATAGCGCCATTTCACACCAACAGTCATCTCATAGCACTATCAACTGTAGGGGGGAACCCCCACAGTTGCAGAAAGACCCCAGCAATCAGGCGATCCCCTGTGAGCAAGCACTTGGCGACGGTGGAGAGGAAAAACTCCCTTTTAACAGGAAGAAACCTCCAGCAGAACCAGGTTCAGGGAGGGGCAGTCATCTGCTGCGACTGGCTGGGGGGTGAGGGGATAGAGAAGAAGAAAAGAACAGACATGTATAGAGCAAACAGCACGATGGGGACTCAATCTATGGGAGAGAACAAACAGATGTTAATGACCAGCAAAAAAAATATTTCATAGAGAGTGAGGAAAGGAGTGAGGCCCAGTGCATTACTGGAGGTCCCCCGGCTGACTAAACCTATTAGCAGCATAACTAAGGGAGGGTTCAGAAACACATGATCCCTCCCTAATTGTAGGCTATATCAAAAAGGTAGGTTTTAGCCCTATTCTTAAAAACAGGGATCGAGTCTGACTCCCGAATCCAGATTGGCAGCTGATTCCACAGGAGAGGAGCTTGATAACTGAAGGCTCTGCCTCCCATTGTACTTTTGGAGATTCTAGGTATTACAAGTAATCCTGCATTTTGGGAGCATAGTGCTCTGTTAGGATAATATGGTAGTATCAGATCTTTTAAATAAAAGGGAGCCTGATTGTTTAGAGCTTTGTAAGTAAGAAGAAGGATTTTAAACTTAATTCTAAACTCTAAGGGAAGCCAATGAAGGGAGGCCAGAACCGGAGAGATATGATCTCTCTTTCTAGTACCTGTTAAAACTCTTGCTGCAGCATTTTGGATCAGTTGAAGACTTTTTAAAGATGTTTTAGGACAGCCTGATAATAAAGAATTACAATAATCTAATCTCGAGCTAACAAAAGCGTGGATCAGTTTCTCAGCATCACTCTGAGACAAGATGCTCCTAATCTTGGCAATATTACGCAAATGATAGAAGGCAGTCTTAGAAACAAATTTAATATGTGAATTGAAGGACAAATTCTGATCAAAAATAACTCCAAGGTTCCTCACAGAGCTATTAAGAGAAAGAGTAACCGCATCCAAACTGAAAGTTTGATTTGGAAAGGAATTTCTAAGGTTTTTTGGACCAACAAGAATGACTTCAGTCTTAACTGAATTTAATAGCAGGAAATTACAAGTCATCCAAGCTTTGATTTCCTTAAGACAGGCTTCTAACTTGGCTAATTGATTACTATCATCTGGCTTCATTGACAGGTATAATTGTGTGTCATCTGCATAACAATGAAAATGTATACAGTGCTTTCTAATAATGTTGCCTAACGGAAGCATATATAAACTAAAAAGAGTAGGGCCTAGCACAGATCCCTGTGGAACTCCATGACTAAGCTTTGAGTTGAAAGAAAACTCATTATTTACATGAACAAACTGGAACCTATCAGATAAATAAGATCTAAACCACTGCAACGAAGTTCCATTAAGTCCAACATAGTGTTCTAATCTATCAAGTAGAATATTATGATCGATAGTATCAAAAGCTGCACTAAGGTCTAAAAGGACAAGTACAGAAACTAGTCCATTATCAGATGCAATGAGGAGGTCGTTAGTGACCTTCGCTAAGGCTGTTTCAGTACTATGATGAATTCTAAACCCAGATTGAAACTCTTCAAGTAAACCATTTCCCTGCAGGTGGTCAAATAATTGCGTAGCAACAACTCTTTCTAAGATTTTTGAAATGAAAGGGAGTTTAGAGATTGGTCTATAGTTAGCTAAAGCTCCTGGATCTAGCGTTGGCTTTTTGAGTAAGGGTTTAATTACAGTCGTTTTAAAAGCCTGCGGTACATGGCCTAAAGTTAATGAAGAATTGATTATATGAAGAATAAAGCTACCAATAAGTGGGAAGACTTCTTTAAATAACCTGGTAGGAATAGGGTCTAAAAGACAAGTTGAAGGTTTGGATGAGGAAACTATTTTGTCTAACTCGGGGCAGCACGGTGGTGCAGTGGTTAGCACTGTTGCCTTACAGTTAGAAGGTTCCTGGTTCAAATCCCCAGGTTGGCAGGGGGTGGAACCTTTCTGTGTGGAGTTTGCATGTTCTCCCTGTGCTGCGTGGGTTTACTCCGGGGGCTCCGGTTTCCTCCCACAATCCAAAGACATGCATGTTAGGTTAATTGGCTGTTCTAAATTGTTCCTAGATATCTGTTTCCTATAGGCCCTTAGAATAGAGGGGTTAGTATTAGTGAAAGCGCTTTGAGTGGTCTTTGTGACTAGAAAAGCGCTATATAAGTGCAGGTTAGTTAGTTAGTTAGTTAGTTAACTCACAAAGGTCGATTGGAGTAAACTCATCAAGACAGACATCAATAGAAGGAGTTGTAGTAGTTACAGTATTTAAGTTAACTGTGGGAAGAATCTGATTGATTTTATCTCTGATGGATGAAATTTTATTATTGAAAAAGTTCATAAAGTCCTGACTAGTAAGCTCTAAGGGAATGCTAGGATTGACAGAGTCCTGACTCTTTGTCAACCTGGCTACAGTACTGAAAAGAAACCTGGGATTATTCTTATTCTCTTCTATTAATGCAGAGTAATAACTCGTTCTAGCTTTTCTAAGAGATTTTTTATAAATTAGAAGATGATTTCTCCAAGCTAAATAGATTTCATCTAAATTAGTAGAACGCCATTTTCTTTCTAATTGACAAGTCTTCTGTTTTAAGGTACGAGTTTCTGTGTTGAACCAAGGAGTTAGAAATCTCTGATTAGACTTTTTCTTTTTTAAGGGGGCCACCAAGTCTAGAGTCTGATGCAGAGAAGCTGAAACACTATCCACCATGTTATCAATTACAGAAGGAGCAAGCTGTCTATAGCTTATTTCCGTTGTGTTGACACATGGCATAGAGGAAACAATCTGCATAAATTTGGAAACAGCATCATCTGAGAGGCATCTACTGTAATAATATTTTTCTTTAGGAGCCAAATAGTCAGAAATAGTAAAATCAAAGGTTAACAGACAATGGTCTGACAGTACAGGGTTATGAGGAAACACTACAAGATTTTCTATTTCTATGCCATATGTCAAAACAAGGTCCAATGTATGGTGGAGGTAATGAGTAGAATTTCCTACTTTCTGAGAAAACCCAATCGAATCTAATATTGAATTGAATGCCACATTAAGGCAGTCACTATCTACATCCACATGTATATTAAAGTCCCCTACTATAATTATTCTATCAGATTTCAGCACTAAATCAGCTAAGAAATCAGCAAATTCGGATAAAAATTCTGAGTAGGTTTATGGGGGACGATAAACTATGGCAAATAAAATTGGGTTTAACCTAAAATTGCTAAAGTGCCCAATACTGAGGACCAGGCCCTCAAAGGAATTATAACATGTTTTTTGCTTTACATTAACTAGTAATTTGGAATGGTAAATTGTTGCTACTCCTCCTCCACGACCAGAACTTCTGGGATTTTGACAGTTTAAATAACCAGAGGGAGTTGATTCATTTAAACCAACATAATCCTCTTGTCCTAACCAAGTCTCTGTGAGGGAAATTAAATCAATCTGATGATCAATTAACAAATCATGGACTAACAGAGACTTGGGAGTTAGAGACCTAATATTTAATAAACCAATGTGGATTTAAATTAAAGTCAAGTCTCTCTCTCTCTCTCTCTCTCTCTCTCTCTCTCGTGCGCATGCGTGGGCGTTTGTGGGAGCAGGGGTGTGGAGTGGTGTCGAGTGAGTACTTTAAACTTTGTATTTTCTAACTTTTTCTCTATCTTGTGTGTTTGAGGTGTGTGTGTTTAATATAGTGGGTTGAGTGTGGGTGTGCTGGGGGTGTGAGTGTTGGAGTGAGTGTGTTGGGGAACGGTAGCTTCTGCTGCCGGTTTTTCCCGGCCGGCATCATGCCGGTGATTGATGGTGGTGTGGAGTTTGAGCGCTTAACCCGGCGTCATGGTGTGAGAATCCTCCCGACAGTTCCCTGTTCTGTGGAGGAGGCCAGCCTCGCTGTAGGACAGGTGGTTGGGCATGGCAGCATAAAATCAGCATCGAGGATGAACAGCGCAATTGTGATCTTTCTGGATTCGACTGAAAAAGCTGATCAGGTGGTGGCACAGGGAGTGGTCCTAGGTGACACTTTTACTCCCGTTTTACCGCTGGCGAATCCGTCTAGGAGGATCACCATCTCAAACGCTCCTCCTTTCGTTAAAAATGATCAGCTGATTAGAGAGTTGTCCCGTTTTGGCCAGGTTGTGTCCCCTATCAGAATGGTCTCTCTGGGTAGTAAATCACCCCTGCTGAAGCATGTTGTATGTCATAGGAGGCAGTGTTTCATGGTGTTGAAAGACAGCTCTGCTGAACTGAATGCGTCTTTTAATTTCAGGATTGACGGCTTTAGCTACTTGGTGTTTGCAACATCTGAAACCATGAAGTGTTTTGCGTGTGGCGCAGAAGGCCATCTTATTAGGTCATGTCCTGAAAAGGCGAACACAAAGAGCACTGGCGGTAAGAAAGGTGACGCCGCTGTTTCTGGTGGTCCGGAGGGTAGCGCTACATGTGGTGCGGCGGATGCCGCTGCGGCGCCCGCTTCTGTTGGGGCGGTTGCGGCCGCAACTGCGGCCGCGTCCGCGTCCGCGTCCACGTCCGCGTCCGCGTCCGCGTCCGCTTCTACTTCTGCGGGGGCGTCCGCGTCCGCGTCCGCTTGTGCTGGGGCGGCCGCGGCCGCGGTAGTTGCCCCCCCAAACAGTGATGGTGGGGAATTTCTGTCTGGCGGCAGCTCTGATCATTGTGACGAGCCTGTCGCCCGGGGTAAACAGGTGGAGGGTGTAAGTAAAAGTGCAGTTAAACGAAGGAACGTGAATGAACAGACTTTACAGGCGGGGGAGGAGCGGTTTGAGGCTGTAGGGGACACACAGAGCAAACACTGCATGACAAACGTTGCAGTTCATGAAGAAATGCAGGAATGTAGTTTTGCTGAAGAGGATCCTTTTAAAGCTGCACAAAAAAGAAAAAGTGCTGAAAACTTACAGAGCTCTGCTAAATCTAGTAGGGTTGGGAAGTTAGATTTACTAGATGAGAGCGTCTCTGACGAAAGTGGAGCTGAGTCTGAAATGATGCAGACGCAGACGCAGGAGGAGCAAAACTCCCATTGTTTTTCCAAAATTAGGCAATTTCTCCAGGTGACCAAGGGGAGCAGAGCTGTGAAAGTGGAAAATTACTTTCCAGATCTGGAGTTATTTGTGGCATCAGCTCGCAAGCTGATGAAACTGAATGATGGGAATGAGACTTTTACTGATCAGGAAATTTTTCGTTTAAAGAAACTGGTTGTCAAACTGAAATCACAAATTACTAACAGTCATGTTGACTCTTAGTTTGTTTCTTCCCTTTTATGCTATGTGTGTGTTTTTTTACTGTACCCTATTTTTATCCTTTTTAATGCCCCACCTTAGAATTGGCACTCTCAATATTAATGGGGCCAGGGATGATGTAAAAAGGGCCTCTTTATACAAGCTTTTTAATTTAAAGAAACTTGACGTGCTGATCGTCCAGGAGACTCACAGCACTGTGGACATTGAGAGCCATTGGAGAAAAGAGTGGGATGGCTGCATTTTTTTTAGCCACAAATCCAGTAGCAGTGGGGGGGTGGCTGTACTTTTCTCTAGGGGTTGTGTGCCTGTCTCTTATGAGGTAGAAGAGGTGGTGAGAGGTCATTTCCTCTTATTAAAGGTACAGTTTGAAAACGTGAACTTCGTTTTTATAAACGTGTATGTGCCAACACAGAGAGCAGAGAGGATCAGGGTCTTTGACGTGCTTTCGGATACGGTTAAGTCCTGTGATCCAAATAGTTTTTTATTTCTGGGGGGTGATTTTAACTGTACATTAAACCACAGACTAGACAGGAACCATCAGGAGCCTCACCCTGCTTCTGCCAATAGGCTGAAAGAACTGGTGAAAACACATGAAATGGCCGATGTGTGGAGATCACATCATGGGGACCAGAGGCAGTACACCTGGAGCCATGTCAAAGATAACCTTTTATCTATGGCTAGGTTAGACCGTTTTTATGGTTTTAAACATCAAATGAGTGTTTTTAAAAATAGTTGTATCTGTCCTGTTGGTTTCACTGATCACTGCCTGCTGTTTTGTTCTGTGTTTATTGAAAATGTAAAGTGTAAGAGTGCTTTTTGGCATTTTAACAATACACTTTTAAATGATGTGTTTTTTAAAGAGGTTTTTCATGATGTTTGGAAGTCACACAGGGAACAAAAACCCTCTTTTAGTTCTCTCCAATTGTGGTGGGATTTTGGTAAGGCCCAGATAAAACAACTCTGCCAACAGTACACTCAAAATGTCACTCGTAGCTTGACCCAATCCTTGAAAGTTCTGGAGACTGAGGTGGTAGAACTAGAGGAGTTGCTCAGTTCTACAGGAAAACAGGAGCACTTAGAGGCTCTCAAGTCAAAAAGGTCAGCCTTGGCTAGCTTGCTAGGGGTCACCGCACAGGGTGCTCTGGTCCGCTCACGCTACATGGATGTAGCTCTGATGGACTCGCCCTCCCAGTACTTTTTTGGACTGGAGGGGAAAAATGGACAGAGAAAGCTCATTCACTCCTTGTTGGGCGATGACGGGAGAACAATCTCCACAGCAGCAGAGATCAGGAAACACGCTGCTAGCTTTTACAGTGAATTGTTTAGAGCAGAGTGGAGGGAGGACACGTCACTGGGCCAGGTTTTCCTTGATGGTCTTCCAGTGCTCTCAGAGGACCTTGTTGCCGGCTTGGATGCTCCACTGTCTCTGTCTGAGCTGCATACGGCGCTAATGAGCCTCCAGAATGGAAAATCACCAGGCATAGATGGTCTCTCTGTGGACTTTTTTAAGGAATTCTGGCCCCTGCTTGGTCCAGACCTGCTGGAGGTTCTCCAAGATAGCTTGGAAAGGGGGACCCTACCCACGACCTGCAGGAGGGCCATCATCACACTGTTGCCGAAAAAGGGGGACCTCCAGAGCCTAAAGAACTGGAGGCCAGTCTCTCTGCTCTGCACAGACTACAAGATTCTCTCAAAAGCTCTGGCCCGAAGACTGAGAAAGGTGATGAGCGAGCTCATTCATGTAGACCAGACTTACTGTGTGCCTGGCAGGCTGATTAGTGACAACGTCACTTTAATTCGGGATATTTTGGAGGTCTCTGGTTCATTGGCGGTAGAAACTGGTTTGATTTCAATTGACCAGGAAAAGGCGTTTGATCGGGTTGAACACCAATATTTATGGACAGTTTTAACAGCTTTTGGGTTCAGCCCAGGCTTCATAGCCAGGATACGGGTCTTGTACAGTGACATTGAGAGTGTGCTGAAGATAAATGGGGGCCTGTCTGCCCCTTTAAAAGTCCAGAGGGGGGTTCGGCAGGGCTGCCCTCTCTCAGGGATGCTGTACTCCCTCGCCATAGAGCCTTTGCTTCACTGCCTGAGAAGGGATCTATCAGGAGTTACTTTTCCTGGCTGTGACACCACGTTCAAGCTGTCGGCCTATGCAGATGATGTAGTCATTCTGCTAAACAAGCAGAGTGACATTGACGTTCTGGTTAGGAGTGTCAATCTTTTTGGCCAACTTTCCTCTGCAAAGATAAACTGGGGAAAAAGCGAGGCTCTGATGGTGGGGGAGAAACTAGAAAATCAGCTTACGCTGCCGGGTGGGTTGATTTGGAAAAAAGGAGGTTTTAAGTATCTTGGTGTCTTTATTGGAAATCAGCAGTTTGAGCAAAAAAATTGGGATGGGGTCATAGAGAAGATTAACGGGAGACTAAACAAGTGGAAGTGGCTAATGCCAAGAATATCTTTTAGAGGAAGAGTGCTCATTTTAAATAATCTTGTTTCCTCATCCCTGTGGCACCGCCTCATGTGCATGGACCCCCCTGCTGGTTTGTTGTCCAAAATTCAGTCTGTTTTGGTGGACTTTTTTTGGGGGGGTGGACTCCACTGGGTTCCTCAAGCCCTGTTATTTCTTCCCAAAGAGGAGGGGGGGCAAGGAGTGATTCATTTAGCTAGTAGAGGTGCTGCTTTTAGACTGACTTTCATACAGAGACTGCTGACGGGCCCCCAGGACCTGGTATGGAGGCCTTTGGCCTGTGTTATTTTACAGAGAGTCCTTGGGCTTGGGCTAGACCTCCCTGTGTTTTTAATGGATTTTAAGAACTCTAATGCACTGTCTTTACCCAGTTTTTACCGCAGTCTCTTTTCAGTGTGGACTCTTTTTAAAAAACAAAGAGGGCCATGCGATTCCCTCTACTGGTTGTTGAGGGAGCCGCTGGTTTTTGGTGGTCGCCTTGGTGTCCTGCCGGGAGTTGGAAGGACCTTCCTTGATAGGCTGTGTTCCAGGAACATTCTCACTCTGAAGCAAGTGGTGGAACTGGCTGGTCCTGGCCTCAACAACGCCTCAGCTTTAGCAGCTCATCTTGGTGTCAGGTCGAATCGTTTCATCGATGGTCTTCTTGCACACTGGAAACAGGAGCTTCATGGACTTGAGCACTCCCTACTCTTGGACTTTAGCAATGGCACGCTGCAGCCAGAAAGCACTGACCCCTTTCCCTCTCTCACGCTCTATATGGACTTTGACGTCGCTCCTTGCTCCTTACTGGCATTCTGTGCTCCCACTGGTGTGGACTTTGGAGGAGCCAGTGGTAAGGCACTCTACAGACTGGTGGTGATGGCACTCAACAAGGACCGATTGAACACCTGTGTGGACACTCCTTGGAGAGCCTATTTTAAACTAGGAAAAGGGCATCGGCCTGCCTGGAGGGCTCTTTACAAAGCCCCTCTCCCTAAGAGGCATGGAGACTTACAGTGGAGGGTCCTGCATGGTATTATAGCTGTCAATGCTTTTGTTTCTGTGATTAACAGCAGTGTCAGTGATCAGTGTGTTTTTTGTTCCTCTAGGGAGACTGTTTTTCATTGTTTTATTGAATGTCAGCGCCTGAGTGGCCTCTTTGAACTTCTCACAAAACTTTTTCATATTTTTAAGGAAGTTTTCTCTAAGCAGGTTTTCATTTGTGGTTTTATGTACAATCGTCGTTTTAAGCAGAAGTGTCAACTACTGAACTTTGTTTTAGGACAGGCAAAGTTGGCTATCTATGTAAGCCGGAGAAGAAAACTTGAAAATGTTGAGAATGATGTTGATGTCAAAATTTTATTTGTGAGGCTACTTAAAGCCAGAATCAGGCTGGACTTTCAGTTTTTTATGGGGAATGGGGATGTGGAAGGTTTCAGGACCCTCTGGTCCCTGGAGAATGTCCTCTGTTCAGTTCATGATGGACAGCTTTTTTTTGGGCGTTTTTTGGGGGATTAATTTTCTGTGTAACATAGCATGATATAGAAATTGTATTGACTGATGGACAAGTGTGTTTATTAAAGATCTTTTAAAAATCAAAATCTCTCTCTCTCTCTCTCTCTCTCTCTCTCTCTCTCTCTCTCTCTCTCTCTCTCTCTCTCTCTCTCTCTCTCTCTCTCTCTCAGGTCAGGTCTTTCACATTAGATACACACCCAGACTCAACACCCACACACACTGTTGATAGCACATTCTAGAACGAAGTGGCGTTCAGTGGATGGCCTGTTCCCGCTATAGGCAGATTAGCCAATCAGATAGTCGCATATAAGTCCATCCTATTGTACTGAGTGGCACCCACCCGAGAAGATAATTGTAATGTGCACCCGGAAGTCTTGGTCAGTGTGGCGACACTCCAGAGGGAGCTGCGTTGCGCTGCACCCAGCGCTGCTTGCTTTACATGTGACTTCTAAATAAATGTACCATCCTTTAAATTGAAGAAATCTCCGGCTTGTTCTTGGATCTTTCAATCAAAGAAGATAAGATAAGATAAGATAAGCCTTTATTAGTCCCACAACGGGGAAATTCCAGGATTGCAACAGCACAGGGATAGCAACACTCAGAGCAACAATCAGAAGGCAAGAAAAAAACAAGCAAGCAAGAGCAGCTAATAAACATATGTACGTATTACTATAAAATATATATATATACACACACACACAGACACACAGTGCAGAGCATTGTAGCTGGATGGAATAAATATATGAATATATGAACACACAGTGCAGAGCATTGTAGCTAGATGGAATAAATATGTAAATATATAAACACCCACAGTACGGAGCATTGCAGCTAGGTGGAATAAATATGCAAGTATATAAACACACACAGTGCGGAGCAATGTAGCTAGATGGAATAATATGTAGATATATAAATATATAAACACACCCAGTGCTGAGCATTGTAGCTAGATGGAATAAATATGCAAATATATAAACACACACAGTGCAGAGCATTGTTGCTAGATGGAATGAAACAGCATAACCGTCTACTTAGTTATCCTACATGGTATGATTATGTGCCCATACATATTCTCACCCTCCATAGCGACCGGTATGTTCCTAGTTGTATGCCGGAGGGGACCATTGTGTAAGTCTATTGCATCTTTTGCATTCAAAAAACTATTAGTTTGTTACGTCTTTTTGCTATCTCTGCGAGCAGCCCTGCTTAGGTTGTACAGTCTGACAGCCGTTGGTAGGAAGGACCTATGAAACCTCTCGGTTGTGCACCTGGGATGATGTAGTCTGCTGCTAAATGAGCTCCTCAGTGCATTCAGTATGTCCTGCATAGGGTGGAACTCGGACTCCAGCAGAGATGACAGTTTAGCCACCGTCCTTCTCTCTCCTATCTCCTCCATCGGATCAAGGCGCTGCCCCAGGACAGAGCTAGCTTTCTTAATCAGTTTGTTCAGTCTCTTCCTATCGGCTGCAGTAATGCCACTGCCCCAGCAGACCACTCCAAAAGTGATGGCTGATGCCACCACCGTGTCATAGAATGACTTCAGCAGCGCCCCTTGTACACCAAAAGACCTGAGTCTCCTCAGCAGGAACAGCCTGCGCTGTCCCTTCTTGTAGAGTGCATCAGTATTGTGTGACCAGTCTAGTTTATTGTTCAGATGAATACCCAGGTACTTATAGGATGTCACCATCTCGATGTCTGTTCCCTGTATATTTACTGGTACTGTGAGGGGCTGCCCATGCCTGCGGCAGTCCACCACCAGCTCCTTAGTTTTCCTCGCGTTGATCTGGAGGCAGTTCCGATGGCACCAGTCCACGAAGTCCTGGATAAGCCCTCTGTACTCAGCTTCATCTCCATTGGAGATGAGGCCAACGATCGCAGAGTCATCAGAGAACTTCTGTAGATGGCAGTGTGTTGTGTTGTGTGAGAAGTCCGCAGTATAAAGAGTGAACAGGAAGGGAGCCAGCACCGTTCCCTGGGGGGCCCCCGTGCTACTGATGATCGTGTCGGACACACAGTCCCGGGTTCTCACAAACTGAGGCCGGTTCGTGAGGTAGTCCAGGATCCATGATGACAGGTGCTGGTCCACCCCTGCGCGCAGCAGCTTGTCCTTCAGGATCATCGGTTGGATGGTGTTGAAAGCACTGGAGAAGTCAAAGAACATGATCCTCACCATATTCCCGGGCTTCTCCAGGTGGGACAGAGAACGGTGAAGGAGGAAGATCACCGCATCCTCCACCCCAATGCCATGCTGGTAGGCGAACTGGAGTGGATCCATCGCTGGTTCCACCAGGGGGCGGAGGTGAGCAAGGAGCAGTCTCTCCAGGGTCTTCATCAAGTGGGACGTCAAGGCCACCGGTCTGTAGCTGTTCAGGTCTTTGGGGTGGGAAGTTTTTGGTACAGGTACCACACAAGATGTTTTCCACAGCTGTGGTACCCTCCCCAGTTTCAGGGTATTTTTATAAGAATCGGGTATTTTTCTAACACATTTTTATCTGAAAGTGAAAATACACTAATTTTTGTTCATAATCCATCACCAGTTTTGGATGACATGCCAGGTTGTAGAAACATCCCAAATAATTTATTTTCTTCACTGCTATGTTGAATTTTGTTGAAAAAACATCTTATTCTTATGCAGCAGATACACCGTATACATTATGAATAACATAGAAGAAAAAGAACTATTGTTTGCTTGGACAGAATTTGCTGATGCAGAGATGAGAATGAAAAGATCCCTCACAATGAGCTACATTACATGAGTCACCAGACGCCTCAGTTGTTGTGATGACAGCATTTATATTTCACTGATGTTTATTCTGAAGACACAGTACCACATGATAATTACCATGGTTGTTTTTTGGCAAGCAGTTTATTATTATTGATTCTAACAAAGTTAAGACCTTGTTACTCAAAAACAATCTCAGTAACACATGAGGCTCTTGTTTGTGTGACTGTTATGAATTGGCAGCAGCTGCTCTTTAACAAAGAACTATGAACATCAGATGTGTAAGTCCAAAACGTAAAAATTTGATCCCTCTGGGCTTATAGTTTTTTTTTTTATAGCAGGGATGGCAATTTTCCGCCGAGCCGTGGATTTCCGCCGATTTATTTTCAAATTGATCATTTCTGTGAATCGTCTAAATCCGTTGAGAAAATTTTAGGGGGGGTAAGGTACCTTATTGTTACCGGTTTTAGCGAAAATCATCACGATTACATAAGCGCTCGGCGCTTCCCTGGGTCAAGTCTCCTGCGATAACCCGGATGTACTCAAGCTACTGCTGTATTGTAAACAGCCCTGCGATTGGATAGTTGCAAACGATTGGACCAATCAAATGGCTCGTTGTATGCTTTGTCAAAAAATTCATGGCGGCTTGTTCTCAGGGATGTGATTTTTCCGGTAATTCGCCAAATTCTGCTTTATTTTATCTTCCAGGAAGATAAAGTATGTTAAGTACGTTAGCGGCTTGTGGTCCACGAACGCAGTGAAGGTGCGCCCTTTCAGGCAGAACTGGAAGTGACGTATGGCCAAGTGGAGAGCCATTAACTCTCTGTCGAACACGCTGTATTTACGCTCACTGTTGTGCGAAGACCTGCTAAAAAAAAACCGTGAGCGGCTGCCAAGAACTGGCAACGCATTGCTCCACGACGGCCGCTATGCCCATGTCCGAGGCGTCGGACATGGGCATAGCGACCGAACGCTTGAGCGACCGAACGCTTGAGTCCAGTCAACTCTGTCCGCCGGTTTCCATTTCTTGAGTGCGGCGTACAACGGCTGTATGAGCTGGGCTGCGCGGGGGAGGAAACGGTTATAAAAGTTAACCATCCCCAAAAACTCCCACAGCGCCCTGACATTGATGTTGAGGAGAAAAAAATAGCAAAACAATTTAGTTATATTACTTTTATGATTCCAAACAGTTTGAAATTGACAGTGCACAGTGGATATTGACTCATAACTTTTGAATATTTCTAAGACTTGGCTGCATCAGTGATTGTGCAAAATGAACTGCTCAAGACTCAATGGAGATTGAAACTGGTGATCTGAAATGAATGCTGAAATTATAAAAAGTAACGGTATGTTGGAATTTTATTTCTATTATGGAATAGATAAAATTAACTGATTTTGATTTGATCAAGTGTTAAAGCATGTGATGGATAATGCTTGTTGGAATATTTTAGGAATGCTATCTTCTTGGAACATAAGTCAATATTATACAGTAATAAGTGGCATTCAGCTGTTTGTTTTATGTCATTTAAGCACAGTTCTAGTACTTAAAAATCATAAAAACCCAGGAGCTTCGGGGGGCTTCGTTTCGGGGGGCTTCAACATGAACATCCCTGGTTCATGTTGGAATTCTGATCTTTCGGTATTGTTTTCAGCGGAATTATGAGATTTTTATCGAAGGATCAGGAGTCATCAGTGCTAGAAATAGACAAAAGTGTCAAAAATAAGTTCCGATAGAATTGGCTTGAGAGAAAAGTGACGGTAAAGGTGAAAATTGGCTCAAAGTTCGACGAGGTAACAGAAACACTCGGACAGTTTCTGAAGAAACCAGAAAAGGAGATGAAGTTCAAAGTTCAGAGACTGACACAGCTTGCTGCCAAAAGGAAGAAAGTTTCACATTAGAAGTGACTTGGTGACCAGTGTAAATAGTGTAAATAGTGTAATAAACTCTTATAAAACTGTTCAATATGTTGGACTAAAGACAGTGAGACAACAATGAAGAAAAAGTAAGTTAACTTTTCATTAAATTTAATGATTTATCTAAGTCTAGTATTTCATTTTTTAAATCATTTTTTTCAGTCTAAATTACTTCTGTTTTACTGAAAACCTCCCAGCTTCAGGGGGGCTGCGCCCCCCGGCCCCCCCCATAAGTCAATCGACCAAATTAGATTTCAGCTGAAATCAGAATTTCCTGTTGCCATCCCTGTTATAGGTAGAAAATGTCCAGTTTATAGTTGACCATCTTTTTTGCATCGATACCCAATTTATTTGGTATCTTTAAAGTTGGCTCAGTACCTTTCTGAAAGTTTTTTCCTTTTTATTGTTAGGATAGTGAATAAACCTTTTCGGTTTAAGACATTAGTATGATACTGTGGTGGCACTGTGTGTGGGGTTCTCCACCCAGAGTCGGAAGCCATGGGGAAGATGGAACAAAGGACTGAAGGAGGAAGTAGCACCGGGGTGTCTCAGACGTAACAAAGGACTGTTCGCCCCCCGGGGAGTTCAGGAGATGCCAGAGGCGCTGGAAGGAGAGAGGGTGTGAGAAGTGGGACTGGCGTTATATGATGTTAATGTGCCACGCATGTCTTTGTCCACTGAGTGTATTGTTTTTGGCTCCCTGGGTCTCATGGGATGGAGAAAGGAGGCACCCAGAGACCCAGACAGAGTATTTTCTGTATTTGATGTTGGATGAGGAATAAAATTCATGTGTCGTCCAGCTTGCTGCCTCGTCTGGTTTCCTCTTCCACAATACATATTGATGGGTCCTAACTGACATCATAAAATGTGATGGCTTGTCTGAGCAGTGGAACAAATATTTAGTATTGAAACACAAATGCAGCACATCAGTCCTATACTTACGTGGGAATTGTATTTCCAGTCATTTTTTTTTTACATTTCTATCTATAAATGCAGCATATCTCTGTCTGTGTGTGTTCCTCTGATATCTCCCAACTGTTCATCAGACTGAGTTCAGATTTTATAAGTGCTTTGCTGAGGTTACGAGGGTGTGCCTCTCCGAGTATGGAGTTGCTCAGTCAAAATGTCATTTTTATCAATAAAAGTTGAGCCTCCGCTTTGTTTTCTCATGCTCTGGCTTCAAGGAGTGTGGGCAGGCTTTTGGATTGACTCCGTATTGATTGGATAGTATGCAGCATCATGACCTGTCTGCAGAGCGCTCCGTAAACAATACAAGGATGTGAAAAGCAACAAATTTGACCAGAAAGAGGATACTCAAGATTTAATGCTTAAAAAAATTATACGATAATGTTGCTGTGATTGTATAGCTCTAAAGGATAATTTGGCATAAGTGGAGAACACAAGGTGCGCGGATGCACTGGGGGGGGGGGCAGCAACCGGATCTACTTTGCAGGGAGCCAAGTCCAGCCTGCCTGGTTAACGGGAGTCTTGGCTGCTACTTTACCTGTGTGCCACCACTGTCCTTTACGGCACCGCGGGTTCAACATGGCGCTCCTCCCGGTGCATGATTGTGGTGCAGAATGGCCATATCAATTGCATATCATATGCGGATACAGTGGTGTGAAAAAGTGTTTCCCCCCTTCTTGATTTCTCATTTTTTTGTATGTTTGTCACACTTAAATGTTTCAGCTCTTCAAACAAATTTAAATATTAGACAAAGATAGCACAAGCAAACACAAAATGCAGTTTTTAAATGAAGGTGTTTATTATTAAGGAGAGAAAAAAATTGAAACCTACATGGCCGTGCGTGAAAAAGTGATTGCCCCTAAAGCTCATAACTGGTTGGGCCATCCCTAGCAGCAACAACTGCAATTAAGCATTTGCAGTAACTGGCAATGAGTCTTTTACAGCACTGTGGAGGAATTTTAGCCCACTCATCTTTGCAGAATTGTTGTAATTCAGCCACATTGAAGGGTTTTTGAGCATGAGCCGCCTTTTTAAGGTCATGCCACAGCATCTCAATCGGATTCAGGTCAGGACTTTGACTAGGCCACTCCAAAGTCTTCATTTTGTTTTTCTTAAGCCATTCAGAGGTGGACTTGCTGGTGTGTTTTGGATCATTGTCCTGCTGCAGAATCCAGTGCGCTTCAGCTTGAGGTCATGAACAGATGGCCGGACATTCTCCTTCAGGATTTTTTGGTAGACAGCAGAATTCATGGTTCTATTTACCACAGCAAGTCTTCCAGGTCCTGAAGCAGCAAAACAGCCCCAGACCATCACAGTACCACCACCATATTTTACTGTTGGTATGATGTTCCTTTTCTGAAATGCTGTGTTGCTTTTACGCTGGATGTAATGGGACACACACCTTCCAAAACGTTCAGCTTTTCTTTCGTCAGTCCACAGAGCATTTTCCCAAAAGTCTTGGGGATCATCAAGATGTTTTCTGGCAAAACTGAGATGAACCTTTATGTTCTTTTTGCTCAGCAGTGGTTTTCGTCTTGGAACTCTGCCATGCAGGCCATTTTTGCCCAGTCTCTTTCTTATGGTGGTCATGAACACTGACCTTAACTGGGGAAAGTGAGGCCTGCAGATCTTTGGATGTTGTTGTGGGGTCTTTTGTGACCTCTTGGATGAGTCGTCGCTGCGCTCTTGGGGTAATTTTGGTCGGCTGGCCACTTCTGGGAAGGTTCACCACTGTTCCATATTTTTGCCATTTGTGAAATTGGTCTATAGTTTGAAAGTTCCCCTCTGTCACCCGTCTTGTATATCGGAATTACTTTAGCTATTTTCATTGCATTGGGAAATATACCTGTTTGGAGAGACAGGTTATAGATATACGTCAGTGGCATAACTAAGCATTCAAAAATAGTTTTGACTAAGAGCATGTCAATACCATCACAGTCCGTAGATGTCTTACTTTTAAACGATTTAACAATTTCAATGACCTCTCTCTCATCTGTGTTCTTTATGAAAATGGAGTCTTTTATATTAGTGTTTTTGCTTGTTGTATCACCCATAGGTGCCGTAATGGGTATTTCTCGAGCCAAATTAGGACCAATGTTAACAAAAAAGTTATTAAATTCATCTGCAGGTGAAACAGCATTCACACTCTGAGTCGTTGTATTATTTTTTGAAAAATTGGTTGGGTAGCTTGTATTTCTGTTTTTATTTCCAAGAATACAATGCTCCGCACTGTGTGTCTTTATACTGTATATATATTTATATTTATATGTACATATGTATACTCGCTGCTCTTGTTTTTCTCTTGCCTTCTGATTGTTGCTCTGAGTGTTGCTATCCTTGTGCTGTTGCAATCCTGGAATTTCCCCATTGTGGGACTAATAAGTTGCAATCCTGGAATTTCCCCATTGTGGGACTAATAAAGGCTTATCTTAAT
Organism: Pholidichthys leucotaenia; assembly: GCA_020510985.1. Taxonomy (NCBI): domain Eukaryota; kingdom Metazoa; phylum Chordata; class Actinopteri; order Cichliformes; family Pholidichthyidae; genus Pholidichthys; species Pholidichthys leucotaenia. The sequence goes on from CM035848.1 coordinate 177,228,544, forward strand.
ATTGTTAAGTATTGTCCATGTATTTTTAATATTGTCTCTGTTTTTCTCCAGTTCTTTACTGTAATAGTCTCTTTTACTACATCTTATTATATATGTTAACTTATTTTTGTATGTTTTATACCGCTGCTCTGCTTCTTTTGTCCTTTTCTTTAGAAAAGCTTTATATAATAATTTTTTCTTTTTACACGCCTTTTGTAATCCTTTGGTTAACCATGGCTTATCGACAAATTTATGTTTAAGCTTTTTCTTTACTAATGGACAATTTTTTTCATAAAGAGTGGTTATGTGGAGATTGTGTGGAAAGGATGAGGCAGAGTTATTTCTCAGGTTCCATTTTTATTCACAACACACTCTCTAACATTCAAGAGCAGAAGAAGGAAAAACCCCAAACATCTGCCAGTCTTATACCCCTGACATCAAAGTACAAAATCCCATTGTCTTTAAATCCCAAACACAATGCATCCCCCCTGCAGTTCCTCTCGCTTCCACCCCAACCTGGGTGGTCAGGCAATCATTCATGTCCATCTCTTTGCATATCAAAAGGCCAACTCCCTCATCCTCCTCTTATCCCTATTAGGTCCAGACCTTTTGTTCCTCTTCAGACGTGAAGCCAAAATAAGCACACAGGAATATACATGAGAGCATATGAACAGTCATACACATGTGAGCCCGTGAAACTACATATGTGCACCACATATAACCCCCCCCAAACGTCTAAGACGGAACAAACTAACACAGATTGCATGTCATAATAAAATCGCCATACATCAGTCCACATGCTGTCTTGGTCTCAACCGTCTGCCGTATCTGCTGCAGGCGGGCTTAACCTCTTCCGTGGCATCCTCCTTCTGTGGAGCTGCTGTCTGGGGATTAAAACTGTTAGTCAATCTCTGTGGGTGTACTGGGGAATGCTCCCTTGGGGGTCTACCCCGTCGCGGGGCCCTCGCCAACTGCACAGCTTCGTCAGCCGTCACAAAAGCAGGTTTGAGTCTGTCTATGCCAATCATCTCCTTTCTGTCCCCCAAATCTAGCAAAAAATGCTTATCACCTGTTTCTAGCACTCTAAATGGTCCAGACCTTTTGTTCCTCTTCAGACGTGAAGCCAAAATAAGCACACAGGAATATACATGAGAGCATATGAACAGTCATACACATGTGAGCCCGTGAAACTACATATGTGCACCACAGTTACAATGTTTATAAGTGTGTCATAGGCTTAATTTACATCTGAAACATAGACTTTTGTCCAGTCCTTCTTCAGCAAGTCTTCTTTAAAAGAACTGATTGCATTTTGTGATTTGTATCTGAATGATTTTAAAACTTTTTCTGTATTGGCCCCCGTGTGGCCATGGATAAGTGCAAAGGTTGGCAAATGGTCACTTATATCATTTATCAATAATCCACTTTCTATTTTCTTATCAATAATATTAACAAACAGGTTGTCAATAAATGTAGCAGTGTGAACTGTGATTCTACTGGGATGTGTTATTGTGGGATATAGACTCACACTGTACATAGAATTCATGAACTCTGTAATTACATTTTGTTGATATGGATTTAGTAAATCAGTATTGAAATCTCCACAAATTACTACCATTTTCTTACTAGTAATATTATTGTACAGCTCGACTAATTTATCTCTGAGTGTCTCAATGCAAGTTCCCGGCATTCTATATATACAACTTGTAATTAGATTTTTTGTTTTATCTTGGTCAATCTCAACAGTAACACATTCTAAAATCCCTGGTAGTGCAAAGGACATTCCATTTACAAGTTTACACCTATACAGGTCATCAGTATACAGTGCAACACCACCACCCTTTTTTTGAGATCTGTTAATATGAAACGTCTGATATCCCTCTATTGCCATCAGGGAAGCCTGCTCTTCATTAAGCCAAGTTTCAGAGACTGCGATGGCGGTAAATTTTCTGTCTAGCTGTTTTAAATAGTCCTAAATCTGTGGAAAGTTTTTGTTAAGACTTCTGCTGTTGAAGTGTATTGTTGATAGTTTACCATCTAGTTGCACTTGACTTTTGAATTGTTTTTCAGTGTAATATTCACAGTGATTATGAATGTTATTGAAAAAGTGGTTATCAGGATCAATATCATTCTCCCTCTCTTGTAGTTTATGTTCAGCATAATAGCATATTTTCAGTGTTTGAATTTCCTCACTCTGTGTCAAATGACTTCCTCCAACTGAGTATAATTGATGTCTACTCGTCAGTCATAAGTTTTTTTGTTTGTTTTGTTTAGTTTTTTTTTTTTAAAGTACATTGACATGGTATGTCAAAAGAACTATTGTTGCTGTGTGTGTGGATATGGATTATCATAGTCTCTTAATTTTCTTAATCAGTGTTCATCTGTATTTATTTAAGTCAGTAATCTGTCTGATTATTATACTCTTTGCTTCCTCAGGTGTTCCATTTAGTTTGATCCAAACTCTACAATTTCTTGTCCATGTTGCCTGTATCTTATTTGTCTTTTCAGCATCTGTGCTTGCCGTGCTATTTCAACATTAGTTTTTGTTAAATGTTCATTTAGGTAAACTTCTGTTCCCCGTAGCTTTCTGGCCTGCCTCAGTATGTCATTCTTTACCCTTCTGTTCACAAAGCGCATCACAATTGATTTCTTTGTTTTATTATCCTTTCTGGGTAAAGCATGACAGGCTGAAATTGCATTTGCTTGGACCTTTATATTTCTACTATCAAGGAACTGAAGCACCTGGTTTTCCAGGGAGACTGATTCGCCCAGGGGAGCCTCCTCACCTCTCAATCCTGCTGTAGCATGAGCATATGATTGATATTTAATGTCTAGTCCACTTATAATTAGATCATCCATATGAGAATATTGTTAAAGATCCTCGACGCGTTGCTCCAAGTCTGCAATTTTTTTTGTCTTTTTCCTTAATTGTTAATTTTAATTCTCGGACTTCTTCCATTAGCCCTAATATTTTAGCCTGCTGACTAGCCACTTTGGCCAGTTCTTCTGACAAGAAGTTCAGAGATTTTTTGATCTCTTCCATTTCCTCCTTCTTTGGTGGCATTTTTACTGACCTGTGGATAGTAAAACAATCTCTGCTGGTGTCACTGGTATGCGATCCGACCGACCTCGAATCCAGCTGGGCCTCAGCTAGCCCCCTCCGCTGCTAGTCCCACTACTTACCACCACCGTAATCGAGCTCCTGTCCAGCCGGGGTACCGGCAGCTCCTCCACCGAGTCCCACCGCCCACCGCCACTGTAGCCGAGCTCCGATCCTGCTCCTGTCCAGCTGGGGTCCCGGTAGCTCCTCCGCCGAGCCCCGCCACTGCAACTAGGCTCCGACTCCGGCTCTTATCCGGCTGGGGCCGCGGTGGTCCTCCACTGGTCCCCATCTCCCACCACCGCTGCACTTGAACTCCGATCCGGCTCCCGTCCAACTGCTGCCTCGGCTAGTTCCTCCGGCGAGCCCCAATCACCGGGGACAGAGTCGCTTCTCCGTGTCGGTGCTAGGTGCTACGACTAGCTATGGCGTTAGCTATGGCGTTAGCTATAGCGATAGCGTTAGCCTAGCAAACGCTTCAGGTAAAGCGTTTGCTAGGCTAAACAGCATTTAACCCTGTTATCTGTCTATAATGGAGCGGTGCTCCTTTCAGCTCACCTCCCTCTGGCGGTCAAGTTTTTTATCAAGAAAATATTCAGTTTAGATATGACAAATTCCAAAGGCTCTAACTTGAATGTGGTAAGAGATAATGGCTTACTGTCAATTAGAAAGATGGTAGAATATGATCCAAAGTTTGAGATAGGAGTAAATTTATGCATCTAGTTTGCATAATGCGATGGCAGCCATATCGAGTTACATAACTTTCGGTCAAAAGTGGACTTTGGACATGTTTACACAAAGGATGGTTTTGTTTTTTTGTCACAGTTTTTGTTTTTGTTTTTTTGTTATCTTATCTTCAAAGTATATGAACCAGAAAATCAATGGAATGTACACAAACCGATAAAATCCAATCACACCTACTGCTCATCGTGTCTTCATTCGCCCTTTTTCATCATCCACGGTCCCTACTTCATCTTCTGCCAGTCATTTTCGCTTTCTCTCCCACATCCAGAAACTCTCACATTTATCTTATGATTTATTGCACCTCAATTTCGGTTACATTCCGCCGCCAAACCGGCGCTATTGTTCTCTGTCGTCACGTGCAGCTCCGTCGATGGCAGACGAAAGTGTACACATTCCAGATCATCTTCTGCTGTCACAAAACGTAAATATTTCCCTTCAGCAGCTAAATAATCTCTTTTTAGAATAATAGCTGGCAAAATTTGGAGCCAACACTTCCTCCGTGTGGAAATATATGTTGGGATAGACCCTTTGTTTACATTCACTTCTTCATTTTTCCGGAAATGATGTTTTGAGGTGGCCTGTTTGGGTGAAGTCCTCCAGTGAAGAGCAGTAAGCGATACATGTTTGACATCTTGTGCTGTGAAATGCTTGTTACATCTGGGTTTTCTGTGCTTTTTGGAACATATCATGTAACAGGTGCAGACCTGCGACGTAGGCAGCAGGTAAGCCACATGTTTTATGACAGGCCGAAAGTTAAAGGGTTAAGTGTGACAAACATACAAAAAAATGAGAAATCAGGAAGGGGGCAGACACTTTTTCACACCACTGTATGCACACTTTGACTAAATGACGACCGTAACCAAACACACAAAATGCCCAAATAATGAAATAAATCATTTTTTATTTACTGACAAATGGGCAACACTGATGCAGCAGTTGCAGCCAAATGGGTCATTTTACTGTGTATAATAATGTTTGGTGTCTTGTACTTATAATATGGCTAAAACATAAGAGGATGCACTATAATGGATCTCAAATATATGTAGTGTCCTGTTACAGTACTGCATGACTTTATTGATGATAGACTGACTATAAAGGACACATATAAACTAAAATAATTACACTACTCACAAAAAGTTAGGGATATTAGGCTTTTGGGTGAAATTTCAGGATGCACCTAAAATGCACTGTAACCTTTACAGGTGAACTTAATTTGACCTTCTCTAACCTTTTGAATGCACATGTCCAACTATTCAATGTTTCAGTACTTTTTGCGTAACTTCCTGCTCTCTAACAAGGTGCTTAACGGTAAAATTCACAACAGGTGTTTAATCCATGAATTGACCAATAAATTTTCTGGTTCAATTAGAATTGGTATTTAAACAGTCTTCTTCATCATGCTGTTCACATTTTGACATCATGAGACCAAGACGACACTTAACAACTGATCAACAGTACCTCACCATTGCGAGGTTTCAAACACGATGTTCTCTGAGGGAAGTGGCCACTGAGCTTAGAGTGTCACAGAGTGTCATCAGCAGGTTGCAACAGAGATACAGAGAGACTGGAAGAGTTACAGAAAGGCATAGAAGTGGACGTCCTTTGGCCACATCCCACACTGATGACCGCTTCATTGTGAACAGTGCCCTGCAGAACCGGATGATGAGTCCCACTCAACTCCAGGCACATTTACAGGAGGTGAGAGGCACCCAAGTGTCACGTCAGACCATTCAAAACCGTTTACATCAGCGTGGTCTGCGTGCTAGACGACCTGCAAGGGTACCTGACCACACCACCAGGCACAGGCGTCATTGTTTGCATGGGCTAGGGAGCATTTACCCTGGACAAGGGACCAGTGGGCCTCAGTGCTGTTCTCTGATAAAAATTGATTTGCATTCAGCAGAAATGGTGGCTGCCAATGATGTTGGGGATGCCAAGGAGAGTACTATGCATCAGCCACTGTTTTCACAATGTTACAGTCTGGGCAGGTGTGTCTAGTCAATACAGAACTGCCCTACACTTTGTGGATCGTACAGTGACAAGCCAATACTACCTGAATAACATCATTAATCCCACCATTGTGCCCCTTCATCAACAACACAGGCCTAATTTCATCTTCATGGCCACAGTGCTCCAGCTCATTGAGGTTGCATCATTAGGGAAGGGCTGATGGAGGCTGGGGTACCTCAAATGGAGTGGCCTGCACTTTCTCCAGACCTGAATCCCATTGAAAACCTATAGGATCAGCTGAGTCACCGTGTAGAGGCTCGTAACCCTGCATCCCACAACCTCAGTGACCTGAGTGCCACTCTTCAAGAAGAGTGGAATGCCATGCCTCAGCAGACAACAAGTCGACTTGTGAACAGCATTAGACATCATTGTCAAGTTGTAATTGATGCTCAAGGGCACATGACAAGTTATTGAAAAATTGACATTTTTTATTGTGGTATACCCACCACTGTTGTAGGCTTTTGTTTCAATAAATTGTTTGAGATGAGGAAATCACCTTTGCATGCTTCTACTTAAATGCCCTACTTTCATGATATTATATCGCTGTAGCGTGAACTTTTTATATTTTCCATAAATTTCACCCAAAAGCCCAATATCCCTAACTTTTTGTGAGTAGTGTATAATGGTGACTGAACAACTCCCATTCCCCAAAGTGCAAGATACAGCACTTATGTATATAATTCATAAACGATCACACAAATAAGTCTGACAAAAAAATAAACAAGGATTCTTAAGCAGTCGCTAATATTGGATGTCCCATTCATTTTCAATAATTCTGTAATTAATCAGTTACAATCAAATAAATCTTAGTGTTCAGTCGCTTTCATATTTGTCATAGTCTAATGTGGGATTGCCTACATATATGCTACACCCCTTTGTATTCCACTTTCAAACATAGCCTAGATTTGGGCCTCTAAAGCCTAATTGGGCTTCCTGTTTTCAGACAACAGTGTTTGCTCTCTACAGGCACGTACTAGTTTTCTAAATTATATGACATGCAATACAGTGCTGCTTAATTTACATATAATTTCATAACATATTCTCATCAAAATTAACTTACCTAGTAACAGATTTGATTTTCCAATGTTATTTTAGCTGACAGAATTGACTTGGTGCCAATTTCTTGATAAACAAAATTTCTTTTATATATTTTGGTCACATAACATGCCAGAAATAGTTTCATCCCTGCTCTTTGAGAAGTTCCTGTCATGCACCAATAAACTTTGTTTATTGCATTACAGTACCATACTGGTATGTCTCACTGTGCTGCCTGCCTGAAGCATTCACATTAGCCCAGCTTGTTTTCTCTCTAAAACACTCATGTAACATCAAGAAAACTGCCTTACCAGTGTTGAAAAATAGAGGCCAGAATATGCATCATTATGTTGTAAGTTGCTCTCTTGTTATGCAACCACAACTCCTTATTTTGTGATTGTAGATCTTGACTTCAGTTGGACAGTTATTACAAAAAAGAACTCTTCCTTTTGTTGATCTTTCTGACAGGAAGAATCCATGAGTAACCACAGTCTTTAGGGTTTGACAGCTTGATAAAGTATACATGCAGGGCAAATTAAACACAGGATTTGTTTTTATATACGTATTTTTGAATGGTGTCACAAATTGAAGGCTCCTTTTTTGTTTATGTTGCAATACAATTAAATATGCATATAGTATTTAGGTGGGAATTGCCAAAGACCCACAATATGATGTCATAATACAATGCAATATTATCTTGCAATATGCAAAGTATTGCAATATTGTATATTGAGTTTTCCCATCCTGATTTTTGTCTTTTCCGTTACCTGGCTTGATCTCATGAGTCACGCCTTTGTTTTGCTGACCTAACCAGACAGTAAGCATTTGGCACCATCTAGTGGATTGAAAAATCAATTAGTTTTTTTTATTACTCTGGTACCCAAAAATCTGAATTTGTATTTTAAACATTTAGTTATACTTTTATTAAAATATCACAACATAGGTATCTCTGAATCATTGCGACATCGTGGACACCAAGTATTGCAATGCTATGCTGTATTGGACCCCACCCCCACCTCTAATATCATGCTGTGTGTGTGTGTGTGTTGATCAATTCTGCAAAATATAGAAGTCAACAACCCGCCGTGACCACTTCCAGAGATATGTGCCTGTTTAATCATGAGTTGTCCTTACAATAATACATTTTTTTGTTTTTCATTTTATTTAATATCACGTTTGACAAAAAAAATCCACGGAAAGCTAAAAGAATGCGGGCAATTCTCAGATGTTCCAACAGCAGTGGCAAAACTTCAGCTATGGGAGAAAAAAGTACACAAGCCTTTACTGTACGATGTGTAACCCTATCTGAGACTGCACAGTTTACACAAATTTCCTGAGTGAGTAGTGGACAAAGATGCTCAACAGAAGCAGATTAAGACAGGGAGGATTTTGTTCCAAATAATAACAGTTAAATGATTAATATGCAGCTACCTAGCTTACCAGAGCTAGCTCACTTACCATAGCTGCATTTAAGATTCCTAGATAAAGGAATCTTTATCTAGGAATAATCTTTATCTGGGGCCCCCCAGGGAACGGTTTTGGCTCCCTTCCTGTTCACCCTTTATACTGCGGACTTGACACAACAACACAACACACTGCCATCTACAGAAGTTCTCTGACGACTCTGCGATTGTTGGCCTCATCTCCAACGGAGATGAAGCTGAGTACAGAGGGCTTATCCAGGACTTTGTGAACTGGTGCCATCGGAACTGCCTCCAGATCAACGCGAGGAAAACTAAGGAGCTGGTGGTGGACTGCCGCAGGCAAGGACAACCCCTCACAGCACCAGTAAATATACAGGGAACAGACATCGAGATGGTGACATCCTACAAGTACCTGGGTGTTCATCTGAACAATAAACTAGACTGGTCACACAATACTGACGCACTCTACAAGAAGGGACAGCGCAGGCTGTTCCTACTGAGGAGACTCAGGTCTTCTGGTATACAAGGGGCGCTGCTGAAGTCATTCTATGACACGGTGGTGGCATCAACCATCACTTTTGGAGTGGTCTGCTGGGGCAGTGGCATTACAGCAGCCAATAGGAAGAGACTGAACAAACTGATCAAGAAAGCTAGCTCTGTCCTGGGGCAGTGCCTTGACCCAGTGGAGGAGATGGGAGAGAGAAGGATGGTGGCTAAACTGTCATCTCTGCTGGAGTCCGAATTCCACCCTATGCAGGACATACTGAATACTCTGAGGAGCTCATTTAGCAGCAGACTACATCATCCTAGGTGCACAGCCGAGAGGTTTCGCAGGTCCTTCCTACCTACGGCTGTCAGACTGTACAACCTAAGCAGGGCTGCTCGCAGAGATAGCAAAAAGACGTGACAACCTAATAGTATTGAATGCAAAAGACGCAATATACTTACACAATGGTCCCCTCCGGTATACAACTAGGAAAATACCGGTCGCTATGGAGGGTGAGAATATGTATGGGTACATAATCATACCATGTAGGATAACTAAGTAGACGGTTATGCTGTTTCATTCCGTCTAGCTACAATGCTCCGCACTGTGTGTGTTTATATATTTATATATTTATTCCATCTAGTGACAATGCTCCACACTGTGTGTGTTTATATATTTACATATTTATTCCATCTAGCTACAATGCTCCGCACTGTGTTTATATATCTACATATTTATTCCATCTAGCTACAATGCTCCACACTGTGTTTATATATTCATATATTTATTCCATCTAGCCACAATGCTCCGCACTGTGTGTTTATATATTTACATATTTATTCCATCTAGCTACAATACTCCGCACTGCGTGTTTATATATTCATATATTTATTCCATCTAGCTACAATGCTCCGCACTGTGTGTCTATATATTTATATTTATATGTACATATGTATACTCGCTGCTCTTGTTTTTCTCTTGCCTTCTGATTGTTGCTCTGAGTGTTGCTATCCCTGTGCTGTTGCAATCCTGGAATTTCCCCATTGTGGGACTAATAAAGGCTTATCTTATCTTATCTTATCTTAAAGCCATTGTTCTGTTATTATAGCCATGCAGCTATGGGGCTAATTGGGATGATGAAATCCAACTTCATCCTGCCCATCTTGTTGGTAAAGAACCTGATGTTTGCACCAAAGAAACTGGGAAGTGGTGGCCTGTGTGGAGCCCATTTCACCTAGCCACTGACATCCCCACTTTTATTTTACGTTCACTTTGCTGCCTTCTTCTTGGTATTGTCAGATGAAGTACAGTCAGAAGCACCTTTCAAGGGGTGAGGCTTTACTAAAAACATTTCACACTGCAAAGTAGGCTAACTCTTAGTTTGAACTAGACAGAAAAGAAAACAAGGCGATGCCTGTCAAACAGCTACCCAATCTGGGAAATAAAGCTGCACTACATAGCATTATCTTTAGTTCTCCAATTATAAGAAGCCTCAAACAGTTAGTGTAATAAATGGTCAATTTGAGCGCCACTGAAGCGGAATGAAACACCTAAATGTATTATCAGGGAATATCGTAACTTCTGGAATGTGCACTGTTCAGTGAGATTGCTCAGCCATCATTAACTATTATATGTAGTATTATAAATTACAATTTATTTCATGATTTCTTTTAGCTTAATTTTTTTGTCTGGCTAAATCTTACAAGCCACACCTTTGCTGTGTTGACCCCATAACACAGTGAGCTCTTAACGTAATCTAATGGACTAAAAAGTCAAATGTTTTCTATTACTTTGGTCCTCAAAGAGGTCTTCATTCTTTGTTATAGTATCCAGAACAGGCCTGACATATGAGCTAACATCAAGCTAACGGCTTCCTAACTTTCAAAGCTGGCTGTAAATCTCGTGAGACAAGCTTTGACTTCACTTGACTGGATGCTTGCTTTGTGGACTGAAAACACAATTGGTTGAATACCCAAGAGAATATGAAACGTTTACATGAATATACATAAATAATAAAAGTTTGATCCATGTGTTTAGGGATCATTGGATCAATGTTAGTGTCAAATATCACGATCCATCACTGAATCGATCCTTTTTCCCACTCCTAAATTCACTACATGGAAAATTCATCCACAGTGACAGCCCTAGTTATGACTGATTGTAATAGGTCATGACTGAATGTTTATAACCCTGTCTGTCAAGATGACAGACAACAATAAATTCTAGCACAACCTCTGATTGGTTATCACTTTTTTGTGCTTGGCTCAAATTTTCATTCCACTTGCTAAGTCTGTCAAAATCTGTCTAGCTGTCAAACCTTTGACTAAGATGAATATGTGGAAATAGTGTCTTCCATACATTCCCTTAACCACTTGCACTCCGGGCAATTTTCCTAAAAATGCCAAAAAATAACGTGCCCAAAGTAAATCGAAAGCTGTTCTTCAACCCTTTGCAACATCTTCATGGGGTTGGTCTCATTTAAAAGAAAACACTTTGATTTTTTTGGCAAAAAAAACATAATCTCTCTACGTGCTCGGGCCACTGAGTTACAGTCATCTAAACATACTGAACTTGAAGAAAAAAAATTTGGACACATTGTTTTTTTGGATACAAATGCTTGTAAATAACACACAGCTGTCCGATCCGGCTGGAAAATGCAACAGAAATGTAGAACCAAGTGTTATCCAGCTGAGATCCAAATTTGGTAACAATACCACAAAAAATGAATATTTTACACAGCTTTGTTCTCAGGTTGTTCCCAGGCGTTTTGGAACTGAGCCAAATTGTGCCAAATGGCACAGTTTGGAAAAACGTCTATAACTTTTGAATAATTCAATGTAGAAGCTTCATTTTAGGCTCAAAGGAAAGGTCACACTCAGGGTTGTGTCTGTGTGTGTGTGTGTGGGGGGGGGTCCCCCCCCCCGCTACCAAGGACAGAGTTCGGCCCTCGCTACATGACAGATTACACTCGTTGCATGTTTCCACAGCAACGCTGTCACAGCGGCTCCCCCCCCCTCGCTACTGTGTGTGTGTGGGGGGGTTGTCCCCCCCCCCCGCTCGCTACAGAGGATGGACTTCAGCCATCGCTACACAACGGATTAGCCTTATGTGGTGATGTAGGACAGCAGTGCAGTCACCGCGGCTCCCCCCCCCTCGCTGCAGAAGAATAGCGGGGGTGGGGGGGGGGGGGCGTTCACAGCCTGTACACTGCGAGCAACCCCTTGTACCGCGGCGCACGAACTTCAGACTTCGTGAACCGCACAGCTGTAATTTACTGATCGGTCAAAAGTCATTTTGGATTACAATTTTCAGGGATAGAGAATAATTTAGCTTATAACTCCTTACCTCTTCACAGCGGAGTCTTGGCGAACTTGTCTTCCTCATTGTCAGACGAACGCGACGCTGGTCCGCTCTGGTTCTGGTCTCGCGACTCGATCAAAACATAATTCCATTATTGCGGTTTTGTGCTTCCATGATTGCGGTTTTTGGCGAACGATTTTTCAAAACAAATAACAGTAGTAATTAAAAAAAGACTGGCGAAGGCGTGTGTGCCACTCAGCCTTCGTCGTCAGCCTCCGTCGGTCTATAATGACCATGGAAGAAAACATAACGTCTACTCTGCTGGAACCAATACAAAATAAGCACCGCCTGTGGCCGAACATGCCGATCCACGAATGGCACTCCCTGTCACACAGGTCGCATTTGTGGATGGTCTCCATGCTGCTGGGTCTGTGGTGCTCTTCCTGTGTCCTTTTTTGATCCGCTGCAGCAGCCAGTCTTCACCCAGCCTTAAAAAAAAAACAGCTCACGAACTTCTCTGCTTCAATTGGCTCACTGCATTCAAAGCGTTGGGAGGCGGGTCCTCCTTCCTAGATTTTCATTCATTGGCTCTTCAAGGTTTCAGAAACCCAATTCAAGGCTCTTATTAATCGAATGAGAGGTCAATCAGATGAACTAATCTGTTCGCGGCTGTCTCTGCAGTTTTTTTTTTAGTGGCGCTTGGACGCCACTACATCACCATCACCACCATCATGCGTCATGCGTCCAAGCGCGCACGAGGGCGCTCTCGTGCGCCCTCGTGCGCCCTAGAACGCAGAGACTTGCCCGCCCGCGGAACAACGGAGTGCAAGTGGTTAAACAATATTTGGGTTTTCTCTGGAAAGAAGGACTTTGTAAGTTGCTGACCCTCACCTCTCCATCCTACCCCAACATGGGTTTTCTGTTTTTATTGTAGTAAGTGACAAACTAATAAACTGATGCATGTAGTCTTATTCTTTGTCTCTGCACATTTCTTTGCAAGGGACAAACATGCAATAATACCAGTGCAACTAAGGCCCTGCAGACTTGTTGAATGGGGCCATGCTATCATGAGCACTATAATGTCTAAATTGTGAATTCATCAATAATGTCAAGCTGCCAGATTTCCCACTGTCCATCCATCTTAGCCCATTGCGTGTAGTATTAGGACCCTGTGGCCCAGATCTGTCATTCCTGTTCACATTCTTTATTCCCCTCTGCCTCATTGACATTGGCAGTAGACTGGGAGAGTCCCACCTGCCCCATTCTGAAACTGCTTACTGTAGAAACACATCCCCACACTAACAACACACCACTACCCCCATGCCAGCTGTTCAGTCCTCACATTCACCTAATGTAACCCACTAGGTTTTAAAAATGCCACAAAAATTTCCTTGTTAAAGAGCAGATTGTTTGAAGAAATGCCCTTCTGAGGATTTGCTTTGTAACTTCTGCTTTATTTATTTTTAGTGATAGTTGACAAAGAATTAAAGCTGTTTCATTTAAAAAAAAATGTTTTTTTTTATCAAGTTTAGTTTCTTTTTCATGGTCATGCTATTGTATAATTTTACTTGAATGCAGTATTTGCAACTGAATAGTTTGAAGTAATCAAAATGCTGCTCAGACTCTGGGAGAAGAATAAGGACAAATGTAGGCCAAAACTCTACTGAATGACAACTAACTACACCAGTGATGAAAGATTACACAACTACCCCTAAACTTAACCTCTTAAAATTCTGTGGCGCACCCGTCAGCCTCCCTCCTTTGGTGGTCAAGGTTTTTTGAAGAAAATATTCAGTTTCGATATCAGACATTCCAAAGGCTGTAACTTGAAAGTGGTAAGAGATAATGGCTTACTGTCAATTAGAAAGATGTGGAATGATACCCTGCCTCTCGCCCAAAGATGCTGGGATAGGCTCCAGCCCCCCCCGCGACCTGAAAAGGATTAAGCGGAAGAAGATGGATGGATGGATGGAATATGCTTCAAAGTTTTAGATAGGAATAAATTTATGCATCTAATTTGCATAATGTGATGGCAGCCATGTTGAATTACATAACTTTCAGTCAAAAGTGGATTTTGGACATATTTACACAAAGGATGTTTTTTTTGTCTTCACTTTTGTGTTTGTTTTTTTATTATCTTATCTTCAAAGTATATGAACCAGAAAATCAGAATGTACACAAACCGATAAAAAAAACAATCAGACCTACCGCTCATTGTGTCTTCATTCGTCCATTTTCGTCATCCACGGTCCATATTTCGTCTTCTGCCAGTCATTTTCGCTTTCTCTCCCACATCCAGAAACTCTCACATGTATGTTATGAATTATTCCACCTCAGTTTTGGTTACATTACGCGGCCGAACCGGCGCTATTGTTCTCTGTTGTCATGTGCAGCTCCGTTGATGGCAGACAAAAGTGTACACGCTCCAGACCGTCTTCTGCTGTCACAAAAGGTAAATAGTTCTCTTCAGCAGCTAAATAATCTATTTTTAGGATCATAGTTGGCAAAATTTGGAGCAAACGCTTCCTCCGTGTGGAAATATACAGTATGTTGCAATGGAGCCTTTGCATTCTCTTCTTCGCGTTACCGGAAATGATGTTTGTGACGGTTCGTTGGGTGAAGTCCTCCAGTGAAGAGCAGTAAGCGATACATGTTTGACATCTTGTGCTGTGAAATGCTTGGTACATCTGAGTTTTCTGTGCTTTTGGGACACATCACGTGACAGGCGCAGAACTGTGCTAGGGACAGCAGGTGACGCTGATGTCTTATGAAAGCGGAACGTCAAAGGGTTAATGGTAGTATTGTCAATATGCTGTTTTATTATTAACTACAGTATTTTGGGATATCCAAAGTAACAAACTGGGTAAGATGTTAATAAAGAATGATTACAGAAACTCTAGGTTAGTAATTAACATTAACTTCTCCTTTTTGTTTGCTGAAATTTTGGACTACTGCAAAATTGATGTGACACAACAGGTGCATATTGACCACTGACATTGGCAAATGCCATTCTACTAAATTAACTGTTTCTTTACCTCCGTTTCCACAGAGACCATGACGACCGCCACGTCACCCATCTTGTTGAAATGGGACCCGAAGAGTCTTGAAATCCGCACTTTGACTGTGGAGAGACTTCTGGAGCCCCTGGTCACACAGGTAGATAACTGTAATGCATATATCACAGAACTGGAACAAAACTCGAAATTGGATTAATATTTTTGTATGTGCAATACCCCCCCACCCACCCCACACACACACTGTACTTATAGTCATGTTATAATAATGCTCAATACGCTTTACAAGGTACCCACTCGCACATTTTTCTCCACTGAGGTAATTCCCAGCTTCAAGACAGATGTATTGAAAACAAGCTGGCGAAAGCACAGAGCCTTGTGCCCACTACAGATAGCTAATCCTCATGACAACAGAGTCTGTCTGTCTCTCTCTCTCTCTCTCTCTCTCTCTCTCTCTCTGTCTCTCTCTCTCTCTCTCTCTCTCTCTCTCTCTCTCTCTCTCTCTCTCTCTCTCTCTCTCTCTCTCTCTCTCTCTCTCTCTTTTAAAATACCCCCCCTTTCTTGATGACTTAATGCTGGGCAGTTGGTTTTTCGGTTGCGGTTTTCTTTTTATATATAGATTTCATTCAGTTGGTTTGTTGTGTGCAAAGATTTTATTGACAAAAATATTAGATTTATTTGTAGTTTCAGAAAACAATTTAGCAGGCTTATTTGCAAAAAAAGAAAATAAAATAAAAACATATTTAGTTCAGACCTACTTATTCAGTTGAAAAAGGCATTGCATTTCCAGGACAGCTTAAAAAGCTGCTTCTTACAGTAATGGATGACCTGCTGACAGCAGTGAATAGTAGATTTGGGGCAACTGGAATTTACTGTGTGCAGTGACTAAGTTTTCGGCTTGTTTTCTCTGCTCCATACAGAATATTCTAGAATTAATTATATACTTTTTTTGTTAGCATTTTTTGTTATAGCAATGATACTTATTTACTGTATGTTTTGAGGAGAATCTTGTTTTGCTTCTAAATATTATTTTATCCTTCATACCTTTTACTGGCTTATACACATAATATGACAGCACATATGTTTACATAAAAAATACTGCAGCCGTTCATTTACATTTTGCAAGTTTTGCTCATTTGCCTGTAGCATACAAAATATAAACTTGATTGTTACACTAATGTCTTGAGTATACAAAACCTGTTTACTGTTTGATAGGCAGCCACCTGTCACTACCCATTAGTACAGACTGTAGCAACCAATACCCACCGTTTTCTTCACTAAAATCTGCAATGAATGTTGTAAAAGGGAAAGATCTTGTGAATATAATTAGGCATAAGTTGGTTCTTTTGGAATAAACTGATTTAAAGCCTCTTTAGGAAGCTCTGCATAATGGGATTCAATACTGATATCAGGATGTTTTTTTAAAGGTCGAATATGCAATATTTTCTGCTTTCAAATGTTCCAGAAATACCTAAAAATATAATTAGACTGTAAAGAAACATCTCTTTTGCTGTCATGCAAAATATGATAATTTATGATACTGGAGAGCTATGAATTCATTTATAATGTTTGCCAGGTTGCTTTATTTATTTTTTTAAGTTTTCAAATGTATTTTTTTTTCCACAATATTTTTTATTGAACCTTTTTTTGATACAAACATGGCACAAACAATCAGACACTAACACAAAAGTAATTTAAAAATTACAAAGAACAATAACAAAAAAAATGTAATAAAAACAACAACAACAACCATTAACAAACATAAGTCAACAACAATGCTCCTCTGTTTAGTCTAGGTAATCTATTACATAAGAATACATAATATACATTCAACAGCTTGGAATTTGCAAGGTCCACACATATCATTCACCTTCTTCTTCAGACATTATGTTTAAATTCTTTACATAAACAATGAAAGGTCTCCATATATTCTCAAACACATTTTGCTTTGATTTCAGTATGTTATTCTTTCTAGTGGAAGGTTTGTTAACATTTGTCTTAACCACTGAGTCACATCTGGTCTATGAATCTTTTTCCACAGTAGTGCAATACATTTTTTGGCATTAAGCAAACTGAGGTCTATGAATGCCTTTTCACTCTTATTAAAGTTATGTTTTTCTGGATAAAGACCCAACAAAAACAGTTTAGGGTTCAATATGATTTGTTTTGAAATTATTTTTTCAATTGTTACCCTCACCTCTTCCCAAAACATTCTGATTTTTCTACATTCCCATAAATAGTGAAATAGGGTTCCTTTACTTTCCATACATTTTGTGCATGTATCTGGTATGCTTTTGTTATATCTATTTAATTCCACTGGTGTAACATACATCCACATTAACCATTTAAAATGTATCAGTTTAAGACGTACATTTATTGATTTGGTTTGAGCTCCTGCACAAGCCATTTCCCATTGTTCCTCTGAAATTTCAACTTGCAGGTCCTCTTTCCAGTAATTCAGTCTTTTCTGTGAGTTTTCATTTGAGAATAGTGTCAATGAGTTGTAAAACTCTGAAATAATACCCTTTCTCTTACTATCTTTCATCAAAATTTTTTCCAAAAATGAATAAGTAGGTCGGGTGAGAGCATTATTTTGATTTGATCGAATAAAATTTCTAAGCTGAAGATATTTAAAAAAATTTGTTCTATTAAGATTGAATTTAATCCTCAGTTCTTCAAAAGACATTATGTTATCTGAGCGTGACAAATATAAGTCTTGAATCTTTTGAATCCCTTTTATATTCCATATTTTAAATACAGTATCCGCTCTCCCTGGTGTAAAATATTGATTACCCCATATTGGGCTAAATTGTGACAGTAAGTGTGGTTCTTTTAAATATTTTTTGGTTTCACACCATATTTTGACCATGTGCTTTACAATTGGATTTTTAACTTGTTTCTGTAGTTTTTTAGCCGAGTCTGAGTATATGAATAAGGGAAGAGGTAAAGGTAAATTGTATGATTCCATTTCAGTCCAGTGAGGAAGATCATTTGATGAAAAATAATATGTCCTAGACCTCAGTTGTGCTGACCAGTAATACAACATAAAGTTTGGACATTTCAGACCTCCACGATCAAATGGTAAATGTAGTAAGGACAGACGTAATCTAGCCTTCCTATTGTTCCAAATAAATTCCACTAACTTTTTTTTAATTCTTGAGAATAGATCTGAAGGTGGTGGTAAAGGAATGTTTTGAAATAAATAAAGTATTTTTGGTAAGATATTACTTTTAAGTATATTAATTCTCCCGATCATCGACATTGGTAGTGGCATCCATCTCTGAAGTAACTCATTCAGGTTCAGGTTCAGGTTCAGGTTACTTTATTTGTACCCGTAGGTAGATTTGTTTTGCAGTCTGGTGACATCCATATATACAAGCCACAAATTACATTCAACATAGACACAAACACAGGCACATATGAAGCTGACTAGAAACATGATAAAAATACTCAAGGCTCCATCAATCAGGGTATAAAAAGACAAAGAGATGGGAGAAAAACCAGAGGTAAGAGAGAAGGGTCATATTAAAAGTTAAAAACTAGTCAAAGAGGTTAAAAACTCAAAGGTCTAAAACCCAATAAAAGATTTAGAACCCAAGTGACATCCTACAAAAATAAGTAAATATAAAATGGAGTTAATAAATAGGTACCTAAATTATGTGCAATATATTTTTACAGCTTGTTCAACTCTTTGACAGCAGCAGGGACAAAGCTGTTTTTGTAGCGTTGGGTTCTACTTTTTGGGACAGCAAACCTCCATCTTGAGGGAAGAAACTGAAAGTGGCAGTGCAAAGGGTGGGAGTCATCATTTAAAATAGAGGTAGCCATCCTCTGTACTTGTCTGGTGTACAGGGATGTCAGGCTCAGCTGTGGCTCACCAAGCAAACGACTGGACTATCTACCTGATCCAAGGATTTCCTCTGTTTCAGTTTTATCTGACCAAACCATGACACTAAAGAAAAGGATAAAACAGATTCAATAACAGCCCGATTAAACACTGTCATTATGGTTCGGTCAACTTGGAAGCGTGCAAGTTTTCTCAAGCAATGCAAATGTTGCTGACCCTTTTTGCACACCCTTTCACAGTTCTCTTCAAACTTTAAATTACTATCAATAATCGTCCCAAGATATTGATATAGGATTATAGATAGGATTGTACACATTCGGTGGTCTGGCCTTTTAGTACGGTGACTTTGTGCCTGGGATTTTTCCTCCTGAAGTCAATAATCATGTATTTAGTTTTTGTCGTATTCAGCTGCAGGTAGGAATCCTCACACCAGTGAACAAAATCATCAACTACTGGGCCGTGGCCACTCTCACCATCCTGGAGGAGACTGACAATAACTGAGTCATCAGCATACTTTATAATGTGTCTGTTGTCATGTCTGCTCCGACACATGTTTGTGTACAGGAGGAAGAGTAGTGGTGACAACACACACCCCTGAGGAGAGCCAGTAGAAGAGCACTTTAGGTCTGACAATGTACCATTGACCCTTACTCTTTGCGTCCTGTTGGTTAAGAAATCCAGAATCCAACCCACCAAATTATTACTCAAATCAAATTGCTGCAGGAGCCTTTCAACTAAGATATGAGGTTGGATTGTATTGAAGGCGGAGGAAAAGTCCACAAATAAAAGTCTGGCGTGTGACCCATTAAAATCCAGATGTTTAAAAAGCATGTTAAACAGAGTGACAGTGGCATCCTCCACTCCTCTGTGAGGCCTATAGGCAAACTGCAGAGGATCCAATGCATGCTCAGTCTGCTTTAGGACCTCACATCTGACCAATTTTTCAAAAATTTTCATTAAAATTGACGTCAAAGCAACTGGTCTAAAGTCGTTTACCGTTTTAGGACAGCTGGATTTTGGAACGGGAACAACCACGGCTTATTTCCAGATCTTAGGCACATGTTGTGTCTGTAAGGACTTGTTGAAAATGTAATGAAATATAGGACTCAGTTCATGTGCACAGGACTTTACCAAGCGCCCACATATATTATCAGGGCCCTGACTTTTGTTCACTTTTACAGCGCAGAACTCCCTTTTAACATCCTGCACCTCAATATTAAAGTGCTGATTGTCTTTGAGTTTCTGTTTCAAATCTTGGGTTTCAGTTCTAAAATCAAAGGAGTCAAAACGACCATAAAAACAATTAAGAGCATTAACCAACTCTGTGTCTGATTAAAACCATCTAAAAACACACGATTACTGCGCTCTGTGCTCTGAAGGCCTGCAATAGTTTTCATACTGGCCCAGGCTGAACCAAGTTTCTTTGCTGCCATCTTGCTTTCCAACTCTGATTTATAATTCTGTTTTGCTCTTAAAATTTCGGACTTCAGCTCTTTTGTGGCAACCTGTAGTTTCAGAAACAGACCCCTGTTTAAAGGCAAGTGCTTTCCTCTGTAAGCAGGATTTAACTGATTTTGTAACCCATGGTTTGTTGTTGGGATATATTTTGACATGTTTACGTGGAACAATCTTATTTCTACAGAATTAATATCTGTCATTAAGGCTTCATAGTTGGCATTGGCGACTGATTCTAGCTTAGGCAAAATTTGAATTCCTAAATATTTAAACTGATTTACAACATTGAATTGGTTTACCTCAGGACCTGGGTGATTTCTCTGGGTCTCATTTAGAATTAATATTGAAGATTTTGTTTTGTTTATTTTATATCCTGATATATCCCCAAAGTTCTTTATTAAATTTAACAAGGTCGGAATTGATTTTTTAAAATTCGACATAAACAAAATTATGTCATCGGCATACAGGGAGATTTTATGTTCTGTTGGTCCTACTTTAATTCCATATATTTGTGGATGTAAATGTACTGCCATCGCTAAAGGTTTAATTGCCATAGTATAAAATAAGGGTGAAAGTGGACAGCCTTGTCGACATCCTCTATTGATTTTTATTGATTTTGAGATATTGCTGTTTGTTAGGATTTCTGCTGTACCATTATTGTACATTATCTGGACCCATTTTATGAAATTATTTCCAAGTCCAAACCTTTGTAGAACTTCAAAAAGATAGGGCCATTCGACCCTATCAAAGGCCTTTTCGGCATCCAATGATAAGAGAGCTGTATCTGGTGCTTCTTTATTGGAATGAATAATATTAAATAGTCTTCTTACTTTATGGAAGCCTTGTCTTCCCATTATAAAGCCATTCTGATCTCTGTTAATAATATTTGGTAATATTTCTTGTAGTCATTTTGCTAAAATTTTACAGATTATTTTAAGATCAGCATTTAATAGGCTTATTGGTCTCATGTTTTCACATTTATTAGGGGGTTTACCTGGTTTTGGTAACAGTATAATTAAGGCATTATTCATGTATGGTGATAAATTACCATTTTGAAATGCTTCTAAAACCATTTCCAACAGTGGTTTTATTAATTTAGTCTTAAATTTTTTATAGAGGTCAACTGGAAGACCATCTGGTCTTGCTCTTTTTCCTGATTTCATATTATCAATGGCTTGCCCAACTTCTTCTTGACTAATTTTAGACTCCAGTATCTCCCTGTTTTCATTTGGAATACATGGTATAGATAATCCACTCAAAAACCCATTTAATTTTGTTAAGTCAGTTTCATTTTTTGTATCATATAGTTTTCCATAATAATCTCTAAAGGCACTATTAATTTCTAAAGGATCTATAACTACCTGTCCGTTACTTATAATACTGGTAATTGGTGTTTTAGATTCTAATTGTTTAATCTGCCATGCCAATAATTTTCCTGATTTTTCACCTTGTTCGTAAAAAGTTTGCTTCAATCTTAGAAGACTCGAGGCAGCTCTATTTGCTGATTTTTTTTTGTCATATTCAGCTCTCAGAATCAGTAATTCGTTCTCTAACTGTGGGTTACTTCCTGCATACACCTTTTCTTGAAGGATTTTTATTTTACGTTCCAATTGGACTCTCTCCTCTCGGGTCTTCTTAGATTTTGAACCTGTATAACTAATAATATGCCCCCTAATAAAAGCTTTGAAAGTCTCCCATTTTATACATGCCATTGTTTGTGTAGTATTGCTATCAAAGAACTCATCTATCTGTTTTCTATGTACTTAACAAATTCCTCATCCTGAAGCCATTTATGTTGAAAATGCCACCTAACTGGGTCCTTTGTCAGTTTCTTATCTACATATATTAGACTGCAGGGTGCATGATCAGAGATCACAATATTATCATAGAAACAGTTTTGAATCTTGGACCTTAATTCTGTAGAGATCAAAAAATAGTCAGTACGTGGGAATGTCTTATAGGTATTAGAATAACAAGAATAAGCTTTGACTTGTGGTTTCATTTCTCTCCATATATCTAACAATCTCAGTTCTTTCATAAAATGATTAATGGTCATCCTACATCCATTGTGCGTACAGTCCAGTCCTGTTGATCTATCTATACTGGGATTCAATGTACAATTAAAATCCCCTGCTATTATATGTTGCCCTGTAAGTGATGATAAAGTGAGGAATAAATTAACAAAGAAGTTTTGATCATCAATATTGGGGCCGTATAAGTTCACCAGATTTATATTTTCTAATAACAAAGATCCTTGGATGATTAGATATCTTCCAAATTTGTCTCTAATTACATTTTTCATTTGAAATGGGACTGTTTTATGTATGAGAGTCATAACTCCCCTAGCTCGGGATGAAAATGATGAGGTGAACACATTACCTTGCCATCTTCTCCTAATTCTTTTTACATCCTCCTCTAATAGATGAGTTTCTTGTAAAAATACAATTTTTGAATCTATGTCTTTTATTTTATTCATAACTTGTTTAAGTTTTTTTAAGATTTTGTAGACCTCTGCAATTCCATGAAGTTAAAAGTCCTTTAGAGTTAACACTCTAAAGGACTGTTTTGAAGCCACCGCCTGGAAGCAGCTCTGCGATCCACATGGTGAGGACATCGATGGCCTCATTCACACCTTCACGGGCTACCTCAGCTTCTGTGTGGACAAATCCGTTCCCACCAAGACCATACGGCGTCACTCAAACAACAAACCCTGGATCAACCCTGAGATAAAAACACTTCTGAGAGAGAAGAAGAGGATCTTCAGGTCGGGGAACAGGGAGATGCTGAAGTCCGTACAGAGGGAGCTGGGGAGAAAGATCAGAGAAGGCAAGGACAGCTTCAGGAAGAAGATGGAGGACAAGCTGCAACAGAGCGACATCAGCGGGGTCTGGAGAAACCTCAAAACCATCTCGGGGCTCCAGAATACCTCCCCCCAGGCCACGGGGGGCAGGGAGTGGGCGAACAACCTGAATCTGTTTTTCAATAGATTTGACCAACCGCCCTCCCCCCTGTTTGCACAACAACCACTGCTGCCCCTAAGAAATCAAGTCCTGCTACCCACTCCCCACTCCACCGACACCCCCCCCACTCCCAACACACAGCCCCCCATCCTGACCCTGACCAAGACCCAGGTGAGGACGGAGCTGAGGAAGATCAAGGCGAGGAAGGCGTCGGGACCGGACGGCATCAGCGCAAAGCTCCTCAAGTCCTGTGCAGACCAGCTGTGTGGGATTGTGACGTATATCTTCAACATGAGCCTGAAACTGGGGAGGGTACCACAGCTGTGGAAAACATCTTGTGTGGTACCTGTACCAAAAACTTCCCACCCCAAAGACCTGAACAGCTTCAGACCGGTGGCCTTGACATCCCACTTGATGAAGACCCTGGAGAGACTGCTCCTTGCTCATCTCCGCCCCCTGGTGGAACCAGCGATGGATCCACTCCAGTTCGCCTACCAGCATGGCATTGGGGTGGAGGATGCGGTGATCTTCCTCCTTCACCGTTCTCTGTCCCACCTGGAGAAGCCCGGGAATATGGTGAGGATCATGTTCTTTGACTTCTCCAGTGCTTTCAACACCATCCAACCGATGATCCTGAAGGACAAGCTGCTGCGCGCAGGGGTGGACCAGCACCTGTCATCATGGATCCTGGACTACCTCACGAACCGGCCTCAGTTTGTGAGAACCCGGGACTGTGTTTCCGACACGATCATCAGTAGCACGGGGGCCCCCCAGGGAACGGTGCTGGCTCCCTTCCTGCTCACTCTTTATACTGCGGACTTCTCACACAACACAACACATTGCCATCTACAGAAGTTCTCTGATGACTCTGCGATCGTTGGTCTCATCTCCAGCGGAGATGAAGCTGAGTACAGAGGGCTTATCCAGGACTTTGTGGACTGGTGCCATCGGAACTACCTCCAGATCAACGCGAGGAAAACTAAGGAGCTGGTGGTGGACTGCCGCAGGCATGGGCAGCCCCTCACAGCACCAGTAAATATACAGGGAACAGACATCGAGATGGTGACATCCTACAAGTACCTGGGTATTCATCTGAACAATAAACTAGACTGGTCACACAATACTGATGCACTCTACAAGAAGGGACAGCGCAGGCTGTTCCTGCTGAGGAGACTCAGGTCTTTTGGTGTACAAGGGGCGCTGCTGAAGTCATTCTATGACACGGTGGTGGCATCAGCCATCACTTTTGGAGTGGTCTGCTGGGGCAGTGGCATTGCTGCAGCCGATAGGAAGAGACTGAACAAACTGATTAAGAAAGCTAGCTCTGTCCTGGGGCAACGCCTTGATCCGATGGAGGAGATAGGAGAGAGAAGGACGGTGGCTAAACTGTCATCTCTGCTGGAGTCCGAGTTCCACCCTATGCAGGACATACTGGATGCACTGAGGAGCTCATTTAGCAGCAGACTACATCATCCCAGGTGCACAACCGAGAGGTTTCGTAGGTCCTTCCTACCAACGGCTGTCAGACTGTACAACCTAAGCAGGGCTGCTCGCAGAGATAGCAAAAAGACGTAACAAACTAATAGTTTTTTTTTGAATGCAAAAGATGCAATAGACTTACACAATGGTCCTCTCCGGCATACAACTAGGAACATACCGGTCGCTATGGAGGGTGAGAATATGTATGGGCACATAATCATACCATGTAGGATAACTAAATAGACGGTTATGCTGTTTCATCCCACCTAGCAACAATGCTCTGCACTGTGTGTGTTTATACTGTATATTTACATATTTATTCCATCTAGCTACAATGCTCTGCACTGGGTGTGTTTATATTTATATATCTATATATTTATTCCATCTAGCTACAATGCTCCGCACTGTGTTTTTATATATCTACATATTATTCCATCTAGCTACATTGCTCCGCACTGTGTGTGTTTATATACTTGCATATTTATTCCACCTAGCTGCAATGCTCCGTACTGTGGGTGTTTATATATTTACATATTTATTCCATCTAGCTACAATGCTCTGCACTGTGTGTTCATATATTCATATATTTATTCCATCCAGCTACAATGCTCTGCACTGTGTGTGTGTGTGTGTGTGTGTGTGTGTGTGTATATATATTTTATAGTAATATGTACATATGTATATTAGCTGCTCTTGCTTGCTTGTTTTTTTTTTCTTGCCTTCTGATTGTTGCTCTGAGTGTTGCTATCCCTGTGCTGTTGCAATCCTGGAATTTCCCCGTTGTGGGACTAATAAAGGCTTATCTTATCTTATCTTAAATTAAGATTAACGATTTGATCTATGATCAGTAAGGAGTTTGAGATTACCTTGCAATATGAACATACTCTTACAGAGAAGCAAAAATATGGATGATGGAACATTCATCCTACAAACCAAACAAAAACAAATTCCCCTTCCCTTTCCCCACATTTGTGGTAATCCCCCCAAAATCAAAAAAAATTCTGTCTCCCGTTATAGCTAGTGACTGTTCCACACCTGCGAGGATCAGTCAAACCACTCTCTCTTTCTCCTCTCAATCACCCTGACTCTACTATTTTTATGACATTAACTCTCTTCTGTAGTTTTTCAACATAACTTCAAAGTTTTATAGCAACTTTGTACATCATAGCTTTTTTAATTTTTTTTTTTATTTAATACAGTCTGTATTTTGTAGATATGTTATATGTTTCAGATGAATCAGATGCCTGTACAAATGCTTAAATGTTCTACCTTTGTCATGTTCATGCTTAGCTCCCACCAGTCTCCTTTTGGATCTGCTTGATGAGCTCCTGCGCCTCTTGAGGGGTCTTGAAGATGTGGGTTCTCCCTTTATATGTGACCAGCAGTCTTGCCGGGTGAATCACTCCGTGACGAATCCCGAGGTTGCGCAGCTCTTTGCGGGCGGGGTCGAACTGCCTCCTTAATTGTTGAATTCCTGTGGCCAAATCTGGGTAGAACCGCACCTGTTGATCCTGGTATTTAATTTCCCCTTCAGCTCGCGCCGCATTGGTGACCGTCATCTTGTCTCTGTAGTTGAGGAACTTCATAATCAGCGTCCTCGGTGGTGTCTTATTATCTCTTGGTGGGCCGATTCGGTGAGCGCTCTCTAAGACAACCGATGACTGCAGATCCGCGTTGTTCAGCGCTTCTTGAATCCACTTTTCCAAAAAGGAACATGAGTCCCGTCCCTCCGCTCCCTCCGGGAGGCCCACCAGCCTCAAATTATTCCGTCGCGAGCGAGATTCCAAATCCAGGACGTTATCTTCCAGACGTTTCCATTTTAATTCCAGTGTTTGCAACTTTGATTGTAAGCTGGTGACGTCATCTTCAGCGCTTGAAATTCGGAGCTCCGCCTGCGATACTCGTTCCATACAGTCGCTTATTTCCTTTCTCATTCCTTCTATCGCTGCTATAATCCCATCAAATTTAGACGAAAACTCTGTTCTCATGGAGTTAATGGCAGTGAGCACTGCGTTTGTCCCCTCTTCAGCAGTTCCCGCTCCGCCGCTGGCTCCATCCTCCGCCATCGTCTCTGGAGTTTTTTCTGTTTTGCCTCGAGCGTGGAAGTCTGTTAGCTTGGGTTGTTTTGTCGAATTGCTTTTTCCTCCACCTAATTTCCCAGCCTTGGTCTTTACCATATCCGCGCCTAAACGCTGAGATGGGTTTTTGTTCCAATTAAGAGAGTTTTAGTAAACTTTTTATTTTTAGGAGCAGAGCAGTGTGAAACACGTCTTCCTACGTGGCCGCTATAACCGAAAGTCCCTTCAAATGTATTTTATTTATTTTTATTTATGTACACTGTATATATTTTTTTATTTTATTTCTTTTTTAATGTCCTGTTTAGACTGAACAGTTGAGTGTTGCCTTGTCAGATCAATTTTTTTTACAGCAGGGTTCCCACACATCCTGAAAAACCTGGAAAATAACTGACTAATTTTCCAGTCATGGAAAACATATGTGAATGAGGGAAAAAAAAAAGTCAGATGTCCTGGAAAAGCATAAGTTGTCCTGGAAAATTATGTCTCCTCGCTCTGCCTCTCTTGCTTTACAAGTGAATGCAAACGGGTTAAAAGTTATGTGCATGCATGTCTGTTGTCAGACCAGCTTCAAAGGGCATCATTAAAGCGATATGTCCACCTTGGCATGCGTTTTCATACTTCCAATTCTTTGTCTATGTAGCACACCTTGCATGCATTCTGATAGTGTCATGTCAAGAATCTTGAGGTGTTGCCTAGAGGTTCCCGCTCCTCATTTACATGAATCCCAGCTCCAGTCCAATTTACAGTGGGGCAAAAAAGTATTTAGTCAGCCACCAATTGAGCAAGTTCTCCCACTTAAAAGATGAGCGAGGTCTCCAATTTTCATCATAGGTATACCTCAACTATGAGAGACAAAATGAGAAAAAAAAATCCAGAAAATCACATTGAAGGATTTTTAATGAATTAATTGTTAAATTCCTCAGTAAAATAAGTATTTGGTCACCTACAAACAAGCAAGATTTCTGGCTCTCACAGACCTGTAACTTCTTCTTTAAGAGGCTCCTCTGTCCTCCACTCGTTACCTGTATTAATGGCACCTGTTTGAACTTGTTATCAGTATAAAAGACACCTGTCCACAACCTCAAACAGTCAGACTCCAAACTCCACTATGGCCAAGACTAAAGAGCTGTCAAAGGACACCAGAAACAAAATTGTAGACCTGCACCAGGCTGGGAAGACTGAATCTGCAATAGGTAAGCAGCTTGGTGTGACGAAATCAACTGTGGGAGCAATTATTAGAAAATGGAAGACATGCAAGACCACTGATAATCTCCCTCAATCTGGGGCTCCACGCAAGATCTCACCCCGTGGGGTCAAAATTATCACGAGAACGGTGAGCAAAAATCCCAGAACCACATGGGGGGACCTAGTGAATGACCTGCAGAGAGCTGGGACCAAAGTAACAAAGGCTACATCAGAAACACACTACGCCGCCAGGGACTCAAATCCTGCAGTGCCAGACGTGTCCCCCTGCTTAAGCCAGTACATGTCCAGGCCAGTCTGAAGTTTGCTAGAGAGCATTTGGATGATCCAGAAGAGGATTGGGAGAATGTCATATGGTCAGATGAAACCAAAATAGAACTTTTTGGTAAAAACTCAACTTGTCGTGTTTGGAGGAGAAAGAACACCATACCTACTGTGAAGCATTGGGGTAGAAACATCATACTTTGGGGCTGTTTTTCTGCAAAGGGACCAGGACGACTAATCCGTGTAAAGGAAAGAATGAATGGGGCCATGTATCGTGAGATTTTGAGTGAAAACCTCCTTCCATCAGCAAGTGCATTGAAGATGAAACGTGGCTGGGTCTTTCAGCATGACAATGATCCCAAACACACTGCCCGGGCAACGAAGGAGTGGCTTTGTAAGAAGCATTTCAAGGTCCTGGAGTGGCCTAGCCAGTCTCCAGATCTCAACCCCATAGAAAATCTTTGGAGGGAGTTGAAAGTCTGTGTTGCCCAGCGACAGCCCCAAAACATCACTGCTCTAGAGGAGATCTGCATGGAGGAATGGGCCAAAATACCAGCAACAGTGTGTGAAAACCTTGTGAAGACTTACAGAAAACGTTTGACCTCTGTCATTGCCAACAAAGGGTATATAACAAAGTATTGAGATGAACTTTTGTTATTGACCAAATACTTATTTTACCGAGGAATTTACCAATTAATTCATTAAAAATCCTTCAATGTGATTTTCTGGATTTTTTTTTGTCTTATTTTGTCTCTCATGGTTGAGGTATACCTATGATGAAAATTGGAGACCTCTCATCTTTTAAGTGGGAGAACTTGCACAATTGGTGGCTGACTAAATACTTTTTTGCCCCACTGTACACAAGTGAGGAGCACACAATTGCTTTCTGGTTCTTGGCTGAACTTTTAAAATAGTTGTTAATAAAAAGTACACATACATTCATTAACTTCACATTTATTTGCCGCCTCGTTAGTTTTCAGAACCATGTTTCACTGTTTGCTTTTGAAGATATAGGTGAAGGTTTACCGTCCCAGTGCATCATGAACATACTAGAACGGCCCATCCACCAGGAGTCGTGTCAACCAGTGATGCACAGGTTTGGGAGGGCACAGCGCTGCTCCGTTTCTAGCCAGCGTAGCGCCCCATGTGACACTACCAGCCAATCACATTTGCCATCCCCTCAGAGTAGTCCTACTACTCATTGTTTCCATTTGACTTTGTTAGTAGACTTAATGACTTTTCAGACCCCGGTAAGGACTTCTTTTTTCAAAGAAACACCTAGAGACAAAACTAGTGACTTTCAGATGAAGAATGTTGCTCATATTGGTTTGTGAGTGTGAGGTTTTTCTCTCCCACAGCCACAGACGTCGCTCTCTGTCTCCTCTGTTAAGTGACAGAGGAGCAGCAGATAGCTGTAGTGGATTTTGATTTTTAATGTTTGAGAAATACAGGTGTCACATGTGGAAACAGAGGTGTGTAGTAAACTAAAATGAAACAACAAAATTGTTTTTAGCTTATTCCGGCGAAGCCGAAAAGTAGTAATGTGATGAAGTGGCATCTGTCTGCATGTCCGTCCGTCCACATCCATCCATCCATCCATCCATCTTCTTCCGCTTAATCCTTTTCGGGTCGTGGGGGCGTCCATCCACATTTCATGGGAATTGCTGCTTCTCCTAGGCATTTTCTCCAATGTTCACCAAGCTCACAATGATTTTCAGGAAGGTCTGCGTCCAAGTTGTGCTCAAGGTCAAGGTCAGGAGATCTGGGCACTTATGTGATTCCAGAAAATTTGCTACTCTGCCTAGGAAATTGCCTTGATGATCGCCAGACTCACTCACAATGATCCTCTGGTGGGTTTGCATCCAGGTTGTGCTCAAAGTCAATGTCAAGGTCAAAGATCAGGAGAACTGGGCACTTGCATGATTTTAGAAAAAATTATTCCTCCTCCTAGGCAATTACCTCAATTCTCACGAAACTCGCTCACAATGACCCTCAGACAGGTCTGCAGCCAGGTTGACCTCAAGGTCATTATCAAAGTTCAGAAGATCTGGGAATTTATTATTTTCTAAAAAACATTACTCCTCCTAGACCACTGGCCTTGACTTTAAGCACATTCAAGATGGGTCTGTATCTAGGCTGTACTTAAGGTTAAGTTCAACAGTCAGGAGATCTGAGCACTCCTGGGGTGATTTTGTTAGGCTGGAATGAGCTACTCCATCATTGACGGTCTGGTTTTGTGATTTATTGAAAATATAAAAATATTTTTAGAGAAAGTACAGGAGAGAAAGTAACAGAAAAGGGAAAGATGAAGTGAGAATTGCCCAAAACAATATTGTATCTTCAGTTGGTTATGTCAATTAAGCGTGACACTGTAATGCGTTATTCTATTGTAAATTCATCATAATTCCTAAGAATGTAACAGATTATTTCATAGAGAAATTATAGCCATAGACTACATATCTTTTATATCAGACCTTTGGGGGCGGAAAAGGAGTAAACATAGAAGCAATCTGGATAAATGTACAAAATGCAAGGTGCAGCTATAGAAAAGAACACTTCAGCAATGCATGGTGGGGCAGGAGAATGCATTAGTCTATGATGTGACAAGTTGTCTGTCACACTGTAGCAGCTGAAAGTGTCCTGGAAAAGTCCTGGAAAATAATTTCAAGAAAAGAGTTGGAACCCTGTACAGGTACTGTAAGTAGTCCACACAGCTACACCCTTGCTAACATTTAACAATGAGAATAAATCCAAAATAATTTGCAGGTTTTACAAGGTATGCTATCAAAATCTGGTACTGTCTGTCATAGCTGCTCATTAATAGATACTGCTCTGATTGTTTTTTTTATTTTTAGCAGCGCACCGTCACATGACCTCCATAAAGTACTTTGCCACAGTTTAATAAAAAAAAGTAGTGCCTGATTTACTCTTCTTGTCTTCACTCTATACCCTACTATTACAGCTTTTTTACAATAAATATTTAGGACTGTCCAAGTTAACGCGTTAATGAGTTAACACAAATTTGTTTTAATGTGCCTATTTATTTATTTTTTTTTACTGTGCAATTAACACACGCAATTTATATTTTGTGAATATGACCCTTGGTCTGCAACCTACTTACAGCTGTCAGCCATTCCCCACTGACCCTGTTCACTGCTCGCCAAATTTAAACCACAAAATATCCTGGAGGATAAAGGCACCACAGGAAGAGAGTTTGAAGACCATCTGCTGCCAGCACCAGGCTGTGGCAAATCAAAACGGATAAAAATTGTTTCTGACCAATGGAAAGCCAATATGACCAAATATTAATTTGAGAATGCATTTATTACAAAAAAAGAAAAATAACCCCACTAAATTTACTGAATTGTTGAACACCACAACAACATATTTCATGCAATAAGGTGTTCAGGGTTTTTTTTTGAGAAAACAGTATAAAATATGGCTTTTTAAAACCTGTTAAACTCTGTTCAACTTCCCTAAAAACACCTAAAAATAACATGCCCAAAGTAAATCAAAAGCTGTTCTTCAACCCTTTGCAGCATCTTCATGGGGTTGGTCTCATTTAAAAGAAAACACTCTGAATTTTTTGGCAAAACAGTCATAATCTCTCTAAGTTCTCCGGCCACTGAGTAACAATCATCTAAACATACTGAATTTGAAGAAAATAAAGTTTGCCTGGGTGGTTTTTTTTTTAGATACAAATGCTTGCAAATAACATACAGCTGTCAGATACTTGCTGGAAAACACAACAGAAATGTAGAACCAAGTGTTTTCAAGCTCAGGTCAAACTTTTGTAACAATACCGCAAAAAATGAATATATTACACAGCTTTTTTCTCAGGTTGTAACAAGGGGTTCTTGAACTGTGCCAAACTGTGCCAAATGGCACAGTTTGGAAAACTGTGTTCCAGAGTTCACTATCTCAGCAGTTTGCACAGTAAAACCAAGGGGTAACAACCCAGACATACACAGCACAGTTCCTGTTTTGTTTTGTTTTTTTACAGGCAAAAATAGCCTACAGTGTAAGAAAAATTATGTGAAAAATTAATACATTTCACTAAAGTATATGCAAAAACAACCCTCTCCCCTCCAATTTTTCCAGAGTTCACTATCTCACCAGTTTACACAGCTACAGGTCAACTGGACCCCTGACCAAGTGCGCACCCCAAGTGGACCACGGAATTCAATCTGTACATGTACAGGTGCATTCTCCATCCAGTGATTTATAAATGCTGCCCCAG
Source organism: Pholidichthys leucotaenia (assembly GCA_020510985.1). Classification (NCBI taxonomy): domain Eukaryota; kingdom Metazoa; phylum Chordata; class Actinopteri; order Cichliformes; family Pholidichthyidae; genus Pholidichthys; species Pholidichthys leucotaenia. The sequence goes on from CM035848.1 coordinate 177,261,163, forward strand.
ATGAAAACCAGTCTGTGGGACTATAATGTTCTGAATGAGGCTTTAGAAAATTATGAATCACTTTGTAAATCACTGGATTAAAAATGTACAGATTGAATACCGAGGTTCACCTGGGGTGCTCACAATAGTGTGCTCACATGGTCAGGGCTCCATTTCACCAGATCATGTTTACACAGTAAAACAAAGGCATAATAACCCAGACATACACAGCACAGTTCCTTTTTTTACAGGAAAAAATAGCCTATAGTGAAATAAAAATTATACTAAAAAATTATTAAATTTTTCTGCAGTATACACAGTAACAAATAACTCACCCCCCCCTTGTAATTACCGATTGGTCAAAAGTTATTTTTATTACTATTTTTATCGATAAAGAATAATTTAGATTATAAGACTTACCTGTACACAACCGCACAGTATCACAAAGGACTGCGCGTCACACAGCGGCGGAGTCAAAAGAGATTTTACGCACGAGAACGCATGATATTTTACCGGAAATATAAACACTGAACTGTGCATGTAGGATGTCATTGAAGTCAGAAATTGATTGGCTAAACGACACGTCCATCGTCAGATTACTCGGCTTCAATTGGCTCGTTGTATTTGTGGTCGTTGATGGGCAGATACTTAGTGCTAAGTTTGCGATCATTGGTTATTCAAGGTTTAAAAACCCAAATCAAGGCTCTTGTTGGTTGAATGAGATGTCAGTCTCATTCTAAACCAATCAAACACTCCTTTGGCTTTCTGTTTACAGCTGTGTCTGTACTGGAAGACCGGAAATACAGCTTTTTTTTTTCAGCGCGCACTGAGACGCACTAAGACGCAGAGACGTGACCGCCCCCGGAATCTCCCGAGTTTAACAGGTTAAAATCCAGCTTAAAAGCAACAAACAAAATGTGTCAGGGTGTTGTGATGGACAGGACTCAGGCGCAGGCAGAATACATTGCAAGAAGGTAATTTAATTGCAAAACTTAAACACAAATAAATAGCAGCATGTGGGCTGAAAACAAAATTCAAACATGGCAAACATAACTCACTGGGAAAACAAGAAAAGACTAGATGAGGAGATATGAACTCATGTAAACTCACGGACAGGACTCACTAGAAACAATAATGACACCACATGAGACTAAGGCTGACACAGACTTAAATAGATGAGGGGGAAATTACTGAACACATAACAGGTGATGCGGACTGGTCAGTGGCTAGCCCAGGTGGTGAAGTGTGTTGAACCCAGGCGCTTGAGAATCCGTCCCTGACACAGCCACATCGGACGGGGAGGAACAGACATAAGCCTGGTCACTACAAACAGCAGCAGTGGAGCCCAGCGGGACCAGAAGCAGATGGCTGCTGCAACTGGCTACCCCCACCAAGAGCAAAGCAAGACCTCTCTAGTGTAGATGTTAAAAACACAAAGAAGGGGACACACTTTAACTCTTGCTCATCTGCCGATGAGGGCAGGCGGCTCTTCTGCTTCTGCCACAACAACCTCAGGATGAACTGCAGCCAAGACGACGGACGTGGTGGCCGGCAAAGCAGCAGATGACGGAGGCGCGCTGTCCCCTGGACACGATAACCAAGGCACACCGGCCCCAGGAACGAATGATGAAGGAGCACCAGCCTCAGGAACAGACGGTGGAGGCGCACTAGCGTCAGGAACCAATGGCGAAGGGGCACCAGCCTCAGGAACTGATGCTGAAGGTGCATCAGACTCTGGAACTGACGGCGGAGGCGCACCGTCCTCTGGAACTGATGGCGGAGGCACACCGTCCTCTGGAACTGATAGTGGAGGCACACCGGCCTCTAGAACTGACGGCAGAGGTGCACCGACCTCTGGAACTGATGATGGAGGTGCACCAACCCCTGGAACTGAGGGTGGAGGCACACCAGCCTCTGGAACGGCAGGTGGCTGAGGTGGAGTGTGGGCCTCCTGTAGCTCCATCCTCAACATGGCCACCTTGGACAAGGGAAGAGAACAGGAGGTCAGCGGGGTGACACCACAGTCATCAGCAGCAGAGACTGGTAGGGAGGACCCAAAAGCTGGTGAAATTTGCACTTTTGTCCCCCCACCACCAGCAAGGCAAGTTTTTTCAAAAATTGATGTTGAAAATAAGGGGAAAAGTACTTGCCTGAACTCCTGGTCTCCTGCTGCCAGGATGACGACCTCTGGATGAGCTGCAGGAGCAACAGCCCCTAGATGAGCTGCAGATCGAGGCACACTGGCCTCTGGAACAGTGGGTGGAGGCACACAGGCCTCGGAAACACATGATGGAGTCTCACTGGCTTTCAGAAAACATGCCGGAGTTCTCACCGCCCTCTGGGACACACGGCGGAGACTCACCGGCCTCTGGAACATACGAAGGCTCTCTGGCCTCAGGAGCTGACAGGAGTGTGCTAACTTCAGGCACTCATGATTGGAGCCCACTAACTTCAGGTGCTGATGGTTGGGGCACACTGACCACCAGTGACAGCTCCAGAGGTACGAGCTTATCTGGCCCAGACACTTGGAGAGCTGTACTCGCTGCAGCCACCTTGGACGAAGGAGAAAGGCGGGGAGAGGGTGAGGCGACACCAAAAACACTAGGAGCTAGGCAAGTCTTTTCTAATATTGGTGTAATTAATGAAAAGAAAAAAACTTGCCTTAGCTCCGGGTCCTCTGCTGCTGGGGTGACCACCTCAGGATGAGCTGCATGAGCAATGGTCTCTGGAAATGAAGGAGGAGTGGACTGCTCAGGCGAACACGGTGGAGCCGGAGCTGATGTGTGCATCATGGAGACAGCTGGAGATGTGGGGTGCACCTCTTGCTCTGCTGCCACTGAAGCTGCTGCTAATGAAGTTTTCGAGGAAGGTGAGGCCGCGGCAACGGAATCCCTCAGTGAGACCTCGAGTAAAGGACCCGGATGGCGAGTGGAGCGATAGTTCCTTGAGGCTCGCTTCCCCACTGGACCTCTTGATGGTGACTGGTCCTCACATGGCAGGAATAACACCTTCGGGGCAAGCCAGGGTTTATATTCCAGCAGGATGTCATTTTGTGCGAGGACCGCCTGCCTTTGCTCTTCCTACTTCAACACGTCCGCTGCCGTGGCTGGTGGAATGGAGGCGGCAGACAGCACAGGAGCAACGGGGAAGGCAGGAGACAGCACGCTGGAGGCAGGAATTTGAGTCAGCGGCCCAGAACCAGGTCGGATGGCACAAAGCAAAGGGTCTATCTGCATTAGCTTGTCGCAGGTCCGTGTTATGGGGTAAGGGAGCTCAAATACCTCGGGGCATTGCAACAGGGCTGGGGAACTGTGGATGGCCCTCGCCTCCACCAGATCTGCAAGCATCTCCCCTCAGTTTGATTGGCCCAGAGCCTGATCGAACAGAAGAAGCACCCGGTGGAGATCCTTCTCCACCGAACTCTGACTCAGTCCTTTCATCCTGCTGAACCTGCCTGCTGAGTCCTTCTTGGGTGGTATCATTCTGTCAGGGTGTAGTGGTGGACAGGACTTGGGTGCAGGCAGAATACGGTGCAAGAAAGTAATTTATTAACCAAATTTAAACACAAATAAATAGCACCACGTGGGCTGAAAAAAAAAAACACCCTCAAACATGGCAAACATGACATGGTACAGACCCAAAAAGCAGACACGACTCAGAAGACACAGTTTCGTCGGCCTCCGTCGGTCTATGATGACCATGGAAGAGAATCCTAAACGTCTACTCTGCTGGAACAGCACCGCCTGTGGCTGAACAGGCCAATGCGCGAATGGCAGGCCCTGTCACACAGGTCGCACTTGTGGGTGGTCTCCGTGCTGCTGGGTCTGTGGCGGTTCTTCCTGCGGGCCCTTTTTTCATTTACTGCAGCAGTCAGTCTCTCTTCACCCGCCTTGAGCTGTCTGGTCAGGGTGCCTCTCCATTTGGAGCGGTCCGTTGCAAGGTCCTCCCAGCGCTCTGTGTTGATCTCCAGGGCCTTCATGTCTCTCTTGCAGATGTCTCTAAAGCGCAGCTGTGGGCGGCCAACGTCTCTCCTGCCAGTCGCCAGTTCTCCATAGAGGACGTCTTTGGGGATTCTGCCATCCTCCATACGGTGGACGTGGTCTAGCCAGCGGAGCCTGCGCTGCCTGAGTAGAGTGAACATGGAGGGAAGTTCGGCGCGGGACAGAACTTCTGTGTTGGGCACTTTGTCCTGCCAGGATATGTCCAGGATGTGGCGAATGCAGCGCAAGTGGAAGGAGTTCAGTCTCTTTTCCTGCCGGGCGTATGTTGTCCACGTCTCACTCCCATAGAGCAGTGTGCTGATGACGCAGGCGTTGTACACTGCCATCTTCGTCTTGACAGAGAGTTTGGGATTCTCCCACACTCGTGTGGTGAGGCGAGCGAGTGTGAAGGCTGATTTTCCAATCCTCTTGTCGATCTCTGTATCAAGGGAGAGGTTGTTGCTGATCGTGGACCCCAGGTACGTGAACTGATTCACGACCTCCAGCTCGTAGTCATCGATGATGATGGTTGGTGGTGCTTCCGTGCCTTGCGCCAAGACGTTAGTCTTCTTCAGGCTGATGGTAAGCCCGAAGTCCTTGCATGCCTGGGAGAAGCGGTCCATCAGGGTCTGAAGCTCCTTCTGTGTGTGGGTTGCGATTGCAGCGTCGTCTGCGAACAGCATGTCTCTGATTAGAGCCTCGCATACTTTGGTTCTGGCTTTCAGGCGGGCGAGGTTGAAAAGCCTGCCGTCAGATCTTGTGTGCAGGTAGATTCCCTCTGTTGCTGTGCTGAAGGCATGTCTCAGGAGCATAGCAAAAAAAATCCCAAAGAGGGTTGGCGCAAGTACACAGCCCTGTTTCACTCCGCTGCGTATGTTGAATGGCTCTGAGACGTTGCCGTCGTACTGCACTATCCCCTGCATGTTGGTGTGAAACGATTCGATGAGGCTTTGCAACTTTGGTGGGCATCCTATCTTTGGCAGGATCTTGAAAAGGCCCTCTCTGCTGACCAGATCAAACGCTTTGGTGAGGTCGATGAAGGCGACGTACAGGGGCATGTTCTGTCTCTGCATTTCTCCTGGAGTTGGCGGATGGAGAATATCATGTCTACCGTCGATCGCTCAGCGCGGAAGCCACACTGAGACTTGGGGTAGACACGTTCGGCAAGCTTCTGTAGACGAACGAGAACAACTCGTGCGTAGACTTTGCCAACAACGCTGAGGAGGGAGATGCCCCTGTAGTTGTTGCAGTCACTTCTCTCCCCTTTGTTTTTGTAGAGGGTGATGATCTTGACGTCCCTCATGTCCTGTGGTACGGCACCTTCCTTCCAGCACTGGCAGAGGATGTCATGCAATGGCAGCAGTAGGGCAGTCTTGCAGTGCTTGAACAGGTCGGGGGGTATGCTGTCGTTGCCGGGTGCCTTGCCAGCGGCCAAGCTATCAATGGCCTTGCCGAGTTCGTCGATGGTTGGCTCGGCGTCAAGTTCGTCCGTGGATGGCAGGCAGTCGATGGCATCAAGGGCTGACGGTGTCACGGTGTTCTGTCTGGATTAGAGGTCAGAGTAGTGTTCCACCCATCTCTCCATCTGCTTGTTCTTTTCTGTGATCATCTCCCCAGTGGAGGATTTGAGGGGGGCTGTCTTGTTCTGAGTCGGACCAAGTGCTTTCTTGATGCCATCGTACATACCACGGATGTTCCCTGTTATGGCAGCGGTTTGAATGTCTTGGCTGAGCTGAGTCCAGTACTCGTTGGCACAGCGCCGAGCAGTCTGCTGAACTTTGCTTCTCGCAGCCCTGAGAATCTGGAGATTCTTCTTGTTTGGGTACTTCTTGTACTCAGCAAGTGCTGAGCGCTTGGCTTCAATGATGGGGGTCATCTCGGTCAACTTGGCATCCAACCAGTCCTGTGACTTCGAGGTCTTCCTCGAAGGTAGCCAAGGCTGTGCGGTGGATGGTGTTTCGCAGCTCTTCCCACTTCTGCTTTGCAGATTCTCCTTCTTGTGGTACACCAAGTTCCTTCTCAAAGGTGGAGGGAAACTGCTCAACAAGTTCTTGTTGGGCCATCTTGCTGGTGTCAATCCGTGCCTTTCCAGGCTGTCTAGCACGATGGAATTTCTTCAGCTGCAGCTTGACCTTGCAACACACCAATGAATGGTCTGTGTCGCAATCTGCACTCTGGAACGAACGGGTGATTAGCACGTTCTTCAGTGAGGTGCGCCTGGTCAGGATCAAGTCCAGCTGGTGCCAGTGCTTTGAGCGCGGATGTCGCCAGGAAACCTTGTGTTGGGGCTTGGTCTTGAAGAACGAGTTTGTGATGCACAGATCGTGATATGTGCAGAACTCGAGCAGTTGCTGTCCGTTGTTGTTCATTCTGCCCACGCCAAATGGTCCAAGACAGGAGGGCCAGGAGTCGTGGTCAGCACCCACTCTGGCATTGAAGTCTCCAAGGAGAATGAGTTGTTCAGAGTTGGGGATGATCCTGACAGTTGTTGCGAGATTCTCGTAGAACTCATCTTTTGCCTCTGGTGTGGCTGTCAGTGTTGGGGCATACACACTGACGAGGGTGACTGGGCCTTGAGTGGTGTTGAGGCAGATGGTGAGGAGTCGTGCAGACCCATTGCTGCCCAGTTCCACCATCTTCAGCAAGGTGTTCTTCACTGCGAAGCCCACTCCGTGTTCCCTGTGTTCGTCACTGCCCTTTCCCTGCCAGTAGAACGTGTAGTCCTTCTCTCTCAGTGTGCCTGCGTCAGCCAACCGTGTTTCCTGGAGAGTGGCGATATCCACTCCCAGTCTCTTCAGCTCATTATTGATGATGGCAGTCTTCCTGGTGTCGTTGATGTCCTTGAGGTTAGCAGCGGGTCCTGTCATCATAGTGCGGACGTTCCAAGTTCCCAGTTTTAGAGTTGGTCTCTTTTGTTTTTTGTCTTGCCTGGTGTGAAGGTTCTCAGCCTGCTGTTCAGACTTCTCCTCATCCCCATGCACCCAATGAGGAAAGCAAGCTGTGGCGGGACAACACCTTATTGGCTGGGGGCTGCCCAACTTGAGGCGGGCGGTAGCTGTCCAGTGAGATCCGATGATCCCTCCCACCATTGGGAACAACCCCTGGCGCCGTGCTCTACGCCAATTGAGTGGTGGCTTATAACCGGTAACTGTCATCCCCCGTGTTTTGTCTATGCCAAAGGCGAAGCTGGAGTGTCCTCTCCAGTGATCCGGTGTTCTACCTTCCAGCATTGGGCATTGGTAGGATTCAAGCCTGGGCAGGAAAATATGGAGGACAATATGTTGCCCATGCAGCATGTCCCCCCTCTCCACGTCACTGATGAATCCAAAGGAACAGCAGGGCTGCTACAGTTTGGCACCAGCGCCGTCGCAGGAGCTGCCAGACCGATGTTGAGCACAACAGAGAACTGCCTTAGGGGCTCCGACTCCGGATTTTTCCTCAGGGTTGACTCCCGAAGCCTTTCCCGTGACTGGGTGTGCCGCAAGGCAGCGGAGGTTTGAAATCAGGGTTTACCTTTCCCTAGATGGGCTATCTTCCCAGGTTGACGAGCCATCATCTACCCGACGCATCTGGTTTTAAGGCGCCAGAGATCCGCCCTCGCCCCTTCTCCTATTAGTAAAAGCAGTTCCGCCGGGCTTAGAGACTAAACCACACGGGCAGGCTAGGAGTTGGACTTAGTTGTCAGAGGCTTTTCGAGACGCACGCCATAATGAGCATTTTATGAGCACTGGGAGCTTAACTCCAGTGCCGCTCCTGGCTATGACAACCTTGGAACCAAACCTTGGAGACACAGTTAACCTTTTATTAATAATAGAGTGAATGTGTGGATGTGTGAGTGAATGTCTGTAGTGAGTGTAGTGTGTAGATGAGTCAGCTTGGGGCGAGCAGAGCACCGTGCAACCTGGCAACCCTAAGGACAGAGCAGAGAGACAATTAGGAGCAATTCTGACAGGAGAAGCGCCAGATAGAGCTATTCTTACTTTCTGCTGAGTTGGAGAAGCACACAGGTTGGCACATCGGCCCAGGCCAGGAGGACAGTGCCAGTGAGTTGGAGATGTAGCAGGCAGGTGAATGAGGCAGGGGAGTCCGCCGCCGGGAGGACACCGCCTGTGCACAGGGGTAGGGTGAGAGGAAAGGTTCAGGCTTACTTGGCTGCCGGATGGTTAGGAGACCCTTGGCGAACAGAAGTGCTGGAGGATGATGAGGCTGGAAGCTCTGTGTAGAGATTGGCGAGTTCATATTCCTCAGGAAGGAAGCAGACGACTCCGCACTGATCCCTGGGTCTCACAGAATATATAGGCAGAGCCAAATAGCAGACAGGTGTGTGCGCAGGTCCGCCTAATTGGCGGCCATGACAAAACGTAACTCACTGGGAAAGAAGAAAAGGCTTGACCAGGAGATATGAACTCATGTAAACTCACTTACAAGACTGACTGGAAACATTAATGACGCCACACAAGACTAAGACTGACACAGACTTGAATAGACAAGAGGGAAATTACTAAACACAGAACAGGTGGGAACAATCGGGGGCAATCAGAGACACACGGGGAGACAAAGACAACCGGTATGGAGAACAGGATGGGCGGGGCTGTACAGACAATCACACCGGGAGCTAAATGTGATAACCATAATAATCAACATGAGTGCAGGGCAGGAATGAAAATAAAACACAAAAAAACATAAACAGAGGGTGAGGACATGGCTGAACTCATGTCCCGAAGATCACAGAAAAACAAACATGAACATAAAGCACAGCCATGTCCACACCCTTACAAAACAACGTTCATGGCCACAGGAAACACCTCTTTATTTTTTCCTGACACTTTCTTTTTACACACCCATCAAAAGATGGGACATATGGTATGATGATGTCAGTCCGTCTCTTCTTCTGTCTGTAAGAGTTGTCTGGTGAGCTCCTCCCATAGTTTTCAAGCTAGGACTTTTTTATTTCACAGTCTTTGTACATGTATTAAAGATGTGCATATTGGATGGATTTTGATTTTGGATCATTTTGTGAAAACAGGTTTTAGAACTATCATTTTTGAATGCATTTCAATAGAGGTTACATGGTCTGTTGGGTTAACTCCTCCTACAGTTTTCAAGCTACAAAATTTTAATTTCACAATGTTTGTACATGCACTGTAGATGTTCATATTGTAGGGGGTTTTAATGATTTTCTGATATTTTCTCAAAATTTGTTACACAATGAATTGCAGATTGTTTGCTTTGCTTAAATGGGTAATTAACTGCCTTTTCTATGGATTAATTTCAAATTCTAACATCATGAACATATGTCTGTATTATGGTTAAAAAAAAAAATTGTGTTGTTTTACATGGCATCCAGAAAGCCGCTCTCTGAAAAAGCACTGTTTTATCCCGCCTCAGTGTTATTCATGAGTGTTATTCATTCAGTGTTATTCATTCTGATACTGTCATGATTGTGGAGGATCCAAACTATAATTCGGCCTGTGTAGGCATGCAGCTGAAGCCTTGGGAGGACACATGAGCACTGCGAAATGGCATCAACTCATCAGCCATGAGTGTCGGTCTGCTGGCCGGGCACAGTAAGCCAACTGCCTGGTGCTCCCGGCCGTTTTGCTGGGAGCACAGCAAAATGGCTCCCTGGGGACTCCTGGGGGGACTCCCGATCCTGTGTCTTGCTTGTTCTGCTGTGATCCAGCAGCTTACCCAATGCATGTGCTGTGTGGCTGCATGTGCTGAATTACTGTTCGGACCCTCCACAGTCACAGCGGTATTAGATTTTAAATGTTTAGGCATTTTACAGCATCACTGCGTGCGATACAATGGTATTACCTCCTTAATAAGAGTTTTGCTTTTTGGCAAAGCCTAAGTTATACTTTACAAGTGTTTGGAATGAATCTGCAGTGAAATGACCAGAACAGAGTAATAAGTTTGGGCTAAAATCCTCCGGAACATCTATTCAAATAAATTTTAGTCACTTTTCTCTTAGAGTTGCATCTTTTGGGAGTTAGTGTGATGCCTTTGTTTCCCCACTGTAGTGCGCAGCATCTCCTGTTGGCTGATGGACAGCTCCAGCAGGACCGGCTGGACAAGGGTGGCCAGTAACAGAGCAGCGGGCAGGACTGTGTACTGCACATCGATAATAGTTATGAACAGGCGAATAATGTGCTGTGTGTGGTGCTCTTGTTTTTTGTTTGGAGTTCTGTTGTGTTTACTTTGTTTTTCAGCCACATCCTGTGTTTTTCCATTTAAGTGGTTATCAAAGTGACAAGGTAAGTGCATATTGTTGTGAGGTAGATGAGGCACGCAAGTTGATTCTTTTAACACAGGTTGATCCTTCTTAATCCTTAACCAAGGCTCACTGCTTTTTTACACCAAATTATATTGTCAGACTACCCAATTTTTTCATGTCTTTCCAGTTACCTCTTCATTTCTTTTTACTAGCATTGCTTGTGTTCCATTAGTGATTCTTAGATGCATTTATGAGGCTTCTTTCTTTAACATATTGATGACACAAAAAAATGACAAGCTTGGATGGAAACTGGTGGGTTTATAAATAATAATGATGAGATGCTTCTTTGATCACACAGACTTTGTCTAAGGCTTCACATTTCAATATATTTCTTCCCAAAACACATTTCACTAATTAAACTACAACTTTATTATTATGACTGCCACTTCTGTGAAGTGATAGATATTAAAGGTGATGACTATTCATCATCTAACTTACTGCACAGTGACAGTAAATGATATTGTGGTAAAATACTTTTACACACAAAGGGAGTAAGCTCAATATGAAACAGTGACACTTTATCTTTTTTCCAGTTGTATTTGAAGTGTGAAGCATTTTGGGATATGAACCAGATACTGTGATTGTTTTTCTTGTCAATTTGGATGATTCACTGTGTTTGGATGGAATAAAAGGTTGCCTCAGGAGGACAGACAGACAGGCTAACTCTGACATTACTTGAGATAGCAGTGTCATTTATCATGACAAAGCTTCTCCCACCCCATCTACAGTATTGGGCAAGTCCATAGCTAGTAATACAGTAAGGGGTACTTTATCATTGTATATGAAGGCAGATGGCCTTCAAACAAACATTTTTATGCTGCAGGTGATATAAATTTATTCTAAAAAATGTTGCAGAGAAGTAGCCAAAACAAGCTTGTATAAGACATTTTTATTTTATTTTATTGATTTTTGTGTGGACACATATAGACAAAAACATAAAAAGAAAATTTACTCTATATTATGTTACAAAAGCCTGTTTAAACCCTCACATTGACTTTATATTTAGTTTTTTATAGGGAGCAAAATGGAGAAAGGCCTTGGAGAAAAGTGAGCAAATTCTTACAGCCTATTTGTTGCACTTGAATAAAAGTGTTCCATTGGTTGTTAGCAGTGATTTACAGTTTTTTCAGACTGAACCAAATATACTTTGAACAGAGAGTTTATGAAGCTTTTTTCAGTTGAAACTATAAAAAGTCATCTACAAATGCTATATCCAGTGTCTTTCAAAAAGAAGAAAACCTAAATATGTATTTGAAGACTAAGAAAATATGTTTTGTGCAGGCAAAAACTTAAATGTCATATATACAGTATATATAAAATAAACATATAAGATAAGATAAGATAAGCCTTTTATTAGTCCCACAATGGGGAAATTCCAGGATTGCAACAGCACAGGGATAGCAACACTCAGAGCAACAATCAGAAGGCAAGAGAAAAAAACAAGAGCCGCAAGTATACATATGTACATATAAATATAAATATATATATAGACACAGTGCGGAGCATTGTAGCTAGATGGGATAGATATATAAATATACGTATAAACACAGTGCGGAGCATTGTAGCTGGATGGAATAAATATATGAGTATATAAACACACAGTGCGGAGTATTGTAGCTAGATGGAATAATATGTAGATATATAAACACACACAGTGCGGAGCATTGTAGCTAGATGGAATAAATATGTAAATATATAAACACACACAGTGCGGAGCATTGTAGCTAGATGGAATAATATGTAGATATATAAACACACACAGTGCGGAGCATTGTAGCTAGATGGAATAAATATATGAATATATAAACACACAGTACGGAGCAATGTAGCTAGATGGAATAAATATGTAGATATATAAACACACAGTGCGGAGCATTGTAGCTAGATGGAATAAATATGTAAATATATAAACAGTGTGGAGCATTGTTGCTAGATGGAGTAAATATATAAATATATATATAAACACACAGTGCGGAGCATTGTAGCTAGATGGAATAAATATGTAAATATATAAACACACAGTGCGGAGCATTGTAGCTAGATGGAATGAAACAGCACAACCGTCTACTTAGTTATCCTACATGGAATGATTATGTACCCATACATATTCTCACCCTCCATAGCGACTGGTATTTTCCTAGTTGTATACCGGAGGGGACCACTGTGTAAGTCTATTGCGTCTTTTGCATTCAAAACTATTAGGTTGTCACTAGGGATGGGCATAATTTACCGATTAACCGATAATTGATCATTAAGAATTTCACCGAGGAAGTTCATTTTCGTCGACAAACCGTTTTTTTTTTTTTTTAAAACAATCCGAGGTTATTAAGGCCTAGTGCACGGCCGTCCTCAAACAATGCAATGGCAAAATTTGGGCACCAGGGGGCAACATTACACCATCGCCGTACCCTGGCGTGCCTCCGTTGATACATGCGGGCTTCCGTAGGGCGATCGCCAAATCATGAAGCGGTTACGGCGAAGTGTTGCGTGGGACCATTTCAATTTAAAAAATGACCAGGTGTACTGCAATCACTGCAATGCAGCATACAAATATACCTCATCGACAGGGTCCATGGAACACCCTTATTACGCGAAGAAACCGCCAACAGTGGTTGCGCGCTGAGTAATGGCGGTCGTGAAGATTCTTTTTTTTTTTTTCAGAAACTTTATTGAGAAGGTCATGAAGATTCGGTGTACACACGTCGAGGGAAGCTGCAGGAGGCGGCGTAGTGCCTCGACGGGAAGACTATTTCGCACAAAATGGCACAAGAGAACAGCAAAAAGTTCCACGCGGCTAGACTAAGCAATACGAGCGATAGAGCAATGAATGCGGTCTTCATTTGTTGGGTGGCCGCTCGGCAGGGAGAGAAAGCTGGGTGAAACGTCTCGGCCAATCAGCTTGCGAGATTCCCGAGCCGAGCAAACACGAGAACAGAGAGAGAGAGATTTGAGAGAGAGAGGTAGATTTGAGTTGTGCGGCTCTCCGTGCTCTCCGTGCTGATACCTGATGTTCTAATGTAGTCTACCTACCTAAAAATGTTAATGATTAACCGATTATTAATCATTAATTCTCCCGGCGATCGGTGAAGAAAATTTCACCGAATGCCCATCCCTAGTTGTCACGTCTTTTTGCTATCTCTGCGAGCAGCCCTGCTTAGGTTGTACAGTATGACAGCCGTAGGTAGGAAGAACCTGCGAAACCGCTCGGTTGTGCACCTAGGATGATGTAGTCTGCTGCTAAATGAGCTCCTCAATGCATTCATTATGTCCTGCATAGAGTGGAACTCGGACTCCAGCAGAGATGACAGTTTAGCCACCATCCTTCTCTCTCCTATCTCCTCCACTGGGTCAAGGCGCTGCCCCAGGACAGAGCTAGCTTTCTTGATCAGTTTGTTCAGCCTCTTCCTACCGGCTGCTGTAATGCCACTGCCCCAGCAGACCACTCCAAAAGTGATGGCTGATGCCACCACCGTGTCATAGAATGTCTTCAGCAGCGCCCCTTGTACACCAAAAGACCTGAGTTTCCTCAGTAGGAACAGCCTGCACTGTCCCTTCTTGTAGTGTGTCAGTATTGTGTGACCAGTCTAGTTTATTGTTCAGATGAACACCCACATACTTATAGGATGTCACCATCTCGATGTCTGTTCCCTGTATATTTACTGGTGCTGTGTGGGGTTGTCATTGCCTGCGGCAGTCCACCACCAGCTCCTTAGTTTTCCTCGCGTTGATCTGGAGGTAGTTCCGATGGCACCAGTCCACGAAGTCCTGGATAAGCCCTCTGTACTCAGCTTCATCTCCGTTGGAGATGACGCCAACGATCACAGAGTCATCAGAGAACTTCTGTAGATGGCAGTGTGTTGTGTTGTGTGAGAAGTCCGCAGTATAAAGGGTGAACAGGAAGGGAGCCAAAACCGTTCCCTGGGGGGCCCCCGTGCTACCGATGATCGTGTCGGACACACAGTCCCGGGTTCTCACAAACTGAGGCCGGTTTGTGAGGTAGTCCAGGATCCATGATGACAGGTGCTGGTCCACCCCTGTGCACAGCAGCTTGTCCTTCAGGATCATCGGTTGGATGGTGTTGAAAGCACTGGAGAAGTCAAAGAACATGATCCTCACCGCATTCCCTGGCTTCTCCAGGTGGGACAGAGAACGGTGAAGGAGGAAGATCACTACATCCTCCACCCCAATGCCATGCTGGTAGGCGAAGTGGAGTGGATCCATCGCTGGTCCCACCAGGGGGCGGAGGTGAGCAAGGAGCAGTCTCTCCAGGGTCTTCATCATGTGGGACGTCAAGGCCACTGGTCTGTAGCTGTTCAGATCTTTGAGGTGGGAAGTCTTTGGTACAGGTACCACTCAAGATGTTTTCCACAGCTGTGGTACCCTCCACAGCTTCAGGCTCAGATTGAAGATGTACTCCACAATCCCACACAGCTGGTCTGCACAGGACTTGAGGAGCTTTGCGCTGATGCCGTCCGGTCCCGACGCCTTCCTTGCCTTGATCTTCCTCAGCTCTGTCCTCACCTGGGTCTTAGTGAGGGTCAGGTTGGGGGGCTGTGTGTTGGGAGTGGGGGGGGTGTTGGTGGAGTGGGGAGTGGGCAGCAGGACTTGATGTCTTTAGAGGCAGCAGTGGTTGTTGTGCAGTCAGGGGGGAGGGCGGTTGGTCAAACCTATTGAAAAACAGATTCAGATTGTTCGTCCACTCCTTGCCCCCCGTAGCCTTGGGGGAGGTATTCTGGAGCCCAGAGATGGTTTTAAGGTTTCTCCAGACCCCGCTGATGTTGCTCTGTTGCAGCTTGTCCTCCATCTTCTTCCTGAAGCTGTCCTTGACTTCTCTGATCTTTCTCCTCAGCTCCCTCTGTACGGACTTCAGCATCTCCCTGTTCCCCGACCTGAAGATCCTCTTCTTCTCTCTCAGAAGTGTTTTTATCTCAGGGTTGATCCAGGGTTTGTTGTTTGAGCAACACCATATGGTCTTGGTGGGAACGGTGTTGTCCACACAGAAGCTGATATAGTCCGTGATGGTGTGAGTGAGGCCATCGATGTCCTCACCATGTGGATCGCAGAGCTGCTCCCAGGCAGTGGTTTCAAAACAGCCCTTTAGAGTGTACATTGCCTCCTCAGACCATAACTTCACTGTGCGCATGGCTGGAGGTTGTCTGTGCACTAGGGGTTTGTACACCGGCAGCAGATGAACCAAGTTGTGATCCGATCTCCCGAGTGGGGGGAGTTGTGATGAGGTGTACGCCTCCTTAGTGTTTGCGTAGAATAAGTCCAGTGTTTTATTGTCTCTAGTGTGGCATGTGACATACTGGGTGAACGTGGGTAGAATGGGAGACAGTGAAACATGGTTGAAATCGCCTGAAATCGCATCTGGGTGTTCTGTCTGCAGCCTGCCAGTTACTGAATGGATGATGTCACGCGCTGTCCCAGCGTTCTCCGTCGGATTTGCATAAACAACAATGCAGATCACGTGTGAGTATTCCCTCGGGAGATATGTAGGCCGCATGCTAACAGCTAGCAACTCAATGTCTTTGCTGCAGTGTTGTTGTTTAACGGTGATATGTCCCGGTTGTTGTTAACATACATTATCACTCCACCGCCCCTTGCTTTGCCACTGTCTGATGTTCGGTCTGCCCGTATTGCGTGGAAACCCTCCAGTTCAATGTTAGCATCTGCTGCTAATTCAGTTAGCCAATTCTCTGTGAATAGAAACAGGCTACACTCCCGGTATATGCTATCGTAGCGGGAGATAGCCGCTAGCTCATCTACCTTTCCCAGTAACGATCGTACATTCCCCATAACAACGGATGGGAGAGTGGGTCTGTACCTTATATTTCTTGCATTCCACCTTACTCCAGAACGGCACCCATGGCGTTTTCGCCTCAGTTCTCCTGGTATGTCGAGTTTTTTTTTTTTTCCGTTAGCACCGGGTGGCGGTTGAGTGCTACCAGCTCTTCCCTGCTGTACCATCTCCTGCTATAAACCGTGGCTCCGTCCACCAGCTCGGGAAACATTTGTGGGCGATCTGTGTGTCCGTGATATATATGGAGTGAAAGGTGTGCTAGATCAGAGAGTTGTCACCGGATCAGAAGAGAGAGGAAGGAAAAAAAGACTCAGAATTGAGCCGCTGTTGCAGAAGGCAGCTGACTCATGTGGCGCTGGTGACCCTTGACGAAGAATGGAACATGAGGCGAACACCCCAGAGATGACCCGGATGGGAAGCCTCAGCACGCATCATGGTGCGCCCCTCGCCTGATCTTTTACCTCTACACTGGTGACCTGACGAGGGAGAATGACCGTCTGCTCCCTCTCACCGCACTGTGGATCCCAGAGGACCAGAGAACGCCTGCAACCTCTTCATCCTCACCGGAGCGCGCTCCCCGTAGCGCACAGCGCTTGGACCGACAAGCACCATGAACCGCGACACGAGCGAAACGAAGGAAGCAGCCTGAACTGGGAAATCTTCGATGCCAACTGCGTGGATTTCCACCAAGCTCCCTGACCCTGACTCACACGACAGCGGACCTCCCGCGCACAGAAGCCCCGCACGCCCGCAGGATTACGAGGACAGCGTAACTGCCAGTTAGGTGATCACGGTGCCAAGCGCGCACCACGCACAGAGATGAACTGGCTCCACAGACTGATACATCGTCCTCCGCCACTGCACATGCCCGAGAAACATGGCCAATCGCCACCCTCGGAACCTTCAGGGCTGCTCAAGCACCTGGAGCAGACGTGCAGCCCGCACACAGGACTTTGTATGGGTTTCTCAGCCATGGCGCACAAGGGGAATTTAGCCGATTGCTTTCCCCTATGACTTTAGGGCTGCTTCCCGCACCTAAAAGCCAAACCACCTCACACCCTCACACAGCTGTAGTTGTTTCACAGCCGCTACACATCCTCTGGGAATTTGGCCGCTCGCCTTCCCCACATCCTCGCTGGATCGAGCCGCGAGAGGAGTCAGATAAAATGTTTTTTCACAGCCGCTGTGGATCTCCACCAGGTTTACCGGGAAAGTCCCTCACCATCACGGATCCACATGCAATTTTTGCACGACCCGGACACCTTTGACGTCCCGGGCCGGCACTCACTTACTCCCACCCCACTCCCCCTCCTCCTCCACAGTGCTTTTCCCCACACCTCACTCACTAAAACCGGCCAATCGGCGTCTTGTTCCATTACGCACGAAATGCACCGGCCTGTGCGCCCACGAGCCACGGCCGTTCAACATGCTGGAACCCGAAGCTGGAGCCAAACAACGGGGGGGGGGGGGGGTCACAACCCCTGCTGAGTGTTCTGGGGGGAGCCCTGTGGTGACCCACCACAATCTACATGGACATTCAAACTTCACACTCAGCTAGCCGGCAGGAATCAGAGGACAATTTGCATACGGACAGAGAGCCCCTAGGAGACAATCAGAACAACGGACTATTGCTATACATCCCTGGATTAAGGAGAAGAAGTCCGAGCGCCAGTTGGTCACGTGATTGATATGTATTGACTGATATGTATAGCAATATGCAAATGTGCCGTGCATTCTCTCTTGTCTGTATAAAAGGGCTTACTTTACATGCCTCAAGAGTGCAACACACACAGAACAGCACGACACACACAGCACAACACGGCACACAGCGCTACAGTGTGTCTCATGATATTGGAGGAAAATAAAGCTCTGCAACCTCTCAGCTCGTCGCATCTCGCCTGGACTTATTAGTTCCTCCACACATATTTGGGGTCTACTGCATGACGATGTCACACTGCTGCCGACAGAAGTTACGTGTTTCTAGGGGTGGGTTCAAAAGATCGTGGTGACTATACTGTATGTAGGCACTGATGCCAATGCTGAAAGTAATATTATTTTTGTTTTCTTCTATGTCATCTTCATTGCCAGGGAAGCAAAAAAATATGCATTATTAAAAAAAGCACAGCTGAAAAGTAGGGGTGTGTCATATCGTATTGTTCACGATAATACCGGTATAACTTTTGATACTGGTGTAAAAATGAATATCGCAATATTTGGGGTCTGCTGCATGACGATGTCACACTGCTGCCGACAGAAGTTACGTGTTTCTAGGGGTGGGTTCAAAAGATCGATTCAACAATTTGAATTAATTCATGTTTGACTGAGCCGATATTTGATCCACAAAATCGATCTTTTAATATAATGCTTTTACAGTCTGAAACACAAAATGCAAGCAGCTGGCTGAAATGTCATACGAGGGTTACCTGTGCCGCACACTCACATTACTTCTGTGTTTACATTTGGCAGCCACAGAGCGGATTTGCCAACGTTAATTTATCAGCAAAACTCATGGCTAAAGACTGTGCTCAACGGTTTACAAATATTTTTCACAAAGTGGGGCAGCTCGGTGGTGCAGTGGTTAGCACTATGGCAGCACAGTAAGGTCACGGGATCGATTCCACCCCTGACCATCGTGGATTCGATCCCACCTCCTGACCATCAGTGACCCTTCTGTGTGGAGATTGTATGTTTTCCCCGTGTCTGCGTGGGTTTACCCCAGGTACTCCAGTTTCCTTCCTAATTGGAGACTCTAAATTGGCCCTAGGTGTGAATGTGTGTGTGAATGGTGAAGGGACTGGCGCCGCACCGTGGCTGCCTCATCCATCCAGGTGGATGCCCTGAATTTCCCTCTGGGATTAATATAGTATACAAAATACAAAAATAAATAAAAATAAACGGTTTTGTACGACGTGCAGCGTCGTGTTGGAACATAAACAAAGGTCGACGATTGATAAACAATTTTCAAACGTAAGACACACGGGGAATGGACAACAGATGAGACACAGAGGGAGACTTTTTAGTTTCTCTTTTTTTGTCGGACAAAAAGGTAGAAGATGTTTTTTACTTCAACAGGTTTCGACTGACACCTGCAGTCGTCTTCAGAAGGGTCAGCTGATCCCTGTGAGTGTCATTTATCAGCTGATAAACAGCTGATCCCAGCTGATAAATGACATATCACAGGGATCGGATCAGATCGAACGGAATCGGAATTGAGTCTATTCAGAATCTCAAGAATCTGGATCAAATCGATTCTGGAAATTAGTGATGATTCCCAGCCCTATGTGTTACCATAGAAACGGCAAAACAAACATGGCGTGGGAACGCTGCTGTTCCGTCTGCATCCAGTTAATTGGAAATATTTAAGTTTCAGTTTCTGTTTCAGACTGCTGCCAATAGGAAAAAAACAAAACAAAAACTAAACAAAAACCAGTGCAGCAATGTGGATTATCTGCTTGCATTTTTTCCCCATGTCAACAACACTGCTGGAGTGGTGTTAATGTCCGACAGTGTGCGACTCAAAGTGTCTGTAGTTGTATTTTGGTTCCGTTTTGGCTGCTTCATCTTGATTTTATTCAACCACCGGGAAAAAAAACATGCATTCAGTGCGACGAGAGCCAAAAAGTCCCAGAAAGGACCATACAGTGAGAGTTACAATGCAGGTAAAGTGACTCAGCATAAAACCTGACCTCTGTGTGCATTTAAGATGTCCATCCATCCATCCATCCATCCATCCATCCATCCATCCATCCATCCATCCATCTTCTTCCGCTTAATCCTTTTCGGATCGCGGGGGCGGGGGGGGGGGGGCGGCTGGAGCCTATCCCAGCATCTTTGGGCAAGAGGCAGGGTACACCCTGAACAGATCACCAGTCCATCACAGGGCCAACACAGAGAGACAGACAGCCATTTACTCTCACAGTCATACCTACGGACAATTTAGAATCCGCAGTTTGATGTCAATTAACCTAACCTGCATGCTTTTGGCATGTGGGAGGAAACTGGAGAAATCCCGGAGTAAACCCACACAGACAAGGGGGGGGGGCAGTTAAGATGTAACAGTTTATATTATTTTCTTGCAATATTTGATGCAGAGCAAAAAATATTTTAAACTAAACCTTAGCTGCTGTTTATAAACTGGAGAAATGAGTTTGTGTTTTGTTTTTCATAAATATGTTGAAGGTAAATATCGCTGGCCTGTGAAACTGTCCTTTTTGCATTAATTTAAAAGAAAAAAAAACCTGTACTCTGTAAAACCACGTGCGGGGGGTGGGGTGTTTTCGTGACAGTTCACAGAATTATCGTGATATCATTTTTAGGACATATTGCCCACCCCTACTGAAAGGAAATACTTCAAGGGTGCTTTCACACCTAAATTTGCTTACTTTGGTCCGGATCAGTTGATAAGTTTGTTACTTTGTATGATTTTGTCCTTGGTTCAGTTCCCCTTCACATAGACAAAAATTCAAGCGGACCAAACTGCATCATGTTAAATCCTACGAGACTTACGTCAGAACGTTCTCTGTTCTTATAGTCACTCGGATGAAAAATCTATCTTTCAGTTCTGTTCCAGTAAAACCGGTCTAAATGATCTTCACACAGTAATGTTGTAAAAAATATATTGAAGAACAATTCACATAGTTCAACTCGAAAAATATGCACAAAAACGAAATCTAACTCGAGAAAAAATTTAACATTTACAATTTTTTCAACGCGAAGATGATCGCCACGTGATCCGTCTGGACCAATCACTGATCAGCTTTCCTCTCCAAGCAACGAGTAAACATGGCGTCCCCTGCTGCGGAAACCAGCAAGGCAGATAGTGACGGGCAAATGAAATGCTTTTTCCATCTCGATTCCGTGAAAAATGAGAAAGCTGCTCCCATGACAGCAGTGAGGTGGATTAAGGTTGTTGAATGTTGTAAATCGTGGTGAAATTTGGACGGACGGAGTCAAGGAAATCGAAGCCCATGGCATGCTTGATGGAGGGAAGTCCTTTCACGATCTTCTAGCGGAACACATACAAACACACTGTAACACAACACAAACTGTACCAACAAAGATGATGACGACGACAGTGATGACAATAGTAGTGATGATATTGACATAGGGTTTGATTTGGATACAGATTTACCTGCATAATTTGCCCACCATCTTCCCAACCAAAAATCCTTGATTCATTTAATGTGTGCAGATGATATGAACATTCAACTTTATTTATTTATTTATTTATATAGCATATATTATATATATATATATATATATTACATATATATAAATATATATATAAATTACATTGATATATAAATATATACATATATTTATATATCAATAGATGGGCTGTAGGGAATGTTTTGTGTTCAGTGGGTCAGGGGGATGAGTTATGTTTGCACTTTTGAGATGTGACACACTTGGACAACTGATATTGGTCTTTCTGCAATTTTGAAATGTGCAATAAAGCCATTTTTTTAAAAGTTCAACTTTATTTTATTTAATTCAATTCAATTCAATTCAACTTTATTTATATAGCGCCATTTCACACCAACAGTCATCTCATAGCACTATCAACTGTAGGGGGGACCCCCACAGTTGCAGAAAGACCCCAGCAATCGGGCGATCCCCTGTGAGCAAGCACTTGGTGACGGTGGAGAGGAAAAACTCCCTTTTAACAGGAAGAAACCTCCAGCAGAACCAGGCTCAGGGAGGGGCAGTCATCTGCTGCGACTGGCTGGGGGGTGAGGGGATAGAGAAGAAGAAAAGAACAGACATGTAGAGAGCAAACAGCACGATGGGGACTCAATCTATGGGAGAGAACAAACAGATGTTAATGACCAGCAAAAAAAAAAATATTTCATAGAGAGTGAGGAAAGGAGTGAGGCCCAGTGCATTACTGGAGGTCCCCCGGCTGACTAAACCTATTAGCAGCATAACTAAGGGAGGGTTCAGAAACGCATGATCCCTCCCTAATTGTAGGCTATATCAAAAAGGTAGGTTTTAGCCCTATTCTTAAAAACAGAGATCGAGTCTGACTCCCGAATCCAGATTGGCAGCTGATTCCACAGGAGAGGAGCTTGATAACTGAAGGCTCTGCCTCCCATTGTACTTTTGGAGATTCTAGGTATTACAAGTAATCCTGCATTTTGGGAGCATAGTGCTCTGTTAGGACAATACGGTAGTATCAGATCTTTTAAATAAAAAGGAGCCTGATTGTTTAGAGCTTTGTAAGTAAGAAGAAGGATTTTAAACTTAATTCTAAACTCTATGGGAAGCCAATGAAGGGAGGCCAGAACCGGAGAGATATGATCTCTCTTTCTAGTACCTGTTAAAACTCTTGCTGCAGCATTTTGGATCAGCTGAAGACTTTTTAAAGATGTTTTAGGACAGCCTAATAATAAAGAATTACAATAATCTAATCTCGAGCTAACAAAAGCGTGGATCAGTTTCTCAGCATCACTCTGAGACAAGATGCTCCTAATCTTGGCAATATTACGCAAATGATAGAAGGCAGTCTTAGAAACAAATTTAATATGCGAATTGAAGGACAAATCCTGATCAAAAATAACTCCAAGGTTCCTCACAGAGCTATTAAGAGAAAGAGTAACCGCATCCAAACTGAAAGTTTGATTTGGAAAGGAATTTCTAAGGTTTTTTGGACCAACAAGAATGACTTCAGTCTTATCTGAATTTAATAGCAGGAAATTACAAGTCATCCAAGCTTTGATTTCCTTAAGACAGGCTTCTAACTTGGCTAATTGATTACTATCATCTGGCTTCATTGACAGGTATAATTGTGTGTCATCTGCATAACAATGAAAATGTATACAGTGCTTTCTAATAATGTTGCCTAACGGAAGCATATATAAACTAAAAAGAGTAGGGCCTAGCACAGATCCCTGTGGAACTCCATGACTAAGCTTTGAGTTGAAAGAAAACTCATTATTTACATGAACAAACTGGAACCTATCAGATAAATAAGATCTAAACCATTGCAACGAAGTTCCATTAAGTCCAACATAGTGTTCTAATCTATCAAGTAGAATATTATGATCGATAGTATCAAAAGCTGCACTAAGGTCTAAAAGGACAAGTACAGAAACTAGTCCATTATCAGATGCAATGGGGAGGTCGTTAGTGACCTTCGCTAAGGCTGTTTCAGTACTATGATGGATTCTAAACCCAGATTGAAACTCTTCAAGTAAACCATTTCCCTGCAGGTGGTCAAATAATTGCGTAGCAACAACTCTTTCTAAGATTTTTGAAATGAAAGGGAGATTAGAGATTGGTCTATAGTTAGCTAAAGCTCCTGGATCTAGCGTTGGCTTTTTGAGTAAGGGTTTAATTACAGCCGTTTTAAAAGCCTGCGGCACATGGCCTAAAGTTAATGAAGAATTGATTATATGAAGAATAAAGCTACCAATAAGTGGGAAGACTTCTTTAAATAACCTGGTAGGAATAGGGTCTAAAAGACAAGTTGAAGGTTTGGATGAGGAAACTATTTTGTCTAACTCACAAAGGTCGATTGGAGTAAACTCATCAAGACAGAGATCAATAGAAGGAGTTGTAGTAGTTACAGTATTTAAGTTAACGGTGGGAAGAATCTGATTGATTTTATCTCTGATGGATGAAATTTTATTATTGAAAAAGTTCATAAAGTCCTGACTAGTAAGCTCTAAGGGAATGCTAGGATTGACAGAGTCCTGTCTCTTTGTCAACCTGGCCACAGTACTGAAAAGAAACCTGGGATTATTCTTGTTCTCTTCTATTAATGCAGAGTAATAACTCGTTCTAGCTTTTCTAAGAGATTTTTTATAAATTAAAAGATGATTTCTCCAAGCTAAATAGATTTCATCTAAATTAGTAGAGCGCCATTTTCTTTCTAATTGACGAGTCTTCTGTTTTAAGGTACGAGTTTCTGTGTTGAACCAAGGAGTTAGAAATCTCTGATTAGACTTTTTCTTTTTTAAGGGGGCCACCAAGTCTAGAGTCTGATGCAGAGAAGCTGAAACACTATCCACCATGTTATCAATTACAGAAGGAGCAAGCTGTCTATAGCTTATTTCTGTTGTGTTGACACATGGCATAGAGGAAACAATCTGCATAAATTTGGAAACAGCATCATCTGAGAGGCATCTACTGTAATAATATTTTTCTTTAGGAGCCAAATAGTCAGAAATAGTAAAATCAAAGGTTAACAGACAATGGTCTGACAGTACAGGGTTATGAGGAAACACTACAAGATTTTCTATTTCTATGCCATATGTCAAAACAAGGTCCAATGTATGGTGGAGGTAATGAGTAGAATTTCCTACTTTCTGAGAAAACCCAATCGAGTCCAATATTGAATTGAATGCCACATTAAGGCAGTCACTATCTACATCCACATGTATATTAAAGTCCCCTACTATAATTATTCTATCAGATTTCAGCACTAAATCAGCTAAGAAATCAGCAAATTCGGATAAAAATTCTGAGTAGGTTGATGGGGGACGATAAACTATGGCAAATAAAATTGGGTTTAACCTAAAATTGCTAAAGTGCCCAATACTGAGGACCAGGCCCTCAAAGGAATTATAACATGTTTTTTGCTTTACATTAACTAGTAATTTGGAATGGTAAATTGTTGCTACTCCTCCTCCACAACCAGAACTTCTGGGATTTTGACAGTTTAAATAACCAGAGGGAGTTGATTCATTTAAACCAACATAATCCTCTTGCCCTAACCAAGTCTCTGTAAGGGAAATTAAATCAATCTGATGATCAATTAACAAATCATGGACTAACAGAGACTTGGGAGTTAGAGACCTAATATTTAATAAACCACATTTAATTTTTAAATTATGAGGAGGAACAGAGGCCAAATCATTCAATTTAGAGGCTTTATGTTTAATTTGAGTTTTACCAATATTTTGCTTTATCACTTTGGGATGCTTATACATTATACATGTATTTTTATTCACTTTGGAGGGAGCAGACAACGATTCTCTGATGGGGAAGACAGGGGCTAAGCTGAGGGGTGGCGGATGAAGAGGAGCTGCAGAGAGACGTGTAAGACTGCGACTCTGCTTCCTGGTCCCAACTCTGAGTAGTCAGGATTTTGGAAATTTGGATAAAAAAGATGCCAGATTGTTAGATAAATGAGAAGCACCATCCAAAGTGGGATGAATGCTGTCTCGTCTCATAAGACCAGTTTTTCCCCAAAAAGAGCTCCAATTGTCACTGTAGCCCACGCCATTTTTAGGACACCACACAGACAGCCAGCGGTTCAAGGATGACGAGCGGCTAAACATGTCATCACTGGTCAGATTGGGGAGGGGCCCAGAGAATACTACAGTGGCAGACATTGTTTTTGCAAAGTCACACACCGATTCTATATTAAGTTTCGTGACTTCCGACTGCCGGAGACGGATGTCATTAATGCCGGCGTGAATAACAATTGTGGAATATTTAGAGTTACTTTTAGCCAGCATTTTCAAATTTGACTCGATGTCGCCTGCTCTGGCCCCAGGAATGCATTGGACTATGGCCGCTGGAGTCTCTAGGTTCACGTTTCTAACTACAGAGTCGCCAATGATCAGAGTTTTTTCCTCAGCGGGTGTGTCGCTGAGCGGGGAAAAACGATTAGAAACGTGAACAGGTTGGTGGTGTACTGGGGCTTTGCGACTAGGCTTCCTTCTCACCGTCACCCACCCAGTCTCCTCGCTGCTGAGGAGAGCCGAGGGACCGCTGACAGGGGGGCCTAAGCTAGCTAGCTCCGCTGCAGCTAATGGGCGTCCGTCAAGATTAACTGGCGCAGACGGTGTTTCAATGCAGCGGAGCCGGGATTCCAAATCAGACAACCTCGCCTCGAGCGCCTCAAAAAGACAACATTTATTACATTTACCGTTATCGCTAAAAGAGGCAGAGGTGTTGCTAAACATCTGACAGAGAGAGCACACCAGAGGAGGAGAGGAAGGAGAGCTAGTAGCCATAGCTAATGGCTGGAGAGCAAACCACAAAGCAAACCACACAGGCAGACAGCAAAACAGGAAGTGACGATACGTTACCACAAGGAAGTGACGATCCAGAGTCCTGAACATGTACAGGTTCTTTTTTTTTTTAAATGGCTTACAGTAAATAACAAACAACCAAACTGCAGGATTAAATGTGCCTGTTTCAATGCAACAGTCTTGTATTTAATGTGTTCATTTCCACAAATTTCCCAGCCACATGTATGTGTGCACTATTACGATACTAATTTTGTTATAATGCTTGATTTATTTAATGAAAATCAACCAGTTTCTATTTTTATAGGTTTCTGCAAGATACACCTGGAAAAAGTTTCAACTTGAACAAAACAGTGGGCACTAGTTTTTGTCTTCATGACATCTTTCTTAGTTTTAAGGGCTGCATTGTCTGACACTTCAATCTCTCCTTTTCAGTTTGCAACTGTAATTGTAGTGCCTGGAAGGTCCTAAATTCGGACCACATTATATTTTACATATTGTGTATTTTCCTTGTACATGTACATACATTTGCATTTTTATTCCACGGGCCAAAATGGCATGGCTAGAATTTTTTTTTTTCAACTAGCTTATCATGAATTGTTCAATGGAGGTAGTTTGTTTTTAGTTGATCTCTAATGAACTACATGAATCATTGCAAGCACATGTACATGTAATTTGAAATCATTTTGGGAGATCACTTTGCTGTAGGGAGACAACATGGAGACAGTTATTGATTTAATAGTGTCTGCCCCTTAAATACAAAAAGCATGGAAAGCTTGATGGTGATGATGAAGATAAACAGTGAGGAAATATTTAAAAATGAACATTCATATTATTTATTCGGTTGCTTTGGTGTCTGGGTAAAAAATAAAAATCAAGAAATTTTAATGCCATTACATGTAACATGTTGATATTGAAGGGGAAAGGAATGTTTTCATAAACCAAGTCAACTGGAAAGCACGAATTAAGTGATAGCTACCGGTCCCTATATTCCTTTAGGGAGCGGCAACCAGTCTATGTTGAGTCCTTAGGACACGGAGCCAGTCTATCTATGCTAATGCCACACACAGAGTTGACTCGGGGCGGCGATTCGTATGCGGCAGACCGACCCAATGCGCATCAATGCCACCAAGAGGGCGCTCTCGTCTGCATACATTTATTGGCGGCTTGAGACACGTCTAAATGCTAAAACCTTTCGCGCAGCCACTTTCTCGACGGAATTGATCACATTTCCGTAGCAAATTTCTCCCATTTGTGCAAATGAAATGTGTTGAACTTTTCAAATTTGCGTTGTACATATTTTACTGTACCACCAGTATAATGTTCACCTAGACCGATTTCACTGGAACGGGAATTTATTTCTGGGTATATTTCTTGGGTTCAACTGAACGACTATTATTGATCAGATTTTTTTGCTGCGAGAACAGGAAAAGTAAATACAGGAAAAGCAAAGCTGATATCCACCATTATCTAATTTATGACAGTTTTTTTTTTTTTTAATTTTCCTCATTCGCCATCATTCTTTTAACAGAGTGAAAGTTGTTTTGTGTTAAAATACAAGAATTTTATGTTGACCAGAGGAGGGAACGAACCTCAGGCTGAGATGAACAGCTCTTGCACTTTCTCAGTTTAAAAGAGAAGTTCAGATGACAGTGATGTGGGTGAATGTGTCGGCTCTTGTGTGTCCCGTGAGAATATTACTGAAGGCGTTTTTTATAACTCTGTCAAAATCACGGACAAAGAAAAAGGCATAACCTCTGAACTGTATGTCTCTCATCCATCCATGCACAATTATGGTCACATCTCACCAGTGCGAGTAAGGCTATGCAGGGTTTCCTCTGGTAACATTTCCGGGTGACGACCCACCACGCTTGAAATTATTCCACCACACTATGAAGAAATATACATTTCAGAAAAAAATGTGAAGAAATGATGATCTGAAAGCGCACACATGAGCAACGTGCGTGACCGTCATCCGCGCGGAGTTCAGAAGCACCCCGCCCGCGTGTTCCAGACGGCAGGTAGTGTCTCGCTACTAGTGTCACTGTCTGAGAGAAGCATGAGCTTATTAAAGTACTTAAAACGTGGAAAAAATCAGAAGAGGTATGTAAGCAGTGAAGGCATTTACCATGGTTTTAACCTGGTGGTAATGGGCGCAATAATGGAAGAGTCCCTTAGCTAACAGGAGTGTTGAGGAGCTTGAGTTGATTCATTTTGTCTTCTTTTTTAATTATTAATTTTTTGTTTTTCTTATTTCAGACAAGAATAAAAAGGAGATGTTTTTACCTTTTCCTTAGTTAATATTAATTAACTAACTTATGTTCATTATTATGTACCTGGCAAGTTAAGATGACCGAAATTCATGAAGTCACTGACTTTAATCCGTCAGCAGCCTTCAGACAAACTAAACGTGCCAATATTTGGATTTTAAAATAAAGGAGATTTTTCCTGCTGTCTGGGTGGTGAGGAGATTTCTAAAAAAAAAAACTATAAATGTATAGAAATATTGTAACAGAAATAATTGCTTCTTTGGTCATTTAAGTTAATTTATTTCATTAAATACAATTTTATTAATATTTTTTTCTTTGAAATCAGAGTTAAATTATTATTCTGTTCTGGCTCTGTAAAAGTGTAAATTGTTATAAGGAAAAAGTAAAAAAAAAATAGTACCACAGTCTCTTTCAAAGTTATGTAAAAAAAACAGTAATTTTATTTAAAAAAATAGACAAAAATTAGCCATAAAACAATCCACAAATTTATTAAAAAAAAAAAATCTCAGATGTACAAGAAAAGTCAATTTTACAAGAGGAAATTACAAATTTGAGGAAAATGGTTTCAAATTTAGATAAATTTACAGAGAAAAGTAGAAAACTATAAGAAAATTGTTATAAATTTTGGAGAAGAATCTCAAACCTTCAAGACTGAAGTCATCACTCGAGTTTTTAAGTGGGTGCTCTTTGCACCCTTAACTCAACTGGAAAGTTTTGGTTGTCTACTTTTAATTATTAATTTCAAAGCACTGCTTTTACATGAGTAGAATTTCTGGCTACTATACCCATCTCTGATCGAATAATTTAAGAATGCATGAGTAAATTACTATTATGAATGTTTTTTCCCTTTTCTACTCTGTCAGTGAAAAAAAACCCAAAACACTAGAATAAAAATACAAAAAAAAAATACACGTTTTTGTCGTTTATGTAAACCATGACAAAAAAATCCTGCAGGACAAAACAAGACACTTGATATTTTCTAACCTGTTTGTATACCACCATAGACAGAGAGAGAACCTGAACTA
The DNA here is from genome assembly GCA_020510985.1 of Pholidichthys leucotaenia. Lineage (NCBI taxonomy): Eukaryota > Metazoa > Chordata > Actinopteri > Cichliformes > Pholidichthyidae > Pholidichthys > Pholidichthys leucotaenia. Next base: position 177,290,477 of record CM035848.1, read on the forward strand.
GACAGGACTCAGAGAGGGCAAGATGAGACAGAAGAGAGGAGCTAAGGAGAGGAAAGTGTTCAGGCAGAGGGTCCAGGAGAGATGAGAGCAGAGGAAGGAGAGAAGGATGACCTCAGTAAAAAGTTCAAACACAGGATGTCTAGGTGGGACCCCAACTGGTCTAATATTCCAACATTTATGCCTCGGTTGTACAATACTTCAATTGGTAAGTTTCATATGCAAAGTTACTGTCCAAAATTTAAAAAAAAAGAAATAAATAGTATAAAATTAACATATTCCAGTTACAATAGTGCCATGTGTTTTCTGCCCCTCCCATCCCCCCCAGGAAAAGTATGTTGCCACCGCACCAAGGTCTTTAAGCCAGAGGAAACACTGCTATGGACATGGAGTTTTTTGTTTTGATTGATTCACTGATTCCTTTCATTCACATCAACACCAAATTAACACATCTCAATAACTGCTTCCATTAAGAAGAAAAGGTCCTTTGAAGATCTTTGTCTTTAAACACATTTTCACTTTGTGAACAAGCCGGCATTGTCCCCAGCGCAAAATGGATTTTAGTTTTTAGTTGATTTTTTTTTTTTTAATTATAGTGGTATTGTGCTTTGGATCTTGTGCCTCTGTTTATTAAAAGGAGTGAGGGCAAATTCAATGATTGATCTATTTCATATTAAAACATACCACTGAATAATTAAGAGCATTAGGACAGCCTCTTTGCGCCGGGTGCAAAATTTGTTTTTGCACTGCTGTAATAGTGAAACGGACTTGGACACACCCATAGATGCATTCTGTACCATAGACAATAGATTGTAGACTGGATTGTTGTAATAGAGCCAGAGATGTTTTAGGATTTTCCATTGTACAATAAATTGTCAAATGGTTGTGACATATGTGCAATATTACAACTATATTTTAATATTATTCCAGGATAGGGCTGGGTGATATGGCCTAAAAAATGATCCTTGATTTTTCATGCCACATTAGATTTTCAGTTTAAATCAATATTTTTGATAGAAGACAAAGAATTATTTCACTCAGAGTCCCCCCCCCAAAAAAAAAGCAAACAAACATCATTCCAAATTGGAAATAAAGTGCAAACCTGGCTTGAACCAAACCAATTTTTTTAATAATAAAGTTTTGATCAACCAAAGATAAATCCACACATTTGAGCAATAAAGTGCTAGCTCAATTTTTTACTAAATCGACTTAGATTATCTTAAATTAACTTAGGGGTTAGAGCTGGAGGCTACCATATTTACTCTTGTGAATGGCAAAAATCAATTTTCACAGTATTCATTTTTTGACATGTCTAAACCAAATAATTTGGGTTTCAATGTAAAACCGATTTATTGCCCAGTCCTATTCCAGGAAAAAAAAATGCAGCTCAAAAAGTGCTGCAAGTAAATATAGGTGCCCCAGCTTTTGTCTGGGAGTAGTAGTTGGGCAACTTGGTAGAGCAGTGGTTAGCACTGCGGCAGCACAGCAGGAAGGTCATGGAATCGATTCCACCCCTGACCATCATGGGTTCGATCCCACCCCAGACCATCGGTGACCCTTCTGTGTGGAGCTTGCATGTTAAGATAAGATAAGATAAGATAAGCCTTTATTAGTCCCACAAAGGGGAAATTCCAGGATTGCAACAGCACAGGGATAGCAACACTCAGAGCAACAATCAGAAGGCAAGAAAAAAAACAAGCAAGCAAGAGCAGCCAATAAACATATGTACGTATTACTATAAAATATATATATATACACACACACACAGACACACAGTGCAGAGCACTGCAGCTGGATGGAATAAATATATGAACATATGAACACACAGTGCAGAGCATTGTAGCTAGATGGAATAAATATGTAAATATATAAACACCCACAGTACGGAGCATTGCAGCTAGGTGGAATAAATATGCAAGTATATAAACACACACAGTGCGGAGCAATGTAGCTAGATGGAATAATATGTAGATATATAAATATATAAACACACCCAGTGCTGAGCATTGTAGCTAGATGGAATAAATATGCAAATATATAAACACACACAGTGCAGAGCATTGTTGCTAGATGGAATGAAACAGCATAACCGTCTACTTAGTTATCCTACATGGTATGATTATGTGCCCATACATATTCTCACCCTCCATAGCGACCGGTATGTTCCTAGTTGTATGCCGGAGGGGACCATTGTGTAAGTCTATTGCATCTTTTGCATTCAAAAAACTATTAGTTTGTTACGTCTTTTTGCTATCTCTGCGAGCAGCCCTGCTTAGGTTGTACAGTCTGACAGCCGTTGGTAGGAAGGACCTACGAAACCTCTCGGTTGTGCACCTGGGATGATGTAGTCTGCTGCTAAATGAGCTCCTCAGTGCATTCAGTATGTCCTGCATAGGGTGGAACTCGGACTCCAGCAGAGATGACAGTTTAGCCACCGTCCTTCTCTCTCCTATCTCCTCCATCGTGTTCTTCAATCCATGTTCTTCCCATATCTGCATGGGTTTACCCCGGGTACTCCGGTTTCCTCCGACAAGCCAAAAACATGCAAGTTAGGTTAATTGGAGACTCTAAGGTGGCCCTAGGTGTGAATATATATGTGAATGATGAATTGATTGGTGCTGCACCATGGCTGCCTCATCCATCCAGGTGGATTTTTTTTTTTTTTTTTTTTTTGCGCTGAAATTCCCTCTGGAATTAATAAAGTTTGCAAAAATAAAAAAATAAAATAATGCTGTCATTTACTGTAATACTAGGCCTGTTGAGTTTACTTATTAACCCATTCTGGCAAAGCTGGGGAGCTAATGTGATGGCACTGTTCCTGTCTGTCTGTCTGTCTGTCCATATTTCATAATAATTGCTATTCCCCACCAGGCAATTTCCCCTATGCTCACCAAACTCACACACAATGATCTTCAAGTGGATCTGCATCCAGGTTGCGCTCAAGGTCAGAGATTAGGAAGCTAGACTACTCCTTCAGTGACAGTCTTGTTGTAAAATACAGGTGCAGTTCAATAAAGCAGAATATCAGTGAAAAGTAATTTTTTTCAGTAATTCAGTTCAGAAAGTGAAACTGGTATAGATTCATTGCATGTAGAGTGATATATTTCAAGCGTTTATTTTTTTTTAAAAATTTGATGATTATGGACTACAACTAATGAAAACCCAAAATTCGGTTTCTCTGAAAATTAGAATATTACATAACATCAATTTAAAAAAAGATTTTTAATAGAAATATTGGCAGACTGAAAAGTATGTCCCTTCACACACTCAGTACTTGGTTGGGGCTTTTTTTACTTGAATTACTGCATCAAAGCAGGAGGCATGGAGGCGATCAGCTTGTGGCACTGCTGAGATGTTATTGAGGACCAGTTTGTTTTGATAGTGGCCTTCAGCTCATCTGCATTGTTGGGTCTGGTGTCTCTTATCTTCCTCTTGATAATACTCCATTGCTTTCGATGAGGTTTAGGTCAGGAGAGTTTGCTGGACAATCAAATACAGTGATACCATAGTCATTAAACCAGCTATTGGTACTTTTGGCAGTGTGGGCAGGTGCCAAGTCCTGCTGGAAAATGAAATCAGCATCTCCATAAAACTTGTCAGCAGAGGGAAGCATGAAAATTTCCTGATAGATGGCTGCGCTGACATTGAACTTAATACAGCACAGTGGACCAACACCAACAGATGACAATACACAATCACTGACCATGTTTACATGGTCATGAGTAAACTGATTATAATCAGCTTTCTGGAGTCATCTGATTATTCAAACTGTCATGTAAAGGTGGATTCACACTCCAACGCTTGGACCAACTTTTACTGGCGCTTTGGCAAATGTCTGGCTCTGCTGGCAAAAGTTAATGATTGCTGGTGTTTGTTTGCAAACACTGGCAAAAGTTGTGTACTTTGAAAATTTTCAGCATGCTGAAAATTTGCTGACATTTGGAAATACACGTTGGTGAAAGTTGTGCTCAGTTTGTAAGAGTTTCTGAGCGCTGGGCTAAGTTATGCAGAGTTTACCTAAGTCAGCCTCAGTTTAAGCTGGGTTCACACTAGCATTTGGACCGACTTTTACAGATGTTTTGAAAAATCAGAGAAATACTCAGTGCAGATCAGCTGACATCAGTGTCAGGCGACCCTCATATAAAGATCAGAGTTTGTGGAGGCTTACTGTCATCCTGGACCTGCTTCTGGAGTGAACGCATCTCCCTTGGGCATACATTTCATCATTTATTTTCATTTGATATTCCTATGTGGTCACTTCTGCATACCCTTTTCCCCTGTTCATTCATTCATTCATCTAAAAAAAAAAAATGCTATAGACTCCAACACTAAGTCCACAATTAAAAATGTGAATGTGGATGGAATAAAAAGCTATTTAGTGAATCATCATATAAATAAAATGACGGGTGATTATATTTTGACTGTCATACCTCTCTCCATTAAAATAACATAAAATCCTGTTAAATGTCATTTACCTTTTGACACCACATCAGTGCTGTTTGATTCCCACAATGGAAGTGAACCAATAAATCCTGGAGAATGATTATGCATGGAGCAGAAAATTAATAAGAAATTAATGCATTTTAATTAATAAGAACAGTAAGTGTCCACCAAATGTGTTTGTTGTTGCCTGACTGCCTTAAATGTCTTTTTTTTCAGCGCTTCGCTGCGGGAAAAGTCTGTGCCCCGTAGCCCAGCAACAGCTTGTCAGTCACAACTCAGCACTTCCGCTTTTCCTATGATCAGACTTTCTACTTATTTTTAATAGCAGTCTCTAAATAGCAATGAACAGGAAACGTATTCTAGCATTGGTAGCAGCTCTGGATGCAAAATATGATGACATGGAAAGCAGGAGTCTGAGTACAGAGTGTACTGGCGTCGTATGTCCCACCCATCCTTAATTCTGATTAGCTGCTTAGAAAGGTCTGACATTGACAAGCTCAGCTGCAGTCTGAAAAGTTGAAATTTTTTCAACTCTGAGCACCCTGAGTGCTGTGATAAAAAGTGGCCACTGTGGAGAGCATTTCAGCGCCCAGGGCGCCCAGCACTGTAAACGCTGGACTACATAGAGAATGAATGGAAATAGTCGCCCACAGGTGAAAAAAACGTGTTTGGTGAACACACATCCTAAATTTCTCAATGAGGAGATTTTTTTTTCTTTTGGCTGTCACATTTTTGGGAGCTTATATGTGTATATGTAGCAGGCAGAGAGTAGACACACTGACTGAAAATTTCACGTAAAACCTTTATTCCACCGACCCAGAAAATGTTTTTCAGACAGCAAAAAAAGAAAAACAGCTGTTGTTTCCAAGGCAACCAGTAATCCCTACTGGCAAAAGACACATTTCTGCAGCAGCACAGCCTGGTGGCAGAAAAATAACATTGCAAAGACATGAAACCACCCACCAAACCACACCAATCACCTGCAACCCCCCCCCCCCCCCAAACAATTCAGAATATATATCCCATAGATTAAAAAAAAATTAAAAACCTGTCATACACACCATGTTATCACCAAATAGTGTACATTGTCCTCTTACATATATATTTTCTTTTTTAAATTCCCCCCTCTCTCTATTTCTCTTTTGTTCCTGCATGTCTGAACTGAGTTTTGATCTACAAACATCTGTTTTCACCAGCATTTCAGTCAATGTTTGCCAAAGGAGCTTAACTTAGGCTGACTTGGGCGAACTCTGCATAACTTAGCCCAACGCTCAGGAACTTTTACAAACTGAGCACAACTTTCACCAACGTGTATTTCCAAATGTTGGTGAATTTTCAGCATGCTGAAAATTCTCAACGAATACAACTTTTGCCAGCGTGGCTGACAACTGCTACACATACACTAGCCTAAGTTGGCAAAAGTTTGACAATGCTCAATGTAACACTGGGAAATGGTAGCAAAAGTTTGTAAAAGTTCGTAAAAGTTTGTAAAAATTGGCGTATGCTCACGATTGTAATTTCACCAACGTTTGGACTGATTTCTCTGATTTTGCAAAACGTCAGTAAAAGTTGGTCCAAACGTTATAGTGTGAACCCAGCTTAAACAAAGTAATCTGATTACCTTTATCAGTTAAAGGCCATTATCGGTTTATGAGAAAATGGATTAACACAGTTAGTTTATTTGCCCAATAAACCGTTTACTGGGTGCATGTAAACACCATAAGCCGTTTATCACCTTTATCGGTTTACTCCAGTAATCAGTTTACTTGCGACCATGTAAACAGGGTCATTGACTGTGGAAACTTCATACAAGTTTTCACCCAAGTTTTATATGGGTATTTAATCACCATGAGTCAATGGGACAACTTTCTTGCATGTCATTTTCTGTGTATTTAATCAATATGATATTAACCTCTTGCACTCCGTTGTACCGCGGGCGGACATGCCTCTGCGTCCTAGAGCGCACGAGGGCGCTGCGTCCTAGAGCGCACTGAAAAAAAAAAGCTGCATTTCCTTTCTTCCACTACAGACACAGCCGCGAACAGAAAGCCAAAGGAGTGCTTTGATTGGTTTAGATGTGATTGACCTCTCATTTGACTAATAAGAGCCTTGAATTGGGTTTCTGAAACCTTGAAGAACCAATGACTGAAAACCTAGCAAGAAGGACCCGCCTACCAACAGCTGTGAATACAGCCAGGCAATTGAAGCACAGAAGTTCGAAAGCTGTTTTGTGTAAGGCTGGGTGACACACAGGCATTCGCCAGTCTTTTTTTCTTACAACTGTTCTTATTTGTTTTTGAAAAAATCGTTCGCCAAAACCGCAATCATGGAAGCGCAAAACCGCAATAATGGAATTATGGTTTGACCAGGTCGCGTGACCAGAACCATGAGTCCGTAACAAGCGGACCAGCGTCATGTTCGTCTGACAATGAGGAAGAGAAGTTCGCCAGCAACTTTGCTGTTGTGGACAGGTAAGTGTTATAAGCTAAATTACTCTTTATCCCTGAAAATTGTAATCCAAATGACTTTTGACCGATCGGTAAATTACAGCTGTGCGTTATCGCAACATGACGGACCCGGACCGCTCCGGTCCGGGTCCGTCATGTTGTGAACGCCCCCCCCCCACACCCCGCTACTCTTCTGTAGCAGATTGCAGATATATTGCAGATATTTTAGTCCAACTGTGCGTAGTAGACCGCGGCGCACCGTCACCGCTTTCCGTCATGTAGCGATGGGCGATGTCCGTCCTCTGTAGCGGGGGTGGTGGGAGTTGTTATCTTCTACATTACAGATATTTTAGAATAATTTTTAGTGCACTGTAGGTTATTTTTTCTTGTAAAAAAAAGCCACACATTTTTTACGTGGCATGCTTCTTTGTGTGTGTGGGGGCTTGTTTGTTTCTTTCATTCATTCATGAATGAATAAACAACCCCCCCCCCCCACACACACACACAGCCCTTCACCTTTCATTAGAGCCCAAGATGAAGCTTCTATATTGAATCATTCAAAAGTTACAGACCTTTTTCCAAACTGTGCCATTTGGCACAGTTCAAAAACGCCTGGGAACAACCTAAGAAAAAAGCTGTGTAATATATTCATTTTTTGTGGTATTGTTACAAAATTTTGACCTCAGCTGGATAACACTTGGTTCTACATTTCTGTTGCATTTTCCAGCCAGCATCTGAAGCTGTGTCTTATTTGCAAGTATTTGTATCCAAAAAAACACCCAGGCGAAATTTATTTTCTTCAAGTTCAGTATGTTTAGATGACTGTTACTCAGTGGCAGGAGCACTTAGAGAGATTGACTGTTTTGCCAAAAAATTCAAAGTGTTTTCTTTTAAATGAGACCAACCCCATGAAGATGCTGCAAAGGGTTGAAGAACAGCTTTTGATTTACTTTGGGTACGTTATTTTTTAGCGTTTTTAGGGAAATTGACCAGAGTGCAAGGGGTTAAGAATCGATGCTTTCTATGTGTTAATATGAGGCACACAGCTTCTGTTGTGAGCATGGAAGCCCATTCACTCACTGTTCTTATCTGGACACACAGCTGTGATGGGCATCCAATTAGAAGATGATCGACATGGGATGTGGGATTTGTTTCTCCATGTTTGGAAAAGGAGGTACATTTTACCTTAAAAAAAGTCAGCAATAATCAACTGCTTCCCAAGTAAACTCCTCAAAAAAAAAAATTGGAAACTATTTCAGTTAATTATTTCTTCCCTTTAATAATACCAATTGGTATTGTATTTTATGTTGTGGGAAAGCCTAATTATCGCCTTTACAATGAGGTACAGCTTGTAATGATTGTCCATTCATGAAATGAACAACACAGCTGAACATGTGGGTAGCCCCCCCCCCCAAAAAACAAAACAAAAAACAAAACCATGTGCCAAAATCCCCTGCAATATTTTTGTGTTGGTATTCACTCTTGTTTTGAGCTTCAGGTGCTGCCAGGTGTGTGCCAGTCACAGGTGTATGACTGGCACCTGATTCCACACACTGCTGAGAGTCCCTGACAATGGGAAATGATTGAAGTGTAAAAATGGCTGTTTTTTTTTTTAATTATTACTGTGGGAGAGTGAAAGCATTAAATCCACCAAGCAACTCAAAACAAGAGTGAATACCAACAGGAGAATATGGCAGGGGATTTTGGTACATTTTGGGGGGGTGCTACATACACATTTAGCTGTGTTGCTCATTCCACAAATGTACCTTGTCCTAAAGGTGACTAATCATGCTTTCCAACAACATAAAATACAGTGCCAATTGGTATCATTAAAGGGGAGAAATAATTGACTGAAATAATGGTTCTTTTTTTGGAGGGCCTTAGTTCTGTGGAAGGATTCCATCTTCACAAGCAGTTTGCTGTGAAAAAAAGATCTTCTATGCAGCCTCAGTGAACTCAACATGGAGACCTGTGAATTATTTCTCTAGCATGCAGCATACAAGAAAAAAATAGGAAAAAAATGCCACTCAGCTGTAGCATGTTCTGCTTTGAGACTAAAAGTTCAGGGGATCAACCTGATCAACTTAAAGAAATATTAACAGGAAACTATGGAAGTAGCTGGCTGATAGTCACAGAACTTTCAAAATAGAAGCATAGGCAATGTTCAGTGGTAAACAGATTAGAAAGTTTAATTAAAACAGCAAAATATAAAATGAAATATAGTTGAATATGTTTGGGAAACACTGAGAATAATGATAAGGAGTGCAATGTAATTCATGAAAAGCTGCTCTAGTGTTAAAGTTAGATCTGATCAAATCAACATAAAGAACACTAATTTCTCTTAACAGATATTCTTTTTTCGCCTATATTGCCCTTGTTAGTCCTGTAACTCCACTAGAAGCTTTACTAATTTCTTTATCTTTCCTTTCTGTGCTCCCTCAATCAGAGCTAAACGTAGTCACAAGAGTAGTGCAGGCCATGTCCTCTGTGAAAGTCCTTAAAACAGTGTTCACTTTGGTCAGTATTCACACATAAATGATTCAAATCATAAAGGGTTTCTAATATATGTTTTATAGTTTTTATTTTGGATTTTCCAGGTTATTAAGTCATAGGGTACTTTTCTTTGGCCCACTAATATTGCAGCCTGGTAATGGGCTGCGAAAACATTGCACAGGCAAGAGTTATCTGTTCCAAGTTGAATCTTTAATCACCTTTGTTTTGTATATCACCCAAGCCCAGTGTTTGGCTGCAGGTTTGCTTTTTTTTTTGGTGATAACCTGACATATATAGACATTCTCTAGTCAAGGGGCTTAACTTAAAGGGAGGGGATACGACAGCAGCAAGGGGATTAAGGCTTCATGCTGCATCACTGTCATAATCCATTAAGCTAGTGGAAAAGTAGGAAGCCTGGACCTCAAACAGAAAATTTTCAGAGGCAAGAAGAGATGCTTTACTTCTCCTCAAAGTTTTTAAGTGAACCCACAGAGCAGTTAGTCTCAAAGTTGGATAATTTGTTCCAAGTTTGTAGAGTAGTTAGTAGGCGTATCCTGACAACCTGTGTGACAGAAGTGGCAATTAATTTTTTAGGGGACATCAACTTAATTTTAAGACACTAGTGCATTGTCCGTAAAACACAAGTATTCCTGTCTGACAGTATCCCAATTAGGATTTACAGGCCCAAATGTAGCCTGTGTTTGAAAGTGGACTTCGAAAGTTAGACTTCGACAAATAAGAAAGGGACTGAACGGCACTAAGATTTATTCAATTGTGGTAATATTAATTACAGAATACCTAATTATTGAAAACTAATGGGGCATCCAATATTAGCGACTTTTTCGGATCCCTTGTTTATTTGTATCTCAGATCACTTATTTGTGTGATCTTTTATGACTTATATTCATAATAGTGTATCTTGCACTTTGGGGAATGGGAGTTGTTCAGTCACCATTATAATTATTTTAGTTCATATCACTGTTCAGTGATGGAGTTAAGTATAATATTGAATTTCTTCTGTGTATCATCAGTAAATTCATGCAGTACTATAACAGGACATGTTTACAAATATTTGAGACCCATTGTAGTGCATCCTTTTATATTTAGCAGTATTTTCTTTTTAAAAGGTTTTTAAAACTGTAATCAATCAAATTAACTATAAAATCGCCAAAATTATTATATGAAGCAGAAGGACCTATTTGGCTGCAACCGTTGCATCAGTGCTGGCCCATTTGTCAGTAAATATTTAAGTAAAAATGATTTTTTTTCGTTATTTGGGTCTTTTTGTGTGCTTGTTTGGTCATTCCGGCCATTCTGGTCAACAATCACGGGGGTATTATTATTAAGCTTTAGACACTCGTGTGGGAGAAGCACCATCGGGGACTTGCGGTCCTGGACAGTGATACCACACCGGTGAAGCAGCAGTCGGGACTCCTGTCTACCACTGACCGGGCAGGCTGGGCTTGCCTCCCCGCGAAGGACCGCAGTCCGCCGGTGTTCTATACTTCTGTCCTGCTGCATCTTTGCGCATCTGCAGACTGGTACATAAGCTCCGCTTCCACGACCATCATTTCATGCTACTGTAAACGTCAAACTTTGGAAAGTTCCTGTACAGTAGATAAAATTATGTTGGAAAGTTGCCCTTTGTCTCTACAGCTGTCAGAGTCGTGTACATAAGCTTTGTCATTTCATGCTACCGTAAACATTTATGTGCATTTTTGAAGCAAAGGAGCCTCAAGCTCACGAACGGTCTGTAGCCTAATGCTGGAGAAAGTACTTTTTTTTTTGTGTGTGTGTCTTCTGACGTGCACACATGTAGATATACAGTACAGTATATATGAAGAATACATTGTCTTCGAATTCTTCTGACTTGTAAACATTTGTGCATTTTTGAAACAAATCAACAGAAAAGTAATTCACCATAAGTGGCTATTGGAAATTAAACAATAAATAAATGATATTGTTTGTAGTTTGTGAAAAATAATGTTTCACATACGTACAGAAATGGAAATTTTTAAAATTTATGATAAATTCGGCAATCAGACAGAACAAAGAAATTAAAGATGTACTTGGGCAGCTCTAATACCACCTCAAAAACAAATATGTATTGCCCAAAATAGTATATTGTGGCTTTTTACCCATAAAAAAAACTTTAATTTCCTTAGAATTGCTTGGAAAGAGCTTTTAAATCTTTCACCTACTTAAGTATGTGTGGATCTATGAATACTCTAATTAGTAGGCTGCAGGGCTTGCACTTGATTTCTCGCCGTATTCCCCGACCTGCAGGGCTTGCACGTCATTGGTTGCCGCGACTCCTGGTGGGTGGGCTGCTAGTCTATTCACTACGCTTCTGGATGTTAAAGTTTTGCCTATATCTTCAAATAGGGCTGTGTAATATGATGATACATATTGGATGACGATATAAAAACGTCTATCATTTCATAGAATATCATTTATATCGTGATTTAAAATGCACATACTCCCATTTCTTGAACAAAGCTCCTCACGCACTACTTGTGAGCTCCCTGCCTCTCCCCCACAGTGTGCGCAGTGGAACAGATGTGTGGTAGATGGCTACGCTTCAGTCCGGTGGGTTGCTAGCTTCAAACTACCGGTTTGGTCAAATAGCTGCTACTCCTGTTTGCCAGGGATGTGGGACTGTTTTCCATCATGCTACGTCAGAGAAGATAGTCCGCTAACCTCGTTTGAATAGGAGGTAAGTGACGGTAACACCATGTCTAATTATAAAACGGCAAATGCTAAATGATGATGCTAAGTTTTTTTTTTTTTTTTGTTACTTATTTGTACCCGTAGGTAGACTTGGTTTGCAGTCTGGTGACAAGCCACCGGCTGCTGGTCGCTGCGTGCGCGAGCGCCCTAAACCTACATGTTTTTGGTGTGCGGGAGGAAACCGGAGAAATCCCGGAGTAAACCCGTGCAACACGGGGAGAACATGCAAACTCCACACAGCTCACTGTTGGTCGGGGGCTGGGATCGAACCCATGATCTCATGATCCCCGCGATCCCCCGGCCGAGGGTAAAACTGTGCTGCCACAGTGCTAAACCACTGCGCCACCGTGCAGCCATAGTTGTGCTAATAGGAAACATTATAGTGTATCACACCATTGTTTCTTTGGTTTAAATTACTGCTGGATTACCCTGGACAGATTGCCAGTCCATCGCAGGGCCAACACAGAGAGACAGACAACCATTCAGTCTCACATCCATACCTAAGGACAATTTAGAATCCCCAGTTTGATGCCAGTTAACCAAACGTGCATGTTTTTGGCATGTGGGAGGAAACCGGAAAAATCCCGGAGTAAACCCACGCATTTTGTCTGGAAAAAAATGAATAAAGCTGCAAAAGTACATGATGGTGGCACATACGCACAAAATAAATAATAAATAAATTAAAATGGGTCAGAGGAGCAAGTTGGCTCTTAATGTAATTTATTTGATTTCTAATGATTTTAATTAGTCAAGTTGTGATAATGAATAAAGTTCAAGTCATCACATGTACTTTATTACATTACCTTTTGTGTCTTTGATTTTCAGATCATGACCAATCTGAAATATTTTTACTAAGAAGCAAACAGGTTAAATCAGGCCAGAATAGCAGTCATCAGGCTGTGGATCTACATTTAAATTTTCCCTGATTTAAACTAACAGCTAATTTATATCTGTAGATGCAGAGATGGGCAATTTTCTCAATTTCAGACATTTTTTAATGTTAGGGGTTTTTTTGGGTTTTTTTTTTTTTTTTGCTATTCTCCTCTGGCTCAGGAAATATTTAACTTATTGATGTTTAGTTTTTCTTCATTTGATATGATTTAGAAGAAAAACCTCAAATTTATGAGAATCAAGTCTCAAATGCACACTAAAAACTATAACAACACTGCAAAATTATGAGGAGAAAAATGTGTATGTAAAGTAAAAAAAAGAGAGATGGTCCTTTTTATGTGATTTAATAAACTGTAGAATTTACAGAAAATGTACATTGGGATATACTATAGCTTTGTGATATAAGATTACTTATATCGTGATTTGAAATTTCGGTCGTATCGCACAGCCCTGTCTTCAAAAGTAAAAAGCGAAACATTTTTCTGAAAGCGGTCTTGCCTAGTGCGGCGAGCTGGCACCAGTTCTGCTTACCAAAAGTGACTCACTGGGCAGCTCACATTCCGCAGCTCGGCGCCCCATCTGCTGGCGAAGTGAGCTGAGAGCAGTGGTCTCACTGAGCAGCATTCAAGCCGGGTCCCCCCTCTTCCATCCTCCTCCACTGCTTCGCTAATTGCTATGCAAAACGGACATTTTCAGTCCCTTCAGTTCTGCTGCTCCTCGGCTCCTCCCTCTTTCCCCAAGGTAGCCAAGATTAAGGTATCCCAAGGTATCCGTCTGATTGGTTAATGTTATAACCAACCAGGCTAAGCAGAAATACTTTGGTAGCTAGAAACGGTCTGTCCAAATTCACCCATTGGAGGATGGCATTGCCAAAGTGGAAATTCACAGCAGAAAATCACATACTTGGGACTGGGGTGAAATTTTGCCCTTGATATGTCTTGTCATCATCATCATAGCAGTCTGTTGTGGGTGACAATGACTGTTTCATTTAGGTCTGATCAGATTCCTCCACACAGCTCTGTCCTTAGCCTTCCACTGCCAGGAACTCCTGTCTATGTCCAACTTCTTCAAGTTTCTTTTTACAGCGTCTTTTAATCTGAGCCTTGGTCTACCCTGATTGCGTTTGCCCTCGCATAACTGTGAATAGAGTAACTGCCGAGGGAGACGCTGGTGGTCCATCCTCTCAACATGTTCGAGCCATCTCAGGTTCATCTGTATTAGCATGTCCTCCATTGATGGTAGTCCAGCTCGTTTCAACACTTCTATGTTGGTTATCTTGTCTTTCCATGAGGTGTTCATTATGGCTCAAAGGTGTCTCATCATGTACGCATGGAGTTTCTTCACCTGCACTCTGTAGACAGTCCAAGTTTCAGGACCGTACAATAGAGTAGCCAGTACTGTCCCTCTGTACACTTTGCATTTCACACGGATAGATACGTGTCGATTGTTCCACAGTCTCTCCCTCAAGTTTCCAAACACAGTGTTCGCTCTTCCCATTCTGAGAGATAGTTCATCCTCCAGCCTAGCATTCTCTGAAACAGTGCTACCTAGGTACTTGAAAGTCTTGCACTTGACTAGTGGCTCTGTACCAATGCTGATCTCTTCTGGTAGTGATGTTGATAATTGGAACTTTGGTGGTTAATAAAGGTACTCTGTCTTCTTGATGTTGATTTGGAGGCTGAATTGGCTAGCTGCTCTTGCAAATTTCTCCACTAAAGATTGCATATCTTCCACGCTGTGTGCAACTAGAGTACTGTCGTCGGCAAAGAGCATTTCTCTTACTACCTTTATCGATGTCTTGCTCTTGGCTTTAAATTGTGCCACACTGAACAAGTCTGCTTCTTTCCTTGTTTGAATGTATATTCCTTCTGAAGTGTCTTTGAAGGCCACCTCAAGCATGGCTGCCAGATATAGTGAGAAGAGTGTAGGTGCCAGCACACACCCTTGTTTCACCCCATTGCTTACTGAAAAGTCTTCAGATACTGAACCACTCATTGCCACGTTTGCTTGTGTACCTATATGGAGTGCCTCGATCAGGCTGACAAACTTCTCTGTACAGCCATATTTCTTGAGTACCTTCCAAAGTCTTTGTCATGAAACAGTATCGAAGGCTTTACTGAAGTCGATGAAGACTACATAAAGCGACATGTTCTGTTCGATACACTTTTCTTGAACCTGTTTCAAGCAGAAAATCATGTCCATTGTGCTTCTTCCACTTCTAAAGCCACACTGGGTTTCTGGTAGTACATTCTGCGAGATGTGTTCATTGAGTCTGTTCAGTAGTACACGTGAGAGAATCTTACCAACAGTGGGTAGCAGTGATATACCTTGGTAATTTCCACAATCTTTCCTGTCACCTTTCTTGAACAAAGGCACAATACTTTAATCCTTCCAATCTTGAGGTACTTTCTGGGCATCCCATATCTCTTGGATGAGCTTGTGCAGGCAGTTGGTCAGCTGAACTCCACCAAATTTCCACACTTCTGCAAGAATTCCATCCCTTCCTGGAGCTTTACCATTCTGGGTTGTGCTGATAGCTGCCATTAGTTCATCAAAATTTGTTGGTTCATCCAGAATTGATACAGCTGGTCGCTGCACTAGAGCTTCTTTAGCCTCTTCAGTGAGATCTCCAGGGTTGTTTAGTAGTTGGTCAAAGTGGTCTGCAAATCTGTCCAGGATCTTGTCTTTCTCCTGCAAAACCGTTTCACCATCCATAGCCTTTAGTTGGATCAATCCTCTTGGTTTAGGGCCGTAGATTTCTGTCACACCTATGAAGAATGTTTTCATGTCCTTCCTGTCTGCTGCAGTTTGAAGTTCCTCCGCTTTTTCATTCTACCAGTTGGACTTCATCTCTCTGGTGTACTTCTGTAGCTCACTCTGAGCCTTTGAGTATTTCTTCTTCTTCGACCTTGTGTTACGCTGTAGGTTTTCCTGCCTAGCTGTATTCCTCGCTTCTAGTAGTTTCTTCAGGTGTTCATCATGCTCATCAAACCAATCTTGATGTTTCCTCTCAGGGTGGCCTAATACATTACTCGCAGTCTGATACACCGTATCCTTCAGTGTTGCCCATTTCTCTTCTATGTCATTCTCTGAGTTGTTGCTGTCCCAGTCTTTCAAGTTTTCTTGGTTCTTGGTTTTCTTGGGTGCATCCATGTCTTCTTGTGTGTGTCCTTGTGCTTAAATAGAGTGTTTGTTATCACAAGGTTGTAGTCTGAACATAGTGCAAGTAGAAGTTCTCCATTAGCATTGCACTTGCCTTTCCGTTTCTTGGTGTCCGAACCAACCCTGGCATTAAAATCTCCAACGAGTATCAGCCTGTCATCAGTCGGTACATGCCTGACAGTCTCACGTAAATCACTGTAGAACTCTTCCTTCACCTCCTCTGTGTTGGTCATTGTTGGGGCATATACACTGATGAGTGTGGCATACATCTTCCGCTGTAGTGGGAGTCTCATAGTCATTATCCTGTCATTGATTGGCACCGGTTCCTCATCAAGCATTGCTGCTATCTCCTGTCTAACTGCAAAGCCCACTCCTGCTTCTCTCCTTTCTTGAGTTGATCTCCCACTCCAAAAGAAGATGTACCCATGGTCTTCCAAGCTGTCATATCCAGGCAATCTTGTTTCACTAAGTGCAGCTATGTCTACATTGTACCTGTTCATTTCCAGGGCCACAAGCGTGGTCTGTCTTTCTGGGCACTGTGATGTTGTTCTATCCAACAGAGTGTGTATATTCCATTCAGCTACACACAAGGCTGCTGTTTTCCTCTTCTTTTGTCTTCCTGCTCCTAGCTTACTTTTCGCTGCCTGTCGGAGTGTGAACAGATCAGCGCGGACCTTGTAAGCCCGGGCGACGTCCGAGCCAGTATGAGTTGCTTTCTGATTGACCATTTCATGAAACTGCTTGCAAAGTATTTGAGTACTGCTAGCTTTTTCTTGACTAGTTGCACATTCTTGGCAGATAAAGGTATTATCAGTGGCAAGGACAAGCCAAGACAAACTGACTCCAGTATCTGTTGCAGTGACTGACCAGATGATAGGTTTGTTTATCTCTGCTCTTTGTGTAGTGCATGTCACAATGCACCGACTGGCACAGTCCACCACAGACCTTGCGACAGATGTGTTTATCTGCCAGGATGTCCAGTCTCACCCCGTGTAACTGGGAGTGGTCCACCACAGACCTGTGGCAGATATTGTTTTTAGTTCTGCCAGGGTGCCCTGTTTGCCCTCGGAAGGGCAGGGATGCCGGTTGAGTCGCCGACGGCCCGACCCATGAGACAGGTAGTACTGGTTTTCATAGTTATCCGGTAGCAAGCAAGCCAATGCCTGGCCTGACAAAAGATATGTCTTGTAAATCACAAAAAACATGTTACAGACATGTTAACAACAGAAAAAAAACTTGATTTTTGCTGTAGTGTCACTTAAAGGAAAATATAATAGCTGAACTGAATATTATGGACTAATTAAACACATTAAACATTTATATGATCTACAGAATATACACATCTCGTCGGCCTCCGTCGGTCTATGATGACCATGGAAGTGAATCCTAAACATCTACTCTGGGACAGCACTGGGACAGCACCGCCTGTGGCTGAACAGGCCGATGCGCAAATGGCAGTCCCTGTCACACAGGTCGCACTTGTGGGTGGTCTCCGTGCTGCTGGGTCTGTGGCGGTTCTTCCTGCGGGTCCTTTTTTCATCTGCTGCAGCAGTCAGTCTCTCGTCACCTGCCTTGAGCTGTCTGGTCAGGGTGCCTCTCCGTTTGGAGCGGTCCGTTGCAAGGTCCTCCCAGCGCTCTGTGTTGATCTCCAGGGCCTTCATGTCTCTCTTGCAGACGTCTCTAAAGCGCAGCTGTGGGCAGCCAATGTCTCTCCTGCCAGTCGCCAGTTCTCCGTAGAGGACGTCTTTGGGGATTCTGCCATCCTCCATACGGTGAACGTGGCCTAGCCAGCGGAGCCTGCACTGCCTGAGTAGAGTGAACATGGAGGGAAGGCCAGCGCGGGACAGAACTTCTGTGTTGGGCACTTTGTCCTGCCAGGATATGTCCAGGATGTGGCGAATGCAGCGCAAGTGGAAGGAGTTCAGTCTCTTTTCCTGCCGGGCGTATGTTGTCCACGTCTTACTCCCATAGAGCAGTGTGCTGATGATGCAGGCGTTGTACACTGCCATCTTCGTCTTGACAGAGAATTTGGGATTCTCCCACACTCGTGTGGTGAGGCGAGCGAGTGTGAAGGCTGATTTTCCAATCCTCTTGTCGATCTCTGTTTTAAGGGAGAGGTTGTTGCTGATCGTGGACCCCAGGTACGTGAACTGATTCATGACCTCCAGCTCGTAGTCGTCGATGGTGATGGTTGGTGGTGCTTCTGTGCCTTGCGCCAAGACGTTAGTCTTCTTCAGGCTGATGGTAAGCCCGAAGTCCTTGCATGCCTGGGAGAAGCGGTCCATCAGGGTCTGAAGCTCCTGCTGGTACCTGGGAGTATTCTGAACGTGCTAATCACCCGGATGTTCCCTGTTATGGCAGCGGTTTGGATGTCTTGGCTGAGCTGAGTCCAGTACTCGTTGGCACAGCGCCGAGCAGTCTGCTGAACTTTGCTTCTCGCAGCCTTGAGAATCTGGAGATTCTTTTCGTTTGGGTACTTCTTGTACTCAGCAAGTGCTGAGTGCTTGGCTTCAATGACGGGGGTCATTTCGGTCAACTTGGCATCAAACCAGTCCTGTGACTTCGAGGTCTTCCTCCCAAATGTACCTTGGAACAGAATATACACAAATCGTACCGATAAGCAATGGTAGCAGTTTTTGACAAAGTAGCATAAATCGATGGACTCTACTGTTGATCACCGCTACCGGTAGCATTTTTCGATAGGGCAGCACAAATTGACAGAACACCGGTCGGGCCGCTGCTTCTCCTGGCGTGTCCTGTGTCGGATACACCAGTGTCAGACCCTGGGTCCCCGCTGGCGCTCCTCATGTTCTCCACATATGCCAAATTATCCTTTAGACCAGGGGTTCTCAAAGTTTTGATGGGTGAGGGCCAATTTGGGAATCCAAAGTTGAACCGAGGGCCACCAAAGGGACGGAGGCAAAAAAAAAAAAAAAAAGACTGAAAATTCAATTCCATTTGTAATCCTTTTAATTATCAGATTTAATTAGTTTGGGTAAAGTCATATTAACAGTAAGAAATTGGGACTGCTCCCTTTTCTAGCCCCTCCACACGTATCGCCAGTTGGTCCTTCAAATCATTTGCCAGATCTTCGATTCGTCTTGTGACTGTGTCATTCGACAAACTTACGTCACGGAACTTTGTTTTTTGGTCTGGGCATACACGCTCTGCCACTTTTAGCATACAGTCTCGAACAAATTCTCCGTCACTAAACGGCTTGCCCCGTTTAGCTATTTCATGAGCTACCACATAGCTAGCCTCTGTTACTGCTTCGCTGGTTTTTGAAAATTGCGTGAAGACTGACTGTTGTGCTGTGTAGCCCCTTTTAAGTTGTTCCATCTTTGTGGTGCGATCCTTGCCACTGAATTTTTCATAATTTTTGTGTTTTGTTTCATAATGGCGCCTGATGTTAAAGTCTTTTCGCACTGCGATTACCTGTCTGCAGATGAGGCATACAACTTTATCTGACCCGTGAGGTTCAACGAAGTAGTCCAAAGTCCATTTTCCCTGAAACTGCCTTTTTTCCTTGCTGACAGTTCTCGGTTTCCTCGAGTGAGCGGTCTCCATCTCTGCCTCTTTCTCTCGCTGATCCATCTTTATTTCCACACTTCGACTTCCACAAGCACTAATATTTATTTCTTATTCTTCTTCTGACTCAAAATGGTGCTCCGAAACCGTTGCCAACCAACACTTCTGCACTGTGCGCTGAACGTTCCATCTCCCATAATACAATTGGACTAGCTGCTGCAATGAAGTGATCGCAAGGTTGACAACACATGTAATTACGGCTTGTGCCTACAGATGGCGCCAAAGACCACTAAACGTAGATGTGTATCGGAATTTTTCCAAAGCAATTAGTTCAGATCATATATTGGTTAAGACGTTAACAGATTGGCCGCGGGCCGCCAGAAATGTTTTCGCGGGCCGCCATTGGCACGGGGGTCGCACTTTGAGAAACATTGCTTTAGACCTACGTATATCACGGCAACTGTAAGGTATAATATTTTTAAGCATTAAATATATAGATAGATAGATAGATGGATAGATGTACTTTATTGATACCATACTGGGAAATTACACTGTAACAGCAGCATGACAGTAGACGACCAAAATGACTGAAACACACACAGCATAATAGACAAAGGAATTACCCAGGAAAGTAAAGCTGCCTAGATAACTTCAGTATCCATACCAGTATCTTCAGTGTTATCTTTTCTAGTCAAATTTGTCACTTTTCACTTCCTTGTTTTGTTCAGTAAGTGTTGTGGTGACTGACTGGTCATGATGCCACGTATTATCCAATCAGCACGGAGTCAATGAAACCCCGCTCATACTTCCTGAAGCCAGGGCATGAGACAGAGTGGTGGCTAAACTTTTATTATGGATAAAAATTACATTTTTTGACTGAACAACTCCATACTCAGGGATGCACACCCTTGTAACTTCAACAAAGCACTTATAAAATCTTAGGTTAGTCTGACGAACGGTTTGAGAGATATGTGAGGAACACACACGCACACACAGACATGCACAGACACAGACAGAGATTCCTTGCATTTATCGATAGATGAGATTTGCCTTAATAATTTGAGCTTGTCCCACAACAACATTCCTCCCTTTAAAACTAAGACAGTTTCTGTATTTGAACACATAATACTTGTCCGTTTGATTGCAAATTCATGTGTTGCATCAGATGTACTGAAGAAATGGATCTAACTGATCTTTTACATTCTTATTCACTGCACTTTCATGATCAGAAGTCAGACACTCTCTGTACCCTTTGCTGCCCCTTGTTTGAATTTGGGTGACAGTATTTCTAAGAGACTTTGAACCTTGTGAAAGGCAGTGATGTTCAAAGCCAGTCTGGACCCAGCTTCTTGGCATGCTACTCACTGGACACACACCATATTTCAGGAAGTAGCCCATATTTAGATTTGATTGAGCAAACACGAAAATTAAAAAGACAGCATTTTAAAAGTCTAAGTATCTTTGAGCTTTTGCTTAAAATCAGTGTGCTGTATTCATTAAAGAATTATTTCATTTGCCAGATTTTCAATTATGATAGGAAATGCCTTTAGCAGTGTACGTAGGAACACCATTAATGTTGTTATTATTACTAAAAAAAAGATGTGGCTATTATTTGCAAAGTGACATATAATTTCTCTCATATTTTCTTACTTATACAGTCTATGTTAATGCTACTTTGACCATGAAAAAGGACGAATTCAACATGTTTTTGTGGGTTAGCACTGTCATAGAAAGAAGGCTGTGCATTCAAACCTGCTGGTGAATTTGACCCTTCTTCCCACAGTCCAAAGACATTCATGTTAGGATAACTGGTTGTTCTTAATTAGCCTTAGATATGAATTTACTGGCAAAAATGGTTAATGACAGTTAGAATAAAATCACACTGGTCATGTTGAATGGTGTGGATGTTTTGTGACGTGATGATTTGTTTAAATACAATCAAACAGCACTGTAACATTTTCAGCTACAAGACCTATCTAGAGCAAAATTACTAAAATGTCTCATGTGTCGTTTTTTTTTTTGCTTTAAAGTTTCACTTAAGCTCCACCCCCTGAAAAAAGGTGAGTTTAGATAGAGTGTTTTTGGTGATGTAACTATGCATGGCGCTGGCACATCCGTAGTGTTGAGCCAGTCAGGACTCTATGGCCCAACTGAAGTTATCCTCCAGGCTAGTTAGCATTGTTTTTAACCAGCTGCTTTAAAAACTTGACCTAAATTAAGGTGGGTTTTACCATTAAACTGCTTTTAAGGACTGATTTGTTATTTTCAAATAACATGAGACTGGAGCCGTATTCAACTGGACACTGAACTCTCTTTATTATCATGAACAATACAATATATACTCTACCCGTAGCCCGCCTGACATCATTACCCAAACTCCCCTGGCCAGGCTACGGCAAGCCCCGAGAGTCAAATCCCCACACAACACTATTCAGTTTCAGTCATTATCATGGGCCACCGTGCATACCACTGGCCATGTCTTTCAACCAGTGAGTCTTTTATCATAGGAGTTATTCTGATAATGTAATGCTAGCCACTATTAGCCTTGTGGGATGTGGATAGGCCTTGTAATCACAGATCCTGGCATTTGAAGGAAGGAGCAGGCTACGGCAAGCCCCAAGAGTCAAATCCCACACAAGTCCCCACACAGCACCCCCCTCCCACACACACAAAGTCAGAGACCCCCATCCCCCCAAGAACACAAACAACAAACATGGTGTTGGCTTTTTTTTTTTAACTGAACAGCCAAAACTCAGCCAACCCAATGAACGTCTGGGTAGACTACCAGAACACCCCCCACTGTGTTGGAGCAGATTATTCTGCCGCTTAATTCCAACATGCATTAGTTAATACTGTTTTCAATACATAATCTTCCAGGTACCTGGGCCTCTGACGTATTCTAGCCAGGCATCCCCAAGGCAAGGACTCTGCACCAGGCACTGTCGGCCGCACCCATGAGTTGCCACCACTCCAGTCCAACAAGTCCCACTTCACACCAGATTGTCCTGCCGTAGCTTCAGTCCTCTGTTCCGGCGGCGACTTCCTGAGCGTACTGGAGTGCCACCGCGATCCGTCTGACAGCTCGAACGTGTCCTGGCCCCGTCACCCCGTCCAGAAAGGTTGCATTTTATGCCTGTGGTTAGGATGTTTGATCCAAACTTGATCCGACATCTTCAGTCTGTGGGCTCTTGCACTGTGCTTCCTGTCAAACCGTCGCTTCATCTTACGCTGTTACGCAATGACCCGGTTTTGTGAGGAGTCCATATTCCTTGGAGGAGTTGTCGAGGGTGGTCTCAGTTGATCCAGAGGCAGATGGAGTTTGTGCCCCAGCATGAGGGCCACCGGGGAGCATTCTGTCGTAGCATGGAGTGGAGAAGTGTGCTCTGGAGGGCGTCTGGAATTGCAAAGCCGTCCGCCAAGTGGGCTCTCAGTCTGTTTTTCAGGGTCTTGTTAAACCGCTCAACACCCCCATTGGCCTGGGGATGGTAGAACACGGTTTTAATGTGTTCCACGCCCCTAGTGCTCAAGAACTCCTCAAATGCCCCAGAGGGGAACTGTGGGCCACTGTCAGTCATGATTACGTTCGGGACCCCCCACCTGGCGAATAGTGACAAGAGTTAACCCGTGGCCACATCCGTCATGACTGAATTAGTGGGCAACACCTCCGGCCACTTTGAGAACAAATCGTAGACCACAAGCAGGAACCAGCTGTCCGGGGGTGCTGTGTGTAGTTTGCCGGAGATGTCCAACTGAATGTGCTTCCAAGGGCCCTCCAGGTACGATAATGGTCACAGGGGTGGGGGGGGGTGGGGGTCCGCTGGTCTCCCTGCTCTCCAAACACGGAACGCAGTTTTTTTTTTTTTTATCATAGCTTCAATGTCCTTATCAATATCCAGCCACCAAACTGAATCTCTGCAGCGCTGCTTTACCCTGACCATGCCCAGGTGACCTTCGTGGAGCATCGCTAGGACACGTGATGTCAGAGACACCGGGATTAGCGTGCAGTGTCCCCTCGCCACACACACATCATTTCAACAGCTCAGTTCATCTTTAAACCGGTGGAAGGGTGCCAGCTTGCTCTGCACTTTCGCGGGTCAACCTTCCCTAATCATCGAGCACAGTTGTGACAACACGGGGTCCCGTTCCGACTCTGCACAAAGTTTGTGGAGGGATACCATATCCTGGAGGGGCCCGTGCAGCGTGTTGACCAGATCCGCCTCTGTGGGATCGTTGTCGTCATCGTCGTCCAGTTGTACAGTGTTGGCTGTGGCACGGGACAGGAGATCCGCCACTACGTTCTCCTTACCAGGAGTGAACTGGGTGGAAAAATTGTAGGCCCTCAGCAGCTCTGTCCACCTGTGGATCCGCAAAGGTCTGTGTCCTGAACCTGACGTCTCCAGTAGTGTTGTCAGTGCTCAGTGGTCCATATGCAGAGTGAAATGGCACCCATAGAGATTGATGTGCCACCATTCACATGCCCAGACGCAGGTGAGCGCCTCCCTCTCACCCACGGCATATTTTTGTTCAGCTACTGAGAGGGACCTCGATGCGAACGCCACAGGGTGCTCAGAACCATCTTGTACCTGGGATATAACCACTCCCACCGCCTAGCCAGAGTAACAGGTCACAAAGGTTGGCCGCTTTGGATCAAAATGGGCCAACACTGGAGGGGAGGGGAGTTGAGCCTTCAGCTTAGCAACCGCCGCTGAACAGGCTGGGGTCCATTGTCATGGTGCATCCTGTTTCAAAAGGGCCCGGAGTGGCCCGATTGTTTCTGAGCATCGGGAAATAAAACGTCTGTAAAAGTTCACCATGCCCAGAAATGAGGAAATCTGTGCCGGTGTCGATGGATCTGGGAGGCGCAGGACCCCCTCCACATTCGACTGCAGGGGCCTCAAACCCCCTGCCGTCAACCGGAATCCCACAAACTCGATGGAGTCCGCCGCAAAGATTCACTTTTCTCCGTTCAAGGTGACTCTGTGTTCCTGTAGTACCATCAGCGCCTGCACCAAACGATCATCGTGTTCCTCTCGTGATGTGCTGTGCACCACGATGTCGTCTAGGTATGCCACCACACCCTTGAGGCCGGCCAGAATCGTGGACATTTTTTTTTTTTCCACAATATCTTTATTGAACCTTTTTTTTTTAACAAACATGATACAAACAATCAAACACTAACACTAAAGTACTACAAAAAAAAAAAATGCACTAAAAACACCAACAACCACCAACAAAATCAAGTCTTCAACAATGCTCCTCTGTTTAGTCTAGACAATCCAATACATAAGTATACATATTATGTTCACCAGTTTGGAATTTACAAGGTCCACACACATCATTCACCTTCTTCTTCAAGAGTTATGTTTAAATTTTTTACATAATCAATAAAAGGTCTCCATATATTCTCAAACACAATTTCCTTTGATTTCAGTATATATGTTATTCTTTCTAATGGAAGGTTTGTTAACATCTGTCTTAACCACTGAGTCACATCTGGTCTATGAGTCTTTTTCCATAATAGTGCAATATATTTTTTGGCATTAAGCAAACTGAGGTCTATGAATGTTCTTTCACTTTTATTAAAATTATGCTTTTCTGGGTACAGACCCAACAAAAACAGTTTAGGATTCAATATGATTTGTTTTGAGATTATTTTTTCAATTGTTACCCTCACCTCTTCCCAAAACATTCTTATTAATCTACATTCCCATAAACAATGAAATAGGGTTCCTTTACTTTCCATGCATTTTGTGCATGTATCTGGTATATTTTTGTTATATCTATTTAACTCCTCCGGTGTAACATACATCCGCATTAACCATTTGAAATGTATCAATTTAAGGCGTGCATTTATTGATTTGGTTTGAGCTTCTGTACAAGCCAATTCCCATTGTTCCTCTGAAATTTCAATTTGCAGATCTTCTTTCCAGTAGTTTAATCTTTTCAGTGAATTTTCACTTGAAGATAGTGTCAATGAGTTATAAAACTCTGAAATAATACCCTTTCTTTTACTATCTTTCATCATCATTTTTTCCAAGGATGAATAAATAGGTCGAGTGAGAGCTTTATTTTGATTTGATCGAATAAAGTTTCTAAGTTGAAGATATTTAAAAAAATGTGTTCTATTGAGATTAAATTTGATCCTCAGCTCTTCAAAAGACATTATGTTATCTGCACATGGCAAATATAAATCCTGAATCTTTTGTATCCCTTTTAAATTCCATACTTTAAATACAGCGTCCGCTCTCCCTGGTTTAAAATATTGATTACCCCATATTGGACTAAATTGTGACAATAACTGTGGTTCTTTTAAATAGTTTTTTTAACTTGTTTTTGTAATTTTTTTGCCGAATCTGAGTATATGAATATGGGAAGAGGTAAAGGTAAATTGTATGATTCCATTTCAGTCCAGTGAGGGAGATCATTTGATGAAAAATAATATGTCATAGACCTCAGTTGTGCCGACCAATAATACAACATAAAATTTGGACATTTCAGACCTCCACGATCAAATGGTAAATATAATAAAGACAAACGTAATCTAGCCCTCCTGTTGTTCCATATAAATTCCACTAACTTTTTTTTTATTCTTGAGAATAGATCTAAAGGTGGTGATAAGGGAATGTATTGAAATAAATAAAGTATTTTAGGTAAAATATTACTTTTAAGTATATTGATTCTCCCGATCATCGACATTGGTAGTGACATCCATCTCTGAGTTAACTCACTGATATCTGACATTAAGGCTTCATAGTTGACACTGGCGACTGATTCTAGCTTAGGCATAATTTGGATTCCTAAATATTTAAACTGATTTACAACATTGAATTGATTTACCTCAGGGGCTGAGTAATTTCTCTGGGTCTCATTTAGCATTAATATTGAAGATTTAGTTTTATTTATTTTATATCCTGATATTTCCCCAAAATTCTTTATTAAATTCAACAAGGTTGGAATTGATTTTTTTAGATTCGACATAAACAAAATTATATCATCGGCGTACAGGGAGATTTTATGTTCTGTTGGTCCAACTTTAATTCCATATATTTGTGAATGTAAACGTATCGCTATTGCTAAAGGTTCAATTGCCATAGTAAACAGTAAAGGTGAAAGTGGACAGCCTTGTCGACATCCTCTATTGATTTTTATTGGTTTTGAAATATTGTTATTTGTTAGGATTTCTGCTGTAGCATTATTGTATATTATTTGAACCCATTTTATGAAATTATTTCCAAGTCCAAACCTTTGTAGGACTTCAAAAAGAAAGGGCCATTCAACTCTATCAAAGGCCTTTTCGGCGTCCAATGATAGGAGAGCTGTATCCGGTGCTTCTTTATTAAAATAGATAATATTAAATAGTCTTCTTACATTATGGAAGCCTTGTCTACCCTTTATAAAGCCATTCTGATCTCGATTAATAATATTTGGTAAAATTTCTTGTATTCGTCTTGCTAAAATTTTACAAATTATCTTAAGGTCGGCGTTTAATAGGCTTATTGGTCTCATATTTTCACATTTATTAGAGGGCTTACCTGGTTTTGGCAGCAGTATAATTAAGGCATTATTTATGTATGATGGTAAATTATTATTTTGAAATGCTTCTAAAACCATTTCCAAAAAAGGTTTTATTAATTTATTCTTAAATTTTTTATAAAGGTCAACTGGGAGACCATCTGGTCCTGCACTTTTTCCTGATTTCATATTATCAATGGCTAGCCCTACTTCTTCTTGACTAATTTTAGACTCCAATATCTCCCTGTTTTCATTTGGAATACACGGTATAGATAGTTCGTTCAAAAACCCATTTAGTTTTGTTAAATCAGGTTCATTTTTGGTATCATATAATTTTTCATAGTAATCTCTAAAGGCTCTATTAATTTCTAAAGGATCTATAACTACCTGTCCTTTACTTATAATACTGGTAATTGGTGTTTTAATTTCTAATTGTTTAATCTGCCATGCTAATAATTTTCCTGATTTTTCACCTTGTTCATAAAAAGATTGTTTCAATCTTAGAAGACTCGAGGCAGCTCTATTCGCTGATTTTTTGTCGTATTCAGCTCTCAAAATCAGTAATTCATTCTCCAACCTTGGGTCACTTCCTGCATACACTTTTTCCTGAAGACTTTTTATTTTATGTTCCAATTGGGCTCTCTCCTCTCGAGTCTTCTTAGATTTTGATCCTGTATAACTAATAATATGTCCCCTAATAAAAGCTTTGAAAGCCTCCCACTTTACACATGCTGATGTTTGTGTAGTATTGATGTCAAAGAACTCGTCTATCTGTTTTTCTATATACTTGACAAATTCCTCATCCTGAAGCCATTTATGCTGAAATTGCCATCTACCTGATTCCTTTGTCAATTTTTTATCTACATATATTAGACAACAGGGTGCATGATCAGAGATCACGATGTTATCATAAAAGCAGTTTTGAATCTTGGACCTTAATTCTGTGGAAATCAAAAAATAATCAATACGTGAGAATGTCTTGTAGGTACTGGAATAACAAGAATAGGCTTTAACTTGTGGTTTCATTTCTCTCCATATATCTAACAATCTCAATTCTTTCATAAAATGATTAATAGTCATCCTACATCCAATGTGCGTACAATCCAGTCCTGTTGATCTATCTATACCTGGATTCAATGTACAATTAAAATCCCCTGCTATTATATGTTGCCCTGTAAGTGATGATAAGATGAGAAATAAATTAGCAAAGAACTTCTGATCACCTATATTGGGACCATATAAGTTCACAAGATTTATATTTTCTAATAGCAAAGAACCTTGAATGATTACATATCTTCCAAATTTGTCTCCAATTACATTTTTCACTTGAAAAGGAACTGATTTATGTATGAGAGTCATAACTCCCCTGGCTCGGGATGAAAATGAAGAGGTGAATACACTTCCTTGCCATCTACTCCTAATTCTTTTAACATCCTCCTCTATTAGATGAGTTTCTTGTAAAAACACAATTTTTGAACCCATGTCTTTTATTTTATTCATAACTTGTTTAAGTTTTTTTAAATTTTGTAGACCTCTGCAATTCCATGAAGTTAAATTAAGATTAACACTTTGGTTTATGATCAATAGAGAGTTTGGGATTACCTTGCTGTGTAAACATGCTCATACAGAGAAGCAAAAACATGAGTGGTTGAACATTCATCCTACAAACTACACACAAACAAATTTCCCCTTCCCACACTTGTGGCAAACCCCCCAAAATCAAAAAAAAAATTCTGTCTCCCGATACAGCCATCGACCGTTCCACACCCACGGGGAACAGCCTAAGCCACTCCTTCTTCATCCTCCCAATCACCCTAACTCTACTGCTTTTAATGACGTAACATTAACTCTCCTCTGTAGTTTTCCAACTTAACTCCAAAATTTTTAACAACTTTGTACATCATAGTTTTTTTTTTTGTTTTTGTTTTTTTGTTTTTTTTAATATATAATACAATCTATATTTTGTAAACTTACTATTTACTTCAAGTCAGTCAGATGCCTGTGCAAATGCTTAATTATTCTATCTTATATTTTGTTCATGCTTAGCTCCCACCAGTCTCTTCTTCTTCTTTGATCTTCTTGATGAACTCCTGCGCCTCCTCTGGGGTCTTGAAGATGTGGGTTCTGCCCTCATACGTGGTCAGCAGTCTCGCAGGATAGATTACACCATGACGAATCCCAAGGTTGCGCAGCTCCTTACGTACGGGATCAAACTGCTTCCTCAATTGCTGGATTCCTGTGGCCAAATCTGGGTAGAACCGCACCTGCTGGTCCTGGTGTTTAATCTCTCCTTTAGCTCGTGCAGCGTTGAAGATCTTCATCCTGTCTCTGTTGCTAAGAAACTTCATAATTAAGGTCCTCGGCGGTCCCTTATCTCTCCGTGGGCCAATACGATGTGCTTTTTCCAGAACCACTGCTGATTGCAACTCCTCGCTGCCCAGCACCTCCGGAATCCACTTTTCCAGAAAGGAACATACGTCCCGACCTTCTGACTCCTCTGGAAGACCCACCAGCCTCAAGTTATTCTGTCTCGACCGAGATTCCAAATCCAAAATATTATCTTCCAGAGATTTTTTTTTTTTTTTCCAAAGTGCACACCTTTAATTGAAGACGGGTGACGTCATCTTCAGCACTAGCGAGACGGAGCTCCATCTGCGCCGTTCGTTCTACACAGTCACCCAATTCCTTTCTTATTCCTTCCAACGCTGTCATAATCCCATCAAATCTAGAGGAAAAGTCCGCTCTCATTGAACTCATGGCAGCCATCAGCGCATCTGCGCCTCCCCCCGCAGACATCGCACCGTTGCCAGCCTCCTCCGCCATATATGGAGTTTTATTTGCTGCGTCACAGACCTGAAAGTCCGTTAATTTGGACTGTTTCGGCGGCTCGCTTTTTCCTTTTCCTGGTTTTCCAGCCTTAGGCTTCGCCGACATATCCTCACCCAAACGCTGGGATACGTTCTGTCCCAAATGAGAGAGTTATTTGCCGATTTTTTTTCTCCAGGAGCAGAGCAGAGCGAGACACGTCCGTCCTACGTGGCAGCCATAACCGGAAGTGTGGACATTATTTTTGAAAGCAGCTGGGTGCTGAGCTCAGACCAAAAGGCAAGCGGGTGTACCTGAACACACCCATGTGGGTCACAAATGCTGTCAGGTTCCTGCTAGCTGGGTGGAGGGGCACCTGCAGGTAAACCTGGCGAAGATCCAGCTTCGTGAATACTTTTGAACCACTGAACATTGCGGTGAGTTCCTCCATTGTGGGAAGGGGGTACTTGTCTGGAACGATCGCCTTATTCACCATCCTAAGGTCGATACACGGTCAGATGCCACCTGATTTTTTCTTGGCCACCATGATATTTGATATCCAGGGTGAAGCATCCACCCTTTCGATAATGCCTGCTTCAAGCATTTTGTTCAGCTCCGCCGTGACATCGTCCTGCAGAGCGAGGGGAAGCTGCCATAGTGGTTGAATTTTCAGAGTCACACTTGGATTGATGAGTGGGAGGTGGTAGAACTCGCTGACGCATCCCAGGCCTCTGAACAGCGCTAGCCAGCGGACATGCCATTCGGGGTAAACTGTCAGTACCGTCAAGCCCTCTGGGTCCTTGATGGAGAATCCCAGTTCACCCAGCAAATCTATCCCTAGCAAATCTGCCCCCTGGCGCGAATTTGGAAAGTGAACGCGGGAACCGTCTTTAACCCACATTTCACTGAAAAGTCAACCGTGCCCACTATTTCGATTTTGGTGTGGCCGTACCCAAACATTTTCACTGCTCCAGCATTGATGGTTTTATTTGGAAAAAATCTTTTCAAAATAGCCATACTCATTATGGACTTACTGGCTCCTGAGTCCACCATAAGCGGCACGTCAACGCCGTCGAATTTTAGAACGTACTACTTTAATGGTCCCTTCTTCATGTGCGCTACACATGAAGCGCACATGAAGTTCCATGTTGTGTTCTTGGATTCCGCCGCCGATGGTTCATCAGTGATAGTGTGGGCCCTGTCCCGCGCCACAGTGTGCCACCTTCTGGAGGTCCACCCCAAAGAATTAGCTACGTTGCTAACAGCCATGCTCGGAGTTAAAACTTTGGTAGCTACACTCCCTTTAGCCACTACCAGCAGACCCAGCTGGACTGTGGCCTCTATCTGCCTAACCAGTTCAAACACCTTTTCCAGCGTGAGAGTGTCCGTATTTATCTTTAGTTTGCTCTTCAGCCACACGTTGTTAGTACCGTGGGCTAGCTTGCCCCGGACCAGCTCCTCTTCGATAGGCCCGAAGACGCACTCTCTTGCTAGGCTACGGAGTTGTGTAATAAAGGACTGAGTGGACTCACCAGCTTGCTGTTGGCAGTCAAAACATTCATATCTCTGCACCGTGATGGTGGAATGGTCTCTGAAGATATAGTCCATTAATTCCAAACCTTCTTTCAGTGAGCCGCTGCCACACAGCCCAAAAAATATTTGCTGGCCCTCCTCACCAAGGTAATAGACAAGTAGGCTCCTCCGTCTCTCTTCGTTGACACCGCTCAGGCCGGCTGCAGCCACATACACATCGAACGTCTCCATCCAGCGGCCCCATGGTACAATTGGCATGCCCGGAGACTGCAAAAATGGAGGTGGTTGTCTGATACACACTCCCATGGTTTATCCTCATCGCCAGATGTTAAGTCCAAATAATGTGAGACTGGAGCCGTATTCAATTGGACACTGAACTCTCTTTATTATCATGAACAACATAATATATACTCTAGCCATAGCTTGCCTGACATCATTACCCAAACTCCCCTGGCCAGGCTACGGCAAGCCCCGAGAGTCATATCCCCACATGGGATATGACTTTCAACCTTGGGCATGTCTTTCAACCGGTGAGTCTTTTATCATAGGAGTTATTCTAATAATGTAATGTTAGCCTCTGTTAGCCTTGTGGGATGTGGATAGGCCTTGTAATCACAGATCCTGGCATTTGAAGGAGGGAGGAAAGTGAAAAGATTTTGACACGGAACTCTAAGACAATAAAAGGTTTTGTTTGTAAAAAAAAAAAAAAAAAAGGGTCCTAAGATACCATTTTAGACGATGCAGATTTGCTTTTTAGGGGATTTATAGCAACTGCAGTGCATCTTAAAAAAAACACACAGCCTTCATATAGTTTCTGTGTCTGGTGAGCCGTTTTAACTCTTCCAGGTTTGTTCCTCCATGACAAGAAAAGGTAAGCATAACCTTGATATGTGCCACTGCTCTATTATTGTTATGTATGGAGCTGCCGGAGTAGGGATGGGCTCAAATGCAGGTATGAGTTTTCAGTAATTTATTAATAAACTAAGACACAGCTCAGAGGCTGGAAGACACTAAAACTGAAATGTAAACAAAAGAATGAAACTGAAAATACGAACTAGACGAGAGCGTGGATAACAGGAGGAATGAAGCTATAACACGGGTTTACAGCTCGGCAGGGACCTGAGGAATGAGAGGGGACTATAAACTTAAACTAACGAGGGGACATGACAAACAGCTGATGAGGATTAAAGAACGAAATGTAAATAGCAAATCATAACCATAAATGGGAAGGAGGACTACAACAGTAAGTCCAAGCAGAAACAAAAAAAATGAAAGTACTTCAAAATAAGAGTAACACAGAAACAAATGGCAAGGCAAGAAATGATACATGAAGTAACTTAAAACTGTCAAAATACAACTCAAAGTGTGGACATGGTCCCAGACCAGGGGTTGGCAACCCGTGCCTCTGGAACCGCATGCTGCTCTTTAGCCCCCATACTGTTGCTCCCTGCACTTACATCTCAAAATGATGGGAATTTACGGTCATATTAATTATTTTATTTTTCTAATTATTGTGCATTGTAGGAGTCACAAACTGGCGGGCTCCAGTCCAGACCCTGAAGCCTTTTCATACAGTTAAAAATAATTAAAAAAAAATACTGCTGTTTCATTGACAAAACGGGAGAAAAAAAACTGAAGTCAAACGCTGTAATGGCAGCCGCTCAGGACAGTTGAAATCATGAAACTTATCAAAGATTTGCCGGAAGAATTTTACAAACTGCATGCAAGAACTGCCAAACCGAGGCAAATGCTCAGCGGAGGCATTGCAAGTATGTGCAACCACACTGCGTACCTCATCTGATGAGGGGGGGAAAATGGTCATGACCGCCACTGCTGACCACAGGTTCGATAATGAAGACCCCCATGCCACACCACTCCATGGACGGTGCGGTCCTCACAAAATGCCAAAACCAGATCAGAGAGCGGGTAAGCAGTGTTTCCTCTGGCTTAAAGACCTCTGTGCGGTAGCAACATATTTTTCCGGGGTGGGGGGCAGAAAACACATGACACTATTTCAACCGAAATATGTTATTTTTATACTACTTACTTCTTTTTAAAAAAAATTTTGCACAGTAACTTTGCATATGGAACTTAATAGTTGAAGTATTGTACAACCGAGGCTTGAATGTTGGAATATTGGGCCAATTGGGGTCCCACCCAGACTTCCTGTGTTTGGACTTTTTACTGGTGTCATTCTTCTCTCCTTCCTCTGCTCTCACCTCTCCTGGACCCTCTGCCTGAACACTTTCCTCTCCTTGGCTCCTCTCTTCTGTCTAGTCTTGCCTTCTCTGAGCTCTGTCTAATTCAGGTTCTCTCTCTTTCTATGGTGGTATACAAACAGGTTAGAAAATGTCAGTATATTTTATGGCTAATTTTTTGTCTATTTTTTTTTAAATAAAATTACTTTTTTTTAATAAATTTGAAAGAGACTGAATTTTTTTTTTAAACTTTTTCCTTATAACAATTTTTGACCATAATTTTGCAGAACCAGAACAGAACAATAATTTAACTCTGATTTCAAAGAAAAAAAAAATGGATTTAAAGTGTACCTGTGGTGGTCGTGAAAAAAAAGATATTATATTGAGCCCCTGTCTCACGTTCTAGTTCAAGTTTAAGTTGAAATTCACGTTCAAAGCAATTTGATATAAATCCATTGCTGATGTACTGGTTCAGCTATGTCAGCAAAACATGGGTACAGCCATACTAGCGGCTACATGGCCTTCCAGGACGCTTCCTGTGACGTAATTTCGTGGCTACCGCGATCTGGATCAGTATTGGCTGAACCTCGAGTACCCGGATGTGCAGCGGCTTTGGGGATATTCTAATTCAAATTCAAACGTTTATTTCAAACTCAGGGTTCATATTAAATGCAGAACTGAAACGAGTAGAAAATAAATAAATAAATGCTTAAATTCGGCGGGTCGTCTCGTCTGATCTGAGGTCGTTAACAGCCGCAAAACGGCAGATTAATTTGGCTCTTCCCTCGCCGCTATAAAGAGCGGCAGACAGTGCGTTGCGTTGTATGAGGACCAAAATTCAAACGTTTATTTCAAACTCAGGGTTCATATTAAATGCAGAACTGAAACGAGTAGAAAATAAATAAATAAATGCTTAAATTCGGTGGGTCCTATTGTCTGATCTGAGGTCGTTAACAGCCGCAACACGGCAGAATAATTCAGCTCTTCCCTCGTCGCTATAAAGAGCGGCAGACAGCGCGTTACGTTGTATGAGGACCAAAATTCAAATGTTTATTTCAAACTCAGGGTTCATATTAAATGCTGAACTGAAACGAGTAGAAAATAAATAAATGCTTAAATTCAGCTGCTTGTCTCATTTGATCTTGTAACTGCCGCAACACGGAAGATGATTCTACAACTATATACAGAGCAGCAGACACTCGGTGCTCTTGGAAAAACAAAAACATACAATGCGATATGGATATCGCAACATGGCGGAATGTAAAGCCTTTGGATGTCTGAATAATAAGCGAAAAAAACAAAGAAACACTTTTTTTGTGTACCCAAACCCAGCTCACCTTGTCAGAAGATCGGAGCGGAAACAGGGCACAGACGAATAATTTCAGACGAAATTGCGTTGTGTGTGAGGACCACTTTGTCACTTTAACCCTCAGAAGACATTTCTGGCTCAAACCTGTAGCCATGTTGGACAAATTCTTCCTCAGAGTCCGACAATTCAGCCATAATAGAATAAAAACACTCACAACAGCACCCTAGTCTCTCATACAGGCGGAGCATTGACTGTTGCGTATCAGCGAAGTGACGTCACATCCGCATGTGTCATGGCTGCGCCCACAGTTTTCATTGGCTGCCCATGGCCAAGGTCCTATTTGAATATATGTCTGGTGGTATATGGCTGGCAAAAATTATTTACCAAAATAAGAAATACTTTTTCATAATGTTTTCAAGTCAAATGCGTCTTCACGACCACCACAGGTACGCTTTAATGAAATAAATTAACTTAAATGACCAAAGATGCAGTTGTTTCTGTTATAATATTTCTATATATTTATAGTTTTTTAGAAATCGCCTCACCACCCAGACAGCAGGAAAAACCTTTATTTTGAAATCCAAATGTTGGCACGTTTAGTTTGTCTGAAGGCTGCTGATGGAAATTGACTTCGTGAATTTTGGTCAGCTTAACTTGCCAGGTACATAAAAATGAACATAAATTAGTTAATATTAACTAAGGTAAAGGTAAAAACATCTTTTTATTCTTGTCTGAAATGAGAAAAACAAAAAACAAAACAAAACTAATAATTAAAAGGAAGACAAAATGAGCCTACTCGAGCTCCTAACCACATCTGTTAGCTAAGCTACTCTTCCATTATTGCTCCCGTTACCAGCGGGTTAAAACCATGGTAAATGCCTCCAGTGCTTACATACCTCTTCTGCTTTTTTCCATGTTTAAAGTATTTTAATAAGCTCATTTTTCTCTTGGACAGTGACACTAGCGAGACACTCTGCCTGGTGACTGGAGCAGTCACCCAGATGGGGCGCTTCTGAATTTTGTGCGGATGACAGTCACATGCATTGTTCGTGTGCACGCTTGCAGACTGTCATTCCTTCATATTTTTTCTTAAATTTATATTTGCTCATAGAGTAGCAGAATAAATTCAAGTGTGGCGAGCCGCCACCCAGAAATGTTACCAGAGGAAACCCTTGATAAGGTTTGTTTCTGATTTTCAAGTCTAATATTTATATGTTTAAAATTCTTTGTATTTTGACTGATGGACGATGTTACTTGTTTATTTAACCCGGCATGTCATGAGGAAAATATTCTTATTTAAAATCACAGCCTGGTAAAAGGCAAAGCTACAGTCTTCTGAAACAGTGTTCATGAAACAGATCTTAAAAACAAATGTTGAGATAAATTTGTTGATTTTTATTTTTCCATGTGATTGGCCACATTTTTCTTCCATTTGTTTTATTAAAAGCTATTGGTAGTAAATTCATGTTCATTGCAAACAAAATAGAAGAAAAATTGATTTAACTGAATGAACTGTCCTATTTTTTAATTTTTCTTTTTTGTGAAAACCTGCAATGGTTTGTTATGGTTTATTTCAAAGTT
Organism: Pholidichthys leucotaenia; assembly: GCA_020510985.1. Classification (NCBI taxonomy): domain Eukaryota; kingdom Metazoa; phylum Chordata; class Actinopteri; order Cichliformes; family Pholidichthyidae; genus Pholidichthys; species Pholidichthys leucotaenia. Next base: position 177,327,106 of record CM035848.1, read on the forward strand.
GGTTAGTTCTTCCTTTTGTTTATTTTCCCCACATATGAAAAGGACTCATGTTGGCCTGCATATTTTGGTTTTCAGTTAATTTCAAAGAAGGCCATATAAGATATTTTTTTCATGTTGCTTCAAAGAGTAACATACATATTACCAATTAAATTTCATTTTCAAAAATTTCAAAATCGTTTTTTCACTGTTGTAGTATGAATTCATAAATATCACATAAACTGTCACATGAACTACATTTCTTGTATATTCACTGCTATATACAGTGAATATAAAGAGTTGACACACCATGTTCAAATGCCATGTTTTTGTGATGTAAAAAAAATGAGACCTAGATAAATCATTTCAGAACTTTTTCCACCATTAATTTGAAGTATAACCTGTAAAACCCAATTGAAAAACAAACTGAAACCAGTTTGCATAAATATGCACACCCTGTTATTACTGGGAATGTGACTGTGTTCAGAATTAACCAATCACATTCAAACTCATGTTAAATGGGAGTCAGCAGACACCTGCCACCATTTAAAGTGCCCCTGATTAACCCCAGATAAAGTTCAGCTGTTCTAGTAGGCTTTTCCTGACATTTTTGTAGTCACATCTTAAAGCATAAGCCATGGTCCGCAGAGAGCTTCCAGAGCGTCAGAGGGATCTCATTGTTCGAAGGTATCAATCAAGAGAAGGGTACAGAAGAATTTCCAAGGCATTAAATATACCATGGAACACAGTGAAGACAGTCATTATCAAGTGGAGAAAATGCCACAACAGTGAAATTACCAAGAACTGAACGTCCCTCCAAAACTGATGAAAAGACGAGAAGAAAACTGGTCAGGGAGGCTGCCAATGTTTCCAACAGCAACACTGAAGGAGCTGCAAGAAGTTCTGGCAAGTACTGGCTGTTTAGTACATGTGACGACAATCTCCCGTCGAGGGTGGCAAGGACGGAAGCCTTATCTTACGAAGAAAAATATCCAAACCCGGCTACCTTTTGCAAAAACACATTTGAAATCTCCCAAACACATGTGGGAAAATGTGTTATGGTCTAATGAAACCAAGGTTGAACTTTTTGGCCATAATTCCAGAAGGTATAGTTGGCGCAAACACAACACTGCTCATCACCAAAAGAACACCATACCTACAGTGATGCATGGTGGTGGCAGCATCATGCTTTGGGGGTGTTTTTCTTCAGCTGGATCTGGGGCCTTAGTGAAGGTGGAGGTGAATTATGAACAGTTCCAAATACCAGTCAGTGTTGGCACAAAACCTTCAGGCTTCTGCTAGAAATCTGAAGATGAAGAGGAACTTCATTTTTCAGCACGGCAATGACTCAAAACACATATCCAAATCAACAAAAGAATGGGTTCACCAGAAGAAGGTTAAGGTTTTGGAATGGCCCAGCCAGAGTCCAGACCTGAATCTGATCGAACATCTGTGGGGTGATCTGAAGAGGGCTGTGCACAGGAGAAGCCCTCAAATTCTGACAGATTTGGAGAGTTTTTGCAAAAAAGAGTGGGCAAATATTGCCACATCAAGATGTCCCACACTGATAGACTCCTATTGAAAAAGACTGAGTGCTGTAATAAAAGCCAAAGGTGCTGCAACAAAGTATTAGTTTAAGGGTGTGCATATTTATGCAAACAGGTTATTGTAAGTTTTTTATTTTTTATTTTTCCTCTTAAAAGATTTCAGTTTGTTTTTCATTTGGGTTGTACAGATTGTTGGTCACATTAATGGTGGACAAAGTTTTGAAATGATTTATCTTGGTCTCATTTTTTACATCACAAAAACCTGGCATTTGAACAAGGGTGTGTAGACTTTTTATATCCACTGTATAAAACTTTATAAGCAGCATAATCTTTATTTTAGCAATTAAACAGCTGTTGCGGCTCTCAGCTAATTCAGTTTTAGAGGGGCAAAGTGGCTCTTTGTTTTGCAAAGGTTGCAGACCCCTGTCCTAGATCATGTCCAGAGCATGACAATTATTGGCCAGCAAACAAACGAACAAAAAAGTATAACAAAAACAAAACAAATGACAAATGCAATAAAGTAACAGTATACAGTGTTCAAAAGGGAGAAGGAAGAAGTGAACACTTATTAATTCCATCTCCTCTTTTCCATAAATACACCCATGTGAATTATATACAAATTACCACTTTTAAGACCCCAAGTAAACAATTTACTGCACTTTTTACATATCAACATTAACACCCATCCATCCTAACATACATTGATGTCCATACATCAAAAACAACACAGATATACACATTGCTGTCCCACCCACCATTCCATAGTGTCCCATAATGTCCCAGAGTGAGCATAGTGAATCGTACATATAAATACTACCCGTCTAACATATATCCTTTCAGCAAATAATGTTTATACCTCTTTTTGAATTGATTTCTGTTTGTACATAGTTTCAGTTCCGGCTCCAGACTGTTCCACAAATCCACCCCACAGACAGATATGCACATACTTTTCTTGGTTGTTTGTATCTTGGGTTTTGTAAAGTTTAAGTCTCCTCTCAAATTATGATCATTGTCTCTTTTTTTAAAATATTTTTTGTATATTAGTTGGGAGTTGATTATTAATTGCCCTGTACATTACTTGTGCTGTCTTAAATTTAACTAAATCAATGAACTTTATGACATGTGACTTTAAAAACAACGAATTGGTATGGTCTCTATATCCTACATTGTTTATTATCCTTATAGCTCTTTTTTGTAATATGCATATTGACTGTAGGTTGGTCTTATAGGTGTTTCCCCAGACTTCTACACAGTAGTTAAGATAAGGTAAAAACAGTGAATTGTACAGTAAGACCAATGATTTATAGTCCAAGATGTGTCTTGTCTTCCCCAGTATGCCTATACATTTTGCTAACTTGGCCCGGATGTGACTGATGTGAGGTTTCCAGCAGATTTTATTGTCTAGCGTCACCCCCAGAAACTTATTTTCCTGTACTGTTTCTATTCTGGTATCATCTATCGTTACCATTATTTCATGATTTATTTTATAATTTCCAAACAACATAATCTTTGTTTTTTTTAGATTTAGAGATAATTTATTTTTGTTGAACCACTGCGTTAACTTTTTCATTTCAGCTGTGACCACCTCTAAAACCTGCTGCAAATTCTCACCAGTGCAAAGGATATTTGTGTCATCCGCAAAAAAAATAAATTTCAGAATTTTTGATACTTGGCATATGTCATTTATATACAAAATAAAGAGTTTGGGTCCCAAAACTGACCCCTGGGGCACACCACAAGTGATGTCCATGAAGGGTGATTTGTGCTCACCAATTTGTACAAATTGTTGTCTGTTACTTAAATAACTTTCCACCCAACTCAGTCCTACCCGTCTTATCCCATATCTTTCCATTTTCCTTAGTAGTATTCTGTGGTCAGTGGTGTCAAAAGCTTTCTTTAAATTTATAAATACTCCTACAGCAACCTTTTTTTTATCTATACAACTAGTAATTTCTTCTATAAGTTCGATCAGTGCCAAAGATGTAGATTTATCTACTCTAAAACCATACTGGCTATCTGTAAAGAGGTTGTGTTTTTCAATGAAATCATCCAGTCTCTTAGTGAAGATTTTTTCAAGTATTTTGGAGAATTGTGAGAGTAAAGAGACTGGCCTGTAATTTGTGAAACAATGACCGTCTCCTGTTTTGTATAGAGGTATTACTTTTGCTATTTTCATTTTGTCAGGAAATTTACCAGTTTGAAATGACAGGTTACAGATGTGGGTGAGTGGCTTAACAATTCCTTCAATTACTTTTTTCACTATTGTCATGTCAATTTCATTCCAGTTCGTTGATTTTTTGTTCTTAAATTTACTCACAGTCTCGATAATTTCCTTTTCAGTAACTGCACCCAAAAAGATTGTGTTTGGATTTCTATCTTGTATTTCATTTACAGAACCACTGTTGTTTGTTTCTGGTGTCACTATTGATTTTGCTAATTCAGGACCAACGTTTACAAAAAATTTATTGAAACCACTGACCACATCCTCCATATTATTTATCAAATTGCCATTTTCAATAAAATATTCTGGATAATTAGCATTCTTAGGTCTATTACTAATAATCCCATTGAGTACTTGCCATATTCCTCTTAAGTTATTTTTGTTATCCTCTAATATTCTGTTGTAATATTCTTTCTTACAGGTCCTCATTATATTAGTAAGCTTATTTTTATATCTTTTATATTTGATCTCAGCTTCCACCATTCTGCATTTAATGAATTGTTTATATAATGTGTTCTTCTTTTTACATGCATTTATTAACCCCTTGGTGACCCAAGGAATATTTTTTTTGTTGTCTGTCACTGTATTGTTTTATAGGACAGTTTTTATTGTACAATGATTGAAATATTTGTAAAAAATTATCATATGCTTTATTTATGTCATTTTCATCATAAACTATCTTCCAATCTTGTATTAATAATTCCTTTGTCAGTAAATACATTGATTCTTTGGTTTTTATTCTTTTATATTTAATATTTTTGGTATACTTTTTCTTCCTATAATCACATTGATAGACAACAAAAATCGGCAGGTGGTCACTGATATCATTCAATAAAAGCCCACTCCTGATATTATTTTCCATAATGTTTGTGAATATGTTATCTATTAGTGTGGCACTGTGTGACGTGATTCTGCTAGGTCCGGTAATTGTTGGATGTAAGCCCATACTGTACATTGTGTTGATAAATTCTTCTGTATGTTTGTATGTTTGCAAACATAGATGAGCACCCCCACCCCTTCCCAACATGACATGGGTATGAGGACAACTAGCATGGGTAGGTTCGCTGCAGGGTCTTTATGGCTATGTTTTTGTATATTGTAGTCACCAGCTTGTTCATTAATCCAGATTCGGTTATATATCTAGTGCCATTCTGGATTATTTATTATATTTTGGATGTAATACCGGGTAGAATTGATTGCTAAAGTTAGATGGTCTTATGGGCTACAGCTGGAATTTGAGCTTGACCTGTCAGGCACAGACTGAGAAAAGACTCCACAAGCTTTCAGTTTAGCTGAGACTCAATGTCTATTCATGTCTGTCTGTAGGCTACCCTTCCTCACTAGACACTCTTTTTCTCAGCAGGATCATCTACCAACACTTGATCATATATTTCTTTCATATACTTTATTTTAACTTATTTTAATTCCACTTTAATATACTTTGGATTGAACACTTCGGACCTTGTTAGCAGCGGTTAGCTGCTGTTAGCAGAGTCAGCCATTTACAGTTGTTGATATACTTATTACACTCCAGGGATGGGTCATATGCTATAGACCACTTACACATCCCTGTATTTGATTTGGTGTATTAATTTATTTTTTAGTTAAGTAGTGACTTAAAAAATAAGACAAAATCATAAAACATGTTGGAATAATGGTTACCTGTATGTATCACTGTCTTTCATTGACTGAATTTATTTCTTTTAAGTCTGCACACATGAGGCAAAGACACAATACATTCAAGGCTGAAACTGTTTTACTCAGTTGCATGATAACAATGACAGCTGAGTCTTTATGCAAAGTGTCCCCTGTTAGCTTCAGTCTTCTCATTACCTCTGCCAGTGCCTCGAGGTCAGTTCTTCATCTTGTGAAACACACGTTCATCTGTCTTTGGGCAGTATCTTCTGAAACTGCACTATGTCAGCATATGGCTTGCCCCAGGGCCGTGCACAGCAGTTATGCACAGATGTTGATTTCCCACTCACTGTCTTTGCTTCACGACCAAGGAAAGTACATCCTGATTGCCTTAGAAGTCAAAGTTAATGAATCCCTTTAAACCATTTTAAAATCATCCCACCACTGTGCTCTTCAGAGTCAAAAGTAATCCTGGCATTAGTCTTCTTAGTGTCATTTTTTGACATTGACAAGACATTTAAATGAGAAATATGAATGGGTTTTTTTCTCCACTTATTGACAGTTGCCGAGAGCATATCTGCAGCACAGGATTTAACAGTAACGTTAATTATTGCTTAATTTCACTTTACATTTTAATCACCTATTGCCACAGCAGAGGTTGCCTTAACTGAAAATTGTCCTTTATTGACAGATCTTTTTCAGTAGTGACAGAAAAATCTGAAAGCTGTCTATCATTTTGACAGATTACACTGAGGGTGATCTAATTAAAACCAATTAAAATGATAGATAATAATATATTATGACTGAATTTTTACAACCCTGTCTGTCAAAATGACAGATAAAAAAGTGTAGCACAACCTCTGTACCATAGTAATCTTCATTTGTTATTGTGAAACCACAGCTTTATTGACTTTAGTTTTATCATCATACAGCACGTAAGGGGGCAACTGTGGCTCAGGAGGTAGAACAGGTCATCCAATAATCGGATGGTTGGTGGTTCGAATCCTGCTCTCCCCTGATATCCTGCCGTTGTGTCCCTGGGCAAGACACTTTATCCACCTTGCCTCCAGTGTCCATAACATTGGGTATGAATGTGTATAAATGTTCGGTAGTGGCCGGAGAGGCCGTTGGTGCGGATTGGCAGCCACGTTTCCATCAGCCTGCCCCAGGGTAGCTGTGGCTACAGTAGTAGCTTGCCGCTACCATTGTCTGTCTGGAGTGAATGAATAATGTATCTATTTGTAAAGTTTCTTTGAGTGTCTATGATAAAGCGCTATATAAATCTGATGCATTATTTGTCATGATTTCCTGCCTTTTTGAGGCAGGAGAGACTGAAACCCACACGCAGGAGGATGTTGTGGGCATTTATTAAACAAAATGTGATGAACAGTCCAATCAAACAAACAAACAAACAGGTGATCATGTACAATGGGGAATTACTGGGATTATGCCCTGGACGCCCCTCAGCTCCAGGTGAGAGAATACCCAAGGTGCTGCAGACAGGACTGCCAGCAGGGGGAAGCAAAAGAGAAGACCCAAAGTGCTCCAGACATAACTGGAAGCGAGGGGAAACAAAACAGTACTCACCGAGCCGGGGACAGGGCAGTCCGTGGCGATAATCCTAGAAAAAACAAAGCAGAAGACCATACAGTTGACTATGCAGATGACGATACAATAATCCGGCAAACATTACTGGGCATACAGAGCTTAAATAATCCAGAACCTGATGAGCAGAGTGATTGCCAGTGTGACTGGGTGTGTTTCTGTGAGCAGGAATGTATGTGCTGAATTGAGTGGAAACAGGTGTGTCAGTGCATGCATGTGTGTACGTGAGTGTGGGTGTATGAACCTGAGCAGGGAAAGAGTGGCAATGACCGATTGGAATCAGCTTGTCAAGAGTAGACAGGAGAGGGAGGCGTGGCTGTCAGTAACAAAGTAAATAAACACAAAACCAAACACAGACTAAAGAATCATTACAAATAACTCAAAAGATAATCGAATGACCAAGGGCAAGTAATAAACACCAAAAATACAACAGGACATGGCTAAACATAGAAACACAGTATGGAACTCAAAAGGTAACAACAAACACAAGTCATAGAAGACAGAGAACATTATTATTATAACACTCACTGTAGGTTTATTGATTATTTTCATATAATCTCTTATCATTTTTTAAGTTTTAATTTTTATCCCCCGCCGATTAAAGCCCAAAGGGGTCAAAGAGCCCTTTAGGTGAAGACCGAAGGGGGATTATGTTTTGGCTCAGTCTGTCCGTTTGTCCATCTGTCCTAATTTTTGTGAAATCAGCTCCTACAGTTTTGTTGAGATTGTTTTGATACTTGGTACCAGGACTTGATATACACTGGTGATGCACATGTTGCAATTTGGTTCTGATTGATTGATTTTTGCTGGAATTGTAGTCTCTGACCTAGGGCTGGGTGATATACCGAATATATTTGTTGTATCGGTGCATTTGACCACCCGCAATAAACACTGCAAACATTTATTGAGCTATATCGTCCAGCTCTACCCTGACCTATGACTTCCTATTTGACCTCACTTCAGAGACAGTAGCTGTCTTGTGAAATCAACTCCTCTACAGTTTTTTTTCCCAAATGTTTTGAAACTTGGTACCATGGTTTGATATACACTGATGATGCGCATATTGCAATCTGAGTCTCATCGAATGACCTTGAGGTCAAAGGTCAGAGGTCAGATAGGGTCACCAAACTTGGTACACAGGTTAACTCTGAAAACTGCTCTCTGTCAGTAAGTATTGGGATCTTCAAAGAAAACAGAGGCGGGCAATATTGCACTCGCCTCAGAGTGCTCTTGTCTTGTCATTTCTTGATATACAGTGGGGCAAAAAAGTATTTAGTCAGCCACCAATTGTGCAAGTTCTCCCACTTAAAAGATGAGAGAGGTCTCCAATTTTCATCATAGGTATACCTCAACTATAAGAGACAAAATGAGGAAAAAAAAATCCAGAAAATCACATTGAAGATTTTTAATGAATTAATTGGTAAATCCCTCTGTAAAATAAGTATTTGGTCAATAACAAAAGTTCATCTCAATACTTTGTTATATACCCTTTGTTTTCAATGACAGAGGTCAAACGTTTTCTGTAAGTCTTCACAAGGTTTTCACACACTGTTGCTGGTATTTTGGCCCATTCCTCCATGCAGATCTCCTCAAGAGCAGTGATGTTTTGAGGCTGTTGCTGGACAACACGGACTTTCAACTCCCTCCAAAGATTTTCTAAAGGGTTGAGATCTGGAGACTGGCTAGGCCACTGCAGGACCTTGAAATGCTTCTTACGAAGCCACTCCTTCGTTGCCCGGGCGGTGTTTTTGGGATCATTGTCATGCTGAAAGACCCAGCCACGTTTCATCTTCAGTGCCCTTGCTGATGGAAGGAGGTTTTCACTCAAAATCTCACGATACATGGCCCCATTCATTCTTTCCTTTACACGGATCAGCCATCCTGGTCCCTTTGCAGAAAAACAGCCCCAAAGCATGATGTTTCCACCCCCATGCTTCACAGTAGATATGGTGTTCTTTCTCCTCCAAACACGACAAGTTGAGCTTTTACCAAAAAGTTCTATTTTGGTTTCATCTGAACATATGACATTCTCCCAATCCTCTTCTGGATCATCCAGATGCTCTCTAGCAAACTTCAGACGGGCCTGGACATGTACTGGCTTAAGCAGGGGGACACGTCTGGCACTGCAGGATTTGAGTCCATGGCGGCGTAGTGTGTTACTAATGGTAGCCTTTGTTACTTTGGTCCCAGCTCTCTGCAGGTCATTCACTAGGTCCCCCCGTGTGGTTCTGGGATTTTTGCTTACTGTTCTCGTGATCATTTTGACCCCACGGGGTGAGATCTTGTGTGGAGCCCCAGATCGAGGGAGATTATCAGTGGTCTTGTATGTCTTCCATTTTCTAATAATTGGTCTCACAGTTGATTTCTTCACACCAAGCTGCTTACCTATTGCAGATTCAGTCTTCCCAGCCTGGTGCAGGTCTACAATTTTGTTTCTGGTGTCCTTTGACAGCTCTTTGGTCTTGGCCATAGTGGAGTTTGGAGTCTGACTGTTTGAGGTTGTGGACAGGTGTCTTTTATACTGATAATGAGTTCGAACAGGTGCCATTAATACAGGTAACGAGTGGGGGACAGAGGAGCCTCTTAAAGATGAAGTTACAGGTCTGTGAGAGCCAGAAATCTTGCTTGTTTGTAGGTGACCAAATACATATTTTACCGAGGAATTTACCAATTAATTCATTAAAAATCCTTCAATGTGATTTTCAGGATTTTTTTTTCTCATTTTGTCTCTCATAGTTGAGGTATACCTATGATGAAAATTGGAGACCTCTCTCATCTTTTAAGTGGGAGAACTTGCACAATTGGTGGCTGACTAAATACTTTTTTTGCCCCACTGTAGCTTATATACCACATATGTAATATCTAATGTGGAAAAAAAAATAAGTGAAACAGAAGCATGGTTCACTTCATTCATGATATACAAACACTGCCTGTCTCTTGTCTGACAACTTGTGGGAATAACACAGTCTTAGGTCAATATGTCTTGAAAATGTCTGGTATCCTGTGACAGGCTACTAGGATAAATGCACTCATGGTGTATCAATACAGTTCTGGCTCATCAGATATTTTGTGAGCCAATGCAGCCATGCTGTTATTTATTAAATTACAGTACTAGGGAGTGACAGAAAAGACAGTGACAAAAAGCCTGCCTATGTTGTCTATGGCTGTTGAGAATGAGCTAGTAGGTGTCTTGCTTGTTGTTATTCTGTGTATTTCAATTACTGGGAAAAAAGTAAGAAAATAAAAGGGAGCTGAGGAATTACGATCATGTGAAAAGGTTAGGACATCGCATACCTTTCAAGTTCTTTATTAAAAATTGTGAACATGTCAACATTTGATCTTCTTGTAGATTATATGCATAGATACATAGGTGATGAAATTGTATAATCTATGAAAAAACAAAAACAAAGTCACTCATTTAACAAAAAAATTTAAACAAAATTCATACTTAGTAAAAGTTAGGACACTCCCACATTCATACTTAAAATGCCATTAATTAGTTTCAGGTGAACCACATAAGATGTACATAATTAGAACATTGTTAAAGTGAAACTCCACCAAAAATTTTTTTTTTTCTTAACATGTCTGTAAGATGTTTTTTATGACTTAGAAGCCATATCAAGAGCAAAATCATTCAAATGTCTCATGTCTGTGTTTATTTACTTTATTTATATAGCACCATTTCACAACAACAGTCATCTCATAGCACTTTCAACTGTAGGGGAAAAACCCCCACAATTGCAGAAAGACCCCCGCAATCAGGTGATCCCCTGTGAGCAAGCGCTTGGCGACGGTGGAGAGGAAAAAACTCCCTTTTAACAGGAAGAAACCTCCAGCAGAACCAGACTCAGGGAAGGGCAGTCATCTGCTGCGACTGGCTGGGGGGTGAGGGGATAGAGAAGACGAAAAGAACAGACATGTAGCGAGCAAACAGCACGATGGTGATTCAATCTATGGGAGAGAACAAACAGATGTTAATGACCTGCAAAAATATTTCATTGAGAGTGAAGACAGAAGTGAAGCCCAGTGCATTATTGGAGGTCCCCTGGCTGTGTAAACCTATTAGCAGCATAACTAAGGGAGGGTTCAGAGACACATGATCCCTCCCTAATTGTAGGCTACATCAGGAAATTGTAGGCTATATCAGGAAAGGAAAAAAAAATAGGAAGGTTTTAACCCTATTCTTAAAAACCGAGATCGAGTCTGACTCCCAAATCCAGATTGGCAGCTGGATCCACAGGAGAGGAGCTTGATAACTGAAGGCTCTGCCTTCCATTGTACTTTTGGAGATTCTAGGTATTACCAAGTAATCCAGCATTTTGGGAGCATAGTGCTCAGTTAGGATAATAGGGTAGTATCAGATCTTTTAAATAAAAAGGGGCCTGATTGTTTAGAGCTTTGTAAGTGAGGAGAAGGATTTTAAACTTAATTCTAAACTCTATGGGAAGCCAATGAAGGGAGGCCAGAACCGGAGAGATACAATCTCTCTTTCTAGTACCTGTTAAAACTCTTGCAGCAGCATTTTGGATCAGCTGAAGACTTTTTAAAGATGTTTTAGGACAACCTGATAATAAAGAGTTACAATAATCTAATCTAGAGCTAACAAAAGTGTGGATTAGTTTCTCAGCATCACTCTGAGACGAGATGCTCCTAATCTTGGCAATATTCACAAATGATAGAAGGCAGTCTTAGAAACAAATTTAATATGTGAATTGAAAAACAGATCTTGATCAAAAATAACTCCAAGGTTCCTCACAGAACTATTCAGAGAAAGAGTAACCGTATCCAAACTAAGAGTTTGATTTGGAAAGGTATTTCTAAGGTTTTTTTGGATCAATAAGAATGACTTCAGTCTTATCTGAATTTAATAGCAGGAAATTACAAGTCATCCAAGCTTTGATTTCCTTAAGACAGGCTTCTAACTTGGCTAATTGATTACTATCATCTGGCTTCATTGACAGGTATAATTGTGTGTCATCTGCAAAACAATGAAAATGTATACAGTGCTTTCTAATAATGTTGCCTAACTGAAACATATATAAACTAAAAAGAGTAGGGCCTAGCACAGATCCCTGTGGAACTCCATGACTGAGCTTTGAGTTGGAAGGAAACTCATTATTGACATGAACAAACTGGAACCTATCAGATAAATAAGAATCTAAACCACTGCAATGAAGTTCCATTAAGTCCAACATAGTGTTCTCATCTATCAAGTAGAATATTATGATCAATAGTATCAAAAGCTGCACTAAGGTCTAAAAAAACAAGTACAGAAACAAGTCCATTATCAGATGCGATAAGGAGGTCATTAGTGACTTTCACTAAGGCTGTTTCAGTACTATGATGGATTCTAAACCCAGATTGAAACTCTATAAGGGGTATCCTTATATCCCCCTGTCTGGCATCCTCTGTGTTGGAGTTCTCCTCGGTGGATGAAAGGGTAGTTTCCCTGGGCCTTTGGGATGGGAAATGGGTCCTGACCACCACCAGAGCTGTCAAAGGACACCAGAAACAAAATTGTAGACCTGCACCAGGCTGGGAAGACTGAATCTGCAATAGGTAAGCAGCTTGGTGTGAAGAAATCAACTGTGAGACCAATTATTAGAAAATTGAAGACATACAAGACCACTGATAATCTCCCTCGATCTGGGGCTCCACGCAAGATCTCACCCTGTGGGGTCAAAATGATCACGAGAACGGTGAGCAAAAATCCCCGAACCACACGGGGGGACCTAGTGAATGACCTGCAGAGAGCTGGGACCAAAGTAACAAAGGCTACCATTAGTAACACATTACGCCGCCAGGGACTCAAATCCTGCAGTGCCAGATGTGTCCCCCTGCTTAAGCCAGTACATGTCCAGGCCCATCTGACGTTTGCTAGAGAGCATTTGGATGATCCAGAAGAGGATTGGGAGAATGTCATATGGTCAGATGAAACCAAAATAGAACTTTTTGGTAAAAACTCAACTTGTTGTGTTTGGAGGAGAAAGAACACCATACCTACTGTGAAGCATGGGGGTGGAAACATCATGCTTTGGGGCTGTTTTTCTGCAAAGGGACCAGGACGACTGATCCGTGTAAAGGAAAGAATGAATGGGGCCATGTATCGTGAGATTTTGAGTGAAAACCTCCTTCCATCAGTAAGGGCATTGAAGATGAAATGTGGCTGGGTCTTTCAGCATGACAATGATCCCAAATACACCGCCCGGGCAACGAAGGAGTGGCTTCGTAAGAAGCATTTCAAGGTCCTGGAGTGGCCTAGCCAGTCTCCAGATCTCAACCCCATAGAAAATCTTTGGAGGGAGTTGAAAGTCCGTGTTGTCCAGCAACAGCACAAAACATCACTGCTCTAGAGGAGATCTGCATGGAGGAATGGGCCAAAATACCAGCAACAGTGTATGTAAACCTTGTGAAGACTTACAGAAAATGTTTGACCTCTGTCATTGCCAACAAAGGGTAAATAAAGTATTGAGATGAACTTTTGTTATTGACCAAATACTTATTTTCCACCATAATTAGCAAATAAATTCTTTAAAAATCAGACAATGTGATTTTCTGGATTTTTTTTTTCTCGTTTTGTCTCTCATTGTTGAGGTATACCTATGATGAAAATTGGAGACCTCTCTCATCTTTTAAGTGGGAGAACTTGCATAATTGGTGGCTGACTAAATACTTTTTTACCCCACCGTATTTAGTTACCCTTCATGGTATGAATACAGTATGTACCCATACATATTGTCACCCTCCATAGCGACTGATATTGCCCTAGTTGATATTGTCCTAGAAATTATTGAGCCTGTCTGGAAGCAAAGCGTCATCATCATGGACCCCCTGCCTAGACTTATAATCCGTCACCGCCCGTACTCCCTGCCACATCTGTTTGGTGTTCCCTGTGTCACAGAAATGTCCCTGGATTTTCTCCGCGTAGGCACGTTTCGCTGTCTTAATTCCCTTTGCGAGCACAGACCTGGCTGAGCGGAGGGCAATCCTGTCCTTCACTCTAAAGGCTGCCTCTCTGGCTGTGAGCAGCGAGCTCACCTCTGCAGTCATCCACAGTTTATAGTTGCCCCGTGCAGTGAAGGTCTTCAATATAGTGACATCCTCTGTGCACTTCGCAATGTAGCTGGTGACCGTTTCAGCGTACTCCTCCACATCAATCCTGTCTCCCTGAGAGGCTGCTATTCTGAAAACCTCCCAATCTGTATGCAGAAAACAGTCCTGAAGTGCCGAGGCTGCACCCTCTGGCCAAGTCCTGATTTGTTTCTCTACTGGCCTGCTGCGCTTCAGTAAGGGTTTGTAGACAGGCACCAGCATCACGGATAGGTGGTCAGAATGGCTGAGGTGGGGGCGAGATATTGCCTTGTATGCTTTTGAGGCAATCACTGCAGTCAAGCAATTTCTGTAACGGTCAATGAGACTTCTGCACCTCTCAGCAGGTATTTTGGCCCACTCCTCAAGAGCAAACTGCTCCAGTTGTCTCAGGTTTGAAGGGTGCCTTCTCCACACGGCATGTTTCAGCTCCTTCCACAGATGTTCAATAGGATTTAGATCAGGGCTCATAGAAGGCCACTTTAGAATAGTCCAATGTTTCGCTCTTAGCCATTCTTGGGTGTTTTTAGCTATGTGTTTTGGCTCATTATCCTGTTGCAAGACCCATGACCTGCGACTGAGACCAAGCTGTCTGACACTGGGCATTACATTTCTCTCTAGAATACCTTGATAGTCTTGAGATTTCATTGTACCCTGCACAGATTCAAGACACCCTGTGCCAGATGCAGCAAAGCAGCCCCAGAACATAACAGAACCTCCTCCAAGTTTCACAGTAGGGACAGTGTTCTTTTCTTGGTATGTGACATAATGCACGGCTCAGGAGACACACACGCAGGCTCAGGGTAGATCTAATAGCTTTATTAACAACAAGTGTGTATGAGTATGTGTCTGCGAAATGTGAATGTGTTGGTGGTGGCGTCTGCGTCGGGCACGGAGGCAGGAGGCCGTACAGCCGGACAACCCTATGGGAGAAGCAAAGGGAGAAGGGTAACGGGCACCACACCAACACAGGAGATATGATAATGATGACTGGCTTACTTGGGAATGACAGGTGGCTGGCACAGCAAGGGTGAAGCCCGGAAGACAGCGACCTGGAGCGCCCGGTGCAGCAGCAAGGGAAAGGTGGCAGAGAGGAGTGGTCCACCGCCGGGAAATCCACCTGTGCACAGGGGAGCAGACTAGGAGAAGAAGGAGGTAAGAGATTCTTACTTGGATGTTTGCTGAGCAGTTGAGATTCCTTACAGCAAGAGTAGCGAGTGAAGACTGACGGCTTCAGGCCGAAGCCCAGGGCGAGGCGGCTTAAATCCCTCGCCGCTGATGAGGTGCAGGTGTGCGTGCAGCTGGCGCCGCAGATGGGCGGCGAGGCGTGACAGTACTCCCCCCTCTAGCAGCGCCTCCTGGTGATGGTTTCTCCGGGTGCGCTCGGTGGAACTCAGTAATGAGGGACGGGTCCAACACAAATGACGAGGGTACCCATTGCCGATGTTCAGGCCCATAACCCTCCCAGTCCACCAAGTACTGCAACCCGTGACCCCGGTGCCGGGAGTCCAAGATAGAGGAGACAGGCCAGGCCGGATGGCCATCAATCATCCGGGGCGCGGGCTGCGCAGCAGGAGGAGGGCAAAGGGGATCGGAGACTGCCGGCTTCACCTTGGAAACGTGGAAGGTGGGATGGATGCGGAGGGAGGGGGGAATAGCTACACGCACAGCCACCGGGTTGATAATCCTGGTGATGGGGTATGGGCCCATAAAACGCTGTGCCAGCTTCCTCCTCTCACCCTTTAAAATGACGTCCTGGGTAGACACATAGACACGCTGGCCCACCTGGTACGCTGGGGCAGGTCTTCTGTGCCGGTCCGCCGTGGATTTGTTGTGCTCCGCCGTGCGTAAAAGCGCATTGCACGCCAAAGCCCAGATGGAACGGCACTGCCTGAGATGCGCCCGAACTGAGGGGACAGTTACCTCACTCTCCTGCGCTGGGAAAAGAGGGGGGGTCGTAACCCAGGGACGCCTTAAAGGGAGACATCCCTGTGGCAGAAGAGCGGGCGGTGTTGTGGGCGTACTCAACCCAGGCGAGATGGTTACTCCAGGACGCAGGCTTGGACGCAGTGACGCAGCGGAGCGCAGCCTCCAGCTCCTGGTTGGTCCGCTCACACTGCCCGTTGGTTTGGGGGTGATGGCCGGAGGAGAGGCTTACCTTGGCTCCCAGGGCGTTGCAGAAGGACCTCCAAACATCTGAGGAAAATTGGGGCCCCCGGTCCGAGACCACATCCACCGGAATCCCGTGCAGCCTGACCACGTGCTGGATTAGGAGGTCCGCCGTCTCCAGGGCAGATGGAAGACCTCGTAGCGGGATGAAGTGCGCCACCTTGGAGAAACGGTCTACGATGGTCAGGACAGTGTCGAAGGTGTTAGAGACTGGGAGTCCGGTGACGAAATCCAGGGCGATATGCGACCAGGGCCTGCCAGGGACGGGCAGAGGCTGGAGCAAACCCGCTGGAGGGGCATTACTTGATTTACTGGTGGCACATACAGGGCAGGCCCGGGCGTAGCGGGCAGCGTCCTTCCGCAGGCCCGGCCACCAGAAGGACCGTTGAAGAAGGTCGATCATCCGGGAAGAACCAGGGTGGCAGGTGAGCTTAGATGTGTGCAGCCAGTGGATGACCTCCCCCCGAACCGTGGATGGCACAAAAAGCCTCCCCTCCGGTCCGCCGCCAGGGTCAGGTTCCAATTCCTGCGCCTTCCGGATCTTACTTTCTATGTCCCAAGTGACGGCTCCCACGATGCACGACCTGGGCAGGATGGTGTGGACCGTGTCCTCAGACGCCTCAGGGGCAAATTGCCTAGAGAGGGCGTCAGGCAGGCCGTTCTTGGAGCCAGGCCTGAAGGTGATGTTAAAACGGAACCTGGCAAAGAATAAGGACCAACGCGCCTGGCGGGCGTTCAGACGCTTGGCAGATCTTAAGTATTCCAAGTTCTTGTGGTCAGTCAGGACCACGAACGGCAGGTCCGCCCCCTCTAGCCAGTGATGCCACTCCTGCAGCGTGAGCTTGATGGCGAGGAGCTCTCTGTCCCCCACGTCGTAGTTCCGTTCCGCCGGGGACAAGCGCCGAGAGAAGAAAGCGCAGGGCCGTCTGACTCCGTCATCAGGCGACCGCCGAGATAGAACAGCCCCCACTCCCATGTCCGAAGCATCCACCTCCACGATGCATTGCAGCGACGGGTCGACTTGGCTGAGGACCCGGGAGGAGGAGAACTCCGCCTTCAGCGCCTGGAAAGTAGCTGCGGCCTCTTCGGTCCACCGGAACGGGACCTTAGGGGACGTGAGGCGGGTCAGAGGGCCGACGACGGTGCCAAAATTCGGGACGAAGCGGCGGTAGAAGTTTGCAAACCCAATAAATTGTTGCACCTGTTTCCTTGATGTAGGTGTAGGCCATTCCACCACCGCCTTCACCTTCACTGGGTCCGGAAGCACCTGGTCGTGGGAGATGACGAACCCGAGGAAGGACGTAGTCTTAGCGTAGAATTCACACTTTTCTGCCTTCACATATAACCGGTTTTCCAGCAGCCTTTGGAGGACCCGCCTCACTTGGACCCGGTGCTCGTCCCTGGATTTGGAGAAGATGAGGATGTCATCCAGGTAGACGAACACAAACAGGCCGATGAAATCCCGGAGGATGTCATTTATTAGGCGCTGAAAGACGGCTGGAGCATTGGTCAACCCGAACGGCATCACCAGGTACTCGAAATGGCCGTTCGGGGTACGGAAGGCTGTCTTCCACTCATCTCCCTCCCGGATCCGGACGAGGTGGTATGCGCTGCGTAAATCCAGCTTGGTGAACCAAGTCGCCCCCTGGAGGGAGTGGAAGGCGGTGTCCATTAGTGGCAGGGTGTAGCGATCCTTCTCCGTGATATCATTCAGGGTGCGGTAGTCGATACAAGGACGGAGGGAACCGTCCTTCTTGCCCACGAAGAAGAATCCAGCGCCTAATGGTGATGACGAGGGACAGATAATTCCAGCACTCAGCGATTCCTTGAGGTGGGAATTCATAGCCTCCTTCTCCGGCGCCGACAGGCTGTAGAGTCGCCCAGAGGATAAGGGTGCCCCCTGGCGGATGTTTATCGCACAGTCGTAGGGCCTGTGTGGAGGAAGAGACATCGCCTTGGACTTGCTGAAAACCATACCCAGGTCGTGAAATTCTGATGGCACCAGGGAGAGATCCGGGGGCGCAGCGTCCTTAGGAGTTGGAGAAGAGGACGGAGAGCAGGCAGCGGATTGCAGGCAGGTGCTCATGCAGAAGGAACTCCATGCCGATACCCTGGCGGACTTCCAATCCAGGACGGGGTTATGGAGGCGAAGCCAGGGGTATCCCAGGATGACGGGCGACACAGAGTTGGGGAGGACGTAGAAGGTGATTTCCTCCCGGTGGTTCCCAGAGATGATCACAGGGACAGGGACGGTCTGGTGTGTGACTCTCCCCAGGGAGACATGGGAGAGGTTGACCAGGGCGAGAGGAGATTTGAGGGCTTGGCAACGGATGCCCAATCGGGTTGCCAGGCTTTGAGAAATAAAGCTGCCCTCCGCGCCCGAATCCACCAGTGCATGGGTGAGGTGCCCAGTGGGGTTGTGACAAAACCGGACGGGCAGCTTCAATTGGGAGAGGGGATTTAACCGATTGACGTCCGCGAGGCCCCCTACATTGACTCGCGGACCTCCCCGTTTGGCTTCTGTGGGCAAAGCTCCACCGTGTGTTGGCTGTCTCCGCAATACATGCAGAGACCCAACTCACGGCGGCGTTGTTTCTCCACAGGAGGGAGCTTTGTCCAGCCCGTCACCATCGGCTCCGACTCCTCGGGGCGCGATGGTGGCGGCAACGCCAGGGGGCGAGCTTGGGACAGGCACGACGAGGCACCACGAGAGCGAGAAGAAGACGACTTCCGCTCCGAGGTGCGCTCGCGCAACCTGTTATCCAGGCTGATGGCTAGGGACGTTAGCTCCGCTAAAGTCTCCGGGATGTCCCGCCCAGCCAGTTCGTCCCTCAGACCATCACTGAGACTGCGGAGGAAGATGCCGCAGAATGAACGTTCATCCCAGCCAACCTCCTCCGCCGCTACCCGGAAGTCGATCACGTAATCAGCTGCCGACCGGCTTCCCTGCTGGAGGCTGAGAAGCCGATCGACCTGAACGCTCTCAGTACGAGAATGATCAAAGACTTCCAGGAACTGTCTCACGAATTGGCCATAGGTGAGGGTGGCGTAACTGGGCTTCGCCATTACGGCGTAAGCCCAAGTAAGCGCTCGCCCCTCCAGGAGATTCCCTATGTAGCCAATTCGGCTATGGTCTGAGGGAAAATCTCCGGGCACACGGTGGAACACGGACTCACATTGCATTATAAACCCCCGCGCTCCGCCGAGCTTAACGCTAAAGCGGGCGGGGATCGGAATGGGTGTGAGCCGAGCCGGTGCTACCGGAGCAGGCTGGACGGCCGCTGGAGCAGCAGGAGCCGCGCCGCCCTGACGAGCCGGGGGGAACGGCTGTTGGGGGTCCAAGCGGTCCAATCGGTTAGTGATGATGGATAATTGATTTAGAATCACCTGTTGCTGGTGGGCTATTAGGTCCACCCGAGCCTCGAGGGTGGAAAGTCGGCGTGTGAGCCCGCCGTCTGCCGAGCCGCTCTACTGAAGCCGTACTGACATAATGCACGGCTCAGGAGACACACACGCAGGCTCAGGGTAGATCTAATAGCTTTATTAACAGCAAGTGTGTATGAGTGTGTGTCTGCGAAATGTGAATGTGTTGGTGGTGGCGTCTGCGTCGGGCACGGAGGCAGGAGGCCGTACAGCCGGACAACCCTATGGGAGAAGCAAAGGGAGAAGGGTAACGGGCACCACACCAACACAGGAGATATGATAATGATGACTGGCTTACTTGGGAATGGCAGGTGGCTGGCACAGCAAGGGTGAAGCCCGGAAGACAGCGACCTGGAGCGCCCGGTGCAGCAGCGAGGGAAAGGTGGCAGAGAGGAGTGGTCCGCCGCCGGGAAATCCACCTGTGCACAGGGGAGCAGACTAGGAGAAGAAGGAGGTAAGAGATTCTTACTTGGATGTTTGCTGAGCAGTTGAGATTCCTTACAGCAAGAGTAGCGAGTGAAGACTGACGGCTTCAGGCCGAAGCCCAGGGCGAGGCGGCTTAAATCCCTCGCCGCTGATGAGGTGCAGGTGTGCGTGCAGCTGGCGCCGCAGATGGGCGGCGAGGCGTGACAGTATGCTTCATTTTTGCGTCTGTGAACATAGAGCTGATATGCTTTGCCAAAAAGTTCCAGTTTTATCTCGTCTGTCCATAGGACATTCTCCCAGAAGCTTTGTGGCTTGTCAACATGCAGTTTGGCAAATTCCAGTCTGGCTTTTTTATGATTTGTTTTCAACAGTCGTGTCGTCCTTGGTCGTCTCCCATGAAGTCCACTTTGGCTTAAACAACGACGGATGGTGCGATCTGACACTGATGTACCTTTACCTTGGAGTTCACCATGAATGTGTTTAGAGGTTGTTCTGGACTCTTTTGTTACCATTTGTATTATCCGTCTCTTTCATTTTTCATCAAGTTTCCTCCTGCGGCCACGTCCAGGGAGGTTGGCTACAGTCCCGTGGATCTTAAATTTCTGAATAATATGTGCGACTGTAGTCACAGGAACATCAAGCTGCTTGGAGATGGTCTTATAGCCTTTACCTTTAACATTCTTGTCCTCAATTTTCTTTCTAATCTCCTGAGACAACTCTCTTCTTTGCTTCCTCTGGTCCATGTTTAGTGTGGTACACACCATGTCACCAAACAGCACAGTGACTACTTGTCTCCCTTTAAATAGGCTGACTGACTGACTACAAGTCTGTAGACACCTGTGATGTTAATTAGAGGACACATCTTGGTTGAACATGTCCCTATGGTTACATTATTTTCAATCTTTTCTAGGGGTACCATCATTTTTGTCCAGGCCTGTTTCATGAGTTTGTTTTTTTTAAAGGTAATTCTATTGAACCACAATTCAAAAGCATTGTCTGATTTTCATTGGCTAATTTTCATAGAATTTTTATTTATTACCACTTTTGTCAGATTCAAGTTATGTCTGTGACCATTGTGGGTTTTTCTTTCATTAACGGGGTACCAACAATTTCGTCCACACGTGTGTGTGTGTGTGTGTGTGTGTGTGTGTGTGTGTGTGTGTGTGTAGAGGTGTGAAAAAGTGTTTGCCCCCTTCCTGATTTCTCATTTTTTGTATGTTTGTCACACTTAAGTGTTTCAGATCATAAGATAAGCCTTTTTTAGTCCCACAATGGGGAAATTCCAGGATTACAGCAGCACAGGGATAGCAGCACTCAGAGCAACAGTTAATAAGATAATAAGAACTGGTTAGCCAAAAAGCAGTAAATGAATATACATTTGTACACATATGTATACATAGTGCAGGAGCATTGCAACTAGATGGAATAAACAGCATTACGGTTTGTTCAGTTACCCTGCAGGATATGAATATGCATCATCAAACAAATTTAAATATGAGACAAAGATAACACAAGTAAACACAAAATGCATTTTTTAAATGAAGGTGTTTACAGTATTATTAAGGGTAAAAAAAAAAAAAAATCCAAACCCACATGGCCCTGTGTGAAAAAATGATCCCCCCGCCCTGTTAAAACATAAATTAACTGTGGTTTATCACATCATTGGAAAGTTGAGTTCAATTTCTCTAGCCACACCCAGGCCTGATTACTGCCACACCTGTTCTCAATCAAGAAATCACTTAAATAGGACCTGCCTGACAAAATGAAGTACAACGAAAGATCCTCAAAAGCTAGACATCATGTTGCGATCCAAAGAAATTCAGGTACAAATGAGAAACAAAGTAATTGAGATCTATCAGTCTGGAAAAGGTTATAAAGGCATTTCTAAAGCTTTGGGACTTCAGCGAACCACAGTGAGAGCCATTATCCACAAATGGTGAAAACATGGAACAGTGGTGAACCTTCCCAGGAGAGGCCAGCCGACCAATATTACGCCAAGAGTGCAGTAACGACTCATCCTAGAGGTCACAAAAGACCCCACAACAACATCCAAAGAACTGCAGGCCTCACTTGCCTCAGTTAAGGTCAGTGTTCATGACTCCACCATAAGAAGGAGACTGGGCAAAAATGGCCTGCATGGCAGAGTTCCAAGACGAAAACCACTGTTGAGCAAAAAGAACATAAAGGCTTGTTTCAGTTTTGCCAGAAGACATCTTGATGATCCCCAAGACTTTTGGGAAAATACTCTATGGACTGACGAAACAAAAGCTGAACGTTTTGGAAGGTGTGTGTCCCATTACATCCGGCGTAAAAGTAACACAGCATTTCAGAAAAGGAACATCATACCAACAGTAAAATATGGTGGTGGTAGTGTGATGGTCTGGGGCTGTTTTGGTGCTTCAGGACCTGGAAGACTTGCTGTGGTAAATGGAACCATAAATTCTGCTGTCTACCAAAAAATCCTGAAGGAGAATGTACGGCTATTTGTTCGTGACCTCGAGCTGACGTGCACTTGGGTTGTGCAGCAGGACAATGATCCAATACACACCAGCAAGTTCACCTCTGAATGGCTTAAGAAAAACCAAACGAAGACTTTGGAGTAGCCTCGTCAAAGTCCTGACCTGAATCTGATTGAGATGCTGTGGCATGACCTTAAAAAGGCAGTTCATGCTCAAAAACCCTCCAATGTGGCTGAATTACAATTCTGCAGAGATGAGTGGGCCAAAATTCTTCCACAGCACTGTAAAAGTCTCATTGGCAGTTATTGCAAATGCTTGATTGCAGTTGTTGCTGCTGAGGGTGGCCCAACCAGTTATGTGTTAGGTTTAGGGGCAATCACTTTTTCACACAGGGCATTATAGCTGTGGATTTTTTTCCCTTAATAATAAACACCTTCATTTAAAAACTGCATTTTGTGCTTACTTGTGTTATCTTTCTCTAATATTTATGTTTTTGATGATCCCAAACATTTAAGTGTGACAAACATACAAAAAAAAAAGAGAAATCAGGAAGGGTGTAAATACTTTTTCACACCACTGCGTGCGCGTGCGCACACACACACGTGTGTGTGTATAGAGTGTGTGTGTGTATGTATATATACATATACAATTGTGAAAAAATTAGCACATCCATTAAATATTCAGTTCTTTATTAAGAAATGTTCACATATCTACAGTATGTCTAACCTTGTTTTTGTTTCTATTTGCATTTTTTGACATTTATTTTATCCATTTTAAGTGGGAATGAATTTGGGGGTGTCCTAAAAGATGGGGGTATCCTAATTTATTCCTCACTATTTGTTTTATTATTATTATTTATTTGTTTTAAAATTACATTTTACAGAAAATTTGGTTCCAAGGTTGTCATAGCCAGGAGCGGTACTGGGGTTAAGCTCCCAGTGCTCATAAAATGCTCCTTACGGCGTGCGTCTCGAAAAGCCTCTGACAGCTAAGTCCAACTCCTAGCCTGCCCGTGTGGTTTAGTCTCTAAGCCCGGCGGAACTGCTTTTACTAATAGGAGAAGGGGCGAGGGCGGATCTCTGGCGCCTTAAAACCAGATGCTTCGGGTAGATGGTGGCTCGTCAACCTGGGAAGGTAGCCCATCTAGGGGAAGGTAAACCCTGATTTCAAACCTCCGCTGCCTTGCGGCACACCCGGTCACGGGAAAGGCTTCGGGAGTCAACCCTGAGGAAAAATCCGGAGTCGGAGCCCCTAAGGCAGTTCTCTGTTGTGCTCAACATCGTTCTGGCAGCTCCTGCGACGGCGCTGGTGCCAAGCTATAGCAGCCCTGCTGTTCCTTTGGATTCATCAGTGACGTGGAGAGGGGGGACATGCTGCATGGGTAACATCTTGTCCTCCATATCTTCCTGCCCAGGCTTGAATCCTACCAACGCCCAACGCTGGAAGGTAGAACGCCGGTGTGCATCGGCCTGTTCAGCCACAGGCGGTGCTGTTCCAGCAGAGTAGACGTTTAGGATTCTCTTCCATGGTCATCATGGACCGACGGAGGCCGACGATGAGCAACAGAAAATTTGAAACAAGTCCTTAATTCATTTTTAATTGTTAAGTTGTATTCCATGAATCTCCCAGTATTTTTAACATTGATATTAAATATCCGTATATCCAAATATGTTAAAAAAGACACACAGGCTTATACGGGGTGTCCTAATTTTTTCACATTACTGTATGTATAAGCTTTTTCATGATTTTGTTATAGTTGACGTTCCATCTTTTGTAATACTCACTTCCATCATTTTCTCTCTTGACATTGTCATTTAAAACAGGGATTTCCATTGTTGTGTGAAAATGTGCACCTGAGCTTTTATTCTGTTATAATTTCTTATGATCACATGCATATTAGCACATATCCCGACACACACACTTGAGTCTGTAAGAAGCTCTTGCCCAAGAGACATGAATACAAAACCTTAGCTCTGGTGTATTACTCCCTAAAGGCAATCCATGTTGTTCTCATTTAGAAGAAAGTAAGCATCTATCAAGCATCTAGCAGTGCATGAAATCAAATGTCAGGCTCTCCTGTAATATAATCAGGCACTGCGCAATTTGACTGAGCTTGAGTGTCACTTGAAAAAGCTGAGAAGATGTTACTGTAACTTTGGGAAGACTATAGATGCACATAACTGCTTTTAATAAGACAGCAATCCAGAGATTCAACTTTATTTTGCCATGATACTAGTTTTGCAATTCTTATGATTCTTTAGACCTTTTCCTCCTTTGTATATCTGCACTGATTTATTTGACATTGATCTCACTGACCAGCTGAAGCCATTTCACAATGAGATTTTACAAGTCTTTTATGTGGCTTGTCTTTGATGTGGGCAACATTTAGGATGGCATATATTCTGCCATTTGTTTTGAAGATTATGCAAAAGACTCAAGGCATGTCATGGCAAAATTAAACTGAAGTCAAATGGGGGCTCATTCATATTTTTCACTGAAGCGGTAAGCAGTGTTACTAAACTGGTTTTGCCCACTTATTTTTCCACAATCATGTTTTTCAAGAAAAAAAGGTAGTACTATGCTGATTTTTTTTTAATTGAGCATTTTTCCATATAGATCTCAAAACACACCCTTGTACTGCTCCAGTTTTTTTTTTTTCCTTAAAAGTTCCCTCAGGACTAATGACACTCTAGATGAATAGTATATTTTAGTTGTTTTTACAGATTTTCTTAAAATATGTTTACAATTCTCTATGCAGAAAGCCTCCTATGCACCCTTATAGAAGGAATATAGTATAAACATGCTGTGTTCAAAATGGTCACCCGTTCCCATAAGTGTACTATATAGTGAATCAGCCATTTTGTAGTGGTCTTCAAAATCTTTACTGAAAATTTTATTCACTATGTAGTACATTCAAAATACCCCATAATGTGTTTTGAAAAGTTGTGTACAACCAATGGTCACTACATTAGCCAGTGTATCCCATAATGCATTGAGCTTAATGTCACAACATAAACTGCCGCAGGTATTTATATTTATTAATACAGTAAAAACAACTTGATTTAATATATATTTACTTCAAAGCACATGTCGGTATGTCATGTTTTACTGTGATGATGATGGCGTCATTACCGGCGCCAAGAAAACAAGCCAAGTAGCATCCAAAAGCAGATAATTTTATTGTTATATTGAGTTTACTATGTATTGCACTATGTCTGAATTAACTATATAGCAAGTAGAGAGCGAGTGAACATGTCAAACACAGCTACAGTGTTTGGCTCTTTTCCTACAGTGTTTGGACTATCTGAAATAAGCAGAAATGATTTGGCTTCAGAACTTGCCTTCCAAAACATCAAGTGGTTTACCTGTAAACTCTTATCTACAGTGCATGAATTGGTTTTGCTTTATCAGCTCTGCATCAGAAATGTCCTGTCAAACCTCAGAATGAATGAAGGAACCTCCTGGATAGCGAAGACATCTGCAGAGAGAATGATAATGAAGGAGTGGGAGGATCAAGCAGGGATTTGAGCTAAGGGTTTACTAATGAGGAAATATTATGGGGGGACTGAAAGTCTATTGCACTCAAAGCAGAATGAATGAATGCTCTTCTTAGAAGTTCACCTTGGGGAATTAAATGTGAGAATTGTTATTGTAGAAAATACATTTAATTATGTTCTGTTTTCAGACTCAATTGAAAAGCAGAGACAATAGAATCATGTTTTCCCACAATTATTTGGTAAGTTAAGAGTGCGTTCATACCCTTAATTAAATACATGAATTATATATTCTTGGTATATAAATATTTGAAACTCCAGATGTCAGTGGAAATTGGTGCCGGTGCATCTGTTGGAAAAACCTAACTACCAATTTAAAAATACATAAGTACTGTCAAAAGATACATCACCGCAATGCCACATTTACTTTGTTTCCCCCCTGCTTATCCCTCACTGAACAACACATTTCCTCAGTAATGTGCATTTCTAAGCTTTAAAGCATGCTGCTGGGTAGTGATAGGGCATGCACATTACACTGCGAGGTGACACTTCCCAGTAAAGCCTAATTCTATTTTGTCACTATTTAGGTACCAATTTTAATGCAGGCTAATCTTTGGTGCTTTACACTTCAACGCTTGTTAATTTTAACAGACATTTAAATAACATGGTTTGATACAGAATGAGTCCAGCCTGTTGTTGTTAAAAATATGTTTTTAGCTGCTGCTCTGTGGGATTAAAGAATATATTGTTGCTTCTGTCTTTGCAAATTTAGTGGTTTGACTTTTTTTCCCCCTAGTTTGTGTGAGAAAGCATTTGTCCAGGTGATTATGCAGTCAGTTATGTGTGTTGTTCCTACAGCAAGACACGTGGTGATCGCCCAGTGTATCTTATAGCCTGAAGCAACAACATGCTAGCATATTTCTGTATCATCCTTCTTACAGCTGAGTAAATCAGCTGCTTGGAAAACTGAGGGCCCCGTCTTGCCTTTGTCCTTTGAGATTTTGCATGCATTACCCATTTTACTCTTGAGCATAAATGTCCTCTTCAATTATTCAGCATGGAGCATTATGTACACTATATCACTAGCTGTATGAGGTTGTTAAACTTTCAGGAACTATGTGATTAAAATATCTTGTCTTCATACTAGGTCTTGTATATGTTTGGCTACTCTGTGCACATACTACATGCACACACCCTTCCTCAATGTTCAACAGTGAAATCACTGCTCATCCAGTGGATGCAAGTCTTAAAGGCTGAAGGCGGAAAATTGAATGGCTACGCAGAGCCATCGGGATTTATTACTGACTGGAGAGTCTGCCGGTCAGTGTTCTGTAGAGGAAAGGCTGCTTGGCATTTAAAACTATTGATCAGCAATGAAACTGGAGGGCAAGATGCAACATCTCATTATGCCTGAAGGAGACTTAAGCTCCAGTATCCTTGCAGCATAATCACTTCTGCGCTACCTGTTAAATTTTTCCAAGCCTGAAGGTCACAGGTCAAGGGAAAGATTTTGGAATGTTGCTGCATTCATTACCTGGTAGTTTGGATATGTGGATTTTTAACAATGCACTGAATCTGCAGTCTGTCTTAGCATGTGGGAATTAATAGGATTGAAACAAATCAAGCACAATAAACTTTATCTATCTATCAATCATGAAGTTATGTTGTGGGAGTGTATTTGTATATTAAGACCCATATTACAGAGTGAAGTATATGTCTGTGAGCTTGTACAAAATATTTATCAATTAATTTTATAAAGCAATCAACCTGCAGGTGATTACCAGTGAAAGTTTGTCTAAATGTGCAGTATAAATCTGGCACATTTACCCGATGGATGGACACAGTTATGTTAGTGTTCAGAAGCCTGTTGCGCATAGTGTACTGGTAGGTATACTCATAGCTGTAGTACTTATTAAAAAAAAACTGAATACTGACACAGACAAAAATACTGTAAAGAAAAGGATGTGAACCTTTTTGAGATATGCATGTTCATTCATTCTCTAATATCAAATGTCTCATACATTGCATCATCTGTTATTTCTTTTCAACATTAGCCATGGAGGAATCAGATGCATAACACATTGTTGAATTGTAAACTTCTGTATCTGCTCCATTACTGCTTCACTCAATGAAATTCAGAAGGGAAACGCAATATCAAGTACAGTGGTACCTCTACTTACGAATTTAATTCGTTCCGGAAGAATTCTCGTAACGTGAAAAATTCGTAAGTAGAGGCGCATTTTTACATGTAAATGCCGTAATCCGTTCCAAGCCCCCAAAATTCGGGCATAAATTTTTTATAAATCGTAAAAACGCATCAAAACATGTAACAAATACATGTTACAATTAGATTACTGCACAATAAACATAAAATGAGAGTTTAAAATGAGAGAAAGAATAATAAAAGAGAAAGAATAATAAAAATTATGTTCATTTACCTTTTAACTGCGATCGTCGGCGTCGGCGTCGGCGTTAGCGTCACCTTTTGCCTTCTTTGGTTCATGTTCTGTCTCATCAGTGGTTTTTGCCTGACGTTTTGTGATGAAACGATCCAAGGACGTTTGCTTTTATCGGCTTGTAAGGGCTTCCTTTTGTTTTAATACCGTGCTGATCGTTGATGTTGTTTTTTTTTTTCCCAAAACTTTATTAAGAACAAGGTGAAAGTACAGAGTTATAACGTAGATGGTGATAAACATGGCAGTTAACAATTTTTTTTTCTCTAAATTGTGTAGTTCAGTCAATAGTCTTACAAGAGGTAAGAAGGATAAAATAAAGTAGTAAGAATAGTAAATAATAATAAGATAAAGCGAGATCAACCAAACGCACCCATTCGTGGCCAATGGGATACCAGGAAGATGCTAGGCGATAGCCAATGGCAGAGCAGCTACAGGTATGTTTACGTTCGGTAAAATACGGGAGCTGCGAGGAGCGCGTACTTTTTTTGCCTTTCGTATCCTGAAATTTTGTTCGTAACTAGAGGCAATATTTTCCCGTTGAGGCGTCTCGTAACCTGAAAATTTCGTATGTAGAGACGTTCGTAAGTAGAGGTACCACTGTATTCAGTAAAACCTGCATGAGTAAAACAATAAACAGCAGTGTTTTTTGTGGTATACTTTTTAGAAATAAAATTACCATTCATACATATCAGATTGGGCGGCGCGGTGGAAGAGTGGTTAGCACTGCGGCAGCGCAGCAACTCACCCTTGGCCGGGGGATCCTGGGTTCGATCCCAGCCCCCAACCAACAGTGATCTGTGTGGAGTTTGCATGTTCTTCCTGTGTCTGCGTGGGTTTACTCCAGGATTTCTCCGGTTTCCTCCCACATGCCAAAAACATGCAAGTTAGGTTAATTGGCATCAGCTGGGGATTCTAAATTGTCTTTAGGTATGACTGTGAGAGTGAATGGTTGTCTGTCTCTCTGTGTTGGCCCTGCGATGGACTGGCGATCTGTCCAGGGTGGACCCTGCCTCTCGCCCAAAGATGCTGGGATAGGCTCCAACCCCCCGCGACCCGAAAAGGATTAAGCGGAAGAAGATGGATGGATGGATGGATGGATGGATCGACATATCAGATTGATTACAGTTTTTGTATCGCTATGCAACCTTCCTGGTTAATTAAAGGAAATAATAATAAATAATAATTCATTGCCAAGAAATATCCATAAAGGTAATTGAAATATCTAACTTTTGCAACAATATTGAAACTGACTTAACATGAACATAATTAATAAATTATCACTTAATAAATGTTAAATGATTACTTTGTTACATCTGGGCCCAGGAGAACTGCGTCATGAAATAACATGCTGCAGAAGCACCATCTGTGTGGAGGGCCCCTGGGGTTCAGCACATAACACAATGAACCACACTGCTGCTCACTCAGAAGCCTTTGCATAGATGTTTTATTTTTTGCTCATTGAGAGGTGCAAACCCAAGCGAGAGGTTTTCCTCTTTAAGTAGCTAAGGACCCTTATGTATACTTGTTGTCATTCCACATTGATACTTCAGTGAACATACAAGTGGGGGCTGAAAAGTTCATAGTGGTCATATTTGACCAACTGTGGTTTATTTTTCAACCGCAGGGATCCAAGCGCTGCAGCACTGATGGAAGGAGTGTGTGGACCGAAGGGGAGACTATGTTGAAAAATAAACCACTTTTGGTTAATTTTGACCGCTATGAACTTTTCAGCCCCCCCTCCCCCCCTTGTATACTACAGTAACTATAGCTATTATGAAGGTCATTATTAATACATTGTTGTGCTTCGTGGAACTTCACCCATCTATTACTCACTCTACTACAACATATTTCACATGTGGTTTGATAAAATGAGCACATATTCTCATAAAGTAATTAAATGGTCTTAAAAATATGTGATATTTCAAGTATCCCAGAGCAAACACTGTTTATTTTAAAGCCAAATACATAAAAAGCACATATTGGTGGGAGCATTATGTAAGTTTAATGTTGTATTATAATTCAAAAGCAGGGTCTTTGCGATTAAATTTTGCTGCTAATATGCAAGATAAATTGACTTGCCCCAGGCCATTTACCTTTCTGCTGTCATAATGGGCAAGGCAGCCTTGCTTGGACATTGACCATGTTTTGTTTTAGGTTGCATGTGGAAGTACTGGGTGTTACTGTTTTGTTTTTGTTTGTTTTTTTTGTCACTTTTTGTTTGCTAATGACTTGCTTCTACCTCTTACTGTTGAGAGTTTTACTTGACTATTCTCTGTTCATTGTTCTTAAGTGCTTGCAACTGTTAATTTTGTCAGTTTTGGCAATACACTTGCTTCAAGGACATGCTGACTAACACAGGACAATAGGATTTTTAACACTTGTTTTTTGTAAATATTTTGTCCTTCTTTTTCTCAAAAGGCAGGTAATAGATTCAGCCTTAGTGCTTGTTGTGAGGTTATTTCAGACGTAATTAAATATACATCAAAATTTCTTAAGCCACTGATGCAGAACAAAACATCAACAGGCTCTGACTTGACTGAGTCAGTCCCTGCGAACAGCAACATGACAGATGCAGCAGCCTTATTTGTGTATATGCCACAGCCCATCCCTGTGCCCATGAATAAATGAGCATTTGAAGTGATGATAAATCCCACAGGCATGGCTGGACTTTCACAAAGAGTATCTAAGGCTTGTAACCATTTTTAGTTGGCTAAAATGTAATATTATTTATATATAGAGCGAAATGATAGAATATATATTCCAACAAAATCAAACCATGATGCTTCATAGTGAGGATTCATTTATATATCAATTTTTTGTTGATGGTTAGGATCATTCAAAATAAGCCATAAGTGCAGCAGCATCCTAAAATAATGTTACTGAAACATGAATGATTTTCTGTTTAAAAAAATGGATCATGTAAAAAGTTAAGCTGTTCTCATATCAGCACCCCTATTCCTGGATCCATCTTGGGTAAGGACATACATCATTAAAGCTTGCATTTCAGCATAGAAGCCCTGAAGTGATGCAGTCTTGACACAACATAACTTTGCTCTTAGGGTCCGAAGAGTGAAAGCCTCTGATATTTTCCACTAACTAATCATATGAAGCCACTATGCAATTTCAGCTTCTGTTCAACTAAAGCAAACTGATTGGAGAGTATAATGAGCATTTTTGCCATTGTTCTTTCTTACAGGCTGACAGAAATGTGCCACAGCATTCAGGAAATGTATCCTCAGCATATACTGTATGTAGTGGAATTAGTTCTTCTCCTTTTGAATTAATTACTGACTAGTAGCATTCATTGGGATCATTTGTCCTGAGTAACTTTTTTCAGTGATCATTCCGTTTTAATTAAAACAGCATTTATAGTTTAATATATACTGTATATAATTAAAACTATCCTCCATTAAAATTGTATGGAAGAATGAGCAATTAAATAGAATTGAGAGGCTTTTTATTGTTGACCTGACCTGAAACCTGTTTTGTCTTTTTGTTGTTCATCAGAATTTCTCAATCCTGTGACTTGCTTCTTTGGTGTATGTTGTGGATGCTGATAAACATGGACACCTGTTAATTATAATTTTTTTGGAAAACAGTGTTCAAAATTAATATTATTTTTCCCTCTCTGTAGCCTTTAGGCAGTATTTGTAACCTGGACCAGCACATAATATGTGCTCTAATCGTAGTCTTGGTGTGTTATCCCTTTGGCTGTGTGTCCTTTTGTGCAACCAACCATTATTAGGTTTAGGGGGCAATCACTTTTTCACACAGGGCCATATAGGTTTGGATTTTTTTCTTCCCTTAATAATAAACACCTTCATTTAAAAACTGCATTTTGTGTTTACTTGTGTTGTCTTTGTCTAATATTTAAATTTGTTTGATGATCTGAAACATTTAAGTGTGACAAACATACAAAAAAAATGAGAAATCTGTAAGGGGGCAAACACTTTTTCACACCACTGTATGTACACTACTCACAAAAAGTTATGGCTATTTGGCTTTTGGGTGAAATTTCAGAATGCACCTAAAATGCACTGTAACCTTTACAGGTGAACTTAATTTGACCTTCTTTAACCTTTTGAATGCACATGTCAAGCTGTTGAACGTTTCAGTACTTTTTGCATAACTTGCTGTTCTCTAACACGGTGCTTAACGGCAAAATTCACAAGACGTGTTTGATCCATGAATTGACCAATACATTTTCTGGTTCAATTAGAATTGGTATTTAAACAGTCCTCTTCATCATGCTGTTCACATTTTGACATTGAGACCAAGATGACACCTAACAATTGATCAACAGTACCTCACCATTGCAAGGCTTCAAACAGGATGTTCTCAGAAGGAAGTGGCCACTGAGCTCAGAGTGTCACAGAGTGTCTTCAGCAGGTTGCAACAGAGATACAGAGAGACTGGAAGAGTCACAGAAAGGCATAAAAGTGGACGTCCTTTGGCCACATCCCACACTGATGACCGCTTCATTGTGAACAGTGCCCTGCGGAACCGAATGATGAATGCTACTCAACTCCAGGCATATTTAAGGGAGGTGAGAGGCACCCAAGTGTCATGTCAGACCATTTGAAACATTTACATCAGGATGGTCAGTGTGCTAGACGACCCGCAAGGATACCTGCCCACACCACCAGGCACAAGCATCATCATCTTGCATGGGCCAGGGAGCATTTACACACGTAGACAAATTTGTTGGTACCCCTCAGTTAATGAAAGAAAAACCCACAATGGTCACAGAAATAACTTGAATCTGACAAAAGTGGTAGTAAATAAAAATTCTATGAAAATTAACCAATGAAAATCAGACAATGCTTTTGAATTGTGGTTCAACAGAATTATTTTAAAAAACAAACTCATGAAACAGGCCTGGACAAAAATGATGGTACCCTTAACTTAATATTTTGTTGCACAACCTTTTGAGGCAATCACTGCAATCAAACGATTTCTGTAACTGTCAATGAGACTTCTGCACCTCTCAGCAGGTATTCTGGCCCACTCCTCATGAGCAAACTGCTCTAGTTGTCTCAGGTTTGAAGGGTGCCTTCTCCAGACAGCATGTTTCAGTTCCTTCCACAGATGTTCAATAGGATTTAGATCAGGGCTCATAGAAGGCCACTTTAGAATAGTCCAATGTTTCACTCTTAGCCATTCTTGGGTGTTTTTAGCTGTGTGTTTTGGGTCATTATCCTGTTGCAAGACCCATGACCTGCGACTGAGACCAAGCTGTCTGACACTGGGCAACACATTTCTCTCTAGAATACCTTGATAGTCTTGAGATTTCATTGTACCCTGCACAGATTCAAGACACCCTGTGCCAGATGCAGCAAAGCAGCCCCAGAACATAACAGAACCTCCTCCATGTTTCACAGTAGGGACAGTGTTCTTTTCTTGGTATGCGTCATTTTTGCGTCTGTGAACATAGAGCTGATGGGCCTTGCCAAAAAGTTCCAGTTTTGTCTCGTCTGTCCATAGGACATTCTCCCAGAAGCTTTGTGGCTTGTCAACATGCAGTTTGGCAAATTCCAGTCTGGCTTTTTTATGATTTGTTTTCAATAGTGGTGTCCTCCTTGGTCGTCTCCCATGAAGTCCACTTTTGCTCAAACAACGACGGATGGTGCGATCTGATACTGATGTACCTTGACCTTGGAGCTCACCATGAATGTGTTTAGAGGTTGTTCTGGGCTCTTTTGTTACCATTCATATTATCTGTCTCCTCCTGTGGCCACGTCCAGGGAGGTTGGCTACAGTCCCGTGGATCTTAAATTTCTGAATAATATGTGCAACTGTAGTCACAGGAACATCAAGCTGCTTGGAAATGGTCTTATAGCCTTTACCTTTAACATTCTTGTCTATAATTTTCTTTCTAATCTCCTGAGACAACTCTCTCCTTTGCTTCCTCTGGTCCACGTTTAGTGTGGTAAACACCATGTCACCAAACAGCACAGTGACTACTTGTCACCCTTTAAATAGGCCGACTGACTGATTACAAGTTTGTAGACACTTGTGATGTTAATTAGAGGACATATCTTGGTTGAACATGTCCCTATGGTCACATTATTTTCAATCTTTTCTAGGGGTACCATCATTTTTGTCCAGGCCTGTTTCATGAATTTGTTTTTTAAAGTAATTCTGTTGAACCACAATTCAAAAGCACTGTCTGATTTTCATTAGTTAATTTTCATAGAATTTTTATTTATTACCACTTTTGTCAGATTCAAGTTATTTCTGTGACCATTGTGGGTTTTTCTTTGATTAACAGAGGGGTACCAACAATTTTGTCCACGGCTGTACACTGGACAAAGGATCAGTGGGCCTCAGTGCTGTTCTCTGATGAAAGCTGATTCACGCTGAGCAGAAATGATAGCCGCCAACGATGATGGAGACATCAAGGAGAGCGCTATGCATCAGCCACTCTTGTCACAAGACGAGCCTTTGGTGGTGGTGGTGTTACAGTCTGGGCAGGTGTGTCTAATCAATCCAGAACTGCCCTACGCCATCATTAGGGAACAGCTGCTGGAGGCTGGGGTACCTCAGATGGAGTGGCCTGTACTTTCTCCAGACCTGAATCCCATAGAAAACCTATGGGATCAGCTGAGTTGCAGTGTTGAGGCTCGTAACTCTGCAGCCCACAACCTTAATTACCTGAGGGCTGCCCTTCAAGAAGAATGGAATGCCATGCCTCAGCAGACAATAAGTTGACTTGTGAACAGCATGAGACATTGTTGTCAAGCTGTATTTGATGTTCAAGGGCACATGACATGTTATGGAGACACTGACATTTTTTATTGTGGTATACCCACCACTGTTGTTGGCTTTTGTTTCAATAAATTGTTCGAGATGAAGAAATCATCATTGCAGGTTTCTACTTAATTGCTGTACTTTCATGATATAATGTCACTGTAGCGTGAACTTTTTACATTTTCCATGAAAATCACCCGAAAGCCAGATATCCCTAACTTTTTGTGAATAATGTGCATGTGTGCGCACACACACGCACACACAGAGCGGGGAAATAAGTATTGGACACAAACATTTTTCTCATTAAACATATTTCTAACGGAGCCATTGACCTAAGATTTTCACCAGATATCCATAAAAACCCAAGTAACCCATACATAGAAAGAAATCAAGGCAACTGTGTTCACAAAACAAATTGCATTTAATGAAGTGGAATGGCAGAGGGAATAAGTATTGAACACACTTGGTGAAATTAATTTAATATTTAGTAGAAAAGCCTTTCTTGGTAATAACAGCTTCCAGACACCTGTATGGAGAAACTAGGTGCAGGCATTGCTCAGGAGTGATTTTAACCCATTCTTCCACACAAACTGCCTTCAAATCTTGAAGGTTCCATAAGTGTCTTCTATGAATTCTGATCTTCAGTTCGTTCTATAGATTTACAATTGGATTCAGGTCAGATGACTGACTGGACCATTCCAGCAGCTTTATTTTCCTTCTGTGGAGCCAGTTGAGGGTTTCTTTGGCTGTATGTTTGGGATCATTGTCTTGCTGAAATGTCCACCCTCGTTTCATCTTTAGTATCTTGGCAGATGACAACAGGTTCTTATCAAGGATGTTTCTGTACATTTGTCCATTCATCTTTCCTTCAATTATATCTGCCTGTACCATGTGCTGTAAAACACCCCTACACAATAATGGGATGTGCAGTGCCATTTTTCCTCCAAACATGCTGTGTGTTGTGGCATCCAGAAAGTTCAATTTTGGTCTCATCTGACCAGACTATATTCTCCCAGTATTTTACTGGCTTGGCCAAATGTTGTGCAGCAAACTTTAAACAAGCTTCAACATGCTTTTTCTTTAGCAATGGAGTCTTGCAGGGTGAGCGGGCATAGAGCCCATGTCGGCTGAGTTCATTACTTACTGTTTTCTTTGAAACAGCAGTACCTGCTAACTCTTGGTCTATCTGGAGCTTTCCACAAGTGGTCTTTGGCTCTTGGGTAACTCTTGTGATAATTGTTTTGACTCCTCTGTCAGAAATCTTTCAAGAAGCTCCTGGTTGTGGCTGGTTTATGGTAAAATGATGTTCTTGCCACTTCTGAATGATGGCTCCAACAGTGTTCACTGGAACATTCAGCAGTTTAGAAATGGGCCTGTAACAAATGCCATCATTATGTTTTGCAATAATAAGATTGTGAAGGGGGCGGCACAGTGGAGGAGTGGTTAGCACTGCGGCAGCACAGCAACTCACCCTTGGCCGGGGGATCCTGGGTTCGATCCCAGTCCCCGACCAACAGTGATCTGTGTGAAGTTTGCATGTTCTCCCCGTGTCTGCGTGGGTTTACTCCGGGATTTCTCTGGTTTCCTCCCACATGCCAAAAACATGCAAGTTAGGTTAATTGGCATCAAACTGGGGATTCTAAATTGTCCTTAGGTATGACTGTGAGAGTGAATGGTTGTCTGTCTCTCTGTGTTGGCCCTGCGATGGGCTGGCGATCTGTCCAGGGTGTACCCTGCCTCTCGCCCAAAGACGCTGGGATAGGCTCCAGCCCCCCTGCGACCTGAAAAGGATTAAGCGGAAGAAGATGAATGAATGAATGAAAGACTGTGAAGGTCTAGAGAGAGCTCTTTGATTCTACCCATCATGAGTTCTTTGTGGTGTGACAATCTGATATTCACAGACCTTTTTAAAGGCTATCAGTCAGGACTTAACCAGCTGAAATTAATTTGCACTGATGGGGGATGTGACGACTTCCTAAATTCTGATGGATTTCAACTGGTTTCTTGGCTTTCTATGCCTTTTTGCGCCTCTTTTTTCTTCATGTGTTCAATACGTATTCCCTGCGTCATTCCATTTTATTAAATATAACTTGTGTGAACATAGTTGCCTTGATTTCTTTGTATGTATGGATTACTTGGGTTGTTGCTGATATCTGGTGAAAATCTCAGATCAGTGGCTCCATCAGAAATATGTTTAATGAAAAAAATGTGTTCAATACTTATTTTCCCTGCTGTACATATACAGTATTTTCACTGGCCACGTTGAATTAACAAGCAGTTAAACACCT
This sequence comes from Pholidichthys leucotaenia, assembly GCA_020510985.1. NCBI lineage: Eukaryota > Metazoa > Chordata > Actinopteri > Cichliformes > Pholidichthyidae > Pholidichthys > Pholidichthys leucotaenia. The sequence goes on from CM035848.1 coordinate 177,364,644, forward strand.
GTTTAACTCAGTACATTCAGGTCTGTATACATCGTAAAGACAAGCTGCCAAAATTCAAACCAATCATCAGAATGGGAAGAAAAGTGATTTAAGTGACTTAGGGCACATTCAGATGGCCACTGTTTAGTCTGGACCAAACAGTTGCTCCCGCAGATAGTTCAGTTCGTTTGGTGCAGTTTGAACATGCGTTGGAACTCTGGTGCACACCAAACAAGCGAAGTCTAGTCCCCCTGAAAATGGGGGTCTCGGTTCACTTGCAAATGAAGTCTGGTATGCTCAGCTTGCAGTGTGAATCCAAACGGACTATCCAGTGGACCAAAGGGTGGAAGTGCCCCTTGGCGTTTGTGTAACCATTGCAACATGTAGTCTGAGAAGAGGAAGTGGCGTTTACCGTAAAATGGTAAATGGCATTCACTTATATAACGCTTTTATTCTCATCTCTTGATGACCAAAGCGCTTTACAGATCCTGCTATCCACCCATTCACACACACATTCACACACTGATGGCAGCATGCTGCCTATGGCGCTTCCAGACCCACCAAGAGCAACTGGGGGTGAAGTGTCTTGCTGAGGGACACAACGGCAGGATATCCGGGGAGAGTGGGATTCGAACCGCCAACCATGTGGTTATTGGACGACCTGCTCTACCTCCTGAGCCACTGCTGCCCACAAGGTTTTTTTTTTACAACCTTTAAAAATGGGATGTAATAGCATGTACCGTAGTACATTTTGGGTAGAAAATAATGAAGACAACCGCACAAAGCTGACAAATCCTTTTACCGGAGAAAGCCGAGGAGAAAAGTTAAAAATGTCTCGTTTGTGGCGAACAAACAACCTGGCTGAAGGGAATGGATTTTCGTTTTCGGTCCGGAGTCTGATTTTTCTTCTTTGCCGGGATTTTTTCTTCCTCGTCAGTGCTGGTTTCGGCTCCAGCGCCCCAAACGAGCAGTTGTTGTAACTGTGTGACGTTGTCCAGGCAGTTTGGTCCGCTGCAGTGTGAATACAAAACAAACAAAGGTGTGAAAATTCTCGGCATTCCCCGCCCAGTTGAACCGAGATCCCCGGACTATCCTGGTCTGAATGCTGCCTTAGAATGTGGCATTGTTTTTTAGGCTAATCTGAGTATTTCAGAAACTGATAATCTGCTGGGAGTTTTAGGCACAGCCATCTCAAGGATTTGCAGAGGAAGGTCTGAAAAAGAGAATGTAGCCACCAAGCAGCAGTTCTCTGAGCCCAAAGCCCTTGTTGATGCCAGAGGTCAGAGGAGAATGATGGCTCAAGCTAACAGAAAGGCAGCAGTAACTCAAATAACCACTCATTACAAGCGAGGCATCTATGAAGGCACAGCACATTGACTGGTGAAGCAGATGGGCTGCGGCAGCAGAAGACCTTAACTGGTGCCATTTATATCAGCTAAGAGCAGGAAACCTAGACTAAAATTCACACATGCTCACCAAAATTAGACAACACAAGATTGGAAAAATGTTGCCTGGTCTGAGTCTCAATCTTTGCTTCAAGATTAAGATGATAGTCAGAATTTAGCATAAACAACATGAAAGAAAGGATTCATGCATGGAGTGTGATGGATGTGCAGTCAACAAATTTAGAGCAACTGTGTTTGATATTAGCGTATCAATATGGACCAGTATTTCTGAGAAATATTTTCACCACCTTGGTGAATTTATGCCATGAAAAACTAAGGCTCCAGTTGAGGTCCAACCCAGTAATAGCGTGGTGCTTTTATTGGATTGGCTGAGTGTATATGGAAATGACTCAGTCATTTTTGCTGACCTCAGCATGTCCACTATTGTACCCATATATGGTCTACATACAAATGTTAGAAAAATTTTGCATAGCATGATGTCAGAATAAGCACAAGGGCTTTTTTACAACCTTTAAAAATGGGATGCAATATCTTTTTTCAGCACAACACAGCCACCAAAAGCCTTACAAAGACAACAATATTACCAACCAAAAACGAAGATGGGGGAGTTTATTTTGAAGAAAATGACAGCAGTGGCTCTTTACGGCTATTTAACTTTATTTAAAGTTAAATAGCAATTCCAGTGGAGTTGCTCAGTGGCCACAGGTCAGTCTGTGGTGGTACTGGGCAGCTTCCAGGTGCAAATGTGTAACTGTTCGAGTGTGAACAGGGCGTCCTTGAAAAAGAGTAGTAGCCTCTCAGTGGAACTACCCTGTATAAATAAAGGTTAAATTTAAAAAAAAAATAAAAATTACTGTGACTTCTTTAGCAACACATCGCATACATTTAGCATGATACAGGGTAATTTGTATGCGTACGTGTGCTTCGATTTCACCTGTAATCATCTTTTCATCCAGCTATAGAATCTGTGGCCTGACACCTTAGTTATGTAAATATTGCTCTCTATGAAAAAAGCCTGCCTCTATTGTATGCTGTATGGTTGCGTAACGAAGAGACATTAACTGTATAATCAGCAAAACTGAGAACATATAATAGCTTTGGGCACTTTGGAATACCTTCAGCGATGTAATTCATACTTTAAATATTTCATCTTTTGTTCCTTCATTCCATTCAATTTGCTCTCAGTTTGTCCATGTCACTTGTATATTTTATATTTTACAGCCAAGTGCACTATTCTCCCTTGTTTCTCAGGTAACTACCTTGGTGAACACCAGCAACAAAGGGCCTTCAAGTAAGAAGAAGGGGCGCTCTAAGAAGGCCCACGTCCTGGCAGTGTCTGTTGAGCAGGCTACCCAGAACTTTCTGGAAAAGGGTGAGCAGATTGCCAAAGACAGCCAGGACCTCAAGGAGGAACTAATCGCTGCTGTGGAAGATGTTCGTAAACAAGGTAAGTCTAAATCAGGGGTCACGGACCTCTTGCAGTCTGATAAGTTGGTCCTCCTCCCCAGCCGAGATCCGAACTAGGTGTTAGAATCTTTAGGCACCTCATGATTTGATTATAATTCAGGGCTCCGATTTGATTCTAAAACGATTCTCGATGTATCTTGATGCGTTTTTTTTTTCTATTCAGGATTTTTCCCTCCCACTGTGTGACAACTTGGTACTTAGAAAGCAAAGTATTTGCAGTGACCAATGGAACTTTCTTCCAATAGCTTTTAATAAAACAAATGGAAACTAAATCTGGCACATAGACAAATTGATCTCAAAATGTGCTTTTAAAAGAGTCATTGACTGCACTTTTTTCACTTTTTGACAGCTCACATATGTCTTAATGAAATGTGACATATTTTGTTTACATTTTGTTTATTTTTTTAATTATTGAAGCAAATTTGTTTTGTATTTTTCATGGCTTTCTTGAAACACTCTGATTTAAAGCCTATCACTTCAAGAAACATCCTTCATCTATTCAACGCCGTCCTCCCTCTTACATCACTTAGCCATTAGCTGACTAGCTTCTAGCTTTCAGCTTTTAGCCTCCTAGTTTGGATGAGTGGCGCTGGTTCACTGATTCACAGTTGACAGCGCAGCGTGCACCACCTTAGCTCACCCCCCAACAACCTCGCCATGACTCCACAGCAAACCGCCAGCACCGCGCTGGGTGGCCCCTCAGTCGCCGCAACCAAACCGGCCTGGGATGTAAGGCTGTCGGTCGAAGGCCAAGCCGAGATGAATCTTGCTGAGCTGCTGAGCCACGGGATCTCAAAGGGCAGTTCCCACAGCCAGCTGGGGAACATCCCCTCACAAAGCGGCTACCCTACGCTGCCCACAAGAGCAGAGTCGCGCGGACCCCCAGAGGATGGTGGGGGAGCTGGCAGTGAGAGCCAGCAGCCTCCAGCCAGCAGCCTCTGGTCCTGGGCCAGGTTGGTTGCAGCAACTGGTGTGCTGGTGATCTGCTGTGGAATCACGACAAAACCATGGGGAGATGGGCCGGAGTGACACAAGGCACACCATTGAACCAAGTGGTAACAGGGACGGATATTAGGAATATTGACATCTGAAGAAAATAACAATATAAGCCGCGTTTAGAGCGAGCCTCCTGGTACTACTGTTAGCTCGGGGCTAATAGCTCAGGGACTAATAAGCTACCTTTAGGCTCCCCCTTCCATCTACATGACGGACATCTAAGCCGGCCAATAATAGAACTGTGGGTGGGTCTTTAGGATAGTGGTAGATTGGCTTCTTCTAATCGTGTCGTATACGATTTACCCAGAAATCTGGCGTTTCTGAGAGAGAAAAACGAGATACAGTACAGTTGATTCCCCAATTAATGACATTAGTCACTATGGGGGCAGGCCAAAATGAATGTTTATGATCCTGCAGAACTCAGATTTGGACTGGGTAACCTTTTTTGCCTGTTCAGATGCTACACCCAGCAGGTTGCTGATCTTCAGCCAGGGATCTCTATTTCTTCAATGGCAATGCAAATAAAGCCTTTTTCATAAGACTGGTGTTTTCACCCCTACACACGAGCAATCCATTTGAGATACTGCAGTGTGATAAAATCTTTGACAGCCACAGTCTTTGTCAATTTACAAATATCTTCATTGGAATAAACAAAGTGAAATGGGTCTTCCTCGTCATCACAAGCCTTCCGGTGCCAGCCTCCTTTTACCATACTTCTTAGGCATTGTGTCCAGCATACTTCAAGTTTGGCAATTTGCCTCTCATTAGGGAGCCACACTTGAGTGCCATAGACAAGTCTAGACTGAATACACGCTTCTACGATCATTCATCTCATGTACATGGATACCCTGCAGTCAGTCAGCACATTATGTAGCTCATTGAACTTAGCTGTTGCACTTGCCACACAGTTTTGGTAAAGCCTCCATCCTCCGTCCTCCGCATTGTTAACAATCTGACCAAGATAGCAAAACTCTGTTTCATCCTCACGTGCTCTTATAACACTGAAATGCTGAGTGGTTATTAGCCTCAGTTGCTAGTGTCCAAAAAAGTTACAAGACCTGCTTATACATTCAAAACATTTCATACGGGTGTGGAAGGGGGGGTAAATGTTCATTGGCTGACAAGTTCATAGTGGTCAAATTTGACCAAATGTGGTTTATTTTTCAACATAGTCTCCCCTTCGGTCCACACACTTCTTCCATCTGTGTTGCAGCGCTTGGATCCCTGCGGTTGAAAAATAAACCACATTTGGTCAAATTTGACCACTATGAAATTTTCAGCCCCCCCTCCCCCCCGTACATACCTGCATACTTTCTTACTTAATGCTGGCAGTGAAAACATGTATTAGAACAGAAGGGGAAAAAATCACCACTGTTTGAAGGAGACAAATAAGATTGTATAAGAAATGCATGAAATAAAATAATAAACTGAGCCAATCTCCTATTAATTAACATAAAAAAGAAATTAAATACTATAATATACTTTGCTGTGTTAAATACACTTCCTGTTTAGGAATGGAATCATTTTCTACAGCTTCATTGTTCTTACAAATTTATGTAAATATACTGTTTATCATTGTTTTGATTAAATGTGTTGCCCTGCTGACCTCACTTTCTGAGAAAGTGTATTTTTTTGTGGCTTTAACAGATGCATTCAAAGAATAATTGGTATGAAAGTGTAATTTTGGAAAAAGTGTTAAGTGTTTTCAATGTCATAACAAGTCAACTGTCTGCTCAACTTTAAATGGATGGTGAGGTAAGAGTGGCAAGGCAAATCCATTAGATGTAACAGATTAGTACCCATTAGTTTTAGGCTTCACTTGCAGTGCATACAGCCTCATGAATGTAATGAGTCTAATTCTGGAGTTGTTTACCCTAAAGTCATGCATCGTTAAAGCTTCGACTGTCTGTGATGGTGGGGGACCTCTCTGAATTTAAAGATGTAGATGCCCATTCTCCTTACAAACTATTTGAAAATTGTCCTGTTAACACCAGTGCTTCTGCATGAATGCAGCTTTTTGCCTCACCAGTAAGTTGCAGTCTATCTTTGTGGGAGCTCTCACACAGATGCACCAATGTCACAGTTGTTTATACTTTTTCAGAATTTCTTTTCTGGGCCAAATGCAAGTCGTGAGTCTTTATGCAAATCAAATGTTTGTCCCCAGAATGGAATTGGATTCTCTGTTCTGTAAGTACATCAGCAGAAGGAGCAAGTGGATCTCAGCATACGTATGTTGTGTTGTAGCTATATTCCTCATCCTGCACTGTCAGCTCCACTAGACTGCTGCTGTTGAATACTGACTTAAACTGCTTTGGCACACTGCTCTTTTGAGGGGTGAAATGGGCTGCTACCATGCAGGTCTTCACTGTGACTGACATCAAAAAGGACAAGATTAATCTTTCCGCTCATTAGATGTGCAAAACAAAATGAATGGAAAGCTATGTTAGTTTAAAATGCGTCCGATGAGCTATATCTTTTTGACTAATGCCATAGAATCCTTAGCTCATTCCGGCGAAGCCGAAAGGATCTATTGCGATGATGAGCGTCCGTCCATCCACATTTCACAGGAATTGCTACTCCTTCTCAGGCATTTTCCCTGATGTTCACCAAACTCATTCACAATGATCCTCAGGAGGGTCTGCATCCAAGTTGTGCTGAAGGTCAAGGTCAAGGATCAGGAGGTCTGGGCACTTATGTGATTTCAGAAAAATCACCACTTCTTCTAGGCAATTGCCCCAGTGGTCAATTCTCATGAAACTCACTCACAATGACCCTCAGGTAGGTCAGCATCCAGGTTGAGGTCAGTCATTGTAAAAGGTCAGAAGATCTGGGCAAAAATGATTTCCCGAAACCTTTACTCCTCCTAGGCCATTGACTTTGACTTTATGCACATCCTACATTGATCTGTATCTAGGCTGTGCTTAAGGTGAAGGTCAATGGTCAGAAGATCTGAGCACCCCCGAGTGATTTTGTCAGGCTGGAATGAGCTACCCCATCATTGACGGTCTGGTTGCTTTCATGTGTGCAAATGTGAACATTCTTGATCAAAATAATTTTACAGATTTTTTTGTCCATTTTATCCTCTGTAAAAAGAGATAAGCACATTAAATTTATGACCTATTTCTAATACAAGAAAAGGGAATGGAAGTTATTACTCCACACCTAACCTTTTCTTTAGAATATAAAAAGATGGGCACACCCAAAAGCTGTGAAACCCAGGAATGCACTGCAAAATGGGCCTTTCTAATCAGGGGTAACAGTTTGTATTAATAATGGTAAACATGTTATTAAAATGAACAGTGCTGACTTTTAAAGAATGCATCATTTTTAAAAAGACCTGTATCGAAGTATTCTGGACAAAATTGCATCATGGCTTGGATTAAAATCAAAGTAAATTGTCAGAGGCCTTTAAATCTGTCATTGTCTCATCAGACCTCTGTCATTGTGACCCCATTGTCCTACTCCCCTTAATCTTGTCACGATTAAATTAGAGATGCTGATTTCAGACCACAGAGGGCTTCTCTAATCAGAAACTTCGCACTGCCACTCTTCACTAGCTCACCAGTGGGCCAGACAGATTGTGGCTCTATCAGCTCCAATGTGTTGTTGCACATTTATTTGTAGCTTAAACACTGTTCTTGCAAATGGATGTGAGGATATGTGGTTTTGAATTTAGCTCTGATATTTTTCCAGATCATTGTAGGATAAATGCTGTTTTGGCATGAATTCATTATCATACATATAAATTCAGCTGGCACTGACAAGTCTGACCTTCTGCCACTTTGCAGCCTTTTCAGCTAAGAGAGTTGGCAGAAGATTTGAGGGATTTGGTATTTTTTCAAAAATGTTGAGTAAATGAAAAATTGTTAAATTTGGTTATAACTGATACAGTTAGATTTTACTTAAGAACTGTGAACACCCTTTTGATAGATATTGATAATCTATATTAGCAAATAAGATGGTGTTTACCATTGTTGTCAAATCTGTCTTTAAAATGGGCTGTTTTATGGCATATTGCTTAAGATGCTAGTAAGCCCTAGTTCACCCCACCCAACTCTCTTTTGTCATTTACCTGAGAGCTGCTTTGAAGGTGACACCATTTTTAGCTCATTCTGGCAAAGCCGAAAGGAGCTAATGCGATGACGTGCTGTCCGTTGTCCATCCGTCCGTCTGTCCATATTTCACAGGAGTAAGGAGGCATCCAGACCATAGTATAATAAAGTATAATAAATTAAGCTAAAATAATGTTGAGAGTTGATAGAGCAACGGGCTGGGAAGATGGCTCTCTAGAGGGGCTAAGTAGAATATAGAGAAAATAAACAAACTAAGGTTAAGCCACAGCAAAGCTAAACGCTTGTGGCGTCCTCTCGGTTTGTACCGGTTTGGTTGGCCTCGACTCTTGTCAGAAAACTTGATAGGGTCACTCAGCTGTACCAATGGAGCAGATCAATCTACTCAGCTTTCGCCTGATTATCACAATAACTTTGTCCAGAGTCCAGGATTCTCCCGTTACTTACAGAAATGTTCTATGGATTAATGGGTTAATTTAAATTGTACAGGGTAATGTCTACATGCCATCCAGCAATTTTTGTTTAAGAGTCTAACTATACTGTTAATGATTCAATGCAGATGTAGGCTCAAATAACAACTAGAAAGCATTCAGAGAGTGCAGACCTCCACCAAGAGATCACAGTTCAATCCTTATGAGTGTGTAATCTTGTGAACTGGCTGAGGCAGTGGGTTTATTATGTGGAGTTGTGTTTTGATTTCTTGTTGTTTTCATTTCTGTGCACCGTTTCTGTTCCTGCCTGTAGCTGCCGCGCTGGCCTGTCAGGCCACGCCCCCTCTTTCTGACAGCCAGCTGTTCGCCCCGGTAATCATCTTTCCCGCACTCGCCCAGGTGTTCCCTATTTGTCACTCCAGCGGCGTCTGTATTAAAGGAGTTCTTTGCTAGACAGACGCCGCTGGCTCATTATACGCGTTGGATGGTTGTTCTCCGCCGTCAACCGTCATGTCAGTAAGGACTGTCTGTGTGTCTTGGATTTTCACTGTGATGACTTGGTCTGCCCCCCACTGTGAGTAACTGCCTGTGCATTGTTCCACCGCTGTTTTCCTCCAGTGTGGAGGATCCGCTAACAAGGATTCAAGCTGTTTTGTGTCTGTATGTTAAGTTTTGTGTTAATAAATGTGTGTTTGGTGTAACCCTGCACTTAAATCCTCTCATCCTTTCTCCCCTCGCCGTGCGCATTAGAGAGGCGCACGGGGAGCTCATGACAGAATAATCCAGCTGAACTATAGGGATTTAGCAGGTTACACCCACACATCACTCTCTTTTCTTTTTTTGAACTGTTTTTCTGGACGTTCCTGTGTCTGGAGAGTGTCATGCCCCGGTCTCGCCGAGGAAGAGGAACTGCAGCGGGGTTTCCTATGGTCAAAGAGGGATGGGCCGCCGAGTTCATTCGCAGCCTGGTGAATGAAGCGCTCGCCGCCCGTGGACCGAAGAAGATGCTTGAATGCCTGGGCGGAGTGGTCGGGATCCTGGAGGCGAATCCTGGGTTGTGGAGTTATCCCCAGTTCGCTGACGTGCTCTCCACGGTCTGCTCACTCCAGCGCTCTTTTCCCGGATTGGCGTGGCCCACGGTGCCGAGGCGGAGGACCGGAAACGCGCACCCCGTCATCCTCCGTGACACTTCGCCCGCCCCTCGTCCCGCTCCAGCACAGTTGACTCCAGGGAACAGAAGACAGCATCACCCCGCGTGGAGACGCTGGCAGAGGCCTTCCTCGTCATCAGCTGCCATCACCCTCCCAGCTGCTGCGAGGCTAGACGGGGCCTCCTCGGGAATGTCCACCTCTGTTGCCACGGAGACAGCTCCTCCTCCATCCATTGAAGAGGGCCACATCGCCGATGACACGGAGAGGGATGCCTGTCTGCTATCTGCAGCTGTCAAGAACAGCAACTGGGATGACAGGCCAGTACTTAATCCGTCTATTTCATCAAAAAGTATTAAATCTTGTCTGTCTCCCGAGGGAGAGACCCAGTTTAAGCAGTCTGCTGGGTCTTCTCCTCCAGCTGCAGATACCAAATCACCCTTTCTCCTCTCCGTGTCTCTTCCCATTCTCCCTGCGTGTCCGTTGGCCCAAGGTCAGGGCTGTCAGACGGCGGAGGAGCCAGTGGCCTCGGATGGTCCATTCCCGGAGCCAGCATGGAGAGGCTCCCCTGCAGCCACACCGGTGGAGTCCACTGCGTTGGAGCTACAGCAGGAGGCTAGTAGGACTGTGGTCACCATCTTGCCAGCTGCGGAGGCGTCTGCAGCGGACTGGGAGCCTGAGCTGGACCTCCTGGAGGCTGGGCCCGAGTGTTCATCGCCAGGATTGACGGAGTCTTGGACAGCGGGGGAGCTCGAGCTCAGGCAAGTACTCTGTCTTGTGTTTCTTATGGCAGTTTTAGAGATATCTTGTCTGGTTCTAGGCGAGGAGAGTCGGGCGCAGTGCACAGCTGCGTCTGAACTTCCCTCGCCGGGCTCCGCCGCTGCCGGCGACCCTAACCATCTTTCTTCTCCTGCTTCCCCGAGCCTTCAACTAGGGTTGCCGGAGAGGGTGTGTCGCTGCCAGAGGTCGCTGAGGGACCGGTCCTGCCAAAGGAGGACGTCGCTGCTCCAGCTTCTCCTGCCAGGGTCGTCAGGGCTCCTCCCATTGATCGTCTCCTCAGCCTGGTGCTCCTGCAGGTTGGTACACTCACCGTGAGTGCATCTCTGGCCCAATCGGGGTCCATCGCTGGTGCAGCGGAGCCGGCCCGGTCAGGGGCCACCGTGGAAGCAGCCAGGCTCCTGCTGGAGTCCACCGTGGGTGCAGCAGAGCCGGCCCAGTCAGGGGCCACCGTGGGCACAGTTAGGCTCCCGCTGGAGTCCACCGTGGGTGTAGCGGAGCCGGCCCGGTCAGGGGCTACCATGGGCACAGTTAAACTCCCGCTGGAGTCCGTCATGGGTGCAGCGGAGCCGGCCCGGTCGGGGTCCACTGCAGGTGCCACTGAGGAGGCCATGGAGGTTCCCTCTCCCTGGTCCAGTTGCCCTCCAGTCAGCCTTCCGGTGGGCAGGCCGCCTCCTGCTTCACCTCCTCCGTCCTGGTGGCTGAGCAATGTGGGCCGGCCGCCAGAAGAATTGACTCCCCAGGTCTGGTGGCCCGTGTTCTCCGGCAGGCCGTCGGATTCTGTCCACTGGACCTTCTGCTGGGCCTGGGACTCTGGGCGGCCTCCTGAGCCCCAACGTCCATGGACTTGGGGGGGTTAATTGTGGACCCTGGGCGGGGTATTGTGTTCTCTCCTTTCCTGTTCCCCCTACCTCCCACCTGGGTTCGTGTGTTATTGTTTTGCCTGTGGGATTGGTGGTGGTGGTGGTGGTGGTGGGTCCTTATGATGTTACCGTGGGTGTCTGGTATCCACCCCTAGAAGGAGGGGCTCTGTCATGGACCGAGCCCATGTTTCCTGTGGGCTCGGTTCTGATCGATCCTGGTGGCTCAGGCAGTGGGTTTATTATGTGGAGTTGTGTTTTGATTTCTTGTTTTCATTTCCGCGCACTGTTTCTGTTCCTGCCTGTAGCTGCCGCTCTGGCCTGTCCAGCCATGCCCCCCTCTTTCTGACAGCCAGCTGTTCGCCCTGGTAATCATCTTTCCTGCACTCGCCCAGGTGTTCCCTATTTGTCACTCCAGCGGCGTCTGTATTAAAGGAGCTCTTCGCTAGACAGACGCCGCTGGCTCATTGTACACGTTGGATGGTCGTTCTCCGCCGTCAACCGTCACGTCAGTAAGGACTGTCAGTGTGTCTTGGATTTCCGCTGTGATGACTCGATCTGCCTCCCACTGTGAGTAACTGCCTGTGCGCTGTTCCACCGCTGTTTTCCTCCAGTGTGTGTGTAGGGCTACTTTGAGGACGCTAACGAGGATCGAAGCTGTTCTGCGTCTGTATGTTAAGTTTTGTGTTAATAAATGTGTGTTTGGTGTAACCCTGCACTTAAATCCTCTCGTCCTTTCTCCCCTCGCCGTGCGCATTAGAGAGGCGCATGGGGAGCTCATGACATATTTAACAAATATGAAGAGAATGATCCATGAGCACCCCTCATGGATCATCACCTTATCGTGGTGGGGGGTTTATGTTCCCTAGTGATACCAGGAGCTATGTTTTTCAGGGCATTTTGCCTCTGGTAGGGTCACCCAAGATAAACTGGACCTGGGTGAAGAGCCAGACTAAGAACGATTCAACAGACTCCCATGATGAAAGAAATATCAAGGATTCAGGATACCCCACCTAGTATGGGGGTACCGGGGCCCCACCCTGGAGCCAGGCCTGGGGAAGGGGCTTGATGGCGAGCGTCTGGTAGCCAGACTTCTGCTCATGAGACCCGGCCAGGCTCAGCTTGAAGGAGTTACATGGGTCTGCCCTCCAGTGGGCTCACCACCTGCAGGAAGGACCATGGGGGTCCGGTGCTATGTGGATCAAGTGGCAGTCGAAGGCAGAGACCTTGGCAATTTGATCCCCAGCTTTCTAAATTGACTTTTGGGATGTGGAATGTCACCTGTCTGGTGGGGAAGGAGCCTGAGCTGGTGCACAAGGTTGAGAGATACCGGCTAGATATAGGCAGCCTCACCTCAACGCACAGCTCTGGTTCTGGAACCAGTCTCCTGGAGAGGGGCTGGAGCTTGGCCTACTCTGGAGTTGCCCTGGGTGAGAGGCAGCAAGCAGGGGTGGGTATTCTTGTATCCTCCCACCTTGCTGCCTCTATATTGAAGTTTTCCTCGGTGGACAAAAGGGTTGTTTCCCTGCGCCTTCGGGTTGGGAAACTGGTCTTGACCATCATTTGCACCTATGCACCAAGTGATGGTTCAGAATACCCACCCTTTTTGGAGTCTCTGACTGGGGTGCTGGAGAGTTTTCCTCTTGGACACTCCATTGTCCTACTGGGGGACTTCAATGGCATGTGAATGGAACAGGAGATTGACAGACGGATCGGAGCAGCATCTGCAGTGATGCGGACATTGTACCGGTCTTTTGTGGTGAAGAGGGAGCTGAGCTCAAAGGCAAAGCTGTCGTTATACTGGTCAGTCTATGTTCCTACCCTCACCTATGGCCATGAGCTTTGGGTAATGACCGAAAGAATGAGACTCAAGCAGCTGAAATGAGCTTTCTTCGCAGGATTGTTGGACTCATCCTTAGAGATGGAGTGAGGAACTCAGCCACTGGGGAGAGGCTCAGAGTAGAACCGCTGCTCCTCCACATTGAAAGGAGTCAGTTGAGGTGGTATGGGCATCTGATTAGGATGCCTCCTGGACGCCTCCCACTTGAGGTGTTTCAGGCACGTCCCACTGGGAGGAGACCCCGGGGCGGACTAAGGACTCACTGGAAAGACTACGTCTCCAAGCTGGTCTGGGAATGCATTGGTATTCTCTTTGAAAAGCTGGAGCAGGTGGCTGGGAAGAGGGAAGTCTGGGCTTCTCTGCTTGAACTGCTGCCTCTGTGACCCGGACCTCCGGAAAAGTGGTAGAAGATGGATGGATGGAAGAAGAGAACATCATTACCACAGAAGATGAAAGCTGAAATGACCCGAACTTATGAAGTAGTATCTGATTCAAGGCTTTATGAAAATCAATGAAAATGCTCCATTAACATGTCCTATTACGAAGAGAAGCATATATCTGTTCAGTACAAAGTAGCAATGCAGAAGAAGTTAAATGAGTTGAACGTAAACCGTACTGAAAATCACTGAGGAGATTATGGCTTTCAAGATGTAACTGTATAGCAGATGTCTTTTCCAATAATTTAGACAACACCGACAGAATGGAAATTGTCTGATAATTTGAAACAACAAATTATGAGATGCAGGTTATAATTAATTGTTTCTGTGCCAATTATTCAACTGTGCTGTCACACTTAATAATTTATTTGTAAGTTGGGCAATTGGAGTTTGCACACATGCCTGCTCTCACACAAAGGTAACAATACTGTGTCAGCACCACTCACTGTTTTCTTCCGTTTCTCCTGCAGGAGAAACAATGCGTATTGCCTCGTCAGAGTTTGCCGATGACCCGTGTTCCTCTGTAAAGCGAGGCACCATGGTGAGGGCTGCCCGCGCCCTGCTGTCTGCTGTCACCCGTCTGCTCATTCTTGCTGACATGGCTGATGTCATGAGGCTGCTGGCCCACCTTAAAATTGTAAGTACAAGCATCACACAAGGAGATTGCTAACACTTGTTAAATGTCAGACATGTTGCTGAGCACATTTTGTTATGTTCTCAGAGCTGTAGGTCACTTATATTGTCCTTATTGTCATATATAAACTCTGACAGAAATAGAACAGCTAAATATTTTTTGGGTTGCAACCGAATGCAAATATGAGAACGACAGTCTACTTTTTAGAAGTCAGGCGTAAAAGAAAGAACTTCCTGTGCTTTATGTCCAACACAAGGAACGCGGGCTTTTATCACAACTCTTTACACATTAGCATATAGATGAGGCATGAGAATACAGAAAACACGCTTCATACTACAGTGCCCCGGTGTGATGAATTACACTCACTGTAGTCATTTGCAGAATGTGCGTTTCTTATTCACTTACTCTGACAGTGGCTCAGGGCTTTGTATGAGAAGTTCATACCAGCGCTAGAAAGAATGATAGGCATTTGGTTCAGTCTGAATCAAACTTGTGCTCAGATGCATCCCCAGTCTCACAAATGAGCACACGCTTTTTTCCCCCCTACTTTATTCTGAGGCTTAATTCAAGCCTGTGTAAGCCCTGCCATCAAAGGCCACTTAAAAGTTATCTTGCTGTTCTCCCTTTTCATTACATCTTCTGCTACACTTTCATTAGCACTTTATAGTCGGGATGTACCCTCAAGTTGGATGTAGATAGCCGTAATGAGAACTGCTGAAACCGCCCGGCTGAATAGTAGTTTGGTTTTTCAGACCCGGTGACAAATACATGATAAAAAATAAAATTTATCGAGCTGCATTTTTATGATTGTTTTATGTGGGTAGTCTTTGATTACAAAAAGACTTTAATTAATATGACATATGGCTTATTGTTTAATTTAGCCCACAGCAGTTTTAATATTCTGTGTTTGACAGGTGGAGGAAGCTCTGGAGGGAGTAAAGAATGCAACCAATGAGCAGGATCTGGCCAACCGGTTCAAAGAGTTTGGGAAGGAGATGGTGAAACTCAACTATGTGGCTGCCAGGAGACAGCAGGTAAAGCCTTGACTGATTAATAAATAAATATATAAACCATCATATTTTTTGTTGGTCACAAACCGTTCATTTGCAGTGTTGAAATTTTGCAGTTTAAGCATTTTGGGTGACAGTACTGCAAGAGTTTGAAGATGTCGGGGGCAATCTTGAAAACATAATTGAGCTGCTTCTTTGGTATCGTACAGAGAGAAGCTTGATATGATGGAATATCCTGGGGTATTTATAACACTGACAGCTTGAAAGTTGTTACTGTAGCTCAGGGATGGACAAACTTTTTGGCCCAGGGGCTACAGTGAGTTTTAAAATTTGACAAAGGAGCCAGATCAGTATCAGATGGAGGGGTGGGAATATTTAGACAACTCATGATTCGATTCAGTGATGATTCAAGGGCTTCAGTTTGATTCAGAATTGCTTTTTGATGCATCTTGATGCATCCTCTGTAACGTGGTACAAAGCTACTTGGTAAAGCAAAGTATTAGCAATCATCTTTGAATTTACTTCCAGTATCTTTCAGTAAAACAAATCTAAGAGAAATGCAGAAAGTCACATGGAATGTTACATTTGTCAGCATACAGTGGTATGAAAAAGTGTTTGCCCCCTTTGTGATTTCTCATTTTTTTGTATGTTTGTCACAGTTATATGTTTCAGATCATCAAACAAATTTAAATGAGACAAAGATAACCCAAGGAAACACAAAATGCAGTTTCTAAATGAAGTTGTTTATTATTAAGGGGGAAAAAAATCCAAACCTACATGGCCCAGTGTGAAAAAGTGATTGCCCCCTCGTGAAAACATAAATTTACTGTGGTTTATCACATCTTTGGAAAGCTGAGTTCAATTTCTCCAGCCACACCCAGGCCTGATTACTGCCACACCTGTTCTCAATCAAGAAATCACTTAAATAGGACCTGCCTGACAAAATGAAGTAGACCAAAAGATCCACAAAAGCTAGACATCATCCAAAGAATTCAGAAACAAATGAGAAACAAAGTAATTAAGATCTATCAGTCTGGCAAAGGTTATCAAGCCATTTCTAAAGCTTTGGGACTCCAGTGAACCACAGTGAAAGCCATTATCCACAAATGGTGAAAACATGGAACAGTGGTGAACCTTCCCAGGAGTGGCCTGCCGACCAAAATTACGCCAAGAGCGCAGCGACAACTCATTCAAGAGGTCACAACAGACCCCACAACAACATCCAAAGAACTGCAGGCCTCACTTGCCTCAGTTAAGGTCAGTGTTCATGACTCTACCATAAGAAAGAGACTGGGCAAAAATGACCTGCATGGCAGAGTTCCAAGATGAAAACCACTGCTGAGCAAAAAGAACATAAAGGCTCGTCCACCTCTGAATGGCTTAAGAAAAACAAAATGAAGACTGTGGAGCGGCCTAGTCAGAGTCCTGACCCGAATCTGATTAAGATGCTATGGCATGGCCTTAAAAAGGTGGTTCATGCTCAAAAATCCTCCAGTGTA
Organism: Pholidichthys leucotaenia; assembly: GCA_020510985.1. Taxonomy (NCBI): domain Eukaryota; kingdom Metazoa; phylum Chordata; class Actinopteri; order Cichliformes; family Pholidichthyidae; genus Pholidichthys; species Pholidichthys leucotaenia. Next base: position 177,381,198 of record CM035848.1, read on the forward strand.
GCTGAATTACAACAATTCTGCAAAGACGAGTGGGCCAAATTTCCTCCACAGCACTGTAAAAGACTCATTGCCAGTTATTGCAAACACTTGAATGTAGTTGTTGCTGCTAAGGGTGGCCCAACTAGTTATTAGGTTTAGGGGGCAATCACTTTTTCACACAGGGCCATGTAGGTTTGGATTTTTCTTTTATCCTCAATAATAAGCACCTTCATTTAAAAACTGCATTTTGTGTCTACTTGTGTTATGTCTGTGTAATATTTAAATTTGTTTGATGATCTGAAACATTTAAGTGTGGCAAACCTACAAAAAAAATGAGAAATCAGGAAAGGGGCAAACACTTAGTCACACCACTGTATATTCCATTTATGGACGGATATTTCATTTCGCTGGTGGGACAATAAACAGACCATTTACTCCAGAGTAAATATTGAGGGGACACTATAAGTATTATTATAGTCACAAATTTACGAGGAAATATGTACACTCATGGAAGAAAGCTGCATATTTACTCATCACAAATTTATGAGAAAAAATGCAAATTTACAAGAAAAAATGCTGAATTTAGATGCAAAAAGTAGCACATTTATGTGAAAAAATGTGGCAAATTTACAAGAAAAAATGTGCAAATTACAAAAAAGTAAAAAAATTTACAAGAAGAAGGTTTCAGATTTAAGATGCAAAAAGTAGTTAATTTATATGAAAAAAGCTGTAAATGTACAAATAAATCTAGCAATTAATGGGAAAGTTATGTTGTGTACACAGACTGTTCAATGTAGTTTTCTATAACTGAAGTTGTCTGCCACACAGCTGTGTTTCACACATGCCCATTAAATGTAATCTATGGTCCAAATGTCCACATAGTATGACAGCAATGCTCCAGCAAACTGATTTGAACACCCAGAATTAAATAAAATGTGGAGTTTGTGCTATGGGCTACACATGCGCCCCTGTGTTGTCGTGTTGTCTGGAGTCACTACAGTTATGCTTTTGCGAGTTCTGCTTTTTTTTTTTTTGTTCTGTCATAATGTGTTAAGTTATTAATTAACATTAAAGAGTCAAATTGTTGACACGTATCCATCAATTCAGAATAGTTTGTGTCAGCATTATGATACATCAGAAAAATTATTTCCCCTACCCCTTTGGACAATTATATATCAATACTTGATGGGCTGGTTTATATGGCCCATGGGCCATAGTTTGCCCTAGTGGCACATGGATTATTATTTACAAGTATTTTTTTATACCCCACGTAACGAAGCCGCATAGGGTATAATGTTTTTGGCCCATCCATTTGTTTGTTTGCTGTTGTGGAGAGCGTGAAATAAGGAGGCTGAATTTATTTCTCAATTCAGATTTATTGAAGATCTCACATCTCCAGCATTCTCCAAACAGAAAAAGAGAGCGAACTCCCCCAAACCCCCACTTTTATACCTGGGACATCAAAGAACAGAATCACATTGTTGCCAAACCCCCCATTGACAATAATTCTCCCCCCGAGTCCCTTCGTCGTCCGTCTGACCCAAGGAGGTCAGGAAGTCCTCTCAGAGTCCTCATCATGGCACCTCCACCTCCTGCTGTTATCCTCAGGAGGTCCAGACGTATTGTTCCTTCAAAGACGTGAGGTCACAAAACACATGCAGTCCTAAGCATCTCACCCCTGTGCTTATACATATGCAGTCAAAATATGTGAGCCACAGCTGTCACCATTCTAGCTTCTACATTTCTGATTGCATTGACTTCAAATTTATACAGAAGCTTTAACTCATCAGTACCTGGGACTCATTCGATTTTCAGACACATTAAATGAGGGGTTCTCAGTGACGTTTTGGAGGGGTTGTTTTATGTTGTCTCCTATATAGTGTTGACAGTTCTGATTGGATTGAATTCCTATTTATACAGAAGCTTTGAAATGAAGGATTCCATTTTTTTGGAAGGGGGGTGGGGGAGGATTTAGTTTTTTCCAATCCATTCTGTGTTGCTCGCATTTCTCTTTAGGAGCCACTGATATACAGATGTGTGGGGTATGTGAGCTTGTTCACTAAAGTTCTTTGATTTTTAATGAAGCAGTGTTGAATTCTTAATTTGCGATTATTATCTGACTTACAGGCTTTCAAAGGGTTTGATTTAAGGTCAAAATTACACACACTTTTTCCTTTGCATGGTATTTTATTGTCAAATTTTTATCCTTAAAACTTTGTATCTAATGACAAAACAAACTTGATTTTCAGTGCTCCAAACATGTTTAACCTCTCTTAAAGTGCAATGTGATGAAATAGAGTATCGGCATTATGGGGTATATGATGGTTTCAAGACCAAGACAGCCCCAGGTGAATGTTAATGACGCAGAGCAAGAAAAGCTGTTGTCCATGTTTACTGATAATTGCTGTAGTCTAGGTTAACTGATAATCCATCAAAGAAAACCTGTAAAAGTTCTGACGATGGTTAATGAGGGCTCTGCTTACATACTGAACACTAGTGTCACAGCAACTGCAGCTCTCCTTTGTTGAAAGTTTAGTGAAGTGAGTAAAAGAGACGTACAGTATGACAAAAAAACAACCCAACCCAAAACAAAGCAGTCAGACAAAACTGCTATATTAAGCTGATGATGCAAGCAGGCAGACAGTACAAACTTAAAAAAACCCTAACACTATTGGAATATAATTTCAGACTCCTGGGTGAGCCCTGCTCTCAGACTTGTCTGAGGAGTGTGAAGTGTCCAAGCTAAATTCTCGATAAAAATATTTCGACACAGAACAAATCATGGCTAGGGAATGTCTGGTATCAAAATGTTGTTAAAAAAAGAGACATTACATGTGATTTAAGTATCCCACATGGGGAAATGTTACCCAACATGCTCCTGATTGAGTTTTCTTTTGTGAAGCCGCTAATATGTTGCTCCATGCCACAGGAAGTACACTAGTCCAGTTGAGCTTGTTTGTGTGAAGCCATGTTATTAGCTTAAAATGTACTGTATGTGGCTGCAGTTTTGAAGAGAGCTCAAATGTGCTTTCCTGGGCTAAAAATTTCATGTAGTTGTCTGCTTTGTATACAAAGAAAAATACTATGCATCTGAGGGTTTGCTTCTCAGAAAATATTCACAGTAAGAGGACAAAAAACTGGTTTAATTTAACTGTAATTATTTAAAAATCTGTTGGAAAAAGGGGTCAGGTGAGCATCTTTGACTTTATGTTGAATGAAACATTTATCACTGTTGCTCAGTCCAGCAGCGGTTAAATAAGCTAATGCTATGACGCTGCACCCATAGTCTGTTCGTTTGTCCACAATATGTGGATTTTCAACTTTCAGTAGATGTCGGTTTGATGAAGTGTGCATACATACATATATATATGAGAGAGAGAAGCAGATACTCCTGTGACTTAAGTTTTTTGTTAGTTATAGCCTTTGCACATGTATCATCTATCCTGATTTTTAAGTGTTTGTAATATTATTTTGAAATTGTTAATTAACTAATTAGAACTGTATCAGGTTTAGTGGTATGTCAGTTGTTTTTTTGGCTCTTAAAAATCATTCATTGCATAATTTTGATATGCCCCCAGTAAAAAAAAAAAAAAAAAAAAAGTTTTATATCATATTGGCATATGTCCATGTGGCCATGCTGTAGTGGAGCAGAACGGCGAACTGAAATATGTCCAACTCCATTGCTGCTGATCTGCTGACACCGCCGAACATTGTCAGGTTGGAACAATACCAGTACATCAGGTTCAATTCATCAGATGGATGTGAATATTTTTAACAGGGCACAGATAGTTTCCCCTTTTTCTGCTGTTCAGATTTTGTACCAACATTTTGAAAATTATGGCTGCACTGTTAATGAACTGCATAGATGTTTCTGACTGAAAGTGATTACCGGAGAATGTTTGCCACCTTCTTAGGAGCTGAAGGACCCCCAGTGTCGGGATGAGATGGCAGCTGCACGTGGGGCCCTTAAGAAAAATGCCACCATGCTGTACACGGCCTCACAAGCCTTCCTGCGCCACCCGGATGTGGCCGCCACACGTGCCAACCGAGACTACGTGTTTAAGCAGGTCCAGGAGGCTATAGGGGGCATCTCCAGCGCCGCTCAGGCCACCTCACCCACCGATGAGAAGCATGGCCATGCTGGCATCGGAGAACTGGCTGCTGCCCTCAATGAATTTGATGTAAGTCAGTGAGGTTTTTTTTTTTTTCCATTTGGAAATATTTACAACATATGTGTTTACACAGATTGATCCAAAAATTCTTTGTCTGAAAGAAAGTAGCATGATAACAGATCTTTTTTTTTTTTTTTTACATATTTTTGTACAATGTCTTTGTCATACTTAAAGATGTAGAATATTAAATTTAGTATATTTTCAAATGATTACATTTCACATTACCTCTCTGTATTAGACTTGATTTTGTGCTGAGAAGTATTTTCACCTTATAAGTTTTGCTTTGTTGCCATCTAGTGGCTATGTGCTAACTATGCTCTTAATATTCCCAACATTGATAGTGTTTTCGTCATTAAGCTGATAGTGCTTTCTCAGTGTTGGATCAAAATCAGCTCTTTTTTTTAATCTTAATGCTAGAGAAGTTTTTAAAAGTCAGCAAAACTCTGGCCACTAAGGAGAAGGCTTTAGAGCAGTTGTTTCAGGGTAAAATAGCACTTTTGATCCATGGACTGAATGTTCTGAGGAGGACATTTGCCCTTCAGCTTGTTGTGATTGATGAGGCCCAGAATTAATTTGCATGAAGATTGAAGATATTTTGCTGACACATACAGAACTGCTCTGAATGAATTCTGTACCTCCTCCATGCTAAACATCCTCTCAGCACACATTACAGGTGTCCAAATACAGCTCTCACTACTGTTTTTTATTGTGACAAACTAATTGGATAGAGTAGTTATAAAATGTAAAAAATAATGTATTACACTGCAAACAGATTATCAGGATCAGTTGATGGAATTTTGATGTAGTGGGTAACACATCTAAAATGTCTGAATTTATTTAACCCAGTAATGGTTATATTGTGTTTTCAGTATGTATTATTAATCTACAGAGACATTACCCAGTGAGAACAAAGATACATGCCTCAAGTGAATCCTGTAATTGTAACAAGAATCAAGTAAGTCTAGTTTTTACCTACAGTGGTGTGAAAAAGTGTTTGCCCCCTTCCTGATTTCTCTCTTTTTTTTTGTATGTTTGTCACACTTAAATGTTTCAGATGCATCAAACAAATTTAAATATTAGACAAAGATAACACAAGTAAACACAAAATGCAGTTTTTACATGAAGGTGTTCATTATTAAGGAAAACAAATCCAAACCTACATGGCCCGGTGTGAAAAAGTGATTGCCCCCTAAACCTAATAACTGGTTTGGCCACCCTAAGCAGCAACAACTGCATTCAAGTGTTTGCAGTAACTAGCAATGAGTCTTTTGCAGCACTGTGGAGGAATTTTGGCCCACTCATCTTTGCAGAATTGTTGTAATTCAGCCACATTGGAGGGTTTTCGAGCATGAACAGCATTTTTAAGGTCATGCCACAGCATCTTAATCAGATTCAGGTCAGGACTTTGACTAGACCACTCCAAAGCCTTCATTTTGTTTTTCTTAAGCCATTCAGCAGTGGACTTGCTGGTGTGTTTTGGATCATTGTCCTGCTGCAGAACCCAAGTGCGCTTCAGCTTGAGGTCACAAACAAATGGCCGGACATTCTCCTTCAGGATTTTTTGATAGACAGCAGAATTCATGGTTCCATTTACCACAGCAAGTCTTCCAGGTCCCGAAGCAGCAAAACAGCCCCAGACCATCACACTACCACCACCATATTTTACTGTTGGTATGATGTTCCTTTTCTGAAATGCTGTGTTACTTTTGCACCAGATGTAATGGGACACACACCTGCCAGAAAATTCAACTTTTGTCTCATAAGTCCACAGAGTATTTTCTCAAAAGTCTTGGGGATCATCAAGATGTTTTCTGGCAAAACTGAGACAAGACGATGTTCTTTTTGCTCAGCAGTGGTTTTCATCTTGGAACTCTGCCACGCAAGCCATTTTTGCCCAGTCTATTTCTATGGTGGAGTCATGAACACTGACCTTAACTGAGGCAAGTGAGGCCTTCAGTTCCTTGGATGTTGTTGTGGGATCTTTTCTGACCTCTTGGATCAGTTGTCGCTGCACTCTTGGGGTAATTTTGGTCGGCCGGCCACTCCTGGGAAGGTTCACCACTGTTCCATGTTTTCGCCATTTGTGGATAATGGCTCTCACTGTGGTTCGCTGGAGTCCCAAAGCTTTAGAAATGCCTTTATAACCTTTGCCAGACTGATAGATCTCAATTACTTTGTTTCTCATTTGTTCCTGAATTTCTTTGGATCGCAGCATGATGTCTAGCTATTGAGGATCTTTTGGTCTACTTCACTTTGTCAAGCAGGTCCTATTTAAGTGATTTCTTGATTGAGAACAGGTGTGGCAGTAATCAGGCCTGGGTGTGGCTAGAGAAATTGATCTCACATTTCCAAAGATGTGATAAACCACAGTTAATTTATGTTTTAACGGGAGGCAATCATTTTTTTCACACAGGGCCATGTAGGTTTGGATTTTTTTTACCCTTAGTAATAAACACTTTATTTAAAAACTGCATTTTGTGTTTATTTGTGTTATCTTTGTGTAATATTTCAATTCATTGGATGATTTCAATGATTCAATGATGATTTCAATTCATTGGATGACAGTCAGATATTTCCATGCACGTTTCCAGCTTCTCCTCAGCATCACTGGTCCGTATCTTCGTAGTGCTCACAACAGGTTTAGTGAGCTTCAATCTCTGTCTGTATGTGGGAATGAGGTGAACCATCACGTGATCAGATAATCCCAGCGCAGCTCGAGGGACAGCGCGATATGCGTCTTTCACTGTGGTGTAACAGTGATCCAGTGTGTTTAATCCTCTGGTGGGGCATTTAATAAACTGTTTGTAGCGGGGGAGATCGTGGCTCAGATTGCACTGATTAAAGTCGCCAGCCACAATAATCAGTGAGTCTGGAAAACTCCGCTCTGTGTGTTGAATGTGATCCGCGAGCACGTGCTGAGCTTCGCGCGTGTCCGCGTCGGGAGGGGCGTACACAGCGATCAGTATAAAAGAAGCAAACTCCCGCGGGGAATAGAAGGGCTTGCAATTGATAACAAGAAATTCCAAGGCAGGAGAACAGTGTTTGGAAATTACCGTTACATCAGAGCACCAGATGCAGTTGATGTAGAAGCAGACACCGCCTCCTGTGGTCTTGCCGGAAAGCTCTGTGTCACGATCAGCACGGAAGAGCTGGAAGCCGTCGAGGCGCAGCGCGCTGTCCGGTATATTTTCCCGGAGCCAGGTCTCAGTAAAGCAGAGGACAGCTGAGGAGGCGAGGTCCTTAAAACGCATCAGCAGTCTCAGTTCATCCACCTTGTTAGTGAGAGAGTTGGTATTGGACAGAAATATGCCAGGCAGCGCCGTTCGCGAGCCTCTCCTGCGAAGTCGCACGAGAGCGCCCGCTCGTCTTCCTCTCTTCCGCCGTCTCACTTTCCGAGCCAAACAATAAACCAGATCGGCGGCAGGGGCTAGAAAAACTGGGAGGAGGTCCGTGGGGGTGCATGCTTAAAGGAGCCACGCATGATCTGGATGAGTACACGGACACTGTGAACTCATATATCCACTTTTGTGAAGAGAACATTCTTCCATCACGCACCAGGGTGAGTTACTCTCATGACAAACCCTGGTTCACAGCTAAGCTCAGACAGATCAGGAAGGAGAAGGAAGCAGCGCTGAAAAGTGGAGACAGGGACTGCTACAGGGAGGTTAAATACCGGTTTAACAGAGAGCTGAAGAGGGCTAAATCTGTGTACTCAGAGAGACTCCAGCAGCAGTTCACTGCTAATGATTCGGCTTCCGTGTGGAGAGGACTGAGGCAGATCACCAACTATCGGCCTCAGGCTCCTAAAGGTCAGGATGACAAAGCCCTTTGTCAGAGACTGTCCCAACACTATGCCCGTTTTGACACCTCGTCATCTGTGTCCAACTCCCCCCCTCCCTCCAGCTCCACAGCCTCCACATTCCCTACTTCATTTAAGGCACCCCCCCCTCCTCCCCCCCCCTCCCCTTATCATCAGTGAGCAGGATGTGCTCAAACAGTTCTCCAGACTGAACCCGCGCAAGGCCCCCGGCCCAGACGGCGTGTCTCCCTCCACCCTGAGACTCTGTGCGAAACAGCTGGCTCCTGTATTCACAGACATTTTTAACACCTCCCTTAAGCTATGCCACGTGCCATCCTGCCTCAAATCCTCCACCATCATCCCTGTCCCCAAGAAGCCACGGATCACTGGACTTAATGACTACAGACCTGTAGCGCTCACCTCTGTAGTCATGAAGTCCTTTGAGCGCCTGGTCCTGTCCCACCTCAAGTCCATCACCACCCCTCTCCTGGACCCGCTGCAGTTTGCCTACCGAGCCAACAGGTCTGTAGACGATGCAGTCAACCTGGCCCTCCACTCCATCCTGCAGCACCTGGACTCCCCGGGAACCTACGCCAGGATCCTGTTTGTGGACTTCAGCTCCGCATTCAACACCATCCGCCCCGCTCTGCTCCGGGACAAGCTGTCCCTGCTCAACGTGCCTGACTCCCTCTGCAGGTGGATCATCGACTTCCTGACGGACCGGAGGCAGCATGTGCGGCTGGGAAAGACTGTCTCAGACTATACTAGCATCAGCACCGGATCACCCCAGGGCTGTGTACTTTCCCCCCTACTCTTCTCCCTTTACACCAACTCCTGCACCTCCAGCCACCAGTCTGTCAAGTTGATCAAGTTAGCGGACGACACCACCCTCATCGGGCTCATCTCCAACGGCGACGAGTCCGCCTACAGGAGAGAGGTGGCCCAGCTGGCGTCCTGGTGCAGCAATAACAACCTGCAGCTGAACGCTCTGAAGACAGTGGAGATGATTGTAGACTTCAGGAAAGTCACTACTCCTCTGCCCCCCCTCACCCTCTCAGGCTCTCCCATCACCACTGCTGATTCCTTCCGCTTCCTAGGCACTACCATCACCAGGGACCTCAAATGGGAGCTGACCATCAGCTCACTCATCAAAAAAGCCCAGCAGAGGATGTTCTTCCTGCGGCAGCTGAGGAAGCTCAAGCTACCCACCAAGATGTTAGTGCAGTTCTACACAGCCATCATCGAGTCCATCCTCACCACCTCCATAACCGTGTGGTACGCAGGAGCCACTGCCAGGGACAGACTAAGGCTGCAGCGCGTCGTGCGCACTGCTGAGAAGGTGATCGGCTGCAAGCTCCCATCTCTCCAGGATCTGTACATCTCCAGGACCCGGAGGCGTGCTGGCCGGATCATAGCCGATCCCTCACACCCTGGTCACGTACTGTTTGCCCCCCTCCCCTCTGGTAGAAGACTTCGGTCCATCCAGACTAAAACCTCCCGTCACAAGAACAGCTTCTTCCCCTCTGCCATTAGACTGCTGAACACTAAGTGACTCTCGTGCACCATGTACAGCAGCTCAACCAGACTCATGTCAATCATCACTGTTTTCTTCCTGCATTACCGACTGCACTATATAGTTCTCCACAGTATCTGCTGCTGGCTAATATATATTTTAACTGTTGACCAGTATCACTTAATCTTATCCTACACTTTATTACATGTATAGTTTATTTCTCTTATCTTATCATGTTTAATGTTGCAGCATTGTACCGAGACAAATTCCTAGTTTGTGTACTACATGAACAATGGCAATAAACCTGATTCTGATTCTGATTCTGATTCTGATTTGAAACATTTAAATGTGACAAACATACAAAAAAAATAAATCAGGATGGGAGCAAACACTGCTTCACACCACTGTAAGTGTTTTTTAACACAGTATTTCTAAATATATCAGTTTTCAGTTATTGGCCCTCTAAACACCAAACAGATATAAAAAAAAAATATGGTTATCTGAGCCTTAGAACAACTTCAGAAAACTTTTTTTTGCAGCACAATCTCAACTCCTCCTCTAGCATGGCAGACACCTGACACCTGAAAGTATTTTTCCCTCCAACACGGTCTTTCTGTTTCTCCTCAGGTGAAAACAGCAGCTGATCCTGGTGTAAACATTAACAGGGCTTTCACTGGACCTCCGCACAAAAACACTGTAGTTCTGGTCTCCATAATGTCCCGTTTTCCCCCCTGATTTACAGACTTTAGACAATGTAAAAATAAACTATTTAGAATTTAGAGAAACCTGGAGTTGAGCAGATGTAACTGCAATCAGCTGAAACGTGGAGCTTCTCTATGTTAAAGAAGCTTAAATTAAATGACTTATTTTTAACCTCCTTGTTGAAGGTTTCTGGTCAGAAAAATTTAAGCAGAAATGTCAACACAGTAACAACAGTAATTATTAGTACTACCAGTAAATTACTGCTGACATTATTTTACTACCACTGTGGCTGTACAGAGAGCTGATGCCGACGTGTCCCTCCTTTTACATAAAATGGTGCACTTTGAAGTGCACCAGTCCCTCCTTCAGCAAAACATCCCCACAACATGATGCTGCCACCCTCGTACTTCACAGTTGGAATGGTGTTCTCAGGTTTGCAAAATTCCCCCTTTATCCGCCAAAAGTAACGGTGGTCATTATGTCCAAATGGTTCAATTTGAGTTTCAGACGATCACAGGATATGTCTCCAACAATTAAGGTCTTTGTCCCTGTGTGCATTTGCAAACTGTAATCTGGCTTTTTTATTTTACTTTTGGAGTAATGTTTTCAGCCCATGTCAGTACAAGACTCATTTCACTGTGGATAATGAAACTCTTACAAGCTTCAGCCAGCAGCTTCACAAGGTCTTTTGCTTTTGTTCTGGGGTTGAGGCGCACATTTCACCCCAAAACATGTTCATCTCTGGGACACAGAACCCGTCTCCTTCCTGAGCAGTTTGATGGCTGGACATTCCCATGCTGTTTATACTTGCATATAATTGGTTGAACTGATGAATGTGGCGCCTTCGGGCATCAGGAAATTTTACCCAAGGATGAACCAGTTTTTTTTTTTTTTTTTGTTACTTATTTGTACCCGTAGGTAGATTTGGTTTGCAGTCTGGTGACAAGCCACTGGCTGCTGGTCGCTGCGTGCGTGAGCGCCCTAAACCTACATGTTTTTGGTATGCGGGAGGAAACCGGACAAATCCCGGAGTAAACCCACGCAACACGGGGAGAACATGCAAACTCCACACAGCTCACTGTTGGTCGGGGGCTGGGATTGAACCCACGATCTCATGATCCCCGCGATCCCCCGGCTGAGGGTAAAACTGTGCTGCCACAGTGCTAAACCACTGCGCCACCGTGCAGTGCAGTTTTGTGGAGGTCCACAGTTTTCTTCCTGATATCTTTTGATTTTCCCATGATGTCACACAAGGAAGCAGTGTGTTTGAGGTGTGCCTTAAAATACATCCACAGGTGAGCCTCCAATTAATTTAAATGTTGTCAGTTAACCTATCAGAAGCTTCCAAAGCCATGACATCATCATCAGGGCCTTTCCAAATTGTTTAAAGGCATAGTAATCTTAGTGTATGTAAACTTCTGACTGAAGAAAGTGACAAAAAAAAAATCTCTAAAAAATTATTTAGCAAATAGAAATAATGTTGGTAATCCTAACTGACCTAAAACAGGAAAAGTTTAGTGAGAAAAAAGGTGTCTTTTTATACAGTGTATGCAAACATCTGGTTTCAACTATAAATATTTTATATTCCAATTAATTAAGTCACTAATCAAAAAATATTCTGCAGATTAATCTGTAACAAAAATAATTGTAAATTGCAGCTCTAATTTACACACAGCATGACACCTTCAGTAAGGGTTGGCGCTATCAAAAGATGATGGCAAAAGCAAAATACATAATTTTGTAACTGAAGAATAAGATAAATGATTTACAAATGTTCAAAAAATGTTCCCAGGTGTTTAAAAGAAATTAACTGAGAATTATTATCAGTATTATCGGTATGTCAGACACTCTGGAAAGAAAACTAACAGTTGCTCCTGGTGGCCAGGCTAGTGCCTGTGTGTGCATGGCAGCTCTGCCGCCATCAGTGCGTGAATGGGTGGATAGCAGGATCTGTAAAGCACTTTGGCCATCCAGGGATGAGTACAAGCGCTATATAAGTGAATGCCATTTACCATTTTACCATTTAATTAGTGAGTGATTGTCATTTTGTCAAACTAGACCAAGCTGTTTCTGTCTTTGAAGGAAGGCCATCAAATTTAGAGGAGCTTAAGAGTGGGACTTCATCAAGGGCTACAGCCTGTTTGTCAGCAACAAAAGCAACAAATTTGACTATTACCGTAAGGGAGGGCTAACACTTTTGACCTTTTGCAGTTTTTGATTTTTGTGAAATGATGTTTCTGAATGCCAAGTCAAATAATGTGTGCTTCCTGAATAAAACATGTAAATTTAGAAGTGCTGTGTTTTAACTTGCCAGCTATCTAACAGTACTTTGAAAATACAAATGTAAGATTTTAGACAAGCCAGTCCCAATAAAAGTCATGAAATTCTGATGGCCTTTTAGATTTTATTGTCAGCATTTAATAATTTCTACTTGCTTACACTTAAAAATATGTACAGTATAATGTATATTCAATTTAGGATGAATAAGTGAGGTTAACAGTTCTGTTTGTCTTCCTTCGAGACACTTTTTTTATTATAAATGTAAAGGCTTAGCTAATAAAAATGATACAGATACTGAGACATAAATTAATCTGTGATTGTCAACATCAACTTTTGCTAATATTTTACCACACAGTAAGTCAACTGAAGACACATTGACATTATTTTACCCCGTTCACATCCCTTTATTTGTGAGCATTGTATTGACAAAGGTTTTAGTATTTAACAAACTCATACAAATAAGCTTGTTAAATACCTTGAGGTGTTTAATAACCTGCTAATACTTTAGAAACAAAAACAAATTCAGCACATGTAATTTATTTTATAAGGAAACATGAAAATATTTGTTAAATATTGTCAATAATTGGCAGTTGAAAACAACAGTATGTTTGCAGATGGGCTTTTTCATGATGACTATGTGATGCCTTCGTGAATATAATGTGTATTTATATTACAAAAGATGCATGCATACATTCAAGAGTGCTCCTTTTCTTGGTATCTGTGGTTTGCCCACCAAATTGGATGCTTACTTTGAGTGACATCTTGTGGTCATGACTGAGAATTACAAGTTTGTTTATATTTGCATTTTATATACTGTTGCTGTTGCTATGTGAAGAAATGAAGATTAATATAAACTGTGGAGTTGTTTTGGATAGACAGAAAAAAGGTGTATATTGGTGTCTTTGTGAACTTGGTGCTATTTTGCACAAGGCCATGGCCTACAGTAATCATATTGACCGTTTTTATGTAGAACAATGTGACTTCTTAGAAAAGCAGTAGTTGTGGAAATCCAATCCCTTCAGGCTATCAGACAGGCAGCAGTTAAATGAAATGAATTGCCCTTTGCTTGGCCCTCTGTGCTGCCCGAAGCTGATGCATGTTTAATTTCTAATTTCTAACGCAACTGAGACACTGTCTAGTATGCTAGGGTCCTCTCTGAATAGTAATGAACTGATAGACAAAGCTATGAGGCAAAACATGGGATTTTGCAGGTGCGTGCCTTGTGAGCTTTGTGGAAATGTTTGACAGTAAAACACATGACAAGTGCACACCTGTACTCTTTTTCTTCACCACAGGAAGCATCCATGATTGTTTTGTGTTTCACAATAGAGCTCCCGTGAACCTGGCTGAGTTTGATTGTTTATTTGTATTGGTCCTCTGGCTTCCTTGTAAATCAGCATGAATCCTTTCAATCTTCTAGTGATTTGTTACATAGATTGTAGAGTCACTTTTGCATGAATATTACTGAGAAAGCGGAATATACAGTGTTGTTTAATGCTGGCAGTATATTGTGCACATTGACTAATATGCAATTCTAGAAAGCACTTGGGGAGCACAGGGGATCACAGTTCCCCTCTTAATGTGATTACACCAGTGTATAATCTTGCAAACAAAAACAATAAACTATCCTGAGCAACTTGTATTGATTCACATACAGTTGAAACCAGAAGTTGAGATTGTGGCAATCTTCTAAAGTGCTCACCCCAAAAATTAAATTAGGTGGGTGAGTTGTTACAACATACACTGTATAAAAACACACTTAACCTTTATTTCTCACTGTTTGACATTAAATCAGACTGAACTTTTCCCATTTTAGGTCAGCTGGGATACCACAATTATTTCTATTTGCTAAATAATTTTTATGTTTGCTAATTTTTTAAGAGAATTTGTATTATTTTCTTCAAAGTCAGAAGTTTACATACAGTAAGATGACTATGCCTTTGAACAATTTGGGAAAGCCCAGATGATGATGTCATGGCTTTGGAAGCTTCTGATAGGTTAATTGACAACATTTGAGTTAATTGGAGGCACACCTGTGGATGTATTTTAAGGCACACCTCAAACACACGGCTTCCTTGTGTGACATCATGGGGAAATTGGAAGAAATGAGACAAGATATCAGGACAAGAATCCTGGACCTCTACAAGTCTGATTCACCCTTGTGTCATATTTCCAGATGCCTGAAGGTGACACATTTATCTGTTCAAACAATTATATGCAAGTATAAACACCATGGGAATGTCCGTCCATCATTACAAAGTAATAAAATATTATTTTGCATATGTAAAATTATTTAGCGAATAGAAATAACTTTTGGTTTCAACTGTAACATGGGATCTGTTTTATTACTACAAACATAATCTCCAAACTCTGGGAAAATAACTTCCAGTGTTTCCTCTGGCTTAAAGACACTATTGTAACCAGAATATGTTAATTTTATACTATTTATTTCTTTTTTAAAATTTTGCATAGTAACTTTGCATATGGAACTTACCATTTGAAGTATTGTACAACCAAGGCTTGAATGTTGGAATATTGGACCAGTTGGAGTCCAACCCAGACATCTGGTGTTAGGACTTTTCACTGGTGTCATCCTTCTGTCCTTCCTCTGCTCTCACCTCTCCTGGACCCTCTGCCTGAACACTTTCCTCTCCTTGGCTCCACTCTTCTGTCTCATCTTGCCCTCTCTGAGTCCTGTCTAATTCAGGTTCTCTCTCTGTCGTTGGTGGTATACAAACAGATTAGAAAATACCAAGTGTCACATTTTGTCCTGCAGGATTTTTTTGTAATGGTTTACATAGCTGAATGGGCCATGTTCTGTACCTCCATTGCTGAAGCGGCTGCCCAGAGCTGTGGCTGCAAGGTCGTCGGTGCATTTCGTGGTGGCAGTCCCCGAAACAAGTGGTGGACGCCAGTGGTGAGGGGGGTCATTAAACTGAAAAAGGAGTCCTGTCGAGCTTGGTTGGCTTGGTGGGACTCCCGAAGCAGCTGAGGTGTACCGGCAGGCCAAGCGGAGTGCAGCTCGGGTAGTTGCTGAAGCAAAAACTCGGGTGTGAGAGGAGTTCGATGAGGCCATGGAACAAGACTTTCGGTCGGCCTCAAAGAAATTCTGGCAAACTGTCCGGCAGCTCAGGAGGGAGAAGCAGCTCCCTGTCCACACTGTGTATGGTGTGGATGGGGCACTGCTGACTTCGACTGAGGATATCGTCAGGCGGTGGAAGGAATCGAGGATCTTCTCAATTCCACTGACATGCCTTCCACAGAGGAAGCAGGGCTTGTGGACGAGGGGGACGACTCGCCCATCATAGAGGCCGAGGTTGCCAAGGTGGTTAAAAATCTCCTTGGTGGCTGGGCCCCGGGGGTGGACGAGATTTGCCCAGAGTGCCTCAAGGCCCTGGTTGTTGTAGGGCTGTCATGGTTGACTCACCTCTGCAACATTGCGTGGAGATCGGGGACAGTGTCTTTGGCATGACAAACCGGGGTGGTGGTTCCTCTCTTCAAGAAAGAGGACTGGAGGGTGTGCTCCAACTTTAGAGGGGTCACACTCCTCAGCCTCCCTGGGAAGGTCTATGCCAAGGTACTGGAGAGGAGAGTCTGGCTGTTGGTCGAACCTCGGATTCAGGAGGAGCAATGTGGTTTTCGTCCTGGTCGTGGCACATCGGACCAACTCTTTACTCTCTTGAGAATTCTCGAGGATTCGTGGGAGTTTGCCCAACTAGTTTACATGTGTTTTGTGGACTTTGAGAAGGCATTCGATCGCGTCACTTGTGGTTTTTTTGTGGGGGATGCTTCAGGAGTATGGGGTAGTGAGGTTGTTGTTACGAGCTATCCGGTCTCTATACGATTGTTGTGAGAGTTTGGTTCGTGTTGCCAACACTCGGCCGGACTCATTCCCAGTGAGAGTTGGACTCCGCCAGGGCTACCCTTTGTCACCGATCCTGTTCATAATTTCTATGGACGGGATTTCTAGGCACAGCCAGGGAACAGAAGGTGTCATGCTTGGTGATCACAGGATCTCATCTCTGTTGTTTGCAGAGGATGTTGTCCTGTTGGCTTCATCCAGCAATGACCTACAGGTCTTATTGGGACGGTTTGCTGCTGAGTGTGAAGCAGCTGGGATGAGAATCAGTGCCTCCGAGTCCATGATCCTCAGCCAGAAAAAGGTGGATTGTCCTCTCCGGGTTGGGGACAAGCTCCTGCCCCAAGTGGAGGAGTTTAAGTATCTCGGGGTCTTATTCACGAGTGAGGGTAGACTGGAGTGAGAGATTGACAGACGGATTGGAGCAGCATCTGCAGTGATGCAGACGTTGTACCGGTCCGTTGTGGTGAAGAGAGAGCTAAGCTCTAAGGCAAAGCTGTCGATTTACTGGTTAATCTACGTTCCTACCCTCACCTATGGTCACAAGCTTTGGGTAATGACCGAAAGCATGAGATCGCAGATACAAGTGGATGAAATGAGCTTTCTTCGTAGGATTGCTGGACTCACCCTCAGAGATAGGGTGAGGAGCTCAGTCATCGGGGAGAGGCTCAGAGTAGAACCGCTGCTCCTCCACATTGAAAGGAGCCAGTTGAGGTGGTATGGGCATCTGATCAGGATGCCTCCTGGACACCTCCCACTTGAGGTGTTTTGGGCACGTCCCACTGGGAGGAGACCCTGGGGCAGACCCAGTACTTGCTGGAGAGACTATGTCCCCCTGCTGGTCTGGGAACGCCTTGGTGTCCTCTCTGAAGAGCTGAAGCAGGTGGCAGGGGAGAGGGAAGTCTGGGCTTCTCTGCTTGAGCTGCTGCCTCCATGACCTGGACCTCTGGAAAAACGGTAGAAGATGGATGGATGGATGGTTTACATAAATGACAAAAATATGTGTATTTTTTTGTATATTTATTTTCATGTTTTTTTTTTCTATAGAGAAAGAATAGGGAAGGGAAAAAAACATTCATAATAGTAATTTACTCATGGTACTTAAATTATATGATCAGAGGTGGGTATAGTAGCCAGAAATCCTACTCATGTAAAAGCAGTGCTTTGAAATTAATAATTAAAAGTAGACAACCAAAATGTTTGAGGTTTTTCTCCAAAATTTATCACAATTTTCTGATAGTTTTCTACTTTTCTCTGTAAATTTATCTAAATTTGAAACCATTTTCCTCAGATTTGTAATTTCCTTTTGTAAAATTGGCTTTTCTTGTACATTTGAGATTTTATTATAAATTTGTGGATGATTTTATGGCTAATTTTTGTCTATTTTTTGAAATAAAATTACTGTTGTTTTTTTTTCATAATTTTGAAACAGACTGGTAAAATTTTGACTTTTTTTAATATTTGCATTTTTGATCATAACTGCAGAGCCAGAACAGAACAATAATTTAACTCTGATTTCAAAGAAAAAAAAATGTATTTAATGAAATTAAATAAATGAACTTAAATGACCAAGGATGCCAGTCATTTAAGGTCATTTAAGGTTTTTTTTCAGCCGGAAAAAAAAAAAAAGTGAATTGTCCTCTCTGGATTGGGGACAGGCTCCTGCCCTAAGTGGAGGAGTTTAAGTATCTCGGGGTCTTATTCACAAGTGAGGGGAGAATGGAGCAAGAGATTGACTGACGGATCGGAGCAGCATCTGTAGTGATGCGGACGTTGTACTGGTCTGTTGTGGTGAAGAGGGAGCTAAGCTCTAAGGCAAAGCTGTCGATTTACCGATCAGTCTATGTTCCTGCCCTCACCTATGGTCATGAGCTTTGGGTAGTGGCCGAAAGAACAAGATCGCAGATACAAGCGGCTGAAATGAGCTTTCTTTGTAGGATTGCTGGACTCACCCTCAGAGATAGGGTGAGGATCTCAATCATCCGGGAGAGGCTCAGAGTAGAACCGCTGCTCTTCCACATTGAAAGGAGCCATTTGAGGTGGTATGGGCGTCTGATCAGGATGCCTCCTGGACGCCTTCCACTTGAGGTGTTTTGGGCACGTCCCACTGGGAGGAGACCCCGGGGCAGACCCAGGACTCGCTAGAGAGACTATGTCTCCCTGCTGGTCTGGGAACGCCTGCGACCCGGACCTCCGGAAAAGCGGTAGAAGATGGATGGATGGATGGACCAAGGATGCAGTTATTTCTGTTATAATGTTTCTATATATTTATAGTTTTTTAGAACTCTCCTCAAAAACATTCACCTTTATATTTACATGCTTCTTACTCGGGGTGGGAATTAGGCACCTCGATTATTCGATTTGAGTGTGATTCAGGGGGCTCTGAGGGGTAGCCTTCACAAAAAAAAGCAAGATGACTTTTCAATTATAAATTTAAAGACAGACTCCGGTGGATATAAATCCCCTATAAAACAAATTTACATAGTCTGAAGTAGTATTTTATAAGATAAGATAAGATAAGATAAGCCTTTATTAGTCCCACAATGGGGAAATTCCAGGATTGCAACAGCACAGGGATAGCAACACTCAGAGCAACAATCAGAAGGCAAGAAAAAACAACATCTAGCAAACATATGTCCATATTACTATAAATGTATATATATAGACACACAGTGCAGAGCATTATGGCTGGTGGATGTGCAGCAGAAAGTCTAAGCTCTCTCTCCGCGGATGCAGCGGGCCAGCTGGAAGTCTTTGGGCATGATGGTGACCCCCTTAGCGAAGAAGAGACCACCAGGTGGGTCTCGCTGGTCTCCTGCAGAGCCATGACGGCGAAACTCAGGAAGCGCAGGACGGTCTTGAAGTCCTGAGCGATCTCCCTCACCAGGCGCTGGACGGGCAGCTTACGGATGAGCAGCTCCGTGGATTTCTGGTAGCGACGGATCTCTCTCAGAGCCACGGACCTGTGACGGCGAGGCCTCTTCACTCTGCCGGTGGCCAGAGCGCCTCTCCGAGCAGCCCTGGTGGCTAGCTGTCTCCTGGGGGGCTTCTTCCTCCAGTAGATTTTACGGGCGGTCTGCTTGGTTCTTGCCATCGCTCTTTATTATTCTGTCTTATATTTCTTTCACGCCGCCTAAACTCCAGCCCGGCACCCGCTTCGTTTTCGCTACAGCTCCCGGTATGTCGAGTTTCCCATTAGCACTGGGCGGCGGCCAAGTGCTAGCTAGCACTAGCTCCTCCCCGCTGTAACGTCTCCCGCTGCAAACCGTGGCTCCGTCCGCCGACCCGGGAGACCCCCGGGGCGATCCGTGCGTCCATGATATATATACAGAGTGAAAGGTGTAGAAAGAAGAAGGAAGATAAAAAAAAAAAAGGCTGTTGCAACAGGCAGCCGACTCGTGTGGCGCCGCCGGTCCGGCAGAGCCGGAACCGGAAAGAAGCCATTTTTTCTACCAAAAAATTTTAATTCTCTTGCAGTTTCTTTCGTCCACATCCCACAAGGCTAATGGTGGCTAGCGCTATATTAAACAGAATAAATCCTGTGATAAAAAGACTTACTGGTTGGAGGACATGCCCAGTTGTCTGCACATGCTCAGGATAATAACTGAAACTGCATCGGACCTTAAAAGCAGTTTAATGGTAAAACCCATCTTAATTTTGGTCAAGTTTTCAAAGCAGCTGTCCAAAAATGCTAACTGGCCCTGGAGGCTAAGTTCAGTCTTTAGTTCTGCCCTCTTCCCCCAAGGATTGGCTCAGCACTACAAAGCTGTTATCGTGATGTCACCAAAAACGCTCCTTTTAAACTTCTCTTTTTCCAAGGGGAGGAGCTTAATTGAAATTTCACAACAAAGAAATACAGTCCTGACAAATTTGAGTGATTTTGCTTTTGATGTGTCTTGTAAGTCATCAAAAACATGTTAGACATGTTAACCAAAAAAACTCGATTTTTAAAGTGTCACGTTAAAACTTTCTCTCTGACAGATCAAAAACTAAGTAAAACTGAGGTAATAATATTTGTAAATAATGTGAATAATCTACTGATAAATTATTGGGCACATCTCTGTATAAGTCCTTAAATAAATGGAAATATAAACCCTAACCAAAGTAAGCTGTTAACCATGGTGTTGATTTGAGGCCACGTTGACCAGCCTTATGTAGTGAACTGTCAATTGTAAGAGGATAGTCAGCACATTTCTTGTGTTGTTTTCCAGGCATCTTATCATATACAGATATCACAATGCATCATGGGAGTCTCCAGTTGAGACCTGAGTGCTCCGATGGGGCGGGGGGGCAGACAGCTCCCTTGAGTAGTGACCATAAATACATGAGGGAAGCATTGATTCCCTCTTAGAAAGTTGGAGAAAAAAAATAAGTAAGGCTTAAATTGACTTAGCAGTGTCTTGATCAAATGAGTCATATCACTCATTGATTGGACATCGATCAATTTCTAAATTTTCCTGAAATTTTCAACAGGGTTCATACATTTTTTTGAGCTATGCTGTTAACACACACAGATGACCAATAAATGCAACAAAAAAAACCCCATTACTTCCTTGGTGGAGATAATGACCCTGTTTACATGGTCATGAGTAAACTGATTACTGGAGTCAACTGATAACGGTAATAAACAGCTTATGGTGTTTTCATGCACTGAGTAAACGGTTTACTGGCCAAATAAACTAGGTGTGTTAATCTGTTTTCTCCTAAACCGTTAATGAGCCTTTTTGAAACACGGTATACTATAAAAGCCTGCACAGGCATAAACCAGTCCAGTATGTAGTTACATCCACGACTGGATTCAGTAGTACCACAACAGTTGTACTGTAACTACAGTTCCTTTTTAAATATACAGCGTTTAACAAAAATGTCCCCTTTATAAAGATCTACTGCAGATATGTGCCTACAGATTCCAAAATAATAATGACAATTCAGTCATTTGGTAGAGAAGGGAAATTGTCACCATAAATTAGCTCTGCCAGGAAAAACACAAATCAGCTTTCATGTTTTCCACAACACTGAAGAGGAAGTAATGAAACCATCAAGAAGCTGCAGTGTACCCAGCTTTAATCACCAGCCTATTCAATATTTAGTCAGTCAGTGCAGTTGTTGCAGTGGTTGCAAACAGAAATCTAAATGTAAATCAGTCTCTGCTTGGGTGGCTTGGATTCTGATTCCATAGTGGGTTTTTTTTTTTTGGCAGGCCTAAATTTTATGCATTTTATGCTTGGACGATGGTTTATGGACATCAGCTGTTACCATTGTTGTTGCTGGTAATTAGGGGTGGGCAATATGGCAAAAAAATGAGATCACAATACTTCTGTGAATTTTCACAATAACGATATTTTTCATGATATTACAGAATAGTTTTTTTTTCTTTTAAATGTATGCAAGAAGGACAGTTTCACAGGCCAACATTATTTACCTTCAACATATTCAGGAAAAGCAAAACAAAAACTCTTTATTTCTCCATTTTATAAACAGCAGCTCAGATTTAGTTTAAAATATTTTTTAGTTCTGTATCAGATATTACAAGAATATAAACCGTTACATCTTCACTGCACACCGAGGTCGGGTTTTATGCTGAATCACTTTATCTGCATTACTCCCCTTGCATGGACCTCTCCTTCGGCTTTTGGCTCTCTGAACGGATGTTGTTTTTTTTTTTCCCTCTCTCTTTGGGTGGTTGAAAAAATCAGGATGAAGCGGCCAAAATGAAAGTAAAAATCTACAGCCACTTTGAGCTGCACATTATTCAACGTTAATATCGCTCCAGCGGTGTTCTGGATGTGTGGACAAAATGTGGGCAGATTATCCACACTACTGCACCATTTTTTTTTTTTTTTTTAAACATGACAGCAGTCTGAAACGGAAAGTGAAACTTAAATATTTCCACTCAACTGGAGACGGTCTGATTTTGGAGCAGCAGCTTCCCGCCATGCTTGTTTTGCCATTTCTATGCGGTGTGACGTCATCACGCAGCAGACCCCAAATATTTATTTTTACACCGGTGTCAAAATTTATACCGGTATTATCATCAATGATACGATATGTGCAGCCTGTAGGTACACCATTCAGACCAATACAACAAATGTAATCAGTATATCGCCCAGCCCTAGCTATCAGTTAGTCAGATTTTTTACCTCCGCCGAGGACGTAATGTAATCCGAGTGGTTTGTCTGTTTGTTTGTTAGCAGGATTACACAAAAACTGCTGGACGGATTTTGATGAAATTTTCACCAGTGGTAGCCCTTGAGGCAAGAATGAACTCATTAAATTTTGGTGATGATCTGAGACTGCATACCTCCACCAAGGACCTTGTTTTTATTTGTACAGCAGGATTACACAAAAACTACTGGATGGATTTGGAAGAAATTTTCACCAGAGGTGGTCTTTGGCATAGAGAGGAACCCATATTTTGGTGATGATCCGAGAATGCATACCTCCACCAAGGTTCTTATCTTCTCACAGTGTGTTAGCAAGAATACTCCAAAACTACTGGATAGAATTTTCACCAGAACTGGCATGTGGCGTACCCATGAACCCGTTATATTTTGGAGGTGATCAATGAGGGACGGAAGGAGCCTTGGTGGAGCTTGCGCTCTCTGAGTGCTTTTCTAGTTTACTGCCTGCAATTATACAGGATATTCATTTATTTAGCCTATATATTTATTTATTCATGACTTCCTCATTCTTTCAGCTTACAAAATGAATGTAAATATTTCTTGCAGGTGGAATCTGGCATTTATAGTAATCCAAAATCTCTAGTTAAACTTCTACTTGTCATCTGTTAGTTCCAGCAGCAGTTTTCTCATCTTCGGTGGATCCGTGTGCATGTGTACAGTGGGGCAAAAAAGTATTTAGTCAGCCACCAATTGTGCAAGTTCTCCCACTTAAAAGATGAGAGAGGTCTCCAATTTTCATCATAGGTATACCTCAACTATGAGAGACAAAATGAGAAAAAAAAAATCCAGAAAATCACATTGAAGGATTTTTAATGAATTAATTGGTAAATTCCTTGGTAAAATAAGTATTTGGTCAATAACAAAAGTTCATCTCAATACTTTGTTATATATCCTTTGTCGGCAGTGACAGAGGTCAAACGTTTTCTGTAAGTTTTCACAAGATTTTCACACACTGTTGCTGGTATTTTGGCCCATTCCTCCATGCAGATCTCCTCTAGAGCAGTGATGTTTTGGGGCTGTCGCTGGGCAACACGGACTTTCAACTCCCTCCAAAGATCTTCTTACAAAGCCACTCCTTCGTTGCCCGGGCGGTGTGTTTGGGATCATTGTCATGCTGAAAGACCCAGCCACGTTTCATCTTCAATGCACTTGCTGATGGAAGGAGGTTTTCACTCAAAATCTCACGATACATGGCCCCATTCATTATTTCCTTTACACGGATCAGTCGTCCTGGTCCCTTTGCAGAAAAACAGCCCCAAAGCATGATGTTTCCACCCCCATGCTTCACAGTAGGTATGGTGTTCTTTCTCCTCCAAACACGACAAGTTGAGTTTTTACCAAAAAGTTCTATTTTGGTTTCATCTGACCATATGACATTCTCCCAATCCTCTTCTGGATCATCCAAATGCTCTCTAGCAAACTTCAGACGGGCCTGGACATGTACTGGCTTAAGCAGGGGGACACGTCTGGCACTGCAAGATTTGAGTCCCTGGCGGCGTAGTGTGTTACTGATGGTAGCCTTTGTTACTTTGGTCCCAGCTTTCTGCAGGTCATTCACTAGGTCCCCCCATGTGGTTCTGGGATTTTTGCTCACCGTTCTCGTGATCATTTTGACCCCACGGGGTGAGATCTTGCGTGGGGCCCCAGATCGAGGGAGATTATCAGTGGTCTTGTATGTCTTCCATTTTCTAATAATTGCTCCCACAGTTGATTTCTTCACACCAAACTGCTTACAATTGCAGATTCAGTCTTCCCAGCCTGGCGCAGGTCTACAATTTTGTTTCTGGTGTCCTTTGACAGCTCTTTGGTCTTGGCCATAGTGGAGTTTGGAGTCTGACTGTTTGAGGTTGTGGACAGGTGTCTTTTATACTGATAACGAGTTCAAACAGGTGCCATTTATAGAGGTAATGAGTGGAGGACAGAGGAGCCTCTTAAAGAAGAAGTTACAGGTCTGTGAGAGCCAGAAATCTTGCTTGTTTGTAGGTGACCAAATACTTATTTTACCGAGGAATTTACCAATTAATTCATTAAAAATCCTTCAGTTTGATTTTCTGGATTGTTTTTTTCTCATTTTGTCTCTCATAGTTGAGGTATACCTGTGATGAAAATTGGAGACCTCTCTCATTTTTTAAGTGGGAGAACTTACACAATTGGTGGCTGACTAAATACTTTTTTCCCCACCGTAGTTGCTTTTGTGACATGTCATATGCACACAGATGTTTTTCTCTGGGTCTCAACGAAAACGTTGTGCACCCTAGGGCTGCAATGATTAGTCGACAGCATTGACAACGTCGATCATAAAAATTTGTCGATGCAGATTTGTATTGTCAACGAATCATTTAATTTTAAAGTTTGTATGCATGCCGTGTTAATGTTCAGTTTAACTGTTCCAGTGAAGAAAAAGAGGAGGCCATCATGACGAGAGAAAATCATGGAGAAGAAGAGACCAAAACTTTCCAAAGTTTGGGAGCATTTTGCCTAAAATAACCAAATGAAACAAGTTAAATGCAAACTCAACAGAGTTGTCATTATCACAGCAGCACTACAGCAATGCATCCATCCATCCGCTTCCCTCCACTCTGTCAGCGAGCTTCTGCTGCACTTTGCCACAGTGATGAATGATTGACGTTTGGACACTTAGAAACACCGCACTGGTAAGGTTAGCTAGTAAAGTTAGCGCTTCTTATTTTCAATGAGCAACTGTCTCAGCTTTAGAAAACCGGTTAAAGTGTTAGCATGTGCTGTTTATGTTAGTTTACCTGTCGGACAGTAAACTTTCTTCAGTGATGGCTGCTGAAGGCTGAGCTGCTTCAGTTCTGCTGGCTAATATGTAAAATGCACTAAATTAGAGAATTACAGGAGTGGCTTACTCGCTTATCTTCCCTCTTTTTGTCGTGGCAATATCAACCCTCATTCTGAATATCAGTGCATCTCAGTAAATTACAATACCATGATACCATTGTAATTTAATTTATCAAAACTATAACCATAATCATCAGAAATAAATTAAAACAACATAAATATTTCATTGTATGTGTAGTGAAGGCTCACATTCCTGCACTGTAACTTGAGGCATTTCCAAACTGTTGTTTTGGACTGGAAGAAGTTCTTTGAGTACTTTTAGTTTTCATCTGAAGCCTAGTTGAACTTTTGAAGTTCCAGACCTAGAAAGGTTTTAATAAGATGGCCTAGTTTGTTTTCTTTTTCAATTTTATGGATTTTAATGTTACTCTAGTTTGTTTTGAACATGCAGAGTTACAACAGCTTTCCATGCTTCAGCAAAAGCTGCTATTTGAGTTTTTGCACTATATTTTGGGTTAAAAGACTCCATTTTAGGCTACAACAGGAAGCAGAGATGGCAGAGATGACAGAAATAATTGTGATTAGTTGAGTAATTGGAAAAAAATAGTCGTTAGATTAGTCGACTACCAAAATAATTGTTAGCTGCAGCCCTAGTGTGCACCAGTCCTTGGTTTTGACTGATTGATTCTGTACTCTTTTATATCTCTTTTAGCCTTTTTCCTTTAAATATTACTAGTTGGTTTGTCACCCAGACATGCATCTATATCTGCAGTGTATCTAAAGACACAATGATTTAAATCAGTCTCCTGATTATTTAGAAATCATCTCTTTAACACCTTTTTAATCTTACTGAATAAAATAATGCAGCACCTTTCATCTTCTCTGTCTTAATGCCAAGCATATGCAGTTATCTGTAAAAGAGGTGTTTGCATAGATTTCCTGCTATGTGGGGTCTTTTCACTTTACAGTATATTTCTAAAACATCTCAAGGACTGTGTATGCTTTTGATTGCAGCGTACATGCTGCCGAACCACATTGCCGCAACAACCCCTGAACATGTAGAGTTCCTGACACCAAAGGTTAGACAAGATGTTTAAATGCGGGGCACAGAGACAGGTCTATAGCGAGACTGAAAGGGCAGCTTATGAATACGACAGGAAAGAGCGAGTGACCTCATTTATTCTTTTTTTTTTTTTTTGTATGTCGCTCGGGATTATTTTGAAGTAAGTCAACACAGGACTCAGAGGTACAAGACAAAGAAGGAGAGGTTAGGTTAGCGTCAATTCAGATTACCTCAACTTTGGTGTCATTTGGCATATGACAAAGAGGCAACATTAGACCTCATCCACCTTTTATCTTGAAGCGTTCCCCATCATAAATAATGATAGGGCTCTTATTCAGAAGGCTCTGCACACTTTTGGAAATGGTTTAGCTCATAAATGTACATTTAATTTCTTTCTACTATCCATCCATCTTCTTCTGCTTAATCCTTTTCGGGTCTTGGGGGGTGGGGGTGGGCTGGAGCCTATCCCAGTATCTTTGGGCGAGAGGCAGACAAACTTTATTCATGTTGGGGGTTTTTGTCAAAATGATGCTGTTTTTATTAAAAGGGTCATTGACTGCATTTTTTTCCCACATTTTAACAACTCACACAGGTCTTAATGAAATGTTTGTGACATATTTTGGTCAAATGTATTTAATTACTGCAGCATAATTGTGATTAATCTTTTGCAGCCTTTCTGAGAACAGCTGGTTTCAGTGCATGTCTCTTTAAATACCTAAGGCCGCATTTGACTCCACCCTCCCTCTTATGTCACTGTTGCTAATCTTAGCTGGTTAGAGTCTAGCTCAATGGTGCTGGCTCGGCTCTAGCCTGAGCCAGCTATTGCAAATTTGTCTTAAAGAATGAATGAAATAATGCATCACTGTTGGATGGGGTGTGTGGTGTCAGTGGTCGATAGGATACAACTGATCCCAGGAGTACAACAAGCACAGAAACATTTGTGAATGAGGGACAAAACTGCTAGAGATAATACTGCAAAATAAGCCAGAATAACACAAGATACATTTTCAACTATGGATTCGTGAACCAGATGGAAACAGTGGGCATGTTTACATGCACATGAATAAAATGATTATATATGGGCGTTCTGGAGTTATCTGATTATTCAAGTAGTTATGTAAATGTGCAGTCGTCACGTCACGTCGCGTTGCATCAAAGCGTTATCCTGTTCGCTTTTGTTTGTTTTTATTAACTTCGTTTTTAATTCTTTATCTCTTTTTATTAATATTAGCTTTTTTCCTAGTGTTAGCTTAGTGTTGGCCTAGCAGAAAGCCCGATTGGCACACAGGTGAATCAGACCCCGGGCAGGGCTGTTTTTAGCTGTTTTTTGCTAGCTAGATATCCACTTCTTGTCGAACATCATGACTCCATCCCCAACGTGTGTCAGCTGTTTGTCCCTCCTTAAGAAGGTTTCCGAGTTGGAAGTGAGCGTCTCCAACCTCTATAAGATTCGGGAGGCTGAAGACCACCTAGACACCATCATTCTCAGGAAAACATCGGCCCCAGCAACCGACTCTCAGCTAGCAGAGACGGCTACTTACCTGGGTGAATTCAGCACATCGCCATCCACTTCCACCCCTGCTCTGGTTTCTTCAGCTGTCCAGGACCCTGGCAATAAACCCTGGACCTTGGTTGAACCAACTAGCAAGCATCGACGGTTGACTAGACCCATTCGTGCTTCCTCTCTCCCGTTGCTATTGGAAAACAGATTCAACGTCCTTTCCCTGGAAGATTTTACGCACCTGGAAGTCGATTATCCTCCCATGACCCCCCCCCCCCCCTTCAGCAGCGGCCCAAACCCGCAAGCCCCGGATTAAAACCATTTTAGGTGTGCCAAACTATACACCAGCTCCAAAAAGAAGAGAGCGCATCACCCCACCATCACAAAAACATCATCGGCAAAATTATCCCCCATTTCAGAAACCACCGGCAAGGCTTCCCCAGACGACATTTGTAATTGTTGAGTCGATTATGAGGAACGTCAGAAGCAGGTACTGTGTCACTAAATTTTTTCCTGGGGCTAAAGTGTCAGACATTGAGGCTGTTATCCCTGACCTGGTAAATGAATATCCCCACGCTAAAACTGTCATTGTACATGTTGGATGCAACAACATCCCAGATGAAGAGTCGGAAATTTTAAAGAGTGACTTCAAGAGCCTTCTGTCCACTCTTATGAACTATGGCAGACGTGTGTTTATTTCTGGGCCCGTGGCCCCTTTTAGACGAGGCTGCAATTATTTTAGCAGAACTCTGTCTTAATACCTGGTTGTTTTCTACATGTCCTACTTTTAACATTGGTTTTATAGACAATTTCAACCTGTTTTGGAACCGCCCATCGTTTATGAGGCCAGATGGCATCCATCCAAATAGACTTGTTGCACGTGTTTTAAGGGACAATCTGTTCTATTCCATTCAGCGTTTTTTAGTACAGTGACTGAATTTTGGTGCGTTAACTCACCCCGAAGTTCCTGGGTCTGCCAACCAGCTCTTCTGTGTTTCCACTTCTCATATTAATCCTATTAATCCAAATAATCCTCACTGTTTAGATCAGCCTTCAGTTTATAACTCCATTGAGATTGTGTCTGTCTCTCGTTATCCAAAATATTATAACCCAATACGAATACAACACAACTTGATAAATTCACGCCGTTCTGCAGCTCCTCCTCATCCACCACCCCTCAACTTAGCCTCTGTCTTCCCCCTCATAGAACCTTTGTCTACTCCCCCCACAGTTAATAAAATTATAATGTATAAACATCATAAAGTGATTAAACAAAAAGTTGGTAAAACTCAAACATCACGTCTCTAGATTTAATGATTCGGCCTCTCTTCTTCCTCCTCATAATTTAACAATTAAATGTGGTTTGTTAAATATTAGGTCTCTAACTCCCAAGTCTCTACTAGCTCATGATCTATTAATTGATCATCAGATTGCTTTAATATCCCTTACAGAGACTTGGTTAGGGCAAGATGATTATGTTGGTTTAAATGAATCTACTCCCTCTGGTTATCTAAACTATCATAATCCTAGAAGTTCTGGTCGTGGAGGTGGAGTAGCGGCAATTTACCATTCTAAATTACTAGTTAATGTAAAGCAAAAAAACCTGTTTCAGTTCCTTTGAGGGCCTGGTCCTCACTATGAGGCATGTTAGCAATCTTGGCTTAAACCCTATCTTCTTTGCCATAGTCTACTGTCCTCCCTCTGCCTACTCAGAGTTTTTATCCGATTTTGCCGAATTTTTTAGCTGATTTAGTGCTGAAATCAGATAGAATAATTATAGTAGGGGATTTTAATATACATGTTGATGTAGATAGTGACTGTCTTAATAAGGCATTCAATTCAATATTAGACTCAATGGGGTTTCCCAGCAAGTAGAAAATTCTACCCATTATCTCCACCATGCATTGGACCTTGTTCTGACCTATGGTATAGAAATAGAAAATCTGGTAGTGTCTCCCCATAATCCTGTACTGTCAGACCATTGTCTGTTAACCTTTGATTTCACTATTTCTGATTATTTGACTCCTAAAGAAAAATATTACTACAGCAGATGTCTTTCAGATGATGTTGTTTCCAAATTTTTGCAGATTATTTCCTCTATACCATGTGTCAACACAGTGGAAATAATAGCTGGAGAACTTGCTCCTTCCGTAATTGATAGCATGGTAGATAGTGTTACAGCCTCTCTGCATCGGACTCTAGACTTGGTGACCCCTTTAAAAAAGAAAAAGTCTAATCAGAGATTTTTAACCCCTTGGTTTAACACAGAAACTTGTAGCTTAAAACAGAAGACTCGTCAATTAGAAAGAAAATGGCGTTCGACTAATTTAGATGAATTCTATTTTGCGTGGAGAAATCATCTCCTAATTTATAAAAAATCTCTTAGAAAAGCTAGAACAAGTTACTACTCTGCATTAATAGAAGAGAATAAGAATAATCCCAGGTTTCTTTTCAACACTGTAGCCAGGCTGACAGAGTCAGGACTCTGTCAATCCTTGCATCCCCTAGAGCTTACTAGTCAAGACTTATTGAACTTTTTCAATCGTAAAATTGTATCTATTAGAGATAAGATCAGTCAGATTTTTCCCACCATAAACTTAAGTACAGCAACTACTACAACTCCTTCAATTGATATCTGTTTGGATAAGTTTACTCCAATTGACCTTTTAAAGTTAGATAAAATAATTTCCTCATCCAAGCCTTCATCTTGTCTTTTAGACCCTATTCCTACCAGCTTATTTAAAAAAGTCTTCCCATTTATTGATAGCCTTATTCTTCAAATAATCAATTCTTCTTTAACCTTAGGTCATGTACAGCAGGCTTTTAAAATTGCTGTAATTAAACCCTTACTTAAAAAGCCAACGCTCGATCCAGGAGTTTTAGCTAACTATCGACCAATCACTAATCTGCCTTTCATTTCAAAAGTCTTAGAGTTGTTTCTACGCAATTATTTGACCACTTACAGGGAAATGGTTTATTTGAAGAGTTTCAATCAAGGTTCAGAATTCATCATAGTACTGAAACAGCCTTAGTGAAGGTCACTAACGACCTTCTTATTGCATCTGATAATGGACTCGTTTCTGTACTTGTCCTTTTAGATCTTAGTGCAGCCTTTGATACTATCGATCATGATATTCTACTTGATAGATTAGAACATTTTGTTGGACTAAATGGTACTTCACTACAGTGGTTTAGATCTTATTTGTCCGATAGACTTCAGTTTGTTCATATCAATAATGAGTTTTCTTCCAACTCTAAGCTTAGTCATGGAGTTCCACAGGGATCTGTGTTAGGCCGTACTCTTTTTAGTTTATATGTGCTTCCGTTAGGTAACATCATTAGAAAGCACTGTATACATTTTCATTGTTACGCAAATGACACACAATTACACCTGTCAATGAAGCCTGATGATTGTAATCAGTTAGCTAAGTTAGATGCCTGTCTTAACCACTTGCACTCCGTTGTTCCGCGGGCGGGCAAGTCTCTGCGTCCGAGGGTGCACAAGAGCGCACACGTGCGCCCTCGTGTGCATGACGCATGATAAGGATATTGATGGTGGTGGTGTAGGTGGTGTGGCCTCCAAGCGCCACTGAAAAAAAAATCTGCAAACACAGCCGCGAACAGATTAGTTCATCTGATTGACCTCTCATTCGACTAATAAGAGCCTTGAATTGGGTTTCTGAAACCTTGAAGAACCAATGAATGAAAACCTAGGAAGGAGGACCCGCCTCCCAACGCTTTGAATGCAGTGAGCCAATTGAAGCAGAGAAGTTCGTGAGCTGTTTTTTTTTAAGGCTGGGTGAAGACTGGCTGCTGCAGCGGATCAAAAAAGGACACAGGAAGAGCTCCACAGACCCAGCAGCATGGAGACCATCCACAAATGCAACCTGTGTGACAGGGAGTGCCATTCGTGGATCGGCATGTTCGGCCACAGGCGGTGCTTATTTTGTATTGGTTCCAGCAGAGTAGACGTTATGATTTCTTCCATGGTCATTATAGACCGACGGAGGCTGACGACGAAGGCTGAGTGGCACACACGCCTTCGCCAGTCTTTTTTTAATTACTACCGTTATTTGTTTTGAAAAATCGTTCGCCAAAAACCGCAATCATGGAAGCACAAAACCGCAATAATGGAATTATGTTTTGATCGAGTCGCGAGACCAGAACCAGAGCGGACCAGCGTCGTGTTCGTCTGACAAAGAGGAAGACAAGTTCGCCAAGACTCCGCTGTGAAGAGGTAAGGTGTTATAAGCTAAATTATTCTCTATCCCTGAAAATTGTAATCCAAAATGACTTTTGACCGATCAGTAAATTACAGCTGTGCGGTTCACGAAGTCTGAAGTTTGTGCGCCGCGGTACAAGGGGTTGCTCGCAGTGTACAGGCTGTGAACGCCCCCCCCCCGCTATTCTTCTGCAGCGGGGGGGGGGGGGAGCCGCGGTGACTGCACTGCTGTCCTACATCACCACATAAGGCTAATCTGTTGTGTACCGATGGCTAAAGTCCATCCTCTGTAGCGAGCGGGGGGGGGGGACAACCCCCCCCCCCCCCACACACACACACAGTAGCGAGGGGGGGGCCCGCTGTGACAGCGTTGCTGTGGAAACATGCAACGAGTGTAATCTGTCATGTAGCGAGGGCCAAACTCTGCCCTTGGTAGCGGGGGGGGGGACGACCCCCCCCCCCCCACACACACACACACAGACACAGCCCTGAGTGTAACCTTTCCTTTGAGCCTAAAATGAAGCTTCTACATTGAATCATTCAAAAGTTAGACGTTTTTCCAAACTGTGCCATTTGGAACAATTTGGCACAGTTCCAAAACGCCTGGGAACAGCCTGAGAACAGCCTGAGAACAAAGCTGTGTAAAATATTCATTTTTTGTGGTATTGTTACCAAATTTGGATCTCAGCTGGATAACACTTGGTTCTACGTTTCTGTTGCATTTTCCAGCCGGATCGGACAGCTGTGTGTTATTTACAAGCATTTGTACCCAAAAAAACACTGTGTCCAAATTTTTTTTCTTCAAGTTCAGTATGTTTAGATGACTGTAACTCAGTGGCCGGAGCACGTAGAGAGATTATGTTTTTTTTGCCAAAAAATTCAAAGTGTTTTCTTTTAAATGAGACCAACCCCATGAAGATGCTGCAAAGGGTTGAAGAACAGCTTTCGATTTACTTTGGGCACATTATTTTTTGGCATTTTTAGGAAAATTGCCCGGAGTGCAAGTGGTTAAGGAAATCAAAGCTTGGATGACTTGTAATTTTCTGCTATTAAACCCAGATAAGACTGAAGTCATTTTTGTTGGTCCCAAAAACCTTAGAAATACCTTTCTAAATCAAACTCTTAATTTGGATGTGGCTACTCTTACTTTGAATAGTTCTGTGAGGAACCTTGGAGTTAGTTTTGATCAAGATCTGTTTTTTTAATTCACATATTAAATTTGTTTCTAAGACTGCCTTCTGTCATTTGCGTAATATTGCAAAGATTAGAAGCATCTTGTCTCTGAGTGATGCCGAGAAATTGATCCACGCTTTTGTTAGCTCTAGATTAGATTATTGTAACTCGTTATTATCAGGTTGTCCTAAAATATCCAAAATGCTGCAGCAAGAGTTTTAACAGGTACTAGAAAGAGAGCTCATATCTCTCTGGTTCTGGCCTCCCTTCATTGGCTTCCCATAGAGTTTAGAATTAAGTTTAAAATCCTTTTTCTCACTTAAACCTCTCAATAATCAGGCCCTTCTTATATAAAAGATCTGATATTGCCCTATCATCCTAACAGAGCACTACGCTCCCAAAATGCAGGATTAGTTGTAATACCTAGAATCTCCAAAAGTACAATGGGAGGCAGAGCCTTCTGCTATCAAGCTCCTTTCCTGTAGAACCAGGAAAGGTTCCACAGGAACCTTGGGTTTGGGAGTCAGACTCAGTCTCTCTTTTTAAGAATAGGGTAAAAACCTTCCTCTTCAATATAGCCTACAATTAGGGAATGATCTTGTGTTTCTAAAACCCTCCCTTTGTTTTGCTGTTATTAGATTTAGACTACTGGGCGACCTCCAGTAATGTACACGGCTTCTCTCTGTTAATGTTTGCTCTCTTATGTCTGTTCTTTTCATCTTCTCTATCCCCTCACCCCCCAGCCAGTCGCAGCAGATGACTGCCCCTCCCTGAGCCTGGTTCTGCTAGAGGTTTCTTCCTGTTAAAAGGGAGTTTTCCTCTCCACCGTCTCCTAGCACTTGCTCACAGGGGATCGCCTGATTGCTGGGGTCTTGCTGCAATTGTGGGGTTTCCCCTACATTTGAAAGTGCTATGAGATGACTTTTGTTGTGATATGGCGCTATATAAATAAAGTTGAATTGAATTGAAATAGAATAATCAGATAAAGGTCATTATCAGGCTAAGAAAAATCACATTAACTCTTTCCACTCTTCATCCTCTTCAAAGCTGCCCTCCACCTTGCTAATCCCTGGGACTTCCTTGTTCATCTTTTCTTCATCCATCCTCCTCTGTCTCATTTTCTTCATTCATTAGCTCCTCTGAGTACTCCTTCCACCTTCTCAACACACTCTTGTCACTTGTTAGTACATTACTATTTCTGTCATTAATCAGCTGAACTTGCTGCACATCCTTTCCATATCCATCTCTCTGTCTAGCTAATCGATACGTCCTTTTCTCCTTCCTTAGTGTCCAGCCTTGCTTACAACTCACTGTATGCCTTTTCCTGTGCCTTTGCCACCTCTCTCTTTGCCATGCGCCTAGATTCCAAATACTCCTGTCTACTTTCTTCATCTCCCTGACTATCCCACTTTTTCTTTGCTAACCTCTTCCTTTGAATACTTTCCTGTACCTCCTCATTCCACCACCAAGTCTCCTTGTCTTCTTTCCTCTGTCTACTGGATACACCACATACCTTTCTACCCATTTCCCTCAATACTTTTGCTGTACTTTCCCAGTCATCTGGTGATTCTTCCCTACCACCCAGAGCCTGTATCAACTCCTTCCTAAACTCTATGCAACCTTATTCCTTCTGTAACTTCCCCGACTTAATCTTTGGCTCTGCCTTCACTCTCTTCCTCTTCTTGCTTTCCAAAGCCACCCTAAAGACTACAATCCGATGTTGTCTAGCTACAGTCTCCCCTACCACCACCTTGCAGTTTTCCATCTCTTTCACATTTATCCTGCTGCATAAAATGTAGTCCACCTGTGAGCACCTTCGTCCACTCTTGTAAGTCACCCTATGATCCTCTCTCTTATTGAAGTGTGTGTTCACCACAGCCATTTCCATCCTTTTAGCAAAATCAACAACCATTTGTCATTCTACATATCTCTCCTTAAGACCATACCTACCCAGGACCTCCTCATCACCCCTGTTCCCTTCACCTACATGTCCACTAAAGTCTGCTCCAATCACCAGTCTCTCCCTCCTGGGAACTCTACCACTTCATCCAACTTACTCCAGAATTCATCTTTCTCTTCTACCTGACATCCAACTTGTGGGGCATACGCACTGACAACATTCAGCATCACACTTGACTTCTAGCGTCGAACTCATGATTCTGCCTGACTCCCTCTTTACCTCCTGAACACTTTTCACATACTTTTCCTTCAAGATTACTCCTACTCCATTTCTCAGAGCTTCAGAGTTTGATCACAGTTTTTTTTAAAAAAGGTACTTGTTCAAAAGTTGAGGCTGCAAAAGTTGTCAGGAACATTTGTTGACTTTGGAACTTTGAGAAGGGAACAGACGAGTCATTTTCAGATTTTTTTGGACTCATCCATGGAGCTCTCTTACCGTCTTTTCCACTGATCACTGATTTACTTATTTAAATTTCATGATGAGTTTTAACAGATGTGCATCTTCACACTGCATTGGCTATGACAGGACTGGGAATAGTTAGATTTAAGTGGCGCTCTTACAAAGATCTTCAAACAATCAACATTACACAGAATATTTATAGATGACCCCATCCATCAAATAAATGCCTGCGAGGGAGCAAAATAGTTCTTGCATTAAGTAATTTAAAGTTGGAATACATAAAACAATGACAATTTGTTCTCTTGCTTGAGCATTTAATTTACTGTTGTAATGGCAATAGTGCTCTGATTTTCAGACATTAATATGAATTATGCTTTGAATGGCCAGTGATAATTAGCTAGTCTGTCATCCAGTTTCTGTTTAATTCAGTTTCTGTTGAACCTTGGTTGATGTGACTGCTCCAATAATGGTTGACTGTGAGAGATTTAACACCTTTGAAATAGGTTTTATTATTGCAGACATGGTCAGGTTTGGGGGGGAAAGAGGCAGAGCTTTCAATGATAATAACCTTTAAATTTGTTATGCAGGAAAAGAAAAAAAAAAAGCCTTGTCATGTTGGAATTAAAGTCTTTATTTGAGGGATCTGAACTCAGTGGGAGGACAGATGGAGTCGAGGCCCTACGGGACTGTGGGTAAAGACATGCTGTAGCACACACTTTCTTCAATTTTTAGGTCAGAGCACACACATTTATGCACTCACACATTGGGATGATTCTATTACATCTACACATCGTGGAATGTGCCGAGGCAGGGGATGTATGAATCCTTAATGGAAAATTTTCAAGTGTACAATGAAGTTTTAGTCACGCTCCATGTAGGCTCTTTATCTATGTATATGGAGAAGTGAGCATATATGCAGTATACGAGTTAGCCCAGCAGATAAACTCACCTGATAGATAACCTGTAATGCAGATTTTTATAAAAAGAAAAAAAAAATATCTTTGTCTCGCTGTCGTTTTGTGACGTTGAGCCTCTTATCTCTGTGCAGTCAAAAGCAAAAGAGGCACCTGATGCAGGCTTTTAAAATTGCGACACTGTTGGTCTTTCATGCTCTTTCCCACTTATTTGAAGTGTCACATAAAAGCATCAACAGTGAACAGCAGTAAAGTACTTCTTGCAGAGACCTGCTAAGCATAAAGGAATACAAGATATGCTATGACTCTGCTAATGTAACTTGGCTAGGAGAAGCCTGCCAGCACAAGTATGAGTTATACTAGATAGCCTTCCTTTTATTCCTCTGCTGCTGATGCTTCTGCTGATGCCACCTTCAATTAGGTGAGCCAAGTGTAGTGGTGTGGTGGTGGGGGTGGAGTAATGGGGACGGTGTCTTTTAACATAATTGTGATAGCATCAAAATGATTGCCTCATCCTCAGCTTTCATTCTTCTCTCTCAACCAGCAAATTCAATTTGCCTCCTTCTGAGCATGGATGTATGATTGGATAGTTTGAATTTGAGAGTTATTTTCTCAATATTATGTCAGATTTGGACCACTGCTGTGTCCTTTATGTGTCACATCAGCTTTGTGCAAATCAATGCAAACAGGTGGTCAAAGGTGGAGCTGTTCATATGTATCAGCTTCAGCTGCAGAGCATAGAGGATGTGTGTGGACTGACCAGAAGGTGGCAGTGTTTAATTACTTTTAGTGCTTGTCTGGCCTTTTCAGTCCGTTCCCCACCCTCTCTCACTGTCTTTTCCATTTTTATCCACTTTTCTTGCAAGTCCTTAGAAACCGAGATTTTTCAGTCTTGCTCAGAGCAAGCGCCTGTATCGTCTTGCATCGTTTTGTAGCATTAATGAGATAGAAGCTATTTTCTGATGTAGAGATGTTTTTGATGTATGTACACCCTTAATTTGGGCTTTGTCAAAGGGAATTTTGTATTAGATTACATTATCTGATATAGCCTTTCCTGCACGAACCCTAAGCAAGCATCTGTTGGGTTGTTGTGCTTCATTTTCTTCTTGATGACTCAGGGAGGATGGCACAGTTAGCCGATGTGTGTTGCCCTGCTTGGCAGTCTTGTTCCAACCTCACAACTCTTGCGTACAGATCATAACCTAAGAACACTGAGTGGTGCTCAGTGTCTGTGCATGGACTATACATGCGCGCACACACAGTCTCATCCAAACACACATTTCATTCACACACACTGCAGACACGTTGGTGGAGCATAACTTTAAGCCTGCGGCAGAGATCCAAGTCGCACTGGATCATTTTACCATGGTTTATTTTTCCATCTGCCTGTCCCCCCACTTTAAGGGGAGTTAGTCTCTCTCTCTCTCTCTCTCTCTCTCTCTCTCTCTCTCTCTCTCTCTCTCTCTCTCTCTCTCTCTCTCTCTCTCTCTCTCTCTCTCTCTCTCTCTCTCTCTCTCTCTCTCTCTCTCTCTCTCTCTCTCTCTCTCACACACACACACACACACACACACACACACACACTGTCTTTTCCGTTCCTCTTCTCTCTTTGTCTGCTTTCCTTCTTTCTTATTTTTTGCTTTTATTGTGTGATGTTTTCATTGATGTGGTTTGAACCAATTGAGGTGTTTGAAATACTAGCTTGCTTACACGCATAGCCTGAGCCTATTTGGTCTCAGCATTGTATTTTTATGCAAAACTCTCCTCCAGATATTGCCGGGGCCTGTAGTCATACGGCACAAGCATATGCCTGCATACATTATAGGCTAACTCTAACCGGATTTACTTGCTAGCTAAAGCAAAGTGTGCGTGACAGCCAGCGCTTTGAATCTCACTGTGAAGCACATTGCCTCCCCGTGTAAGCCGCTACCCAATGCTCTGTGTGTGTGTGTGTGTGTGTGTGTGTGTGTGTGTGTGTCCGTCTGTCCGTCCGTCTGCGTAGTGACAGGTAATTGGACGTGCTTATATTTATGGGATGAGACAATCTTTGAGTGACATCTAATCCAGTGCACATCAGAGATATCAGAGCAATGAGGAGAAGCTGTCACCCTTCATGTGAGAAAGACAGTACCTGCATTCATGTTTTCTTTTTGACTGCCTGCTGTCTACCTTTTTGAGTGTATGATGAGCAACATGCACAATGGATGGAGTCTTCATTGATGGCGTATAGACTGAGACTGTGATGACCTTTTTGCGTACTCTATTTTGTGCATGAGATACTGCGGGTTGAGCCTCAGAGACAGTGCCTTGGACAACCTGGCTCTAATGTATGTAGATATATTCCTAACTGAGAGTTAGCTTTCTTCATAATTGCTATATCAATCTATGCTCTCCTATCCTGACTGTCTTATTTCTGGCTCTCTTATTTCTCTCCCTCTTTCCTCGCTCTCTCTCTCTCTCTCTCTCTCTCTCTCTCTCTCTCTCTCTCTCTCTCTCTCTCTCTCTCTCTCTCTCTCTCTCTCTCTCTCTCTCTCTCTCTCTCTCAGACACACACTGCTCCTCTTTCCCCATCCATTGTCTCCCCCTTGCTTGTTTTTGAACTTGTGGGTGTTTGGCCCATCCCGTTGCCACATGAGATACTGGTAGAGGCCGACTCTTAGCAGGTGAAGGTCACACATAAACCCGCACAGATACACAATCATGTAGAGATGCATGCAAGATCCCGAGCATTATTAGCGGTATCGAACACAATGCCAAGTGGCTATGTTATTGACAGGAACCCTGTTGCGTTCAATAAACTCCACTCCCACTGTCTTTTTCACCTTGTCTGAGCCACATGTTAGCCCTGAGGTACACCTCTTAATTACAACATCCTCTGCCTGCCGATTACAGCGCTGCCTCATTCTCCATGGGCAGATGCACCTGTCAAGAAAAATATGAATAGGGGAACTAAGCTGAAGTAATGGGACATGACCAAGGAGATAGAGAAGTATTGGTTGTTTGTTGCTGTACAGTAATTAGCCACTGCCTGTCTTGTCTTGATGGCAATACGGTATGAGTAAGCAGACGGAGAGTGGGAGAGGTCACTGGTAAACACAATCTATACCCCTCACAGTTGGAGCTTAGTGTCTAAGGACCATTGTTTCTCCCCACCTACTCCTTTCTTAAAGCCCAGTTTGCAGTTTCCAAGAATTACTCAGCAACTCTACTTTTTTCGCTACGTTTTTAGTCATAAATTGGGTGTAGTTAAACTGACTGATGTTGTGCCAAGACACAAGGGATGGTCTGTTTATGCAGATGTCTCCATGATGCACACAGCATAGTGAAAATACTTTAAACCAACCTGTATACCATAATGTATTATATGGCCACAGCCACAGATATCTGTAGAATTTGCTTTGCATGATTCACAGTTCAGAATATTGTTTGTCTCATTGTTTGACTTGTGAATGAGAGTGGGACTGCAGTACTCAGTTCTGTGTCGTAAATGACCCTATTAATGATAACTTCACTCTTTGCAGTGATAAACATCCAATAGGAGGAAAAAACATGTCTACAATAAATCATTTATATGGTCAGAAGCATTAACTTTTGCCTTGTCAGTGGTACTTGTACACACTGTCTCTGTTTCTGAAACTTCGTGGTCATATTTTATTCAAGTATAGAGAGTATGACTGAAATTAAGAAAATACATAATAGGTCCACTCTCTGTCATTATTCTCTGTAATTATTTATTATCAAACACACTCATTTCCCTAAATGGAAATTAATTATTAACTGTGTGGTTGGAGTCCACAAATGCATACATGGGCATCCTCTGTAAATCAAATTAACAGCAACCAAAGGGAATTTGCTTAGTGGATCTTCACACCTTTGTCGGCATAAAACTCTCGGGACCTCATGTCTGCGTGGATTGTAAATAACCTTTTTAAGGTATTTTGCCTTCAAGTCAAGGTCTTCTCTGTATGAGCTTCACAGCTTTCCCACTTACAGTAGCTGCAGTGAGTCTTATGCGGTATGTCGAGTCTGTTCAAGTATGAAGACTTACACA
Organism: Pholidichthys leucotaenia; assembly: GCA_020510985.1. Classification (NCBI taxonomy): domain Eukaryota; kingdom Metazoa; phylum Chordata; class Actinopteri; order Cichliformes; family Pholidichthyidae; genus Pholidichthys; species Pholidichthys leucotaenia. Next base: position 177,421,766 of record CM035848.1, read on the forward strand.
GTCCAAGCAGTTTTTGGTATAGCAGATTCACATATCTAGTGTCACATATTGGGGCAAAGGCTAATATTTTCTCTTGTCAGATTCGTTTTATGCAAGTAAATGCACATAGAGGGGCAGTTTGCAGAAAATTTATCAGTGTAAAGTCAATATGATTGTCCTTGCTCTTCACACAAAATAACAGCTATTTGATAAAGTGGGCTGATTATTATGGAATGCACCATGCCCTCCCACATATATTTTACTGATCAATAATATGAAATTTCTGTAATTCCCCCAATGAGATTAGTAAGGTAAAGGTAAAGCCAACTTTATTGTCATTCAATCCATACAGCCAATCATGTACAGTAGAACAAAATTACATTTCTCTTATCTACAATGTTAATCACTGTCATGATGGCCCTCGCGAGCTACCATAAGACGCCAGCAGTCACCGGTGAGTTGCAGTGATGTTTTATTGGGGAATGAAGGAACAGAGGAAAATACACACGACAATGAGGATAGGATAATCACAGGGTAACTTACAAGACTGATGATGAATGAACAGCATCTGAGCCGGGGACGCCCGAAGCATCAGACGATGAGACGTTCTGTCAACGGAAGTATAACAGACGGTAGTAAAACAGAGACTGCTGCATCGGGGTGCATTCGGCGTCCGCTTTTAACACCGGTCACTAATGACCCCGAATGCAGCACAGCTGTTGACTTTGACAGCAGGAGGCTCCACTGGGCGCTGTCACAATAAGAGCCCGGGGAGCTAGAAGGGACCCACTGCTGTCAAAGCCTGGAAAAGATAATGTGTGACCCGAGCGCGGACGAGACCGGCACTCGGGTGGTGACAGTACCTCCCCCTCGAGGCCGAGCTCCTGAACGGCCAAATAACACCCAAGCCCCCCCCCCCCACTCCCCCTAGGGTGGGCGGATGGGGCGCCGGCAGGAGGGAGAGAGTCAAAAAGAGAAGCAAAACCCAAAATGATGACAGGGGACCAACAAAGCAATAACAGAGTACCGTGGGGAGAGAGAAAAAATCCCCCACAATACTCCATAACGTGTGGGTAACACAAGGGCAGAACCCAACAGGCAATACATATATCAGTTTCAAACAGTACATGGACATTAGACAGAGGGGAGGAAAAAAACCCACAAATCACCGGCTAAGGGAAAAAGGTGAGATACAAAATTACAGATACCAGGCCCCCCCCGCACATCCCAAAAGCTTACAGACATCATAATGATAGAAAAAACCCGGGATGATGGCAGTCCTGGCTCTGAGGTATGGAGGCAGAAAGTTCGGGCGGCCTACCCCAGTCCCATGCCCGGAAACAATGAATTTCAGGCGGCCGGACCAGGTCGCCAAACAGGTAGTCCAGTGGGTCGGGTGCCCGGCCCAGAGAGCCAAATGTGTGCGGTAGTCCTTCGGGCGGCCGACCCGCATCGCTTGACCACCAGGACCGTAGGGGGGAAGTGGAAGGCGGCCTCCCTGGAGAAGGGGAAGATGAGGGAGAACCAGGCGGAGCATTCGGAACCCCAACGGCCCCAGGTGGAAATGGGTTGCGCTCCTCTGGAGGACGAGGAGGGTGACGGTGATGATGAGGATGAAGAAGGAGACGAGCCCGTCCAGTATCCGGCGGCAGGGGATCTGCAGCTCCCTCACCGAACCTGGAAACCGCTGGTACTGCACCCTCGTCGGACCCCGATTGGGTCTCGGTTGCACCCGCATCGGACCCCGACTGGGTCAGCGCCGCACCAGAACTGACCTCCAACCTCGAACCTGGAACCTCTGGCACAGTGGGCGAAAGCAGCTCCTCACCGGCGACCCTGGGAGAAGGCTCGGGAGAGAGAGAAGAACCGGGATCAGGATCACCGGCAGTGCCAGAACCTGGCGAGATAAGCTCGGACGCAGCGGGCGGCTGCACCCAGCTCATGTCCCCAAGAGACAGGGTAAAATGCTCTAAGACGGAAAGGAGAAAGATAATACAGAGCACTTGCCTGATCTCGGGTTCTGACGCCGTCCAGGACTGCGAAGATCCGGGCTCAGACGGCAGGAGGTCGTCGTCAAGCTCCCACTCAGCTACGTCGGGCTCCGAAGCTGGCATGATGGTGTCTGCAGCCTCTGGATCCTCTGGCACCGAAGCCCACGCCAATGGCCCGCACGGCGTGGTGGCAGGGGACCCTCGACCCGCTGGACTGGACCGCTCGTCCGTGGAGACCCGGGGACGCTTCCTTGTCGGCGCAGGTCCCACACTGCAGTCTGCCCTCCTCCTCCGCCCACGACGTGGCTGTGGGACCGGAACCAGGCTCTCCAGAACCGCAGGCCCCCTCCTCATCCAGCGACGTTGGCCTGGCGTCGAGGACCGCTCAGCGGAGGGAGACACAGAGGATGCGGGATTAATAATTAAAGCCACAGCAGGTGGTGGGAGCTCGGGGGGCTGCGAACCCCGAACTCCACCCCCAGGAGTCTGACAAGGCAAATCACAATCATGAGAATAAGGATAAACTTGGACTTGCCTGTCTCCTGGAGGCTGGATGGTGCCTGCTGCGGCGGACATTGCTCCTCCCCTTCCCCGCTGGACGGTGACAAAGGGCCCCCTGGGAGGACGACGGGGAGCCACTTGTGATGGATCTGGGACGGGGCTCGCTGAGAAAGGGCTCTGAGTACACACAGCGGCTGGAGAATGCGTCGAAGAGGAGGGGGCGACAGCTGGAACAAGCCGGGCACGGAACGCTGACGGGACAGCGGGAGAAAATGGCCTGGGGGGAGAGGCTGTGGGGATTCCCCTCTGATGAGGCGCAGGGGTGGCAGCAGTGCGAGGAGTTGAGCCCTTGCGGCGACCCGGAACTGGATCCAGACGGGGTTCAAGCCGAGGTTGACAGCCGGTGTGACGGCGGTTCTTTGCAGGGGGCGAGGTGAAGGTGAGATCCGGGAATCGCCGCTCCTGTGCAGAGACAGAGGCGAGCAGGTCGGCAAACTCAGGGAACTCACGCAACTCTGGATTCCTCTCCACCAGTCTAACTGCCGCTGCCACATGCTTCATAATTGATGATGGATGCACAGCAGAGCAAGCAGCAGCCACTCGGTCCAAGATCCTGATTGCTGTCAGCTGCAGCTCCTCTGGGGGAATCCCGAGTGATGACATGCCTGATGGGGAAAGACCTCTGGCTGGTGCGAACTCCCGGGCCGGAACGAAGGCAGGAGCGGGATCCCGAAGCGAGGGGCGACGTCTCCTCCTCTTCGGCTGTCTGCCGGGATTTCCCTCCAGCCCAAGGAGTATCTCGCGCTGTGCAGCGATGTCATCTTTCCTCACGCTTACCTCAGGGTGGTTGGCGAAGCGGGGAAGATGATTGAGGATGTCCTTGGCCTGGTCCAGGTACCGGGGCACGTCGCTGTTGAAGTCGAGGAGGGAGGCGGTGATGAGGATTTTGTCCACGCACTCGAGGGCGTCTGCGAGGACATCGCCCCGACTCTGAGTGCGGGACCTCCGCGATGGCATGCTTCAACACAGTACCCAGACAGGTAGGAACAACAGTCCAATACTGCAAAAACTCACGGTGAATGGTGTCTCGGCGCGACGCCTCTCTCTAGACGTTCTGGCAGCAGTCAACTGTCACAATGGCCCTCGCGAGCCACGATAAGACGCCAGCAGTTACCGGTGAGTTGCAGTGATGTTTTATTGGGGAATGAAGGAACAGAGGAAAATACACACAACAATGAGGGTAGGATAATCACAGGGTAACTTACAAGACTGACGATGAATGAACAGCATCTGAGCCGGGGACGCCCGAAGCATCAGATGATGAGACGTTCTGTCAACGGAAGTATAACAGACGGTAGTATAACAGAGACTGCTGCATCGGGGTGCATTCGGCGTCCGCTTTTAACACTGGTCACTAATGACCCCAAATGCAGCACAGCTGTTGACTTTGACAGCAGGAGGCTTCACCGGGCGCTGTCACAATAAGAGCCCGGGGAGCTAGAAGGGACCCACTGCTGTCAAAGCCTGGAAAAGATAATGTATGACCCGAGTGCAGATGAGACCGGCACTCGGGTGGTGACAATCACATCTAGAATCAGAGGGGTTGCTGCCATGCAAATTGCCGCCACAAATTTTCCCTCCCCCGTTCCATTATTGCTGAGCACCAAGCTGGACAGCAGGAAGTTCCGCTTTTATATGGTCTTCGGCATGACCCGGCTAGGATTTGAACCCCAGCCTCCCGGGTGTGGGGCAGATGTTCTACCAACTGAGTCACCACTCCAGTACTTATTATATGCTGTTCTGTTTTGTTATTTGAACATGCAAATGTCCAGACAGAAAACAATCAATGATTACTGCTCTATAGATTGATACTCCATCCATCCATCCATCCATCCATCCATCCATCCATCCATCCATCCATCCTCTACCACTTTTCCGGAGGTCCGGTTCGCAGAGGCCGCAGTTGCAGAGAAGCCCAGACTTCCCTCTCCCCAGCCACCTGCTCCAGCTCTTCAGAGAGGATACCAAGGCGTTCCCAGACCAGCTGGGAGACATAGTCTCTCCAGTGAGTCCTGGGTTTGCCCCGGGGTCTCCTCCCAGTGGGATGTACCCGAAACACCTCAAGTGGGAGGCGTCCAGGAGGCATCCTGATCAGATGCTCATACCACCTCAACTGACTCCTTTCAGTGTGGAGGAGCAGCGGTTCTACTCTGAGCCTCTCCCAGATGACTGAGCTCCTCACCCTATCTCTAAGGGTGAGTCCAGCAATCCTACGAAGGAAGCTCATTTCAGCCACTTGTATCCGTGATCTCATTCTTTCGGTCATTACCCAAAGCTCATGACCATAGATGAGGGCTTTTCCTAGATTGATACTCTGGGTAGCAAAATTTTTTAAGTCTGTGGAAAAGTATTGAAAAAGCACAGAATACTTGATGCAATGCTATCTATTTTTAATCTAATAATTAGTGGTTATATAAATAATACATATATTTTGGAGGCTGTATTCTGTCGCCTGTCACCAAATATTGCAATCTGCTTTATACTGCATTTGAAATGGAAGATTTATTTAATACATAATGACTATTGGACTTTTTTAGGTGCAATATCTAATAAAAAACAGTATATGTAAATGCTTATTAAAGAGAGAAAGTGAAGCAAAGTACAGATGGCTGACTACCTCACTAAATTATGTAGTTAAATTAGATATAAATGAAAAATAATGGCAACTGAGGACAAAGTTAACACATCATGAGCAAGAACATATGAACAAGTCAACAGATCCAGGTGGGTGGATGGTAGATCAAGGCACTTCCTTATAATACTAATGCTACTACTAATAATAATTAATAACATGAAAAAAGAATCCATCTCTCCAACATAGCCCCAAAGGAAGTTGAAGCAGTCTGTGAAACACTGAAGCCAACACTCAAAATTAATAGCATTTAATAACTATTGTGTGCTGCCATTCTTCATCAGGACTTTGTTCCCTGGAAGTACCAGGCTTCCTTTTTTTCCCCTCTTCAGTTTTAGGCAGTTATAAGTTGTGTTTGGTACCGCAGCCCACCTGGGATTTTGGTAAGCAGCAAAAAGCAACCAGTAGCCAAGTGTGCGTATTTAAATTGGTGCTGCACTCAAAAACTCTGATTCCCCCTTGTGGCTCCTAGAAAGGAAGAGATGCCCACATATCCCACATCTATGTTGGGGGGGGGGGTGCACTAATGCACTAGTGAAGTTGCTTAAATGAATGCTGCTTTGTTGACAGGCCAATTTAGCCGTCATTTTGAGATAATGGAGAGTTACATGGCTGTAAGTACAGCCACATACAGACTCTATCCAGAGCTCTTTCAGATCCTACTGTAACTAAAGGCAGGTTTTTTTCTTGCTGGCCTCTTTCATAGACAGCACAAAGTTAGGTATTGCAAATAAGAACTGGGAAATTCACTTTATGTAAATCTATTTTCAGATTAAAAATATTTCCCATTCGTATAAAAACTGAACACACTGTCCCAAAATAATTTAAAAACATTAATTTAAACCCAGAAGACGTTCACATTCCCAAGATGCTGCATGAAAGTTCTCATTAAACTTAAATTTGTGTTTTACATGCTGGAAAAAAGTCTCTGATTGCTTAGCATTCAGCTAGATGATGCATCTCGTCTCATCAGCATTACTTTCAAGACTTGTTTTGCAGCAATGAAACTGACTATTCTCTTTCATAGTGTTGCTTTCCCTGCATTATGCCTTCATCTTGTTAGTTCCGCATCTTTTGCCTTTATCCCCTTTCCAGTCTTTTAAATCTGGTAATGGTGCCTACTAAAGCGTCCGCAGTGTGTACATAGCCTCTGTATGCAGTTGTTCTCTCACTTTCAGCCTCAGTGCCATCCATTTGCAAATATGTCTTGGCTGAAGGTTGCGAGCTTCTTATAAACACTTCCCCCTGCAAAAGCTGCAGCAGTTGAATAAGAAACTTTTGAAAATGATCCATCCTTCCTTTGCCAAGACAAGTGGATGTCTTTTTCCCTGCAGCCCTGTGGTCTCTTTAGGCAGAGGCAAATACCCAGTTGCATATAACCCCAGGGAAGGTTCTGAATAAACATTCTTCTCATTTAGCAAATCATGTGAAACGCAAACAATTGAACATTAAACAGACAACTGTAATTCTGGATAAAGTTCATGATGTAATTTGTCTCTTTGAAGACAGCCCACATTTCCACAGAGTTGAAGATTTTCAGGCTTTGAAAGTAGGAAGGTGCAGAAAGATGTTGGAAACATTTCCAAATTCTCATCATCTCGTCATTCTACCAAACGGCAGTTCATTAGGATGTGCTTGTATTTCCGTCTGCTAATACAAGTAAATTACACGTCTTCTCTCATCCTTGTTAGCTTCTCTGAAATTACCAGGCTTTGACCATGCACAGTCATCTCGTGCTGTTATTGTAATCAGTGACATCAATTTTGTTGATTAGTCACCACAGCAATTATGTGCTTCCTTCTTCCTCAAAACTGATCATGGCATCTACTTCACTCAGCCCTGCATTTTCTTGTGTCTCTAGCAATAAACTTCCCAAGCGTGGACTAGATTGGATGAAGAGTTGTTGAGAAAACCTTAGGAGCGGACACAGCAACACAGCCATAGATTTCTGATTCCATAGTGAGGTACTGTACAAGGATTCAGAGGAGACACTTCTTTGCAAAAGAGAACAAATATGTGTATTCAGAACGTTTTTATGTGTCACTGTTTTTGCTCTCTCTTGTTATATTTTTTTTTTAGTCCCAAATTGTATTACATGTTCTGCAAAACCATGTTCCGAAGAAAGTTTTCGCGGTGATTTTCAACTTTCATGCCTGATGTGCAGTGAAAAATTGTGTGGTTCAGCAGGGTTGTCTGGTTTCACTTGATTGGTCCAAAAAATTGGCCATTTTTTTTGAACAATCAAGGAAAGTTGGACAGTTTTCCTGAAGACAAAAAATAGAGAGTAGGCAATTTATTGAAAACTGCATTTAAACTCAAACAGGTAGTTTATCAGCTGATCAAAAGTTTAAGACCATAGTCCAACACCCCCCCCGCCAAAAAAAAGAGCTAAAAGTGTCAAAACAGGACTCAGCTGTGAGTAGCCCCACCGTTCTTGTTCATCACTTCAAAAATTCATTTAGCCATGCTTGATTCGAGTGGTTCCAAGAGGCTGGTGGGAACGTGGCTCCATGTGGTGAAGGTGGCTTCATGAAAGGCACTGATGTCTGTGTTTCTAAGCCACCCTTGCCATCCATCCTTAAACATTCTCAGTGGGATTTAGATCAGGCTAACACACAGGATGGCCCAAAAGAGCTGAGCTGGAGGACCCGATGGGCTGTCCGTGAAAACATAGCCTGATCCTGGATCCAAATTAAGGCCCTTACTAATGCTGACTGCAGCCCAATAATCATAAGACGGCACCTACAAAAGAAGGGCTTCAAGAACAAAAAAACGTCTTCAAAGGCCACATCTCCTGCCACGCCGCAAACTTGCCCGTTTGGACTTTGGAAGGGAGCACCAAACATGGGATAATTATAAGTGGAAGAAAGTTTTATTCTCTAATGAGAAAAAAATTTAACCTGGATTGTCCTGATGGTTTCAGATCCAGATCCACTGGAGATATTTTCCACGCAGCACAGTGGAGGAGGCTCCATCATGAGCTGGGGTGGTTTTTGCTTGCAGTGGAAAAGTGGTGCTGCAGGATGTGCAGGGGCATTAAACAGTGGCTGGCTAAGTGGAGACGTTGCAGCGGGCATCGCTCTTGACTGTGGGCCCTCATCTGTGCGGTAATTACTGGGTCTGTCAACAGGACAACACTGCAGTTCACAACGCCTGCCTGACAAATGACTTCTTCAAGAGAATAATGCTGCTCTTTTGGCATCTTTTGGCTCTTTTTCTCATTCTGCATGTTACCGTGATCTAAACCCCATGGAGAACATTTGGGAATGGGGCGCAAGTGAAGTTTACAAAAAACGGACATCAGTTCCAGACTGTGGATGCCCTTCTTGAAGCCATCTTCACCACAAGGAGCAACGTTCCCACAAGTGTCTTGGAAACACTTGCATCAAGCATGCCTAAGCAAATTTTTGAAATGATCAACAAGAACGGTGGGGCTATCAATAAATTACCTACTCTCTATTGTTTATCTCTTGCTCCTGTTTCTTCTTTTTGCATGTTGAAGCTCTTCTTACAGCCTGGTTACGATCCAGTAGCGCGAAATTTGAGTCCTTGTAATTTTTCCCCCGGTCTTAAGAGTTTGATCAGGAGTGTATTTGCAAATTTGTTCCTGTAATTTTTGTGACTTTAGTATCAATTTGTTATTTTTTCATGTGAATTAGAGAATTTTTTTCCTCCTATATATATATATATATGTGTGTGTGTGTGTGTATATACGTATATATATATATGTGTGTGTGTGTGTGTGTGTGTGTGTGTGTGTGTGTGTGTATATATATATGTATATGTGTATATATATATACACACACTACCATTCAAATGTTTGGGGTCACCCAGACAATTATTTTGTGTTTTCCATGAAAAGTCACACTTATTTACCACCATGAGTTGTAAAATGGATAGAAAATATAGTCAAGACATTGACAAGGTTAGAAATAGTGATTTGTATTTGAAATGTATATTTGTATGTATATTTATATGTATGTATATTTGAAATGTATATTTGTATTTGAAACTTTTTTTCTGGAATTTCCCCGTTGTGGGACTAATAAAGGCTTATCTTATCTTATCTTATCTTAAATAATAATTTTTTCCAGATACTCAACCTGCTCAAAGGAAGGTCAGTTTTATAGCTTTTCTAACCAGCTAAACTGTTTTCAGCTGTGCTTACATGATTGCACAAGGGTTTTCTAATCATCCATTAGCCTTCTGAGGCAATGAGCAAACACATTGTACCATTAGAACACTGGAGTGATAGTTGCTGGAAATGGGCCTCTATACACCTATGTAGATATTGCACCAAAAACCAGACATTTGCAGCTAGAATAGTCATTTACCACATTAGCAATGTATATTAGATATTAGAGTGTATTTCTGATTAGTTTAAAGTTATCTTCATTGAAAAAAACAGTGCTTTTCTTTCAAAAATAAGGAAATTTCTAAGTGATCCCAAACTTTTGAACGGTAGTGTGTGTGTGTGTGTATATATATATATATATATATATATATATATATATACATATATATATATGGTGAAGGGGTAATTTTGCATTTGCCATATTAAAACCAAGCAGTTAATGGAGAAAAAGGGAATATGTAAATACCGCATTTAAAAACTAAATACCAATGTTGCTAATGGATGTGCAGATAATTGAATATTTGTGTACAGCCCTGCTATTTTTTTAAGGATTTTCTTTATAAATTTGTGAGCTACATGGATTCTTTGGAACCTATGCTTGTGGTTGCACTTAGAAATGCCCATAATAGAGCATTGACCTGTAATCACATCATACTCTCTCACTTTTCAACATGTTGAGGTAGCAGACGAAGATACAGCCTTAGATACAAAATGATGGCAAACAATAGACCAGTCTTCATTATTCTATGTAGCTGGAGTGGGGATACTATGGAAATTATAGCCATTTAAGCTAATTATTGTATTGCATTTTGCACGGCAAACAAGCTGTCAACCTGTGGACCTTGGTGCAGCAAGCGATGTTTTAGCAAAGACTCAAGTCTGTTTCCAACACTGTTTCACTACAGTTAGCTGTACTAGGAGGGTTCTGCTTCATAAAAAACACAGCCGCCCCCCAAAACTATAGTGATTAGAAACCCAATGCAGAGATCTTAACCCTCACCTGGAGTAAGTTGAGGTCTGTGAGGACTTTCTTGGTTCTTTGGCTGTTCGGATCTTAAAACTGGATCACATGCTAATTAATTACCCTCGTCAGTACTGCACAACAGCTCTATAAAACTTTTTCAGCAGCTCAATGTGATGGCCAGCCTTTAACCAAATAACTTCCAGACACTTAAACTGTGATGGACATAACCTGGAGAGGCTGTAGAAAAGGTCATATTGACCAGGTAGTTGATAAACGCAAGTACCAGCAGCCAGACAGCCGCACACAGACATGGTAAAGCAGCCAGATTGTTGTTGTTGTTATTATTATTATTATTAATAAAATATTATTCCTATTTCACATTAGCTCTAGTAGACTGAGTATTCTTCACTTGTTATCTTTGCTAATTTATTTGCTGAGCAGTGCCTTCTAAGGTATTTGATTGATTGATTTAGTTAAAATCAACATCAAATTATACAACCCAATAACTACTCTCATTGGCCATGAACGAAAAAGTGCACGATATGAGACAAGTAAAAGTTATCTTTATAATCCAGGGATTGAGTCGCTGCAAAGTTATGAATTCCACGTATTTCTCACGTATAAATCCCATTAGTTGTAATTATCCTGTCAGTTTGATTCTGTGTGGATCGGGCAGTTGTTAATCTCCTGCTTAAAGCTTTTCTTTGTGCCAGTTTATGTGTTAGCAGTGGTTTTCTTCTGGTTGCTGCTCTTTTGTCAACCTTTCTACTGCGTGTACATGGAAAAAGGACAAAAAAACAAAACACAATCATGTCTGGACTGTAGTCCAGCAACGACAGTAAGGTGAAATGCTGTTAGACAGTAAACGATACTAATGTTTAAATTACATTGTAATATGTTATCATGCAATCACATGCACGTTTACGCCCCACATACACTGACACATGTATAACCTCACTTCTTGTATTTCTGCAGTTTAACACTGTCTAAACACAGGAGAGTATTTATAGTAGATAAGATATAGAAGTGACAAAAGCCATTGTATGGGATGCTGACTGGCGTGCGGCTGATTTTTTTTTCTTTTTTTTTTTTTAGGGTGCGGGGATGGGGGGGGGGGTGAAGAGGGCTGGGTCATTGGAAGGGGCAGAGGCAGTGTCTAGCAGAACGATTTCTATTGATGGGTTGGTAGTGAGCGAGCTTTGGGGATATCGTTTTGCAAGACAGAATTAGAAGAAAAGCAGAAAATGAAAAGAGAAATGCATTCATATTCAAATGGAGTCAAGTCTCTATGTGCCTGCACCGTTTTCAATTATGGAAGATATGTATATTTATTTCTGCTCTAAAGGAAACTGGACAGGGCCTCTGTAGGCTTTTGTGAGTCAGAGCATCAAATATCTGCGGTGTTATTCTCCCAGGAGTCAGAAACCTGCATTTTTACCAGTGGTGAGGAAGAATCTAAATTTATATCAGGAAAGGGAAGTTTTAAAGTACCTGCAGTATGTGGGTGACCATTTTGAACATTATGTTAGGGGTTAGAACTGTAACAGTAATACAATATCCATCCATCCATCCATCTTCTACCGCTTAATCCTTTTCAGGTCGCGGGGGGGCTGGAGCCTATCCCAGCATCTTTGGACGAGAGGCAGGGTACACCCTGGACAGATCGCCAGTCCATCGCAGGGCCAACACAGAGAGACAGACAACCATTCACTCTCACATCCATACCTAAGGACAATTTAGAATCCCCAGTTGATGCCAGTTAACCTCACCTGCATGTCTTTGGCATGTGGGAGGAAACTGGAGTACATGGAGTAAACCCATGCAGACACGGGGAGAACATGCAAACTCCACACAGAAGGGTCACCGATGGTCTGGGGGTGGGATCAAACCCACGATGGTCAAAGGTGGAATCGATCCCATGACCTTCTTGCTGTGCTGCCACTGTGCTAACCACTGCTCCACCGTGCTGCCCCCCAGTAATACAATAATAGAACACAAATAAAGCAAGTAAAAATAATAGTAAAAAATTTGTATGTAAAGATAGACATTCAGGAAAAAAAACACTACCCTTTGACCTTCAGTCATTTTTTTTTGTTCTTTGACTTTGCATTAATGTAGCATTAATACCTGTTTCTTTCCTTGCAGAAATCTTCCACACATAGGGATGTTGGTTCAAACTCTGTTCTTTTGCTGCTTATTTGCAATTGTTGTTATTTGTTATTTTTGTTTTTAAGCACATCACAGTAATTGATTTGAGCAATTTGAAAAACATATCGTTTAATTTGATTAGCCCCCCCCCCCCCCCAAGGTTTCCTTCCTTGGGGCTTGTATTAGTAGGGTGGTCGAAAAATTTCTTTTCACATTTTTTGCTGCTCCACGAGGTTGGTTGTGTTTCGAATGATCACCTGAACATATTCCTAATTTTTCATGAAAATGTGAGATTATTTAACCCCTTGCACTCTGGTCAGTTTCCCTAAAAACGCCTAAAAATAACATACCCAAAGTAAATCAAAAGCTGTTCTTCAACCCTTTGCAGCATCTTCATGGGGTTGGTCTCATTTAAAAGAAAACACTTTGAATTTTTTGGCAAAACAGTCATAATCTCTCTAAGTGCTCCTGCCACTGAGTAACAGTCATCTAAACATACTGAACTTGAAGAAAATAAAGTTCGCCTGGGTGTTTTTTTGGATACAAATGCTTGCAAATAGCACACAGCTGTCAGATCTGGGCTGGAAAATGCAACAGAAATGTAGAACCAAGTGTTATCCAGCTGAGGTCAAAATTTTGTAACAATACCACAAAAAATGAATATATTACACAGCTTTTTTGTCAGGTTGTTCCCAGGCGTTTTTGAACTGTGCCAAATTGCACAGTTTGGAAAAACGTCTGTAACTTTTGAATGATTCAATATAGAAGCTTGATCTTGGGCTCTAATGAAAGGTGACACTCAGGGCTGTGTGTGTGTGTGGGGGGGTTGTTTATTCATTCATGAATGAATGAATGAACAAACAAGCCCCCACACACAAAGAAGCATGCCACGTAAAAAATGTGTGGCTTTTTTTTTTTTACAAGAAAAAATAACCTACAGTGCACTAAAAATTATACTAAAATATCTAATGTAGAGGATAACAACTCCCCCCCCACCCCCCACCCCCGCTACAAAGGACGGACATCGTCCATCGCCACATGACGGACAGCGGGGACGGTGCGCCGCGGTCTACTACACACAGTTGTACTAAAATATCTGCAATATATCTGCAATCCGCTACAGAGGAGTAGCGGTGGGGGGAGGCGTTCACAGTCCGGACGCGGCGCACGAACCGGTCCGTCATGTGGCGATGACGCACAGTTGTAATTTACTGATCGGTCAAAAGTCATTTTGATTACAATTTTCAGGGATAAAGAATAATTTAGCTTATAACACTTACCTGTCCACAACAGCAGTGTCTCTGGCGAACTTTTCTTCCTCATTGTCAGACGAACATGATGCTGGTCCGCTTGTTACGACTCGTGGTTCTGGTCACGCCACCTGGTCAAACCATGATTCCATTATTGCGGTTTTGCGCTTCCATGATTGCGGTTTTGGCGAACGATTTTTCAAAACAAATAAGAACAGTAGTAAGAAAAAAAGACTGGCGAACGCGTGTGTGTCACCCAGCGGCTTACACAAAACAGATTTGACGCACGCTTTCAATAGTCGAACTTCTCTGCTTCAATTGGCTCGCTGTATTCACAGCTGTTAGTAGGCGGGTCCTTCTTGCTAGGTTTTCAGTCATTGGTTCTTCAAGGTTTCAGAAACCCAATTCAAGGCTCTTATTAGTCGAATGAGAGGTCAATCAAATCTAAACCAATCAAAGCACTCCTTTGGCTTTCTGTTTGCGGCTGTGTCTGTAGTGGAAGAACGGAAATGCAGCTTTTTTTTTTTTCAGTGCGCTCTGAGACGCACAGCGTGCGTCCTAGTGCGCACGAGGGCACGCTAGGACACAAGAGATGTGACCGCCCGCGGTATCCCGGAGTGCAAGAGGTTAAAGGTTGTGGCCAACATCCTCTTTGATCAGCAATCAGCAATCACTATTGGTTCAGCATTCCCAAATCCAACTTTGGTAGTGACACCTACTGTTTTTTTCAGGTATCTTTTATTAAACAGGGGTTACATTACATATTCTGTATATACAGTACATACTGTACAGTTGCAATCAAAATTATTCGACTCCTACTGCACATTAGTTTTATTGGCAAAATATTTTTAAAAAACTAGTAGTTTGCAATAAAAAAATCAAACAGGAATAATTTAAATAGCTCAACACAACTGATATTAAACGTGGTTTCTTCAAATTCAACACAAAATGCCACTTTTAATGACTACTGCAGTCTGAAAATTATTCAACCCTTTCATGACAAGCATCTTTAGTGTTTAGTAAAGGACCTTTTTGCTGTTATGACCTGCTGCAAATGTGATTCATAGCCAGACACCAGCTTCCAGCAGCGTTCTGAGGAATTATAGCCATTCCTCATGGGCAACGGCCTCCAGTTCACTAATATTCTTTGGTTTGTGTGCTGCAACCGCCTTTTTCAAATTCTAGCAGAGATTTTCAGTGGGGTTCAAGTCATGTGACTGTAATGACCACTCTAGTATCTTCCAGGACTTCTTCTGAAACCAAGCCTTGGTTGACTCTGAGGTATGCTTGGGATCATTGTCCTGTTGGAAGTTCGCATGACGTCCAAGCTTCAACTTCCTCACAGACGTCATGGTATTTTCTCCCAGGACTTCCTGATACTTGATTGAATCCATCTTGCCCTCCACATGCTGCAGGTTTCAGGAAGCAAAGCAGCCCCAGAGCATCACTGAGCCATCACCATGCTTCATTGTAGGCAGTGTGTTCTTTTCAGTGTATGCTTCATACTTCCTCCTCCAGATATGGTGCTGCTCCATAATCATGAATAGTTCAACTTTTGTTTCATCGCTCTACAGAACAGAATCCCCAAACCTGTTTGACTTATTTCCTCTGCCAAGGAGGTAATGTTTTTGGCAGTGTTTGTCTGCTTGTCTCTTTTTCCGTTAGTCCATTTGTCCGTTTGTCTGTTAGCAGGATTACTGAAAAAGTGGTGAACGGATTTCAGTGAAAATTTCTGGGAAAGCAGGAAAAGGGTCAAGGAACAAACAGTTCGTTGTTGCTGTTGATCCAGATCACTGTGCGAATCCAAGAATTTTTTAAAAATTATTTTTTATATTAATATTGCACTTTTCATGTACTTCCCCTTTTAAACATATGCGTGGAGTTATGTGCACGTGCACATACCTCTTCATGGAAGCAGCAAAGCACTACGGAAAAAGTAAAATGGAAAGAAATGTGGTCTCCATCCACATAGTATGTGATATTTGATTCTTTATTTCATCTGAAGATTCCAAGAATAAGTGAGCGAAGTGGGCAGTTTAAGGTGGGGTGCAGCAGTACATGTGTGCGCGTAACTCTGCAGGCATGTAAAGGGAGACGAGCTAAATCTGGGTTTATACTCCACCTCCAACTCGGACCTTTGAGCACGAGGCTCTTATGACGAAAATTACGTCATTGGTCCACTAGGCTCCACGGAACCCCTCCGCAGCTGAGCTGGTGCAGCCCAAATTTTGTGACCACGTTGTCTGGCCGTGTTGACTACGCATGCGCAGATCCAACCTCCCATTCATGAGGTGGCGCTACTGACAGCAAAGTCAAAGGAGACGAAGAAGATGATAAGGAAAACGAAAATGAAAACACAGAAGCAAAAGCACACTATTATACCTTCTCTCCTTCGTTTTTTTTAGCTGCTCCTTCCATAAAAGGTAGTAAACACAGAAGCTCATTTTATCACCAGCATGCAATCACCTTTGTTGTTTATATTGAGCATGTGGCTCTTGCTCTTCTTCTGTGTTGTTTAGCTGGTGAACAAACTGGCGTGGCAATGCATTTGTGCTACCTATTGGGCTGGGGTGAAACTGCAGATGACGCTTGGTCTAGGAGGCAAAAAAAATGAGGCATATATACACACTGGCTTGTCCAGAGTGTACACGCATCTCAGTGCTCCAGAGAGGAGGTGGAGCATCAACAAGGCTTAACCCTTCATAGGGCACTCATGAATATACATGAAAATTCAAAATTTCAATCCTAAACCATTATTGGCAGATATTAGAAGATTGTTTCAATGATCGTTATTACTATTATTACAATATAATAATATTGTAATAATAATATTACAATATAATAATATAATAATTTTTTTTTCCATGATGGCACCCACAGTGGTCGCCATGGTGTTTCGCTGCCCTTTAATCTGTTTAATTTGTTTGTTTCTGTTCGTCGATTGTGTGACTGCCTGCTCTTACACCCGTGAAGAGCTACTAAATATCAGGACTCTCACTCCTACGGACCTTCTCCCAGTTTTTTTAGCTCCTGCCGCCGATCTGATTCATTGTTTGGCTCAAAAAGTAAGACGGCGAAAAAGAGGAAAGCGAGGGGGGGTTCTCGCTCGGCTGCGAAGGAGAGGCACGCGAACAGCCTTGCCTGGCATATTTCTATCCAATGCCAATTCTCTCTTGAACAAGGTAGAAGAATTAAGACTGCTGATACGATTTAAGGACCTCGCTTCCTCGTCTGTCATCTGTTTCTCTGAGACCTGGCTTAAAGGGAACATACCGGACAGCGCGATCAGCCTCGAGGGATTTCAGCTGTTTCGTGCTGATCGCGTCACAGAGCTCTCCCGTAAGTCTATTGGAGGAGGAGTCTGCTTCTACATTAACAGCAGCTGGTGCTCTGATGTAACGGTGATTTCACAACACTGTTCTACCGATCTAGAATTTCTCTCTATTAACTGCAAGCCATTTTATTCCCCGCGGGAGTTCGCATCATTCGTTTTGATCGCTGTGTACGCCCCTCCCGACGCGGACGCGCGCGAGGCCCAGCGCGCGTTCGCAGATCACATCCTACATGCGGAGCGGACTTTTCCAGACTCTCTGATTATTGTGGTAGGCGACTTTAACCAGAGCAATCTGAGTCACGAGCTCCCCCGATACAAACAGTTTATTAAATGTCCAACCAGAGGAAAAAACACGCTGGATCACTGTTACACTACAGTGAAGGACGCATATCGCGCTGTTCCCCGCGCTGCGCTGGGACTACCTGATCACGTGATGGTCCACCTCATCCCCACATACAGACAGAGACTGAAACTCACTAAACCTGTTGTGACCACCACGAAGAAATTGACCAGTGAAGCTGGAGAGAAACTGAACACATGCATGGAAATAACCGACTGGGACATGTTTAAAGGAGCCACACATGATCTTAATGAGTACACAGACACTGTGAACTCATATATCAACTTTTGTGAGGAGAGCATTCTCCCATCGCGCACCAGGGTGAGGTACTCTAATGATAAGCCCTGGTTCACTGCCAAGCTCAGACAGATCAGGAAGGAGAAGGAAGCAGCGTTGAAAAGTGGAGACAGGGACTGCTACAGGGAGGTTAAATATCGGTTTAACAGAGAGCTGAAGAAAGCTAAATCTGTGTATTCTGAGAGACTCCAGCAGCAGTTCACTGCTAATGACTCGGCTTCTGTGTGGAGAGGACTGAGGCAAATCACCAACTATCGGCCTCAGGCTTCTAAAGGTCAGGATGACAAAGCCCTTTGTCAAAAACTGTCCCAACATTACGCCCGTTTTGACACCTCGTCAGCTGTGTCCAACTCCCCCACTCCACCCAGCTCCACTGCCTCCTCGGCCCCTAATTCATCAAAAGCGGTTCCCCCTTCCTCCTCCTCCCCCCCTACCCTTGTCATCAGTGAGCAGGACGTGCACAGACAGTTCTCCAGACTGAACCCGCGCAAGGCCCCCGGGCCGGACGGTGTGTCTCCCTCCACCCTGAGACACTGTGCGAAAGAGCTGGCTCCTGTCTTCACAGACATTTTTAACACCTCCCTTAAGCAATGCCACGTGCCGTCCTGCCTCAAATCTTCCACCATCATCCCTGTCCCCAAGAAGCCACGGATTACTGGACTTAACGACTACAGACCTGTAGCGCTCACCTCTGTAGTCATGAAGTCCTTTGAGCGCCTGGTCCTGTCTCACCTCAAGTCCATCACCACTCCCCTCCTGGACCCGCTGCAGTTTGCCTACCGTGCCAACAGGTCTGTGGACGACGCAGTCAACCTGGCCCTCCACTCCATCCTGCAGCATCTGGACTCCCCGGGAACCTACACCAGGATCCTGTTTGTGGACTTCAGCTCTGCATTCAACACCATCCGCCCCGCTCTGCTCCAGGACAAGCTGTCCCTGCTCGATGTGCCTGACTCCCTCTGCAGATGGATCACCGACTTCCTGACGGACCGGAGGCTGGGGAAGTCTGTCTCGGACTCTGTTAGCATCAGCATCGAATCACCCCAGGGCTGTGTACTTTCCCCCCTACTCTTCTCCCTTTATACCAACTCCTGCACCTCCTCCCACCAGTCTGTTAAGCTGATCAAGTTTGCGGACGACACCACCCTCATCGGGCTCATCTCCAACGACGACGAGTCCGTCTACAGGAAAGAGGTGGCCCAGCTGGTGTCCTGGTGCAGCCACAACAACCTGCAGCTGAACGCTCTGAAGACAGCGGAGATGATCGTGGACTTCAGGAAAGTCACAACCCCCCTGCCCCCCCTCACCATCACAGGCTCTCCCATCACCATTGTAGATTCCTTCCGCTTCTTGGGCACCACCATCACCCGGGACCTCAAATGGGAGCCAACCATCAGCTCCCTCATCAAAAAGGCCCAGCAGAGGACGTTCTTTCTGCGGCAGCTGAGGAAGCTCAAGCTACCCACCAAGATGTTAGTGCAGTTCTACACGGCCATCATCGAGTCCACCCTCACCTCCTCCATAACCGTGTGGTACGCAGGAGCCATTGCCAGGGACAGACTAAGGCTGCAGCGTGTCGTGCGCACTGCTGAGAAGGTGATCGGCTGCAAGCTCCCATCTCTCCAGGACCTGTACATCTCCAGGACCTGGAGGCGTGCAGGCCGGATCATAGCCGATCCTTCACACCCTGGTCACGTACTATTTGCCCCCCTCCCCTCAGGTAGAAGACTTCGGTCCATTCAGACTAAAACCTCCCGGCACATGAACAGCTTTTTCCCCTCTGCCATCAGACTGCTGAACATTTAAAGCGTGCTGAGCCGTCCCGTGTCGCGCTAAAGCGTGCTAGTGGAAAAGGCCCATAAGTGACTTATTGACTCTCGTGCACTATATACAGCAGCTCAACAGACTCATGTCATTCATCACTGTTTTTCTGTTGCATTATCGACTGCACTGTGGTACCCCATATTATCTGCTACTTGCTAATTTATTTAAAACTGCCTTGACTAGTATTACTCATTATTATTATTATTATTACTTATTATTCTACACTTATTGCATGTTTTTAGTCTTTTAGTTTTTTAGTTTCTCTCTTTATCTCATCATGTTTTTAATGTTGCAGCATGGCACCGAGACAAATTCCTAGTTTGTGTACTACATGAATAATGGCAATAAATCTGATTCTGATTCTGATATATTATGCCTCCTGAAGTTATCAAATATGGTTCTTCGCCCAATAAAGGGTTAAGGATGTCATTGCGAGCCACATGACCCACACAGTAAACACACTAACTTCAGCACTAGACAGTGTTTAATTTTTTGTATGTGAAATGATAATAGGCCTGTTCTATGATACGATATGATAATGCACTATTGCTTAATATTGCTTAAAATTACGTCTTGTCAGTAAACTATGAAGGCGAAGAGAGGGGGGAAAAAATGACTGTTAGGGCCCGCTTTCTGGGCCACGGCCAGAATTGCCTATTCAGCCTGGGAATTTCAAGTCCGTCTCGGCCCCTGCGCCAAGGTGGATGAACCTTGCATTTTCACCCCTTCTTTGGGTATGGTAGACATTCACCTATATCCCAGGCTGGGATATAGGTGAATGTCTGCCTTGCTGTGTGCGAAAGAGACTGTGTAGGTGTTAGTCTACCTTGCCTGTGGGCAAAAATAACTATAGGTCTGTCCACCTTGGCGTGAGGTCGAAAAAGACTTGGTGATCCTAGGCTGAAATGGGCAGCTCTGGCCTTGGCCCAGAAAGTGGGTCGTAACAATGGCCTTAAAGGGTCAATAAAATTATGAGTCTTGTTTGTCTGATTGACTGTTGGCAGGATTACGCAAAAGCTGCTGAATGGATTTGGATTAAATTTTCACCAAAGGTGGCCCTTGGGCTACAGAGGAACCCCTTACATTTTGGTGATGATCCAAGAGCACATACCTCCGCCAAGGCCCTTGTTTGTATTTGTGCAGCAGAAGTACACAAAAACTACAGGATGGGTTTGGATGAAATTTTCACCAGAGGTGGTCCTTGGGCTACAGAGGAACCCATTAGATTTGGAGGTGATCCATGAGCGCATACCTCCACCAAGCCCCTATTTTGCTATGTACAGAGAGATGGAGAAAGGGAGGTATGGACAGAGAGATGGAGAAAGGGAGGTATGGACAGATGGAAGGACAAAGGGAGGGAGGGAAGGAGCCTTGGCAGAGGTACGCACTCGTTCAGGTAGGTTCATTTTGTCTTCTTTTAATTATTTACCTTTTGTTCTTATTAAAGACAAAAATAGAAAGGAGATGTCTTTACCTTCTTAACATGTTTCGACTGTGCACTGCAGCCTTCGTCAGAAGAGTCAGCTGATTGCTGACAGGTGACATTTTATCTGCTGACTTTCGTAGGTGGGGCCAGTCCAGCAGACCTGTCAGATCCACCGAGCCGGCTCTGCTTTCCGCCGTCAGATGGTCTCTGGAGTATGTGATCCCAGGTGTGGGAAAGCATAAAGGCTCGGTGGATCTGACAGGTCTGCTGGGCTGGCCCC
This sequence comes from Pholidichthys leucotaenia, assembly GCA_020510985.1. Classification (NCBI taxonomy): domain Eukaryota; kingdom Metazoa; phylum Chordata; class Actinopteri; order Cichliformes; family Pholidichthyidae; genus Pholidichthys; species Pholidichthys leucotaenia. The sequence continues at coordinate 177,442,927 of CM035848.1, forward strand.
ACCTACGAAAGTCAGCTGATAAAATGTCACCTGGCAGCAATCAGCTGACTCTTCTGACGAAGGCTGCAGTGCACAGTCGAAACATGTTAAGAAGGTAAAGACATCTCCTTTCTATTTTTGTCTTTAATAAGAACAAAAGGTAAATAATTAAAAGAAGACAAAATGAACCTACTTGAACGATTACGTGGAAGTTATGGACAAAATTGCATTAAAGACTTCCGCTGGCTGAAGAAATTGGAGAAAACATGGGCACACTTGAGAAACCACCTGAGATTTGACCTCCATTGCAGAGATGAGGATGTCACACCAGCAAGCCTCAACATAAAAAATCCAATTCCAACCAAAAACGCAGAGAAAATTATCAATAAAACACGGAAAGACCTGATCAAAGAACGTATTAGAATGACGGCAAACAAAGTGGACAGAATCAACAACCAGATCAAGGAGGAAATGGACATTTTCAAGAAACACTACCCGACCGACCAGGAAACGCAGGAGCAGATAGAAGCACAATTAAAACACGCACACAAACAAGAATTCATTATAACAAAAAACCGTCATTTAAAAAAATTTAAAAAACTTACAGAAAGGAAGAACGGACGAAGACAAACACACACGGAAACGAACGCTAAGTGGGTCAAAAACTTGTTAAAACACACACTCACGGACACGGAGAAAACAGTGCTGAGCAGAGGACTGAACTTCGCCATCACGCCAGCCAGAATACGCCATGAAGAATACATCCTCGCAACAGAACTCGCGTGCAAAAAAATCCAGGACCAAGGGGAAAAAGCATCACTCCGGAACACAGTTGCAGGAATCCTCAAAACGGCCAAACTACCACAAAGCAACATTACAAAAGAAGAAGAAAAAGCATTAACCTCACTCAAGACAGATAAAACAGTCACAATCCTCCCATCAGATAAAGGCAGAACGACAGTAATATTGGACACGGAAACATAGGAAAAACAGATGGAAACCATGTTGGCAGATGACAGCACATACAAAATCATTAAAACAAACCCCACAGAAGAAAAGAAAAAAATGCTAAAATCCCTTCTCAAACCCCTATTAGAAAGTAAAAAAAAATCACAAATGACGCATATGGTCACCTGATACCCACAGCCAGCATCACCCCTTGGACCTATGGAACCCCCAAAATACATAAGAAGGATATGCCACTGTGGCCAATAATAGATAGTATTGGATCAGTCACGTACAAATTATCAAAAGCCCTGGTTGAAATCATCAAACCCCTCCTTGGACTATCAGATTTCCACTGCAAAAACTCAAAAGAGCTGGCACAAGAACTCAAAAATATGAGAATAGAGTCAGACGAGATCCTCATTTCACATGTCATTTCATTATTCACAAAGACACCTGTTGATGTCACACTACATATAGTGCAAGAACGCCTCAGTAATGACAGTACCCTTAAAAGACGCACCAATCTCACAGTTCACGACATATCCGAACTATTTCAGTTTGTTGCAAAATCCACATATTTTCAATACAGAGGAAAAATCTACAGACAAAAAGAAGGATTTGCAATGGGAGACCCACTATCAGCCATTATGAACAGCTTTTTCATGGAGGATCTGGAAAACAAAGCCATCAACACAGCACCTACACAATGCAAACCCACCCTTTGGAAGAGATACGTGGATGACATTCTGGAGAAAATAAGGAAAGGACACACACAAGAACTCACTGACCATCTGAATAGCACGGACAGCACTGGGAATATAAAATTCACACACGAAAAAGAGGAAAATGGCACCATAGCCTTTCTGGACATGAAAATCCACCACAATGATGACGGCAGCATAAAAATCACAGTCTACAGGAAACCAACCCACACAGATCAATACCTACTATGGAAATCAGAACACCCCACAGCACACAAACTATCAGTTGTCAGGACGATATATGAACGGGTCACCTTCATCACAGACCAAGAAGACAGACAGGAGGAGGAAAACCACATAAAACATGCACTTATACGCTGCCATTATCCAGTATGGGCCATAAACAAAGGGAAACAGCAAGTCAAAAACAAAGAAAACAAGCAGGAAATTAGACAGAAAAAAAGCCGAAATCAAAAACAAGGACACCATAACTATACCGTACATCCGAGGGATCATGGAACCAATTCAAAGGATCGTGAAAAAATACAAAATAAACACAGCAGTAAAACCACACAAAAAATTAAGACAGTTATTAGTACACCCCAAGGACAGAATAGAACAAGACAAAAAATGCAATGTAATATATGAAATATCATGCAGATCATGCAACAAAACCTACATTGGAGAAACTGGAAGATCATTCACCACAAGAAAAAAGAACACCAGAAGGAATGTGAGAAGGAAACACAAGGACGACTCACAAGATCACAAAAAGAAAAGGCAGAACAAGAAACATTAAAATCAGCAATATCAGATCACTGCAAAAGAAATATTCACATCATGGACTGGGACAACGCAAAAATTATTGGATCAGAGAGCAACAGACACAAACGCTGGCTCAAGGAGGCCATAGAAATCAGGAAGCGGGGAAAAGATAGCATGAACCGAGATGAGGGGGCCTTTATGCTTTCCACACCTGGGATCACATTCTTCAGAGAACATCTGACGGTGGAAAGTGGGGCCGGCTCGGTGGATCTGACAGGTCTGCTGGGCTGGCCCCACCTACGAAAGTCAGCTGATAAAATGTCACCTGACAGCAATCAGCTGACTCTTCTGACGAAGGCCGCAGTGCACAGTCGAAACATGTTAAGAAGGTAAAGACATCTCCTTTCTATTTTTGTCTTTAATAAGAACAAAAGGTAAATAAAAAAAGAGGTATGCACTCTCTGAGTGCTTTTCTAGTTTATATAGTTTTAAACAAATTGGAGCAGACTTTTCTTATGCTTTTGGGTCAGTAGTGGTGTACGTCTTGGAGTTCAGGCATGGAGTCCTTCATCATTTAGTATACACCTTACTGTGGAAAGTGAAACCTCAGTGCCTGCTGCCACCAAATTTTGCTGCAGGTCTTTTGCAGTCAGTCGGGGTTTTTTGACCACCTGCCTCCTCAGGACTCAGCCATTGAAAATTCCTTTCTACCACATCCAAGTAGTGTAGTCACTGTTCCTTTAACTTTACACTGCGAACTATGCTTCCAACTATATCTCTAGGAACATTCAGTGCCTTTCCTATCTTTTTGTATCTTTTCCTTGTTTGTGCAAGACAATGATTTCTTCTCTGAACTTTCTGGACAGTTCTCTTGACTTAGCCATATTTATAACATGCAATCAAACATCACTGTGAACAGTCCAGGTATTTGAGGTGTTCTATCTCAAGCACACCTGATGCAACTAATGAAACCTTTTACTGGTTGCATCAGGTGTGCTTGAGATCACACCTGATATGCAAAAGTGTGGTCTTATGAGGAATTCTGTTCAGGAGCTGAATAACTTTGAGACTGCAGTAGTCATTGAAAGTAGGACTTAGTAGGGGTGGGAATCGGGAGGGACCTGGGTCATGATTCGATCCTATCACAATTCAACGATAATCACGATATCGCAATAATCGAGTATCACAATCCCATATATTTCAGATTTTTTCACCTTATTCAACCTCAGATCATGTCCCAAAGTAAAACTGTTGACATCTCTTTTATATAACAAAGGCTATGTTCACACTGCAGGTTTTAATGCTCAATTCCGATTTTTTTGCACACATGTGACTCATATCTGATTTTTTTTTTTTTTAATGACAGTCTGAACAGCACATATACAATTTTTTTCACACCAGACTCAGGCCACTTTCATATGTGGTCCTAATTCAGATACGTATCTGATATTTTCCAAAGTGACCTCAGTCTGAACAGTCATGTCACAGATTTCATCCAGCTTTTTCCTCACTGAAGTGAGACAGACACTAAAATTTTGTGGTGGAGGATGCAGCAAGCATGGCAGACACAGCTGATTTGTGTTCTCTTTTTAATCTACACTACCGTTCAAAAGTTTGAGGTCACTCAGAAATTTCCTTATTTTTTGAAAGAAAAGCATTGTTTTTTTCAATGAAGATAACTTTAAACTAATCAGAAATACACTCTATACATTGCTAATGTGGTAAATGACTATTCTAGCTGCAAATGTCTGTTTTTTGGAGCAATATCTACATAGGTGTATAGAGGCCCATTTCCAGCAACTATCACTCCAGTGTTCTAATGGTGCAATGTGTTTGCTCATTACGTCAGAAGGCTAATGGATTATTAGAAAACCCTTGTGCAATCATGTTAGCACAGCTGAAAACAGTTTAGCTGGTTAGAGAAGCTATAAAACTGACCTTCCTATGAGCAGGTTGAGTATCTGGAGCATCACATTTGTGGGGTCAATTAAACGCTCAAAATGGCCAGAAAAAGAGAACTTTCATGTGAAACTTGACAGTCTATTCTTGTTCTTAGAAATGAAGGCTATTCCATGCGAGAAATTGCCAAGAAACTGAAGATTTCCTACAATGGTGTGTACTACTCCCTTCAGAGAACAGCACAAACAGTCTCTAACCAGAGTAGAAAGAGAAGTGGGAGGCCCCGCTGCACAACTGAGCAAGAAGATAAGTACATTAGAGTCTCTAGTTTGAGAAATAGATGCCTCACAGGTCCTCAACTGGCAGCTTCATTAAATAGTACCCGCAAAACGCCAGTGTCAACATCTACAGTGAAGAGGTCACTCCGGGATGCTGGCCTTCAGGGCAGAGTGGCAAAGAAAAAGCCATATCTGAGACTGGCCAATAAAAGAAAAAGATTAATATGGGCAAAAGAACACAGACATTGGACAAAGAAAGATTGGAAAAAAGTGTTATGGATGGATGAATCGAAGTTTGAGGTGTTTGGATCACACAGAAGAACATTTGTGAGATGCAGAACAACTTAAAAGATGCTGGAAGTGTGCCTGATGCCATCTGTCAAGCAAGGTGGGGGTAACGTGATGGTCTGGGGTTGCTTTGGTGCTGGTAAGGTGGAAGATTTGTTCAGGGTAAAAGGGATTTTGAATAAGGAAGGCTATCACTCCATTTTGCAACGCCATGCCATAACCTGTGGACAGTGCTTGATTGGAGCCAATTTCATCCTACAACAGGACAGTGACCCAAAGCACACCACCAAATTGCGCAAGAACTATTTAGAGAAGAAGCAGGCAGCTGGTATTCTATCTGTAATGGAGCGGCCAGCGCACTCACCAGATCTAAACCCCATTGAGCTGTTGTGGGAGCAGCTTGACCGTATGGTACGCAAGAAGTGCCCATCCAGCCAATCCAACTTGTGGGAGGGGCTTCTAGAAGCGTGGGGTGAAATTTCTCCAGATTACCTCAACAAATTAACAGCTAGAATGCCAAAGGTCTGCAATGCTGTAATTGCTGCAGATGGAGGATTCTTTGACGGAAGCAAAGTTTGAAGGAAAAAATTATTTCAAATACAAATCATTATTTCTAACCTTGTCAATGTCTTGACTATATTTTCTATTCATTTTACAACTCATGGTGGTAAATAAAAGTGTGACTTTTCATGGAAAACACAAAATTGTCTGGGTGACCCCAAACTTTTGAACGGTAGTGTATCTTCTTCCCTTTATCACTGGATTGTAATTTTGTCGGCTCCAACTGCACAACAACTTCAAAATTTCGGGGGGGGGGGGGTGCTGAAACTATCACACAAGCAGGTGCACAGTAATGACACATTTACTGGATGCTGCAAATTCCTTTTTCCCTGTAAACAGCACACTGTGAGTCCTGGCTGCTGTAATATCTAGATAAGCTAAGATAAAATAAGCCTTTATTACAGTGCATCGGGAAAGTGTTCACAGAGCTTCACTTCTTAAATATTTTGTTATGTTACAGCCTTATTCCAAAAGGGATTAAATTCATTTTTTCCTGAAAATTCTACACACAGTACCCCGTAATGATAACGTGAAAGAAGTTCTTTTGAGAATTTTGCAAATTTATTAAAAATAAAAAACTACGAAATCACATGTACACTAGTATTCACAGCTTTTGCTCAACACTTTGCTGCTGCACCTTTGGCAGCAATTACAGTCTCAAGTCTTTTTGAATATGATGCCACAAGCTTGGCACACCTATCTTTGGGCAGTTTGGCCCATTCCTCTTTGCAGCACCTCTCAAGCGCCATCAGGTTGGATGGGAAGTTTCGGTGCAGCCATTTTCAGATCTCTCCAGAGATGTTCAATTGGATTCAAGTCTGGGCTCTGGCTGGGTCACTCAAGGACATTCACAGAGTTGTCCTGAAGCCATTCCTTTGAGATCTTGTCTGTGTGCTTAGGGTTGTTGTCCTAGTGAAAGATGGAACTGTCACCCCAGTCTGAGGTCAAGAGTGCTCTGGAGCAGGTTTTCATCCAGGATGTCTCTGTACTTTGCTGCATTCATCTTTCCCTCTATCCTGACTAGTCTCCCAGTTCCTGCCGCTGAAAAACATCCCCACAGCATGATGCCACCTGCAAACCCATGCAAACCCATGCACCTGCAAACCTTGCAAACAATGGCAGCCCACCTGGCAAACTCCAGGTGGGCTGCCATGTGCCTTTTAGTAAGGAGTGGCTTCTGTCTGGCCACTCTACCATACAGGCCTGATTGGTGAATTGCTGGAGAGATGGTTGTCCTTCTGGAAGGTTTTCCTCTCCCCACAGAGGAACGCTGGAGCTCTGACAGAGTGATGATTGGGTTCTTGGTCACCTCCCTGACTAAGGCCCCTCTCCCCCGATCGTTCAATTTAGATGGCTGACCAGCTCTAGGAAGAGTCCTGGTGGTTTCAAACTGCTTCCATTTACGGATGATGGAGGCCACTGTGCTCACTGGGACCTTCAAAGCAGCAGAAATTTTTCTGTACCCTTCCCCAGATTTGTGCCTCCAGACAATCCTGTCTCGGAGGTCTACAGACAGTTCCTTTCACTTCATGCTTGGTTTGTGTGCTGACATGCACCGTCAACTGTGGGATCTTATATAGACAGGTGTGTGCCTTTCCAAATCATGTCCAACCAACTGAATTTACCACAGATGGACTCCAATTAAGCTGTAGAAACAGCTCAGGGATGATCAGTGGAAACAAGATGCTCAAGAGCTCAATTTTGAGCTTCATAGCAAAGGCTGTGAATACTTATGTACCGTATTTTTGGGACTATAAGGCGCACCGGATTATAAGGCGCACTATCAATGAACAGTCTATTTGATGGTCTAATTTCATACATAAGGCGCACCGGATTATAATTAAAGCGAGGTAGTCGGAGCCGGGAAAAAAAAAAAAATTTGCGTGCATGGAAAGAAAATCCTATCTATAGTCATTATAGACACATATAGCGCGATTGTCTGCGAGTGTGAATGACCTGTTCCATGAGCAGGCGGAACGTTTTTAGTCCGTGGCTGTTTACATCGCTATTTTGGCCAGAATACTCGTTCAGTACTCGCTCGGTAATCGATACGGCTCGCTCTCCGCCAGACAGCGAGCCGTAAATACGTATTTACAGCCGTATTTACTGCTCCCGTTTACAGCTAAACGGGAGCAGTTTCGATGCCGAAATTTCACATACAAATCCTAATATACGTGTTCTATACACCATCGGCTTTTGGGTGTCGACTACCTCGCGAGGTAGTCGGATCTGGGAATTTTTTTTTTTTTTTGCATGCATGGAAAGAAAATCCTATCTATAGTCATTATAGACACATATAACGCGATTGTCTGCGAGTGTGAATGACCTGTTCCACGAGCAAATGTATGTTTTTGGTCCGTGGCTGTTTATATCGCCAGGATAGTAGTAGTAGTAGATTAGTTTATTTGACAGGGACAGTGCAATAAACATAGACAATTAATCAAAGACAATCAATCTGATGTGTTGCACATAGAGTGTATAGCTATTAGCTAATTTGCAACTCTTGTCCCTGGATGGGCTTTAGAAAAAAGAATCAAGATAAAAAATATACACAATAACCACATACATCAATGCAGAAAAATTATAAATACACAATTATAAATATTATAAATATTATAAATACACAAATATAACAGCCTGACTCACATTTAACATAAATATTATAAATATTATAAATACACAAATATAACAGCCTGACTCGCATTTAACACATATAACATAACTCACATTTGCCTATTTCAGGCCTTCCTCCCTCCGTCACTCACTATAAACAAACACATTTATTCCTTCCCTTCATTCACTCTCACTTTGCAGACAATTAATTCATACATGAGTACATTCTTGTTTATTTTTCAGCCAGTTTTTAACATTTTTAGTGAATGTTTTAAAGTCCGTTATTATTTTAATTTCATTTGGCATTGTGTTCCAGATGTGACTGCCCTTTATAGAGAAAGCTGTTTGTCCAAATGTGGTTCTGCGGTGGAATATTTTACAGTTATTGTTAACAGAACTCCTGGTGGCTCTGCTGCTGTCCTGTCTTTGGACAAAACCAGCAAGTGGCTCGGGTGCTGATTTATGGAAACATTTGAACGTTAATTTCAGAAGACAGAGGTCAATGAAGCTCTCAAAACTCAATAGGTTGTATTTTTTTAAAACATTACAGTGATGCCACCTAATGGGCTTTTTGTCCAAGATTTTTAGGGTTTGATTATATAATGAACCTATATGTCTTATTGTGGAAGGGGCTGCTTGAGCCCAGACTGTCAAACAGTATGATATATGAGAAAAAACCATAGAATGCATATACAGTGCAGCTGCTTCGTAAGGTATGTAATATCTAATTAATTTAAAGCAGTTCAGATTTTTTTTTACTGTTTTTGAAATTTTCTTTATATGAAGATTAAATTTGAGTTGAGGATCTAGTACAATGCCAAGGTATTTGAATTCTGTAGCTAAACTGATGTCATGATCATGTATATTAACTTTAAAATGTTGCAGGTTACATTTTTTGATTGAAAAGCACATTGAGACTGTTTTCTGAAGGTTCAGCAATAGATGGTTCTTGAGGAGCCACTCTTGGACATCAACCATACTTGTAGACAGTACATCTGCAGCCTGTGCTGGAGTCTTGGCAGCTGTGTAAATAACTGCATCATCTGCATAAAGTTGGCATGTTGCAGCTGAGCAGTGTAACGGCAGGTCATTAATAAAAATGCTGAAAAGTAAAGGACCAAGAATGGACCCTTGTGGGATACCCATGCTGTTGTTTAAAAATGAGGATTTATCCTGGTGAACTTTTACACACTGTTCTCTATTCTGGAGATAAGATGCAAACCATTCTAATGTATTTGGGGAGAAGTTAAAAGATACCATTTTGGATAAAAGCAAACTGTGGTTTACAGTATCGAAAGCCTTTTTGAGATCTAGAAAAACAGCTCCTACCACATTACCCCTGTCCAAGGACTGTTTGACGTTTTCAATAAGGCAACAATTTGCTGTTTCTGTTGAGTATCCTGGTCTAAAACCAAATTGATGTGGATGAAGAAGTTGATTGTCTTGTAAGTAGTCTATCAGCTGTGTAGCTACAACTTTTTCAAGAACCTTAGATAGGACTGGTAAGATAGAGATTGGGCGGTAATTGCATATATCGTCTTTACTGCCTGATTTATGAACTGGTATGACGACAGCTTTTTTCCAGCCAGATGGAAATGTACTAGACCTAATGGAGAGATTAATGAGATGAGTCAGTGGTTTGATTAATATTTTGCTGTGCATTTTGAGAAAGGAGGTGCTCATATTGTAGATATCATTAGTTTTTGAGTTTGACAGTGTTTTAACAATACCAGCAATTAACTTCTCATTTACCTCATCGATGTGAAAAGTATCTGTTGGAAGTATGGAATTTGTGTTGTTGAGCAAATACTGATACTCGCTCAGTAATCGATACGGCTCGCTCTCCGGCGGCAGCCCCGAGAAGTAAACAATGCAAACAAATGCCAGGACGCTTGAATTCTTTCGTCCCGAAAATATCATTTTTGAATATTAATTGCAGCTAAACAGGAGTAGTTTCGATCCACGATCCATTGGCAGATAGTGGCGTAACTCGCTAGCAATTTAACTTTGAACGACCTGTTGACACCAATATAGCGGTTGGAGTTCTTTGGTTAATCCACCTGGAATGATGGCAAGCTCCGAATTAGTTTGCTTCACTTGGGTTTTGACAGTATCGGTGAGATGGGCGCGCATGGAGTGGCAGATCAATAGGGATGGAGATTTGTGGAAAAAGCCATCCGGCCATTATGTTGAAGCACATATTACTCCACGAGGCTCCTGACTACCGTAATGCTCCGACAATCCATCAAGCGGTTCGGCTTCGTAACTTAACAAAGTCGTACTAAAACATTTTTGACAGATTTTTGAGCGCCGTGTACCACATAAAATCGGTTCGAGGTCAGTAAGCACAACCAGAAACATAATACATAAGGTGCACCGGATTATAAAGCGCACTGTCGATTTTTGAGAAAATTAAAGGATTTTAAGTGCGCCTTATAGTCCAAAAAATACGGTACATGGGATTTCTTAGTTTTTTTATTTTTAATAAATTTACAAAACTCTAAAAAAAAATGTTTTTCACGTTGTCATTATGGGGTGTTGTGTGTAGAATTTTGAGAAAAAAAATAATTTAATCCATTTTGGAGTGAGGCTGTAACATAACAAAATGTGGAAAAAGCGAAATGCTATGAATACTTTCCGGATGCACTATAGTCCTACAATGGGGAAATTCCAGGATTCCAGCGGCACAGGGATAGTAGCACTCAGAGCAGTAGTTAATAAGATAATAAGAACTGGTTAGCCAAAAGCAGTAAATGAGTATACAGTACATATGTACACAGATATATACACAGTGCAGGAGCATTGCAGCTAGATGGAATAAACAGCATTACGGTTTGTTAAGTTACCCTGCAGAATTTGAATATGTTCCCAGACAGTATATTTCGTATTTGTGCTTCTTGTAGAGCGTGTTGGTGTTGTGTGACCAGTTCAGTTTATTGTTCAGGAGAACACCCAGGTACTTGTAGGATGTCACCATCTCAATGTCTGTTCCCTGGATGTTTACCGGTGCTGTGGGGGGTTGTCCTTGCCTGCGGCAGTCCACCACCAGTTCCTTAGTTTTCCTCGCATTGATCTGGAGGCAGTTCTATTGGCACCAGTCCACAAAGTCCAGGATAAGTCCTCTGTACTCCACATCATCTCCATCAGAGATGAGGCTGACGATCGCAGAGTCGTCAGAGAACTTCTGTAGATGGCAGTGTGGTGTGTTGTGTGAAAAGTCAGCAGTGTAAAGGGTGAACAGGAAGGGAGCCAGAACTGTTCCCTGGGGGGCCCCCGTACTGCAGATGATGGTATCAGACACACAGTCCTGGGTTCTCACAAACTGTGGTCGGTTTGTGAGGTAGTCCAGGATCCACGATGACAAGTGCTGGTCCACCCCTGCGCACAGCAGCTTGTCCCTCAGGATCACTGGTTGGATGGTGTTGAAAGCACTGGAGAAATCAAAGAACATGATCCTCACAGTGCTCCCAGGCTTCTGCAGGTGGGACAGGGAACAGTGTAGGAGGAAGATCACTGCATCCTCCACCCCAATGCCATGCTGGTAGGCAAACTGAAGTGGATACATCGCTGGTCCAACCAGGGGGCGGAGGTGGGCGAGGACCAGCCTCTCCAGGGTCTTCATCAGGTGTGATGTGAGGGCCACTGGTCTGTAGCTGTTCAGGTCCTTGGGGTGAGGGGTTTTCGGTACGGGTATCACACAAGATGTTTTCCGCAGCTGTAGTACCCTCCCCAGCTTCAGGCTCAGGCTGAAGATGTGCTCCACAATCCCACACAGCTGGTCTGCTTAGGACTTGAGGAACCTCAAGCTGATGCCTTCCGGACCCGCATCCTTCCTCGCCTTGATCTTCTTCAGCTCTCACCTGGGTCTTAGTGAGGGTCATGTTGGGGCAGGGGGGCTGTGTGCTGGGAGGGGGGGTGTTGGGGGAGGCTTTGGACAGTGGGACTAGATGAAGGTGGAGGCAGCAGTGGTTGGTGGGCAGGCGGAGAAGAGTGCAGTTGGTCAAACCTGTTAAAAACCAAGTTCAGGTTGTTCAACCATTCCCTACCTCCCGTGGCTTGGGAAGAGGTACTCTGGTGCCCAGAGATGGTTTTGAGGCTTGTCCAGACACCGCTGATGTCACTCTGTTGCAGCTTGTCCTCCATCTCCTTCCTGTGGCTGTCCTTCCCCTTTCTGATCTTCCTCCTTAGCTCCCCCTGTACAGACTTCAGCTACTCCTTGTGTCCTGACCTGAAGCTCTTTTTCTTCTCCTTCAGCAGTGACTTTATCTCAGGGTTGATCCAGGGTTTGTTGTTTGAGAAACACTGTATGGTCTTGGTGGGTATGGTGTAATCCACATAGAAGTTGATGTAGTCTGTGATGGTGTGGGTGAGGCCGTCGATGTCCTCACCATGTGGATCACAAAGCTGCTCCCATACAGTGGATTCAAAACAGTCCTTCAGAGCGTCCTCCACCTCCTCAGACCATATTTTCACTGTATGGGTAACAGGAGGTTGTCTGTGTACCTAAAGTTAATGTAATGTAAAGTTAATGTGAAGTTAGCACTGACATGACTGTGGAGCAGAATGGCCAGATACAGGGATATGAGTACACACAGTCCAGGAGACGGGAGTCTGTGGTGGCACCATGCTGTTTATTAGGCCCAGAGCCACTGGCAACGTCAGTGGGTGAGAGCCCTATTGTAATCGCTGGGATTATTTATTATTAACCTTATTTATACAGGTAATCCCTTGAGACACGGGGTGTCATCTTCAAGAGAGCTGTTTAATCGATCAGTTCTGTTAAAGCAGAGCTGATCACAGCGGTCATCTGGCATGTAGAGGAATGAAGCTGGTCTCATTTATTTTGGGCATAATCATTTCTGAATGATTTTAACATTTTATTTTGCTACGCTGCATCAAGATGAAGAAGTTCTGTCTTCCTCAATCATTCGGGGCTCATATTTACTTCTGTAAACCTAACGCTGTCTGACGTTTCGTTTTCTTCTGTGCATGCGGGTCACTTCATAGCTGTAGATCGTTCACGCTGGAGTCTGATGGGTGTTGCATCTAAATTATAATCTGAACGCCCACACAATAAAATCGGATCTCAGCAAAAAAATCGGAATTGAGCATTAAGACCTGCAGTGTGAACGTAGCCAAAGTATTCTTGGGGCTTCATTTTCCGCAAAGACACGACTCTGCACACAGGGAGGGTGGTGGACGGTACTGTTGAATAGACTCCCACTCCAGATATGTTTAGCTGACTCTGTGGACTATTTTAAGAAGCAGCAGAAAACTTTTGTTTAATGAGGATTTCCATTGATTTTCAGCTGCTTTTTAAAGGTAAGTCTGATATTTTTAAATTATTTTAATCTTGTGTTTTAACTTGTTTTTGTATTTTTAAAAGGATTTTTATCTATCAGCTTCCTTTTATTCCAGTTTATTGTACAGCACTTTGTGACTATATGTCTCTGAAAAGTGCTTCATAAACTTTACTTATTTGGCGCTCGGAGAAAAAGCTCCATAAAAGATCGATCCATGCGTTTATGGATCAGTGCATTGTCGCCAGTGCCAAGTATCGCAATCCATCACTGAACTGATCTTTTTTCCCTACCCCAAGGACTTAGTGTTGAATTTATATAAAATTCTTGTAAATATTAGTTTTATTTAACTATTTGAACTGTTCTTGTGTAATTTATTTACTGCAAACACCTAATTTTTTTAAATTTTGCCAATAAATCTAAAATGCAACTGTGTATACAAGTGCAAAACGATCAGGATTGCATTTTTTATTGTTTTAATTTAAAATAATAATTTTTTTTCCACAGTATTTTTTATTGAACCTTTTTTTACACACATGGCACAGACAGTCAAACACTAACACTAAAGTAATTTAAAAATTAAAAAAAACAAACACTAACAACAACAAAAAAAAATATACTAAAAACAACAACAACCATTAACAAAAGCAAATCAACAACAATGCTCCTCTGTTTAATCTAGGTAATCTGTTACATAAGTATACATAATATACAGTACATTCACCAGTTTGGAATTTGCAAGGTCCACACATATCATTCACCTTCTTCTTCAGAAGTTATGTTTAATTTCTTTACATAATCAATGAAAGGTCTCCATATATTCTCAAACACATTTTCCTTTGATTTCAGTATGTATGTTATTCTTTCTAGTGGAAGGTTTGTTAACATCTGTCTTAACCACTGAGTCACATCTGGTCTATGAGTCTTTTTCCACAGTAGTGCAATACATTTTTTGGCATTAAGCAAACCGAGGTCTATGAATGCTCTTTCACTCTTATTAAAGTTATGTTTTTTCTGGATACAGACCCAACAGAAACAGTTTAGGGTTCAATGTGAATTGTTTTGAAATTATTTTTTCAATTGTTACCCTCACCTCTTCCCAAAACATTCTGATTTTACTACATTCCCATAAACAGTGAAATAGGGTTCCTTTACTTTCCATACATTTTGTGCATGTATCTGGTATGTTTTTGTTATATCTATTTAACTCCACTGGTGTAACATACATCCGCATTAACCATTTAAAATGTATCAATTTAAGACGTACATTTATTGATTTGGTTTGAGCTTCTGCACAAGCCATTTCCCATTGTTCCTCTGAAATTTCAATTTGCAGGTCTTCTTTCCAATAATTCAGTCTTTTCTGTGAGTTTTCACTTGAGAATAGTGTCAATGAGTTATAAAACTCTGAAATAATACCCTTTCTCTTACTATCTTTAGTCAAAATTTTTTCCAAGGATGAATAAGTAGGTCGGGTGAGAGCATTATTTTGATTTGATCGAATAAAATTTCTAAGCTGAAGATATTTAAAAAAATGTGTTTTATTAAGATTGAATTTAATCCTCAGTTCTTCAAAAGACATTATGTTATCTGAACGTGACAAATATAAATCTTGAATCTTTTGAATCCCTTTTAAATTCCATACTTTAAATACAGTATCCGCTCTCCCTGGTGTAAAATATTGATTACCCCATATTGGGCTAAATTGTGACAGTGAGTGTGGTTCTTTTAAATATTTTTTGGTTTCACACCATATTTTGATCATGTGCTTTACAATTGGATTTTTAACTTGTTTCTGTAATTTTTTAGCCGAGTCTGAGTATATGAATAAGGGAAGAGGTAAAGGTAAATTGTATGATTCCATTTCAGTCCAGTGAGGAGGATCATTTGATGAAAAATAATATGTCATAGACCTCAGTTGTGCTGACCAGTAATACAACATAAAGTTTGGACATTTCAGACCTCCTCGATCAAATGGTAAATATAGTAAGGACAAATGTAATCTAGCCTTCTTATTGTTCCATATAAATTCCACTAACTTTTTTTAATTCTTGAGAATAGATCTGAAGGTGGTGGTAAAGGAATGTTTTGAAATAAATAAAGTATTTTTGGTAAGATATTACTTTTAAGTATATTAATTCTCCCGATCATCGACATTGGTAGTGACATCCATCTCTGAAGTAACTCATTAATATCTGTCATTAAGGCTTCATAGTTGGCACTGGCGACTCATTCTAGCTTAGGCAAAATTTGAATTCCTAAATATTTAAACTGATTTACAACATTGAATTAATTTACCTCAGGAGCTGGGTGATTTCTCTGGGTCTCATTTAACATTAATATTGAAGATTTTGTTTTATTTATTTTATATCCTGATATTTCCCCAAAGTTCTTTATTAAATTTAACAAGGTCGGAATTGATT
The DNA here is from genome assembly GCA_020510985.1 of Pholidichthys leucotaenia. Taxonomy (NCBI): domain Eukaryota; kingdom Metazoa; phylum Chordata; class Actinopteri; order Cichliformes; family Pholidichthyidae; genus Pholidichthys; species Pholidichthys leucotaenia. Next base: position 177,458,682 of record CM035848.1, read on the forward strand.
TTTTTAAAATTCGACATGCACAAAATTATGTCATCGGCATACAGGGAGATTTTATGTTCTGTTGGTCCTACTTTAATTCCATATATTTGTGGATGTAAACGTACTGCCATAGCTAAAGGTTCAATTGCCATAGTAAACAATAAAGGTGAAAGTGGGCAGCCTTGTCTACATCCTCTGTTGATTTTTATTGATTTTGAGATATTGCTGTTTGTTAGGATTTCTGCTGTAGCATTATTGTATATTATCTGGACCCATTTTATGAAATTATTTCCAAGTCCAAACCTTTGTAGGACTTCAAAAAGATAGGGCCATTCGACCCTATCAAAGGCCTTTTCGGCGTCCAATGATAGGAGAGCTGTATCCGGTGCTTCTTTATTGGAATAAATAATATTAAATAGTCTTCTTACATTATGGAAGTCTTGTCTTCCCATTATAAAGCCATTCTGATCTCGGTTAATAATATTTGGTAATATTTCTTGTAGTCGTTTTGCTAAAATTTTACAGATTATCTTAAGATCAGCATTTAATAGGCTTATTGGGCTCATGTTTTCACATTTATTAGGGGGTTTACCTGGTTTTGGCAACAGTATAATTAAGACATTATTCATGTATGGTGGTAAAGCGCTTTGAGTGGTCTCTGTGACTAGAAAAGCGCTATATAAGTGCAGGTTAGTTAGTTAGTTAGTTAGTAAATTACCATTTTTAAATGCTTCTAAAACCATTTCCAAAAGTGGTTTTATTAATTTATTCTTAATTTTTTTTATAGAGGTCAACTGGAAGACCATCTGGTCCTGCTCTTTTTCCTGATTTCATATTATCAATGGCTTGCCCAACTTCTTCTTGACTAATTTTAGACTCCATTATCTCCCTGTTTTCATTTGGAATACACGGTATAGATAATCCACCCAAAAACCCATTTAGTTTTGTTAAGTCAGTTTCATTTTTTGTATCATATAGTTTTTCATAATAATCTCTAAAGGCACTATTAATTTCTAAAGGATCTATAACTACCTGTCCGTTACTTATAATACTGGTAATTGGTGTTTTAGATTCTAATTGTTTTTATCTGCCATGCCAATAATTTTCCTGATTTTTCACCTTGTTCATAAAAAGTTTGCTTCAACCTTAGAAGACTCGAGGCAGCTCTATTCGCTGATTTTTTATCATATTCAGCTCTCAGAATCAGTAATTCGTTCTCTAACTGTGGGTTACTTCCTGCATACACCTTTTCTTGAAGAATTTTTATTTTACGTTCCAATTGGACTCTCTCCTCTCGAGTCTTCTTAGATTTTGAACCTGTATAACTAATAATATGCCCCCTAATAAAAGCTTTGAAAGCCTCCCACTTTATACATGCTGTTGTTTGTGTAGTATTAATATCAAAGAACTCATCTATCTGTTTTTCTATGTACTTAACAAATTCCTCATCCTGAAGCCATTTATGCTGAAAATGCCACCTACCTGGATCCTTTGTCAATTTCTTATCTACATATATTAGACAGCGGGGTGCATGATCAGAGATCACAGTGTTATCATAGAAACAGTTTTGAATCTTGGACCTTAATTCTGCAGAGATCAAAAAGTAGTCAATACGTGAGAATGTCTTATAGGTATTAGAAGAATAAGCTTTGACTTGTGGTTTCATTTCTCTCCATATATCTAGCAATCTCAATTCTTTCATAAAATGATTAATAGTCATCCTGCATCCATTGTGCGTACAGTACAGTCCTGTTGATCTATCTATACTGGGATTCAATGTACAATTAAAATCCCCTGCTATTATATGTTGCCCTGTAAGTGATGATAAAATAAGGAATAAATTGACAAAGAAATTTTGATCATCAATATTGGGGCCGTATAAGTTCACCAGATTTATATTTTCTCATAACAAAGATCCTTGGATGATTAGATATCTTCCAAATTTGTCTCCAATTACATTTTTCACTTGAAATGGGACTGTTTTATGTATGAGAATCATAACTCCCCTGGCTCGGGATAAAAATGATGAGGTGAACACATTTCCTTGCCATCTTCTCCTAATTCTTTTTACATCCTCCTCTATTAGATGAGTTTCTTGTAAAAATACAATTTTTGAATCTATATCTTTTATTTTATTCATAACTTGTTTAAGTTTTTTAAGATTATGTAGACCTCTGCAATTCCATGAAGTTAAATTAAGATTAACGCTTTGGTCTATGATCAATAAGGAGTTTGAGATTACCTTGCAATATTAACATGCTCATACAGAGAAGCAAAAACATGGATGATAGAACATTCATCCTACAAACCAAACAAAAACAACAACAAATTCCCTTTCCCCACATTCGTGGTTATCCCCCCAAAATCAAAAAAAACCCTCTGTCTCCCGTTATAGCTAGTGACTGTTCCACACCTGCGAGGATCAGTCAAACCACTCTCTCTTTCTCCTCTCAATCACCCTGACTCTACTACTATTTTTAATGACATTAACTCTCTTCTGTAGTTTTTTCAACATAACTTCAAAGTTTTATAGCAACTTTGTATGTTTCAGATCAATCAGATGCCTGTACAAATGCTTAAAAGTTCTACCTTTGTCATGTTCATGCTTAGCTCCCACCAGTTTCCTCCTGGATCTGCTTAATGAGCTCCTGCGCCTCTTGAGGGGTCTTAAAGATGTGTCTTCTGCCCTTATATGTGACCAGCAGTCTTGCCGGATGAATCACTCCGTGCCGAATCCCGAGATTGCGCAGCTCTTTGCGGGCAGGGTCAAACTGTTTCCTTAATTGTTGAATTCCTGTGGCCAAATCTGGGTAGAACTGCACCTGTTGATCCTGGTATTTAATTTCCCCTTTAGCTCGCGCAGCGTTGGTGACCGTCATCTTGTCTCTGTAGTTGAGGAACTTCATAATCAGCGTCCTCGGTGGTGTCTTATTATCTCTCGGTGGGCCGATTTGGTGAGCTCTCTCTAAGACGACCGATGACTGCAGGTCCGCATTGTTCAGCGCTTCTGGAATCCACTTTTCCAAAAAGGAACATGAGTCCCGTCCCTCCGCTCCCTCCGGGAGGCCCACCAGCCTCAAATTATTCCGTCGCGAACGGGACTCCAAATCCAGGACGTTATCTTCCAGACGTTTCCATTTTAATTCCAATGTTTGCACCTTTAATTGTAGGCTGGTGACGTCATCTTCAGCGCTTGAAATTCGGAGCTCCACCTGCGACACTCGTTCCATACAGTCGCTTATTTCCTTTCTCATTCCTTCTATCGCTGCTATAATCCCATCAAATTTAGACAAAAACTCTGCTCTCATAGAGTTGATGGCAGTGAGCACTGCGTTAGTCCCCTCCCCAGCAGTTCCCGCTCCGCCGCTGGCTCCATCCTCCGCCATAGTCTCTGGAGTTTTTTGTGCTTCGCCTCGAGTGTGGAAGTCTGTTAGCTTGGGTTGTTTTGTCGAATTACTTTTTCCGCCACCTGATTTCCCAGCCTTGGTCTTTACCATATCCGCGCCCAAGCGCTGGGATGTGTTTTTGTTCCAGTTGAGAGAGTTTAAGCAAACTTTTTATTTTTAGGAGCAGAGCAGTGTGAAACACGTCTTCCTACGTGGCTGCCATAACCGGAAGTCTTAAAATAATAATTTAATAATAATCACAAATAAATAGCTTCAGAAATAAAGTACAATACAAACAACGAACAGTAGTCTAAGGAAAAGAAAAGAACAAATTACCCCCTACCCCCTTCTCATTTCATTGCCCAGTTTACATTTCTAATAACAAAGGGTACAGTGAGAAATAAACGCAAATGACAAAATTGCACAAAATAACATTGTTAAACTGAGGTTTCTGTAATTGTTGTTATTTTGGTGATAGTAATAAACCAACTTGAGCTTGTTCATTAATACCTTTTTTTCATTTCGCCCTTGCAGTTGCATTGCTATTACACACTTTATTTAGACATTTATCAGTAGAAATGCAAAATAAAGCTTATTACTCTGAGTGACACACTTGAATAAGTCCATCTTTGGCCTCTTAGTTCTTTCCATATTTCCTACCTCCTTGTCATATTCTTAAATAGTGAGTCTGGATGATGATGTGCAATTTGCTATCATATAGATATTTTTTTAAAGTAATTGTCATTAACCTTAAATAATGGTCTACTTGCAGTTTATGAATTACATAACAAATTGAGTAAGATAAAGAGATTAGGATTTTACTCATGCAGGAATGTCAGAATGAGACTGTAAAAGCCCTTCAGCTGAAGTTTAAGTTGCATGAAGCAGTACATACCTTCCAGGTAGAGAATCATGGTTGGAGACAAGATTTAATTTGGTGTCTGTGGTGTTCCTCCCTCTCACTGCCAGCCCACAGATGAAGTGTCTCACTGGGGGGGGAAAAAGGGCCCGGTAGTCCAGATTACCAGCCTGCCACAGGCCGTACTAGTACAAGCCTTGAGCCTGAATTCTTTAGCAATACTGTGTCAACATTTTTATGTTCTGCTGCTCTTCCTCTTTCATCTTTGAAGAAAGAACTATCTTTGTGGATTTCTTTTAGAAGGAAAGCTAAGGAATAATGTAAGCACTCACAGCCACTTTAATGGATATTTAATCAGGTGGTATTTAGGTATTTAATAGGCAGCTAATAGGCAGTTCCTCTTTTCCTCCTGCCTGGCAGCTCCATCTTCAGCATCCTTTGTCCAATATATCCACTATCCCTCCTCTGCACATGTGCAGACCAGCTCAGCCTTGCCTCTCTTACTTTGTCTTCAAGCCGCTCAACCTGAGTTGTCCCTCTGATATACTCATTTCTGATCTTGTCCCTCCTAGTCACTCCCAGTGAGAATCTTAGCATCTTCAACTCTGCCACCTCCATCTCCATCTTCTGTCTTTTTTTCAGCGCCGCTGTCTCCAAACCATACATCATTGCAGATCTCACTACCGTCTTGTAAATCTTCCCTTTCACTCTTGCTGTTACCCTTCTGTCACAGATCACCCCAGACACTCGTCTCCACCCACTCTACCCTGCTTGCACTCTCTTCTTCACCTTTCATGCATTTTCCATTGCTTTGGATAGTTGACCCCAGGTATTTTAACTCATCTACTTTTACTGCCTCTTCCATCTTCACTGTTACACCTGCCTCCATTCACACTCATGTATTCTGTCTTGCTTCTACTGACTTTCATTCCTCTTCTCTCCAGAGCATACCTCCACCTCTCCAGGTTCTCTTCCACTTGGACTGCAACACACACCTGGGGGAGTCATTTTCCTTTCAGTATGTCCCCAGTATATTTTCACATACAATAACAAATGTGCCCCATTAGCTAATATGGATTCATTAAGATGGAAAAAAGAAGTGGTCAAAGATCATAGCCTCTAACACCAAGCGGAATCATTTTAATATGGTCTTTGATTAAATAATTCATTAATAAATTAAGATAAATAAGTGCAAAAAATGTGTCTAGAATCATTCTAAATACAGCAGTACTAGAGGAGCTATATTGACTGCAAAATACCTTACTGTTTGTCTCCAGTTCTGATATATTATCAAGAGATATGCACTGCCATGGCAACACATTTAGTTATGCAGTAATTTCCTTTGTCCCTATGGAAGTTTAGACATTTTGCACTGTTATGAGTGGCCTAAAATGCCTTTAAAACACACAAGAAAATTTTTGGTGAGCTGCAACAGACCATATGAAAGAGCCAGCTCCCACTCCCACTGAGTAATTAATAAAGTCCCCTTCAAAATTCTTCACAACATAAGAAATGAAAAAACAAAAGAGTCAGACATACATTTAAATTTTAATATCATCTTTATGTCCCTATAATTTTTAATTATCTTTAATTTTGTACTTGCAGTAAGCAGTGGTTAATGAATGGGAAATATTAGGGAAGCCATGATGGAGATAATTAGCTCCTCAAATCTCTTCAGCATATTTCTCTTCTGTCTTTTGTTAGTAGAGGCATTGTACTATCACTGGGTAATTCAGGAGATAGCTGCTTTGTAGTGCTTGAAAATGGGATCTGCTTCAGTTTTCCTGACATGTACCAGTACCTTTCCTATTACCTTTTTTTTTTTTTTTTTTTTGTAACGACAGCTCCACGGGGTCTCACTGTTGGAGCCAAGGATCAGGTGCCTTGTCATTTACTTCCCTTGCATCTAAATTTTGTGAGGCACATATATGTATGTGAATCACCACAGCCTAAGATCTGCTGTATGCCTGTCACATGTGGCGTGTGCGGGTGCAGGAAAGGAAAATTATACAGCACATCACTTTGCACATAAAGATCAAATAATGTGACTCTCATGGAAGACAGTCGGAGTCCAGAGTTAATACCAGCCCCCAGGCTGATGGGGTAATGTCATGCAAATACACAGACGACCCCATATATGTAATGTAAAGGTCTTGGTATATTGAAAATATCGTTCAGGAAAAAAAAATAATATTCCTGCACTTCTTTCTGTGGTGGCTAGAGGTGGCTGGCAGGCGTGCCACTATCTGCTCTTTCACCTCCTGTCATCTCCAGCTCCAGTTAAACTGTGAAGGCCACTGTCACAGATATTTAGAAATTCTGTCTGAGATGGAAAAGGGGAGTCTGTAATAAGATCTTATGGCTAACTCGGTCCCACTACACCTGAGCTAGAGGTCAGTTAATCATCTCTTCTCCTCAAGCACTGTTGCAGCCTCCGGGAATCTCTGCAGACTTATTGATATGCAGCGGTGGTCCCTATGCTTCATTGCTGTTTGTTTTGTTTTGTTCACCGTTGTTCGAAGGCAGACATATTCACTATCACTTAGACCAGGGAGTCACTCCTAAAGACAGAATACCTGCAGATATTATTTTGTACCACCTTTGTAGTGAATTAATCTTTTACATTGTATACTCTTAAGTCCTCCAGATTCACCAGCTTTGGTAAATCTTTGCATGTGCCACATTACAATAAGACTACCTTAATAAAGGATTTATAAATCATTTACAAGTAGGGCGTTAATTAGGTGGTACACATACTCAAAATCATTATTAAGAAGCTGTTATAACCAGTGTTGGGCAAGTTGCTAAAAAATGGTAACTAATTACAGTTACTAGTTACTTCTTTTCAAAAGTAACCGAGTTACTTTGCCAATTAGTGCATGATTAAAGTAACATTCACGTTACTTTTAAATGCACACCTAAATCATCTTGCACACATAGCAAGATAATTTAATTAATGTTTTACATTAAATGGATTAATGGATTGCTGTCCTGCTGCTATTGTTATTATTGTTGTATTGTGTTATTTGCTTTATCATTGTTGTGTTGTTTATTGTTGTATTGTGTTATCTGTTCTGTGTGGCTGGCATTGGCTGGCCAGGGGACACAAGATAGAAATAAGCTTCAGCTATAATCTTGTATGCTGCATATTTACATGTCTTATGTTCATTAATATGCACTGTCCCTTTCATAAATAAATAAACTTATAAACTTACATTACGGGCTTATTAATATCAGGCTGAAACAGACCGTTTCAGATAGAGCTTTCAGAACATGTTCAGTGTGCTTTATCCTGCCTTGAGAGTGCTTCCTGTGGGAAAAATCTGAGGGAAATCAACACGATATTGCCAGTAATTTCCTCATTTTGGAGCGAGAGTTGGCAATGCTGCATAAAGCTGTCCATGTTTATCTTACCTTTATGATATGGATTTTGTGCAGCGATCCAAAGAAAATGTCCATTATATACAATCCAAATGTCTGCTGTGACAGAGACATGATCCAGTCCCCTACATTCCTTTTGGAGATCAAAATCCATTTTTTGAATAATCTTTTTCCAGGTAGCAAGTAAATGTGTTTTAACTTCAGTGGATCACAGTCCAGCTGTCTGATGGAAAGTGACTATTATCACATCTTCAGTCTGTAACGATGTGTCTGGCATCCATCCATCCATCCATCTTCTTCCGCTTAATCCTTTTGGGGTTGCGGGGGGGCTGGAGCCTATCCCAGCATCTTTGGGCGAGAGGCAGGGTACAATCAATTTTAATTCTTGCTGGGTCACAAACTGTCCAGATGCATACCCGTGCTTGAAATCCAGCTGTGGCTGTTGAGACAAGAGTATTTCCACTTTACATCCAGACGTGGCTGTTCAGATAGCATAGATCCACTGTTGTTAGCATAGCTAACCATTACTTAACACTAGCTTTGTCAAAGCTTTCTTGCTGTTTTCAAGCACTTCTGAAGATTGTAGTAGGTCTCAACTGCACTTTAGCTTCCAACCCACCAATATGCTTTTATCCTTAACCGCGACAAAGGAAAAATAATCTATTTCCACAAAAACAAAGTAGCTTCATCTTTTCCTCCTCTCAGCAGTGAAGACTCAGCTCTCTGCAACAGGTCACGTCGACTGACAGCTGCGTCACATCAGCTATGGTAGGGTCAGTTTGTATATTCATTTATTTGCACTAAAAATATCTATCCATATTACTGAGTAACGAGTAAGGCATCTGATCAAATTTCAGTAACTGTAACACATTACTGAATTTTTAAACAGTAATTTTGTTACGGAGCATACTGCAAAAGTAGTGGCATTACAGTAACACGTTACGCCCAACACTGGTTATAACAAATGAATAAAAAGTGAAATACGACCTGTCAAATAGTGAGCCTAAAATTACCAGCTCTGTGAAACTTCAGATATCAGTGTGCTTGGATTACCCTGCTGTCTCATCATCTAGCTTTTCATAATCCAATATTTGCCAATAGGTTATTAACATTTTATTTCAGTAAAATAATTGTAAAGTTGTACCTCTTTGCAAAATGATTGTAATACATCATCACTAAAACACAAATAATGATGGTATGATAGTTTGAGGCACATAAGATATTTGAATTTATATTCTTGACTACTTTTTCATATTTTTAATCCTGTGTATTTGCAAAATGCATACCATTCAAAGAGATTTTTTTGTTTACATTGTGTGCCTTGAAGTAAAATGGCACTGTGGTTGATATGCAGTGCAATGACCAAAGTACATTTAGCTAATATGCAGATACTTAACAGAATTCAGATAAAAATAACCAAACAAAATTTCCCAAGTCTAATACACTTATTTAAATAATGAATGTCTTTGTGAATTATAAATGTAAACTATTTCAAAGATTATATGTTAGAAAAGTAAGCTTTAATTTTTCAGACTCCCATGTGTTCATCAGTCATCCCTTAACTGTTTCTTACAATGCAAGTACGTATTCATTTGGGTCAGTTGTTCATTTTTTTAATGGATTTGGTAACATTTGTTGTGGTTTTCTATAATCTCTTAAAACATCATTATTATGGCCTTATTTACCGGACTTTCAGGTATAATGGAAATTACTGGCTTCCAGAAACATTGATTCTTCCTATCTTCTGAACTAATCAAATGCGATTAGTTTGAAAGATGGCAGGTGTGCTTTTTGCTGATGACCGCCAGAATGTGTCCTTTTTTAAACAACTCAATGATGCTGTTAAGAGCATCCGTCAGACCTCCATCATGCACATTCAGAATGTGGGTGAAATTAGGCTGAATATGAGTATGCTTAAACTTGTATGTTGCAGCAAACTCTGGTAGTCAACACCACTCATTCTGTGTTTCAGAGACATATTAATTACATGTTTATTTCCCATTAGCCATGGCCATCCTGAAAGGGGTCATTGACTGCACTTTTGCAGCCTCTCTCAGAACAGCTGCTTTCAGTGAATGTATCTTTAAGTTCCAAATCCAGTCATTTAACTCCACTTTCCATCTTACACCACGATTGCTAACTAGCTCCTAGCACAGAAATGAGGCTGAGCCAACTAACTTAAGTTTGTCTTGAAGAATGAATGAAACAATGCATCACTGGCGGACAGGGAGAGTGGTTTCAGTGGTAGACAGAATATGACCATGTTTGCATGTACACAATTAAACCAGATATGATTGGATTTCTGGAGTTACCTGATTATTCGAGTGGCCATGTAAGCAGAATAATCTGGTAAAGGCCATGTAACCGGGGTCATTAAGTGGTTTACCCTCCAATAATCCATTTATTCAGTGCATGTAATCATGACAGAACTGATTTCTGCGATTATCGTTTTATTCCCAGTAATCAGTTTATTGTGACCATGTAACCAGAGTCTCTGACCGATCCCTGGAGCACAATAATTACAGAAATATTCGTGGATGAGCAACTAAACTGCTAGCTTCACCTGGCTGCCTTTGGACCCTGTTAGTGATAACAATGCAAGAAAATGATCTAAAATAACATCTAAGAATGACATATATGGTCAAGTGTTGTAGATAAACAAGGATATACAGTAGAGGTGAGTAGAATTTCTAGAGAATAGTGATCAAAACCAGCTGGATTGGCAGCTAAGCTAACACCCATTGGCCTGTCTGTCAGCCTAGCCAAGCTATTGCTAACCGCTCAGTGTAACATCACGGCAAAAATACTGAAACAAAATAAACCAGAGTGACATGAAATATACAGTGCATCCAGAAAGTATTCACAGTGCTTCACTTTGTCCACATTTTGTTATATTACAGCCTTATTCCAAAAGGGATTAAATTCATTTCTTTCCTCAAAATTCTACAGATAATATCCCATAATGACAACATGAATTTTTTTGAGATTTTTGCAAATTTATTAAAAATAAAAAACTAAGAAATCACATGTACATAAGTGAAGAGTTTCTTTGCAAAAACCGATAAAAGCCACTTCTATGAAAATTTCACTCTTTATATCAAACAACTGTTAACATTACCTACTTGTAGAAGTTCAAATTGTTTTGTCGCAAAAGCTGATATGTCATATGTTATAGACGCTCAAAATGATGTTTTTTTTTTTTTTTTTCAAAAGCTGATAAACGCCGGGAGTGGGTTTTTGTTGTTTTTTTTTTTTTCACAAAAGCAGATATCTTCACAGGGCAAATCAGTGCTTGGTATTTGGGTCACGTGACTCATCTTGGCTGCTTTCCCGGTCTGCTTGCTCTGACTGATCTCCCTGGCTATGTTCAGAATGTTCACTCACTCACTCCCTCCCTACTCCCTGGTGTGGACACCCACCCCTTGGTAGGAACCTGCGCTCGCGAGGCTGATGTGCCCCCCCCTTCCCTCCACAGACTGACGTGCCCTCCTGTTCACTCCGCCAGCAGGGCGGTTCGACTGGATCGGCGACCCCCCGCTACAGCCACTATGGGCGCCAGCTCAAGCCCAAAGGACGGGGGGTGGGGGGTAGTGCCCTTTTTGGTTGTTCGGGTGGGGGTGGGGGGCTGTGTGGGGGCATGGTGTTGGACTTCTCCACCCAGGGGACAATGGACAGAAGGAGGAGGTGTCACCGGGGGGTATAAGATGGGACAGTCAGGACTATGCGCCCCCCGGAGAGAAGAAGTGTGTTGGAGCGGAGCCGGCATTATGTTAATGTGCCACACAATTCTTTGTTCAAACAACAATAGTTATGGTAGGAAGTGTCGGGTCTCGATGCATGGGAATAAAGGTACAAAAGAGGAATGCACAGAGACCCGACAGTCTCTTTTGCTGTAAAATATGTTGGAGGAAGAATAAAGTAACTGTGTGGTCCAGCTTGTTGTCTTGCCTGCCTCCTTTCTCCACAATATCCCATCCCACCCCCCCATCGAAAAGTCCAAAACACATACACACTAATTAGACCCTCCCAAATTTAATACCCAAGTCACACTCTGCTAACAAACAAATAAATAAATAAACCTATCCATACACACAAAACCAACTAAAGCTAGAGGGGGACAGGTGGACTGCCATTCCACCTCCACATGTCCAGACAGATTATTCTGCCATCTTAAAAAACTAAAGGGTCCATAAAATAAAATAATGTCGTATTCCTAAACTAAAACCAAAACAATCCCAGGAACTAAATTACACAAGCCAAAAGATTTTCAAAACATCAAATACTCACACAAACAGTTAACATGTACATTCCCACACCACCACAACATTCCCAAAAGACCACCCCAACCCGGGCAAACCCACAGTAAACGCCCCCCATCACCACTATGGTGACACACATTACATGGGTATTTTTTTTTTCACATGGGCACCTGTTATAGTAGTCCAGCACGAGAAACATGTTAACAACATAGCCCAGGGAATTCTACATTTAACCCAAACCATCGCCCCTTGCTTTCGTACAGTCTCGATGGCGAGCTACCCCCCAGGGAACTTGTATGGCGGGTTCCACCCAAAGCTCCTTCTTTTCTTTGTCCCTGGAGAAGAGCCACGTCGGAGCCCCGACACTTCCTTCTCCTCAGTCACGCGCTGCAGCTCATTGGGGTGTCTCCATGAGTCATCTGACAGCCGAAGGTAACCGTCTTCCCAAACAGCCACCACCTTCAGCCGCCCCTGGTCATCACGTCGCTTCCTCTTTCCATGGGCACCTCTCAGTCGAGCCTCCTCCCTGGGTCGAACCACGTCACCAACTCGTAGAGGAACACTTCTCGACCTCCCATGTCCACGATGTCTTCCACGGGCTTCCTCTCCAGGCAGCACGGCTCCGGCAACCTTCCATGAAGCCCGACTCGGCCTACAGTGTTCCTGTGTGGCACGCTGACTACCTGTGCCAGCCGGTCTTGTCCCATTTTCTTTCATTTTAAACGTTGGCATAGCTGTCCCAGCCCCATGCTTCTCGGTGTCTCCAGGCCGAATGCCGGAAGTAGAGGGGGTCGTCTTCACGGCCTCACCCACCATTACGGGCGTTCCACCATGCCGCTCAGCTCACACACCAAGGGTAAGGTGAGCCCTGGCACCGGAACTCTGCCCTGATGGCCCCGGGTGGAAATTGTCCTGTCCATCTCCCAGAATGCTAGGCCAAGTGTCATTCCAAACCACATCGTTGACCACCTGCGGAGCCGGCCATTCCCACAAACCACGGCCTGACCATTCCCCACCGCTGCTGCTGGTAATTGAGAAACCCAGTCCATAAAACAGATCGCAGCCCATCACTTTTGACCCACACTCGGTCACCACGAACTGTATATTGGACATCACTGCTGTCTTGTACCTCGCTGTCAGCTCCAGCGAACCCATGATGGACAGCCTAATATCGCCATACCCACAAAATGGCGTTTTCAGGTCTCTCACACGATGGAAGGGGAAATAACTCTTCACACTAGACCAATTCAACACAGACCTCACTGTGCCCGTGTTCACCAACAACGGCACTTCCTCGCCATCCAACGTAACAGTCAAATACGTATGGCCCTCTGTGCTTGGTGATACGGTGTGAATAACCGTAGGAGTTGAGGCAGGGGAGTCCATTTCACGTTGTTGCTTCCCTTGTTCAAACCTCTTACAGGCCCTGTCAAAATGATGTAGGAGTCCACATTTGCCATAACGTTTGCCTTTTGCCGGGCACTGTCTTGCCTTGTACCGGTGCTTGGTAGACCCACAGCCAAAACATCTTGGCGACCCCGGGGCGGACCTAAATTTTATAGCGGTAGCGTATTCTTCTTTGTCCTCCACGCTATCATCACTATCCGGGTCTACAGCCTGCGCCGCTGATTGTGAGCCGGGTTGCCCCAACGCTGTTCTGTCACCAAGGTCCTTGGACAGTTTATCTGCAGCTTCAACTGCTGAGCTATCTCCACCGCTTTGGCCAACGTCAGCTCACCGGAATGTGTAAGGAGTCTTGACCGTGCAGCCGCACACAATGTGTGCTCTGCCAACTGATCGTGGACCATTTCTTCTTCCAAGGTCCCAAACTGGCAACTCCCAGCCAGTTGGCGCAGGTCAGGAATGTACAGCTGCACCGACTCTCCAGTCCACTGGTGGCGCTGTCAGAACTGGATCCTCCGGAGTATGACGTTTTCCGGGGCGCGAAAGTAGCGCCATTAACCCAACCATGTCCTCAAAACTGTCGCTCACTCCTAGTGTATTCAGAATGCGTTGTCTCTCCATGCCGAAATTATGGACTAAAATTGCTCTTGCACACAATTTTTGTAACTCACCGAGGTTCAGTGCCACCAGATAATTCCTGAATGTGACAAACCACCTCTCCCGTGGCACTGATGGCTCTCCAGGAAGCTCCAGAAATGGACAAATGCCCGAAATACCTTTATCCATGCTTTCATCCTCGTTGCCAACTGTTATGTCCATAATCTGTGAACCCAATGACGAGGCTGGAGGTGCAATAGAACTGAACTTTATTGTATGAACTCACAGACACAAGGCGCTCCTGTACAGGCAGAGGCGAAGGTCAAAAGAGACTGATGCTCTTCTGCCTTGGTCTTTTATACCCAGGGTGGTGGTGGAACCGGAAAGGTGCAGCCACCACCTCATCACACAATAATATATAATTTTACATTTTTAATATATCACATAGACATGATTTGGAAAGGCACACACCTGTCTATATGAGATCCCACAGTTGACAGTGCACGTCAGAGCACAAACCAAGCATGAAATCAAAGGAATTGTCTGTAGACTCCCAAGACAGGATTGTCTCGAGGCACAAATGCGGGGAAGGGTACAGAAAAATTTTTGCAGGTTTGAAGGTCCCAGTGAGCACAGTGGCCTCCATCGTCCGTAAATGGAAGAAGTTCGAAACCATCAGGACTCTTCCTAGAGCTGGTCAGCTGTCTAAACAGCGATCGGGGGAGAAGGGCCTTAGTCAGGGAGGTGACCAAGAACCTGATGGTCACTCTGTCAGAACTCCAGCATTGTTCTGTGAAGGGAGAAGAACCTTCCAGAAGGACAACCATCTCTGCAGCAATCCACCAATCAGGCCTGTATGGTAGAGTGACAAGATGGAAGCCACTCCTTACTAAAAGGCACATGACAGCCCACCTGGAGTTTGCCAAAAGGCATCTGAAGGACTCTCAGACCATGAGAAACAAAATTCTCTGGTCTGATGAGACAAAGATTGGACTCTTTGGCATGAATGCCAGGTGTCATGTTTGGAGGAAACCAGGCATTGTTCATAACCACGGCAATGGTGGTGGCAGCATCATGCTGTGGGGATGTTTTTCAGCGGCAGGAACTGGGAGACTAGTCAGGATAGAGGGAAAGATGAATGCAGCAATGTACAGAGACATCCTGGATGAAAACCTACTCCAGAGTGCTCTTGACTTCAGACTGGGGCGACGGTTTATCTTTCAACAGGACAACGGCCCTAAGCACACAGTCAAGATATCAAAGGAGTGGCTTCAGGACAACTCTGTGAATGTCCTTGACATTGTCCAGAGCCCAGACTTTCATCCAGCTGAACATCTCTGGAGAGATCTGAAAATGGCTGTGCACCAACGCGTCCCATCCAGCCTGATGGAGCTTGAGAGGTGCTGCAAAGAGGAATGGGTGAAACTGTCCAAAGATAGGTGTGCCAAGCTTGTGGCATCATATTCAAAAAAACTTGATGCTGTAATTGCTGTCAAAGGTGCATCAACAAAGTATTGAGCAAAGGCTGTAAATACTTATGTACATGTGATTTCGTAGTTTTTTATTACCTCCGCCAAGGAGGTTATGTTTTCATCGGCTTTGGTTTGTCTGTCTGTCTGTCTGTCTGTTTGTTTGTTAGCAAGATAACTCAAAAAGTTATGGACGGATTTTCATGAAATTTTCACAGATTGTCAGAAATGGGGTATCCTACAGATGATTAGATTTTGGTGGTGATCCGGATCACCGTCCAGAAGAAAACCGCCATTACGGAAAATGCCATTTTCGTCAATAACTACTGAACCACTAATCCTATCATTGTGAATCCAATTGCTAGTCATATGTTTTCATGGTCAAGGAATCTGAAAACGTACACTCAAACTCTGTATGGGGGGAACTGTGGCGCTTGGCGGAGGTCTGCGCTCTCCGAGTGCTTTTCTAGTTTTGAATAAATTTGCAAAAATTAAAAAAAAACTTTTTTCACGTTGTCATTATGGGGTGTTGTGTGTAGAATTTTGAGGAAAAAATTAATCCCTTTTGGAATAAGGGTGTAACATAACAAAATGTGGAAAAAGTGAAGCGCTGTGAACACTTTCCAGATGCACTGTATTATCGACTGGATTAAAGTGATGGCAGGGATGTCTGTTATGGTGACTAAAATCTAAAGAAAATAATCAAAAACCAGACTTTGTAAGCAAACTTGCTAACACTGTTAGCTACTTGACCAGTGCTGCCAGATGGGAAATGTTGAAGTGTTGTACCAACGGCTTAAAATTATGGTATTTTGAAGAAAATTATTGTACACATCTGGTTTTCTTTCTGATGTGGCTCAGGACCATCTGCTTCAGTAACACATTATCACAGATTGTGCCTATTATGGCCTATAAAGCAGTTTTACCTTTAAATAACCTTTTAACTTGCCCCTTGTGGATAAGTAAAGTTGTTTTTTTTATTTTTAATTTTTGAATTTTGAAATCTAACAGATTGGTTGAAAAAAGCACCTCTTGGAGACCAGTGCCTCAATCTGTGTGGAGTACAGCATAAGCCCCTGGCCTGCAGGGAACAGCCCAGAATATCAGTCCTAATTAATCTGGAAGAATCAAAACACACAGGACACAGAAAGGACAGAACATGGACGCAAAGATGATATACAGGTTTTAGGGTTTTTTTTTTTTAAAGGGAAATGAGTGCTTTGATATTTTTTGTAGATAATCGCATGACCAATACACACATTTCAGAAGGTTAAAACCTAAAAAAACACAATTTTTCAGTCAGTGACCTCTAAGTTACAAAAAAGCAATCATTCCATATTCCATAAATAACAATATATAGTCCTTTTTAGACATTAGCCTAATGATTAAATCTGTCCTTTCAGGGAACACTCTCATAAGTATTTCCATATTGCACACCCCCCTAGAGAGGTATAGTCTGGTTCTTTATGCAGGTGGCTGTAGGTTTGGGTACAGTGACATTCATGTCCATGACAGCAGAGCAGAGGTGCAACACGGGAAGTGGTTAGATACCCTTCAGCCTGGGTGATCACTTGTTGACAGTCTGTTTAACATAACCTAGTGAGTTCTTTGGATAATAACTGAGAGGCAGAGACCAGGGGTGATTAGGAAATTAGAACGATAATTGTCTGACTGCTTGGGCTTGTGCTAAAAGCTTCATTTGACATGTTGTTTGCTCACTGGCCTTAATGACTTTAACTCTGTGGGATCTCGGGGGGAAGAAAAAAAAAACCTTAAGAGCTCTTAGTCATTTTGGGACAGAGGGGGATGTTTAAATAAAGAGCCACTTAAAATGCAACGCTTAATTAAGTAAAACAAAAATGGATCTTGATGTAAATATGTGTGTTAAAAATCAGGACTGTTCTGACAATAAACAGTTCCATCAGATGGGCTGCACGGTGGCGCAGTGGTTAGCCCTGTGGCAGCACAGTTTACCCTCGGCCGGGGGATTGCGGGGATCGTGAGATCGTGGGTTCGATCCCTGCCCCCGACCAACAGTGAACTGTGTGGAGTTTGCATGTTCTCCCCGTGTTGCGTGGGTTTACCCTGGGATTTCTCCGGTTTCCTCCCACATACCAAAAACATGCAGGTTAGGGATACGGGGCTCTTGCGCACGCAGCGACCGGCTGCTGGTGGCTTGTCACCAGACTGCAAAACAAATCTACCTACGGGTACAAAATAAGTAATTAAAAAAAAAAAAAGATGCTGTATTTTAAAGCACCATTCCCTTAAATCAGGGGGTGAAAGGAGAACGGTTCAGTAACCTCGTGCATCACTGATGTGGTGAAATATTGGATGCTGTCAGGTGTGTCATGCCAAGCCCTGTGCCCCCCTGCAGCTCACTGTCGGTTCACTATCACAGTCTACTAGCAGAGAGACTGGGATCTGCTCCAACTACCATTACCTGGGCAGGCGAGCATCCTTGTTGGCTTTATTATGCCAGCGTACCGGATGATTTATGACTCTGTCTATGTGCATCTGCTACATTAATAAACATTTGGCCACACACTCATAATTTAACTGAGTTTTCAATACATTCCATATCATGAGCATCACTGGTGTCAGTAATATAAGTTAAGGGTTTGTGGCTCGTCCTCTTTATGCTGCTGTGCTACTTCTCTTATTGTATGGGTATTATTTGTCCAAAGGCATGTAACCTTCAGCTGAAAAATAAAGCAACAGAAAATTAGGAAATGCACAGAAAATGCAACAAAGAACCCCACCCATATAACACTGTTTTTCTGACAGAGTTTCACAGATTGCCATGACAACACTGCCTTGATGCTGGCAATGGATGGAGTCACTTTTTTAGTTCGTTTTCCAGACATGCCATGGAAGACGTGTCTCAGCCAAAAATAGGAAACTGGAACTACGGTGAATTGAGGCATCATTTTGTCTGCTAGTCCCGTTTCACTTTTTGAGCAAATCTGTCAAGGCAGCAAACAGAAAAAGGGGGAAAAGCAATGAGATATCAAGTTGTGCAAACCTGGGGGAACAAATTACGCTTGTGATGAGTCAGGCGTAGTGGTACGGAAGGCGGGATGTTGACAACCGGAATGATATAAACATTCAAACCCCGGGAAATGAATGTAAGTTTTCAGCATACTTTAAAAAAGTGGATTGCCCACAGAGAAGAGTTTAATATTATGTAAAAATGCTTATCAGAATGAAATCATTTCTTTCCATTAATCAAGTTGATTATATGCAGAAGTTTTAGCTTTCCTCTAAGGTGTAACTGGTTACATTAAAAGTTGATATAATTAAACCTGCAGGATGTAAGTTCAGTCATTAATCAAAATGTCCTGAGAATTTTCTAACATCTGAATGTTTATTCAGAGTGATACATTTTCATTTTGAGTTTGTCTTTGGTGTTTGTTATTTTGGATTTTTTTTTCACTTCAGCTCCTCAGTCATATCTGAAGGACACATTCACATCATTGACTGAATGTGTCCCGGTTGGCTGACGTGTGGCTTTATTTTTTTTTCCCTGTAGCTCTAGATTACATGCACAGTTTTAAAACTAAGAAGGAAAAGATAAACTAGTTTCTGCAGTATAATTGGGTTTAGCTTTAGTGTATGCGGTGTGAACATGTTTTAGTAGTAATTTACCCCCAGTTGAGGTTTTCATTGTTGTGCATGTATATGCTGTCACTAAAGAGTTCAGAGCTCTTATTAATGATGCAGCTCTGAAGCCAACTGCATCTCTTTTTTAACCTTTTTTTGCACCCCTGGGTGTGATTGTGTTTCTATTTAGTTTGTCCTTAAACTCCATTGCTCGTGGTTGTACTTTCAAACTTATAACAACTTTAATGTTATTACCTGGATACCCACTAACCAGCATTTGTATTATTTATATGTATGGCTTACAGAGCAACATTTTTTCTGCAGGTAATTATGTTAAATTGCATTAATTTGAAATGACTTGAATGTAGTAACCTGCACTGTAGCAACCATAGTTCCACCTCATTTGATGTTTTGATTAATATTTTTTCACATTTTAATGAAGGAATGGCTTTGCCTAGGTTGATTTATAATTTAACCACTAAAACAGAAAGTTGTAAAGCCTCACAGTCTTAAAATTATATTTGGGCCTCACCTATTTTTTCCCCTCTTATTGCAACCCATAACCCATGAAAATGATTGAAACTATATGTCATTGCTGAAATGACAGCCATTTTATCTCTATGAAAGATATTTTTTTTTATTTTACATTTTTAATTCAAGCAACATTTTAGATGTTATAGACACTGTAGTGCTGTTATTACCATCTAACTGCATTGCTCCTGCACTGTGTATATATACTGTGTACATACATATATTTACTGTTTTGCTATCCAATTATTATTATTTTACTTACTATTGCTCTGACTGCTGCTATCCCTTGCTGCTGCAACCCTGTAATATCCCCACTGTGGGACTAATAAAGGTTTATCTTAGCTTATTGCAGTGGAATGTATGTTGTGAAGATAAAACATATATGCATCTTCTCACCTTTTTATAAAGATTCTGTCATGGCGGCCGCTGGGCCGTCATCAGCTCTGGCTGCGCACACACCTGCTTCCAATCCTCAGCAGGCCTTAAAAGCCAGATCCACTGTCAGCTCAGTACGAAGTCGTCTGTCATCACCACTGTGCAACGCTCCATGCTCTCGACCTCGTACCAGAGCTCCAGCGCATCAAGCCTCGTCATGTAAGCCACGTTCATCCTTACCTTGCCAAAGTATTCTCCCCTGTGCACAGGTGGACCTCCCTGGCGGCGGACCAATACCCCAAAGCAGCGGGGCTTCGCCTCCTCCTCCTCGGAACCTCTCCACCTCGTCACGACGCCAAGTTTCCCGGTCACCTCCCAGCACTCGCTCACGGAGCCAGCAAGAGTCTCCTGGCGATACCTGCAAGTAAGCAGCAGTCATCATTACACCATCTCAGGTGCGAACAGTATTAACACCTGTGCTTTGTGTTCCTAGGGTTGCCAGGTCGCAGCGGGACTCGCTTAGCTCCAGCACTGCTCCAGCATCACACTCACCCTCACATTCACACCCACACACAACTCATCGAGTTAATAAATAATATTGTTAACTGTCCTACTCGTGTCTGTTGTCTGTCTCCTGGGTCAAGAATCATGTCAGTACGACTCCGTCAAGACGACCCAGCAGACAGTGCACTGACGCGCCGTCTTAACACCCTTAGCACTCGAGTAGACCTAATTGCTCACCAACAGACAGTTATACTTAATCAATTAACTCAGATTAATAGCTGGTTGGATCGCTTGGAAGGAAACCAGGCGTTCCTCCCGGTCGCTGGGGCACCTTCTGCCCCCACTAATCCTCCTGCTAGCCAGATACACCAGCCTCCCTTACCTCGTCTCACCCCCATGCCTACCCCCGCTCGCTTTAGCGGTTAAACTCGGGGAGGCACGGGATTTTCTGCTCCAGTGCGAGACGGTCTTTCATCGTGTCCCGGAGATTTTCCCTCTGACCACAGCAAGATCGGATATATTTCCAACCTACTCGAGGGTAGAGTGCTAGCTTGGGCGTATGCGGTTATGGCTAAGCCCAGCTACGTCGCCTTAACCTACCAACAATTTGTAGCCGATTTTGCTGAAGTTTTTGATCACACCGATAGGGATGCGGTGTCAATTGACTGCTTGTTAAACCTTCGGCAGGGCAGTAGATCTGCCGCCGATTACGTTGTGGACTTCCAGGTGTTAGCTACTGAGGTGGGGTGGGAGGATCCTTCACTTTGTAGCATTTTTGTCCGTAGCCTCAGCTCAGAGTTAAGGGACGAGCTAGCGAAACGGGATAAGCCTGACTATTTAAGAGAATTAATCTCACTCACCATTAGTTTAGACAACAGACTGAAGGAGCGGGCGGCCGAGCGAAGGGCTGCTGGCCGCTCGGGCAAGCCACGCCCCCTCTCCTCTCGTTCAGCCTTGTTGGCTCTGCCCTCGTCAGAGGAATTACCGGGGCAGGAGGAGATGATTATCGGGCGATCAGGAGTTTCGGCGGCTGAGAGACAGCACCGGAGGGATTTAGGGCTGTGTTACTACTGTGGCAGTGAGTCTCACGAGGTAGCTGAGTGTACTAATCGGGTAAAAAGGGGAGGTCCGTGGGTCACAGTAGGGGGACTCATGGACGTAGATCAGTCAAAACCCCTCACCAGTTGCCTTGTTCCTATCAGACTTATTTATAATCACAGAGAACATACCACACATGCCCTCATTAACTCTGGAGCTGAGCAAAGCTTCATTTCAGGAGACCTGGCAACCCGCCTGGGCCTCAGCTGTCAACCCCTTCGCCCTCCTGTCAATCTCATCACACTGTCAAAGGCCCCGCTAACTGCTGTCTCCCACCAGACGGCCCCCGTGTCAGTGATTGTTTCTGGAAATCACCGGGAGGACATCCGGTTTTTGGTACTGCCCACCTCCACCTCTCCTGTTATCCTGGGGTACCCATGGCTACGGCTACATAATCCCACTTTTGACTGGCAGGCGGGAAATATCACTGCTTGGAACTCCTTCTGCCTCAGCGCCTGCCTCCAATCTGCAGCGTGTGCTCCCTCGGTGCCAATAACTCCTCCCACGTCACCGCCCCCAGATCTGTCCAAGGTACCAGAGATCTACCACAATCTGGGAGCGGTGTTCAGCAAGTCATGGGCGCTGTCCCTTCCCCCCCACTGCCCTTATGACTGCGCAATCAATCTCCGGGCTGGGGCCCCGCTTCCGGCAAGCCGCCTATACAGTCTCTCAGCCCCTGAGCGTGAAGCCATGGACACTTATATTAAGGAGTCCCTCGGCTCCGGAATTATTCGGCCATCTTCCTCTGCGGTGGGGGCCGGATTCTTCTTCGTGGGGAAGAAGGATGGCTCTCTTCGTCCCTGCATCGATTTCCGGGGGCTCAACGATATAACCATCAAGGACAAGTACACGCTGCCCCTGATGAACTTGGCCTTCGACTCTCTCCGGGGGGCGTCATGGTTTACAAAGCTGGACCTTCGAAACGCCTATCATCTGGTGCGAATCAAGGAGGGCGATGAGTGGAAGACGGGCTTCCGGACCCCAAGCGGCCACTTCGAATACCTAGTGATGCCGTTTGGGTTAACCAACGCGCCAGCCGTCTTCCAGCGCCTAATTAACAACGTCCTCCGAGATTTCCTGAATTCCTTCGTGTTTGTATACCTGGATGACATCCTTATCTTCTCGCGGACGTTGGAAGAGCACCAGGTGCACGTCAGATGGGTCCTTCAACGCCTCCTGGAGAATCAGTTATTTGTCAAGGCCGAGAAGTGTGAATTTCATACTAGGTCAACGTCATTCCTGGGGTTTGTGATAGCACATAATCAGGTGCTCCCTGACTCAGCCAAGGTTAAGGCGGTACTGGACTCGCCCACCCCCACTTCCAGGAAGCAGTTGCAGGGGTTTTTTGGTTTTGCCAACTTCTACCGCCATTTTGTGCCCAATTTTGGGATTATTGCCCGACCCCTGACCAGCCTCACGTCCCCCAAGATCCCCTTCTGTTGGAGCGAGGAGGCTGCTGCGGCGTTTGGGAAATTGAAGGAGGAGTTCGCCTCGTCCCGCGTCTTGACCCAGGTGGACCCGGACCTTCAGTGCTTAGTGGAAGTGGACGCCTCGGATTCTGGAGTCGGGGCAGTCCTGTCACAGCGCTGTCCTGTGGATGGAGTGATTCGCCCTTGTGCCTTTTTCTCTCGCCGCCTGCAACCCGCTGAGAGGAACTACAGCATTGGCGACAGGGAGTTGCTGGCGGTCAAGCTTGCCCTAGAGGAGTGGAGACACTGGCTGGAGGGGGCTGCTCAGCCGTTTGTCATCTGGACGGACCATAAGAACTTAGAATATCTCCGGACGGCCAAACGGCTGAACTCCTGCCAGGCCCACTGGTCCCTTTTTTTAGGACGTTTCGATTTCACAGTCACCTATCGACCTGGGATTAAGAACGGGAAGCCGGACGCCCTCTCTAGGCAGTTCGAGGTGGAGACGCCGAAGATCAGGGATCAGGAGGAAACCGTCTTGCCTTCATCCTGTGTTGTGGGCGCCCTCGTGTGGGAGATATGGGATAGAGTCAGGAGGGCTCAGGAGGGTGAGCCCGACCCGGGGGGGGGGGGGGGGTGCCCGGGCCGATTATTCGTTCCCACCTCTGCCAGGAGTGAGGTTATCCAGTGGGCCCACGCCTCCAAGCTGGCGTGCCATCCTGGGTTCGCCCGAACCATTGCCTTGCTCCAGAGAGCCTTTTGGTGGCTGGGCTTGAGGAAGGATGTCACCAGCTACGTCCGAGCCTGCGCTCAGTGCGCCACCGGGAAATCTTCATCTTCCCCCCCCAGTGGGTCTTCTCCACCCCCTGCCGGTCCCTTCCCGCCCCTGGTCTCATGTGGCTTTGGACTTTGTGACGGGTCTACCTCGTTCTGACCACTTCACCTCAGTCCTGACCATAGTGGACCGCTTTTCCAAGGCAGCCCATTTTGTGCCCCTCCGTGGGTTGCCTTCGGCTCGGGAGACGGATGATCTCCTGGTACAACATGTGGTCCGCCTTCATGCCATCCCGTCGGATATTGTGTCGGATCGGGGTCCCCAGTTCATCTCCCAGGTTTGGAAGGCGTTTTGCTTGGTGTTGGGGCCCACGGCGAGCCTCTCCTCAGGATACCACCCACAGAGCAATGGCCAGTGTGAGCG
Source organism: Pholidichthys leucotaenia (assembly GCA_020510985.1). Taxonomy (NCBI): domain Eukaryota; kingdom Metazoa; phylum Chordata; class Actinopteri; order Cichliformes; family Pholidichthyidae; genus Pholidichthys; species Pholidichthys leucotaenia. The sequence goes on from CM035848.1 coordinate 177,482,734, forward strand.
AGCTAATCAGGAGCTGGAGGCTGCGCTCCGCTGCGTCATATCTTCATGCTCCTCTTCCTGGAGTACGTTCCTGCCTTGGATTGAGTACGCACATAACTCCACGGTGTCTTCAGCAACTGGGATGTCCCCCTTCAAGTCATCGTTGGGGTATGATCCACCGCTGTTCCCGGAGGAGGGGAAGGAGGTGGCTGTTCCCTCGGTTCAGGCTCACGCCAGGCGTTGTCGCCGAATTTGGACCATCACCTGCAGAGTCCTTCTCCGAACCACTGAACGTAACATGCAGGTAGCCAACCATCACAGGAAACCGGTCCCGGATTATAAGGTGGGTCAACGGGTTTGGCTTTCTACAAAGAATATTAATGTACTGGCTGAGAAGCACAAATTAACCAAGCGCTTTATCGGTCCCTTTGTCATCTCTCACATTGTTAACCCTGTGGCTGTGCGCCTAGCTCTCCCCCCTTCCATGCACATCTGTCCCACTTTTCATGTCTCCCAGGTGAAGCCTTACATCTCTGACCCTCTGTGCCCGCCCCCCGTGGCGTCTCCCCCTCCGAGGTTGATCGACGACCACCCGGCTTGGGGGGTTACCGCCATCTTGGATGTCCGCAGGCGGGGCCGGGGTCTTCAGTACCTGGTGGACTGGGAGGGATTCGGTCCTGAACACCGTTCCTGGATTCGCCCGGCGTTGATCCTTGACAAACAGCTCATCCGCGACTTCCATCGGGCGCATCCAGGTAGGATGGGACAGGTGCCTAGAGGCACCTCTAGAGGAGGGAGTACTGTCATGGCGGCCGCTGGGCTGTCATCAGCCCCGGTTGCGCACACACCTGCTTCCAATCCTCAGCAGGCCTTAAAAGCCAGATCCACTGTCAGCTAAGTCGTCTGTCATCACCACTGTGCAACGCTCCATGCTCTCGACCTCGTACCAGAGCTCCAGCGCATCAAGCCTCGTCACGTAAGCCACGTTCATCCTTACCTTGCCAAAGTATTCTCCCCTGTGCACAGGTGGACCTCCCTGGCGGCGGACCAATACCCCAAAGCAGCGGGGCTTCGCCTCCTCCTCCTCGGAACCTCTCCACCTCGTCACGACACCAAGTTTCCCGGTCACCTCCCAGCACTCGCTCACGGAGCCAGCAAGAGTCTCCTGGCGATACCTGCAAGTAAGCAGCAGTCATCATTACACCATCTCAGGTGCGAACAGTATTAACACCTGTGCTTTGTGTTCCTAGGGTTGCCAGGTTGCAGCGGGACTCGCTCAGCTCCAGCACTGCTCCAGCATCACACTCACCCTCACATTCACACCCCCACACAACTCATCGAGTTGATAAATAATATTGTTAACTGTCCTACTCGTGTCTGTTGTCTGTCTCCTGGGTCAAGAATCATGTCAGATTCAGCACAATCCAGCTTAGTTTTCTTTCCAAAAGACTTGGTGTTCTGTGGTTTCTGTGTGCTGTGTAACCTCACATTTTCACAGGGTATTCAGCTTTCGTCAGAGGTCTGCAACGTAAAATAATGAAGAGATGAGAATGATTACACAAATATACTTCTGTTGAATTTGTTGTACAACACTGACTGGAGTGCAGAAAGCCAAGTTGTATATTTTAGAAAAAAGAGCACTGTTAATTACTTTATGTCCAAAGCAGACGTTGCGTTAACTGAATATTGTCCTTCACTGACAGATTTTTTTTTTCCAGCAGTGAAAGAAAAATCTGAAAGCTGTTTGTCATTTTGACAAATTATTTTGAGACAGTGGTTCCCAACCAGGGGTCCCCAGAGCATTCAGGTTTCTGTGGGAAATTTTGTAATTTCACTTCTTAATTGGTCCAAAAAAATTGCAACTATTTTGCCATTGTTGTACATGGGTGCATGAATGCCTACAGAACACATTCAGAACAATGGCAAATTATTTGCAAATTTTTGGACCAATTAAGAAGTGAAATTAGAAAATGTCCCATGGAAACCCGAATGTTTCAAGGACCCCGGTTGGGAACCACCAGTCTAATTAATATCAATTAAAATGTCAGGTAATAATAGATTATGACAAAATTTTTACAACCCTGTCTGACAAAAAGACAGATAATGAAAACATCTAGTGCATCCTTTGGACTCCAAAGGAACTTTACTTGAGAGGCGAACATAAAATGCATCCATGGTAAAAACACGAGTGCATCCTTGATCGTACTGATCATATCTAAGGCCAGGCTGATTTTCACGCTTGACTCATTTTAGATCTTTTTGAGCACCCAAAAATTAAGATTTTCTGCACTTTAATTATTTTAGTTGGTGATTAATGGTAATAAAGTCATTCTTACCCTAACCCAGGATTTCCACTGACTTCGGATCTTGTCCTTTACAGCTGCGATCTGGTCTCCGCAGCAAGTAGTTCCCATTCTGATTAATGTTCTACTTCCCAGCTGGTCCGGACCACTGCGGAACGAATCCAGCTTGTCGGATTTGGGTCACTAATGAAACGCAACGAGTCTATTTTTGATGGATGCCGGATCCAATCCACAAGGAAATGCTGCGGTATCTCACGGTATATAATAGCCATTCATTAAAAACAATTTAAGGATTGTCCGTTATTTTCTGAGGTCTACTCCTCCACCACTGTGTCAGAGAAGGTAAAACTTTAACCTAACATACAAACACTTCACACAATTAAAATTAACGGACTACTTATGTATTCTTTACAACACAAAAATCCAGGTAGAGAGCCGGTATATCACGTTTCCTTGTTGTCATCATGTGATCGCATTTGGTTTGCCTTGGTCTCACTCAGGTGTTTCTTGAGATCTTGCATTATTCTATACAATTTTCGCATAATCTTATATTTCGAACCTTGTTCTTATCCATGTCATTTCAAAACACAAACGGAGCTGGTAGGGATGGACTGCATCCGGAGTCAGTGTAAATCCAGGGTTTCTCCTCATTAGGATAATCAATCAGAGGCCGGGTTATGACTACTGTCCCTTCTGGGCCGCTGTCGGAACTTTGTCAAACACAGTAATACTCAAAACCAAACAGCCCGTGAACCCTCGAGTAGAGCTGCCAGAGGCGATACAGTGGTCGTTCCAAGACATCGTTGAACTTTCCTTCTCATCAAATAGTGGAATGTACTAGAAGGCATATCTGACAAAGGCTGACGTGACGTGTGCCCTGTCTCACTGGTTGATGCCCCAAAGTGGGGTCAAACTAATAACCTTATCCTCTGTGGGTCAAACATAAGGTTGCCATTGGTCATCCGTATTATATCAAAATCAAATGGTACATCCTCATAGACTCGTCTCTCATAGAGTCTCATAAACTTACAGAATTTCATCTGATAGTGAAAAACTCCCAATCATCTGTGTGACCCCCCCCCCCCCAAACATAGACAACACTACGAAGTTGTGCACTACGAATTAAAAAAATATATATTCTTTGGTGGCCTTTCCTTTCTAAATACAGTATCTTAAAAATACAAACTCAAAGCCTTGAATTACACAAAAACTATCATCTGTGAACTTCTTGAATATATACTGTACATCATACAGTTCACTGTAATATGGAGCGCTTCTCCACAAATATTTTTGTGAAACATGGGTTTTTAGGCATACGGCATAATGGTATTTCTTTAACACAGTGGAATGTTTTTTGTGTTTACCCCAGTGTTTGTCACTGTGAAGTTCAAACCTAACAAAAGTGTCAAAAATGGGATTTACATTGAAACTCAGTGAGAGAAAGGATGCTGAGGGCGCATCCCAATTCACCCCTTCACCCTACCCCTTCGTTTTGCACATTCATGGTAAATGGGTAAAACGGAGGGGTAGGGTGAAGGAGTGAATTGGGAGGTGCCCTTAGTCCTGTTTGTGAGTTCTTGGAAGATGACTTCAGCCATTGGCAATTACCTTGAAATGCTCCCAGCATTTGCTACTGTTTCTACTCTGCCTATTCCCAACTCGCAGTGATAATTGCAACCTGACAACCTGCATGGAATCACAATTGACTCGCATCCTCGGGGAATGCTCAGTTTCTTTTCATGTTCATTCCTTCCTCCTATCTTTTCACACTGACAGCAGCAGAGTGCTGAACCTTTTTAAATCCCTTTTTCCTTTTCATTACTTTCATTTGTGATGTAGACATCAAAATAAGAACTAGAGAAAATTTGAAGATAAGGAACACTATTATTTTTCTTTCAGTAGAAATTGCCAGTTTATTAACGGTTTGAGGTTTAAGTGCCTCTACACAGTTTCTTGATTATACCCCCCTCAACGAAATGTTTTTGACCCGTCCATCTGTCCATCTGTCCATTTGACATTTTAAGTTATCACCACTATAGCTTTAATATTTTTTATCGGATTGACTTCACATTTATACAGAAGCTTTAACTCATCAGTACCTTGGATGGGTTTGATTTTTGGACACATCTAACAGGGGACTCCATTTATTTTGGGAGGGGTCCTTTTATGTCCTCACCTCTGTAGTTTCTACATTTTTGACCAGACTGGCTTCCTATTTATGCAGAAGCTTTGACTCAAATGAGGGGCTCCATTTTCAGGGAGGGGGACTTTTTTCCCAGCCATTTTATGTTGATCACAGTTGTCATTAGGCACCCCTGATATGCAGGTGTGTGAGGGCTTTCTCACCAAGGTTCCTTCATTAAAATCTGTTTTGCTAATGTTTCAGCTGAAGTCATTTTATAAAAGCATAATTTATCTGATCTGTTTCCACAAACTTGGATATATACTGTAGCTCCTAGTGTACCATAAAGTCACATTTGATGCATTTCCTGTCAGACAGTGATGTGTACAGACATTTTTTTTGTTGGGGGGGGTGCTCAACCAAAAAAGGGGCACTTACAAGTACTGCTAGAACACCACCTGGGTTCTATCTGTGCACATGCCTGCTGTCAGATCTACATTGAAGTATTTTATGTATTAAAGCATCAGATGATACCAATGAAACTTTAACTGAGCTTAGCACTGAAGATAGTTTTGATGAAGCTTAGTTGAAGAAAAAATGAACAGGTTATCCCTCCTCGTTTATGCAACACCTAACTATATATAGTCCCTTAAGGGAAATGATGCTCTCTTTAACAACAGAGATTATGATAGAAACCAATCCACAAGGTGTGCTACCCTAAAGAGCCTAGAACTTTCTTGGCTCTTCAACTTTGTGTTTTTGCCCCACAGAACAAGATCATCCTGGACCCTCTGACGTTTAGCGAGGCTCGTTTCCGGCCTTCCCTGGAGGAGCGCCTGGAGAGCATCATTAGTGGTGCTGCACTGATGGCCGACTCTTCGTGCACACGCGACGACCGCCGGGAACGCATCGTGGCTGAATGCAACGCCGTCCGGCAGGCTCTTCAAGACCTGTTGAGCGAATACATGAACAATGTAAGTTGTATCTTTAATTCTTGTATTAGGCTACTCTGTCCAGTTGAAACTGTGTGCAGCCATATTAGGTCACATTGGTCGGAGCAACAGATGCTCTGGGAGTGTAATCAGAAAACATGTTTCTTTACAAATTCTCTTGTTTAGAAGCATGTTTATAACAATTTGTTTCTGTGTACTGAAGTGCAAATTTCCCCTTTATTGCTCCATTTGTTGTTGTTGTTGTAGGAACCCAAGTGTTTGAAATCATCCACTCTCTTAATCTGGAAGTTGTTGAGGGATTTGAGTTTGTCTGTTGAGGTGGATGTGGTCAAGAATTCAGTCTGTTCCTCATTCCAATAGTGGCCCACTTGGCTAGCAGCGTATTCTAGTGATTGTAATAGTGACTCAGCATCTTTTATGCGTTCAGCTATCAAGGCTAAATCATCAGCAACCTCTGTTAGGTGCTCAGCTGGGTGTCTTCTGCTTTGGCCTGGTTTGATAGTGAGACCCTTTTCATTTATTCTATCTAGAGAGATCCACATCACATAGTCGAGCACCACAATGAGTAGAAATGGTGCCAGTGTATCACCTTGCTTCTGTTTCTCCATCCTGCAATATAATGGTGGCTGTTGTGTTGGTATATTGTGTCTTAATTGCTCCAATAATAACTGGCAGGATCCCATAAAGTGGCAGAACTTCAAACATCACATCTTTGCTTATAGAATCAAGTTCTTTTTCGAAGAAGTGGGTCGAGGGCATGAACTATTCGGTTGAAAATAGGGCTGTCGCAATAACCGCAATTATGTAATACCGCGGTATGGACACGCCTACCGCGGAGGAAAACGACCAACCGCAACAACCGCGGTGTTCACTTTTTTTGTGTGTGTGGCTGTATCTCGTTGTTCCCTTATGTGCCCCGTCTTGATTATTAAATAAATTGCTTAATGAAGTGTATTTTTTATTACCAACAGCATGTTTGCACCTGGTACTCTAGAAGCTTCCACAGCACACAGTGCTTCCGCTGTTTGAGGCAGTCTCTCCAGACTGACTCCAGCAGGCAGTTTGTGGTGAAAGTGTTTGGACTCCTTGTTAAATACAGCCGTTAACAGTGAGCACTGAAAGGGCACAAAGCATGTTATTTCCTTCTGAGCGGAGTGTGTATGATCCTGACTGTGTATGCTCCTGTGTATGAGCTCCGAGAGCAGCTTGTTTGAATGAGATTTTTCAGACAGCGGCAAAAATCAGAGACAAGGACCACGCAGGGTCCTGTACAGAGACTGTCCTGCTTATAAGCTGAATGTCGCTGCAGTCTCCAGTCCACACACCACTTAGTTACCACCACTGCTTTATGAAAATGATTGTTTTTTTAACAGAATCAGCAGTTCATGCCTGTATAGGCTGCGTGCCCGCCAAACGAGTTTTTTGTCGCCCGACCACCCTGAGCATTTTTTTTTTCAGTGTTTGTGCACAGCGCTCTGGGAGAAAAAAAGTCTGTGCCCTGTATCTCAGCACTTCGGCGTTTCCTATTGTCAGACTTTCTACTGATTTTTTTAATATCAGTCTCTAAATAACAATGGACAGGAAACATTTTCTAGTAGCTCTGGATGTAAAATATGATGACACGGAAAGCAGGAGTCTGAGTACAGATGAGTACCAGCGTCCTATGTCCCACCCATGCAGCAGTTCTGATTGACTGCTTGGTCTGGCATTGAGGAGCTCAGCTGCAGTCTCTGAAAAGTTGAACTGTTTTCAGCTCTGAGCACCCTGAGCGCTGCGACAAAAAATGGCCACCGCCGAGAGCATTTCAGCGCCAAGGGCGCTCAGTGCTGTAAACGCTGGACTACATAGAGAATGATTGGAAAATAGCCACCCTGAGTGGACAAAACCCGTTTGGTGGACATGCAGCCTAAAGAGCGGAACTCCGCATAGTTGTAACACACGCCCATAAAGTTGAGAGCGAGCTGCAGCGAGACTCTCACAGCTTCCCTCATTTGCCACCTAAGTTATAAACCCTGTTTAAATTACGAATCCAAAGGGCCCTAAAAACATTTGCAATAATACCACATACCGCAGTGTTGAGCTGTCCACCGTCATCGCAGGGGAAGTTCCTCTACCGCGACAGCCCTAGTTGAAAAGTTTGTTGCATGTTTTTGCTGCAGTTGGGATGAGAGTGATGCCACGGTAGTTTGCTGCAGATGTTAGATTGCTTTTTTTGTGTACAGGCATAATACCCCCTTTTAACCTAGATGATGGTGAGATGAAAGTTGACAAGGTGTGGTTGCAGAATTCTAGCAAGAGGTTATGGAAGATGGGATCTTTCCAAATGATAGTTGGTATATTATGTAATCCTGGTGTTTTGTTGTTGGAGAAAGCAATCAAAAGCTGACTAATCACTTGAATTGTACACCTACATATTTATCTACATGACAAAAACAGAGTTAATATTCTCAAAGTAAAATGTAATCAATGCAACATTCAGAGCATCTAAATTACATAAAAAAATAGATGTTTTATCTCACACTGAATACCATAAGAACTAAAGACCCCTTTACTCAGCAAAGAGATCATTGGATGACCAGAGAAGGGCAAAAATTGGCCTGATCTCTCAACAATCTCCTGAAGTCTGGAAAAAGCTGTTTCTGTGTAAATGGGAGATCAAAAATTCAGCTTTTGGCAACATTCGTGGAGATCTGTAGAGATTTTTGAAAGATCCTTGAGAGATCACAGAGAGACCAGGAGAGATCACAGAGCAACCAGTAGAGATTGCAGACAGACCAGGAGAGATTGCTGACGGAGCATTGAGAGCTTCTTGAATGACCAAGGAGGTTGCTTAGTGTTTGAGAGGTTTCTAGTGCTCTTCTACCCCCTTTACTCAGGGGCAGAGATTCTTGAGAGATCATTGACTGATGAAAAAATGGGCAGATCTCTCAATGATTTCTCAGTGATCTCTCATTGATCTTCCAGTGATCTCTGTATTTGTCATGGTCTCCTCAAAGTTTTGACTTGGCCCAAAACAACCTCAAGCAATCACCAAAGGAAAGCAATCTCTCAATAAGCTCTCAAGGAGTACTCAATGATCTCATTGCTCTCCCAATGAACTCTCAGCAATCTCTTCCACAGTCTTTCAATGAACTGTACTAGACTTTCATTGAATTCTCAGTGATTCCTACTGATCTCTCAGCCATCTCTATCTTTGGAGTGGAAAAATTTGGAGTTCACATTGAAAGATCACTGAGAGTTCATTGAAAGTTTGCGGAGAGATCATTGGGAGACCGATGAGATCGCTGAGCATTCTTTGAGCACCCCTTGACCAATCAGCAATCTCAATCTCCAAATGATCTCTCCTTGATCTTTTCAATGATTTTTTTTTCATCACTTAACCCCTTGACGCCTATTGTCGCGAATTCGCATCAATCCAAAAAAAAGAAACAAAAAACAAAAAAACAACAATTTTCAATTATGAAAAAAAAATTGTTCACAGTTGGAAATAAATTCCTTCATCAAGTTAACCGTCTCCACCCCTGTGTAAAGGGGGTATAACAGAATGTGCAGATATGATGATATTTTTAGGAAAAAAAAACATTGAAAGTGCAACATTTTAAGACTTCCAACACATGATTCCCATATTCTCAATGTAAAATTACACTAAAAGGCACACTTTGGGCATTTGCGTACATTTCTGTACCAAACCTCCTCTGGTCAACTGCAGAATTTTCTTCTTCATTTAGTACGCCATTTGTTCCCGTATGCAACACAGTGACTGATGCAACAGTGTAAAGGTTATGGGACTGGCCAAGACAATGATTAATCATCCCACACATCCGATTTATATTCTTCTTCAAGCCAGCCTTTTGTGCACAGTGAGCCATGTAAGCTGTGTCCACATAAGCGAAAATACCAGGTGCCCTTGGACACTCCGTAGTTGACCTTGCACACATGACTTCGTTCTTTGTCCTGGATATGGCAAGTCTGCTATTAAGTTGGAGCCCATAAGATTTATCAAACTTTCAGTGTCAGACCCATTAAATATTTGATCCCTTTTTATCATCTTAAAATCAAGGGTGTTTAACACGGCGGACCCAGTTCTGAATTTTCTGCAGACGTTTAGTGATTTAGTAATAAAGGACTACATCTCAAGGCTCTTAGACAATGAATGACACAGCTAAAGACTTAAAATTAGTTTATATCAAGAGATGTACTGTATATCTTCTGTCCTACCCAGCATTCTCAGTTATCTAGGTACTAAAATATTTGGCCCAAGGCATCATCAGACACTTTTACCTTCCAGGGAATTACTGTAGCCATGGTTGCCTCTTTTCTACCATCTTTCATGCTTTTGTGTTTTCTTCTCAAAATGGAATTTATGGGCAATTGAACTGTAATCAGGTTATAATTTGTCTAGCCAAGGATATTTCACCACTTCACTGTGAAATAATTTTTTTGTTGCCTTGTCTGTGTGTTTTATTCTATAGTTCAGTCTGAACTCACAGAAGCATCCAGTTCCCCTCTGACAGCTTTATAAGAGCCGTCTTGTCTTGTGAGCTGTGCCGTCATAGGATCTTTCTTCATAAAGTAACTTATTTTACAGTGAAAATACTTCTCTGGAACTTTTCTTGTTTGTGGTTTTTCACTGGCATGTTGATGTCTGCTACTATTTCATGAAAAATCATTTTCATCTGAACACTTTTTCAGTCTAACATGTCTTTGAAATGGACACAAAAGCATCCAAGCACATGAAAAATGTTAAGATAAGATAAGATAAGATAAGCCTTTATTAGTCCCACAATGGGGAAATTCCAGGATTAAAAAGTTAAATTTCCACAAAATTATTTCTGTACTGATTCAAACATGGAATTGAATCTGGATGTGGACCATCTATAGACTTGGCTGGTTAGACATAAGTTGTTGCTTTATGTCTTGGTATCAGTTAATAACATACATGCTTTTAAACATGTCAGCTTTTCTTTCTGTCCTCATCATTTCTTTGGTATGCAATCTAGTATTTCTGTTTCACTTAAACGATAGAGACAGTATTTTTATTTTTTTAATTTAACCTTTATTTATACAGGGGAGTTCCATTGAGAAGCAACCTCTCTTTTTCAAGGTCACCCTTTTCAGATTCACACCAGGAAGCTTCTCAGTACAACCACTGACTGACCTGTGGCCACTGAGCAGCTCCACTGGAGCAGTTGGGGTTAAGGGCCTTGCTCAAGGGCACCACAATGGGGTTAAGGAGGGTGGGGCAAACACTGCTACCTTCTCTGTCCCACCCAATTAAATAAAATTAAATAATAACAAAATAAAGCTAAAACTGTAATTATGCTGTATGTTATACAGTGATGTGAAAAAGTTTTTGCCCCTTTCCTGTTTTTTTATTTTTTTAGATTTTTTGCATATTTTTACTGTTAAATTTTTTCCAGATCAAACTAATTTTAATATTAGACAAAAATAACTAGAATAAATACAAAATGCAATTTTTAAATGATGATTTCATTTATTAAGGGGGGGAAACTACCCAAACCTACCTGGCCCTATGTGAAAAAGTGATTCCCCCCAGTTTATCTTGAATTTACTGTGATTAACCACATTTTTTTGGAAAGCTGAGCTCACTTCCACTGGCCAGACCTAGGTCTGATTACTTCCAGACCTGCTGAATCAAGAAATCACTGAAATGGAATCTGTCAAACAACATGAAGTAGGCTAAAAGATCTCATAAAGCAACATATCATGCCATGATCGAAAGAAATTCAAAAACGGATGGAAAAGACACACTGGTCCATGAGTCAACAATAAGAAAGAGACAGGACAAAAAGGGAATCTATGGGAGCGTTCCAAAGTGAAGACTACTACTGACCAAAAAGAACACAAAGGCTCATCTCACATTTACCAACAAACATCTTGATGATCCCCAAGACTTTTGGGACAAAATATTCTGTGGACTGATGAGACAAAAGTTGGAAGTTTTTGGAAGCCGTGCATCTCATTACATCAGGAGTAAAACTAACACAGCATTTCATAAAAAGAACAGCATACCAACAGTCAAACATGTTGGTGGTAGCGTCATGGTCTGGGGCTGCTTTGCTGCTTCAGGACCTGGACGGCTTGCTGTAACTGATGGAACCATGAATTCTGTTCTCTACCAGAAAATCCTGAAGGAGAATGTCCAGCCATCAGTTCATGACCTCAAGCTCAAGTCCTCCAGTGTGGCTGAATTAAAACCTTTCTGTAAAGAAGAGTGGACCAGAATTCCTCAGCGGCGATGTAAAAGACTAATTGTCAGTTATCACAAATACTTGATGTCAGTTGCTGCCACCAAGGGTGGGTCAGCCAGTTATTAGGTTTAGGGGGTACTTACTTTTTCACGTAGGACCAGGTAGGTTTGGATAGCTTTTTTCCCCTTAATAAATTAAATCATCATTGAAAAACTGCATTTATTATTTACTCTGGTTATCTTTGTCTAATATTAACATGTTTAATCTGAAACATTTAAGTGTGACAAATATGCAGAAATATAAGAAATTAGGAAGGGTACAAATGCTTTTTCACAGCACTGTATATTTGTTTTCTGTGTATAGTATAGCTTATAATCAGAATTATGAGTAGCTTGCAACATATTAAGTTCTATTTTAACGCAAAAAAAAGCATGTCAGCTAACCAGTTAACTACTTGAGGATTTAGGTCGCAGATCTGCACCATCTGCGTGCAACTTCTGGTGGTGAAGATTTTTTTCAAGAAAATATTCAGTTTAGATATCATGTAACATGAAAGTGGTAAGAGATCATGGCTTACTGTCATTGAGAAAGATGTAGAATACGATCCAAAGTTTATGATAGGAGTAAATTTATGCATCTAACTTGCATAATGTGACGACAGCCACATCAGATTACATAACTTTAGGTCAAAGTGGACTTTGGACATATTTACACAAAGAATGGTTTTGTGTTTTTGTCTTTGTTTTTTTGATTTTTGTTATCGTATCTTCAAAATATATGAACCAGAAAATCAGTAGAATGTAAACAAACTGATGAAAAACATCAGACCTACCACTCGTCATGTGTCGCCATGTGTCCGTGTGCTCGTTCGTATGCTCACCCCGGTCCTTATTTTGTCTTCTGTCAATCATTTTCACTTTCTCTCCCACATCCAGAAACAATCACATTTATCTTCTGATTTATTCCACCTCAATTTTGGTTAGATTACCCCGTGGAACCAACAATATTGTCCTCTCCGTCACATGCAGCTTTGTCAGTGGCGGACGAAAAGTGTTCCGCTCTGGTCCACCTAGTGCTGTCCAGAAGGTAAATGTTTTCCTTCAGAAGCTAAATAATCCCTTTTAGAGTCATAGTTGGCACAATTTGGAGCAAATGATTTTTTTTTAATTTGATTTTGTATACTTTATTGATCCCCAGAGGGGAAATTGAGGGCATCCACCTGGATGGATGAAGCAGCCACGGTATGGCGCTATCCCTTAACCATTCACACACACATTCACACCTAGGGCCATTTTAGAGTCTCCAATTAACCTAACTTGCATGTTTTTGGCCTGTGGGAGGAAACCTGAGAAATCCCGGCGTAAACCCACGCAACACGGGGAGAACATGCAAACTCCACACAGATCACTGTTGGTCAGGGGCTGGGAACGAACCAGGGATCCCATGGCCAAGGGTGAGTTGCTGTGCTGGTGCAGAGCTAACCACTGCGCCACCGCACCGCCCAAATGCTTCCTCCCTGCGGAATATATGTTGCGCAATATACATCTCTTCTTCTGTGCCCCGGAAATGATATCAGATTCGACGTGGTTCTGGTTTTGCTGATCTCTGTCCTGCAGTGCAGACCAGTAAGCTATATTTGCCTGCCATCTAGTGATGTGGAATGCTTGGTACATCTGGGTTTGTTTTGTTTTTGTTTTTTTTCCAGACTTGTTTACTAATCACGTGATAGGCGCAGATCTGCGACACCAGCCACAGGAGAGGCAGATCATGTAATCAAATGTAATCCTTAAGGAGTTGATAAACAAGTATGATTTGTATGAAATTGGCAACGTAAAGTTACAATTGCATTACAGTTAAAATGGCAGTCTTTCAGGTGCTGTGAACAGAGCACACACAAAAGACAGACACCATGAATTTCTAACTGGGACATTTACTAGGCCAGTCAGACTTTTTAGTTCATCCCTGGTTTAAGTGCAGGTGAATTATTGCTGTGTTAGAAATGATGGGATGTGGTCTTCTAAAAAAGAGCTTAAGGCCACATTGCTCATTATAGCCCAAGGTAGTGTGTCTGTATTCTATGGATGAAGATACTCTAAATATATTTAGTCTTATTATGCAGTTAGTCCTACATAAACTAACAGTATTCTACCCTTTTCAGCAGCTCAGAATTAAAACCTATTATGTACTTCTAAAATTAGAATGTAAACAAGGGATTTGAAGGAATTTGAAGCAGTGCTGGTCCTAGAACTATTGAGGGGAATGGTAAAGCTCTAGGATTCTTGAAGATTGAAAAACTGAGCTATGTTGTGGAGGAATAAGATCAGGCGAGATACGACGAGCTGGAAGGTTGCAAAATTTTATTTCTTCCATCAAAATGAGACACACATCGTAGCTCTGAGCTACTGTGCTCCTGAGACATGTCACACAAGCTCTTTTATGCAGTGATACAGGAAGAGAGAATGCATGGCACATTAGCATCACAGTCAATACACATGATGTGCATGACATTGGTTGGCTCGAGGACACATGCATACAGTCCCGTCTGACTGCCTCCTGTGGCTCTTTGTCCGTCTGTGCATTGTCTTCTGTATGCTAATTGTCTTCCGTTTCCTCCAGCCCCGCTGAGTGTGAATAAGAGTCAATCTGCATTGTGCTAGGTCACCACAATGTCACAATTCTGAATTTAGCCCTTCTGAAAGTAGCTCTCAAAGTATCTCATCTGAAAATAAAGTCCGTAATGATAATAAACATCTCAGTTTTGTTCAGACAGCCTCCGTGACAATTTACTAGTTTTCCTGTATGATTAACCCACTGAAATTGGCCTTAGTTTTAGATCCAGCATACCATTTGTAACTGGTGAGCATCTGGCAGGCCAATACCTATTGATTGCTGGGACATTTAATTCTTGCTGGCTTGTGTGCAAATATCAGCCTAATGTTATGTTAATTGTGGCACTTGTGCTCCCAGTCTAAAAACAATAGGGAGCTAATAGCATTACATTGGGAATCCTCTCTAGATTTAATAAAACAATAACAGCACAACAGCAAGCAGTGGTGCTACAATGAGCATAAGTCTTTGTCTTTTAATGGGAAAAAAACACTACATTAACAGCCAGATGTATTGTGTTTGTATAAGAAAATAAAATTAAGAAATAAAGAATTTTAAAGATTTTTTTTGGGGGGGGGGGGTATTTTTTTTGGATGCAGTTGAGAGTTGAGACCAGAGGTTACATTAACTGAAAATTGTCCTTCATTGACAGATTTTTTTCAGCAATGACTGAACATTCTGAAAGTTGGCCATCATTTGACAGATTACACTGAGGATGATATAATTAAAGTCAATTGAAATGACAGATTTGACAGAATTTTTACAAACTTGTGGGTCATAATGAAAGACAGGTTTGCTTCGTTTCTGATTTCAGTTATTGACCCCTTGTCCTTAAACGAAATTGACAAAAAGTTAGAATTGTAGCCAAAACAAATACACTCCCCAGGTCCACAAAGTGAAAATTCTTTTAAGGGCAAGGAGCTTTTTAACCTTCTCCTCCACAGCCCTGCTCGCACTGGGGAGACATGATCATAATTCCACACGGATGAGAGCTATACAATTTGGAGATTATGCCAGTCTTTCTCTTTATCCATGATTTTGACAGAGTTGTAAAAATCCATCCATCCACCCATCCATCCATCTTCTACCGCTTTCCGGCGGTCCGGGTCACGGAGGCAGCAGTTCAAGCAGAGAAGCCCATACTTCCCTCTCCCCAGCCACTTGCTCCAGCTCTTCAGACCAGCTGGGAGATGTAGTCTCTCCAGCAAGTCCTGGGTCTACCCCGGGGTCTCCTCCCAGTGGGACGTGCCCAAAACACCACAAGTGGGAGGTGTCCAGGCGGCATCCTGATCAGATGCCCATACCACCTCAACTGGCTCCTTTCAATATGGAGGAGCGGTGGCTCTACTCTGAGCCTCTCCCGGATGACCGAGCTTCTCACCCTATCACTAAGGGTGAGTACAGCAATCCTACGGAGAAAGCTCATTTCAGCTGCTTGTATCCGCGATCTCATTCTTTTGGTCATACCCAAAGGTCATGACCATAGGTGAGGGTAGGAATGTAGATTGGCCGGTAAATCGACAGCTTTGCCTTTGAGCTCAGCTCCCTCTTCACCACGACAGACCGGTACAACATCATGTAGGTTTGGAATTTTTTTTTCCCTTAATAATAAACACCTTCATTTAAAAACTGCATTTTGTGTTTACTTGTGCTATCTTTGTGTAATATTTAAATTTGTTCGATGAGCTGAAACATTTAAGTGTGACATACAAAAAATGAAAAATTGGGAAGGGGGCAAACACTTTTTCACACCACTGTGTGTGTGTGTGTGTGTGTGTGTGTGTGTGTGTGTGTGTGTGTGTGTGTGTGTGTGTGAAAGCACACACAAAATAAGTGTGTGCATGTGAGTGGTTTGTCAGGAAACATACGAAGAAGGTGGCTGGTCACAGCAACTCTTCCGGAAACCCCGAGCAAGCAGGACAATGCCACCAACCCCCCACGCCCCTGGACCGGCTAATCCCTGCCCTCCTAGCGAGACCAATGCCAGCCCCCGTGCCCCAGGTGCCGGGAGGCCAGTGTCCCTATCCCCCGGGCCGGAGACCGGCCCGCGCCCCCGAAACACCCCCACAGCGGGCCTGTCCCCACACTTGCACCACCACCGCACACCCCGGGGACCCCCATGGCCAAAGAAGGCGGCAGCAAGGCACAGGGGCTCCACCCCCCCCCCCCCCCGTCCAAGGGAGCCCACACAGCCAAGAGGCACTGCCCCCTCAATCCAGCACCTCCCGACCAGCATACACACACACATTCCCACGGACTCACAACCTCATGCTCTCATATGCACCCACACTCACTCACTCACTCTCACCTTGCCCTCTCCCCCACACAGTCCCACACTCGCACTCTCGGACCTACCCACTCTCTCCCACTCCTGTGCCCACTTAATCTCGCTTCCCCTCCCATTTGCCCTCAGAGTCACCCACACTTACTCACGTTCACCCATACACACACTCTCACTCGCGCTCCGACCTACTCACATCCATTCTTGCTGTCCCCCTCACACTCACCGACACTCATTCACCCTTATTTCTTAGGGCAGATGTGGTGAGCATTCATGAATGCGCACCAGCCTACCCGCCTACCGCCTACCTGCCCCAGGGTGGCCATGGCCACAGAAGCAGACCACTACCCCCAACGCCCACCCGAGCGACTGATCAGCAGACCACCACAAGCGCCCTGAGATGCCATCCGACATGCAAAGCACCACACAAAACTGACCCACCGTCATCATCTCCACTCATCACTCGCTCACTCTCACTTACTCTCTTGTTCAGTCACTCTCTCACTCCCTTTCGCGCACCTATTCATTTGGTAGCACCCAGGGACTTTGACAAGATGATGGGCCCCAGGCCTCCTGCCGAGCCCCCAGGCCCCCGGTAGAAGGGGGGGCAACAGGGGTGGGGGACGACCCCCTCCCCCATGCACGAATCATGATGGGTGTGTGTTGGCTGTGTGATATAATTGTGTGCAGGTGTGTGAACTACTAGAGTGCAGTTAAAATTGGGGGAATGGTGGTTGGAGCACCGCTAGCCACTGCTATAGGCAGCGGGGCTCCCATCCCCCAAGCCCTTTGTGTCTATAGTGCAATTAAAATTGAGGTAAGGGCAGCCCCACTGCACAGCAGACAGAGGGATCCCCTTCACCAACACAGTACGGCACACCCCCACCCCATAACCCTAAGTGTATCCAATAAGATGTATGTTCCAACCAGAATCGGGGGGGAGCGTTAAAACTGGGAGGGAGGCGATCCAAAAGGGATCCTGTCCCTCCCCCCTCAGAAGCCACCTCACAAACTGGTTCAGGAGGCCACCTACTGCCCCCAGATCCCAACTCAAGGCAAGAGCCGCCAGGCCGAGCAGCCCAGGACCCACCAGCATCACACCCTGGCGCTCCAAGCACCACAGGCATGATGGAGCAGCCACACCCACTCCCACACATCTTGCACACACAAACATACACAACAACAATAATAACAATAATGAACAATGGGCTGGACCCATATGGCATCCCACACGCCAAGTGACACCCCAAAGGACCCACCGCAAGCCCACCAGCCACCCACCCCAGATACACACTGACAGCGGCAGGCTACCCCGCAGCCACAGCCGCCCCAGAGCAAATCGACGGCAACACGGCCACCAACCCCTGCCAACGGCACCCCTGGCCACCCCCGAGCACCCACACACACCAGGCGCCAAGGACACCGAAGGCAGTGCAACAAAGTGCCCCGCCCCGTGACACAACATCAGGGCCGCCGGAAAATGCAGGCGCTGAACTGCCAACCCCTAGGCCACTAGATAACTCGCTCCACCCTTGCCACCCAACAAGGTCCCCCTGCCCACACACACATTCTCCACCACCTGCACGTCCACTCACAGGTACCCGTACCCCCACGCACACACACACACTCACCATCACACATGCCCACCTACACCCACATACAACACACACACACACGCACACACCCATATCCGCACCCACACGCCCACACTCACGCACACCTGTACACACACATGCGCACACATGGTCACACACATACGCACACCCACAGGCCCCAGAGAAGGGGGGGTGGTGACTACCCTGGGATGCAGGCACCAGTCCCCGGAGCGCCGGCAGGGCCCAGGGGAGGGCATGACCTCGCTGCGCAAGGACGCGCCGGGTACAGTCTGCATCACCGGCGCACACCTGACCCTGACGGGGAATGTTCCCCCCAGCACCAATGGCCCAGAGCCAGATCCAGCCCACCCGGGAGGCAAGGCCAGCCTGGCCCACTCTGCAGCCCCTCCCCCCACCCCCCGGCCAGACACACAGCCACCCTTGAACATGCTCACCAGACACCGACCCCAGTGGGTCATAGAAAACCGTTGTGGTCAGGGCACAGCCAGCTGAAAGAGACACCAAGGAGAGCGAACCACCGCCTGCCACCCCTCAGGTTATAGAGTTAATATGCGGGGACCAGAGAGAGTTGAATTCAGCCACTTGGTTTTTCGAGGAGGCAGACATTCTCTCCAGGCTAATATAATCTGATAGTAGGTTATTATAGTGAGTTGTACACAAATTATTTCTTGATTTCTAATTCATGAGGATAGATTTCTTTGCGATGCATAAGGCAGTGGGAACCATGTGTGACATCCTTATCTCTATATTCATTTCACTTTAATCACCTAGTATGCAAAGTGTGAGAAAGGATGGGGTATAATATCCAAGCCATGCCGATAAGTGTTCACATGTCTTCTGCCAGAACTTTTGGACCGGTGCACAGGACCACATGGCATGCATATAGCTATCCAGGACATTGCTGGTGCAGTGGGAGCAGATATTTGTGTAACTCAGGCCCATTTTGAACATCCTTTGTCCTGTCTAATGAGTTCTATGTAGAACTTTGTACTCTATGAGTTGTAAATTAGAGTCATCTTAAAAGTGTTTAAAGAAAGTGTTTTAAACAAATTTGTGTCCAAAAGCTTTCATCTTTATTGATTGATAGGTTTGTCGCCCGTTTTGATTTTGGAAGAGATACTGACTCATCCAGTTTTGATAATAGTCCATGTATTTTCAATATCAATTTAGGGGAACGAATATTTAGAAACTCTGTCACCTTAACTGGTACCTCTAAATCTGTCTGATTGAGATTGAATCTTTCTTTTATTATGGATTTAAGCTGTTGGTATTGAAGAAACTTTTTATCACTGATATCATACTGTGACACCAGTTCCTGAAATTGGATAAAATTTCCACCTCAAATAAGATGCTCCAAGTTTTTTATTCCTTTCTCATACCATAGCGGAACATTTAACATCCTCTTTTGTTGCAGGATATCAGGATTATTTCAAATGGGCGTAAGTTTGCAAGGGACAAGTGAAGACCCTGTTATTTTTAAAAATTTCCACAAGGCTGTCAGAGAGGAGCTAATGTTAATACTTTTAAAACAGTCATGGTGCTTGATACAGGGACTCATCAAAGTTAAGTCAGAGATTTAGAGATTTAGATTTAGCGACCCACAGAGAGGTGACATTCCACGTACCAAGTACGTACCAGTCCGAGTCCATGGTCCTCAGCCGGAAAAAGGTGGATTGTCCTCTCCGGGTTGGGGACAGGCTCCTGCCCCAAGTGGAGGAGTTTAAGTATCTTGGGGTCTTGTTCACGAGTGAGGGGAAAATAGAGCGAGAGATCGACAGACGGATTGGAGCAGCATCTGCAGTGATGCGGACATTGTACCGGTCTGTTGTGGTGAAGAGGGAGCTTAGTTCTAAGGCAAAGCTGTCGATTTACCAGTCAATCTACGTTCCTACTCTCACCTATGGTCACGAGCTTTGGGTAATGACCGAAAGAACGAGATCGCGGATACAAGCGGCTGAAATGAGCTTTCTCCGTAGGATTGCTGGACTCACCCTGAGAGAGAGGGTGAGGAGCTCAGTCATCCGGGAGAGGCTCAGAGTAGAACCGCTGCTCCTCCACATTGAAAGGAGTCAGTTGAGGTGGTATGGGCATCTGATTAGGATGCCTCCTGGACGCCTCCCACTTGAGGTGTTTCAGGCACGTCCCACTGGGAGGAGACCCCGGGGCAGACCCAGGACTCGGTGGAGAGACTATGTCTCCCAGCTGGTCTGGGAACGCCTTGGTATCCCCTCTGAAGAGCTGGAGCAGGTGGCTGGGGAGAGGGAAGTCTGGGCTTCTCTGCTTGAACTGCTGCCTCCGCGACCCGGACCTCCGGAAAAGCGGTAGAAGATGGATGGATGGATGGACCCACAGAGAGCCTGTTCAGCATCTAACCATGGGTTTCCTAGTGGGGTTGATTTTGTCCATTTAGAAACAAACTGCAGTCTATTGGCTAAGAAGTAATTAAAAGAAATTGGTAGATCTAACCCTCTGCACTCTTGCTTTTTGAAGAGTTTTTAAACTGATCCGTGATGGTTTATCTTCCATAAAAAATTACTTATACAGGATTTGAGTCTAGAGACTTAAACCGGGCCATAGATGGTTGGGTAGGAATCACTGAGAATAAATAGTTGATTTTAGGAAGGACCATCATTTTAACAGTTGCGACTCTTCCCATTACTGATATAGGTAGTGTCCTCCAACGCGCAAGGTCATCTTGTATTGTTTTTAGAAGGTGAATGTGATTTAGTTGCAGTAACTCCGAGGGCCTGGGGGAAATATCTATTCCTAAATATTTATTAGCACCTGATTGTGTTGGAATAGTGGATATTACAGACGTGGACAAAATTGTTGGTACCCCTCTGTTAATGAAAGAAAAACCCACAATGGTCACAGAAATAACTTGAATCTGACAAAAGTGGTAATAAATAAAAATTCTATGAAAATTAACCAATGAAAATCAGACAGTGCTTTTGAATTGTGGTTCAACAGAATTATTTTAAAAAACAAACTCATGAAACAGGCCTAGACAAAAATGATGGTACCCTTAACTTAATGTGTTGTTGCACAACCCTTTGAGGCAATCACTGCAATCAAACAATTTCTGTAACTGTCAATGAGACTTCTGCACCTCTCAGCAGGTATTTTGGCCCACTCCTCATGAGCAAATTGCCCCAGTTGTCTCAGGTTTGAAGGGTGCCTTCTCCAGACGCCATGTTTCAGCCCCTTCCACAGATGTTCAATAGGATTTAGATCAGGGCTCATAGAAGACCACTTTAGAATAGTCCAATGTTTCGCTCTTAGCCATTCTTGGGTGTTTTTAGCGGTGTGTTTTGGGTCATTATCCTGTTGCAAGACCCATGACCTGTGACTGAGACCAAGCTGTTTGACACTGGGCAGCACATTTCTCTCTAGACTACCTTGATAGTCTTGAGATTTCATTGTACCCCGCACAGATTCAAGACACCCTGTGCCAGATGCAGCAAAGCAGCCCCAGAACATAACAGAACCTCCTCCATGTTTCACAGTAGGGACAGTGTTCTTTTCTTGGTATGCTTCATTTTTGCGTCTGTGAACATAGAGCTGATGTGCCTTGCCAAAAAGTTCCAGTTTTGTCTCGTCTGTCCATAGGACGTTCTCCCAGAAGCTTTGTGGCTTGTCAACATGCAGTTTGGCAAATTCCAGTCTGGCTTTTTTATGATTTGTTTTCAATAGTGGTGTCCTCCTTGGTCGTCTCCCATGAAGTCCACTTTGGCTACGACGGTTTGTGCGATCTGACACTGATGTACCTTGACCTTTGAGTTCACCATGAATGTGTTTAGAGGTTGTTCTGGGCTCTTTTGTGACCATTCGTATTATCCGTCTCCTCCTGCGGCCACGTCCAGGGAGGTTGGCTACAGTCCCGTGGATCTTAAATTTCTGAATAATATGTGCAACTGTAGTCAAAGGAACATCAAGCTGCTTGGAGATGGTCTTATAGCCTTTACCTTTAACATGCTTGTCTATAATTTTCTTTCTAATCTCCTGAGACAACTCTCTCCTTTGCTTCCTCTGGTCCATGTTTAGTGTGGTACACACCATGTCAACAAACACCACAGTGACTACTTGTCACCCTTTAAATAGGCCGACTGACTGATTACAAGTTTGTAGACACCTGTGATGTTAATTAGAGGACACATTTTGGTTGAACATGTCCCTATGGCCACATTATTTTCAAACTTTTCTGGGGTACCATCATTTTTGTCCAGGCCTGTTTCATGAGTTTGTTTTTTAACATAATTCTGTTGAACCACAATTCAAAAGCATTGTCTGATTTTCATTGGTTAATTTTCATAAAATTTTTATTTATTACCACTTTTGTCAGATTCAAGTTATTTCTGTGACCATTGTGGGTTTTTCTTTCATTAACAGAGGGGCACCAACAATTTTGTCCACGTCTGTATTTGAAAAATTACAATTTATAGGTAAGACTGTTGATTTACCCCAGTTAATAGAGTAGTCTGATAGTGATGAAATTTTATCAATGAGCGCCACTGTCTGAAGAAGAGAAAATTAATACATCATTAGCATAAAGACTTACCTTGTGTTCCTTTTCTCTCTGTGTTCTTTTTCTATCTCTGAAGCAGTGGTGTTGATGTCTGAAGTGTCCACAGTTTTATTTTCGTTCCATTGTGGCTGCTTCAGCTTGATTTATTCAACCACCACGCACACACACACACAAATAAGATACAAGCCCCAGGAGTTGTCTGTGCAATGGAGACTTCTAACAGAGAGAGAAAACAAGACTAATTTATAATAATAATTTATTATTAATTAAAGAAACTACAAAATTGTGGTATTAGAGGGGTAGCACTGTCCTGGTTATGTAGTTACTTAAAGAATAGATATCAGTATGTATGTGTTGGTAACAAAAACTCACAGTTACTGAAGGTTACTTGTGGGGTCCCACAGGGTTCAGTTTTGGGGCCATTGTTATTCAATATGTATATACTGTAAATGATATATGTAAAGTTTCAGAAAAAATGGATTTAATATTGTTTGCCGATGACACTAATCTATTATGCAGTGGAAGCAATTTGGAACAACTTTTGGATACACTTGGAAAGGAATTAGGAAAGCTTAAACTGTGGTTTGATTCAAACAAATTAACGCTCAATTTAAGTAAGACAGAATTTATAGTTTTTAACAACCATCACAACAACTTAGTATCTAAACTCAGTGTAAATGGTGTAGAGATTGAAAGGGTATCTGAAACTAAATTTCTTGGAGTAATAATTGATAATAAACTGTGTTGGAAGTCACATATTAATTATATTAAAGGTAAAATATCCAAATCAATTGCAATACTACACAGAGTGAAATATTTGCTGAATCAACCCACACTATATACCTTGTATCATTCATTAATACTCCCATACATGACATATTGTTCTGAAGTATGGGGAAATGCAGTGGGGCAAAAAAGTATTTCGTCAGCCACCAATTGTGCAAGTTCTCCCACTTAAAAGATGAGAGAGGTCTCAAATTTTCATCATAGGTATACCTCAACTATGAGAGACAAAATGAGAAAAAAAATCCAGAAACTCACATTGAAGGATTTTTAATGAATTAATTAGTAAATTCCTCGGTAAAATAAGTATTTGGTCAATGACAAAAGTTCATCTCAGTACTTTGTTATATACCCTTTGTTGGCAATGACAGAGGTCAAACGTTTTCTGTAAGTCTTCACAAGGTTGTCACACACTGTTGCTGGTATTTTGGCCCATTCCTCCATGCAGATCTCCTCTAGAGCAGTGATGTTTTGGTGCTGTCGCTAGGCAACATGGACTTTCAACTCCCTCCAAAGATTTTCTATGGGGTTGAGATCTGGAGACTGGCTAGGCCACTCCAGGACCTTGAAATGCTTCTTACGAAGCCACTCCTTCATTGCCCGGGTGGTGTGTTTGAGATCATTGTCATGCTGAAAGACCCAGCCACGTTTCATCTTCAATGCCCTTGCTGGTGGAAGGAGGTTTTCACTCAAAATCTCACGATACATGGCCCCATTCATTCTTTCCTTTACACGGATCAGTCGTCCTGGTCCCTTTGCAGAAAAACAGCCCCAAAGCATGATGTTTCCACCCCCATGCTTCACAGTAGGTATGGTGTTCTTTCTCCTCCAAACACGACAAGTTGAGTTTTTACAATAAAGTTCTATTTTGGTTTCATCTGACCATATGACATTCTTCCAATCCTCTTCTGGATCATCCAAATGCTCTCTAGCAAACTTCAGACGGGCCTGGACATGTTCTGGCTTAAGCAGGGGGACACGTCTGGTACTGCAGGATTTGAGTCCCTGGCGGCGTAGTGTGTTACTGATGGTAGCCTTTGTTACTTTGGTCCCAGCTCTCTGCAGGTCATTCACTAGGTCCCCCCGTGTGGTTCTGGGATTTTTGCTCACTGTTTTCGTGATAATTTTGACCCCACGGGGTGAAATCTTGCGTGGAGCTCCAGATCGAGGGAGATTATCGGTGGTCTTCTATGTCTTCCATTTTCTAATAATTGCTCCCACAGTTGATTTCTTCACACCACGCTGCTTACCTATTGCAGATTCAGTCTTCCCAGCCTGGTGCAGGTCTACAATTTTGTTTCTGGTGTCCTTTGGCAGCTCTTTGGTCTTGGCCATAGTGGAGTTTGCAGTCTGACTGTTTGAGGTTGTGGACAGGTGTCTTTTATACTGATAATGAGTTCAAACAGGTGCCATTAATACAGGTAACAAGTGGAGGACAGAGGAGCCTCTTAAAGAAGTAGTTACAGGTCTGTGAGAGCCAGAAATCTTGCTTGTTTGTAGGTGACCAAATACTTATTTTACCAAGGAATTTACCAATTAATTCATTAAAAATCCTTCAGTGTGATTTTCTGAATTTTTTTTTCTCATTTTGTCTCTCATAGTTGAGGTATACCTATGATGAAAATTGGAGACCTCTCTCATCTTTTAAGTGGGAGAACTTGCACAATTGGTGGCTGACTAAATATTTTTTTGCCCCACTGTAAAACAAACATATATCCAGTCTTTATGCTTCAGAAGAGAGCTATTAGAATAATAAACAAAGCTGCTTACAGGGAACCAACAAACCCACTTTTTCTTAAATTAAAAGCTCTCAAGTTGAAAGATCTGGTTGACTTTAAAACTGCAGTAATAATGTTTAAAGTGAAGAATCTATCACTGCCCGCAAATATCCAAAAGTTGTTCCAAATAAAGGAGAAGCAATATCATTTCAGAGGAACATGTATATTTCAAAAACCTTCAGTGAGAACTACCACCAAGCAACACTGTGTTTCAGTGCAAGGAGTCAGATTATGGAACGATTTTGGACCTGAATTAAAATCATGTACAACGCTTGGACAATTTAAACAAAAACTAAAGGAAGAAATACTCCAAACATATATCCAAGATGACATGTAAAATCACATAAGGATCGTCATATCCAGTCTGCGTTGTGTTGTAGCTTAGTTTTTTGTCACATTTTGTCTTAGCTTTGTTCCGAATTGTAATCGCTCTTGTTTTGTTTTTCTTTTGAATTCTTGGATGGAATATGGGTGGGCAATATAAGCTGCGGCTTCAGCCATCACCCATTTCGGATAACTTATGTTGAACTGTATAATCAGAGGAGTTATTGTCTAATTTGACCTTGTTGGATTTTCTTTCCCCCTTTGTTATATTACTCAGTTTCTTTTAATCTGTACTTTTAATCTATCTGAAATAAATAAAGATTCATTCATTCATTCATTCATTCAAGACACTCATGTAGTGGTGATTTACCTGCAGAAGTGCCTTGCTTGGGGGAAACATCAGGCAGGTAGACCAGCATATATTCAGTATGATAAAAATGATTAAATAATAATAGTTTTAAATAACCCCACTTCCTCCCTGTTTTTATTTAGACCCTCTTCCTGACCTGGTGAAATAACATGCTAGACTAAATTTAATATGTCAAAAGGGTCAAAACCCCCTCATGCCCCAGAGCATAGAAATGAGATGAAGACAGAAGTAATGTGGTGAGTGATGTCTGTGGTAGCTGCTTATAGGTCAGGCTTTACATTTTCTAATGTAATAAATAGGTTGCATTAATGTAACCATTTTACATAAGGCAACGTTTTCAGGACTGTTCAAATGTTTTAAGAAAAATCTGCAGAATTTTTAAAACTATAGGCTGTATGTAGTCTGCAGTACCAACTTTACTCTCATCTGCTTGTTACCGCTTTCTCCTAAATTTGTTTTCTCTTCTCATTTTTTAAAACATCTTTTCATCAAGGTACAATTTCTTTTTCTAAACTTTGAACGTTTTTGGTGACAAATTTGTGATATTTTTCAAGTAGAATTGTAACTTTTTCACGTAAAGCCTCTTACCTTGTGCTTTTATTCTGAAAAGGTGAAGAAATCAGAAGCAGCACCAGATTTAAATTAAGATGGTCAGTCAGTTGTTTTAATAATCAGTAGATCAGTTGACTATTAAAATCCAAATTTATAAATTTGCTCCCAGTTGAAGGTTGTAATTACATTTATTACTAGTGTGATACTTATAGTGGCCTACTAAAGCTGTGGTGGTTTTTGGTTTCCAACAACAGGGTGGCTTAGGATGAAGTCAAGTTCCCGACCTGAATTTCTGTCCCAGTCCATCCCTCGGTGTGCTTAACCTTTTAACTGTAAGATTTCACGCGCCCCCAGTGGCACAGCGCAGCAACTGCACCCATCAGCTCACTCTGACATCCCCGGCTGTATTGAGGATTTGCACTGATTTGTACTGATCTGCCAGTTTCAGAAGGTGGCAGGCACGCGTTGGAGGACTCATGGATGACACATAATACACCCAAGAAGAAGAAGTCCTTATTTCCTTTTCCTGTTTTCCTGCTCTTAGCTCAGAAAGCTAATATGGCCACCATCGGTCATTGTTTGTCATCACATAACAGCTTTGTACTCCAAAAATAGCTGCGGAATACAAACGAAATGTACGTGGGATAATCCTAAGAGTTTGTAGATGTGGGAGAGAGCACAAATGACCGACAGAACACAAAATAACAACCACGATGGACGAAAATGGAGCAGTCACGTGAGTGAGCGAGCCCCCCTGTCCACCGGTAAGTGATGAATTTATTTGTTTTTTTTACATTGTACTGAGTTTTTGGTTCATATACTTTGAAGATAACAGCATACCCCAGTAGAAACAATGGTGTCAAAAAACAGAACCATTCTTTGTGTAAATATGTCCAAAAACCACTTTTGACTGAGTTATGGAATTTATATAGCTGCTGTGACATTATGTAAATCAGATGCGTAAATTTATTCCTATCTGAAACTTTGGATCATAATCTACATCTTTCTAATTGACAGTAAGCCATTATCTCCTGCAACTTTCAAGTTATAGCCTTGGAAATCTGAACTATTTTATTGACAAAAATTTTTTACCACTCTTGACCACTAGGGGTTATGTCGTCATACGGTGACTGGGACAGCTGATCAAATCAAATCAAATCAAACTTTATTGTCATATTGCTGTACATACAACTGTAGTGCAGGCAAGATGAAATTGCGTTTCTCTCGGCATCCATATAAGAAGCAGCATGATTAAGACACACTCCCACATAGCTCCACCCCCCCACCCCCACCCCCCCATCCATTCACACATCCCTGAGACATACTTGGGGAAAAGAATAACTAACTATAATATAAGATAAGATAAGATAAGATAAGCCTTTATTAGTCCCACAACGGGGAAATTCCAGACATATACATATACAAAATACTGTATATATATATACAGTATATGTATATGTGATGCAGGGAGGCAGGCTGTAATGTGTGGTTTGACAAGCCGTTCAAAACATTTCATCACAATTGGTGTCAGTGCAACAGGACGATAGTCATTCAAACAGGACACCACTGGTTTCTTTGCCACCGGTACAATGATAGAGGTCTTGAAGCATCTGGGAACGATGGCCTGACTCAGGGAGATGTTATAAATGTCAGTCAGGACATCTGCCAACTCGCTCGCCCAGTCTCGGAGCACACATCCCGGAATGTTATCTGGACCTGCAGCTTTGCCTGGGTTGACTCTGGATAGGGTCCTCCGTGTGTCCGCTGTGTTGATGGTAATAGCTGGTCCGACCGATGGTGGGGGTGGGCCGGCCCTCCCTCTGATTGTTGAGTTTGATGCTTCAAAACGTGCAAAGAAGTCGTTAAGCCTGTCTGGAAGCGAAGCGTCGTTATCATCGACCCCCTGCCTAGACTTAAAGCCCGTCAGTGTCCGAACTCCCTGCCACATCTGCTTGGTGTTCCTAGTGTCACAGAGGTGTCCCTGGATTTTCTTCGCATAGGCGCGCTTTGCCGCCTTAATTCCCTTTGAAAGCGCAGACCTGGCTGAGCGGAGGGCAATCCTGTCCTTCGCTCTGAAGGCTGCATCTCTGGCTGTAAGCAGCGAGCGCACCTCTGCAGTCATCCAGGGCTTATGATTACCCCGCATAGTGATGGTCTTCACTGTAGTGAAATCCTCTGTGCACTTCGCGATGTAGCTGGTGACCGTATCAGTATACTCCTCCACATCTGTCTTGTCTTCCTGGGAGGCTGCTATTTTGAAGATCTTCCAGTCTGTGTGCTGAAAACAGTCTTGCAGTGCAGAGGTTGCTGATGTGGTGGTTTGTATTATTTTCTGGTGATATTTGATACAGAATAAAGAAAATGTTTGAAGCTCATTCTAAACTGCTGTTTCTAAACTGGAGAAATAGAGTTTTTGTTTTTTATCAAATATGTTGAACGTAAATGACGCTGGCCTGTGAAACTGTCCTTCACAAATTTAAAAGAAACTGTATTCAGTGATATCACAAAGAATACCATTATTATGAAAATTCACAGAAATATTGTGATACCATTTTTAGGCCATATAATGCCCACCCCTACTATCTGGGGGCTGTTTTCTTGAACCATGATATATATCAAAGCTACAGCTTCCTGATTTAACAAAACTAGACTGTTAACTGCCAGATATTCAATTAATGAAAAGTTGTTTTTTTTGGGGGGGGGGGGGTTGGATGGGGATGCATTCACTTTGTGCAATTGTGATTTTATATGATCAGTACAGTGCTTATTTAAAAGAAAGCAAATAAAAATGTAGCTTTGGTTTATAAACGGATTATTTATCTTCATACCCCTTATTTATTGTAGGACCCTACACCCAGGCCTGTTCAGCTGAACTTCAGACAGTTTCTTTACAATTAAACTAATAGGAAAGGAAATGGCTCATTTTTGGCTTTGGTATGGTGTCAGATCCATAGAGATTTTCTCCTTTTGTTCACACTTGAAAAAGCTAAAATTAAATGAGTGTTTATGAACACTCAAGATGCCCTTTCCCCCTCTTAAGGCACAGCAGCTTTTTGCTAAAGTAATTGTGCCTTGGTTCATTAAGCCCATGAGTTGTGTTTTGGAGGCTACAGTTGGGAGATTGTTGACAGCCTCTGGCTGTCCTAGCAGAGAACATGGAGTAAATCATAGAGACACACAGAGCAGAACGCCTCCACTTTTTATCTCAGCATCCTCAGTGAGAGTAAATCCACAACTCAGTTTGAAAAAGCGAGCCAACTGCTACCAACTTTGCTTTTCATATCAATTAGAATATATTATGCAATCTATTAAATAAAATTTTCATTTGTAAATTTACAAAAATACCAACTGTATTGATTTGACCATGATGTTTCTAATACAATATGCAGTCTTTCTCTACAGTTTTTTTTCTGTTTAAATAAAATTGACCTCCTAAAACTGACTTAATTAATAAAAACACATATTGCACAGGTGGGTTTGCATGAGTGCTTTGGCTTTTGTTTTTTATGCAATATCATTTGATGACAGGGTACACTGATTAAAAAAAGTCTCAACAGAGTTCATGTATTGAGGTAAAGGTAAAAACAGAGATTGTGTAAAATTTGGTCATGTGGTTCATTGAGGAAATATTTGTAATTCGTGTCTCATTTGGCCATTGTGTCTCATATTACTGTTTGCTCAAGGAAATATGTTGCACATAAGAATTAATGAAACATGTTTCACTAATTTTAACATGCCATGTTTTAATATACATTTAAATCCTGTCATGTTAAAACATATCATGTATTAAACATTTAATATACATTTTAATATACATAGAAAACTCAGATATGTACATTTTCAGAGGAAAGAGGAAATTTTTGGTTGTTTTCTTTCTCTGATGGAAGTCAGCTGGCAGTCAGAGATGAGCAACAGGCAGAGTCTGAATAAGGGCAAGAGGCCACAAACCACCCTCATGCTTACAGAGCTACACACACAGTAAGCAGCGCTGAGAAGGACAAGGGGGGTTGCTAAGCATGTGGGCATGGGGAAATCAGGTAACCCGGAAAGTCAGGGTGGGGTGAGGTTACTAGAGGGCAGATGGAGGTTGCTGGATCTGAAATGACAAGACAGTCAGTAGAAATGGCAAAGGTGAGGCTGAAAAGAAGTAAATGAATAGCAAATTTAGTAAATACCGTAGGTCATGGATGGGTAACTTTGGTGGTAATGAGGGTCACAAATTTTTTTCCTCACTTCCCGAGGGCCACATTTACATGTAAACCTGGGGGGGGGGGTATTTTCTTCAAAGTCAAAAGTTTCACAATATAAAACTGAAAATGCAAATAAAAAGTTACTCAGTGTTTTATCATATTAGAATTAAAATTGCTGATAGTTATATCATGACCTAATTTTTAAAACTCTCTCCATCAAAATGATGAGCAACGAGAAAATGTGGATGGTAATTAACAAAAAAGCCAAGAAGAAAAGGAAATACTGTATAACGATGAAAAAAAATGTTTTTAAAATATCAGAAGAAAATGACCAAAGTAAAAAATACTTTTACTGATAAATATGCTACATTTCTGGTTTAAATTAGCCTTTTTTTTGCAAATCTATATTTTATTTTACTATTAGATGATCAAGCTTCTACTGATAAATTTGCATAATTTTATTTAAAAATTTATAACTTTTTTGTTGTACTCGTTTTTTTTCTAAATTAGTGTTTTTCTGATGTAATTTTGCCATTTTGTATAAATTTGCCTTTCAATTTCAAACTCGTTACTGTAAATACTCCTCAGTGAGTAGTTGTAGTATTTACTGTTATTTAAAAGCAGCCTACTCTGTACATTTACTGTTGTTGATAGCCTATTAATGCGGTCTCATCATGTAACACATACATACCTTAAAAGACATACTCCGGGGCACACTGCTCTCTCAATCTGTCGCTCCTTGACTCTCGCTCGACCACTCGCATGGAGTGACACCTAGGTTTTGATTAGAGCGCCCTCTGCTGGTGGTCTCTAACTGCATTTAAGAATGCAGTTCCAAATATGTTCAAACGGGATATAAATAATTGATTTTTGGAAATGGACTAGCAGGCCGCAGTGGATGATGTTGGGAGCCAGTTGCCCATCCTTGCCATAGATGAACATTGAACCGGGCTTGGATTGGCTTTTGCATGCAGTTGAATCAAAAATATATATGAGTAAAAACCGTTTCCCACAACAGTTGGCAGGAGTTGGCCACCCATGGGAGCTGTGATTCATCACATTACTTCGGCTCACCAGACAACATATTTGCAGTGTGGTTTATAGCTGATTGCAAACGGACTACTGAAACAAATTTACCATGTCAGAAAAGATGGTGACTTTGGGGAATGTATTCATTGAGGATTTAATTAACAGTCCCATATTGTGCATTTTCCAGGGATTAATTTTAAATCTTCATGCCCTCAAGGACATATACAGATTTAGTTTTATGGACAAAAATAATTTCTGTGTTATTTTACAACTATGCAATAAAGCTGTCTTTAAAATTCTGCCTGAATGATTCATTTTTAGCCTGCTTCTTAATATTCATGAGCCTCTAACGTGGTTGCATAAACATTTTTTTTTTTAAATCAGAACTAGAGAGGCAGTCAAAGTCAGTGTAATTATGTTAACTGATAGAACTGAAGGCAGGACTTTTTAGTTTGTGATGTCATAAAACCCAGGAAGTGCAATCTGCTATTTTTTCAAGGACTTAAGTAACGAAAAGCAGCGCATATTTATTCTTGACAAGAACATTTTTTTTTCCACAATATTTTTTATTGAACCTTTTTTTTATACAAACATGGCACAAACAATCAGACACTAACACAAAAGTAACTTAAAAATTAAAAAGAACAAAAAAAAATTGTGTAATAAAAACAACAACAACAACAACAACAACAACATCCATTAAACACAAATCAACAACAATGCTCCTCTGTTTAGTCTAGGTAATCTATTATATAAGAATACATAATATACATTCAACAGCTTGGAATTTGCAAGGTCCACACATATCATTCACCTTCTTCTTCAGAGGTTATGTTTAAATTCTTTACATAATCAATGAAAGGTCTCCATATATTCTCAAACACATTTTCCTTTGATTTCAGGATATAAGTTATTCTTTCTAGTGGAAGATTTGTTAACATTTGTCTTAACCACTGAGTCACATCTGGTCTATGAATCTTTTTCCACAGTAGTGCAATACATTTTTTGGCATTAAGCAAACTGAGGTCTATGAATGCTTTTTCACTCTTATTAAAGTTATGTTTTTCTGGATACAGACCCAACAAAAACAGTTTAGGGTTCAATATGATTTGTTTTGAAATTATTTTTTCAATTGTTACCCTCACCTCTTCCCAAAACATTCTGATTTTTCTACGTTCCCATAAACAGTGAAATAGGGTTCCTTTACTTTCCATACATTTTGTGCATGTATCTGGTGTGTTTTTGTTATATCTATTTAATTCCACTGGTGTAACATACATCCGCATTAACCATTTAAAATGTATCAGTTTAAGACGTACATTTATTGATTTGGTTTGAGCTCCTGCACAAGTCATTTCCCATTGTTCCTCTGAAATTTCAACTTGCAGGTCCTCTTTCCAGTAATTCAGTCTTTTCTGTGAGTTTTCACTTCAGTATAGTGCCAATGAGTTGTAAAACTCTGAAATAATACCCTTTCTCTTACTATCTTTCATCAAAATTTTTTCGACAAGAACATTTTAACATTTCAGTGGTATACAGTACATGTGACCTACTTAAGTCTGCATTTTGGCTGCAACCCTTAAAAACGCAATTTTACACAATGCAGCACCTTTTAACCCCTTGAACTCTGTGAATTCCGCGGGCGGTCACGTCTCTGCATCTTAGTGCGTCTCAGTGCACACTGAAAAATAAAAGCTGTATTTCCGGTCTTCCAGTACAGACACAGCCTTGTTACAACCTGAGAAAACGGCTGTGTAATATATTCATTTTTTGTGGTATTTTTACAAAATTTTGACCTGAGCTTGAAAACACTTGGTTCTACATTTGTGTTGTGTTTTCCAGCCAGTATCTGACAGCTGTATGTTATTTGCAAGCATTTGTATCTAAAAAAACACCCAGGCGAACTTTCTTGTTACCCAGTGGCAGGAGCACTTAGAGAGATTATGACTGTTTTGCCAAAAAGTTCAGAGTGTTTTCTTTTAAATGAGACTAACTCCATGAAGATGCTGCAAAGGGTTGAAGAACAGCTTTTGATTTACTTTGGGCATGTTATTTTTAGGCGTTTTTAGGAAAGTTGAACAGAGTTCAACAGGTTAATTCAATTGTGGCTAAATATATGCTGTATGCTGCCTAAAGGTGTGTTCACACCAAACGCGAACGGGCGGCGTGAATCCATACAAAGTGAATGGGAAGACGCGAGTACGCGCAAGGTTGCGCGTTTGTGTCCACTAGCAGCTAGCTTTGAGATTCTGCTGTCACCGGAGAAAATTATCACCATTGCAGAGTAAACTAGCTAGAAAATGAAACTCACTCACCGGGAGACAGGAGGACTGGGAACTCTTCAGCTGAATTAGGATTTTGGAGTTATTTACCCATGGTTTCCAGCTACGGACGTCCTAGCAAGCTAGCAACGTAAACACCCATCATCTGTGAAGTTTTGGAGGCTTGAGACGATATTTTCAGGTGAGCCCCTGGTCGGATAATGTAAACCTAAGCATGACGTTATTTTGAGAATTTCCACAGCAGGTTGAACACAGCTGCAGAAGTTTTAAAGACAACTTTGCATATCTGCATCTCACTATTCATGTCTGTTGGCTTGTTTACATTGATTTATAATATAATTGTGCCGCGTGAAAAATTTGCCTGTTTGCGTTTGTTGTGAATGCACCTTAACACTGATATTAGCTGTATGCATATGAAGCTTTTTGTTCTCTGCAGCACTAGTTTATGTGTCTGTAAAGAGAAGTTCTGGTGCAGAAATACTTTCACTTACAAATATTGTTTGTGAGTGAAACACTTACTAGGTGTCACTCCTGCCCCATCTTTTTTCAGTCCTTTTCTTCAAAGTTTGTTCAACAAATGTAAACATCCACTTGCCATTGTTTCCTCCCCTTTCTTCATACAAGCTCCCGCCGCCCCTTCTTGCCCCCAACACACAAATTTTCATAGGAAGCTTGAACCACAGCACAAGGTTAATCAATGTGGTAGCTGGCAATAAATTAAGTTCAAGTGACAGGAGAATGTCCATACCTGTCTCAGCTGCTGGTGATCTGTGATTGGTGACAGCAGGCTTGGTTCCCTGGCTGGTGCTGAATCATCAGGAGCAGCTGATTTAGTTACGGCAGCTGAGACAGGGCCAATCTATCAATTGATCTTGGGAGTAATGCATTACCAGCTTGGGTCAAGGGAGCCTGGGCAGAATATAGCCATAGCTAGAACCCGTGGCAGGTGAAAGGGGGTCACTGGACGAGACTGTGAACCGCAGAGAGAAGGATTTAGGGAGTGTGATAGCGAGCACACAAATGTCACAGTTAGCTGGATGAGGCACATAAAACTAAACAGGAGTGGTGCGGTAGGACCATCATTAAGGGGAGACTGACCGCCTTCTTGCTCACACAGCTCCTCTGGGATTCACCACAGAGAATGCTCAGTCAACAATTGGGGGTAACTGATCACATTCACAGAGCTGTACTGTCTGCTTCAGATAGTATCTTATCTGTCCTCTCCATTTTAAAGGTCTTAAAGTGAAAATGAGCCTTAGAATGAGAGGACAATAATTAAAAGAAAAGCCACTAAGCAGTGTGCACATAAATGTGCCCTAGGGAGCTGTGTCCAATTGCTAATAATTGGCAGTTGGAGACAGGCCATTGGGTTTTTTTTTTTTTTTCTTTCCCCAAAATAATTCTTGTTTGGCTATTCCAAAAGAGACAGACCGGACACCTCAATTCTTCTCTTAATTTACAACTGACTCTTTTTGGTATTGTATATACGTAATCATTGTTTAAGTTTTAGGGTACGTATGCCTTGTTTTGGTGATAGATGACTGAGACTTTACAGAGCTTAACAAAGAAGAAGAAAAAAAATCAATGAACATTATATTTGCTTAATTTCTTTTAAATCTAAGGACCATTCATGTTACTCTCCACTTTATCTTTGAATGGAGAACTCGTCATCAGAGGCCCTGTTGTCCTTCTGGCTTGTTAAAAAGCAAGCGGTTGCCGACGCTGTTTCTCCTCAGTGACTGCAACTCTCTATACAAAAAAGTTTCTTTGCATTTAATTTTCCTTTTGATGCTTGCTTTGAACAATCAAATGCATTGATGGGAAGTGAACTGGGACATTTCCTGCTTTGCACATACTGTATTTGGGTATTTCTTTTTTATCTGACAAGTTTTTTTCTTTTTTTAAGCTGACAAATCATTACCATAGTAGCACTACAAAAAGGAAAAAAAAGTCTTTATGGGCAGTTTGTTTCACTCAAGTGTGGCCCCCAAAAACTGTTGATAACAAAGCAAACTTTATGCTTTTCAAACCCCGTTCCACTTAGATTTTGCTTAATTGATTTAAAGTTGGATAAACAGAAGAACTGTGAAGCATGTAGGGTATCTTTTGAATACCAACTGATGTGGAGTGTCCACACTAATGACAGCGATACTGTAGGTTCTGTCTCAGGAGACTGATAAGTTCTTATACTTCAAGGAAGCCACTGTCTTTATTTCTGAAAAGGTTGTAGATTTATACATTGTAGTCATTTCTCACCAATGTCCTCTTTTTAGTTATTCCCTTAGTTTACACTGCTGTTTTTCCCCTCAATTGTCCTTACATCACAGTCTCTCCAGACTCAGCACTTAGACCACATTAAATGTCCTAGACCTAGCAATAAATCATTGGTTCCCTACAGTGTCTCGTGCTCTCTCTCCCATCTGTCAGCACCTAATGCACAGCACGACAAGCTGCAGTCTTCTGTGCACCAACAAACAACGCATTTTGAACAACCGAGCTTCCAGTCATTTAAGGCTGGCTCATGCTGTGTCTGTGGGGGAGTGACCTCAAGTCCCGTTAAAAGCTCTAAGTCTACTCAAGGCCCTGAGGAGATGCAGGGAACTTGTTTATGTCCACCACCTTATTCTGAGGGCAAATTGGAGACAGCTGAAGCTACTGACCCACAGTGACTGCCATCTACTGAGAGAACAAGGCCACCTGTCTGTGATGAACCAAAGCTCAAAGACATTTCCTGCAGTGGGACATTCATAAACAACTCCAACGATTTAAGGAAAAAAATCTTCATTCTTTACAGTTCAAAGACTGTCTCTCTGACTGCATTGTTTTTTTATTTCCCCTGAACAAAACTGTATAATTGTATTTTATAATTATGCAAATTCACTTCAGATTTAGTTGAATTAATTCCTCTCTGCATAGTCACAGATATGCTAAATTTTATTGCACTTTACCTGCTGAAATTTTGATGGAATTACAAGCAAATTTGGAAGAACTAGTGATATTTTTATATTTATATTTTGCCCAATTTCTCCCTAGTTTTTATTATCCCCCGTCGGTTGAAGACTCAAAGGGGTCAAAGAGCCCTTTGGGCCAAGACCGAAGGGGGGATTATGTTATGGGTCAGTCCGTCTGTTCATCCGCCTGTCCCACTTTTGTGAAATCAGCTCCTCCAGTTTTGTTCCGATTATTTTGAAACTTGGTTCCATGGTTTGATATACTGTACACTGAGGATGTGCATATTGCAATTTGGTTCTGATTGGATGATTTTTGCAGGAATTGTAGCCCCTGACCTATGACCTCTTATTTCATCTCACTTCATAGACAGTAACTGTCTTGTGAAATCAACTCCTCCTACAGTTTTTTCCACATGTTTTGAAACTTGGTACTATGGTTTGATACACTCTGTTGATGGGAATATTGCAATTTCAATCTCATCGGATGACCTTGAGGTCAGAGGTCAGATGGAATAAATGATATAGGCTTTTTCAAATCTAATACACATCTTGGATGACTTATACCCTGACCTGACTATGGGTTTGGGGGCAAGGGGTCAAAGGTCAAAGTTAACATAATAGTTGCACTATGGTAAATGGTAAAAGCTAAATTTACTATTACTGTAAAACAAGTAAAGCTAGGGCCACCAAACCTGGTACACAGCTCCACCTTTGATCCTGACCCCTGACTATGGATTTGGGGTCAAAAGGTCAAGGGTCAATGTTAGCATTCCCTATGCCTTATTACTGTACAACAAGTAAAGTTAGGGTCACCAAACCTGGTACACAGGTTCACTCTGAGACCATAACATCTGACTACAGGTTTGGGGTCAAAAGGTCAAAGGTCAAGGTTGGCACTCCTTATGATCTCTTACTATAGAATGTTTAAAGCTGTCTAGGCTCGAGCTCCTGCTCTACAACTATGGGTTGTATACTTTATTGTATATTCGTGGATGATGGGCTTATCATAATTTGGTTCTGCCACAGTAATTATATTGAAAAGTTGAAAACTGCTCTGGTACCCCTCTGTTAATGAAAGAAAAACCCACAATGGTCACAGAAATAACTTGAATCTGACAAAAGT
Source organism: Pholidichthys leucotaenia (assembly GCA_020510985.1). Classification (NCBI taxonomy): domain Eukaryota; kingdom Metazoa; phylum Chordata; class Actinopteri; order Cichliformes; family Pholidichthyidae; genus Pholidichthys; species Pholidichthys leucotaenia. The sequence continues at coordinate 177,520,714 of CM035848.1, forward strand.
GGTAATAAATAAAATTCTATGAAAATTAACCATTGAAAATCAGACAATGCTTTTGAATTGTGGTTCAACAGAATTACTTAAAAAAAAACAAACTCATGAAACAGGCCTGGGCAAAAATGATGGTACCCCTAGAAAAGATTGAAAATAATGTGACCATAGGGACATGTTCAACCAAGATGTGTCCTCTAATTAACATCACAGGTGTCTACAAACTTGTAATCAGTCAGTCGGCCTATTTAAAGGGTGACAAGTAGTCACTGTGCTGTTTGTTGACATGGTGTGTACCACACTAAACATGGACCAGAGGAAGCAAAGGAGAGAGTTGTCTCAGGAGATTAGAAAGAAAATTATAGACAAGCATGTTAAAGGTAAAGGTTATATGACCATCTCCAAGCAGCCTGATGTTCCTGTGACTACAGTTGCACATATTATTCAGAAATTTAAGATCCACGGGACTGTAGCCAACCTCCCTGGACGTGGCCGCAGGAGGAAACTTGATGAAAAATGGAAGAGACGGATTATATGAATGGTAACAAAAGAGCCCAGAACAACCTCTAAACACATTCATGGTGAACTCCAAGGTCAAGGTACATGAGTGTCAGATCGCACCATCCGTCGTTGTTTGAGCCAAAGTGGACTTCATGGGAGACGACCAAGGAGGACACCACTGTTGAAAACAAATCCTAAAAAAGCCAGACTGGAATTTGCCAAACTGCATGTTGACAAGCCACAAAGCTTCTGGGAGAATGTCCTATGGACAGACAAGACAAAACTGGAACTTTTTGGCAAGGCACATCAGCTCTTTGTTCACAGACGCAAAAATGAAGCATACCAAGAAAAGAACACTGTCCCTACTGTGAAACATGGAGGAGGTTCTGCTATGTTCTGGGGCTGCTTTGCTGCATCTGGCACAGGGTGTCTTGAATCTGTGCAGGGTACAATGAAATCTCAAGACTATCAAAGTATTCTAGAGAGAAATGTTCTGCCCAGTGTCAGACAGCTTGGTCTCAGTCACAGGTCATGGGTCTTGCAACAGGATAGTGACCCAAAACACACAGCTAAAAACACCCAAGAATGGCTAAGAGCAAAACATTGGACTATTCTAAAGTGGCCTCTATGAGCCCTGATCTAAATCCTATTGAACATCTGTGAAAGGAGCTGAAACATGCCGTCTGGAGAAGGCACCCTTCAAACCTGAGACAACTGGAGCAGTTTGTTCATGAGGAGTGGGCCAAAATACCTACTGAGAGGTGCAGAAGTCTCATTGACAGTTACAGAAATCGTTTGATTGCAGTGATTGCCTCAGAACCTGAACCTGAAAGGTTGTGCAGCAAAATATTAAGTTAAGGGTACCATCGTTTTTGTCCAAGCCTGTTTCATGAGTTTGTTTTTTAAAATAATTCTGTTGAACCACAATTCAAAAGCATTGTGTAATTTTCATTGGTTAATTTTCATAGAATTTTTATTTATTACCACTTTTGTCAGATTCAAGTTATTTCTGCGACCATTGTGGATTTTTCTTTCATTAACAGAGGGGTACCAACAATTTTGTCTATGTGTGTAAGTATTGGGATCATCAAAGAAAATGAAGATGGGGAATACTGCACTTGTCTCACAGTGCTGTTGTTGAATTATATAATGATGAATTAATATGCAGGCGAGTCATGAAAAATGCATCTAATCATACTTTTCAAACCAATTCAGTCTTTGCCCATATAGCAAAAATCAGTTCATTACTTTTGGCCTATGCAATATGTGCACAATCTCTTACTAATTCTATCACCTTCATCTTAAAAAAAAAGAAACATATGCACACACACAAAAAAACAAAACAATGGTGACTCACTTGTTCTCTGGGTCCTGCTGATTGTTTTCCTTTCTTATGATGCAAACCTTCCATTCCACTGAATCCCTTGGGTGCTTTATTTTTGGAGACTATTCTGTTACTAAAATCTTTCTGGAATTCTCTTATGATGGTGCATGTGGTACTTGAATGATAATGCTTGTGGCCATGAAAGTATCTGCAATAATAGAAGAACACACAGCTTTGTGTATTTTAAAGGTTTAATAATTAAAGTGCTTTTTATACTACATAAATGGGAGCGAGAGGGAGGGTGATCAGAATCGATGGAGGCCATCTTTGTGATCTTCAAATACTTCTGAAACAATTTTATGGAAACTACTTTTGTTTTTTTATGGAGAAGAAATTCGGTACGTGTCAATTAATTTTGATGAGGGTTTATTTAATACTGCCTATTACATGACTATAGTTTACATTTTGACAGCATGTACATACGTAAACCTTTGCACAGACCTGGATTTCCTTTAGCTAACCTATGATATATCACTTACTTATGTTCCCATAAGTCGGACTGGTGGCCTTGTGATAGAGCATTTGTCCCATGGCTGGGTGGTTGTGAGTTCATGCCCCAGCTGGGTTATACCAAAGACCAGATAAAAATGGTACTTTCTAGCTTGGTGCTTGGCACAAAAGACTGGAGAAAGAAAAGTTAACAGACAGCACTACCAGAGGACTGACCCCCACCCCCATGTAGCTTTCGCTACTTAAGCTGGATTCATGCTGCACCTCCACTGTCTGCGTCCGCTCGACTGCGAAGCTTGTGATGAAAATGACGTCATCATCTCCAGTCTGCGGACGTCCGCAACACTCTTCTGTGGTCGTCTGTGTGCAGTCCAAATTTTGTGACCACGTTGCCTGGGTGTGTTGATTGCACATGCGCAAGACTGAACATCCCGTTCAGAGGAAGATGATAATAAACATACATGAATTGTTTTGGAGCAGCAGCAGCTTGAGTGGAGAATAGCACTGAAAAACAGTAATTCCTCCTTTTCAATGCCATTGTTATTGCTACAAAAAATGTGCGTTGATCTTGTGTTTCTTCACTTTTATATAGCCAGTGAACAAACTGGCATGTTAGCGCATTTGTGCTACCCATAGGACTGGGGTGAAACTACAAATAACAATTGTGTGCATGCATCAGTTGCTTGGCCTGGTAGATGAAAAAGGTGAAGCACATTTACAACTGTGTGCGCGCTAGCCTCGTCCAAAGCAAACATGGATTTCAGTGGACCAGAGCAGAAAAGTACCATGAATCTAGCTTTACAGTAGTTGTGTGGCATAGGGTCATAAAAACAGAAATGGGTGCCACCACTATACAACATATGGTGCCCCACATGCTGTGGAAGGGAATTAATTTAAACATGCTAACTTATGTTCCCCAATCCAAACCACTTAAAGACGCCTTATGAAGTTGTTTATTTTCACTAGTTATCAATGTGTAGCAACTCTATATACTACACTATTTGTAAACATAGAAATGAGATGGTACAACTTACTGTATTATATTACTTGATTAAAAACAGATACTTTTATAGGTGTTTATCACCGCCTTGTTAGTCTCTAACATTTGATATGTAACTCTGACAAAATAGAGTAATTATTATCTGGCAGAGGCATAAAAAGTCAATACTGTGTGTAGACTGGACCTTATTCAGAGGTTTAATAATTAGAACCCTCCAATAGTTTTTTAATGTCAAGAGTTTTAATCACTAAACCCTACTAGGTGTTTCGCCGTTTAACAGTATTGTAGGTAAGTGGGACCTGGAAACAAAAATCTAATGTAATCTGATCAAAAGGCCTCTTGGCAGATCTGAAGGGTGTACTGGAGCTATAGTTGAGGTTTGCACAGACCTTCAAGTGGTCATTTGATTGACTCTTACCTACCGTGACTTTGAAGCAGAGAAACAGTGGAAGAAATTATTGTTATTTTGAAAACGGCAAGACAACTCAATGTGCAATTGTTGAGATTCAGAGTGACCATAGAGACATGGCGTCAGTCGATTTGGCTCTTGGGTTGATGTGAAGAGCTCTTGGTCTGGTTGTAGGAGAACTTTTGTTTCATACAAAAAACTCATCTTTGTTTTTTTCATATTGCTTGTCACGATCTGAGCACAGGGGGACCCCGCCGTGCTCTGACTCTTTGCCTTTTTTCTATATTTGTATGGTGTTGTATTTTTGAGTTCTTATTCCTGTTATTTTATCTTTGGTTAATTTTTATATATTCTGTATGGTTTCTTATTATGATTTATTTTCCTGTTTACGTTCTTTGCAGTTTTGTTATTTGCATATTTGGATTTACTTGTCTTTATTTGCCATCGTATTATATTCGTATCCTGTTGTGTTTTGTCTCTCTCTCCCTCTTCGGGGCTGCAGCTGTCAGTGGCATTTCTGGGTTTTTTGCTCTGTTTTGGGCAGTGCTCCTGTCAGCTGTCAGTCCCGTCTTCTCCCTTTCACTACTCCCAGCTGATTTTTGTTATAATCATTGTCACCTCTTGCCCGCTCATGTGATCCACTCCTGCTGTCACTTGTTATCATTTGTTTTTGGCCTTATTTAAGGACTGTTATTTTCTTCTCACATTGCCGGAGTCTCTGCTATTCGTCTCCACCAGAACCCTGCCCCTGTTCTGGTGTACTCAAGCTCGTAAGTTTGTTTTTTGTGATCAGTTTGGTTTTTCTGTTGGTGGACAATTTGGACTTTGTGTTTTTGTTTTCAATAAATATCACAAACTGCAGTTCAGCATCTGGGTATCTCCTCTCTGCCATTTGGGCAATTCATGACAGTAGACTCCAGCCAGTTAGAGACCCAGCTGCTGCAGTTTGTGGTTCTTTTTGTTTTTTCACCTGGGGTTTTGCCATGTCGGCCACCCTGGATTTTTCAGCTTTGGGACTGAGCAAGGAGGAGTGTGTAGCGGCTGTGCTCATCGCCAGTTTTGCCCCGGGGGCTGGAGCCACCCGCTGTCCAGAGGAGGCTTGGAGGTTCGTGGACGGCGCGGCCCGGGTGATCGATGCTCATCCCAGTCTCTGGAGCTACCTGGGCCTCAGTTTTCCTCTCCTTGGTGAGCGATGCACACCACAAACTCTGTACCCAGGCGAGGGACTTCCCATCGGCACCACTGGGTCTCAAGAAGAAGCACACCCAGGTGCAAAAAAGTCACTTGTCCCGTCCGGAACCCGAATCTTTGCCCATCCACCCGACGGCCCCCAGAGGTGCCGAATGGACGCCGTCTGGCTCCGACACAGCGGCCCTCCTTTTCCTTCTGAACAGTGGCCCACACCATCGTCTGAGAAGCTGGAGAAGTGCAGGCAGGTCCAATTAGTGGAGACAGAGCTTCTACTAGAATATAAAACCGTGGCTCCTCCCGGATCTCACCCAGGAGCTGGAGGAGGTTTCACCGGGTCCTCTTCCACCTCACCATGAGCCGACATCTCCGCTCCCCGCCATCCCCCATGGAAATCTCACCAGAGGAACCCCTCCACCTGTCAGACAGCAGTTTCTCCCGCGTCAAGCCAGACAATCCCTGCAGCAGCTCCTTTGCCAGCTGTCCTGTCAGCGTCCTCCTTCCTCTTGGCTGCTGCGACTCCAGTCTCCTCGACGTGTCCTCCTGCTGCTGAGGGTCCGGCAGCTTCTTCCCCGCCTCTGACCATCGCCGTGTCCGCAGGGGCGGCTCCTCCGCATTCCTCTTAGGGGCCCACTCTGGCTGAAGTCATGGAGAGGGCTGATTCCCAACCTGCTGCAGCAGAAAATATTGCACCCCAGGAAATCAGGCAAGTGTTTCTTCATTTCTTCACTCTCATTCAATTAAACACAAATTATCCTGCCTGATTCCTGACGGTGAGGCTCAGAATAGGCAGTCTTCGGAGTCTTCACCATCTGCTGCAGTTATAGACTGTTCACCTGCTCTCTCCTCCGTTTCCCCTTGAGTGTCTGCTGGCCCCAGGACTGAGCCGCTGGGCGATGGAGGAGCCTGCGGCCCTGGAAGACCTGGTTCCAACCGTACAGCCACGGTCTGGACGGAGGGAGAGTGCTGTTACCGAGCTGGAGCCTGCACCAATGTTGGAGCATCCCCTGGCTTCAGCAGTACAGGATCCGGCACCAGCAGGGAGCCGACCTCCTGTCACCACGCCGGATGAGCCACCTGCTTGGGTCACTTTGCTGGGGGGTCCGGGACTGCACCTACCACCATGCCTGCTGCAGGGTCCACTTCAGCAGAGCTGGAGTTGGACCTCCAGAGGGCTGGACCCAAGATGTCGTTGCTTGGATCGATGGAGTCCTGGACAGCGGTGGAGCTTGAGCTCAGGCAAGTGCTCTTCTTTGTATTCACCGTCTCTTTGTAGGAGAGATTTTGCCTGGCTCTTGGTGGGGAGAATCAAGTGCAGTCGTCAGATGCACCTGAGCTCACCTCACCGGGCTCCGGTGACCTTGACCCTGTTTCTGTGCCTCTCTTGTCTGAGCTTTTTCCCCGGCTCACCAAGGATCATCCAGCTTCACCAGAGGTCTCTGTGGGTCCAGCCTTGCTGCTCGAAATCACCGTGGGTCCAGCTCCTCTGGCCAAGGCCGTTGTGGGAGCTCCATCCCAGCCCTGGACCTCCGTGGATGCTGCTCCCCACTCAGCTGAGGTCATTGTGTGTGCTCCGTCCTAGCCTGGGACCTCCGTGGGTTCTGCTCCCCCCTCAGCTGAGGTCATCGCGGGTGCTCTGTCCCAGCCCGGGACCTCCGTGGGTGCTGCTCCCCCTCCGATCGAGGTCCTCTTGGGTGCTCCGTCCCAGCCCGGGGCCTCTGAGGTTGCTGCTTCCCTGTCAGCTGAGGTTGTCGTGAGTGCAGCTCTTCCTCCGGTTGAGGTCTTCATAGGTGCACCGTTCCAGCCTGGGGCCGCCCAGGGTACTGCCTCCCCATCAGCTGAGGTTGTCGTGGGTGCTCTGTCCAGCCCGGGGCCTCCGTGGGTGAAACTCTTCTTCAGACCAGATCCACCATGGGGGCAGCTCTTCCCCAGTCTGGGTCCACCGTGGGTGCAGCTTTTCTCCAGCCCAGAGCCACCGCGGGTGCAGCTTTTCCCCAGCCTGGAGCCACCGCGGGTGCTGCGGTGCTCCAACCCAGAGCCACCGCGGGTGCTGCTGTGCTTCAGCTCGGAGCCACCGCGGGTGCTGCTGTGCTTCAGCTCAGAGCCACCATGGGTGCAGCTGTGCTTCAGCCCAGAGCCACCGCGGGTGCTGCTACGCCCCAGCCCAGAGCCACTGTGGGTGCTGCTACGCCCAGTCCGGGGCCACCAAGGGTGCTCCTGGCCAGTCTGAGGCCGTCATGGTTCCCTCTCCTCTGCCCGAGGCCGTCGTGGTTCCCTCTCCTCTGCCCGAGGCTATCGTGGTTCCCTTTCCTCTGCCCGAGGTCGTTGTGGTTCCCTCTCCTCCGCCTGAGGCCATCGTGGTTTCCTCAACTCCACTGTCCTCTTCCTCGTCGGTCCTCCCCGTGGGGCAGCCCCCTCCTGGGCCGCCCCTTCTGTTTATGGTGCTAAAAATCTCTGGCCGACCGCCTGACAGGTTGTGCAGCTGGGCTAGGTGGCCCACATTCTCCGGCAGGCCACCCGACTCTTACCACCACACCATCTGTCAGGTCTGGGACTTTAGTCGGCCACCTGAACTGTCTAGTTCTTTGGTCGAGGGGGCCTAGGTGCCTGGATCTGCGTGGGTGTGTGTCCTGAGTGGGTTTTTTGTTTTTTGTTCCCTCGTAGTCTGAGTTTTGCTGGGGTGTGAGTTATGTGAGTTTTTCTTATTTTCTCTGGTTTGTTTCGGTCCCTCCGTGTCTGGGTCTCCCTCCTCCCACCCAGGGTGGGTTTGTTTACTTGTTTTTGTTGGAGTGAGTTTTTTTGTGTGGGTGGGTCCTTTTCTTTTGATGGTGCCCGGGGTTTCTGGAATCCACCCCTTGGGGGGGGGGGGGGCTCTGTTATGGTCTGAGCACGGAGGGATCCCGCCGTGCTCTGTCTCTTTGCCTTTTTTCTATATTTGTATGATGTTGTATTTTTGAGTTCTTATTCCTGTTATTTTATCTTTGGTTAATTTTCACATATTCTGTATGGTTTCTTAGTATGATTTATTTTCCTGTTTATATTCTTTGTAGTTTTGTTATTTACATATTTGGATTTACTTGTCTTTATTTGCCATCGTATTATATTCGTATCCTGTTGTGTTTTGTCTCTCGCTCCCTCTTCGGGGCTGCAGCTGTCAGTGGCATTTCTGGGTTTTTTGCTCTGTTATGGGCAGTGCTTCTGTCAGCTGTCAGTCCCGTCTTCTCCCTCTCACTACTCCCAGCTGATTTTTGTTGTAATCATTGCCACCTCTTGCCCGCTCATGTGATCCACACCTACTGTCACTTGTTATCATTTGTTTTTGGCCTTATTTAAGGACTGTTATTTTCTTCTCACATTGCCAGAGTCTCTGCTATTCGTCTCCACCAGAACCCTGCCCCTGTTCTGGTGTGTTCAAGCTTGTAAGTTTGTTTTTTGTGATCAGTTTGGTTTTTCTGTTGGTGCATGGTTTGGACTTTGTGTTTTTGTTTTCAATAAATACCACAAACTGCAGTTCAGCATCTGGGTCTCTCCTCTCTGCTGTGCGGGCAGTTCATGACATTGCTAATGATTTAATCAGAAATAGATAAAAAGAATGCACATTAGTTTTTCAGTCACCTTGAAAAGGTTTATCACAAAAAAGATGAGCCTATTACGCAAAAGGGTGGTGGGTAATTGGACCCCTCTTGCCTTCTTCTTTTCATGATGCAAGACAAAAATAATGTTTTTTTAGCAAAACCTATGTGACTCTAATTCCCCAGCTATGTATAAGAAGTTTGCCTTTGGTTGATAAGAGTAACTAGAATGAATACAAAAAGGTTGATGAAAACTACGAGGATAGTACTCAAGATCTGCAAAGAAGAAAATCAATTCCACTTAAGTTGAACAATGTCCAACTTGCATCCATAATTCTTTTACATCCATTTTGTGGTACAATTTACTATTAACCTTAATTAAGTAATGTGCACCACCTTCTCATACTTCTGATCATTGCAAGGCCCACAATGTGGCTCTTGTCTCTTCTGTGAGGTTACAAATTTGGCAGACCTAAACTATAACACAATGATGCATGTCAAACATTCCATCTCAGTTATGCTTAGCTCAGTGGATGAGAACCGATCCTGTTCATAATTTTTATAGACAGGATTTCTAGGTGAAGCCAAAGAACAGAGGGTGTCACGTTCGGTGACTACAGGATCTCATCTCTGCAAACACATCACATCACAGGACCACATTACTGTTCGCAGTGATGTGGTCCTGCTGGCTTCATCAAGCATTGACCTACAGGTCTTACTGGAGTGGCTCGCTACTGATTATGAGGTGGTTGGGATGAGACTCAGCACCTCCAAATCTCAGTCTGCGGTCCTTATCTGGAAAAGGGTGAATTGTCCTCTTTGGATTAAGAACAAGTTCAAGTATCTTGGTTCAAGTATGTTGGGGTCTTATTTACGAGTGAGGAGAGAATGAGACTGGAGATTGACAGATGGATTGGAGCAGCATCTGCAGTGATGTGGACGCTGTACCGGTCTGTTCTGGTGAAGAGGGAGCTGCACTCCAAAGCAAAGCTCTGAATTTATTGGTCATTCTATGTTCCTACTCTCACCTATGGTTGTGAACTTTGGGTAATGACCGAAAGGATGAGATCACAGATACAAATGGTTGAAATGAGTTTCCTCTGCAGGGTTGCTGGACTCACCATTAGAGAAAAGGTGAGTGGCTCATTTATTCGGGGGAGACTCAGAGTAGAGCTGCTGCTCCTCCACATTGAAAGGAGCCATTTGAGATGGTTTGGGCTTCTGATCAGACGCTTCCCACTTGGAAGTGTTTTGGGCACGATCCCAGGAAGAGGAGACCCAGTGTGCAGACCCAGGACACGTTGGCAAGACAATGGGCCCTATTTTGATGGTCAACAGTGGACTTTTGCACCACGCTTCCTGCTTTGCACCAGTGCTTTTGTTAGTTTCTGTCAGAGTACTGTCTGTTTTTTATGCTTTGCGTCACACCATCTAATTACCAGTAGAGAGTGCACCAGCAATCTCATGCACATCTGTATTTTGGTGCATTTTATGACAACACGCTTTTTAGCAGGAAAAAGGTCTGTCGTTATAAGCCCATTGTTTAATGCTATTTCAGTGACATGTTTTGAAATTGTGCAGTTCCGGAACTCAGGAGCCCATGAGGAAACACAGCATACACTAGGATTTTCAGTTATTTTAATGGAGAGGGTTGTAACAGTTATATCATCCGTCACTTTAATTATAATATGATGATACGCTTAATAGTTTTTTATTCCATCCACATTTTCATTTAATCACGTACTTATTAGGTATTAATGTGTTTATTTTTATGGGAAAGAATGAATGAACAGGGAGCGTGCATGTTTTCACTTTTCACTGTAAATTCCAGGAGAGACAGGAGGTGCGTCTACACCTGTCTCAGCTGGTGCGACCTCTGATCGGGTCTGGACAGACCCATGGTTTAGTGCCTGCAGCAGCCAGTGTTTACCTTCTCTCTCCGAATGGAAAAGAGCGAGAGTTACAAAGTATTATGTTGTCCACATATAATCTGTGATGTGTGTGTCCCTTCAGTCATCTCCTTTACTGTTTGTGTGCATGTGTGTGCTGTCCCGGTTAATAAAAAATACACACTCAGCTGTTGTTTTTCTATTAGATGTATTAATCCCAGGATAGTTAAATACGTTTTCCACCTACACCCTGTAATATAGACTATTCTAGATCATTTGAAGAAACAGCAGAGTTTTTCACTGCACAGAGAAAAACCTGGAGCGAGAGTTTATGAAAATTTGCACCAATGTTTTGACATTTTGGCATACCTATCAGAACTGCATACCCTGGGTTACTGTGCATGCGTACATCAGAAATACATGGTACTGAGTGAAAGTTCATTATTTCATCATACCACCAGAGACTTCATACAGCTGACCGAAGGTAAGCAATTATATAATGTTATAATTGTATACAGTAGAGTTGCATATTGTTAGTTCTGTTGATGCACTCTGCTATGTATATACTTAATGCAGTTAACTTAAAATTAAAAAAAAGTAAAAAAAATGCTGTTGTACTGGAGAAAATAAGTGATATATAGATCATTAAAAAACACCATTGTACTGGAGAAAATTAGTGGTATATAGATTGTTTTGTGTAACTGTAATTTTATTGACATCCAAGGTTTTTTTTTTGTATGTGAATGTATGATTGATTGTCTTGTTTAATTCTACCACTGTATTAAACTATAGCAATGCCATTCTGTCAGTATAAATTAACCTTAATTAATCAGATTAATAGTAATAATAATCAGATAACCAAATTAATCAGAACGTCATACCACTGTATTAAAGTAGTTTTCTTTTCTGTTAGCTTAAATGTACCTGCTGGAACATCATAGCATACTAGGTATGCTATTCTGACAAAATAGGATAAACCGATAGCTATATCTGTTGATTTGCCATGGGTATGCTGTTCTGACAAAGCATGCTAAAATGTCAGAACACCTGAAGTCCTGAAGTTTCAAACCCATTCATGTCTGGCTGTTGCAACTGTGCACACTACGTTAAACCATTCAGCTCCATTGTTCAGCCCAGTGGTTCATCATTGCTTTGTCATTTGTTCTGTCTAAAATAACTAACTGGGCATAAACTGTGATTGCCTTCCTTAATGCCAAGCAGTGTTACTATTATGTGCATTTTAGCTCACGTGCATGCCCTTTGGCCAGTGCAAAACCCATCTTAAGCAAGCCATCAAGATCACAGTTCACTTTAGATAATGTGCCTCTGTGCATTAAAGGGATGGGCATGAGTGCTTTGGATTGGATTATCCAAAACACAGCTCTGAATAATTAGACCAGCCTCTTTGTGCTTCTCGTCAGCACACAGACCATTTTCTTCGATGCCTGTAATAACAAAATGGACTGGGCCACACCAACAAACATGCAATGCGCACTTGACAACTATCACGTGAACAGAATGTCATAATATGGCCCAGAGTATCTCAGCTGGCCTGGGAACGCCTTGGTATTCTTTATGAAGCGCTAGAGGAGGTGGCTGGGGAGAGGAAAGTCTGGACTTCTCTACTTGGATTGCTGCCTCCGCAACACAGACCCCTGTAAAAGTGGTAGAAGATGGATGGATGGATGGATGGATTGACCAATGCATGAGGAAGAAATGGAATCCTCTGCAGGCGGTAGTAAGAAACCACCACCGTCTGAATACCCTTATGCCACCATCTCTGATTGGGGTGATCGGATAAATGAGACTTTAATTGGGTTTTTAGGCTAAGTCATATTAGAAGATGAGATAGAATTATCCAGGAACATTTTAATGTAATAAAAAGCTTTCAGATCTGGTAGTTCTATTGCATTAGAAAGCTGCCAGCCCTCCTGTCTTCCTCCTCCTGCCGATGCCAATCCCCCCGCAAGGGCTTGCTGGTTTGAGCAGTGCTAACATGATTGACATTGATAGCTGGATCAAACTATGGAATCAACCATAATGTAATTAAGTGAGCAGACATAGAAGCAAAGACCTTCCTTCTAACTACATTAGCCACTACATATGTTAGGGTTATGGATGCAGGCAGCTAAATGCATTTGGAAATCAAGCATGCAAGCCACAATTTGCATTAAAAAGTGTACCTGTATGAATGTGTGAAACCCTCCGGGGGCTTTGTGTGCAAATCCCTGTGCATATATGCAAATGAGAACTAGTGTGTAGAATTGATTCTGTTGGTATTTGCTTGCATTTTACATTAATCAGGTGTTATTGTCAGTCATAAATCATTCTGTTGCGGAACAGACAGTCCCCTCATTTTTTGTATAAATAAGCTTAGACCGGCATGCCTCACTGTCTGTCAACAGCTGTTTCTGAGGGAAACGGGATTAGCTAATACAGTGTCCACATGTAGCAGCAATACATTCTGTTTCAATAACTGGGTGATGGTGTTGTTCCCACTATCACTGCCAAATACACTGGTATTACTGAACACAATGGATAAAGTCTTCCGCTTTCTAGTCCAAACATCCAGCTGTTTTTGTTTAACTCATCTTTTCTCTCCATGGTGACCCTGTAAGAGTATGCTGTTCAATTTCAGAAGAGTAGTTTGTGGTGCTGTACATAATCCAACATTCATTTATTATTTCCTCCACCAGAGGTTACACTGGAAAAAATGCCCCTCTAAAAACAAGTAAAAAAAAAATAAAAACAAGATATTTTTGCTTGAAACAAGTGAAAAAATCTGCCAATGGAACAAGTCAAAATTGACTTAAAACAAGCTCTATTAACTTAAAATAAGTTCTTATATCTCACTGAAAAGTTACTCTTTAGGTAAATGTGTCTCATATTAAGTGTAATGAGATATAAAGCTTTCCTAAAGAAAAGGACAAAAGAAGCAGAGCAGCGGTATAAAACATACAAAAATAAGTTAACATATACAGTATAATAAGATGTAGTAAAAGAGACTATTACAGTAAAGAACTGGAGAAAAACAAAGACAATATTAAAAATACATGGACAATACTCAACAGTATCCTTGGAAATAAAAGCAGAAATACAAGCTACCCAACTAATATTCCAAAAAATAATAAAACGACTCAGAGTGTGAATATAGCTTCACCTGCAGATGAATTTAATAATTTTTTTGTTAACATTGGACCTAAACTGGCCCGAGAAATACCCACTACGGTGCCTACAGGTGATACAATATGCAATAACACTGCTGAAAAAGACTCCATCTTCATAAAGAACACAGACGAAAGAGAGGTCATTGAAATTGTTAAATCGTTCAAAAGTAAAACATCTACGGACTGTGATGGTATTGACATGCTACTAGTCAAAACTGTTATCGAATGCATAGTAAAACCACTGACGTATATCTGTAACCTGTCTCTCCAATCAGGTATATTTCCCAATGCAATGAAAATAGCTAAAGTAATTCCGATATACAAGACGGGTGACAGAGGGGAACTCTCAAACTATAGACCAATTTCACTATTACCGCAATTTTCCAAGATACTTGAAAAAATATTCTATGAGAGAATTGACAACTTCATACTGAAGAATGATTTATTGTGTGAGCAGCAATATGGGTTCAGACACAAGAGGACAACTGCATATGCCCTAATGGAATTTACAGAAAAAATATCAACAGCCATTGAAAATAAAGAGTATTCAGTTGGAGTATTCCTAGATCTTAAAAAAGCATTTGATACAGTAGATCACAATTTATTAATAAAGAAACTACAAAATTGTGGTATTAGAGGGGTAGCACTGTCCTGGTTAAGTAGTTACTTAAAGAATAGATATCAGTATGTATGTGTTAGCAACAAAAACTCAGAGTTACTGAAGGTCACCTGTGGAGTCCCACAGGGTTCAGTTTTGGGACCATTATTATTCAATATGTATATAAACGATATATGTAAAGTTTCAGAAAAAATGGACTTAATATTGTTTTCTGATGACACTAATCTGCTATGCAGTGGAAACAATTTGGAACAACTTCTGGATACACTCGGAAAGGAATTAGGAAAGCTTAAACTGTGGTTTGATTCAAACAAATTAACGCTCAATTTAAGTAAGACAAAATTTATAGTCTTTAACAACCATCACAACAACCCAGTACCCAAACTCAGTGTAAATGGTGTAGAGATTGAAAGGGTATCTGAAACTAAATTCCTTGGAGTAATAATTGATAACAAACTGTGTTGGAAGTCACATATTAATTATATTAAAGGTAAAGTATCCAAATCAATTGCAATATTACACAGAGTGAAATATTTGCTGAATCAACCCACACTATACACCTTGTATCATTCATTAATACTCCCATACATGACATATTGTAATGAAGTATGGGGAAATACATATAAAACAAACATACAGTATATCCACTCTTTATGCTTCAAAAGAGAGCTATTAGAATAATAAACAAAGCAGCTTACAGGGAACCAACAAACCCACTTTTTCTTAAACAAAAAACTGTCAAGTTGAAAGATCTGGTTGACTTTAAAACCGCAATAATAATGTTCAAAGTGAAGAATTTATCACTGCCTGCAAATATCCAAAAGTTGTTCCAAACAAGGGAGAAACGATATCACTTCAGAGGAACATGTATACTTCAAAAGCCTACAGTGAGAACAACCACCAAGCAACACTGTATTTCAGTGCAAGGAATCAGATTATGGAACGATTTTGGACCTGAATTAAAATCATGTACAACGCTTGGACAATTTAAACAAAAACTAAAGGAAGAAATACTCCAAACATATTTACAAGACGACATGTAAACTCACATAAGGATTGACATAGCCAGCCTGTGTTGTGTTGTAGCTTAGTTTTTTGTTGGGTTTTTTTTCGTTTTTTTTTTTCTCTGTGACATTTTGTCTTAGATTTGTTTTTGAATAGTAACCGCTTAACTTAGCCTAGCTTACTTTTCTTTTTCTCTCAGTCACATTTTGTCTTAGCTTTGTTTTAAATTGTAATCGCTCTTGTCTTGTTTTCTCTTTTTTCTCTTTTGAATTCTTGGATGAAATATGGGTGGGCAATATAAGCTGCGGCTTCAGCCATCACCCATTTCGGATAACTCACGTGGAATTGTATAGTAGGAGGAGTCTTTGTCTAATTTGACTTTGTTGTTATATTATACAGTTTCTTTTAACCTGTACTGTACTATCCGAAATAAATTCATTCATTCATTCATATTTTGACAAGAAATGAGACAAATATACTTTGTGAGATTTTGATTTTTTGCAGTGTATGTTTTTGCCCGTGTTGGTTTGTCTGTCTGTTAGCAACATTACTGAAAAAGTTATGAATGGATTTTAATGAAATTTTCAGGAAAGGTGTGTAATGGCAATCTGAGAGTGCATGCCTCCACCAAGGGCTTTGTTTGTGCTGTATTTGTGCAGCAGGTTTACACAAAAACTACTGGATGGATTTGGATGAAATTTTCACCAGAGGTGGTTCTTGGGTTAGAGACAAACCCATTACATTTTTGTGATGATCTGAGAATGCATACCTCCACCAAGGGTCTTCTCACAGTGTATTAGCAACAATACTCCAAAACTACTGGACAAACTGTAATGCAGTTTTTACCAGAAGTGGCTCTAGGCCTACACACAAACCCATTACATTTTGGAGGTGATCCATGAGAGACGGGAGGAGCCTCGGCGGAAGTGTACACTCTCTGGGTGCTTTTCTAGTTATTTTGCATCCATTACTTTACAGAATATGGCTTAAGTGAGTTGGGTTTGAGTTTGGTGTTGATTTTGGGATTCTTAGTTTTCGTTTCTCTTTATTTGATCATTATATCATGGTAGGGTTGAATTTCATTACATTCACTGGATCCATATCACAGTGTAAACTTATCTTTGTGTCAGTAATAAAGTGATTACTTAGATGAAGAAAAGGTCTACAATGCCTTTTCGTGGCTTTTTTTCTGTGAAATATTGGGAAAATATGAGTCACTATATTGTCAGAGAGGAATGAGAGGGAGTTGTGCTGTTTGAGCCGGCTTTATAGCTTAGTGACCTTTTAAAGAAATGGATTGTTGTTCTGTTAGATCATGTACTTTATAGACAACCATTTTTCCTCTGTTCTTTTAATGCATTATTGATTTTTGTTAGCTTTATTACTGTATTTAAATGCCAAAAGAAGCTTTCTTCTGACTGGAGGAATGTGAATTTGACTTCTGTTCCTGTGCTGCCTTTATCAAACCTGTCTGTTCTGCTCTGCAGTTTGAATTTCATTTAAGCAGAGCTTCTCAGAACTGAACAGATATTGGTAACAGCTTTACTTTAATTATAGCTTGTACTAAAATCTTTGGAAATTTGCTTTTTAATTATGAACAACCTGTTATGCTGTTCCAGCTTAACTAAATTATGGCTGCCTTTTTTTCTTTGTAACTAGGTTTAGTAATGCTCATATTTTCAGCAGATCTCTGCGTTCTTTTGTTCAGTTTACCAGCTTTGCTTTAATCTTGTTTAATTGGGGCTGCTAATGGATTCTCTATAGAGCTCTCTCAATTACAGTCACATAACACTTATACACAGTCTGTCAGTCTCATTACAAGGTACAAATGATTGCATCCTGTGCTTTATGATGCGTTTTTTTTAATACAGCAAACTCATTTGGCTGATTACAGATAAATATTCTATCACCTCTCAGTAGTCTAAAGCTCCAGCTCTGCCACACAAAACCATTTTGTTCGATGGGATTAAATAAAATAATCTAAAAATCAAGTGACGTGTGATTCTTGACAAGTAGAAGCCCAAAAAGAACATTAATCCATCCATCCATCCATCCATCCATCCATCTTCTACCGCTTTTCCGGAGGTCCAGGTCGTGGGGGCAGCAGTTCAAGCAGAGAAGCCCACACTTCCCTTTCCCCAGCCACCTGCTCCAGCTCTTCAGAGAGGATACCAAGGCGTTCCCAGACCAGCTGGGAGACGTAGTCTCTCCAGCAAGTCCTGGGTCTGTCCTGGGGTCTCCTCCCAGTGGGATGTGCCCGAAACACCTCAAGTGGGAGGCATCCTGATCATATGCCCATACCACTTCAACTGGCTCTTTTCAATGTGGAGGAGCAGCAGTTCTACTCTGAGCCTCTCCCAGATGACTGAGCTCCTCACCCCATCTCTGAGGGTTAGTCCAGCAATCCTATGAAGAAAGTTCATTTCAGCTGCTTCTATCCGTGATCTCGTTCTTTCGGTCATTACCCAAAGCAAATGACCATAGGTGAGGGTAGGAACATAGATTGACCAGTAAATTGACAGCTTTGACTTAGAGCTTAGCTTTCTCTTCACCACAACAGACCGGTACAACGTCCGCATCATTGCAGATGCTGCTCCGATCCATCTTTCAATCTCTCACTCCATTCTCCCCTCACTCGTGAATAAGACCCCAAGGTACTTAAGCTCCTCCACTTGGGGCAGGAGCTTGTCCCCAACCCGGAGAGGACAATCCACCTTTTTCTGGGTGAGGACCATGGACTCGGACTTGGAGGTGCTGATTCTCATGCCTGCCACTTCACACTCAGTGGCAAAATATCCCAGTAAGACCTGTAGGTCATTGCTGGACGAAGCCAGCAGGACAACATCATCTGCAAACAACAGAGATGAGATTCTGTGGTCACCAAGCATGACACCCTCCATTCCCTGGCTGTGCTTAGAAGTCTTGTCCATAAAAATTATGAACAGGATCGGTGACAAAGGGCAGCCCTGGCGGAGTCCAACTCTCACTGGGAATGAGTCCGACTGAGTGTTGACAATACGAACCAAACTCTCACAACGGTCGTACAGAGACCAAATAACTCGTAACAACAAGCCCGATACTCCATACTCCCGAAGCACCCCCCACAAAAAACCACAAGGGAACATTAACCTGTTGAACTCTGTTCAACTTCCCTAAAAACGCCTAAAAATAACATGCCCAAAGTAAATCAAAAGCTGTTCTTCAACCCTTTGCAGCATCTTCATGGGGTTAGTCTCATTTAAAAGAAAACACTGAATTTTTTGGCAAAACAGTCATAATCTCTCTAAGTGCTCCTGCCACTGAGTAACAAGAAAGTTCGCCTGGGTGTTTTTTTAGATACAAATGCTTGCAAATAACATACAGCTGTCAGATACTGGCTGGAAAACACAACAGAAATGTAGAACCAAGTGTTTTCAAGCTCAGGTCAAAATTTTGTAAAAATACCACAAAAAATGAATATATTACACAGCTTTTTTCTCAGGTTGTAACAAGGCTGTGTCTGTACTGGAAGACCGGAAATACAGCTTTTTTTTTCAGTGCACACTGAGACGCACTAAGATGCAGAGACGTGACCGCCCGCGGAATTCACAGAGTTCAAGGGGTTAATCAGGGGTTTATTTTTACTGTTCACTGAAGTAAACTGACAGAAATATTGACAAATGTCTGTCAGGGGAAATATGTCATAGTCATTCAACCAGATTTAAGCACCATCCACACCAAGAACTGTAACAATAATTATAGATATATTGATTTAAAAATCCATCTTACTTAGCTGGATGGCAATGGCTCCTCTATAACAATGATAATAACAACAGTATCGAACACTGTGGTTGAGATCACAATCACAGTGATTTGATGAATGCTAGAAACAAAGTGACAGTCAAGCCAATGCATTCAGCGTCACGTCCATGATGCCGGCTCTGAAAGCAGGGCCAGAATACATAAGTGCAGTGGGAAAGTTTTCCCTCAGGCTGCGCTCTCGGTGTCTCAGACCTCCTTTCAGATAGGATGTGGTGTGTGCAGGAGGAGGAAAAGATGTTGTACAGGTCAAGGGCCCTCTATGCAGCATGGAGATCATTGGATGACCATTGAGAGATCAAAAAATTGGCCCAATCTTTCAACTATCTCCTAAAGCCTAGAAAAAGCTGTTTGTGTAAATCTTTGGGAGATCAGAAATTCAACTTTCATGGTGATCTCTAGAGGTCTTTGAGAGATCATTGAGAAATCAGGAGAGATCGCTGATGGATCATTGACAGTTTCTTGGGTGACCAAGGAGGTTGATGAGCATTTGAAAGGTTTATGTTGCCCTCCTACCCCCTTTACACAGAGGTGGAGATTGTTGAGTGATGGAAAAAAGGGCCAGATCTCTCAACAGTCTTTCAGTGATCTCACATTGATCACGGAGATCTCTCAATGATCTCTTAGTGATCTTCCAGCAATCACCATGGTCTCCTCAAAGTTTTGACTCAGTCCACAACAATCTTTCAAAAATTACTGAAGGAAAGCAATCTCTCAAGGAGCCCACAATGAACTCTCAAGAACCACTCGGCGATCTCACAGATTTCCCAATGATCTCTCAGCAATCTCCGCCACAGTTGTTCAGTGAATTTTATTGGTCTTTCATTGAACGCTTAGCAATCCCTCACTTGTCTCTCAGCTACTTCTACCTTCAGAGTGGAAAAATTTGGAGTTTATTGAAAGATTCCTAAGAGATCAATGGGAGATTGATTACATTGATGAGTGCACCTTGACCAGTCAACAATCTCATCAATCTCCCATATCTCCTGAATAATTTGCCATTGTTGTGCACAGGTTTTGTGGACACCCATGCACAACAATGGCAAATTATTTTAAATTTTTCTGATCATTTAAGAAATGAAATTAGACAATTTTCCACAGAAACCTGAACGTTCTGAGGAATCTTGGTTGAAAAACACTGTCCTAGTGCACCCCTGGACCATTCAAGAGATCACTGCAGTGTCACTAAAATACTTTGTAAAAATCCCATTCTGACCAACGTCCACTCCTCTGTTGATCTGGCTGTCATGACTGCAGTTTAGGTTATGACCCAAAGACCGAACAGTCGTCAGTTTCCAAGGCTCCAAATGCTACATAAGAGTAGGAGTGCAACCAGTTATTATAAGGATGAGCAGCTGCTGTGGAAGATGGGCGCTGTTGCACAATGACCCAACCTTGAAGATGGCAGACAGCCTTATATTTTTATTGGAAGAGACATGGCATTTAAATGCACACGGCATATAGCTTGGCGGAAAGGGAGCTTCTTAGTATTCTAATAAAAATGAAAACATGAAACATATTATCTTGTTCAAGATTATGGGAACGATTTAGGCTGAAAGAAAAGTTTGAAACTTTTGACCTTTTTGAATACTTTAAATGTATGCGGTGCTTGGTGCTGAAATTAAGTTTTCATTGCCTGCACGTCATTTATGGTTTTCAGATATACATGATGTATTTTATCATAGGGCATTTGCTTTGAGTGTAGCCCAGCCTAATAGCAGGCTTAATGAATCGTTCAAACAGATAATGTCCTATCTCTCACCATCTGTCACAGCTTTTAAGTGTAGGTACACTGCAGTGGCAAGGAACATTCTGGACAATTACTCAGACCAGCAATTGGATTTGAGTTTTGGTGTCAAGAAATCAGAAGTTACATGACACTTTTGATTGATCTTATTCTCAAATTAATTGAATATTCATACAGACAGACCATCAAAGCATGTTGCAGGCTTGTGTCTTCATTGGAAAGGGTGTTAAGTCTCCAACTAGTGAGCTGTGAGTCGTAGACTTCTGCCCTACACACAGGTTAAAATTTGGCACTACATGCTTCCTGGCATTGCAAGTTGCACTTATCGGCCTGATTGGGTCTGATAGCACACTTTGTGAAGCCATTACTGGTTCACCTTAGGTCTGGTTTTAATGAAATTTTGTCAGTGTGTACATTGTGCTTGTGTGTGTGTGTGTGTGTGTGTGTGTGTGTGTGTGTGGGTGGGTGGGTGCGGAGAGTGTTCATATTCTCTCGACTATGTGACTTGCATTGTAGTAAGTACTCGGTTCACCTTGACAAGCAAATGTTTTTCCGCCAAACGGATTGCTGTTTTTCTTTTCCCTTGGCGCATTGTTGTTATGCTGTCCTCATTTTAACCTGTGGCAGTATTTGATTATTTTCCTATTTGTACATATAAATTAACTCATTCATATGGACTTTACATACTGAGATAATTTGTATGCCAAAGTGAACTGACACAGAGGAATTATTGTTAATGGAGGCGATGCAATTACCAATAACAATGGTCAGATGCCACAAAGTTTTCATAAAGGAGGCCTGATTTAGCCCTAGCATTTTCTCTGCTGAACCTGTAAAGCACCATTTACAGTAATTGCAATGTGTAACCTTTGGATGAAGACAAAGTTTGTCTCACTTAGAGTTTGGTAGGGGTGGGAATCACCAGAGGCAGTGCTAGCGCTGTCACGGTGGAGGAATTTCCCCTGTAGGATGGTGGGTAGCTCAACAGCGTGATATGCGGTATTATTGCAAATGTTTTAGTACCCTGTGGACTCGTAATTTAGACAGGGTTCATAACTTATGTGGCAAATGATAGAAGCTGTGTTGAGAAACTCACTGCAGCTCCGCTCTCAACATATGTGCATGACAGTTGTGCGGAGCTCAGGTCTTCCTACAGTCATGAACTGCTGACTCTGTAAAACAACAACAACAAAAAAAACCCTCTATCGTTTTCATAATGTAGTGGCGGTAACTCCAGCATTTCAACTACAGCGTGTGTGGACTGGTTGGAAAACAGCTGCGACATTCAGCTGATTTAAACAGGACAGACTCCGTACAGGACCCCGCGTAGCTCTTGTCTCCGTGTCTCTCCATAGTGATTTTTGGACAATGCTGCTGTCCGAAAAATCATGTTCACACAGCAAACAATCAATGCATTTCGCTCTCAGAGCTTAATTGTCAGGATCATAAACACTCCACTCAGAAGGAGCCCATCCAGCCATTATTTTACTAAATTTAGGCTCTTGCCTCGTTTTTTCCCCATCTGCCACAAGCAATCTGATCTCACCAAAGGTAGTACAAATAACGCACTTTGTGTCATTTCAGTGCACACGGTCACAGCTGTATTTAGCAATTTGTTCAAATGCTTCCACCACTCCTAACTGCCTGCTGGGGCCTGCTAGAGTCTGTCGTAGAGAGTGACCTACATGGTGCTGGCGGCAGCAGCTGGACTTCTATGGCTGGATGGTAGCAAACTAGGTGAGACCTCAAATTTGATGTATTTCCCTGTTTTACTGGGACCTTTTTGGCACAGATTTTGCATATTGCCTCTTCTAAATTAGCTGGCTCTCATTTTTCATTTGGCTCAAAACTGAAATGTTCCCAAACCAGTGATGTTCTTGGCTTGGTAACCAGCGCAGCTGCCATCTTTTTTTTTTTTTGCACCCGGTGCTATGGAAGCCTCCACAGTACCGGGTGCAAACATAAGATAAGATAAGATAAGCCTTTATTAGTCCCACAATGGGGAAATTCCAGGATTGCAACAGCACAGGGATAGCAACACTCACAGCAACAATCAGAAGGCAAGAAAAAACAAGAGCAGCTAGTATACATATGTACATATTAATATAAATACATATACGTATACAGTATATAGACACACAGTGCGGAGCATTGTGGTTGGTGGATGTGCAGCAGAAAGTCTAAGCTCTCTCTCCGCGGGTGGGGCGGGCCAGCTGGATGTCTTTGGGCATGATGGTGACCCTCTTGGTGTGGATGGTGCACAGGTTGGTGTCCTCGAGGAGACCCACCAGGTGGGCCTCGCTGGCCTCCTGCAGAGCCATGACGGCGGAACTCTGGAAGCGCAGGTCGGTCTTGAAGTCCTGAGCGATCTCCCTCACCAGGCGCTGGAAGGGCAGCTTACGGATGAGCAGCTCCGTGGATTTCTGGTAGCGACGGATCTCTCTCAGAGCCACGGTACCGGGCCTGTAACGGTGAGGCTTCTTCACTCCGCCGGTGGCTGGAGCGCTTTTCCGAGCAGCCTTGGTGGCCAGCTGCTTCCTGGTTTTTTTTTCCTCCAGTAGATTTACGGGCGGTCTGCTTGGTTCTTGCCATCGCTCTTTATTATTCTGTCTTATATTTCTTGCACTCCGCCTAAACTCCAGCCCGGCACCCGCGTCGTTTTCGCTTCAGTTCCCCGGTATGTCGAGTTTCTCCGTTAGCACCGGGTGGCGGTTTAGTGCTAGCTAGCTCTTCCCTGCTGTATCGTCTCCAGCTGTAAACAGAGGCTCCGTCCGCCGACTCGGGAGACCTTTGGGGCGATCTGTGTGTCCGTGATATATATAGAGTGAAAGGTGTGCCGGATCAGAAAGTTATCACCGGATCAGAAAGAAGAAGGAAGATAAAAAGACTCAGAATTGAGCCGCTGTTGCAAAAGGCACCCAACTCGTGTGGCGCCGGAAGTTTAAAAAAAAAAAAACCCAAAAAAACCATGCTGCTGGCAGTAAAAATACACTTAACATTTAGCAGTTTATGTAATAATCAATAGGGGCACATAAGTGAACAATGAGATTTAGCCACAAACACAAAAAAGTGAACACTGCAGTTGTTGCTGTTCCTCGTTATCCTCCGTGGTAGGCTTGTCCATAGCGCAATACTACATAATTGCGGCTATTGCGACAGCCCTAGGCAGTGCAGTAGGATATTCTCATGAAATGTGGGCTGCAATGTGATATATCATGATCATGCAATATGTTGAGTGTTGTGATGTCATATATTGCGATTTCCCATCCCGATTTCTGTCTTGTTCAACTCTCATCTCAGGAGTCTTTCCTTTCCTGTCCTAATCTAATATGGCAGTGAGCATGTAGCAGCATGAAGTCCAGTGGTTCCCAACCTGGGGAACCACTGGTGTTCAGGAGGCACCCATGCACAACAGTGGTAAATTGTTTGCAGTTTTTTGGACCAAAGAAGTAATTTCACTGAGAAGGGAAATTACAGAATTTACCACAGAAGCCTGAATGTTTCAGGCACCCCAGGTTGGGAACCACTGAGTCATCTGAAAAGTCAATTGGTTTTTATTACTTGAGCATCTAAATAGATAAGTTTGTGTTTGCAACATTTATTAATAGTTCTTAATAAAGTATCATGATTCTGGTGTCACTTAAACAATACAGTATCGCCACCACATAGTATCATGATTTTTAGATTTAGTATACTTTATTGATCCCCAGAGGGGAAATTGAGGGTCATCCACCACCTGGATGGATGAAGCAGCCACGATACGGCGCTATCCCTTAACCATTCACACACACATTCACACCTAGGGCCACTTTAGAGTCTCCAATTAACCTAACCTGCATGTTTTTTGGCATGTGGGAGGAAACCAGAGAAATCCCGGAGTAAACCCACGCAACACGGGGAGAACATGCAAACTCCACACAGATCACTGTTGGTCGGGGGCTGGGATCGAACCCACGATCCCCCGGCCAAGGGTAAACTGTGCTGCCGCAGTGCTAACCACTGCGCCACCGTATTATGAGACATCATTTTTTTCTCCACACTGAGA
The DNA here is from genome assembly GCA_020510985.1 of Pholidichthys leucotaenia. Lineage (NCBI taxonomy): Eukaryota > Metazoa > Chordata > Actinopteri > Cichliformes > Pholidichthyidae > Pholidichthys > Pholidichthys leucotaenia. The sequence continues at coordinate 177,545,476 of CM035848.1, forward strand.
GTTTGGTATCAGTAAAATTTAGTTAAATTTAGATGTTTCATTCATTTATTACAACTTTATTTGAATATGCTTTTTAAAAATAAAAAAATAATATTATGTTCACTTGACTGGTTTTATTAAAACAAACTTTTTTTTAACTTGGCTTTTTTCCTTTGTGTTAATTAAAAGTTATCATTTTTGTTAAACGTTTCCTTGTAATTTTTTTCTTAACTCTATAATACCTTGTTGGAAACACACATTACAGACATTTAAGTAAAAGCACACAGAGGAACAATTTAGGATCTTCCGTTATATTTGGACATTAGCACGTTCAAATGCCTACTGTTTCATCTGTTCACCTCTTGAGCAATTGCAAAACATATTGTTCTTGGCTTCAGAGCACCACTAAAAAGTGTAATCATGTGTGGTCAACCTAAATGAAGCATGTGATAACGCGCAGTACTAATACATGAAAAATCTGCCAGGGGATGTGTGTTCTTCGCTGTCAAATTGTAGCTGTCAGATAGTTTAACCTTGCCACAGCTTGGGCTGTAGCACAGAAAAAAGTGAAGAAAGCTGAGCTCGTCTCTGAGTACAACAAGAGAAATCTCCAGGCTGGCATTGTAAGTTAAACAGTCTCCCAGCAAATTTTTCAGACTTACAACCACAGAAATTTTTATTCCTGGGTTTCTTGAAAATATTGCAAAATTTTGTTTTTTCTTTGAATAAAATCACAGTCAAAGTTTATGCCTATTTCGGTTGTGCATATGCTTTAATTTTACAGGACATCACACTTTCAGCTCAATCAATAAAATGCATTTAAAAAATTCTTGTTGAATTTTAAATTCATCTTCATACATATAAAATAATGTTCAGCCACATATTATATAATATACTGTAGACAGATTTAATAACCCATGGGAGGCTTCTTAATGACATCAACATATTCATGCATTCAATGCTAAATTGTTCAGTTAATTTGTAATTTTAACAGATGGTGTAATCAGGGTATACAGGCACCTATGAAAAATGCAGATAATGGTCATTTGTCAGGCTACAATTATTCATCAGGAGTTGCCAGCTTTTAAATTGTGATGTTCTTTATAATAGCTTGTCACTCGCTTGTTGGATGACTGAACAAGTAGGCAAAATTAAAAAAAGAAATTACACAACTATACCTGTCTGCAATGATTTGTGCATTCCAAACATAATATTGAATGAGGTGATATAAAATAAATCAGCAAATATTTCCCAGTGCAGGACTCTTTTTTTCACACATCCACTGGATAACATTACATAGTTAATATAATTACAGTGAAGTGGATTTATCATAGTCTCCATTCCCATCTGATAAACTATACTTGACTGTGCGACTCGCAGCTTGTTTAAAACCAAGATTATCCCTGTCCCCCAAGGTGGTGCGGTGGTAATAAGTCATATTGGAGCGAAGTCCTAACAAATGGGTATTTTTAGCCAATTTTTCTCTGTCATGATGTATCCCCTCACACAAGGAATCCTCATAGTAGTTATTCTTCTTTTGCAGTGGTCGCATCTCCAAGAAAATAAACACACTGTCAGCATTTTAGCCTCTTTTATTGTCTGTGGACTAACATGCATCAGTAAAACCTTATCAAATATGTGATTGAATGTAGCTTTCATTTTATTTGTGTATATGCATCCTCATGATTTTTTTTTTTTGGGGGGGGGGGATCACAGCCATTTCTTTTAACTAATTCTATTATTGTACCCAACATTTCTAAGTTGAAAATGCCTGTGTACAATACAGTAGTGCCGTGACAACAATGAAGTTATTTATTTTTTTTGTATTTTGCATACTTTATTGATCCCCAGAGGGACATTCAGGGCATCCACCTGGATGGATGAGGCAGCCACAGTATGGCGCCAATCCCTTCACCATTCACACACACATTCACACCTAGGGCCACTTTAGAGTCTCCAATTACTCTAACTTGCATGTTTTTGGCCCGTGGGAGGAAGCCGTAGTACCCAGGGTAAACCCACGCAGACATGCGGAGAACATGCAAACTCCACACAGAAGGGTCACTGATGTGTGGTGAAGTTAAGGGGGAAAATGTCTCTGAATTATCAGATGATCAAAATGAAGAGTGAGGATAGATATCGAAATTTGTGTTTTGTACCTCATGGAAATTAAAAAGAAAACATTGTTATGTGCTTATAGTTTGCACATTTTATTCTATTGTATTGGATACAGATAAGTGTGCTCTGTAGCACAGGCATCCCCCTGGAGTCATAGTCTTTTTAAGACAGCATTAGTTTTCGATTTAGAGTTTATTCTTTGTCTTCCAGTTCATCAAATAAGAGCAAAAAAGTGTATGCATTTTTTAAAAGTTGTAAAGAATTGGTCTTGCATGCATAGACCACACATACGTCCCCATAGAAAATGTCAATGAGTGTCAGTATTATTCATGCACAATGCTGCAGATTTTGTGATATAAATAATCTCAATATGTGTCAGCTGTGCAGTCATTGTTTTCAAATGCTTTGCAGCATATTGACTGCAGTAACAAGGGTATGTCTGCAGCAGACAGTTCGACAAGTATGAATACTCTTTAAATAAATGAGTATAGCAGTACCGGAAGAGACTGCTTACCTGTGAGGTTTGACAAAAAAAAAATCATGACAGGTGTAGGCTCACATTTTCGCAATTGGATCTCTCCTTTTGTTAGTGTGTGGAAAAACAGCATCTAAGACTACTTTTTACTCTGGCAGTTTCAATGCAGCAATCAATTTTTAAATCAAACTCAGGTGAGATTAACATATTTCTGTTAAAGAGCAAACGCTTTACATTATAAACGGTATAGGATCATACAGCTACATGAAGCAGGAGTCACATACACATTAACAAAAAGGCAACCTCCTGTCACAATATATATAAATAAGAAGTAAGGCCACGAAATGCTGTCATGGAATGTCTTTCTGACTTTGAAGCACATTAGCAGCCTTTCCCACCAGAAGGTACACGCTGTACCCGACTACTTTTCATGAATTCAAGGACAGCACCATAAACGAATAAAGCTAACGTGTCAGTGCTGTGATCTGATGTCATCCTTAGTGCTTTGAATTCTACTAGGGATGATGCACATCTTGGCAGCCTGGAAAGCAAAGTCTTAGAAAAGAAAACACAGGATTAAAGGTGGCTCCTGCATTCCACTGTTGATACACGGCTTTTTCATCACAGCGATGTGTGGGTCCAGCTTGGGTGATGAAAACCTCTTAATGGCACCCATTGGATTTACAGAAAAAGGACATCAGCACACAAATGTTGAACTTAAAATTAAATCTTTATAATGGATGAAATATTGCTGTTATATGTCAAAGTAAAGTGAGTATGAACTGCAAAATCAGTAGGAATCTTTTTTCTTTCATTGTCCAGTGCACTGTATAATTAAAGTTTTGGTCTGCTCCCAAATGTGCTTTAGCCTTGCTTTCAGTATTGCCTCAAGACAGTACAAATGTAGCTGGCTGACATGTTTATGTAACCCGTATTTGGAATCAGTGCCTCCAGTTTTCAAGGTAAAGTTAGCTCATCACTTTTGACTTTTACGATAACACCCAAAATCTTTCCATCCTGTGAAAATTGAAACCCTCAAAATGCAATGATTTGATATGGCTTTACATAGTCTTAAAATGCTCAAATTAAAAGAATTGTAATTAATCTATTGCATATGATGTTTTCAGATAGCGTCAAAAAAATTACTCTGTAGCAAATATTATGAAAACGGAACAAAATAATGCAGACTATTCAGTTCTTCTGGAAAGTTTTTTTTTTTAGTAGCTTTGCTGAATAGTTGTAATTTATAGGGCAAATTATATGTGCATTTTATTCATAACAAACCTGCGCAGGAGCTAGACTGACTGTATATTACAGTAATTTTTCAAAACAGAAAAAACATGCAGTTTTTATTGCATATACAGTATATTGAGCTTCTTCACATGATACTATTACAATTTACATTTTAGTTTTTCTACTCAAGCAACAAGCTGTTTGAGCCAAACAGACATACCACTCCTCACTAGATACAGAAGGGAAAATAAATTATTCTGCCCTGTAGGCACGGAAATCCAGAGTTGCTGTGCATTTGAAGTAGATAGGATTAAGTGAACCATATAAGGGGCCAAGGTTGCTTTGTATGTATATTTACATGTGAACCCTTTACTTTGAAATACAGTGAAGACATGCAGTCTGATTTTAGATGTGTGTAATATTTACATGGAAAAAAAGCTGGAAAAACATTTTATAAGGGGGGGGGAGGATACAGGGTAAAATTAATTCCATCACAGACATTGAAGCATTACTGTGGGAAAAGGGGGATTAATATTTCAGCAATCTCAAGTCAGAACTGTTATTGTTCATATAATTTGCTTTTGATTCACACAGTAAAATTAATACAATTGGCATTATTATGGCGATCTAAATTTTGCATTGAGTTTTGCACTCATAACCATGTTGTCTTTTAAAAGGGGTGTGGTCGGGCATAATGCGAGTGCATTGCTAGTGTACGGTAATGCAGTTACCTTGTATTTTTACAGAACACATGTCTAAAATCAGTGTCATATTATCATTTGCTATTTAAGCAGTGGGTTTTAAAAATGTGCAGTTTCCATTCTGCTCGTTTCAGCCACGGTCACACAAGGGCACACTCTCGGCTACTTCACCCCATGTCTCCTTCACCTCAAAAGGCTTTGGTGAAACAGTGGTGCTCCCGTAAATGAAGTTCTCAACCTCCTGGGTTAGGGATGTCAAACTAATTTTATTCTGGGCCAAGACCCTGCAGGTTTTACCTTCACCCAGTGCCTTCCACAGGTGATTTAACTGAATTTCTTCTCACTGATTGTTGATTAGCAAAAACACCCGCTGAAGAGACTGGGTGGAAGTAAAATGTGCAGGGTCGTGGCCTCAAATGGACTGAGTTTGACATCCCTGTCCTAGTTAAATATGTCATTATAACAGCACTCTGCCATAGATCATGCACACCAGTCATTCTGATTGGTTGATTGGATGTCACGCCCAGAACACAGCTGTGAATAATTAGGAGTTAAGATAACCATTTTCTGCGTTTATTTTCATTGTTGTAATAACAAAATGAACTTGTAAATCATGTTTGCACATCACACTGTTAACTAGACTGCTGTAATAGATTGAGATGTTTAGAATAGGTGTAGATTTTATGAGTGATGAATATAACTATGTAGGCCACATTAGATGTCTGATATATTCTTCACAATTGTGCCTTGAATTTCATGTGATCAAATGTCCATTTAGTCAGAGTTCATATCGGTTAGATTGTGGAGAGAGGAATAATCAGGCAGATCAGTCCAGAGCAGAGCAGGCTTTATTAATCTCTCTCTCTCACGTTCACCAGAATCACAAGCATCAAAACTCTCACAGGTCGCAAGCACCTCTCCTTTTATAGCATACAACTGACTCTGTGAACTGTGGTGCTGCATTAACATACTGTAAAAGCCTTTGCAATTCCTATTCTCTTTGTCACTGTTCACATCAACACCCCAACCCCTGCATCAACACACAAACCCCCCATGACAATTCCCCTTGTCCTTCCATCCGTTGGGCTTCAGTCTATGTCTGTAGCGGCTGTAACGGGAGGTCTGCGGCTCCGAGGTGCTGCTGTGCCGGTGGGGCGCTCTTGGGGGTGCGTCCGTCTGTGGGGGGACTTTGGGAGGGGGGGAAACATCTTTAGCATGCCATTGTGACTGATCTGACGAGTCATGTACCTGGGGAGTTCTCAGTGGGGGTCGTCCGCGCCGAGGAGCTCGGGCCAACACCACCTGCTCGTCTGCTAAAACGAAAGTGGGCTTAAGCCTGACTATACAGACTGTTTCCCTGCATCCCCCGAAGTCTAACACAAAATGTTTCTCCCCGGGTTCCAGCACTCTGAATGGGCCATCGTAGGGTGGGCGCAAGGGGATCCGGTAGGCATCGTGCCTGACAAATACGAACGCTGCGTCCTTCAAGGTCTTTGGCACAAAAGTGCGTGGAAAACAGTGGTGGACCGGACTGGGTATTGTCCCTGCCTCTGCGCTATGCAGTGAAAGCGGGGATGGATCGGTGTTCGGCGCAGGGTTGTCCGACAAAAATTCCCCAGGGAGCCGCAGCGGCTGGGAAACAAACAGCTCTGCTGGGGAGGCTGCCAAATCCTCCTTCGGTGCTGAACGCAACTTTAATAGAACCCACAGCAACCGGTCCACCCAATTTGCATCCGTAAGCGAAGCCCTGAGCGCTGCTTTAAGCGACCTATGGAAACGCTCGCATAACCCATTGGCCTGGGGGTTGTACGCGGTCGTGGGATGAATTGTGACGCCCAGGCTCCGGGCCATCGTGCATCAGAGGTCGGAAACAAACTGCGGGCCTCGATCGGATGTGATATCTGAAGGGGCGCCAAAAAGTGCCACCCATGTCGTCAAAAAAGCGCGGGCAACTTCTGCGGACGCGGTGGAAGCTAGCGGGACTGCTTCAGGCCAACGCATGGTGCGCTCCACCACTGTCAGGAGGTGCGTGAACCCCTGTGATTGCGGGAGGGGGCCCCACGATGTCCACGTGAACGTGGTCGAACCTCGTAGCCGGGATATGGAACGGCTCCAAGGGGGCCTTTGTGTGCCTGTGCACTTTGGCTTGTTGACACGCTATGCAGGCTGCAGCCCACTCTTTCACCTGTTTGCGCAGGCTCGGCCAGACGAACTTTGCGCCCACCATTTTGACTGACGCGTGCACGCCTGGGTGCGCCAGGGAGTGAACGACTCAAAAATGCGGCGGCGCCAAGCGCATGGGACCACCAAGCACAGGCAGCCCGTGGAGACATCACAGATTGCGGGGGGGCCCCCATCTTGCAGTACTCTGCTCTCCAGCCTTAACCCTGTTGGTCCAGACTGGAGCGCGCAAACGTCCGCTTCACCGATCTGCTCAGCGGCCATGGTCATGGAATCTATCCCCACGTAGACTGGGGTCACTAATGCACACGAGAGGCAGTCTGCCACCACGTTGAGTTTACCGGCCACATGCTGAATGTCGGTCGTAAACTCCGAGATCACGGCCAGCTGTCTCTGCTGCCAGCCTGACCATGGTTCCAAAATCTTGGCCATTGCGTACATTAGCGGCTTGTGGTCCTCGAACACAGTGAAGGTGAACCCTTCCAGCCAGAACTGGAAGTGGCGTATGGCCAGGTGGAGAGCCAGTAACTCCCTGTCGAACGCGCTGCATTTACGCTCACTGTTGTGCAAAGACCTGCTAAGAAAAGCAAGCAGCTGCCAAGAACCGGCGACGCACTGCTCCACGACGGCCCCATGGCCACGTCCAATGCGTCGGTAGTGAGCGCTATCCGAGCCGCCGGGTCCGGGTGCGCCAGCAGTGCGGCGTTCGCCAGAGCTGTTTTAACCTCGGAAAACGCCTGCTCTCGCTCAGGAGTCCAGTCGACTCTGTCCGCTGGTTTCTGTTTCTTAAGCGTGGTGTACAATGGCTGCATGAGCTGGGCTGCGCGGGTGAGGAAACGGTTGTAAAAGTTAACCATCCCCAAAAACTCCTGCAGCGCCAAAACTGTCTGAGGCCGGGGAAAATCTGCCACCGCACGCACTTTGTCCAGTAAGGGAATCGTGCCCTGCGGTGAGATACGGTGGCCCAAAAAATTGATTCCAGTCATCCCGAATTGGTACTTCTCCAGGTTGATTATTAATCCGTGCTCCTCCAACCTCTGGAAAACTGTCCTGAGGCGGGCTACGTGTTTGTCCTTGGACGCACCGGCCACCAGGATGTCGTCCAGGTAGACGAACACAAACGGCAGATCGTGCAACACCGCATCCATCATGCATTGGAATGTCTGCGCCGCGCTTTTTAACCCGAAAGGCATGTGTAAAAACTCAAAAAGACCAAACAGGGTTATTACTGCCGTCTTAGGTATGTCCTCAGTGCGCACCGGGACATGGTGGTAGCTGCAGACCAGATCTATCTTGGAAAAAATGCATGCCCCGGTGAGGTGAATGGAAAATTCCTGAATATGGGGGATAGGGTAGCGGTCGTGCGCTGTGGCGTTGTTTAATCTGCGGAAATCTCCGCACGGTCGCCACGATCCCTCGGCTTTAGGAACCATATGTAGCGGGGATGCCCATGGGCTGTTTGAGCGTCTGATGATGCCCAACTTTTCCAAGTTGGCAGACTCCTCGCGCGCTATGGCCAGTTTAGCTGCATCCAGATGCCGAGGTCGTGCGAAAACGGGCGGCCCCGTGGTGGTAATGAAGTGCTCCACCCCGTGTTTAGTGACGGTCGCCAAAAAGGTTGGGACCGTGAGTGCTGGGAACTGGGTGAGTAGTGTGTGGAACTTACCCCCTGGAGCTGTGAGGTTGGCTAGCATTGTGGACCCGGCTCCTCTAGCTGTACAGGGGAGAGAATCAAAAGACACTGCGTTAATCAGGTGTCTGTTAGCCACATCGAATAGTAGACCGTGTGCACACAAAAATTCAGCGCCCAAAATGGGGAAGCTGCATGCCGCTATGACGAACGTCCATTGGTATGTACGGCCGTGCAAGGATACAGTCAGTGTCCTCTCACCAAAAGTCTTAATGTCTGAGCCGTTTGCGGCCGTCAGCTCGGGGCTGCTAGTTCCCACCAGCCGGTCTGCGTAGGACGGCAGGATGAAACTCTTTTGGGAGCCGGAGTCCACGAGGAACCGTCTCCCCGAGCGTGAGTCTGTCACATAGAGCAGCTTGCTTGCTTCACCGGCGGTCGCAGCTGCTACCGACTGCCGGCCCTGGCTTTCCCGAGCGCTTGAATGGGCACGGTGGCGCGCATCAGCGTGCGTCCTCTCCAAAACGGTGGTGGTAGAAGCAGAGTGTGTCTCTCCGGTGCTTCTTGGCCTCCGCTGCAGCCACCATCGTTGGCTCCTTACCTCTGCTGGCTGTCTCGCTGGGTTCCGATGCCGCTGCATTCACTGTGAGGGCTCTGGTAGTGAGGATAATCCGATCTGCCTCTTGCGCTAGCGCCCGGTAGTTGCGCGCAGCCAGCAGCGGCAAATTGGCAAGGACCACCCTGGCCACCGTCGGGAGGTTCCGGAGGAAAAGGTGGGCAAAGAGGAAATGCCCATCATCTGTGCCCATCAACGCCAACATCTTCTCCATTAACTCGACCGCCGACCCGTTTCCCAACTTGGAGTGCGTCAGGAGCCTTTCCGCTCTCTTGCAGTCTGAGAGCGTATAGCGCCGGGTCAGCACGGTTTTGAGAGCCTTGTATTTGTTGTGGGCTGGGGGCTGTTGGAACAGGCTCGCCGCCTGCTGAGTTGTGCGTGCGTCCAGTGCTGCAACCACGTAGTAGTATCTGGTGTCATCCGCCGTTATTCCCCGGAGCACGAACTGGGCCTCGGTGTGGGGGAACCACGACTTCGGGTCATGTAGACAAAAGTCTGGGAGTTTGACCGAAACGGCACACGTGTTGCTGGCACCTCCCATCCGAGTTGTCTCCGGGGTGTTCGCCTCGCGTTCCATTGTGCATCAAGGGTCACCAGTGTGGAGAGAGGAATAATCAGGCAGAACGGTCCAGAGCAGAGCAGGCTTTATTAATCTCTCTCTCTCACGTTCACCAGAATCACAAGCATCAAAACTCTCACAGGTCGCAGGCACCTCTCCTTTTATAGCATACAACTCGCTCTGCGACCTGTGGTGCTGCATTAACATAAAAGCCTTTGCAATTCCCATTCTCTTTGTCACTGTTCGCATCAACACCCCAACCCCCACATCAACACACAAACCCCCCATGACAATTCCCCTTGTCCTTCCGTCTGAGTGGAAACATACTGAGTAGATTCCCACAAGATATTTATTCTTTGGTTTTTTTTGATGCATGAGCATGTAAGCCCGAAGCCCAATCTTCTAGTTTGCTGTTATAGCCACAAAGACTTGTCACTGAGAATAGAGACAACCCAGATCGCCTACAGCCAAACGGGGGCCAGGGGTAAAGAGGCAGGGCAAGAAGGGGCGGGAGAAAGACTACAGGACAGTGGGGCAATGCACAAGGAAGGAGGGGTGAGGACAATGGAGAAAGGGAAATGCTTGGACAGAGGGTTGGGGGTAGGTGCTGTACTTTTGACCTTAAAGTGCTGCAGGACATGAGGTCTAATTAATGTCTGTAAGGTCATTCTAATCGGAAATGTTCCTGTAAGTGACTGCTAACCTCAAGGCTGTAGCCTTTAGACACATAGCTTGTGTCTAAGACCCACATGCAAGCCCCATCAAAAGTCTCTTTTGCTTATCTCATTAATTACAGTGCTAAAGTCATTAGAAATGGGGAGCATAAAATGGAAGCAATTGTGAAATGAAGCATTTTTGTTATTTCTTAAATTAAATGTGCTTATTCGCTTTGGGGTGGAATGAATAAGTCTCACCCTTTTAATTATGGAATGCATGCACAGTTAAACAATATTCTATCAATAAGTACGACTCTCATTAAAACGAATGAGAAGGCCACCCCTGGGGATTGATGGATATACTTTTGATTTATCAAATTAAAAGATGAGTAAGACTGGAGAGAAGCTAATAAATAAATAAACAAATCAAAACAATGGAGGACGTTTGGCATTTGTATCACTCTTGCAGCTCTTGCGGGTGAACTCCTTATGCAGAGTTTCTCTAATAGAAATTAAATACAAACGACAACTGAGCATATTCCCTCTTGCCTCCTTGTACACCCAGGAGGATTTGTCATGCGGTGCTTTGTTTCACAGACAAGCTTGATTTATGGTTTCAAATGCATCTATGAAAATTTCAACTCTTGCTACAGTCTTCAGAATGAATGGCATATCAGCGAGAAGGGAAAAGCAAGCATTTTGGTTTGTAAGATTGGAAAGTTCAGAAATTAGTGATATATACTGAGAGCAGATAAGAAAGCAGAGGGAACATGTTGAAATAACAAATCAATCATGTTGTAATTACTGGGGTGCATGCAAGTAGGCAAATAGAATTGGAGGCTCTTTCACATCTACTGGCAGGAGATAAAGCACCACGGGCTCTGTGGGTCTGTCAACTGTTGAAATGGTTCACACAGCAGAAAAGTCTTTGGAAAAAATGATAATGACTGAGTAGAATTCTAAAACTTAATGATGGAAAAACTTTTTTTTTTTCAATTTTGCTGCGAAAAAAGTAGTATTTTAAAAAAGATAAATGTATCTTAGGGGCTGATAAATAAGACAGTTTGGTCGATTTAAGAAAAAAAATCTTTATTAGCCACATAAGGGCTTGAAATGCATCAGCTGGAGGACTTCAAATTGCCTCTCTAAATTTATGGTTAAAAATACAAATTCAAGTCACAAATTTGCCTTAAACAGGTTTATAAATTAAGAAATTATATAGAAATTTAAGATAAGATAAGATAAGCCTTTATTAGTCCCACAATGGGGGAATTCCAGGATTGCAACAGCACAGGGATAGCAACACTCAGAGCAACAGTCAGAAGGCAAGAAAAAAAACAAGAGCAGCGAGTGTACATATGTACATATAAACATAAATATATAGACACACGATGCGGCGCATTGCAGCTAGATGGAATAAATATATAGATATATAAACACACAGTGCGGAGCATTGTAGCTAGATGGACTAAATATATGAAACACACACAGTGCGGAGCATTGTAGCTAGATGGACTAAATATATGAACATATAAACACACACAGTGCGGAACATTGCAGCTAGATGGAACAAACATGCAAATATATAAACACACAGTGCGGAGCACCGTAGCTAGATGGAATAAATATGTAAATATATAAACACACAGTGTGGAGCATTGTCGCTAGATGGAATAAATATATAAATATACAAACAAACACACACAGTGCGGAGCATTGCAGCTAGATGGAATGAAACAGCATAGCCATCTACTTAGTTATCCTACATGGTATGATTATGTACCCATACATATTGTCACCCTCCGTAGCTACCGGTATTTTCCTAGTTGTATACTGGAGGGGACCATTGTGTAAGTCTATTGCGTCTTTTGCATTCAATACTATTAGGTTGTCTCGTCTTTTTGCTATCTCTGCGAGCAGCCCTGCTTAGGTTGTACAGTCTGACAGCCGTTGGTAGGAAGGACCTGCAAAACCTCTCGGTTGTGCACCTAGGATGATGTAGTCTGCTGCTAAATGAGCTCCTCAGTGCATTCAGTGTGTCCTGCATAGGGTGGAACTCGGACTCCAGCAGAGATGACAGTTTAGCCACCATCCTTCTCTCTCCCATCTCCTCCACTGGGTCAAGGCGCTGTCCCAGGACAGAGCTAGCTTTCTTGATCAGAGCTAGCTTTTCTTGATTTTTGGGGAAGAAAACAAATTCTTGTGAAAATATCAAATTTATAATTTCAAAAAGTTGCAAATTTATAATAAAATCTATCAAATTTGTTAAACAGTAGGTCCAAAATTTATAAGAAAATACATTTGCTAGAAAAAAGCTCAGAAATTTACACAAAAAAGTTCCAAACTGACAAGAAAAAGTAAGACATTGACAATACAAATTTTTTTTCCAAATTTACAAATAAACAGTTTAAAATTTACATAAACAGCATACATACATCTCCGTAGGATTGCTGGACTCACCCTCAGAGATAGGGTGAGGAGCTCAGTCATCCGGGAGAGGCTCAGAGTAGAACCGCTGCTCCTCCACATTGAAAGGAGTCAGTTGAGGTGGTATGGGCATCTGATTAGGATGCCTCCTGGACGCCTCCCACTTGAGGTGTTTCAGGCACGTCCCACTGGGAGGAGACCCCAGGGCAGACCCAGGACTCGGTGGAGAGACTATGTCTCCCAGCTGGTCTGGGAACGCCTTGGTATCCTCTCTGAAGAGCTGGAGCAGGTGGCTGGGGAGAGGGAAGTCTGGGCTTCTCTGCTTGAACTGCTGCCTCCGCGACCCGGACCTCCGGAAAAGTGGTAGAAGATGGATGGATGGATAAACAGCATACACTTAACAATATAATCTCTGCAATGTGTGGATGATTATGCAAACTTCTTCCCTGCACTTGTCTGATATGAAAGCAAAACAAAAATCTCTTATTTTTAATATTTTTTAAACATAAGCAGCAACCTTGACATCTGTCTACTTGCTAAGAATATGGCAACAACAAAATTAACTTTGTTTATTGTTAAACTTGGGGTATAGCATGTGTCAATAGGGCCCTCCATAGTTTCTCTGTCCTGCTAATAAGTTCTAACATTTTAAAGTGGCCCATGATTTGTTTCAATAAATAACCTGTGATGCTGCAGAGCATGCACCTTCCTTTTAAGATGGGCCTAAAAAGTAAAGTAAAATAAATTAATTAATTAATCAACTAATTAATCAATTAATTAATTTATTAACATTAATGCATGCAGTAATTACAGATGATTTTAGGACAGATGAGGAAGAAACATTTAAACTTGTATGAAAACAAATATTTTAAAAAATCTGCAATTTTTTTTAGAAAGGTGCAGAATTACAGTGCATCCGGAAAGTATTCATAGCGCTTCACTTTTTACACATTTTGTTATGTTAGAGCCTTATTCCAAAAGGGATTTAATTCATTTTTTTCCCCTCAAAATTCTACACACAATACCCCATAATGACAATATGAAAAAAGTTTTGTTTTTTTTTTAGATTTTTGCAAATTTTTTTTTTCCACAATATTTTTTATTGAACCTTTTTTTTTTTTTTACAAACATAACACAAACAATCAAACACTAACACTAAAGTAATTTAAAAAAAATGTACTAAAAACATTGACAACCACTAACAAGATCAGGTCTTCAACAATGTTCCTCTGTTTAGTCTAGGCAATCCATTACATAAGTATACATATTATACATTCACGAGTTTGGAATTTACAAGGTCCACACACATCATTCACCTTCTTCTTCAAAAGTTATGTTTAAATTCTTTACATAATCAATGAAAGGTCTCCATATATTCTCAAACACAATTTCCTTTGATTTCAGTATGTATGTTATTCTTTCTAGTGGAAGGTTTGTTAACATCTGTCTTAACCACTGAGTCACATCTGGTCTATAAGTCTTTTTCCACAATAGCGCAATACATTTTTTGGCATTAAGCAAACTGAGGTCTATAAATGCTCTTTCACTTTTATTAAAGTTATGCTTTTCTGGATGCAGACCCAACAAAAACAATTTAGGATTCAATATGATTTGTTTTGAAATTATTTTTTCAATTGTTACCCTCACCTCTTCCCAAAACATTCTGATTTTTCTACATTCCCATAAACAATGAAATAAGGTTCCTTTACTTTCCATATATTTTGTGCACGTATCTGGTATGTTTTTGTTATATCTATTTAACTCCACCAGTGTAACATACATCCGCATTAACCATTTAAAATGTATCAATTTAAGACGTACATTTATTGATTTGGTTTGAGTTTCTGTACAAGCCAATTCCCATTGTTCCTCTGAAATTTCAGTTTGCAGGTCTTCTTTCCAATAATTCAATCTTTTCTGTGAGTTTTCACTTGAGGATAGTGTCAATGAGTTATAAAACTCTGAAATAATACCCTTTCTCTTACTATCTTTCGTCAAAATTTTTTCCAAGGATGAATAAATAGGTCGGGTGAGAGCATTATTTTGATTTGATCGAATAAAGTTCCTAAGCTGAAGATATTTAAAAAAATGTGTTCTATTAAGATTGAATTTGATCCTCAGTTCTTCAAAAGACACTATGTTATCTGAACATGACAGATATAAGTCTTGAATCTTTTGAATCCCTTTTAAATTCCATACTTTAAATACAGCATCCGCTCTTCCTGGTTTAAAATATTGATTTCCCCATATTGGGCTAAATTGTGGCAATAAGTGTGGTTCTTTTAAATATTTTTTGGTTTCACACCATAATTTTGATCATATGCTTTACAAATGGATTTTTAACTTGTTTCTGTAATTTTTTTGCCGAATATGGGAAGAGGTAAAGGTAAATTGTATGATTCCATTTCAGTCCAGTGAGGGAGATCATTTGATGAAAAATAATATGTCATAGACCTCAGTTGTGCTGACCAGTAATACAACATAAAGTTTGGACATTTCAGACCTCCACGATCAAATGGTAAATATAGTAAGGACAGACGTAATCTAGCCTTCCTATTGTTCCATATAAATTCCACTAACTTTTTTTTAATTCTAGAGAATAGATCTGAAGGTGGTGGTAAAGGAATGTATTGAAATAAATAAAGTATTTTGGGTAAGATATTACTTTTAAGTATATTGATTCTCCCAGTCATCGACATTGGTAGTGACATCCATCTCTGAAGTAACTCATTAATGTCTGTCATTAAGGCTTCATAGTTGGCACTGGCGACTAATTCTAGCTTAGGCACAATTTGAATTCCTAAATATTTAAACTGATTTACAACATTGAATTGATTTACCTCAGGAGCTGGGTGATTTCTCTGGGTCTCATTTAGCATTAATATTGAAGACTTAGTTTTATTTATTTTATATCCTGATATTTCCCCCAAATTCTTTATTAAATTCAACAAAGTCGGAATTGATTTTTTAAGATTCGACATAAACAAAATTATGTCATCGGCATACAGGGAGATTTTATGTTCTGTTGGTCCTACTTTAATTCCATATATTTGTGGATGTAAACGTACTGCCATCGCTAAAGGTTCAATTGCCATAGTAAACGGTAAAGGTGAAAGTGGACAGCCTTGTCGACATCCTCTATTGATATTTATTGATTTTGAAATATTGCTGTTTGTTAGGATTTCTGCTGTAACATTATTGTATATTATCTGAACCCATTTTATGAAATTATTTCCAAGTCCAAACCTTTGTAAGACTTCAAAAAGAAAGGGCCATTCGACCCTATCAAAGGCCTTTTCGGCGTCCAATGATAGGAGAGCTGAATCCGGTGCTTCTTTATTAGAATAGATAATATTAAATAGTCTTCTTACATTATGGAAGCCTTGTCTTCCCTTTATAAAGCCATTCTGATCTCGGTTAATAATATTTGGTAATATTTCTTGTAGTCGTCTTGCTAAAATTTTACAGATTATCTTAAGGTCAGCATTTAATAGGCTTATTGGTCTCATATTTTCACATTTATTAGAGGGTTTACCTGGTTTTGGCAACAGTATAATTAAGGCATTATTCATGTATGGTGGTAAATTACTATTTTGAAATGCTTCTAAAACCATTTCCAAAAATGGTTTTATTAATTTATTCTTAAATTTTTTATAGAGGTCAACTGGAAGACCATCTGGTCCTGCACTTTTTCCTGATTTCATATTATCAATGGCTAGCCCAACTTCTTCTTGACTAATTTTAGACTCCAGTATCGCCCTGTTTTCATTTGGAATACACGGTATAGATAATCCGTCCAAAAACCCATTTAGTTTTGTTAAGTCAGTTTCATTTTTTGTATCATGTAATTTTTCATAGTAATCTCTAAAGGCACTATTAATTTCTAAAGGATCTACAACTGCCTGTCCGTTACTTATAATACTGGTAATTGGTGTTTTAAATTCTAATTGTTTAATCTGCCATGCCAATAATTTTCCTGATTTTTCACCTTGTTCATAAAAAGATTGCTTCTGTAGGGAGCTTGGAATGAAGAAGCGATGTGTAGAAGCATGCTCAAATAACGAGGCTGAGTTTCAGTCATAAAACCAGCTTTATTTGACAGAACACAGCTTCTAGCATTCTCAAAGCAGGAAAGAGAAAGAATCATATCTCAACACCCTTTTATACATTTCCAGCATCAGAATTCAAGTCACATGGTGTCTTCAGTCAACATACAGTTACAAAGCATCCCTTTGAAGCTTCACCATTGTCTCTCATTTCCTGATGAACGGGAATACCCTCCGGGGCGTCTTCTGTGGGACAAAGAGACAAATCTCACACTTCCTTGTTACCTCCTGTAGATTCGAGTCCTCAGTCCTTGCAGACGTGACACCCCACAATACACATTCAGTGCTGTCTCTGTGGCAGTGTGAGCGCACAATGTGTGTCGGCCACACTACCCCCCCCAAACGTCTAGTAAGGCAAAATCTGCATGGCATAACAAAAAAAGAAACACAAAGCACTCCATACGTCGCTAATCAATCCACCAACTGCCTAGGTTTTAATCTTCTGCCGAATCTGCTGCAACCTGGCTTGGCTGCACCTGCAACGTCTCTCTGCACCTGTGGATTAAAGCTGTTAGCACCTCTCTGTGAAGACTTTGGAGAATGTCTCCTCGGCGGCCTGCCCCGGCGGGGGGGCCTCGCGAGCTGCACCTCCTCGTCAGCCAGAACAAAAGCGGGTTTGAGCCTGTTAATGCAAATCAGCCCCCTTCTGCCCCCTAAATCTAGCAGAAAATGCTTCTGCCCGGTCTCCAGCACTCGAAACGGTCCGTCGTAAAACGGCCGCAAACTTGGACGCTGGGCGTCATGTTTAACAAAAACAAACTCTGCATTTTTTAAAGCCTTGGGCACAAAAACGTGTGGGAAACTGTGATGGACTGGGCCAGGAAGCGTGTTTGCTCCTGAGCCGCTCTGCCACGGCTGAGCGGGGGGGGGCCATTGGGTGCGGGATTATCAGGAAGAAATTCCCCGGGCAAACGGAGCGGTTGAGCGAAAACTAATTCAGCCGGGGAAGCGTGCAAATCTTCCTTAGGTGCAGAACGCAACCCTAATAAAACCCATGGAAGTTTGTCTACCCAATTTGTATCCGTTAGCGACGCTCTGAGGGCTGCTTTCAATGACCTGTGAAAGCGTTCGCATAAACCATTAGCCTGGGGGTTATACGCGGTGGTGCGATGAATCTTCACCCCCAAGCTGCGGGCCATCGATGACCATAGCTCGGAAATAAATTGGGGACCCCTGTCGGACGTTATGTCCGACGGTACACCAAAACGCGCAACCCATGCTGCTAAAAATGCTCGCGCAACTTCTTCCGCTGTGGTTGATGTCAGAGGAATCGCCTCTGGCCAGCGCGTGGTGCGGTCTACCATCGTCAAAAGATGTGTGTGCCCGTGTGATAACGGAAGCGGGCCGACCAGGTCAATATGCACGTGATCAAAACGCTTAGCGGGGATGTGGAAAGGTTCTAACGGGGCCTTAGTGTGTCTGTGTATTTTGGCTCGCTGACACGCTACGCAGGCTGCTGCCCATTCCTTGACCTGTTTGCGCAACCCAGGCCAAACAAATTTCTCCCCCACCAATTTGATCGATGCGCGCACCCCCGGGTGCGCGAGAGAATGGACCAAGTCAAAAACACGGCGACGCCACGCGGTTGGCACCACAGGGCGGGGCCGTCCCGTGGAGACATCGCAGATTAGCGGGGGCATACCGTTTTGTTGCACCCTGTGCTCCAGCCTTAACCCTGTTGGTCCAGACTGGAGCGCGCGCACGTCTGCGTCGTTAACTTGCTCCGCAGCCATGGCTGCATAATCTAACCCAACACAGACCGGGGCTGCGCGCGCTCCCGCGTCCCTGCCCGGGCCCGTGGCCATGGCTACAGAGTCTGCCCCTATGGGGCTTGGCGGTGCTACCGCACGCGAGAGGCAGTCTGACACCACATTGTGTTTACCCGCGACATGCTGAATATCAGTAGTGAACTCCGATATTGCGGCTAGTTGCCTTTGTTGCCGGCCTGACCAGGGTTCTGAAATTTTGGCCATCGCAAACGTTAGCGGTTTATGATCCACAAAAGCGGTGAAACGTTGCCCCTCTAACCAGAACTGAAAATGACGAATGGCCAAGTGTAGGGCCAAAAGCTCCCTGTCAAACGCGCTGTATCTCCGTTCACTATCGCGCAAAGTCCTGCTGAAAAACGCGAGGGGTTGCCAGGTACCTGCCACAAACTGTTCAGCTACCGCCCCCACCGCTACATCGGAAGCGTCAGTGGTGAGCGCCATGCGGGCCGTTGGAACTGGGTGCGCTAACAAAACTGTGTTTGCCAGGGCTGATTTGACCTGGGCAAAAGCGCGCTCCCGCTCCGGAGACCATTCAACTTTATTTGCGGGCTTTTGTTTTTTTAACGCGGTGTACAATGGCTGCATGAGTCGTGCTGCGCTTGGGAGGAATCGGTTGTAAAAATTAACCATCCCTAGAAACTCCTGAAGCGCCTTGACCGTTTGAGGTTGCAGAAAATCCGTTATGGCACGCACTTTATTTGGAAGGGGAACTGCTCCCTCTGCCGAAATGCGATGTCCCAAAAAATCAATCTGCGCCACCCCAAACTGGCACTTCGCTGGGTTAACTATTAACCCGTGCTCTGCCAACCTCTGGAAAACTGCTGTGAGGTGTTTTTCATGTTCGCCTTTGGACGTGCTGGCTACCAAAATATCATCTAAATAAACGAACACGAAAGGCAGGTCGCGTAAAACTGCATCCATCATGCGTTGGAAAGTCTGCGCGGCCCCCTTGAGGCCAAAAGGCATGCGCAAGAACTCAAAAAGGCCGAAAGGCGTTATGACCGCTGTTTTGGGTACATCCTGCGCGCGCACTGGAACCTGGTGATAGCCGCGCACCAAGTCTATTTTAGAAAAAATGCGCGCCCCCGCCAAATGAACAGAAAAATCCTGAATGTGCGGAATCGGGTAGCGGTCATGAGCTGAAACGTTGTTCAACCTGCGGAAATCGCCGCAAGGTCGCCACGAGCTGTCAGCCTTTGGGACCATGTGTAACGGCGAAGCCCAAGCTCTCTTGGAGCGTCTAACAATGCCTAGTTTTTCCAGATTAGTGAACTCCTCGCGCGCGATGGCCAGTTTAGCTGGGTCCAAGCGCCGAGACTTTGCAAAAATGGGAGGGCCTGTGGTTGTTATGAAATGTTCTATCCCATGTTTGGCCACCGTTGCTGAAAACGTGGGGACTGTGAGTGCTGGAAACTGAGCAAGCAGAGTGTGAAACTTACCACCCGCAGCTGAGACGCTGGCATGTGCAGTTGGCGGGGCCACCCGAGCTGTGCAGGGAATAGAATGAAAGGACAGTGCATTAATCAGACGTCTATTAGCAAGGTCAACCAATAAACCATGTGAGCACAAAAAATCAGCCCCTAACATGTTGAAACTGACTGCTGCTACAATAAATGTCCACTCAAATGAACGGCCCTGTAAGGACAGAAGCATGGTCCTCTCACCAAACGTTTTAATCGTGGAGCCGTTCGCTGCTGACACTGACACCCAGGGGGCTTTAGAAGGCGACAGCCGTTCCGCGTAGGTGTGTGTGACGAAGCTCAGCTGAGAGCCCGTGTCCACGAGGAACTGTTTCCCCGAGCGTGCATCCGTCAGGTAAAGCAGCCTGTTCTCGTTGCCGAGGGTCGCAGCTGCTACCGGCCCTCGGTCTTGGCGTTTCCCTGGCGCTTAAAATTGCATGGTGGGACGCACCTGTGCGCTCTCTCTGCAAAACGGCGGTGGTAGAAGCACGAGCCGTCCTCCGCTCTGTGTCGTCTGGCTCCTGTCGCCGCCGTTGTTGGTGCGTCTGGCGCCGCGGCCACTGGACCCGCGCTGTCTCCAGACGCCGTTCCCGGACTGGCTGCCGCGGCCGAAACCGCGTTCCGCTTGTGGGCGTCGACCAACTTCTGCGCCTCCTTGCTCAACCCATGGTAGTCTCGCTTGGCCAATCGGGGTGACTCTGCCAGGGCCACTCTCACTGCTGGTGGTAGGGTTCGAAGGAAAAGGTGGGCGAAAATGAATTCGCCATCTTCAGAGGCTTTGAGCTGCAGCATCTTCACCATCAGGTCCGCAGGTCTATCGTTTTCTGCCTCCGTCAGTGCCAGGAGCCCCTCTGCTCGTTGTTGGACTGAGGGGGTGAAATGGCTGATCAGCGCGTCCTTCAATGCGCTGTACTTGTCGCTGTCTGGTGGACGATTAACCAGATCCTCCACTCTCTGGACCGTGCCGCTGTCCAGCTTCGCTACCACGTGGTAGAATCTTGTGTCGTCGTTGAAGATTCTCCAGAGGTTGAACTGCGCCTCAATTGCGCTAAACCATGAGCGCGGGCTGTGCTGCCAGAAATCGGGCAGCCGGATCGTGGAGGCGGCCATCAGGCTGGCTTCCACCGAGCCCCGCTCGGGAGAATTCTGTCTGCTCATTTTCCGTCGTAGGTCACCAGTGTAGAAGCATGCTCAAATAACGAGGCTGAGTTTCAGTCATAAAACCAGCTTTATTTGACAGAACACAGCTTCTAGCATTCTCAAAGCAGGAAAGAGAAAGAATCATATCTCAACACCCTTTTATACATTTCCAGCATCAGAATTCAAGTCACATGGTGTCTTCAGTCAACATACAGTTACAAAGCATCCCTTTGAAGCTTCACCATTGTCTCTCATTTCCTGATGAACCGGAATACCCTTCGGGGCGTCTTCTGTGGGACAAAGAGACAAATCTCACACTTCCTTGTTACCTCCTGTAGATTCGAGTCCTCAGTCCTTGCAGACGTGACACCCCACAATACACATTCAGTCCTGTCTCTGTGGCAGCGTGAGCCCACAATGTGTGTCGGCCACAGATGTGATTTTATAAATCAAGTTTTATTATCAGCTTCACCTCCCTAACATGTCTCATCTCGATGCAGAAGCAGAATGAAGAGGTCGAGCGCAGTCAGACCTTCATACTTATACCCACACTCAACAAAAGACATTGCATATCAAAGCTGACATCCCGCATTAACGTAATCCCCCTCCATTGTCCTCTCTCTCCTCCACCTGACCCTGGAGGGTCAGGAAGTTCAATCTGGTCTCCACCGCTGCGACTCAGTCTGCTCTTTGATCTTCGCCGGTGGTCGAGACCTCTTGTCCTGTTCTGAGGCGTGAGGTCATTCCACATATGTAATCTCTAAACATTCTAATATGTCTATACATATGTAGGTATGGAATATATGATTAATATAAGCCACAGCCCTCCCCAAACGACTAAGAAAAGGACAATCAAATTAAGTTTACAGCTTAAGATAACCTCCATGACATATTATACTGTTAAACATCTTGACAGGGAAAACAAGGAAATAATATTTTCAGCAGTCATGTTAACCCTCAGGTTATGCAGCCTGATCCTGTTAAAAAAAAAAAAAAAATCAGTGGTAACAACAACAGTATAGTAAATGTCACAAGTCAGCCTTAAAACTGTCACGGCACAATCTGACAACATAGCTAACAACTCTTTGTCAATTTTGCATCAGTCCATGTGTCATCTGGGTTTTAATCTTCTCCCGAATCTGCTGTAGGTCCGCTTTGGCGTCCTGGCGGGACCATCCTGTAAGGAATCTGCAGCTTGGGGAGGAGAGTGGTTATTTGTTCCCTGCAGGGGGGCTGAGTCTTTTCTCTTGGGGGGGTCTACCCCGCCGAGGTGCTCTCACCACCCGTGCAGGCTCATCGCTCAACAAGAAAGCAGGTTTAAGTCTGTCAATGCTGACTGTTTCTTTTCTGTCCCCTAAATCAAGCACAAAATGCTTATCACCAGGTTCCAGCACTCTGTATGGTCCATCGTATGGTGGACGGAGGGTTGATTTTAAAGCTTCGTGTCTAACAAAAACGAACTCGGCGTTTTTCAAAGCTTGGGGGACAAAAACCCGTGGAAAAGAGTGATGTACGGGTCCGAGGAGCGTGTCCGGTCCGGTGCTGCTTAAGGGCCTCAGGGCTGGTAGGTGCCCAGGCTCTGGATGTTCTGGTAAGAACTCACCTGGGAGCCTGAGAGGTTGTGCAAAAACTAATTCTGCTGGGGAGGCGTCTAGATCCTCCTTAGGCGCAGAACGCAACCCTAATAAAACCCAGGGAAGTTTATTCACCCAATCTGTATCCGTTAGTGAGGCTCTGAGGGCGGCCTTTAAAGATCTGTGAAAACGCTCGCATAACCCATTAGCCTGAGGGTGATACGCGGTGGTGCGGTGAATTGTCGCTCCTAAGCTGCTGGCCATGGCTGACCACAGCTCTGAGACAAATTGAGGCCCCCTATCGGACGTGACGTCCGATGGGACGCCGAAACGCGCCACCCAGTTTGTTAAAAAAACGCGAGCGACTTCCACGGCTGTGGTTGATGCCAAAGGGACCGCCTCCGGCCAGCGTGTGGTGCAATCTACCATTGTTAACAGGTGTGTGAACCCTTGAGACGAAGGTAGTGGGCCCACGAGGTCGACATGAACGTGGTCAAACCTCCTGGCTGGGATTCGAAAAGGCTCTAGAGGAGCTTTTGTGTGTTTGTGTATTTTGGCGCGTTGGCAAGACATGCAAGTCTTTGCCCATTCCTTTACATTTTTGCGCAGGCCCGGCCAAACAAACTTTTCCGCAACCATTTTAACCGAGGCGCGCACCCAGGGGTGCGCGAGGGAGTGAACCGAGTCAAAAATGCGGCGGCGCCATGCAGCTGGAACTACCGGGCGAGGTCGGCCGGTTGACACGTCGCAGATTGGGGGGGGGGGGGCACACCGTCACGCAAACCCCTTTCCTCCAGTCTTAACCCTGTTGGTCCAGACTGGAGCGCGCGCACGTCCGCGTCGCTGCTTTGATCCTCTGCCATGGCCGCATAATCTATCCCTACGTGAATTGGGGCCGCGTACGCGTCCGCGTTGGCCAAGAGTTCTGCGGCTGCGGTAGTATAATCTGCCTCCTCGTGCTCTGACGATGTCACAGCGCGAGAGAGGCAGTCTGCTACCACGTTAAGTTTGCCTGCCACATGTCGAATGTCTGTGGTGAACTCTGAAATTGCAGCTAGCTGTCTTTGTTGCCTGCCTGACCATGGTTCTGAAATTTTAGCCATCGCAAAAGTGAGTGGTTTATGGTCTACAAAAGCCGTGAAACGCCGCCCTTCCAGCCAGAACTGGAAGTGGCAGATGGATAAATGAAGCGCTAGCAGCTCCCTGTCAAAAGTGCTGTATTTACGCTCGGTTTGGTTTAAAGATTTGCTAAAAAATGCTAACGGTTGCCAGGTTCCGCCAACATGTTGTTCCACGACTGCCCCTATGGCCAGGTCTGAATCGTCTGTGGTTAACGCTATGTGGGCCGAGGGATCAGGGTGAACCAACAATGTGGCATTCGCTAGAGCACTTTTTACTTCCGCGAAGGCACTTTCGCGCTCCGGGGTCCACTCGACCGCGTTGGAAGGCTTTTGTTTTCTGAGCGCGGCATACAGGGGCTGCATGAGTTGAGCTGCGCGGGGGAGGAAACGGTTGTAAAAATTCACCATTCCCAAAAATTCTTGCAGCGATCTGACCGTTTGTGGTCGTGGAAAATTTGCTACTGCCCGCACTTTGTCTGGCAATGGGACTGCCCCCTCTGGTGAAACTCTGTGTCCCAAAAAATCAATTTGTGACACGCCGAAATGGCATTTGGCTGGGTTGATTATTAACCCGTGCTCTTCTAGTCTCTGAAAAACTGTAGTGAGGTGTTGTTCGTGTTCTTCCTCTGACAGGCTGGCTACCAGAATATCGTCGAGGTAGACGAACACGAAGGGGAGGTCGCGTAATACAGTGTCCATCATACGCTGAAAAGTTTGAGCAGCGCCTTTGAGGCCAAACGGCATTCGCAAAAATTCAAAAAGACCAAAAGGGGTTATTACAGCCGTTTCAGGAATGTCTTCCGCTCGAACCGGGACTTGGTGGTAGCCGCGGACCAGGTCTATTTTAGAGAAAATGCGCGCACCCGCCAGATGTAGTGTAAAATCTTGGATGTGAGGGATTGGGTAGCGGTCGTGCGCTGTCGCATCGTTTAATCTGCGGTAATCGCTGCAAGGTCTTCAAGAACCGTCGGTTTTCGGGACCATGTGTAGTGGTGATGCCCAAGGGCTTTTTGAGCGCCGAATAATGCCTAATTTTTCCA
Source organism: Pholidichthys leucotaenia (assembly GCA_020510985.1). Taxonomy (NCBI): domain Eukaryota; kingdom Metazoa; phylum Chordata; class Actinopteri; order Cichliformes; family Pholidichthyidae; genus Pholidichthys; species Pholidichthys leucotaenia. The sequence goes on from CM035848.1 coordinate 177,570,258, forward strand.
GGCTGGCAACCTCGTCACGTGCTATGGCGAGCTTGGTCGCGTCTAAGCGCCGAGCTTTGGCAAACACGGGTGGGCCTGTTGTGGGGATGAAGTGTTCAACCCCGTGTTTCGCTACTGTTGCTGAAAATTTGGGAACTGTGAGTGCTGGAAATTGGGTGAGGAGTTGGTCAAACTTACCTCCTGCTGTGGTGACGCTGGCCTGCACGGGTGGTGGAGAAACTCGAGCTGAGCAGGGGATAGAAGAAAATGACAGTGCATTAACCAAGCGTCTATTTGCAAGATCGACTAACAACCCATGTGCACACAAAAAATCAGCGCCCAACAAGTTAAAATTCACCGCCGCTATAATAAATGTCCACCTATAGTTGCGGCCGTGAATGAAAAGAGGCAGGTTCCTTTCACCGAAAGTGTCGATGATCGAGCCATTAGCTGCCATCGCTCCGTTTCCCCGGGGTCCCATGGCCCGGTCTGCGTTGGAAGGGGTGATGAAGCTCACCTGAGCTCCGGTGTCGATGAGGAACTGTCTCCCGGTGCGTCCGTCAGTCACATAAAGCAGCTTATTCGTCTCGCCGAGAGCCGTAGCTGCTAACCGTTTCTTGAATTTGCAGGGGGGCACGCATTTGTATGCCCTCTCGGTGAAACGTTGATGAAAATAGCAGAGGTCGTTCCGCTTGCTGCGCCTTGGTCGCGTCGCTGCCATGGTGGGCGGGCTCTGCTCCGCTGTCTGCGGTTCTCCGCTGCTCTGGGCTTCCGCGCTGAAATCTGCAGATGCTGCTGTGGCCATCTGTTCGCCGCAGGAGTTGATGAGCCGCTGCGCTTCTCGGGCCAGCGCGCGGAAGTCCTGCTGGGTGCTGCACCGCATGTTGGCCAGTGTCCCTCTCATGTGTGGCAGCAGAGTGCTGAGGAAGATATGTTGAAAAAGGAAGTTGTCATTTTCTGCTTCCTTCAGCTGCAGCATGTCCTCCATGAGGGCCATTGGTCTCCGTCCTTCTTGGCCGTAGATCGCCAGAATCTTCCCTGCTCTCTCCTCGGCTGAGGGGACGAAGCTCTCGATGAGGGTCGCCTTCAGTTCTTTGTATTTGTCGTGGGCGGGCGGTTGTTGAATTACGCTCCGCGCGCATCTTGATGTGGCGGCATCGAGTCTGGCGACGATGTGGTAAAATTTTGTTTCGTCCGCCGTTATGCCCGCCAGTGCAAACTGAGCCTCAGCTTGCTGGAACCACGAGCTCGGGTCGCTTTGCCAGAACTCTGGAAGCTTGACGGTGACGGCACTTGTGCGGGCCGTCTCTGATGTGTCAGCAGGGTGAGAACGCCTTTCTTACGTTCTCACGGCGGAGCTGGGAATGGTGCTCGGTTGAGCCCTCTCTGAAGATTCTGCCGTGGGGGAACGTCTTCCATCCGTTCCCCTGTCTGCATTGGCGACAGCGCTTGCCTGGGTCGCCTCTGATGAGCTTGTCGCGGGAGAACGTCTTTGTTCCATCCTCACGTCTGGTCACCAATGTAGGGAGCTTGGAATGAAGAAGCGATGTGATTTTATAAATCAAGTTTTATTATCAGCTTCACCTTCCTAACATGTCTCATCTCGATGCAGAAGCAGAATGAAGAGGTCAGGCGCAGTCAGACCTTCATACTTATACCCACACTCAACAAAAGACATTGCATATCAAAGCTGACATCCCGCATTAACGTAATCCCCCTCCATTGTCCTCTCTCTTCTCCACCTGACCCTGGAGGGTCAGGAAGTTCGATCTGGTCTCCCCCGCTGCGACTCAGTCTGCTCTTTGATCTTCGCCGGTGGTCGAGACCTCTTGTCCTGTTCTGAGGCGTGAGGTCATTCCACATATGTAATCTCTAAACATTCTAATATGTCTATACATATGCAAGTATGGAATATATGATTAATATAAGCCACAGCTTCAATCTTAGAAGACTTGAGGCAGCTCTATTCGCTGATTTTTTGTCGTATTCAGCTCTCAGAATCAGTAATTCGTTCTCTAACTTTGGGTCACTTCCTGCATACACTTTTTCTTGAAGAATTTTTATTTTATGTTCCAATTGGACTCTCTCCTCTCGGGTCTTCTTAGATTTTGAACCTGTATAACTAATAATATGCCCCCTAATAAAAGCTTTGAAAGCCTCCCACTTTATACATGCTGATGTTTGTGTAGTATTGATATCAAAGAACTCATCTATCTGTTTTTCTATGTACTTAACAAATTCCTCATCCTGAAGCCATTTATGCTGAAATTGCCACCTACCTGGTTCCTTTGTCAATTTCTTATCTACATATACTAGACAGCAGGGTGCATGATCAGAGATCACAATATTATCATAAAAGCAGTTTTGAATCTTGGACCTTAATTCTGTGGAGATCAAAAAATAGTCAATACGTGAGAATGTCTTGTGGGTATTAGAATAACAAGAGTAGGCTTTAACTGGTGGTTTCATTTCTCTCCATATATCTAGCAATCTCAATTATTTCATAAAATGATTAAAGATCATCCTGCATCCATTGTGCATACAGTCCAGTCCTGTTGATCTATCTATACCGGGATTCAATGTACAATTAAAATCCCCTGCTATTATATGTTGCCCTGTAAGTGATGATAAAATAAGAAATAAATTAGCAAAGAACTTTGATCATCTATATTGGGACCGTATAAGTTCACCAGATTTATATTTTCTAATAACAAAGATCCTTGAATGATTAGATATCTTACAAATTTGTCTCCAATTACATTTTTCACTTGAAATGGGATTGATTTATGTATGAGAGTCATAACTCCCCTGGCTCGGGATGAAAATGATGAGGTGAATACACTTCCTTGCCATCTTCTCCTAATTCTTTTTACATCCTCCTCTATTAGATGAGTTTCTTGTAAAAACACAATTTTTGAACCTATGTCTTTTATTTTATTCATAACTTGTTTAAGTTTTTTTAAATTTTGTAGACCTCTGCAATTCCATGAAGTTAAATTAAGATTAACGCTTTGGTCTATGATCAATAAGGAGTTTGAGATTACTTCGCAATGTAAACATGCTCACACAGAGAAGCAAAAACATGAGTGGTTGAACATTCATCCTACAAACTACACACAAACAAATTCTCCCTTCCCACATTCGTGGTAGTCCCCCCAAAATCAAAAAAAAATTCCATCTCCCGCTATAGCCATCGACCGCTCCACACCCGCGAGGACCAGCCAAAGCCACTCCTTCTTCATCCTCCCAATCACCCTAACTCTACTGCTTTTAATGACGTAACATTAACTCTCTTCTGTAGTTTTCCAACTTAACTCCAAAATTTTATAGCAACTTTGTACATCATAGGGTTTTTTTTAATATATAATACAATCTATATTTTGTAAACTTGCTATATGCTTCAGATCAGTCAGATGCCTGTGCAAATGCTTAAATATTCTACCTTATATTTTGTTCATGCTTAGCTCCCACCAGTCTCTCTTGGATCTGCTTGATGAGCTCCTGCGCCTCCTGAGGGGTCTTGAAGGTGTGGGTTCTGCCTTTATATGTGACCAGCAATCTTGCAGGATGAATCACTCCATGACGAATCCCAAGGTTGTGCAGCTCTTTACGGGCGGGGTCAAACTGTTTCCTTAATTGTTGGATTCCTGTGGCCAAATCTGGGTAGAACCGCACGTGTTGATCCTGGTATTTAATTTCTCCTTTGGCTCGCGCCGCATTGGAGATCGTCATCTTGTCTCTGTAGCTGAGGAACTTCATAATCAGCGTCCTCGGTGGTGCCTTATTATCTCTCAGTGGGCCGATTCGGTGGGCGCTCTCTAAGACGACCGATGACTGCAGCTCCGCGTTGTTCAGCGCTTCTGGAATCCACTTTTCTAAAAAGGAACATGGGTCCCGACCCTCCGTTTCCTCCGGGAGACCCACCAGCCTCAGGTTGTTCCGTCTCGACCGGGATTCTAAGTCCAGGACATTATCTTCCAAACGTTTATTTTTTAATTCCAAAGTGCACACCTTTAATTGTAGGCTGGTGACGTCATCCTCAGCACTGGAAATTCGGAGCTCCACCTGTGATACTCGTTCCATACAGTCGCTTAATTCCTTTCTCATTCCTTCTATCGCTGCTATAATCCCATCAAATTTAGTGGAAAAGTCTGCTCTCATTGAGCTAATGGCAGCGAGCACCGCACCTGTGCCGTCGCCACCAGTCACCGCTCCACCACTAGCTTGCTCCGCCATATCTGGAGATTTTTCTGCTTTGTCACGAACGTGAAAGTCCGTTAACTTGGACTGTTTCGGCGGTTCAGTTTTTCCTCTACCTGATTTCCCAGCCTTAGGCTTTACCGGCATGTCCTCGCCCAAACGCTGGGATACGTTTTGTTCCAAATGAGAGAGTTATTTGCCGACTTTTTATTTTTAAGAGCAGAGTAGAGTGAAACGCGTCTTCCTACGTGGCCGCCATAACCGGAAGTCCCAGATTTTTGCAAATTTATTAAAAATAAAAAACTAAGAAATCACATATACATAAGTATTCACAGCCTTTGCTCATTACTTTGTTGATGCACCTTGGCAGCAATTACAGCCTCAAGTCTTTTTGAATATGATGCCACAAGCTTGGCACACCTACAGTGGGGCAAAAAAGTATTTAGTCAGCCACCAATTGTGCAAGTTCTCCCACTTAAAAGATGAGAGAGGTCTCCAATTTTCATCATAGGTATACCTCAACTATGAAAGACAAAATGAGAAAAAAAAATCCAGAAAATCACACTGAAGGATTTTTAATGAATTAATTTGTAAATTCCTCTGTAAAATAAGTATTTGGTCAATCCCAAAAGTTCATCTCAATACTTTGGGTCTTTCAGCATGACAATGATCCCAAACACACCGCCCGGGCAACGAAGGAGTGGCTTCGTAAGAAGCATTTCAAGGTCCTGGAGTGGCCTAGCCAGTCTCCAGATCTCAACCGTATAGAAAATCTTTGGAGGGAGTTGAAAGTCCGTGTTGCCCTGCGACAGCCCCAAAACATCACTGCTCTAGAGGAGATCTGCATGAAGGAATGGGCCTCACGTCTCATATATTTATCCCATCCAGCTACAATGCTCTACACTGTGTGTCTGTGTGTATATATATATATATTTATAGTAATATGTACATATGTATATTAGCTGCTCTTGCTTGCTTGCTTTTTTTTTCTTGCCTTCTGATTGTTGCTCTGAGTGTTGCTATCCCTGTGCTGTTGCAATCCTGGAATTTCCCCGTTGTGGGACTAATAAAGGCTTATCTTGTTATATACCCTTTGTTGGCAATGACAGAGGTCAAACATTTTCTGTAAGTCTTCTCAAGGTTTTCACACACTGTTGCTGGTATTTTGGCCCATTCCTTCCTGCAGATCTCCTCTAGAGCAGTGATGTTTTGGGGCTGTCGCAGGGCAACACGGACTTTCAACTCCCTCCAAAGATTTTCTATACGGTTGAGATCTGGAGACTGGCTAGGCCACTCCAGGACCTTGAAATGCTTCTTACGAAGCCACTCCTTCGTTGTCCGGGCGGTGTGTTTGGGATCATTGTCATGCTGAAAGACCCAGCCACGTTTCATCTTCAATGCCCTTGCTGATGGAAGGAGGTTTTCACTCAAAATCTCACAATACATGGCCCCATTCATTCTTTCCTTTACACGGATCAGTTGTCCTGGTCCCTTTGCAGAAAAACAGCCCCAAAGTATGATGTTTCCACCCCCATGCTTCACAGTAGGTATGGTGTTCTTTCTTCTCCAAACACGACAAGTTGAGTTTTCATCAAAAAGTTCTATTTTGGTTTCATCTGACCTGCAAGAACCAAGCAGACCGCCCGTAAATCTACTGGAGGAAAAGCCCCCAGGAAGCAGCTGGCCACCAAGGCTGCTCGGAAAAGCGCTCCGGCCACCGGCAGAGTGAAGAAGCCTCACCGTTACAGGCCCGGTACCGTGGCTCTGAGAGAGATCCGTCGCTACCAGAAATCCACGGAGCTGCTCATCCGTAAGCTGCCCTTCCAGTGCCTGGTGAGGGAGATCGCTCAGGACTTCAAGACCGACCTGCGCTTCCAGAGCTCCACCGTCATGACTCTGCAGGAGGCCAGTGAGGCCTACCTGGTGGGTCTCTTCGAGGCCACCAACCTGTGCGCCATCCACGCCAAGAGGGTCACCATCATGCCCAAAGACATCCAGCTGGCCCGCCGCATCCGCGGAGAGAGAGCTTAGACTTTCTGCTGCACATCCACCAACCACAATGCTCCGCACTGTGTGTCTATATATATATATATATACAGTATATATATATATATATATATATATATATATATATATATATATATTAATGTGTACATATGTATACTAGCTGCTCTTGTTTTTTCTTGGCTTCTGATTGTTGCTGTGCTGTTGCAATCCTGGAATTTCCCCATTGTGGGACTAATAAAGGCTTATCTTATCTTATCTTATATGACATTCAGATATGACGTTTCAGAAGCCTTCGGACTAGAACCAGCAGGTTTAGGAACAGTTTCTTTCCAACAGCTGTCACGTTATTGAACTTAGTTCCCCGCTGACTCTCTTACCATCATCTCTTACCATCCTCACCTGTACATAACTGCATAACTACATAACTACATCTAACTTATTGCACATTATTTGCACATAACAGTACTCTTAACTTTCTGCGCTGCTGCATATATTTGCATATATTTGCTTAAATTGCACATACTGTTAATTACCGTATATACTGCACTGCTGTCCTTTGCACTTCTGATTGGATGCTAAACTGTGTTTCGTTACCTTGTATTCATACATGTGTAATGACAATAAAGTTGAATCTAATCTAATCTAATTCTCCCAATCCTCTTCTGGATCATCCAAATGCTCTCTAGCAAACTTCAGACGGGCCTGGACATGTACTGGCTCAAGCAGGGGGACACATCTGGCACTGCAGGATTTGAGTCCCTGGCGGCGTAGTGTGTTTCTGATGTAGCCTTTGTTACTTTGGTCCCAGCTCTCTGCAGGTCATTCACTAGGGCCACCCGTGTGGTTCTTGGATTTTTGCTCACTGTTCTCATGATCATTTTGACTCCACGGGGTGAGCTCTTGCGTGGAGCCCCAGATCGAGGGAGATTATCAGTGGTCTTGTATGTCTTCCATTTTCTAACAATTGCTCCCACAGTTGATTTCTTCACACCAAGCGGCTTACCTATTGCAGATTCAGTCTTCCCAGCCTGGTGCAGGTCTACAATTTTGTTTCTGGTATCCTTTGACAGCTCTTTGGTCTTGGCCATAGGGGAGTTTGGAGTCTGACTGTGTGAGGTTGTGGACAGGTGTCTTTTATACTGATGAGTTCAAACAGGTGCCATTAATACAGGTAGCGAGTGGAGGACAGAGGAGCCTCTTAAAGAAGAAGTTACAGGTCTGTGAGAGCCAGAAATCTTGCTTGTTTGTACGAGACCAAATACTTATTTTACTGAGGAATTTACCAATTAATTCATTAAAAATCCTTCAATGTGATTTTCTGGATTTTTTTTTTCTCATTTTGTCTCTCATAGTTGAGGTATACCTATGATGAAAATTGGAGACCTCTTTCATCTTTTAAGTGGGAGAACTTGCACAATTGGTGGCTGACTAAATACTTTTTTGCCCCACTGTGTACACACACACACACACACACACACACACACACACACACACACACACACACTACCGTTCAAAAGTTTGGGGTCACCCAGACAATTATTTTGTGTTTTCCATGAAAAGTCACACTTATTTACCACCATGAGTTGTAAAATGAATAGAAAATATAGTCAAGACATTGACAAGGTTAGAAATAATGATTTGTATTTGAAATAATAATTTTTTCCAGATGCTCAACCTGCTCAAAGGAAGGTCAGTTTTATAGCTTCTCTCACCAGCTAAACTGTTTTCAGCTGTGCTAACATGATTGCACAAGGGTTTTCTAATCATCCATTAGCCTTCTGATGCAATGAGCAAACACATTGTACCATTAGAACACTGGAGTGATAGTTGCTGGAAATGGGCCTCTATACACCTATGTAGATATTGCACCAAAAACCAGACATTTGCAGCTAGAATAGTCATTTACCACATTAGCAATGTATATTAGATATTAGAGTGTATTTTTGATTAGTTTAAAGTTACCTTCATTGAAAAAAACAGTGCTTTTCTTTCAAAAATAAGGAAATTTCTAAGTGACCCCAAACTTTTGAACGGTAGTGTATATATAATTACACACACCTTGTAGAAAAGTTATTTACTCGGTGGACAATATTTTGATGTTCTCCCTTTTTTAACATAGGAGAAAAGCAGATGAAGATGAGGAAGACTGTCGCTGTGCTTTAAAAGTGCCTTTATGTGTGAGACTCATGGTGTATGTAAGGGAATGCATAATCTTTTCCAAGTGTTTTGTTAGCAGATCAATAAAAATGTTTTTAAAGTAAGTTTATCACATTGTAAGCTAAAGTGAAACAGGTTAGAAAATACCAAGTGTCACATTTTGTGACACTTGGTATTTTCTAGCCTCAGTATTTTCTAACCATAGACAGAGGGAACCTGAATTAAACAGGGCTCAGAGAGGGAAAGATGAGACCGAAGAGAGGAGCCAAGGAGAGGAACGTGTTCAGGCAGAGGGTCCAGAAGAGGTGAGAACAGAGGAAGGAGAGAAGGATAACACCAGTAAACACAGGACTTCTGGGTGGGACCCCAACTGGCCCAATATTCCAACACTCAAGCCTTGGTTGTACAGTACTTAAAATGGTAAGTTCTATATGCATCATTACTGTGCAAAATTTAAAAAAAGACATAAATAGGATAAAATTAACATATTTCAGTTACAGTAGTGTCATGTGTTTTCTGATGTGGTGCCCCCGCCCCACGAAAAATATGTTGCCACCACGCCAACATCTTTAAGGCAGAGGAAACACTGCAATATTTGTTTTATTTTCTTGTTGAATAGAATGGTAATCTGCACATCAGTTATAAAATTATTTCTGTCTTAACACACATGCTATATTTTATTCATAGTTATAGGTGAACTTATATTTCTTTAATTAAGAAATAGTTTTAATAATAACAACAAACCTCTGTCCCCTAACTTTACTCATTGCCCTCATGTTGGCCCTCAGTAACGCAGAATTTTACATACCTTATGTAAAGCTTTAAAAGCTGAGATATATATATATATATATATATATATATATATACATACATACACACACACACGTATATGTTACACACACCTTGTAGAAAAGTTATTTACTCAGTGGACAATATTTGATGTTCTCCCTTTTTTCACATAGGAGAGAAACAGATGAAGATGAGGAAGACTGCCGCTGTGCTTTAAAAGTGCCTTTATGTGTGAGACTCATGGTGTATATAAGGGAATGCATAATCTTTTCCAAGTGTTTTGTTAGCAGATCAATAAAAATGTTTTTAAAGTAAGTTTATCACATTGTAAGCTAGAGCTTTTGGCATTAATAATTGTGATTGATTGAAGAATTGATTGACTTGCAAGATGTCTGATTAGTTTCTTTCCCCACTGTTCTGGCTCCTAAATAAGTATAAAACAATGATTTTCATTACAGGGAAAAATATTTTTCTGAGTTGTATTTAATTGAAATCTGCAACAAGCATAATCACATATAACCTCGGTCTTCTTGGTTTATTTCTTTTTTACTGGTTCAAACCTCTTTGGCAGGAACGCCAGCATATTCTCTCTCCAGGAAAAAAACCCTGAGATGAACTGTGGCAGTGGTAATAAACGCTCCTCCATTCTGTTTCTCATTTGTGTATGCATGCATATGCAGCCAAGTTGTTGGAAGCTGTTGGTTTTGGGACTGCAGAAGGACTTTTCTGAAGACTCTTTTGGGGTTTACCGCTCGAGTACTGTGTTTCATTGCTGTAGCTGAACCAAAAAGAAAAGATGTTTTCAATAATTAAGAAATGTGTTACACAGTGGAAAAAGTCCATTTAGGTTGTTTTTTTTAAAAACTGTTTTTTTTTAAGAAAAATTACAAATACAGCCCCATATGATATCTGCAAAAGTTTTATTGTTTAGGGATTTTGCATTATTCTGAGCAAGCCACTATGTCAAAAATGACAAGTAAATTTTAACAAAAAGCAGGCACACTTCCATATTACTCCTAGGCTACAGTCACACTGCAAGTCTTAATGCTCAATTCCAATTTTTTGCCGATATCTGATTTTTTTTGTGTGGGCGTTCACATTATAATTTAAGTGTGAGCCCCATCAGACTCCAGTGTGAACGGTCTACAGCTATGAAGTGACCCGCATGCACAAAAGAAAATCTAACGTCACACACAGCGTTGTGTTTATAAAATTAAATATGAACCCCAAATGGCTGAGGGGGACAGAACTTCATCACCTTGATGCAGCGCTGCAAAATAAAAGTTTAAAATCAATCAGAAATTATGCACAAAATAAATATGAGACCAGCTTCATTCCTCTACATGCCAGATGACCACTGTGATCAGCTCTGCTTTAACACAACTGATCGATTAAACGGGTCTCTTGAAAATGAGACCCCGTGTCTCAATGGGATTACCTGTATAAATAAGGTTAATAATAAATAATCCTAGGGATTACAATAGGGCTTTCGCCCACTGATGTTGTCAGTGGCTCGTGCCCTAATAAACAGCATGGCTCATACCAGCGGCATAACACCGGTCCTACATAGGAAGAAGGAGCCGCCAGAGACTCCCCTCTCCTGGACTGTGTATTTTCATATCCCCCTATCTGGCCATTCCACTCCACAGTCATGTCGGTATTAACTTTACAGTTTAGATATTACAGTGGCCAGGACTCAAAGTGTGCTGTTTACAGGGAAAAAGGAATTTGCAGCATCCAGTAAATGTGGCGTTATTTTTTTTTTAATGTGCCGTTAGTGTGCGCCTGCTTGTCTGATGGTTTCAGCCCCGAACTCCCCTCCCCAAATTTTTAAGTTATTGTGCAGTTGGAGCCGACAAAATTACAATCCAGTGATAAAGGGAAGAAGACTGATTAAAAAGAGAGCACAAATCAGCTGTCTGCCATGCTTGCTACATCCTCCACCACAGAATTATAGCGTCTGTCTCACTTCAGTGAGGAAAAAGTCGGATGAAATGTGACATGACCATTCAGATTGAGGTCGCTTTGGAGAATATCAGATACGTATCCGAATTTGGACCACATATGAAAGTGGCCTGGGTCTGGTGTGAAAAATCAGATACTGTATGTGCTGTTCAGACTGTCATTAAAAAATCAGATATGGGTCACATTTGTGCAAAAAAATTGGAATTGAGCATTAAGACCTGCAGTATGACTGTAGCCTTAGTTAACAAATCATAAATTTATGGAAAGCACCCTCGTGAGGCTGAACAGGATAAACCGTCAAGAAAATGCATTGTTAAACTTTTCAACCTGGTGACTATAGTTTAGACTTAGAACATTTTAGAAATCAGTCCCGGTTTATTATTGAGTAAAAATGAGAGCGTATTTCCTCTCTGGTCACAATTTTGTCACAGAGCTTTCTGAAATCTACCAGAAAACTCACTATTATTGTGAGTACACGTTTGACTTACTCCACTGAAAAAGTACAACTTCTATGATAAAGCAAATGTTTCACAGTGGAATAAAATATGCCTTTTAAAAATATAACTTGCTCTAAAAAGGTATATGGAGGAACTAGATTTAGGACAATGTTGTTTTATGTCAATCCATGTAAGAAAAAAACAATTTATTTTTTGTTTTGTCAAAGCCGTCTCTGTGTTTTCTCCTTTGAATTTAGACCCATTTGATGTTTCCAGTTATCCAGCTGCTATTTACAACTTGATGAACACAGATCACAGAAAATGAATGAAGGCAAATAACACTGAAATACTTTAATTGCCAAGTTATGAATTAAAAACACCTTTTGTGTCTTAAAACACAGTTCAGTGTAAACTGGTAAAGTCCAAGAAACTCGGCATAGTCCGACCGTGTTGATCTGAGGTCATAGTTATTAACTCCTCAGCTTGAATTCCCGTGTCAAGTGTAAACACCAAAGAGAAAATAATCACACTCTGCATGCGTTCCTCTCACCTCTGACCAATTGACATCTGTTTGGATAAACTTCCAGCTGTTTTTTTTTTCTCTCTCTTTCTTAGATATTACACAGTTGTAATATTGTTTCATGAAAGGGCCACATGGGGCCATATTACCATGATTTAGTAAACGGTCTATTGTCTATGGCTCTGAGCATATTTATGAGTGTGTCCAAGTCCATTTAGCTATTGCAGCACCCCAAAAGCAAATATAACCACAAGCAGCGATCATTGGGTTCCAAGAAGATGTGGACTTCAAGGCAAGGCAAGTTTATTTGTATAGCCCATTTTTTGTACAAGACAATTCAAAGTGCTTTATTCAACTTTATATATATAGCGCCATTTCACAACAACAGTCATCTCATAGCAGTTTCAACTGTAGAGGAAACCCCCACAGTTGCAGAAAAACCCCATCAATCAGGTGATCCCCTGTGTGCAAGCGCTTGGCGACGGTGGAGAGGAAAAACTCCCTTTTAACAGGAAGAAACCACCAGCAGAACCAGGCTCAGGAGGGGCAGTCATCTGCTGCGACTGGCTGGGGGGTGAGGGCATAGAGAAGATGAAAAGAACAGGTATGTAGAGCGCAAACAGCACGATGGGGACTCAATCTATGGGAGAGAACAAACAGATGTTAATGACCAGCAAAAATATTTCATTGAGAGGGAAGAAAGGAGTGAAGCCCAGTGCATTATTGGGGTCCCCCGGCTGTCTAAACCTATTAGTAGCATAACTAAGGGAGGGTTCAGAGACACATGATCCCTCCCTAATTGTAGGCTATATCAAAAAGGAAGGTTTTAACCCTATTCTTAAAAACAGAGATTGAGTCTGACTCCTGAATACAGATTGGCAGCTGGTTCCACAGGAGAGGAGCTTGATAACTGAAGGCTCTGCCTTCCATTGTACTTTTGGAGATTCTAGGTATTACAAGCAATCCTGCATTTTGGGAGCGTAGTGCTCTGTTAGGATAATACGGTAGGATCAGATTTTTAAATAAAAAGGGTCCTGATTGTTTAGAGCTTTGTAGGTAAGAAGAAGGATTTTAAACTTAATTCTAAACTCTATGGGAAGCCAATGAAGGGAGGCCAGAACCGGAGAGATATGATCTCTCTTTCTAGCACCTGTTAAAACTCTTGCTGCAGCATTTTGGATCAACTGAAGACTTTTTAAATATGTTTTAGGACAACCTGATAATAAAGAGTTACAATAATCTAGTCTAGAGCTAACAAAAGCGTGGATCAGCTTCTCAGCATCACTCTGACTTCTCCAGTGCTTTCAACACCATCCAACCAATGATCCTGAAGGACAAGCTGCTGTGCGCAGGGGTGGACCAGCATCTGTCATCATGGATCCTGGACTACCTCACAAACCGGCCACAGTTTGTGAGAACCCGGGACTGTGTGTCCGACACGATCATCGGCAGCACAGGGGCCCCCCAGGGAACGGTTTTGGCTCCCTTCCTGTTCGCCCTTTATACTGCGGACTTCTCACACAACACAACACACTGCCATCTACAGAAGTTCTCTGACGACTCTGCGATCGTTGGCCTCATCTCCAACAGAGATGAAGCTGAGTACAGAGGGCTTATCCAGGACTTTGTGGACTGGTGCCATCGGAACTGCCTCCAGATCAACGCGAGGAAAACTAAGGAGCTGGTGGTGGACTGCCGCAGGCAAGGACAACCCCTCACAGCACCAGCAAATATACAGGGAACAGACATCGAGATGGTGACATCCTACAAGTACCTGGGTGTTCATCTGAACAATAAACTAGACTGGTCACACAATACTGACGCACTCTACAAGAAGGGACAGCGCAGGCTACTACTGAGGAGACTCAGGTCTTTTGGTGTACAAGGGGCACTGCTGAAGTCATTCTACGACATGGTGGTGGCATCAGCCATCACTTTTGGAGTGGTCTGCTGGGGCAGTGGCATTACAGCAGCCGATAGGAAGAGACTGAACAAACTGATCAAGAAAGCTAGCTCTGTCCTGGGGCAGCGCCTTGACCCAGTGGAGGAGATGGGAGAGAGAAGGATGGTGGCTAAACTGTCATCTCTGCTGGAGTCCGAGTTCCACCCTATGCAGGACATACTGAATGCTCTGAGGAGCTCATTTAGCAACAGACTACATCATCCTAGGTGCACAACCGAGAGGTTTCGCAGGTCCTTCCTACCTACGACTGTCAGACTGTACATCCTAAGCAGGGCTGCTCGCAGAGATAGCAAAAAGACATGACAACCTAATAGTATTGAATGCAAAAGACGCAATAGACTTACACAATGGTCCCCTCTGGTATACAACTAGGAAAATACCGGTTGCTATGGAGGGTGACAATATGTATGGGTACATAATCATACCATGTAGGATAACTAAGTAGACGGTTATGCTGTTTCATTCCATCTAGCTACAATGCTCCGCACTGTGTGTGTTTATATATTCATATATTTATTCCATCTAGCTACAATGCTTCACACTGTGTGTTTATATATTTACATATTTATTCCATCTAGCTACAATGCTCTGCACTGTGTGTTTATATATTCATATATTTATTCCATCTAGCTACAATGCTCCGCACTGTGTTTATATATTTATATATTTATTCCATCTAGCTACAATGCTCCGCACTGTGTGTCTATATATTTATATTTATATGTACATATGTATACTCGCTGCTCTTGTTTTTTTTCTTGCCTTCTGATTGTTGCTCTGAGTGTTGCTATCCCTGTGCTGTTGCAATCCTGGAACTTCCCCATTGTGGGACTAATAAAGGCTTATCTGATCTTATCTTATCTTATCTTATCTTAATCTTGGCAATATTACGCAAATGATAGAAGGCAGTCTTAGAAACAAATTCAATATGTGAATTGAAAGACAGATCTTGATCAAAAAATAACTCCAATGTTCCTCACAGAGCTATTAAGAGAGAGTAACCGCATCCAAACTAAAAGTTCCGATTTTGAAAGGCATTTCTAAGGTTTTTTGGACCAACAAGAATAACTTCAGTCTTATCTGAATTTAATAGCAGGAAATTACAAGTCATCCAAGCTTTGATTTCCTTAAGGCAGGCACCTAACTTGGCTAATTGATTTCTATCATCAGGCTTCATTGACAGATATAATTGTGTGTCATCTGCATAACAATGAAAATGTATTCAGTGCTTTCTAATAATGTTGGTTAACGGAAGCATATATAAACTAAAAAGAGTAGAGCCTAGCACAGATCCCTGTGGAACTCCATGACTGAACTTTGAGTTGAAAGAAAACTCATTATTGACATGAACAAACTGGAATCTATCAGATAAATAAAATTTAAACCACTGCAGCGAAGTTCCATTAAGTCCAACATAGTGTTCTAATCTATCAAGTAGAATATTGTGATCAATAGTATCAAAAGCTGCACTAAGGTCTAAAAGGACAAGAACAGAAACAAGTCCATTATCAGATGTGATAAGGAGGTCATTAGTGACCTTCACTAAGGCTGTTTCAGTACTATGATGGATTCTAAACCCAGGTTGAAACTCTTAAAGTAAACCATTTCCCGGCAGGTGGTCAAATAATTGCGTAGCAACAACTCTTTCTAAGATTTTTGAAATGAAAGGGAGATTAGAGATTGCTCTATTGCAGTGTTTTTCAACCTTTTTTAAGCCACGGCACATTTTTTACATTGACAAAATCCTGGGGCACACCACCAACCAAAATGACACAAAATGACACTCTAACACAGTAAAAATAATAAAATATAGTTAGCAATACAGTTTCTAAATGTATTTATACTCACTCAGTGTGAACCCTGGGCCTGTTTAGATGAACACAAAGCTGATATCCTGGCAGGAATGGAAGAAAGACACACACGGAGCTCTTCCTCAACAGCTCTCAGTCTCTCTCTGTTTTTAGTTTTTATCACAGTCAAGCTTGAAAAGCTCAGCTCACACAGATATGTTGTGGAAAATGGGAGGAATGTTGAAACAGCTTTGTTGGTCAGAATGGGGAACTCCTTGGCAGCAGTCAACCAAAAACTGTCCAAAGGAAGATCAGCAAAGTTTAGCTTTAAACCATGATCTTGTTTCAGTTCAGTGAGTTCCTCTTGCTCCTGTAAAGTCATGTCGTTTCCAACAACTGATGCTGAGCTGTATGGGTTCCTAACCCAGTCAAGGCATTGTGTGAAGTCTGAAGAGAAATAAAATAACTTCTCCTCGAGTTTTCAAATGTGTGCCAATCACCTGGCGCAGCAGTATTAACATTTCATTTCATTTCATTTTCATGTGTCACAGGTTTGAACGGAATAAATCATTTTGACATGCGGAGGTCGACATTTCGACATTCAAAAAATAGTAGAAGAAGAAGCAACTTCCGGTGTTAGTAAGCCCTGCTTCGTGTCGAAATTGACCTGTATCGTGTTATTCAGACTGTACTTTTGCTTCTGCTGGTCTCCGTAATGAAGCTACAAGTACATACTTCTGCATATGACAAAAAGAGGGAGACAGCAGGACAATAGAAGACCAGTTTTGTTTTACCCCCGCTATGTTTTCCGCTAGCTGCTGCTAAGGTGGAAATACGTCACGTCGACGTACGGCTGGTGTACAGACATGCGCAGTAAACATATTTTCTGCCCTGTGCTCGGAATAAGTGTTTTCATGCGCACCATTCGGATTAACAATCGGCATAACCCACCCCTCTCAATCGGAATGAAATTTTGATCCGAATGAGCGTGATCGGGTTAGAATATTCAGATTGCCATGTTTACATGAAGCATTTTTATTCCGATCAGGCTTTTAATCTGGTTACTTGTGTCCATGTAAACATGGCCACTCACTCGAGTAATTAAGTTAAATTGGATAATTTCCCACAGCACTCCTAATGATCTCTCACGGCACACTAGTGTGCCGTGGCACATAGGTTGAAAATCACTGCTCTATAGTTAGCTAAAACTCCTGGATCCAGCGTTGGCTTTTTGAGTCAGGGTTTAATTACAGCCGTTTTAAAAGCCTGCGGTACATGGCCTAAAGTTAATGAAGAATTGATTACCGTATTTTTTGGACTATAAGGCGCACCGGATTATAAGGCGCACTATCAATGAACGGTCTATTTGATGGTCTAATTTCATACATAAGGCGCACCGGATTATAAGGCGCATTAAAGCGAGGTAGTCGGAGCCGGGGAAAAAAAAAATTTTGCGTGCATGGAAAGAAAATCCTCTCTATAGTCATTATAGACACATATAGTGCGATTGTCTGTGAGTGTGAATGACCTGCTCCATGAGCAGGCGGAACGTTTTTAGTCCAGTGGCTGTTTACATCGCCGTATTGGCCAGAATATTGCTCGGTACTCGATACGGCTCGCTTTCCGGCAGAGAACGAGCCGTATTTACAGCCGTAAAAACGTATTTACTGCTCCCGTTTACAGCTAAACAGGAGCAGTTTCGATGCCGAAATTTCACATACAAATCCTAATATACGTGTTCTATACACCATCGGCTTTTGGGTATCGACTACCTTGCGAGGTAGTATGAATCTGGGAATTTTTCTTTTTTTTTTTTTGCGTGCATGGAAAGAAAATCCTATCTGTAGTCATTATAGACACATATAGCTCGATTGTCTGCGAGTATGAATGACCTGCTCCATGAGGAGGCGGAACGTTTTTAGTCCGTGGCTGTTTACATCGCCATATTGGCCAGAATATCGCTCAGTACTCGATACAGAGTACGATACCGATACGGCTCGCTCTCTGCCGGAGAGTGAGCCGTATTTACAGCCGTAAATACGTATTTACAGACGTATTTACTGCTCCCGTTTACAGCTAAACGAGACCATGAGCAGGCAGAACGTTTTTAGTCCATGGCTGTTTACATCGCCATATTGGCCAGAATATCGCTCAGTACTCGATACCGAGTACGATACCGATACGGCTCGCTCTCTGCCAGAGAGCGAGCCGTATTTACTGCCGTAAATACGTATTTATAGCCGTATTTACTGCTCCTATTTACAGCTAAACTGGGGAGCAGTTTCGATGCCGAAATTTCACATACAAATCCTAATATACGTGTTCTATACACCATCGGCTTCTGGGTATCGAATATCGTATATTACTCTGCAAGGCTCCTGACTACTGTAATGCTCCGAAAATCCCTCAAGCGGTTCGGCTTTGTAACTTACCAAAGTCGTACTAAAACATTTTTGACAGATTTTTGAGCGCCGTGTACCACATAAAATCGGTTCGAGGTCAGTAAGCGCAACCAGAATTAATACATAAGGCGCACCGGATTATAAAGCGCACTGTCGATTTTTGAGAAAACTAAAGGATTTTAAGTGCGCCTTATAGTCCGAAATATATGGTATTTGAAGAATAAAGCTACCAATAAGTGGGAAGACTTCTTTAAATAACCTGGTAGGAATAGGGTCTAAAAGACAAGTTGAAGGCTTGGATGAGGAAATTATTTTGTCTAACTCTAAAAGGTCAATTGGAGTAAACTCATCCAAACAAATATCAATTGAAGGAGTTGTAGTAGTTACTGTATTTAAATTAACGGTGGGAAGAATCTGATTGATTTTATCTCTGATAGATGAAATTTTATTATTGACAGAGTCCTGACTCTTTGTCAGCCTGGCTACAGTGCTGAAAAGAAACCTAGGATTATTCTTGTTCTCTTCTATTAATGCAGAATAATAACTCGTTCTTGCTTTTCTAAGAGATTTTTTATAAATTAAAAGATGATTTCTCCAAGCTAAATAGATTTCATCTGAATTAGTGGAGCGCCATTTTCTTTCTAATTGACGAGTCTTCTGTTTTAAGCTACGAGTTTCTGTGTTGAACCAAGGAGTTAGAAATCTCTGATTAGACTTTTTCTTTTTAAAGGGGCCACCAAGTCTAGAGTCTGATGCAGAGAAGCTGTAACACTATCTACCATGCTATCAATTACAGAAGGAGAAAGCTGTCTATAGCTTATTTCCGTTGTGTTGACACATGGCATAGAGGAAACAATCTGCATAAATTTGGAAACAACATCATCTGAGAAGCATCTACTGTAGTAATATTTTTCTTTAGGAGCCGATAGTCAGAAATAGTAAAATCAAAGGTTAACAGACAATGGTCAGACAGTACAGGATTATGAGGAGATGCTACCAGATTTTCTATTTCTATGCCATATGTCAGAACAAGGTCCAACGTATGGTGGAGATAATGGGTAGAATTTCCTACTTTCTGAGAAAACCCCAGCAAGTAGTTTTTATATAAAAAATTAAAGCATTAGAGCAAGTTGCAAAAGGAATACTGAAGAATTTTAAAGCAAACTCAAAAGTAAATTAAAAAGAAACAAAAACAAGCTAAAATAGAATATGAATATGAATATGAAATTTACAGTGCATTGTAGGAGATTAACAACTGTTCTACTGAAAGGCCACGGCAAATAGGAGAGTTTTTACCTGGATTTAAAGCAGCTGAGAGTTTCAGCAGCCCTGATGCTTTCTGGGAGTTTGTTCCATATGTGAGGGGCATAAAAATGAAACGCTGTCTCACCATGTTTGGTTCTAACTCTGGGCACAGATAGTAGGCCTGACCCTGATGATCTGAGGGCTCTGGGTGATTCATAATGAACAAGCAGATCTGAAATGTATTTTGGCCCTATACCATTCAGAGCTTTATAAACCAACAGCAGTATTTTGAAGTCTATTCTTTGACGGACAGGAAGCGAGTGTAAAGATTTTAGAACTGGAGTTATATGATCTACTTTCTTGGTCTTAGAGAGGACTTGAGCTGCAGCATTCTGAACCAACTGGAGCTGTCTGATGGACTTTTTAGAGAGACCTGTAAGGACAGCATTACAGTAGTCCAGTTTACTGAAGATAAATGCATGGACAAGTTTTTCTAGATCCTGCTGAGACATCAGACCTCTAATCCTCGCTATGTTCTTTAAGTTATAATAGGCTGATTTCACTACTGTCTTAATGTGGCTGTTAAAATTCAGGTCTGAGTCCAGAACCACACCCAGATTTCTGGCTTGGCTGTTGATTTTTTTAGCATCATTGATTGAAGCTGAGTACTGACTTTGAGTCTTTCTTCTTTGGCTCTGTTACAACCCCAGTGGGGTAGAAAGAGTAACCTGTGTTTCTCCTCAGGTCTTGATTCCCCTGACATCCTTATTGGCTCTTCACAGCCCACACCTGCATCCTGTTGGCCAATCATTGTCCTCCCCTGACTGTAAAAGGCCAGAGAAGCAGTTAGTGATGGCCAGATGAGGCATTCTGGAGGACTTGAGGCCTTTCATCAAAATGGCTCATGTAGACGAGGCCTCATGTGAAACTTCATTTTCTCTACGAGGCCATCTAGTGGACAAAATGTATACAACATGCAGATTTTTACAAGGGTGTTATTGGTTTGTCTATTTTTTTCATTTCAATAAATGCACTGTCTTTTAATAAATATCAGTTATCATAAGGAAAAAAGAAATTATAAAACTGAGGTGACTACAGTGAATGTGCTTGTGCTACTTATCCATTTGCTGCACGGTGGTGCAGTGGTTAGCACCGCGGCAGCACAGTTTACCCTCGGCCGGGGGATCGGGGGGATCGCGGGGATCGTGGGTTCGATCCCTTCCTCCGGCCAACAGTGATCTGTGTGGAGTTTGCATGTTCTCCCCGTGTTTGCGTGGGTTTACTCCGGGATTTCTCCGGTTTCCTCCCACATGCCAAAAACATGCAGGTTAGGGAGTTAAGGGGCACTTGCGCATGCAGCGACCGGCAGCTGGTGGCTTGTCACCGGACTGGAGAACAAATCTACCTACGGGTACAAAATAAGTCCCCCCCCCAAAAAAAAATTATTAAGAAATAATAACTTTTCAATTGTTTTATCCTGTCTTTCCCAGTACATTCATCTCTGTCCTTATTGTCATGCAGGGCACAATAGTGCCTCAGCATAATGATGTGTTATTGTTCTATCCAAGCTCTTTGAAACACAACAGACGCTTCACCTTGCAAATAAAAATAAATAAGAATAACCCCATTGGGACTTGAACCCCAGTTCTCCAAATGCAAGACAGATATTTTACCTCTAGACTACCACTTAGTGACAACCAGATAAGGCTTTCTTGAAGACTTGAGCCTTTCCATCAAAATGATTCATATTGACGAAGCCTCATGTGAAACTCCATTTGCACTACTAGGCCATGTTGTCGAGAAAAAGTATACAGCATGCAGATTTTTACAAGGGCATTATTGGTTTAGTGTGTATTTTTTCAATTTCAATAAATGTGCTGTCTTTTAAGAAATATCAATGATCATAAGGGGAAAAAATAAAACTGGGGTGACTACAGTGAATGTCCCTGTGTTACTTGGTGTGCTTGTACTGCTTATCCATTTTTATTAAGAAATCGTACATTTTCAACAGTTTTATACTGTCTTTCCCAGTATATTCAACTCTGGCCTTATTCTCATGCAAGGCACAATAGCAATAGTGCCTCAGCATAATGATGCGTAATAATGATCCAAGTTCTTTGAAACTCAACGCACACTTCACCTTGCAAATAAAAATAAAATGACAAGAATGACACAGCTGAGACTCAAACCCAGGCCTCTCACTTGTAGAGCAGATGCTTTACCGCTAAGCCATCACCTCAGTTACAATAAATAGCCACTATTTGTGGAAAATGCATCAATGGGAGAAATGTGCTCAGAATGTTCCCAAACGGGAGAAGTCTGTGTTTTTGATGCTGCCTCCATCTGAAAATTGGCTGTGACAAATCCCTTACACAGTCAAACATCGACAACACAAAATGTGAGGGATGGGGATTTCCATTGTGTATCGCTGCTCACTTTATTTCATGTTGCATGCAAAATCATGAATGGCTTCCTGACCCAGTCACATAGTTCGATGTCAACACATACATCAGCAATACAAACCTCAAAACATGCTTCGGCAAATATTTCCTGGATATGTTTGGAGCACCCTTGAAGCTCCGGAGCCTGCCGTCCCATCACTAGAAGCAGAAGATCTTCCTTCCACCTCTTAGGTTAATTGGCTGTTCTAAATTGTCCCTAGATATCTGTTTCCTATAGGCCCTTAGAATAGAGGGTTAGTACTAGTGAAAGCGCTTTGAGTGGTCTTTGTGACTAGAAAAGCGCTATATAAGTGCAGGTTAGTTAGTTAGTTAGTTACTTGGGTTGCCACCACACTATGGATTAGGTTTGAGGCTGTTTGTATGTTTATGTACACTAGTGAAACTGGTTATCTACTAGTTGTTCAGACTGCCTGTTAAACCTGTGTCTGTTTCTTGTTTTGTCAGAGAAAGCTGTAGGGGAGAGCTGCCATTCTTTGTTGAACCCTTTTTCTCCTGTTTATGTGGCGAATCAGGGAGTCGCCTATCAGGATTTGTACTTTTTCTTTCAACTTAAGTTGTAGGTAAGAATCCTTTGTTTCTAGCTCTGGGGGGCGTTTATGTTTATTGTTTTGGCCTTGGTTCTTCCTGAAGTTAATTTTGCTTTCTTTTATTCTGGCAATAAAACAGTTAAATCTGATCAACTCTGTCATCATTTTGTCACCTGGTTTATGTTACTCCCCTTTACCCCTAGACAGCCACTGGGGTCGTAACATAAGCGGGGGCTCGCCTGGGTTATTAAAAATTTGCCCAGCCCCAGGTGACAGGATTTTGAGTTAACTGATCGTTGGTGTGGTTGGCAAAGGTGGTAAGCATGGCAGCTGGTTTTGATTTGCAAGCTTTTTTTGAGTAATCTTTCTTGGGAAGAGTTAAATGCTTGTAAAAAGGAAGCTTTACTGGTTATTGCAGCACATTTTGACTTAAAGGTTACAAAGCAAATGGTTAAAAAGGAAATAAAGGAAGAGGCCTCAAAGAGATTGGTGGATGAAGGTTTCCTCATGAAGTCTGGCTCACCAGCCTTTTCAGTCTTTCCTGATTAGTCAGGCAGATAGGTGAAACAATTGTTCACTTCTGGAAAGAAGCATGAAATTTGGCATAAATGTAGTCCAATAAGTCCTCTTTCATATAAGATTAAGACCCACTTCGAATCTTGCTTGGTACTTGCATTATTCAAGATGGCGTCCAAATATGGCCGCCAAAAAACACGTTTTTGCTTATAACTAGAAAATGTGAGCTTTTAGGGCATAATAATGTATTGTTGACTAATATAAATGTGTACATTCCGCACATTTTGAGCCCAAAATCAAGTCTGTATGACAAACGGTTCTTGAGATATAACATTTTGAAAATTGCCACAAACTGTATAATCTTAATCATATCAAAAGTTACAGAGATACAAATGCTGAACAATAGAAATTGAACATTTATGGTATATGTTCATTCGAATCACATTCGAAGATCAATAATAGCATAATGAGAAACCCCAAGAAAGTTAAAAATACAAAACGCAGTCAGTGATATGCCAAATATTATGTAATCGAGTGTAACCTCATTACAACCCATGCATCAACAGAGTGAAGTGATGGAGAAGACCTCCGCTAACCTTCTGCCTGGTGACATGCACCACCACAATAACACAGAGAAGTGCAGCTTAAATTTGCCCTGCTGCACTTGCACAAGCCCCTACAAGCGTTCTTGCAACCACAGTGCACAAGCTCTTGACATACTTTGGAAGCTTCAGGGAGAGTGGTTATTGCTGTATCATGAAATGAACCTGATGCATTCGTGGAACTAGGGTCATGATCAATGTTGTCTACCTGCCCAGTAGTAAACAAACCCCTTTTCAACTTTGGAGGGCATACCACTCCTTCTTGTTCATATTCCTCACAGATATGATTGCCTAAATTGGCTGATATTTGAAGCACACGATCATAAGCAACACAAAGACCGAGTTTGTGAAACTTGTCAATTAAATCCCTTTTGCAGGTTTCTGCATGAATAAGCAGTGCAGTGTAGACAGCTATAGGAGTTTCTTTGTCAGTGTTGTGCCTCAAAGTTTCTACATTGGAAGAACGCCTCCTTTTAACAGTGTTGAACAAGATTAACTCAGACAGAATGGTGGCCACCAAAGATTCACTACTGATTTCAGTTTGGTGAAGGATATTTGGGCCTCCAAGAATCATGCTAAGCATTGCTTTCAAGGACTTGGGAATGCTTTGCTCATGACAGTCTTTCTCAAAAGAACCACTAAACTGTTGTTGGTATCCAAGCATCTCTCGCCTAAATATTTTGGCTGCTTTTGCCAAAATCAAGCTGTCAGAGTCATAATGTTTCTCTCTTAGAATCCTCAACGCTTCACCTATATCTGTTTCAAAAGCGAAGAGAACTTCTCGACCACTTCTGTAAGCCTGTAATCCAGGCACATTTGACAATAAACGTTCTTTCAGCCTTGAAGAGTTAATTTTCTGCTGAACAGAAACACCCAGCTGACTGATGCGTGATTCATAAAGCTTGACCAAATCAGACAGTTTAAAACTCTGAGCAGTTACACTTGTTTCTTCTTCAGTGTATGTTGCCAGTTCTGCTAAGGCAATACTTTCAGCCCACTTTTGCTTATTTTCAGAACTGGTACTCTTTCTCTTTTGAGCACGTACTTTGTTGTACAAACGAACCAAGCAAGTATTGTGATACATTGCATCAAGTGCATGCAGGTCTGTACCAGCAAGTTTAGCAAGAAGCTTGGTATCATTTATTTCTGTTGCACACCATTTAACATTTTCATGGACTTCCATGGTCCGTGCCCTATGCATTTTACCACCCCCATTTTCACAGAAGAAGCAAGTGTCACTGCCACTACTAAAGGTGACTTTGGAATGAGTTTTCACAGGGCTATCTGCACTCTCAGAGCTCTTTCTTTTCAAAACCCTCTCTAGTTTTAAATTGCTGAACTTGTTGAAACAAGATTTGTGCCATAAGGCTTCCTTAGACTTCAGAGTCTCTGCAATCCCTTGCCCATCATTCAAAAGTTTCAAATCAATTGTTACTGGAACTTCACCAGCCTCAGTAAATTTCATAATGTTTTCAGCAAAAGTTTCATAGCCTAAGCCATATGATGCTCTTGTGCTTTTGGCAGGACAGATTAGCTTCTCTACAGTTTCCAACTGGCAAATGATACATTTTGTAAAATCCATCACATTCACTTGACTGTCACTTCCAGAACTTAAGCAGGCACTGTCTTCTCGTGAATCCATGTTGTCTCGGTTCCTGGTATGCTACCTTAGATTAATTGGTTTCACCACCACCACTTCTACAGCACTACAATAACAACTTGGGATACCTGAAAAAAAAAAAGAAATCATAGTTAGGCCTGAAAAAAAAGCAATCTGGACATCCCTGTATCTCAATACTGACACTCCCACTGCTGTACCTGAAATGAACATAAGAAGTTGCATTATTGTGATTACTTGAATAAGCCATATCTCAAGAACCGTTTGTCATACAGACTTGATTTTGGGCTCAAAATGTGCGGAATGTACACATTTATATTAGTCAACAATACATTATTATGCCCTAAAAGCTCACATTTTCTAGTTATAAGCAAAAACGTGTTTTTTGGTGGCCATATTTGGACGCCATCTTGAATAATGCAAGTACCAAGCCAGATCCGAAGTGGGTCTTAATCTTATATGAAACAGGACTTATTGGACTACATTTGTGCCAAATTTCATGCTTCTATCCAGAAGTGAACGATTCTTATGAAAATTGGCCCTTATCTGCCTGACTAATAGATCTCCTGATTCCCAATTGAGGCCTGTTGTGTCAATCAGTGAGGAGGAAGCACAGGTTGCTGGAACTCAAACTCAGGTTGGATATGCAGCCACTACACCACTCCATGGTCCACCACAATCTCCTGGATCAAAGAAGGCAATGCTTAAGGTATGTTTGGCATGTTTACAGTTAGAGGCCCAAGATAAAATCCAAGCCTAACAGTTTGAGCTTCGTAAACTGGAACTAGAGGCTGATACTGAAAAGGTCCTCAAACTTAAAAGGCTGGAATTGGAACTACAAGCTGAAAAGGAAATAAAGCTTTGTCAGCTAGAGTTGCAGGCCCAGGTTCCTAAGTTTCAATCTCAAACTAGTGCTACTACCCCAAGTCCATCAATCACTGCCCCAGGTCTTTCATCAGACTCAACTACACATGTTCCTTGTGATGCCATGTCTGGCTCAGGCTCGTTCATTGTGAGCAAACAAATTGTGCTAGTGCCCACTTTTCGTGAGTCTAAGTTGACACCTATTTCAGTCTTTGAACATGTAGCTGCTCTGTTGCAGTGGCCTAAGGAGTACTGGCCTTTACTGCTCCAAAGCAAATTAGTGGTGAAAGTCCAAGAAGTGTGCTCTACTTTGTCATTGGAGGATGGCTTACAGTATGATTGTGTTAAAGCTGCTATTCTTGCTGCTTATGAGCTGGAGCCTGAAGCCCATAGGCAACGTTTTAGAGACCATAAGAAAAAATCCTACCCACACTTTTGTGGAGTTTGCTAGAGAGAAGATCACTCTCTTTGATAAATGGTGTGCTTCTAGTGAAGTTTGAGACTCGAATGCATTGCGTGAGTTGGTACTACTGGAAGAATTCAAATATTGCATTCCAGAGAAGCTTGTTGTTCACTTAAATGAAATAAAAGTATCAGCTTTAAAAGCAGCTACAGTTGCAGCTGATGAATTTGCACTGACCCATAAATATGGCAAATCTTCCTGGCATGCCTCTAAAATGGAAGATTCATTGGAGAAAACTAAGCCACTTTCCTCTATTGCAACAGATAAGAAGGAATGCTTATTCTGCCACAAACCGGGTCATGTTGTCTGTTATTCCCTGAAGTGTAAAAAACAGTCAGCTGGGGGAAAGAACACAAAAGGAGTGGGGTTGATAAAGTTTATACAGTCCCACAGTACTAAAAAGCATAAAAGTGGAAACCCTGATCCTTGCTTTAAGCCATTCATCTTTGAAGGCTCTGTTCCTCTAACAGGAAGACCAGGAGATGAACATTCTGTGAAAATTCTGAGACACTGGTGGGTCGAGGTCTTTAATATTGTCTGATGTGCTACCTTTTGATGAGACTTCTTCCTGCCATACGAGCACACTCGTGCAGGGAGTTGAGATGGGTTATGTCCCAGCACCCCTACAACATGTACAGTATATGTTAACTCCAAATTGATCAGTGGATTATTTAGTGTTGTAGTGCGGCCTTCTTTTCCCATCAAAAGAGTTGATTTTATCTTGGGGAATAATATTGCTGGAGGAAAAGTTCTTCCGACTCCTGAGGTCATAGAAAATCCTGAATCTGATTCCCAAGATTATTTGGCTGAAGTTTACCCATCCATTTTTTTCTGTTAGTGCACTTACCAGAGCCCATGCTCGGTGCATAGCTGAAGAAGGCAGTTTGGCAGATTCTTTTCTGGCTTCAGCCTTGACTGAAGATGAATTGGCTTCAGCTCAAAACAAAAGTTCACCTGTCTCTAAAAAGTTGACTGATGTAAGTGTTCTTTAACTCGTGAAGCACTTATTAGGGCCCAAAAATCTGATCCTTCTTTAACCAAATGCTTTGCTTCTGTCTGGAACAGGACAAAAATGCAGTTCTTGCTCCTACTTTTTCGAGGATGAAGTCTTGATGCGCAGGTGGAGGTTCAAACGGGTAAAGTCGCAACCTGAGGAGGGTGCCAATGAGACTGACTCTAACTGGGGAAATGTGTATCAAATTGTTGTTCCATCTATTGGCAGCATGTATTATCCCTGGCACATGATCATCCACTTGCTGGATACCTTGGGTTAACAAAAACATACAATAAGATACTCAGTCATTTCTTTTGGCCAGGGTTAAAGGCTGATGTGGTACAGTTTTGTCGTACCTGTAAATCTTGCCAGATTGCGGGGAAGCCAAACCAAGTAGTTCCACCTGCTCCTCTCTGCCCTATTCCTGCTCTGGGTGAACCTTTTGAGCATGTCATTGTAGACTGTGTTGGTCCCTTACCTAAGGTAAAGTCTGCATGTCAGTTTCTGCTAACTACAATGTGTATGGCAACACACTTCCCAGAGGCACTTCCTCTGAGGAGGGTCACTGTACCCCTGGTAACAAAGCCTCTGTTAAAATTCTTTACAACCTTTGGTCTCCCCAGAATAGTGCAGACTGATCAAGGCACCAATTTTCTGTCCAGACTTTTTAAACAGGTGATGGAAACTCTTGGAATTAAGCATGTGGTTTCAAGCACCTATCACCCTGAATCTCAAGGAGCTCTGGAGCGGTGGCACCACAAACTAAAATCTGTGTTGACAAAATACTGTCTTGAGACTGGTAAAGATTGGGATGAAGGAGTACCCCTAATGTTGTTTGCAATAAGGGAAGCTAAACAAGAATCCTTGGGATTTAGTCCCACAGAACTTGTATTTGGACATGAAGTTCGAGGTCCTTTAAAATTACTCAAGGAATAGTTCATGTCATCTCCAAAATCAGCCAAAACTAACATCCTGGACTTTGTTTCAGTTCCGAAAGCGCCTCCACCAGGCTCAAACAGTGGCTTTGGAAGCACTATCCTCGGCTCAGATCACCATGAAACAGCATTATGACCAGAAGGCAGTTCTATGGCCCTTCACACCAGGTGATGAGATTCTGGTGTTACTTCCTATCTCTGGGTCTTCTCTCTCTGTTCGTTTTTCTGGACCCTATGTGGTAGAAAAGAAAGTAAGCGATACTGTTATAAAAACCCCTGACAGAAAACGCAGTACTCGCTTGTGTCATCTTTACATGCTAAAGTTGTACCACTCTAGAACTGCCCCTGTTCCTACCCACCAAACTTCAGTGCCCGTGGCACCTATAGTAGATGAGTACTTATCCACCTCACCCTCTGTCTCTTTAAGTACCTCTCTGGGAGTGAATGGTACTAAAGATGAAGATGGTCTTGAAATAAAGGTCACAGATCACCAGACAGCCAGATTATTAAACTCAGGGGTGTTGGCAAATCTGCCTCAACATTTTTCTCATTTGTCTGATCTACAAAAGGCAGATATTGAAGCTGTTATCCAGACCCATTTAACATTGTTTGGTGACATCCCTACTCACACAATGGTGTTGGCTCATATATTAAAGTAGGTGATGCTACTCCTATCAGACAACATGCCTACAGGGTCAATATGACAAAGAGGGAAATTATGAAAAAGGAAGTGACCTGCCTCCTGGAACATGGGTTGGCAAAAGCAAGTTGCAGCCCCTGGAGTTCCCCTTGCCTTGTTATCCCTAAATGAGATGGAACTCCACGTTTCTGCAGAGACTATCGAAGGATAAATGCTGTAACAGTGGCTGATTCTTTTCCCTTACCTCGAATCGAAGACTCTGTAGATAATGTTGGATCTGCTTCTTATGTCAGCAAATTGGACCTTCTTAAAGGCTACTGGCAAGTTCCTCTTACTGAAAGAGCTTCAGAAATCTCAGTCTTTGTTACCCCAGATCATTTTCTGCAATATACTGTAATGCCATTTGGAATGAAGAATGCTCCGGCCACATTTCAAAAGCTAATGGCCACTGGTCTGGGGGATGTTACCAATTGTAATATCTACCTTGACGATGTTGTGATCTATTCTTCCAGCTGGGCTGCACACATGGATACCCTAATGGATGTTTTTCAGCGACTAACTGCAGCCTCATTGACCCTCAACCTTGCAAAGTGCGAGTTTGGCAAAGCCACGGTAACGTACCTTGGAAAGGAAGTTGGCCAAGGGCAGGTACGTCCCATTCTTGCTAAAGTAGCTGCTATATTGGCCTACCCTGTACCTACAACGTGGAGAGAGCTGTGTAGATTCCTGAGAATGGTTGGTTATTACAGATGTTTCTGTAATAATTTTTCACAAATGGTGGCACCACCTACTACCCTTTGTAGTCCAAAGCAGTCTTTTGTCTGGAGTAACGAATGCCAGCATGCTTTTGAATGTGCTAAAGCTCTTCTGCTCAGTGCATCTGTACTTGGTGCACCTGATTTCTCCAGACCATTCAAGGTGGAAGTGGATGCCAGTGACACCGGAATGGGAGCTGTCCTTCTCCAGGATGATGCTAATGGGATCAGCCATCCAGTGTGCTACTACTCATACAAGTTCAGTAAGCATCAGCAGAAGTACTCCACTATTGAGAAAGAGACCTTGGCTATGCTATTCACACTACAGCAGTTTGAAGTCTATGTGGGGTCAACATCACAGCCTGTGGAAGTCTATACAGATCACAACCCTTTGGTATTCCTGGCACGCATGTACAACAACAACCAAAGACTAATAACTCTAATCTGTCAGAACTATATTGATAAGCACAATATACTCTGCGAGCAACAGTCGGATTCAGGAAGAACCGGACCACCTCACCGGCACTCATGGACTTTGTTGAACAGATTACGGATACAACAGATAGAAGAGAATACACAGTTGGAATATTTCTGGACTTACAAAAGGCATTTGATACAGTTAGTTGAGCACAAATTACTCCTCAGCAAATTACATAAGTATGGCATCAGAGAAATTGCTTTTGACTGGTTACACATCTATTTAGAAGACAGATATCAATATGTTCATGTGAATAATACAGACTCTGACATGCTGAAGATGACATGTGGGGTACCACAGGGTTCTGTGCTTGGTTCATTGTTGTTTATTTTGTATATTAATGATTTATATTCTGTGTCTAAATTGCACAAGTGTATTTTATTTGCAGATGACACAACTTTTTTCTTTTGTAGTGGAGAAAATCTTAAGCAGCTTCTGGATTCAGTAGAAAATGAACTTAAACAAATCAATCAATGGTTCACTGCCAATAAATTATCTGTTCACCTTGGAAAAACAAAATGTATAATATTTGGAAACCGCAAATTATATAATCACAGAAAAATTAAAATAAACAATGTTGAAATTGACACAGTTTTGGAAACCAAGTTCCTAGGGGTCATTGTTAACAAACTAAACTGGAAATCACACAAATTATGTCAAAACTAAAATGTCTAAATCCATTGCTGTACTGTATAAAGTTAAGGATCTCGCCACCGGAGTGGTGGCTCAGTTGGTTGAACATCCACCCCAAACCCGGGAGGCAGGGGTTCAAATCCCGGCCAGGTCATGCCAAAGACCATATAAAAGCAGAACTTCCAGCCGTCCAGCTTGGTGCTCAGCAATAATGGAATGGAGGAGGGAAATTTGTGGTGGTGCCTTGCATGGCAGCGACCCCTCTGATTCTATACATGTGTGTGATTAACACTGTAGATAAGAGAAACATAATTTTGTTCTACTGTACATGATTGGCTGTATGGATTGAATGACAATAAAGATGGCTTATCCTTATCTCCTGTCAGAAATCTCTTTGCATTTTATGTAATTCACTGATAGTTCCTTATATGACATACTGTGTGGAGATCTGGGGAAGCACATGCAAAACAAACACAAACTTAATCTTTTTACTACAGGAAAAAGCCGTACACATGATATCAAAGAAACCTTACCATGAACCGACAAATCCAATATTCATTCAATTACATACTCTTAAATTTAGGGCTCTAGTAGATTATAATGTCATTCAAATCATGCACAAAGTAAATAATAACCAATTACTTATTAATATTCAGAGACTGTTTAAAAAAAGGGAAAGCAAATATGAGCTAAGAGGTAACTGTTTTTAATAAACCAAAGGTTAGAACAAATACAAAGTATCATTGCATGTCTGTCACTGGAGTTAAACTGTGGAACTGTTGCTCTGAAAATATTAAAACATGTTCTACTCTGAAGCATTTCAAAAAATTGTACAAAGATGAGATAATCTCTGTATCTCACTGTAAATGCTAGGAGATACATTTGTAATAAAAGTTTTTGTTGTTTTTGTCTCTGTTTGTTCTATTTGATTTTCTTTGTTGATTTTGGGTATGACTTAAATTTTTGTGTTATTGATTTTAAAATTGTAACGGGGTAGGCACTATATAAGCACCTGCTTCACCCTACACCCTTTCGGTTGTTCTTTTATGTGTTCTACATATTTTTGTTGTTCTTACTGTATGTATGTTCATTACCGAATAAATTCATTCATTCATTCGTTCATTCAAACGGAAGTAGCAGCGGTTTGACCAAACCAGTAGTTTGGAGTTAGCAACCACCGGAGAGCCTAGCCACTCACCACACACCTACGTATTCTGCTGCATGCACTGTGGGCTGGGGAGAGGTAGGGCACTGACAAGTAGTGGTGAGGAGCTTTGCTCAAGAAACGGGAATATGTGCATTTTAAATCACGATATAAATGATATCATTTCTATATCGTCATCCGATATATATTGTCATTGCACAGCCCTACTTTACATCAGTCCCCTCCTATGAGCACAAGTACAGTGATATGCTCAGTCATTACCTAATTAGGTGGCTAGGGTGCACAGCGGAAAACTAGACAATGCACTGACAGAAACTGACAAAAGCACCAGCTCAAGGTGGCAAATGCCCGGTTCAGACCATTGAAATAGGGCCAATGTAGGGCTCTGTCTTTGTCTGCATAACTCAGATGTATAGATTGCATCTAACATCCTAACCAATAGCTTTCCAGAGATATATCCAGATAGTGATTTATTGTGATGTTAAAACAGTAAATTGGAGTTACCATGACCACTGGTTAAAATGTCAGAGAAGATCATTCGCAGTTGCAACCACCAAACTTTGGGACTTTACTGGAATAGCATTTTCTTTTTTCAGATTGTATTCAGAAGTTGATGCCATGAATATTCCTGTGGTGGATTTTAGATTTAAGACTTATAATTTAAAAAATCACATCAAAGTTAAGACAGTAATTTTGTGTTCTAATCAAATAGCATCCACCAACAATTCAAAAGGCAGCTACTCCTTTAGCAATGATAATTAGAGACGTGGACAAAATTGTTGGTACCCCTGTTAATGAAAGAAAACCCCACAATGGTCACAGAAATAACTTGAATCTGTCAAGTGGTAATAAATAAAAATTCTATGAAAATTAACCAATGAAAATCAGACAATGCTTTGGAATTGAGGTTCAACAGAATTATTTTAAAAAACAAACTCATGAAACAGGCCTGGACAAAAATGTGGTACCCTTAACTTAATATTTTGTTGCACAACCTTTTGAGGCAATCACTGCAATCAAACAATTTCTGTAACTGTCAATGAGACTTCTGCACCTCTCAGCAGGTATTTTGGCCCACTCCTCATGAGTAAACTGCTCCAGTTGTCTCAGGTTTGAAGGGTGCCTTCTCCAGACGGCATGTTTCAGCTCCTTCCACAGGTGTTCAATAGGATTTAGATCAGGGCTCATAGAAGGCCACTTTAGAATAGTCCAATGTTTCGCTCTTAGCCATTCTTGGGTGTTTTTAGCTGTGTGTTTTGGGTCATTATCCTGTTGCAAGACCCATGACCTGTGACTGAGACCAAGCTGGCTGACACTGGGCAGCACATTTCTCTCAAGAATACCTTGATAGTCTTGAGATTTCATTGTACCCTGCACAGATTCAAGACACCCTGTGCAAGATGCAGCAAAGCAGCCCCATAACATAACAGAACCTCCTCCATGCTTCACAGTAGGGACAGTGTTCTTTTCTTGGTATGCTTCATTTTTGCGTCTGTGAACATAGAGCTGATGGGCCTTGCCAAAAAGTTCCAGTTTTGTCTAGTCTGTCCATAGGATGTTCTCCCAGAAGCTTTGTGGCTTGTCAACATGCAGTTTGGCAAATTCCAGTCTGGCTTTTTTATGATTTGTTTTCAACAGTGGTGTCCTTGGTCGTCTCCCATGAAGTCCACTTTTGCTCAAACGACGATGGATGGTGCGATCTGACACTGATGTACCTTGACCTTGGAGTTCACCATGAATGTGTGTAGAGGTTGTTCTGGGCTCTTTTGTTACCATTCATATTATCCGTCTCCTCCTGCGGCCACGTCCAGGGAGGTTGGCTACAGTCCCGTGGATCTTAAAGGGCCTATATCATGCAAAATCGACTTTTTTGAGCTTTTAAGCATGTTATAATGTTAATTCCTCACCAAAAACACCCCCAAAGTGGTATTTTGCTCCATTCACGCATCTGAGTATTCCTCTTCAACCCTGCTGTCTGAGCTGCTGCTCCACCCTGTCCCTGATAATGACTGGGTCCCCACGTTCATACATATGTTCATACATATATTCACATTATATCACTGAATCTGAGTCCACATTGAAATACTGTGTGATTGTATATTTTTTCATATATTTCTGCAAAGTGTGGTTAGTCCGAGTAAATAACTGCATATATTCCTGTATATATTTGCATCCTTTTATAGAAACGTGGACAGACTGTAATTTACTGTACATACTCTGGTTGTCATTGAATCCTTATTTAAATCCTTCACCTGAACAACGAGAGCAAGTTTTTAGCCAAAGTCAAATTCCTTGTATGTGTTGTGCATACTTGGCCAATAAAGCTGATTCTGATTCTGATTCTGATTCTGATGAACGTGGGTGAGCCGCCCACTCCAGGAAGTGCCTGTGCTGCCAGCACCGCTCCCAGGCTAACGCACACACCCACTTTCTCCCTGCAGCTAACGGAGTGGTGATCGGCAAAACTCTTTCACTTTAGCATTGACGCTGTGAAGAAGTAGTTCCTCTTGCACCTAATCTGCTCAGTGACAACAACTGTTTGCTTTTTTACGTAAGACAATGTCTTCTAAGTTTTCGTGGGCGGAACCCAGTGACATGCTGCAGCAGCCGGCTCAGGGGTTACGTCATGAAATGGGCGGCAGCCACAAGAAGGAGAGGCGGAGCCTCAGAGATCGAGGCATCTTACTTCCGGGTTGGAAAAGTAGCTCGCGAAAATAACTTATTTCATAAGAAATTCATTCTCCAGTGTACCAAAGGTAATATACTGCCACATACATGCATATAGTTTACTCTGAAAGGCTTAAAATAGCGTGATATAGGCCCTTTAAATTTCTGAATAATATGTGCAACTGTAGTCACAGGAACATCAGACTGCTTGGAGATGGTCTTATAGCCTTTTCCTTTAACATGCTTGTCTATATTTTTCTTTCTAATCTCCTGAGACAACTCTCTCCTTTGCTTCCTCTGGTCCATGTTTAGTGTGGTACACACCATGTCAACAAACAGCACAGTGACTACTTGTCACCCTTTAAATAGGCCGCCTGACTGATTACAAGTTTGTAGACACCTGTGATGTTAATTAGAGGACACACCTTGGTTGAACATGTCCCTATGGTCACATTATTTTCAATCTTTTCTAGGGGTACCATCATTTTTGTCCAGGCCTGTTTCATGAGTTTGTTTTTTAAAATAATTCTGTTGAACCACAATTCAAAAGCATTGTCTGATTTTCATTGGTTAATTTTCATAGAATTTTTATTTATTACCACTTTTGTCAGATTCAAGTTATTTCTGTGACCATTGTGGGTTTTTCAAATCAAATCAAAAATCAAATCAACCTTTATTGTCATATTGCTGTACATACAACTGTAGTGCAGGCAAGATGAAATTGCGTTTCTCTCGGCATCCATATAAGTAAAAAGAACATAATTTAAGACACACTCGCACACACTCTTACCCCCCACCCCAACACAGGGGTGTTTTCTTTCATTAACAGAGGGGTACCAACAATTTTGTCCACGTCTGTATATTTGAATATATACATTGCTGTTATTTCTTCACTGTGTCACATATGTAAAATGTTCCTTTATTACAGCATTAAGTCGAGTGTGACAGTAATTAAAAATTAATGAAAGTTGATTCATTTTGGTGCTACACTGATAGGATCTGTGACCACGACGACAATCATATTCTGATCCCTAGTCAAAACTTAGACATGCTGCTGCATTTTTACTCCTGTTAGCAGCCTTGTGCTTTACATAACTGTGCAGCGAGATGATGAAAAGAGAAAAGCTGTCATAAATTTGAATGAACTAGACATTTATTTCCCTTATTATAGCGTAAGTAACATGATGCAGAACATTAAGATTCTGTAGCTGACACTTTTTGGTTGATTACAGCAACAGTGCTTGTTTTCCTTATTTTACAGTGACTGGGGCTACTGGTGAAGATATTTTTCTCATAGTTTACTAACTTCTCAGGATACACTTGTTTGTAACAGGAAAAAGACTTGGCTTTACGTCATATTTCTGCTTTTGTCATCAGTTAACCATGAGCTATGTACATGCTACAGTAAATTCACACGTGTGTCACTTGAACATATTTCTGTTTGGATAATAGAATGTAGCTAAACAGGACATGTGAAGACAGAGAGCAGCAGAATGACACACAGCACAAGTCCAGCCAGCTAGGAGTCAGAACTGTGTTATCAGCTGCTGAGGGCATGCTGTTTATGCTCTAACCACTTGGGTGTGATTTTGCCATATTGCCCTAATTTGAACTTTGATTTTTTTCCACCTTACAATTTCTACAAATTTCCATTCATTTCACTGTTTAAATGTTAAAAGTAGCTGAGGGTTAAATAGGAGTGAAATTACCCTAGACTTCATAAAGCTTATGTTCTTGCGGTCATCTGTTTCTGGAAGATCTGCCATTTCAGGCAGGCGGCGGAGCTCTAATTGTGCTTTGGCTCCTTTGACTTTGAGTGTCAATGTTGTTTTGTACATTTTTCATTACTGTATATGCATAAATTAGTAGAGACGTTATGTGTGTGTTTTAGGTAACATAGCATGGCATGCATACACATGACAGCAATACAGTATATTTTGTCAGAGAAATGTATTAATGAAAATTCCTCTATGGAATAAAAATGATGAATCTCAATCAAATTCACATTTAGCTTTGCTTGTAAGTTTATTGATAACACTTTGGGCAGCACGGTGGCGCAGTGGTTAGCACTGTTGCCTTACAGCTAGAAGGTTCCTGGTTCGAATCCCCAGGCTGGCAGGGGTTGGAACCTTTCTGTATGGAGTTTGCATGTTCTCCCTGTGCTGTGTGGGTTTACTCCGGGGGCTCCGGTTTCCTCCCACAATCCAAAGACATGCATGTTAGGTTAATTGGTTGTTCTAAATTGTCCCTAGATATCTGTTTCCTATAGGCCCTTAGAATAGAGGGTTAGTACTAGTGAAAGCGCTTTGAGTGGTCTTTGTGACTAGAAAAGCGCTATATAAGTGCAGGTTAGTTAGTTAGTTAGTTTGTCTAACATAGGGCTGAAACGATTAGTCGACGTTGTCATTAACAAAAGTTTGTCGACAAAGATTTTTATTGTTGTCATCAGACCTGCGACCATATGTCTTGGACACTGGGGTAAAGAGAGGTGCAGAGCTGTCAACTGATCACCACCTGGTGGTGAGTTGGATCCGATGGCAGGGGAGGACGCCATTCAGACCTGGTAGACCCAAACGTATAGTGAGGGTGTGCTGGGAACATCTGGCTGAAGCCCCTGTCCGGGAGGTTTTCAACTCCCACCCCGGAAGAACTTTGACCACATTCCGAGGGAGTCTAGAGACATGGGGTCTGAATGGGCCATATTCTCCACCTCTATTGTTGAAGTGGATGCTCAGAGCTGCGGCCGCAAGGTCGTCGGTACATCTCGTGGTGGCAACCCCCGAACCAAGTGGCGGACACCAGTGGTGAGGGGGGCCATTAAGCTGAAGAAGGAGTCCTATCAAGCTTGGTTGGCTTGTGGGACTCCCAAAGCAGCTGAGGTATACCAGCAGGCCAAGTGGAGTGCAACGCGGGTGGCTGCTGAAGCAAAAACTCGGGTGTGGGAGGAATTCGGTGAGGCCATGGAACAAGACTTTTGGTTGGCCTCGAAGAGATTCTGGCAAACTGTCCGGCGGCTCAGGAGGGGGAAGCAGCTCCCTGTCCACACTGTGTATGGTGCGGATGGGGCGTTGCTGACTTCAGCTGGGGGTATCGTCGGGTGGTGGAGGGTCAATCCCACTGACATGCCTTCCACAGAGGAAGCAGGCTTGTGGACGAGGGGGACGACTCACCCATCACAGGGGCTGATGTCACTAAGGTGGTTAAAAATCTCTTTGGTGGCCGGGCCCCAGGGGTGGACGAGATTCGCCCCGAGTACCTCAAGGCCCTGGATGTTGTAGGGTTGTCATGGTTGACACGCCTCTCCAACATTGCGTGGAGGTCAGGGTCATTGCCTTTGGCATGGCAAACTGGGGTGGTGGTTCCCCTCTTTAAAAAGGGGGACCGGAGGGTGTACTCCCAACTTTCGAGGGATCACACTCCTCAGCCTGCCTGGGAAGGTCTATGCCAAGGTTCTGGAGAGGAGAGTCCGGCCATTGGTCGAACCTCGGATTCAGGAGGAGCAATGTGGTTTTCATCCTGGCTGTGGCACATCACACCAACTCTTTACCCTCTTGAGAATCCTCGAGGGTTCGTGGGAGTTTGCCCAACCAGTTTACATGTGTTTTGTGGACTTGGAGAAGGCATTCGACCGCATCCCTCGCAGTTTTTTGTAGGGGGGTGCTTCGGGAGTATGGGGTATCGGGCTTGTTATTACGAACTATCGGGTCTCTATACAACCGTTGTGAGAGTTTGGTTTGTATTGTCAACACTTGGTCGGACTCATTCCCAGTGAGAGTTGGACTCCGCCAGGGCTGCCCTTTGTCACCAATCCTTTTCATAATTTTTATGGACAGGATTTCTAGGTGCAGCCAGGGAACAGAGGGTGTCATGCTTGGTGACCATAGGATCTCATCTCTGTTTGCAGACGATGCTGTCCTGCTGGCTTCATCCAGCAATGACCTACAGGTCTTACTGGGACGGTTTACCGCTGAGTGTGAAGCGGCTGCGATGAGAATCAGCACCTCCGAGTCCATGGTCCTCAGCCGGAAAAAGGTGGATTGTCCTCTCCGGGTTGGGGACAAGCTCCTGCCCCAAGTGGAGGAGTTTAAGTATCTCAGGGTCTTATTCACGAGTGAGGGGAGACTGGAGCAAGACATTGACAGACGGATTGGAGCAGCATCTGCAGTGATGCGGACGTTGTACTGGTCTGTTGTGGTGAAGAGGGAGCTAAGCTCTAAGGCAAAGCTGTTGATTTACCGGTCAATCTACGTTCCTACCCTCACCTATGGTTATGAGCTTTGGGTAATGACTGAAAGAATGAGATCGTGGATACAAGCGGCTGAAATGAGCTTCCTTCGTAGGATTGCTGGACTCACTCTTAGAGATAGGGTGAGGAGCTCCGTCATACAGGAGAGGGTCAGAGTAGAACCGCTGTTCCTCCACATTGAAATGAGCCAGCTGAGGTGGTATGGGCATCTGGTCAGGATGCCTCCTGGACACCTCCCACTTGTGGTGTTTTGGGCACATCCCTCTGGGAGGAGACTCTGGGGTAGACCCAGGACTCGCTGGAGAGACTATGTCTCCCAGCTTGTCTGGGAACGCCTTGGTATCCTCTCTGAAGAGCTGGAGCAGGTGGCTGGGGAGAGGAAAGTGTGGGCTTCTCTGTTTGAACTGCTGCCTCTGCGACCTGGACCTCTTGAAAAGCAGTAGAAGATAGATGGACGGATGTACTTTTATTGTCGACAAATCATTTAATTTTAAAGTTTATATACATGCCGCAGAAATCTTCAGTAACTGCAGTGCACAACCGGAACTGTTGTGGGCAGTAGCGCCTCTGTTGTCCAGCATGCATGAACAATTTCCAGCGAAGAAGAAGAGGAGCACAGCATGGCGAAGTGGAAGGATAAACACGTAGAAAGTCAAGCGGAGCTTAAAAAAAAGGCAGACCCAAACTTTCTCTAGTATGGGAACATTTCACAGAAAACATACAAAAAACCCCTGAAACAAGTAAAATGCAGACTTTGCAAGCAGACCTTTCCTGTCATGGCAGCACTACAGTGATGCATGAGCATCTGAAGCAACGGTACCCAGGAGCCGTGACGTTAACGTCTGCTTGGTAAGTTTTAGCGAGTAAAGAAAGTTAGTGCTGTGGAGAGCATGTGAAGCATATGAAACCCACATATGTGCACCACAGTGCTGCTTATTTTCAATGGCCAACTGTTTCAAGCTTTAGAAAAATGGCAATATTGTTAGCACATGCTGTTTATGTTAGCTTACCTGTTTGACAATAAACTCTCTGGTTGCTGAGGGCTGAGCTGTCATGGCTAACATGCTGTTGAATGCAGTAAATGACTGAATTACAGGAGTTGCTATCTCTTTTTCATCTTTAATATTACCCCTTATTCTGAATATTAGTGCATCTGAGTTCATTAGAATATACCAATTTGTAATTTAATAAATAAAAACCTACAGCCATAATCATCTAAATTAAATCAAACGGCTTGAAATGTTACGTGCAGTGAATACTGAATATGAAGGTTTACCTTTCTGAATTGTTCAAAAATGCGCTTGTAGAAAACTTCCACCTAATGTTAGTTTGTGGGTTTGAGCAGATCAGTAATTTAGTTGTAAGATATTAAATCAGTTGTTTAAGTGACATTAGGCATTATGCTTTCTGTGATAAACTGATATATAACCTTTAACTTGTGATATTAATGCAGCTTTGTTTTTTTGTATTTGAATGAATGAATGAATGAATCTTTATTTCGGATAGATTAAAAGTGGAGATTAAAAAGACACAGAATAATATAACAAAGGGGGAAAGAAAATCCAACAAGGTCAAATTAGACAATAACTCCTCTGATTATACAGTTCAACATAAGTTATCCGAAATGGGTGATGGCTGAAGCCGCAGCTTATATTGCCCACCCATATTCCATCCAAGAATTCAAAAGAAAAACAAAACAAGAGCGATTACAATGTGGATTTTCTCATCACACCCTGTGGTTAGCATAGTTGATAGTCAGCAGAATAGGGAAATACTTTAAGAGGTGTTGGAAAGCCAGCACTTATCATGGTGTTATCAAATATGGATTATTAACACCAGAGTAATATCACATTTTGAAATGTCAATGTAGGCCATCATCTGTACCCCATTTATAAAATAAAACAGAAATACAAAATGGAACATTTATATAAAACATCAAAGATAACACTGGTCAACACCAAATTTATTGTTTAAGTTTTTTTTTTTGTTTTTTTTTTTAGCTGATTTAGGACAATTTTGATGTGCTGAATCCAAAAATCACATTGGTTTTGCTCAATCAGGTCAACTTTTTGAACTATGGCCACATGATTTTTACGTTGTTGTTTACATGCACGGGTATTTTCGCTTTATATGATGCAAAATTCATTTTTATTTCTTGAAATTCTCTGAATATTGAACAATGATGACGTAACATTCAATTTACATGTACTTACCTTTATCAGTGTCTACTATTCAATTTGCAGTACAACTGTATAACTGCTGTACAACTGCTTACAACTTAGCATAAAAACCTGACCTGATCGAGAGAAACGGATGTCATTTTCAGATTCACCAGTGCAAAATTGTCTTAAATCAGCTGAAAACACAGTAACTTAGAAAAAAATTATTTTTGTTATGTTGTGTAATAGGTGATGTAACGTGGACAAAATTGTTGGTACCCTCTGTTAATGAAAGAAAAACCCACAAAGGTCACAGAAATAACTTGAATCTGACAAAAGTGGTAATAAATAAAATTCTTCTGCACTTCTCAGCAGGTATTTTGGCTCACTCCTCATGAGCAAACTGCTCCAGTTGTCTCAGATTTGAAGGGTGCCTTCTCCAGACGGCATGTTTCAGCTCCTTTCACAGATGTTCAATAGGATTTAGATCAGGGCTCATAGAAGACCACTTTAGAATAGTCCAATGTTTCGCTCTTAGCCATTCTTGGGTGTTTTTAGCTGTGTGTTTTGGGTCATTATCCTGTTGCAAGACCCATGACCTGTGACTGAGACCAAGCTGTCTGACACTGGGCAGCACATTTCTCTCTAGAATACCTTGATAGTCTTGAGATTTCATTGTACCCTGCACAGATTCAAGACACCCTGTGTCAGATGCAGCAAAACAGCCCCAGAACATAACAGAACCTCCTCCATGTTTCACAATAGGGACAGTGTTCTTTTCTTGGTATGCTTCATTTTTGCGTCTGTGAACATACAGTAGAACTGATGTGCCTTGCCAAAAAGTTCCAGTTTTGTCTTGTCTGTCCATAGGACATTCTCCCAGAAGCTTTGTGGCTTGTCAGCATGCAGTTTGGCAAATTCCAGTCTGGCTTTTTTATGATTTGTTTTCAACAGTGGTGTCCTCCTTGGTCGTCTCCCATGAAGTCCACTTTAGCTCAAACAACGACGGATGGTGTGATCTGACACTGATGTACCTTGACCTTGGAGTTCACCATGAATGTGTTTAGAGTTTGGCGTGCGCCTTCCGGCGCCACACGAGTAGGCTGCCTTTTTGCAACAGCGGATCAATTTCTTCCTATTTCTATTTACTATCTGGCTCTCTTGCTAATCTTTCTGATCCAGCGACACCTCAATTCCATCCAGACACGTAGATCACCCAAATGTCTCCTGAGCCAGCGGACGGAGCCACTGTTTCTTGCAGGAGGCAGTACAATAGAGACCAGCTGTTGACACTTAACCGGCCCACGATGCTAACGCAAAAACTCGACATACCGGGAGAAATAAGACGGAAACGGCGTGGATGTCGAGCTGAAGTAAGACGGCGGGCAAGGAATATAAGGTACAGACCCGTCCTCCCATCTGTTATTATGGGGAATGTTCGATCACTACTCAATAAGACTGCTGAGCTAGCGGCTATCTCTCGCTACCTGGGAGCAGCTCTGCAATCCACATGGTGAGGACATCGATGGCCTCACTCACACCATCATGGACTACATCAGCTTCTGTGTGGACAACACCGTACCCACCAAGACCATATGGTGTTGCTCAAACAACAAACCCTGGATCAACCCTGAGATAAAAACACTTCTGAGAGAGAAGAGGATCTTCAGGTCGGGGAACAGGGAGATGCTGAAGTCCATACAGAGGGAGCTGAGGAGGCAAGGATAGCTTCAGGAAGAAGATGGAGGACAAGCTTCAACAGAGCGACATCGGCGGGGTCTGGAGAAACCTTAAAAACCATCTCTGGCTCCAGAATACCTCCCCCCAGGCCACGGGGGGCAGGGAGTGGGCGAACAATCTGAACCTGTTTTTTAATAGGTTTGACCAACCGCCCTCCCCCCCCCACCGACTGCACAACAACCACTGCTGCCTCTAAAGTCATCAAGACCTGCTGTCTACACCCCACTCCACCAACACCCCCTTACTCCTAGCACACAACCAAGATGAGGACGGAGCTGAGGAAGATCAAGGCGAGGAAGGTCTCGGGACCGGACGGCATCAGCGCAAAGCTCCTCAAGTCCTGTGCAGACCAGCTGTGTGGGATTGTGGAGCACATCTTCAACCTGAGCCTGAAGCTGGGGAGGGTACCACAGTTGTGGAAACATCTTGTGTGGTACCTGTACCAAAGACTTCCCACCCCAAAGATCTGAAAAGCTACAGACCAGTGGCCCTGACGTCTCACATGATGAAGACCCTGGAGAGACTGGAGATTG
Source organism: Pholidichthys leucotaenia (assembly GCA_020510985.1). Classification (NCBI taxonomy): domain Eukaryota; kingdom Metazoa; phylum Chordata; class Actinopteri; order Cichliformes; family Pholidichthyidae; genus Pholidichthys; species Pholidichthys leucotaenia. Next base: position 177,613,709 of record CM035848.1, read on the forward strand.
ACTTCTCCAGTGCTCTCAACACCATCCAACTGATGATCCTGAAGAACAAGCTGCTGTGTGCAGGGGTGGACCAGCACCTGTCATCATGGATCCTGGACTACCTCACTAACCGACCACAGTTTGTGAGAACCCGAGATTGTGTGTCCGACACGATCATCGGTAGCACGGGGGCCCCCCCAGGGAACGGTTTTGGCTCCCTTCCTGTTCACCCTTTATACTGCGGACTTCTCACACAACACAACACACTGCCATCTACAGAAGTTCTCTGACGACTCTGCAATCATCGGCCTCATCTCCATCTGAGATGAAGCTAAGTACAGAGGACTTATCCAGGACTTCGTGGACTGGTGCCATCGGAACTGCCTCCAGATCAACGTGAGGAAAACTAAGGAGCTGGTGGTGGACTGCCGCAGGCAAGGACAACCCCTCACAGCACCAGTAAACATACAGGGAACAGACATTGAGATGGTGACATCCTACAAGTACCTGGGTGTTCATCTGAACAATAAATTAGACTGGTCAAACAATACCTACGCACTCTACAAGAAGGGACAGCGCAGGCTGTTCCTACTGAGGAGGCTCAGGTCTTTTGGTGTACAAGGGGCGCTGCTGAAGACATTCTACGACACGGTGGTGGCATCAGCCATCACTTTTGGAGTGGTCTGCTGGGGCAACGGCATTACAGCAGCCGATAGGAAGAGACTGAACAAACTGATCAAGAAAGCTAGCTCTGTCCTGGGGCAATGCCTTGACCCAGTGGAGATGATAGAGAGAAGGATGGTGGCTAAACTGTCATCTCTGCTGGAGTCCGAGTTCCACCCTATGCAGGACATACTGAATGCACTGAGGAGCTCATTTAGCAGTAGAGTACATCATCCTACGTGCGCACCCGAGAGGTTTTGCAGGTCCTTTCTGCTTACGGCTGTCAGACTGTATAATCTAAGCAGGGCTGCTCGCAGAGATAGCAAAAAAACGTGACAACCTAATAGTATTGAATGCAAAAGAGCAACAGACTTACACAAATGGTCCCTTCCAGTATACAACTAGGACAATATCAGTCGCTACGGAGGGTGACAATATGTATGGGCACATATTCATACTATGTAGGATAACTAAGTAGACGGTTATGCTGTTTATTGCATCTTCCTTCAATGCTCCGCACTTTGTATATATATTTATGTGTACGTTTGTATATTCACTGCTCTTATTTTTTCTTTTTCTTATCTTCCTAATTATTGCTCTGAGTGTTGCTATCCCTGTGCTGTTTCAATCCTGTAATTTCCCCATTGTGGGACTAGTAAAGGCTTATCTTATCTTTTGTTGCCATTCGTATTATCCGTCTCTTCCATTTTTCATCAAGTTTCCTCCTGCGGCCACTTCCAGGGAGGTTGGCTACAGTCTCGTGGATCTTAAATTTCTGAATAATATGTGCAACTGTAGTCACAGGAACATAAAGCTGCTTGGAGATGGTCTTATAGCCTTTACTTTTAACATGCTTGTCTATAATTTTCTTTCTAATCTCCTTAGTCAACTCTCTCCTTTGCTTCCTCTGGTCCTTGTTTAGTGTGGTACACACCATGACACCAAGCAGCACAGTGACTACTTGTCACCCTTTAAATAGGCCGATTGATTACAAGTTTGTAGACACCTGTGATGTTAATTAGAGGACACATCTTGGTTGAACATGTCCCTATGGTCACATTATTTTCAATCTTTTCAAGGGGTACCATCATTTTTGTCCAGGCCTGTTTCATGAGTTTGTTTTTTAAAGTAATTCTGTTGAACCACAATTCAAAAGCATTGTCTGATTTTCATTGGTTAATTTTCATAGAATTTTTATTTATTACCACTTTTGTCAGATTCAAGTTATTTCTGTGACCATTGTGGGTTTTTCTTTCATTAACAGAGGGGTACCAACAATTTTGTACACAGCTATATGTGTTCACCTTTAAAGCTAGCTGTACATTAATCATTTTCAATAACTGTCATAGCAACACAAAAAAGAGAGAATGCATTGCATAGAGAGGAAGGACATTATCAAAACACTTAACATTGTCTTGTAGTAATTTTCTTATTTCATCCCATATCAACTCATCCAGTGCCTAAACCACATTTGGGTCTTTTTCAATGCATTTTGCCATCTCCTTAATGAGAGAGTGAGAAAAGAAGAAAAGGAAGTGACTCTAGTGCAGATGCAATGCAGTGGCAATATAACTGATAAACAGAGCCATCTCAATTGTGCTCAGTGAAGCAGCGCAATGATAACTGGATCATGACCAGATGATCTGGCTCCGTTACAAATGATGCACCCTCATTTGGCGCTGCGCAGGCTTGGCCAAAATACCTCTTTAGCTTTTGAACAGTGTCTTGCATCTTTCCTCTTTCCCTCCAATTAGTATGTTAATTAATGCATGGGCTGCTTAATACTCTTGAAATGCTGTGAAAACACTGTTGCCCAGTGTTCTAAGGTAAGAATAACACTTGAAAAAAAGAGTCAGACAATCTGCATCCTGTCTGTTGGGGATCCTGTAATTTCCTATTAACACTGGCACAGTTTGAGTGCTCCATGATTTCCCAACAGGATCACACAAGCTAAGTTCTTGTAAAAGCACTGCGGCTACCATTAAATCAATCTCAGAGCTGATGTTTTTTTATGCTATGTAAACTTTACTCATGTACAATTTAAAGTAACATTTCAGTTCACATTTTACTCTTAATAAATATACACCAAACATGTTTTAATTAATTGCTCCTGCATTCCAGTGAAGCATTACACTACCTTATGTTCAGTTGACATGCTAAAAGATGTATTCAAAGAAAAAAAAAATCATTAAGCAGCTATGTTACCACATCTGTCATTTAAAGAAGAAATCTTTTTACATTTGTAAGTGTGAAATCCCTTAGCCATTGTGGAATTCTCAAAAATTCTGATATGACTTGTGAAAAAATGATATTAAGAATTTAAAAGTGTGATGTTGTCTAACCTTGTTACACTGAGCATTTTTTTTTTTTAAGTACCTCAGTTTCAATTTATTTCTGTCTGTGCACATGTGATACTGCCAACAAAGAACTTTCACCAGACATGCAGATCCATCAAACAGACAAAAAGGCTGTATGCTGAATGAGTAGTTTATTGATGCCTTTAACCTCATACATGTCTCAGGGTTGGTTATGTACAGTCAAGCAGAAAAGTCTTTTAAATAAATTACATTATGCCAATTATTATGAATTAAATAATGCCGCATTTGTTCAACAGTTTGTCAGTTTGTATATGTACTTAATAAGTGTGTACACCACATTTCAAAATCATCACAGCAATTATCCCATACATGAACCTCTTTAAAAAGAGGAGTTAATCAGTATCTTACGCTTCTGAAATATACATAGTCAGATCAAATAATATTTATTTTGTCTTGGTTTCAATTAAATTTTTTTTAGCTGTAATATGTAGTATACAGCAGGAAAAATAAGTACTGAGCATGTCAACATTTTTCTCATTAAACATATTTCTAATGGAGCCATTGACCGGAGATTTTCACCAGATATCAGTAACAACCCAAGTAATCCATACATGCAAAGAAATCAAGGCAACTGTGTTCACAAAACAAGTTATTTAATTAAGTGGAATAATACAGGGAATAAGTATTGAACACATGAAGAAAAAGAGGTGCAAAAAGGCATAGAAAGCGAAAATGAGCGATCACAACACAGGCTGGATATGACAATCCTTATGTGATTTTACATGTCATCTTGTATATATGTTTGGAGTATTTCTTCCTTTAGTTTTTGTTTAAATTGTCCAAGCGTTGTACATGATTTTAATTCAGGTCCAAAATCGTTCGATAATCTGACTCCTTGCACTGAAACACAGTGTTGCTTGGTGGTAGTTCTCACTGAAGGTTTTTGAAATGTACATGTTCCTCTGAAATGATATTGTTCCTCCCTTATTTGGAACAACTTTTGGATATTTGCGGGCAGTGATAGATTCTTCACTTTTAACATTATTATTGCAGTTTTAAAGTCAACCAGATCTTTCAACTTGAGAGCTTTTAATTTAAGAAAAAATGGGTTTGTTGGTTCCCTGTAAGCTGCTTTGTTTATTATTCTAATAGCTCTCTTCTGAAGCATAAAGAGTGGATATATGTTTGTTTTATATGTATTTCCCCATACTTCTTTACAATATGTCATGTATGGGAGTATTAATGAATGATACAAGGTATATAGTGTGGGTTGATTCAGCAAATATTTCACTCTGTGTAGTATTGCAATTGATTTGGATATTTTACCTTTAATATAATTAATATGTGACTTCCAACACAGTTTATTATCAATTATTACTCCAAGAAATTTAGTTTCAGATACCCTTTCAATCTCTACACCATTTACACTGAGTTTAGATACTGAGTTGTTGTGATGGTTGTTAAAGACTATAAATTTTGTCTTACTTAAATTGAGCGTTAATTTGTTTGAATCAAACCACAGTTTAAGCTTTCCTAATTCCTTTCCGAGTGTATCCAGAAGTTGTTCCAAATTGCTTCCACTGCATAATAGATTAGTGTCATCGGCAAACAATATTAAGTCCATTTTTTCTGAAACGTTACATATATCATTATATTGAATAACAATGGCCCCAAAACTGAACCCTGTGGGACTCCACAAGTAACCTTCAGTAACTGTGAGTTTTTGTTACCAACACATACATACTGATATCTATTCTTTAAGTAACTACTTAACCAGGACAGTGCTACCCCTCTAATACCACAATTTTGTAGTTTCTTTAATAATAAAATGAAACGTATAAATAAAATGAACATATTCCGGTTACAATAGTGTTATGTGTTTTCTGCCCCCCCGCCCCGGAAAAATATGTTGCCACCACGCCAAGGTCTTGAACCCAGAGGAAACACTGGCTCTTAAATTGGTCTCTTGTTCTTCTACTTCTTCTTCTGGAGTGGTGGCCTAGTTGATAGAGCATCCGCCCCACAACTGAGAGGTTGGGGTTCAAGTCCCGGCCGGGTCATACCAAAGACCATATAAAAATGGTACTTCCCACCTTCTAGTTTGGTGCTCAGTGTAATAAAATGTGGGGAAGGAGAAGTTGTTTGTGGCAGCGCCTTGCATGGCGGCGAGCCTTCTGATTCAAGATGTGATTAACATTGTAGATGGGAGAAACATAATTTCGTTCTACTGTACATGATTGGCTGTATGGACTTAATGACAATAGAGATGGCTTCTTCTTTCAGCTGCTCCCTTTAAGGGTCTCCACAGCGAATCACCTGCCTCCATCTCACCCTGTCCCTTGCATCGTCCTCTGTAACGCCAACCTTCTCCATGTCCTCCTTCACTACATCTGTGAATCTTTTCTGTGGTTTTTCTCCTTCACTCCTGCCTGGCAGCTCCATCTTCAAAATCCTTTGTCCAATATATATACTGTCCCTCCTCTGCACATGTCCAAACCATCTCAGCCTTGCCTCTCTTACTTTGTCTCCAAACCGCTCATCCTGAGCTGTCCCTGTGATGTAATCATTTCTAATTCTATACCTCCTAGTCACTCCTAATAAGAATTTTAACATCTTCATCTCTGCCATCTCCAGCTTCCTCTCCTTTCTTTTTGTCACTGCCACTGTTTCCAAACCATACATCATAGCAGGTCTCACTTAACGTCTTGTACATCTCTCGTTTCGCTCTAGCTGCTATCCTTCTGTCACAGATCATCCCAACACTCGTCTCCACCCACTTCAGCACCTCCACCTGCACTCTCTTCTTCACCTCTCTTGTGCATTTTCTATTGCTTTGGATGGTTGACCCCAGGTATTTCTTCTACATTTACTACCTCTGCTCCTTGCATCTTCACCATTACACCTGTCTCCCTCTCATTCACACACATTATGTCTTGCTTCTGCTGGCATTCATTCCTCTTCTCTCCAGAGCATACCTCCACCTCTCCAGGTTCTCTTCCACCTGCTCCCTACTCTCACTGCAGATCACAATGCCATCTGCAAACATCATGGTCCATGGAGACTCCTGCCTGACCTCATCGGTCAGCCTGTCCATCACCATGGTGAACAAGAAGAGGCTCAGAGCTGATCTATTAAAGTGACACTCCAGGTGACAGTTTTGGTGGTTGTAGAGCCGCCGGAGTGTAGGGATGTGATTTTTCCGCTAATTCGCGGAATTCCACTTTTTTTTATCTTGCAAAAATTTTCAGACCAGATGGCGACGCTTGCACAACGCGAGGCTCAGCGTCTCTTCAGATTTTGTGGATTAGCAGTGATATTTCTGCTCATTTCGGGACTGTTCGTTCAGAACAGCTTCGCTTTTACATCCTACACCCGAAATGAACTTTTGGACATTGGATTACAAAATAACGACCTTTTTATCAGCAACCTACGTTTCATCCCTGAGCTCTGGAGAACACCCGACGCTAGGTAAGCTACCCGGTCGACCGGAAGTGCTCGCAGGTGGCGTAGAGTCCGTAAACAAAGGCGGGGGAAGCGCGGAGGACTAAGAGCTAAGCTAAAGCTAACACCGCACCGGCTTTCTCTACCCAGCTAATGTACGGTCAGTGGCGAACAGAATGGATGAGCTATGGCTTCGGATCACCAACAATAAGAAACTTATGAACTGCAATATCATGATTTTCACGGAAATATGGCTACATAGTGGAGTACTTGTGTGGCGCCATGAGACGGCTTTTGTTGTGATGTGGCACATTATAAATAAAGCTGAATTGAATTGAATTACTTGACGGTGCTGTCGAGCTGGCCGGATGGCACACTCTCCGGGCAGACAGAGCAGCTAATGACTCCGGTAAGACCAGAGGTGGGGGAGTATGCATTTATATTAACCTTTTGCACTCCGGTGTACCGCAGACGGGCACGTCTCCGCATCCCAGGGTGCACGAGAGCGCCCTTGTGCGCTCTAGGACGCACGAGGGCGCTGCGTCCAAGCGCGTCCAAGCGCGCACTGGAAAAAAAAAAAGGTGCATTTGTTCTTCCACTACAGACACAGCCGCGAACAGATTAGTTCATCTGATTGACCTCTCATTCGACTAATAAGAGCCTTGAATTGGGTTTCTGAAACCTTGAAGAACCAATGACTGAAAACCTAGCAAGAAGGACCCGCCTACCAACGCTGTGAATGCAGCGAGCCAATTGAAGCACAGAAGTTCGCGAGCTGTTTTGTGTAAGGCTGGGTGAAGAGAGACTGACTGCTGCAGCAGGTGAAAAAAAGGACCTGCAGGAAGAACCTGCTACAGACCCAGCAGCACGGAGACCACCCACAAGTGCGACCTGCACTTATTCCAGCAGAATAGACGTTTAGGATTCTCATCCGTGGTCATCATAGACCGACGGAGGCCGACGACGAAGGTCGTAAATCATTCGCCAAAACCGCAATCATGGAAGCGCAGAACCGCAATAATGGAATTATGTTTTGGCTGGGAACCACAAGCGGACCAGCGTCACGTTCGTCTGACAATGAGGAAGAGAAGTTCGCCAGGACACTGCTGCTGTGAAGAGGTGTTATAAGCTAAATTATTCTTTATCCTTGAAAATTGTAATCAAAAATGACTTTTGACTGATTGGTAAATTACAACTGTGTGGCGCACGAAGTCCGAAGTGTGTGCGCCACGGTACACGGTTCGTGCGCCGCGTCCAGACTGTGAACGCCCCCCCCCCCCGCTACTCTTCTGTAGCAAGGGGGGGGGGGGAAAGCCGCCGCGGTGACTGCGCCGCGGTCGCCACATTGCCACGAGTCTATTCCGCCATGTAGCGATGGCCGATGTCCGTCCTCTGTAGCGAGGGGGTGGGGGGACAACCCCCCCCCACACACACACACACAGCCCTTTCATTAGAGCCCAAGGTGAAGCTTCTATATTGAATCATTCAAAAGTTAGACGTTTTTCCAAACTGTGCCATTTGGCACAATTTGGCACAGTTCAGAAACGCCTGGGAACTACCTGAGGAAAAAGCTGTGTAATATATTCATTTTTTGTGGTATTGTTACAAAATTTTGACCTCAGCTGGATAACACTTGGTTCTACATTTCTGTTGCATTTTCCAGCCCGGATCTGAAGCTGTGTGTTATTTGCAAGCATTTGTATCCAAAAAAACACCCAGGCCAAATTTATTTTCTTCAAGTTCACTATGTTTAGATGACTGTAACTCAGTGGTCGGAGCACTTAGAAAGATTATGACTGTTTTGCCAAAAAATTCAAAGTGTTTTCTTTTAAATGAGACCAACCCCATGAAGATGCTGCAAAGGGTTGAAGAACAGCTTTCGATTTACTTTGGGCACGTTATTTTTTTGGCGTTTTTAGGGAAATTGACCGGAGTGCAAGGGGTTAACAAGGCTTGGTGCACGAACTCTCACTGTTGGCAGACACTGCTCAGCTAACCTGGAGTTTCTCATGGTTAAATGTAGACCTTTATATCAATCAATCAATCAATCAATCAATCAATCAATCAAAGACTTTATTCCAGACTCATGGTCCATCAAAAATAAAATAAAATAAATAAATAAAATAAAATAAAACAAGACAGTTGAAAACAGATAATAAGAAAAACAATCAAAAAGTTACAAAACAATAAGACACAACTACTAAAAGAAGTACAAAGATAGTCCAGACTTTAAAAAGACTTAAAAAGACTACTGTACCAGTGCCTTCTAAACTGTGACTGACAGCGAATAGAACTGAGCTTAATGCTAGACATGACTTGAATGATTTCATTTCTAGATACATCAAGCCGACAGATGAATTTATACATAAGATTCCTTATTACTGCATGCAGTGTATTTACACGTGATGAGACAAATAACTCGGAAGCACCGCACCATCGAGGCTTTAAAGCATCATTGTAAGCAACCTGTAATTTCTGCATACTTTGTTTCCTATAATTTATCCATAAATGAGCAGTGTATAAAGGTGTACAATAGGTTTTAAAAAGAACCAGTTTCACCTCATCTGAACAAAAACCAAGCCTGCGTGCAAGAATATTTGCTTGCATGTAGATTTTGCAGCGTTGTCTGAAAATGTCATCATCATCAGTCATTCTATCATTAATAAAATGTCCCAGATATTTAATTTTATCCCTGACAATTAATTCCCTGCCTGCCAATTCAAAGACAGGGAATTTCATTAACAAATCTTCTTTAGTGCGGCAAATCAGCACACAACTCTTATTTGTATTATATTTTATGTCATTTTCATCTCCTTAAGCGGTACACACTCTTAATAACTCCTGAAGACCAGCACTACTTGGACTGAGAATAACTAGATCATCAGCATACATAAAATGATTCACTAACTTATTCCCTATTAAACACCCAGTTTTACAGGCATTCAGTTGCTTTGACAACTCATCCATATAAAGATTAAATAGAATAGAGGACAATATACTGCCCTGTCTGACACCACTGCTCACACCAAATGGGGATGAATGACTCTTCCCCCATTTCACCAGCATCTTCTGATGTGCGTACCAGTAAATCAGGATACGTACTAAGTGCTTGGGAACCCCTCTGTCAATCATTTTCCTAAACAATATCCTGTGATTAACACGATCAAACGCCTTATATCTGCCACAGGAGTTCACTTTTCACTTTTCTTCATCTTGCCTGCTGAAGATGTTTTGGACTTTATTTAAAAAATATTTTTAACGCCACACGTGATGGATAATGTTTGTTGGAATATTTTAGGAATGCTATCTTCTTGGAACATAAGTCAATATTATACAGTAATAAGTGACATTCAGCTGTTTGTTTTATGTCATTTAAGCAGAGTTCTGGTACTTAAAAATCATAAAAACCCAGGAGCTTCGGGGGGCTTCGCCCCCCTTGCCCCCCCAACGGGGCTCTGCCACAGACACCGCTGGGGGACTGCGTCCCCCAGACCCCCTGCTGAATTTTCAGATAATTTCCCCAACCCCAAATCACATCCCTAGGAGTCTGTTTTTAAAGGGGCCACTTTTCCACATTGTAACTGCTCACACATGTCTTAATTAAATGTTTAGATATATAATTTTTAACACTCCACTATTAAATAGGGACTATTACAAAAAAAAAAAAAACAGGTTTGAAATGATTCCACCATAGATGTGCCAATATGATTTTTAGTGTGTTGTTATTGAACTCATGGTGAAAAAATGTTAATTGCACAACAAATAATTTTCTTACAAGTTAACCACCCCCCAAACTGTTTTAAACCAAGCACAACTTTCCAATACAATATTCAGTCTTTTTTTTTTATACTCAAATTACCGGCACCAAACAGAAAATGGCAATGTCCCAGTCTTCACCAGCACCAAAAAAGAAAAGCGTCCAAATAATACCCCCCAAAAATAACAGGACGTCGCTGTCTTTCAGTCACCACAAAAAAAAAAGAAAACCTGAGCTCAGGCAAAGTACAGTTCGTAAATAAGAAGAGAAAAAAAAGAGGATTGCTCTCACCGGCCTGCGGCCCCGTCATCCCTCAGTCTGGGTGCGCCGTGGGTTTCTGCTACTCCCAGTGTCCGGCTTCCTGTGCAAAGCCAACTCCCCCTTCACTGGAGTGGAAAAGCCGACTCCTGCAGGTCTCCCATAGCCTCCCTGCGATCAGGCCCTCCTCTGGCTTCTCCAGTCGTCTGTCATCTGAGAAATGGTCTTTCTCCTTTCCTCTCCTCTCTCCTCTCACCTGCGGCTTCCGCCTTCCTTTTAACCTGCGGCCAGCTGCTAGAAATCAGCTGATTGCCCGTCACGTGACCCGATGATGTTTTGACGGCATGTTTTTTTTCCCCCCAACATAACTTAATGCAACCACATTGTGAAACTTAGCCAGGAAAAGGGCACAAACAATGAATGGAGTTTTTTTTAAGATTACACCTCATCATTTATGATAACTAGGTACACCCGTTATGTATTTAACATTTTATCCATAAAGGTCGATACAATATCATATGTGGCAGTGCTACACTTTTATTAATCCCCATGGGGAATTTCAGGACGTATTTGTTTGACATATTTTGTTCAAATTATCGTTAATTATTTGATTATTACAGCAAATTAGTTTTTAATTTTTCCAGGTTTCCCTAAAACACTTTGAATCCCTGATTACATTCAGCTCCACCCTCCCTCCTACTTCTCTTAGTCGTTAACTTGGTAGCTTCTAGCCTTTAGCGTGGATGTATCTTGAGCTGAGCTGAAAACAAGTCAAGTCGGCCCCCAAAGTCATCCCTGGGGTCTTTAAGGTGTAGTATCTCATGGAGCGGCAAGGAGAGGCAAATGCTGGCAAGTGTTGCGTTTTGAGGGGTTTCTTTGGGGTTTGTGGGCACGGCGGTTTGTCGGCAGTTTTTTACGGTCACAGACTGCTGGCAGACTGCCGCCCCTACAAATCCCGAATTGCAACATTTGCTAGCATTTGCTGCTGCCCGCTGCTCTGTGACATAGTAGGGAAATGATGAGAGCAGAGAATTCCTGTAGAACTGTTAAAAAGACTTTTCTTGGTCACCAACCAATGTAATGAATATTGTATGAAATTCTCTGTTCAAGCATCAAACATTTCAGATCTGACCTTGGGAGCTCACCGGGCCAGTGGCCAACCTGACTCATGACCCCCAACATGTGCCATGAACGTTTGTGTTAAGAATTATTGAGATAATGCATCACTGGTTGACAGGGGTGTGTGGTTTTAGTGGTCAATGGGATATGACTGTTGTCTGGAGTACAGTTAGCACAGGAACACACATGAAAGAGTGGCTAAACTGCTCGCTTCTGCTGACAGTCTCGGATCCCGGTTTGAGAAAATAAAACTTCATCTAAGCTAAAATAATGTCTAAGAATGAAATATATTGTCAGTCTTTGTTAGATGAACAAGGATTCCAGTGGAGATGGATAGAATTTATAGAAAATTCCGATCAAACAACAGGATTGACAGTTAAGCTACACGCATTGGGCGCATGCGCATACAGCGACCAGCAGCGGGTGAAAAAAGTTCAACATCTGTGTCTCTGTTTTTATGCACTTTCATGTGTTTCAACGTAATTGTCTGTGCCGTTTTTGTCCTTGAAAGTTTGTGGACTATATAACAAAGAGCTCCCTGGTTCCATCAGTATGGATTTCCTTCTTGTTTCTTTCTTACCGTCTCTTTGTCTTGGAGGTAAGCGTGATCGCGATCACGCCGGGAAGAACACAGTATTCCAGAGACATGTTACTGCATTTAAACATGGATAATGCAGCATCTGTGTTTGAGTCTGTGCCGCAACTGCCGGACTTTATTTTAAGAGATTTTCATGGACACAGCAATGAAAAGAGAGACAAGAGGAGGAAACGCGGAAAGCGTGGAGGCGTAAGATTAAGCCTGAGGAGGCGTCAGCTTAACCGCATTCCTCTTCCTTCTATTATTATGGGGAACGTACAATCCCTGAGAAATAAAGTGGATGAAATTCAAGGGAATGTACGATATCAGAAGGATTTCAAGAACTGCTGTGTCATGGCTTACACGGAGACGTGGCTTACGGCGCATGACCGGGACCCGGACCTGTGTATTGACGACTTTGGAGCTCCACTTCTCTCGGATCGGCAGGAAGAGGTAACGGGAAAACGTCAGGGGGGCGGCGTATGTTTATATATTAATAAACAGTACTGTACATCTGTCACGGTCAGACAACGCATCTGTACACCAGACGTGGAGCTGCTGTCTGTGTCACTACGTCCTTTTTATCTGCCCCGCGAGTTCCCCCAACTTTTTATAATGACTGTGTACATTCACCCGAGGGCGGATGCTGCCTCCGCCTCCAGCACCGTCTTTGATGTGGTACAGCGGTTGCAGTTGATTTCCCCAGAGGCTCAAAATTTTATTCTTGGGGATTTTAAGCATGTGTCTCTAAAGAAGACACTTAAACTTTTATCAGTATGTCTCCTGCCCAACCAGGCGAAAAAAGACATTAGACCTGTGCTATGGATCCATAGAGAGGGCCTATAAATCTATTCCCCTTCCTCCTTTAGGATCCTCAGGTCACAACTGTGTACATTTGCTGCCCACATATAAAACTGCTCTCAGAAGAGACAAGGCAAAGACCAGAGACATAAACATGTGGACAGAGGATTCAGTGCACTGCCTCCAGGAATGCTTTAACTGTACGGACTGGGAGGTGTTCACACTGTCCTGCGGAGATGATTTGGACTCTTTAGTGGACGTGACATGCTCATACATGGCTTTCTGCAGAGACATGATTGTTCCACGTAAACGTGTCAAAATATATCCCAATAGCAAGCCATGGGTTACAAAATCAGTTAAATCCTGCTTACTGAGGAAAGCACTTGCCTTTAAACAGGGGGTTGTTTCTGAGCTGCAGGTTGCCACAAAAGAGCTGAAGGCCGAAATTTTAAGAGCAAAACAGAATTATAAATCAGAGTTGGAAAGCAAGATGGCAACAAAGAAACTTGGTTCAGCCTGGGCCAGTATGAAAACTATTGCAGGCCTTCAGAGCACAGAGCGCAGTAATCGTGTGTTTTTAGATGGTTTTAATTCAGACACAGAGCTGGCTAATGCTCTTAATTGTTTTTATGGTCGTTTTGACTCCTTTGATTTTAGCACAGAAACCCAAGGTTTGAAACAGATACTGAAAGACAATCAACACTTTAATATTGAGGTGCAGGATATTAAAAGGGCGTTCTGTGCTGTAAAAGTGAACAAAAGTCAGGGCCCTGATAATATGTGTATGTGGGTGCTTGGTAAAGTCCTGTGCACATGAACTGAGTCCTGTATTTCACTACATTTCCAATAAGTCCTTACAGACGTGACATGTGTCTAAGATCTGGAAAGATGCTGTGGTTGTCCCTGTTCCAAAATCCAGCTGTCCTAAAATGGTAAATGATTTTAGATCAGTTGCTTTGACTTCAATTTTAATGAAAATTTTTGAAAAACTGGTCAGATTTGAGGTCCTAAAGCAGACTGAACATGCATTGGATCCTTTGCAGTTTGCCTATAGCCCTCACAGAGGAGTGGAGGATGCCACTGTCACTCTGTTTAACATGCTTTTTGAACATCTGGATTTTAATGGGGCACACGCCAGGCTTTTATTTGTGGACTTTTCTTCCGCCTTTAATACAATCCAACCTCATATTTTAGTTGAAAGGCTCCTGCAACAATTTGATTTGAGTAATCTGGTGGGTTGGATTCTGGATTTTTTTTTAACCAACAGGACACAGAGTAAGGGTCAATGGTACATTGTCTGACCAAAAGTGTTCTTCTACTGGCTCTCCGCAGGGGTGTGTGTTGTCACCACTACTCTTCATCCTGTACACAAACATGTGTTGGAGCAGACATGACAACAGACACATTATAAAGTATGCTGATGATTCAGTTGTTGTCAGTCTCCTCCAGGATGGTGAGAGTGGCCACAGCCCAGTAGTTCATGATTTTGTTCACTGGTGTGAGGATTCCTACCTGCAGCTGAATACAACAAAAACTAAAGATATGATTATTGATTTTAAGAGGAAAACTCCCAGGCACGAAGTCACTGTACTAAAAGGCCAGACCACTGAATGTGTACAATCCTACAAATATCTTGGTGTGACGGCATGAAATAATAGGCAACGAACTGAGAGTTTTTCAGGGAGTTTATTAATCATACCGCCATCACAACACCCACTCCAGCGCCGTGCAGGCGCGCCGGAGCGGGCCCGGAGGCTCTCGTCAAGAGACAGGGAATGCGTGTAGTCAGAAGCAGTTGTCAGAGAGAGAGAGTTACAGAGCAATGCAGTTTAAATACCCCACTACAGACAATGCATTCACAGCAGTAGGCATGGACATTTGCATTTGAGAGTCACCCACATCAATAGGAGGATTACTGACAGGAAGACATTTGCATTTGAGAGTCACCCACATCAACAGGAGGATTACTGACAGGAAGACATTTGCATTTGAGAGTCACCCATAACAATAGGAAGATTACTGGCAGGAAAGAGCTAGACAAAGGGAGGCTACCTATTGATATCAATACACACATCTCATTGTTCTGCCAATTGCTCCAGCTGAGCGCTCTGCTTGTCCCAGTCTGTTGTGGGGGTGACCCACATTGGGACGATTATTGATAGTAATTTAAACTTTGAAGAGAACTGTGAAAGGGTGTGCAAAAAGGGTCAGCAACATTTGCATTGTTAAAGGAAACTTGCACGCTTCCAAATTGACCGAACCATAATGACAGTGTTTTATTGGCCTTTTATTGAATCTGTTTCATCCTTTTCTTTAGTGTCATGGTTTGGTCAGATAAAACTGAAACGGAGGAAATCCTTGGATCAAGTTGTAAGATGGTCCAGTCGTTTGCTTGGTGAGTCACAGCTGAGCCTGACATCCCTGTACACCAAACAGGTACAGAGGATTGCTACCTCCATTTTAAATGACTCCCACCCTTTGCACTGCCACTTTCAGCTTCTTCCCTCCAGACAGAGGTTTGCTGTCCCAAAAAGTAAAACCCAGCGCTACAAAAACAGCTTTGTTCCTGCTGCTGTTGAAGAGTTGAACAAGATGTAACAATATATTGCACATAATTTAGTTACCTATTTATTAATTTTATTTTATATTTATTTATTTTTGTAGGTTTTTTATTTGGGTTCTAAATCTTTTATTGGGTTTTAGACTTTTGAGTTTTTAACCTCTTTGACTAGTCTTTAACTTTTTAAAATGACCCTTCTCTCTTATCTCCTTGTTTTTGTTTTTCTCATCTCTTTGTCTTATGTCCTGATTGGTGGAGCCTTGAGTACTTTTATCATGTTTATAGTCAGCTTCATGTGTGCCTGTGTTTGTGTTCATGTTGAATGTAATTGTGGGTTGTAAATATGGATGTCACCTGACTGCAAAATAAATCTACCTACGGGTACAAATAAAGTAACCTGAATCTGAACCTGAACCACTAGGCAGCATGCCAATCACTTCTTTCCTTCCAAGGCAAGCTGTATTGGGTTATAATGATCGCCTCTTACCACCTAACACACTAATGCTAACAGTGCAATATAGCATCAAAGCAAAATATAACAAGCCAGAATGATGTGAGACTGTGGATTAGTGAACCAGGTGGAAACAGATGTCTATTGGTGTGACTGTAATCTGAAGAAAATGAAAATATAAACCGCGCTTGGTGCAAGTTTCCTAGGCTAAGGCTAATACCACTGTTCAATTCAATTCAACTTTATTTATATAGCACCATTTCAGAACAACAGTCATCTCATAGCACTTTCAACTGTAGGGGAAACCCCTACAGTAACCCCACTGTTAGCTAGGAAGCTAACATCTTTGGCTCCTCGCCCCATCTACATGACAGTTAGGCTGGCCAATAATAGAGTAGCGGCCAGGTATCAAGGCTAGTGGTGTTTACCTTTTAATGTCGTGCCTTTTCTTGATGTACAACATAATATTCAGAAGAGTAACACTGGTTTTTTGGAGAGAAAACAAAATAAAAACTGTTTTTTTTTTGTTTTTTTGTTTTTTTAGAGAGAAGCAAGTGTTTTGGTATTTTTTGGATAATCACATGACCAACAGACACACTTCACAAGGTTAAATGCTACAAAAACACAATATTTCAGTCAGTAACTGATTTAAAGTCATGACTTTATCGTTAATAAATAATACCATAGTGGTGGCTTCCTGTAGTAACGTATCGTCACTTCCTGTGTTGCTGGCTCTCTGTGTGGCTTGCTCTGTGGTTAGCTGTCCTCATTCTCCTAAGGATTTTGCCTTTGATTGTATTTTAATCACTTTTATCCCTCAACCGTTAGCTCTCACTTCTGTTTATCAAGCCTCTTGCACCTGTGTGCGCACTCAGTGTCATCTGATCACCCTCTTTAGCCTTCTGCTCACCTTTCATCTGTGTTTTTGTTAGCTTCGGGTTAGCCACTAGCTATGGCTACTAGTTCTCCTTTCCCTTCTCCTCTGGTGTGCTCTCTCTGTAAGATGTTCAGCTACACCTCTGCCTCTTCTAGTGATAACGGCAAATGTAATAAATGTTGTCTTTTTGAGGCGCTCGAGGTGAGATTGTCTGATTTGGAATCCTGGCTCCGCTGCATTGAAACACAGTCTGCGCCAGTTAATAATGACGGACACCCCTTAGCTGCAGCGGAGCTCCCCAGCTTAGAGTGGCCTGCTAGCGGTCCTCCGGTCCTCCTCAGCAGCGAGGAGACTGGGTGGGTGACGTGAGAAGGAAGCCTAATCGCAAGGCCCCGGTTCACCACTAACCTGTTGATGTTTCTAATCGCTTTTCCCTGCTCAGCGACACACCCGCCGAGGAAAAAACTAATCATTGGCGGCTCTGTAGTCAGAAACATGAACCTAGAGACTCCAGCGGCCATAGTCAAATGCATTCCTGGGGCCAGAGCAGGCAACATCAAGTCAAATTTGAAAATGCTGGCTAAAAGTAACTGTAAATACTCCACAATTGTTATCCATGCTGGCATTAATGACGTCCGACTCCGGCAGTCGGAAGTCACAAAACTTAACGTGGAATCGGTGTGTGACTTTGCAAAAACAATGTCTGCTTCTGTAGTATTCTCTGGGCCCCTCCCCAATCTGACCAGTGATGACATGTTTAGCCGCTTGTCATCCGTCAACCGCTGGCTGTCTGTGTGGTGTCCTGCAAACGATGTGGGCTACATAGACTATTGGAACTCATTTTGGGGAAAACCTGGTCTTATTAGACGAGACGGCGTCCATCCCACTTTGGATGGTGCGTCTCATTTATCTAACAATCTGGCATCATTTTTATCCAAATTTCCAAAACCTTGACAACTCAGAGCTGGGACCAGGAAGCAGAGTCGCAGTCTTACACACCTCTCTGTAGCTCCTCTTCATCCGCCACCCCTCAACTTAACCCCTGTCTTCCCCATCAGAGAATCATTGTCTGCTCCCTCCAAAGTAAATAAAAATATAATGTATAAGCATCCCAAAGTGATTAAACAAAAAGTTGGTAAAACTCAAACATGAAGCCTCTAAATTGAATGGTTTGGCCTCTGTTCCTCCTCATAATTTAAAAATTAAATGTGGTTTGTTAAATATTAGGTCTCTAACTCCCAAGTCTCTGCTAGTCCATGATCTGTTAATTGATCATCAGATTGATTTAATATCCCTTACAGAGACTTGGTTAGGGCAAGAGGATTATGTTGGTTTAAATGAATCAACTCCCTCTGGTTATTTAAACTGTCAAAATCCCAGAAGTTCTGGTCGTGGAGGAGGAGTAGCAACAATTTACCGTTCCAAATTACTAGTTAATGTAAAGCAAAAAACACGTTATAATTCCTTTGAGGGTCTGGTCCTCAGTATTGGGCATTTTAGCAATTTTAGGCTAAACCCAATTTTATCTGCCATAGTTTATTGTCCTCCATCAACCTACTCAGAGTTTTTATCCGAGTTGGCCAAATTCTTAGCTGATTTAGTGCTGAAATCAGAATAATTATAGTGGGGGACTGTAATATACATGTAGATGTAGATAGTGACTGCCTTAATATGGCATTTAATTCAATATTAATATATATTAATATTAATTTAATATTAGACTCGATGGGATTTTCCCAGAAAGTAGGAAATTCTACCCATTATCTCCACCATACATTGGACCTTGTTCTGACATATGGCATAGAAATAGAAAATCTGGTAGTGTCTCCTCATAACCCTGTACTGTCAGACCATTGTCTGTTTACCTTTGATTTTACTATTTCTGACTATTTGGCTCCTAAAGAAAAATATTACTACAGTAGATGCCTCTCAGATGATGTTGTTACCAAATTTATGCAGTATGTTTCCTCTATGCCATGTGTCAACACAACGGAAATAAGCTATAGACAGCTTGCTCCTTCTGTAATGGATAGCATGGTAGATAGTGTTACAGCTTTTCTGCATCAGACTCTAGACATGGTGGCCCCTTTGAAGAAGAAAAAGTCTAATCAGAGATTTCTAACTCCTTGGTTCAACACAGAAACTCGTAGCTTAAAACAGAAGACTCGTCAGTTAGAAAGAAAATGGTGCTCCACTAATTTAGATGAAATCTATTTAGCTTGGAGAAATCATCTTTTAATTTATAAAAAAAATCTCTTAGAAAAGCCAGAACGAGTTATTATTCTGCATTAATAGAAGAGAACAAGAATAATCCTAGGTTTCTTTTCAGCACTGTAGCCAGGCTGACAAAGAGTCAGGACTCTGTCAATCCTGTCATTCCCTTAGAGCTTACTAGTCAGGACTTTATGAACTTTTTCAATAATAAAATTTCATCTATCAGAGATAAAATCAATCAGATTCTTCCCACCGTTAACTTAAATACAGTAACTACTACAACTCCTTCAACTGAAATCTGTTTGGATGAGTTTACTCCAATTGACCTTTTAGAGTTAGACAAAATAATGTCCTCATCCAAGCCTTCAACTTGTCTTTTAGACCCTATTCCTACCAGGTTATTTAAAGAGGTCTCCCCATTTATTGGTAGCTTTATTCTTCAAATAATCAATTCTTCATTAACTTTAGGCCATGTACCGCAGGCTTTTAAAACGGCTGTAATTAAACCCTGACTCAAAAAGCCAACGCTGGATTCAGGAGTTTTAGCTAACTATAGAGCAATCTCTAATCTCCCTTTCATTTCAGAAATCTTAGAGTTGTTGCTATGCAATTATTTGACCACTTGCAAGGGAAATGGTTTATTTGAAGAGTTTCAGTCGGGTTCAGAATCCATCATAGTACTGAAACAGCCTTAGTGAAGGTCACTAATGACCTCCTTATCGCATCTGATAATGGACTTGTTTCTGTATTTGTCCTTTTAGACCTTAGTGCAGCTTTTGATACTGTCGATCATAATATTTTACTAGATAGATTAGAACAGTATGTTGGACTTAATGGAACTTCATTGCAGTGGTTTAGATCTTATTTCTGTGATAGGTTTTAGTTTGTTCATGTCAGTAATGAGTTTTCTTCCAACTCAAAGCTCAGTCATGGAGTTCCACAGGGATCTGTGCTAGGCCCTACTCTTTTTAGTTTATATATGCTTCCGTTGGGTAACATTATTAGAAATCACTGTATACATTTTCATTGTTATGCAGATGACACACAATTATACCTGTCAATGAAGCCAGATGATAGTAATCAATTAGCCAAGTTAGAAGCCTGTCTTAAGGAAATCAAACCTTGGATGACTTGTAATTTCCTGCTATTAAATTCAGTTAAGACTGAAGTTATTCTTGTTGGTCCAAAAAACCTTAGAAATACCTTTCCAAATCAAACTTTTAGTTTGGATGCGGTTACTCTGTCTCTTAATAGTTCTGTAAGGAACCTTGGAGTTAATTGTGATCAAGATTTGTTTTTTAATTCACATATTAAATTCGTTTCTAAGACTGCCTTTTATCATTTGCGTAATATTGCCAAGATTAGGAGCATCTTGTCTCAGAGTGATGCTGAAAAACTGATCCACGCTTTTGTTAGCTCTAGATTAGATTACTGTAGCTCTTTATTATCAGATTGTCCTAAAACATCTTTAAAAAGTCTTCAATTGATCCAAAATGCTGCAGCAAGAGTTTTAACAGGTACTCAAAAGAGAGATCATATCTCTCTGGTTCTGGCCTCCCTTCATTGGCTTCCCATAAAGTTTAGAATTAAGTTTAAAATCCTTCTTCTCACTTTCAAAGCTCTAAACAATCAAACCCCTTTTTATTTAAAAGATTTGATACTATTGTGGAGAGTGTAAATAACGAGACTGATTTATGCAGCAGACGATTTTATTCACTCTCACGTCAGTCACACACAGAAAAGCATGTCTCAATACACCGTGGGTTCTCCTTTTATACCAACCGCCCATCTCACATCTGCATGACATCTCACATCACAATACATTCATCCCTTCTCCCCCCAACTTCTTCTTCCTGCTACCCCACCATAATCTCCATAGCTATTGTCCTTCTCTGTTTACCCTCTGCATCCAGTCTGAGATGATTAACCCAGTCTCTACACTACCCTATTTTCCTAACAGAGCACTATGCTCCCAAAATGCAGGATTACTTGTAATACCTAGAATCTCCAAAAGTACAATGGGAGGCAGAACCTTCAGTTATCAAGCTCCTCTCCTGTGGAACCAGCTGCCAGTCTGGATTCGGGAGTCAGCCTCGATCTCTGTTTTTAAGAATAGGGTTAAAACCTTCCTTTTTGATATAGCCTACAATTAGGGAGGGATCATGTGTCTCTGAACCCTCCCTTAGTTATGCTGCTAATAGGTTTAGACAGCCGGGTGACCTCCAATAATGCACTGGGCTTCACTCCTTTCTTCACTCTCAATGAAATAAATATATACAGTATACTGTATATATATAATTTTTTTTTGCTGGTCATTCACATCTGTTTGTTCTCTCCCATAGATTGAGTCCCCATTGTGCTGTTTGCTCTCTACATGTCTGTTCTTTTCATCTTCTCTATCCCCTCACCCCCAGCCAGTCGCAGCAGATGACTGCCCCTCCCTGAGCCTTGTTCTGCTAGGTTTCTTCCTGTTAAAAGGGAGTTTTTCCTCTTGCTCACAGGGGATCGGCTGATTGCTGGGGTCTTTCTGCAGTTGTGGGAGTTTCCCCTACAATTCAAACTGCTATGAGATCACTGTTGTTGTGAAATGACACTATATAAATAAAGCTGAATTGAATTGAACTGATTTAAAGTCATGACGTTACAGTTTACAAAAAAAAAAAAAAAAATCATAACATCTTTGTCAATTAGCACCCTGCTGCTGAAAATGTTTCCCCTGTTTAAGAGTTAATTTTTTGGAAAGTTGATCTTTTGAATGGGCATTAATGAGTGAATAGACTCATTCAGTGATTGATCTGACTCTTGAATATCATAATATAGTCACCCAGTTATATGTTTCTAGTGAATGTCAAATTCCACTAAACACGCTGCAGGCCATAGTCCTCCTAATAGGCTTCTCACTAAATATGCCACAGCCGTTGCACCACCTGTCTCTTGTCAACACTCAAAAGGTTATACATATTGAAAGTGTGACCCTCTTCTCTACAAATATCTGTGTATTTTGGCCTTTTGATTAGAAAATAGCTATCACAGCACTCGCGCTATTGATGGTAGTAGCTCAGATATGGTGTGACCTAGATTGGTTTCCAGTTTTATAATAAGCGCTGCGTGAGAAATGCAAAGGAGACCTTGTTTGAGATTTCTGTGGAGGATAATGCACCACCCAGCAATACCCTTTTTCCACATTTTTTTATTCCCCTCTGCTCACACTGTCTGGTAATGTGAATATGCCGTCATTCATAATCATAAATAACATTGTATAAGGAGCATAAAACAAGTGATGTTCAGACAGCAGGAGGCATATACTGTAGAACAAAGAGTTAATATTTGGACTTGTTAGCACGATTAAAGCAATGTGGTGTCTATTTTCATCACCAGCTTCCTTTCTCCTCCTGTTTTCCGTCCTCTTGGACATATCATATATTTTGTACGGTCTGAAATTGAATTTCAAGTGACGCTGTGGGAAGCTATTCACAGCAGCCCCTTTATTTTACCTAAAAATTGAGTCATGTTATCATGTGCTTGGCTTTCTGAAGAACTACAAATGATATCCCTTTTGCGCTATTTAATTTGATTTTGCTTTATTGCGTTTTTATGCTATTAAACCAGAGAAATTAAGGTTTGGTTACCAATTTACTTTGCTTGGTAACTGAGCCAGTAAATACCTAAAATTGCATTTGGCATATTCAGAATTTCATGTTGTAAAATAAGCCACTAATATTACACTGTTGGTTGGTGTTTCTTGACAGGAAGTTTCCTTAAGTAAAGCTGTTGTAATCAGTCTTGGATATTAACTTATAACGTTCATCTGATTAATGAAGACATCTGTAATTGAGCCGTGATGGCTTTGCTGTTTAAGCTGTGGTAATGAATGATGGAGTTTGTGTGTTGTTAAGTAAGTGAATTATATGCTGTAATTAAAATTGCATTCAGCTAAGGGAGGAATGCCTTCCCTTCAAAACCCACATCGTTGATTTACTCATGTGGGTAGTCATTGGTTTGAATGTCTACATTTTGATTATTTGACTGGAAGTGGGGAGGCAACACTGATTTGTCGAAATGGCACTAATTCTTTTGTTTTCTCTTTCCTGCATGTGCTGTCTGATGTTAACTCCCCAATCACTCTAAAAGGTAAGTAACCTTTGAAGTTTCATTAACCCATTAATATACTCAATATTTAGTAGTGATGTGTGCGTGTCAATGTATCACCACTGAGGAAAAACAATAGGAAAGAAGAGTAAGTAATCCTGTAGCTACTGTATGTTGCTGCTGGCATTTTTCACAAAACCATTTTTTTTCCTGTTAGAGACTCTTGCAACATTTAGATGTTCCATACTGTGCATTTTCCAGGCATTAATTTTTAAGTTTGGGCATTTTCAAGGACATATATATGCAGTTAGCTCTTCATTAAAGTTGCCTTTAAAATTCTGCCTGAAACAGTTGCTTTCAGCCTGCTCATTAATATTAATGAGCTTCCAATCTGATTGGGTAAAGGGTGTTTGAGTGGGCCAGTCCCATTTAAGGAGGCAGTCAGGGTGCATTTGCTCTGCTAACTTGAAGAACTGAAGGTGGGCCTTGTTGGTCTGTGATGTCATAAAACCCAGGAAGCACAATCTGCTAAGTCTTTAAGTGCTTAATTAAATAAAGGCAGTGTGAATTTATTTATGAAATGAACATTTTAAAATTTTAAGAGGATGCATATGAGCCACTGCTGTATATGCAAGATGTAAACAAGATAAAAAATATTTCCTTGATTTTGTATTATATTTTCTACAAATAGTTGTTTTAGGTAAGATTTAAATATGCACTTACGCTGCAGTATTACAACACAACAGAGGCATTTCTTTTTGTGTCTCAGATAAATCATGAAGGGAGCAACAACTATCATTACTTTTCACTAAAATCAACAGAAAAAAATCTTGCTCACTGACTTTTTTTCACCCCAATATATTCAACTGTCTTTACATAGTGAAGTTGAGGATACATTTTTCTAAATAGTCTCAAACAACATCCAGATCATTTGCACACAGAGCTTGGGTATCTTTGGTCCAGCATAGAATCAATGGTATGACGAGTTTAATGAGCTAAGTAAATGTTAGTTTGCAAAGACAGCAATTATTGTAGTAGAAACAACAAAAAAGTGCTAGTAGCAGCACTAGGACTGGGTAATTTAACCTTAAATCAGCATCACGGATAGCTGACCCTTTCATGTCGGTTTTCTTTTTTTTCCCCTCCCTTATTCTTACTGACAGCACTCGTAATCAAGCTATAGTACACAAGTGTGGCATCATATCACTGCAGTGCAGTAGTGAATGAGCATAGTATATGAAGAACAGGCCTATTGTCATTTCACACACAAAATAAACATTGTTCTGTGTTTACCAACAAATACCTCTTGAGGGTTCATGGGTCATGTCATGTGTGTGGTGGCTAATTAGCTTGTTAGCTGCACTGGGGGGGTGTCACCCATGATTGTGTCACCACCACATAGGGCGTTTTCACACCTGAAAGGACACACCAAAGTCTGAACTAAAGTTTTTATTTTGTTGCATTGTTACCTCCGCCAAGGAGGTTATGTTTTTACCGGGGTTTGTCTGTTTGTCTCTCTGTCTGTTACCAACATAACTCAAAAAGTTATTAACGGATTTTGACAAAATTTTCAGGAAAAGTCTGAAATGGGACAAGGAAGAAATGATTAGATTTTGGGAGTGATCCGGGTCACCGTCTGGATCCAGGAATTTTTAAAAGGATTCTTTATCATTGTGAGATAGGGCCATTTTTAGCATATGTGTATATAACTCCACAATAAATGGTCAGGTCGCTTGCCAAAAAAATACAGGATAAGATCCCAATAGGTTCTAGGAAATTATCAAAGAGTGATCCGGATCCTGCAAAAAATCTGGATATTGTGATCCAGAACAGCAAATAATAGGGGATCTTTGGAATTTTCATCACTGTAAGGTAACAAATTAAGATATAAACATACAACAAACACCAAAATATAGCCAAGACACTGTGGAATCAGTAGCATACCAGTAGATTTGTTGTATCTTCAAAAGCTATGGAGCTATATCCAGAAGAAAACCGCCATTACTGAAAAAGTGATTTTTGTCAGTAACTACTGAACTAATAAAGATATCAACGGGAATCCAATTGCTAAAGGTATATTTTGATGGTGAAGGAATCTGAAAATATAGATAAAATAAATGTAGGACTTTTCAAAGTCCAGCAATTATATTTTTGAGTAGATCACAGCATGGGTGACTGAGCTGCCTTGGCGGAGGTCTGCGCTCTTGTTTTATGAAAATATTTAGACAGGTTCGTGAGGAGTCGGCGCACAGGAAAGAATTCACACTGAGACAAGAACTGCTAGAATAAGCTGTATTCCCTTATTCCCCACAGACCATATCTTCATATACAAAAGATCAATGCACTTCATGTCATTTCATCAGCCCTTACCAATAATACAGAAGACCGGAGAGCCTTTGGCAGTCTTTTGGCAGGCGCGTGCATCAATCAGCTTGGCAATTCGCGCGAAATCCACAGCAGACTCTACTGTTTGGCAAAACACCTCTGCCTTTTAAAGGGTAGAGTTACGTACACAACGAAGGAGCCACTCTTCGTTGCCAGGCAACTCCCCCCCCCCCATGGAATCGCGTAGAGAGCGGGGGGGCTAGTCCCCGCTCCCAGGCGATTGCAGCCAGACTTCTCAAAACATATAACATCTGTTCACACACACACATATGTGAGAAATAAAGGTTAAGCCTTGTTCCATAAACATGCCACAGTGATTCAAGGAGTGAGAAACTTGCTGTGCTGAAGATAAATCCATCATGGGAAGAGAACTGAACTGGACCGTCAAAACATATTAAAACAACTGAGAAACAAATCAGGGCACACATTAAAAACACATTTATATTACATTCCACCCTTTGACCTTATTTGTGATCAGTTGTTAAGTTGGTGAAGATAATTGCTTTCTTCCCCAACTAAGTGCCTTCTTCCCCAACTGAAAAACAAATC
Source organism: Pholidichthys leucotaenia (assembly GCA_020510985.1). Taxonomy (NCBI): domain Eukaryota; kingdom Metazoa; phylum Chordata; class Actinopteri; order Cichliformes; family Pholidichthyidae; genus Pholidichthys; species Pholidichthys leucotaenia. The sequence continues at coordinate 177,639,747 of CM035848.1, forward strand.
AGGGCACACATTAAAAATTTTTATATCACAGCTCTCCAAGTGCTTTTCTAGTTTATGTTTGGTCCAGTTGGGTTTGGTTTCACACTGTTCTTTATCCAACTGGACCAAACAACTTAACATAACGTACTGATGCATCGCTGTCATGATGTTTATGTAGTTAGCACAGATGCTACAGTTAGCAAGCATCCTAATCACCATTGGAGGTGTTTTCTGCAGCTCTGGACACATCAGTAACTGCACTTTAAGTGGAAACTGGATCAGTCTCTGTCATATTAGTCGATGAACTAGTTTAGTGAGGCTAGAATATTATCCAGGTATTATGTTTGTCCTTTTCATCAGCCGTGATGATTTTTATCTGGCATTGCTCCTCCAGTCTTTCACTACTCTCCGTCACATCCCCTCTGAAAATATCTGTATATGTATCTTATGATGTTCTGGTAGATGCATATAAGCGAGCAGAAAAGAATACTAATTTAATACAGTGGCATGATATTCTGATAGATTAATTTACACTGACAGAATGGCATACCTATAGTTTAATACAGGGAAAGAACTAAACAAGACAGTCATACATTCACATAAAAAAACCTTAGACGTCAATAAAATTATAATTGCACTAAAAACAGTCTATATACCATTTATTTTCTCCAGTACAACAGTTTTTTTTTTTAAATGATCTATTTTCCATTTATTTTCTCCAGTACAATGGCATGTTGTTTTTTTTTTACTTTTTTTTTAAATTTTAAGTTAACTGCACCCTAACTACAGTTATATATTTGATTTGATTTTTTTTTTTTTTGATTTTGTATACTTTATTGATCCCCAGAGGGGAAATTGAGGGCATCCACCTGGATGGATGAAGCAGCCACGGTACGGCGCTATCTCTTTACCATTCACACACACATTCACACCTAGGGCCACTTTTAGAGTCTCCAATTAACCTAACCTGCATGTTTTTGGCCTGGGGGAGGAAACCAGAGAACTCCCGGAGTAAACCCACGCAGACACGGGGAGAACATGCAAACTCCACACAGATCACTGTTGGTCAGGGGCTTGGATCAAACCAGGGATCCCATGGCCAAGGGTAAGTTGCTGTGCTGGTGCAGTGCTAACCACTGTGCCACCGCACCGCCCATATATAACAGATGCACTGCAACAACACAACTAGCAATATGCAACTCTGTATAGTTATAACAATACAGAATTGCTTACCTTCAGTCAGCTGTATGAAGTCTGTTGGTATGCTGAAATGATGGACTTTCATTCAGTACAATGTATTTCTGTTGTACGCCTGTGTGCACATGTGCAGTTTATTTATTTAGCGAATGCAAAGTCCTTAAGCCAAGCAGTTGCCTCCTGGTTTGCTGTATGGAGGGTGTGTAATCCTCCTTCCAGTCTTTGGAGCGGGCAAGCCTCTATGATGTGTTCCATAGTTTGCTCCTCTCCACATGTGCACAGTGGGCTAGGGCTACTGCCCCATCTGTGAAGGCTGGCCAAGCAGGGGCCATGTCCAGTCCTGAAGCGATTGAGTGTAGACCACTGTCTCCTTGGGAGGTTGGTGCCCGGGACCTGTTGGTTGGGGTTTATCACCAGCTGTTTGTTTGGGACCTCCTTGGTTTCCCATTCCTCTTGCCAAGCTGTCTGGATGGTAAAGTCAGCTGGGGGAGGGTTTTTCCAAATCGGCCGTCTGGATGAAAGTCGGGCAGTGGGTGGGGTGTAGATATCTGCATGGATTGGTAAGTGAGGAAAATCTTTAACTTTTTGGAGCATCCTTTGAGTTAATGCTGCTCGCCGGATGTGTGGAGGGGCTATGTTTGACAGTACAGAGAGCCAGGGGAGTGGTGTTGAGCGGATTGTTCCAGTTATAGTTCTCATGGTTGAGTACATGTGCAGTAACCCCATGGTATGCTGTTCTGATAGGTATGCCAAAATTACAGAACACTGGACCAAGACCACCTCTTTCTGCCAAACCAAATTTCATCTCTTTGGTCTGGGCCATGATTGGGGTAGCTTTCACACCTAAAATTTTGGTTTGAACCACACTGAAAAGTCCGAAAGTTTGGACCAAGCAAGTTAGGTGTGAAAGCCCCATAGAGATTATGATTTTCTTATTGTGTTCTTAAATACAGCCTTAAGGCCTTTACATACTTTGCAAGAACAGAGAATTTTTTTCTTTTTCTTGAGGTGGCAAGAACAAGAACAAAATTCTTTCAGGCCAGGACATTTCATACTTCACAAGAAACTCAAATGCAGAACCCCTGAGAAATTCAAATTTACTTTCACACAATAGTTCTTGGACACCACGCAAGAAGAAAGTTCTGCTATGATGATGTGTCAAGAACAAGCTGCAAGAACTCCCAAACCAGGGCTGCAAGAACAAAATTATGTCGTTTAGTTCTTGCAGCCCTGGAAGAGAGAACAAATTTCTCTGTTCTAGTAGAGTATGTAATGGCCTTTAGTTTGTTCATTCCCTCTGTAAAACAGTTCAGATGATGTGGAAGCGACTTAGCTTCTGCCCCTTTTAGTGTTAGTGTTCTTGCACTTTGCTCACGTTTTCTTGGCATCACCAGATGAAGTAAAGAGTCTTTAATTGTTCTGACCATGTTGTAATGCATCTGAACAGTGCCAACTGCGCTGTTTCTGGAGTTACGTGCCCACGCTTGTAACTCTTTGGGCACGTCTTAAGGGACAGTACATGAAAAGCTCTCGCATACATGCACACAACAGGGAGAGGGGAAAAATTGAAAAATCAACATGAGCAAGAGTATGTCAGTTCTTCATCTGTATGTGGTTCCAGTTTTGTTTCAGTTAATTGCCCAGCCCTAGACAGCACCTATAAACTAAGGAGAGAAACTAAGGTTAGGATGTTTCTATTTAACTTGTGCATCCTAATTGCTCTTTTTTTGTCATGATGGAGTGAATGGGTAAATGTGCTCTGGCTATTTAAACATTATGAGCAGCACAATCAGGTTTTTATGTTTAAAATGATTCAGATGTATTCAGAGCTCAGCTTTTAATATTATACCATATCACTGTGCACATAGGGAGGCAAAAACAGCAAGCCATTAGAAGCAGCCTCATTCTATTACAGCCTGATGTTTCCGGCTGGTTTAATGCAGCAGTCAGGCTTGATACCGAATGCTTTGCTGTTTGATAATCACATGCTTTGAAATGTAGGTTGTGTTTTTTGCTTGGTGACTCTGCTAGGACTTTCTGAGGTTTTGCATGAATTGTTTTTAAAATAAAAGACATGTTTTTTTGGGGGGGGTGGAGGGGGCCGCTATGGTAGAATGTGAGTCATGACATGAAATTAGATTCTTACATTCATCTTAAAGTGACTAATTTAAACCAGTGTTCTTGGGGGTTCATTAAAAAGAGGCTGCATAATGAAGCTTTCAAAATGAATTTTTGCTGTTAATATGCTCATTATGTTTAAATGCAGTTCATCAGTATTGATACTGAAGCTGGGGTTTATATAGTGCCATCTTTTGAACAGCAGTTCTGGTGCCTGTAATATGCTAGCAGCACCAACAGGTGGTAATTATGTTGCATTACCAGAAATAGACCAGATAAACTGGAAAGCACCTGGAGAGTGTAAACTTCAGCCAAGACATCTAGATATCTTCTTTATATTTAAATTTGTCAATCTTAATTTCTAATAATTTGGTCCAACTTAATGATTTCACCCTTATTTTTATTAAAGTTAAATAACAATGAGTTGGGGGCATATGGGGGGGGGGGGCTGAAAAGTTCATAGGCTGACTAAGAACAAGTTATGCTCGTAGGTGCTGAGCCAGCAGTATTTGTGCTTCAGTGGCCGAGGAACAAGAGGGCAGAGCTGAGCTGAGAGAACGATCAAGAGTAAACCACATTTGACCACTGCATCATGGTCAGTGTTACAACCTGTTTTCTGGGCCAAGGCCAGAATTGCCTATTCAGTCTGGGATCTCCAAGTCCATTTCAGCCCTTACGCCATGGTGGACTGACCTAGTCACTTTCACCCTCAGGCAAGGTAGACATACTTCTATAAGTCTTTTTCTCACACAGGCAAAGCTGACATACACCTATATCCGATTGCCAGGATTTGAACCCACGACACCGTGATCTCAAAGCCTCCTACTCTTACCACTGAGCCAAAGAGGAATTCCTCTCTAGCTCTCGGCTAGTAGCGGAGGTGTACTCTAAGATGTCAGGGGCTGCACCACTGACTAATTCCCCTATGGAGGGGTACGTAACAGTCAGCCTATGAACTTTTTAACCACCCTCCCATACATGTAGAAGTGTAGTATATAGAACATATCTGTAATTGTTCTGATTGTCCTTCGCTTAAGTTGCCACAAAGTAATAAAGGATATAGATTTATGTACCATCCATCCACCCGTCTTCTACCACTTATCAGAAGATCTGGGTTGGTGGACAGCGGTCCAAGCAGAGTAGCCCAAACTACTGCCCGGTTCACATAGTACCATGACCACCATGATCCCTCCTGCAGGTGGTGAGCCCACTGGCGGGCAGACCATGTGGCTTGTTTGGGTACACTGGGCCCTTGATGTAACTTTTCTCATGGGGATGTACCGGACTACTCTTGGTCTGGCTCTTCACCCAGGACCAGTTTGTCTTGGGAGACCCTGCAGGGACGAGTTGCCCCTGACAAAATAGCTCTTGGGATCATGAGGGCACTCAAATCCCTCCACCACACTAAGTTGGCGGTCTCTATTTTTCTCCTACTCCCCTACCCCTTTGTGAACACAGTAATACAGTGGTAAAGATTGGTGTGTATTACATCTGTATATAAGTTGTTTTATAACATTTTTGGTTAAACAATGAATTGATATTTTAGATATGTTTTGCTATATGAAATCTAATAAGAAGAATTGAACTAATAATGTGGCAGTCCACAGGGGGATAGATTTAGGTGGTAAAGGTTATTTATATTTCAATTCTAAGTAATATAAATATTTGATGTATGCTTAAAAATGTCCTTATCTTTCTTTGAGCAAACACACACTGGGAGGGTGTGTGCGTGTGTAAATAACCAGAATGGGCAAGATTACTTTGGTTATCGGCTTCTGACTGTCTGTTTCAATTATTTTTTGGTTAATTGCCCAGCCCTAAACAAAAATAGTTAAAAAAAAATAATGTAATTGTTTTAGTTATATCATAAATCAGTAAAACTAAACCAATTATGGTGTGTTGGACTTTTTTATAACATACATTCACAGTGATGATTGATCCTACATATTCACCATGATGCATCTATTTGAATTTTACAGCAAACACCAACAGAGTTGAGGCATGGGTATGTCAGTCACGTGTCACTGTACGTGCAGGCCTGCATTCTAACTTAACAATAAAGGAAGCTCACAGTCACCATGTTTATATCAACTCCAAACTTCATGCAGCACTAGTGCATTCAAGGTTCTAAGCATCCGTTCATTTTAAGGTTGAAAAATCAAAGGTCAAATGATCGCCAAGTGTCTGGATTCTAAAACAAGAAGAGCTGCAGATATTAACTCCAAGCGTGGTGAAAACGAAAAGATTTTCCACATGAAACTAACACGACGAAAGGTTTTGTTGATAGAAAAAATGGCATAAGATACAATGTAGACTTTTATAGGGGATTTATAGCCACGGAGTGCGTCTTCAAAGTTACAGATACTTTGTTACTACATATCATGCTTTTTAAAAATAAGAAATAAAAAATGAACTGAATGAAGCCATAGGAAATAAAAGGGCTGAAGTGACTCACGAACCAGAATACCTTCAAAAATTAAGGCCAGAAATGTTATGTGCCTTTAAGATTCAGGACACAGACAGGGAGATATTGTAAATAAAGGAAAAAGTGTACTTGAGTTTTATGGCAAAATGTGTCATTTATGGTACCCCAGTGTATGGTTCACTGCACCTACTGGGTAAAATTCTGAAAGGCTCATAAAGTGAAATTTATATTTTTATCTTTTTGTTATTACACCTATTACAGACATTTGATAGAAGACACATCTTAAGGTAGAACAGAGATTAAGGAATGGTTACAGTGTTCTTTTTTCCCTTTTTTATGTTTCATGGCTTAGCTTTTGTGCTGACTCAGAACATGCTAAATTTACAGTGCTTCCTTTTTAAGATGGTAAAGCAAAAAGGCTGTGGAGTTACTGTGGCTCTGTTGATGTGCAGTGCAGGCTTTGACCATGACTCACTGCTGACATGATCACAGAGCTGCGTTTGTACTTTCTGTGCTCTGGCTCCCAGTGGTCACCAGCGTGTGGTTCTTCAGTCAATGCATTGTTGATTTATTCACTTGATTGTTGTAATAACAATCTACTAATTTATATGCTGTCTTTTGAGGATGCAAATGGAACTATTTGCATAAGCCAGCTATTCTGAGTGGCAAAAACATTCATTGAAGTTACCACAGCTTTGCTAAATAAGCTTGTGACATAATATACCAGTTTGGTCTGGGCTAACTTTGCAACGAAAGGGCCAGCCCAATCAGATGGATCATAACACACCACAAGGACTCTATTCAGGTTTGCTAATCCATTATATATGCAATGCAAATCAACAACACAAAGACCATGGCTTAATCTGTTTTTAATGCATAAATTCAGGGCACAAATCAGTAGAATGAGTGTCTGTCAGGGGGGGGAAAGGTCAGAAATTCAAAATAATGGATGCAAAACACTGACAAAAAGGGATTTTAATTTTAGTCTGACTCAAAGCAATAAGCACCTTTGGATTTGTTATGCCACAATGTTTATTAATGTGTTTATTCCCTGGCTCAAACATCACATCATGCACCCTGATTATTATATCAAAGAGGGGAAAGCAGCTGGGGCCTAGTTCATGCTTTATCCCTTTTCCACAGCACAGACTAGTGGAGATGAGCCGTTAGTTATGCTCAGACGATGAGAAAATAAACTGAAAATTAAGACATGACAATTTTTAAAATTTTGTTTATGAAAAACGGTGAAAATGGGAACCCTAACACTATCAAAAAACCCTGATTATTGTTTTATAAAGTGTTTAATTTTTCAGGTATTTATTGCTCCTCACATTTTAAGTCAGTGTAACATGCATTTATTCATCCCAATTCACGGAAGATTTAATGTTTAAATCCTTCATTAATAGTGCAGCGTTCCGCACACTTGGGCACAGTTTTAGTGAATAAGGCATGCTGTCAGTGTTAGCGCCGAACCAGATGACTGAGGCCCATCTAATAGAACCGTCACTTTCAAAACTAACTCAATATAGTGTACACCGCTCCTATGAGACCCCTCCATACAAAATGAAATACCTGCCTCAAATCAGCAGGGATTCCATTCAGAGCCCCCTGCCAGTTGAAACTTTTACTCTAATGCACAATGGCAGCCACTAGATTTCTTTACTTCAGACTCAGTCACAGTATAGAAGATTGATACCCAAGGAATATAATATGGGCAGGATAAGTTATTCAGAATCCATGTAAGTATTGTACTGAAGAGCATAAACTCTAAGCAAGCAAACGTGAACCTTGAAAGGCTTGTTTTCAAACTGCCAGCTCACAGCATTGAGAAGAACATCATACACCTCTGAATGCATTAGGGTGAAAGAAGACAGAATAACTGTCAACAGCCTGGCTATAATCCTTTTTCTTCAGTTACTTTAAACTTTCATCCACTGCTTCTGTTTAACAGAAACAATTTAGCCCTGAGTAAAACACATTTACTGCATTTTATTCATTTACACTGCACTCTAGAGGGATTAATTTCATCAGATCAATATGTTCTGTCTTTAAATAGAGAATTTACAATTCTCAGTTTTTATCTTGGAATAGTTTTGTGTGTGTGCATGTGTGTGTGTGCGCGCGTGCACGTGCTCACGTTTGGTGGTCAGCACAGTGGAGCACCCGGCTGAGCTCCTCTTTCCCCAACAGGGAGCGATTCTGGTATCCCCATGGCTCTATGGTGTCACAAGCAGCAGAACTAATGTAGATGTGCGTGCCTTCCCACTTCGGTTGTTGCAAGCCCGTGTGATTTTTAATACAGTTGATCTGATCATCCCTCTTCTTATGACAGAAATATACAGTACTTCCATCATATGAAGCAGTATAGTTAAATAGATGCACTCCACTGTAGCGAATGTGAGTGGTGGACAGCGGCAGATGTGGAGAAGAAAATGCTTTCAGAACAACATGGACTAACTGGTCTCAGTGAGAGTGGAATAATAAATAGATAATAAATAAGTAAATAGATAAATAATTATAAATGCAGAATCTGCGATGTGAAGCTAATTTTTTATTTATCTAATATAGAGAATATGTTGATATATTTTGTTTTGAAAGGAAATTGTTTTTTGTTTGCTTTTATTATGCTGCAGTTTCTATAATTAACATAATTTACCTTCTTTAACTGATTTTCTCGCATTGGTTCCTCTATATCACTTGTACAAAGTGGGAGCTGAAAAGTTCATAGTGGTCAACTTTGACCAAATGTGGTTTATTTTTCAACATAATCTTGCCTTCAGTCCACACATATTCCATTCCATTTGTGTGCATTTTTGTTGTATTTTATACTTGCTTTTTAAAGCCAAAAATTCTAGAATATTTTTATTTTTCCCAGTATAAACCTTGATTGTGTGTGTGTGCGTGCGCACACACATATTCATGTCAGGTCAGGCATTGGTTTGCTTGCTACCAGATAACCATGAAAACCGGTACTACCTGTCCCATGGGTCGGGCCGTCGGCGACTCAACCGGCAACCCCGCCCTTCCGAGGGTCTGGAGGGTGAAACTGGGCATCCTGGTTGAACTAAAAACAATATCTGTCACAGGTCTGTGATGGACCACTTTCAGTTACACGGGGTGAGATGGGACATCCTGGCAGATAAGCACATCTGTCGCAAGGTCTGTGGTGAACTTTTGCCAGTCGGTGCATCGTGACATGCACTACACAAAGAGCAGAGATAAACAAACCTATCATCTGGTCAGTCACTGCAACAGATACTGGAGTCAGTTTGTCTTGATAGTGTACGCACTTTTAAATGAACTATGATGTAAGAAAGAAAAATAATCTTATTATCGGAGTAGAAACTCCGATAATGAAATCGGATATGACTTTATTTTGATTCCAGCTGTGACAGCCTTGTTGTCAAGTCAATAATTAAGACTCAAACTTAAAAGTCAAGTGCTTTACAAATGACCCAAGGATGAAGCAGACTTTTTGTTGCGTTTTAATTGGGCATTTATTACTACGTCTGTTTTCACAGTCTTCCAAATGTATTTTCATAAAAAAAAATGTTGTAACTTCAAGGCACATTTTCTCCTAAAAGGCTCAGAGATAAAGAAAGGCACCATACTTATTGCATGAGAGGCACTTCTTGTTTAATTAGGGAGCTTGCCTTTATTTATTTAGAAGGTGTTCAAGGGCGAATGTTCCTCACTGCATGATTTCCTGTGGAAGTGATCTGTAATTAAAAAGGATGTATCAAAGCTCTCAGTGTAAAATTATTTGAAGTCAAGGTCCCCCGTTAAGCAAAAGTTTGACCTTAGACACTCCAAATGCTCGCTTCAGGGATCTGTGACAGACAAAATAGAGTTTGAACATTTCGCAGCATGTCTTCTACCTGGCTCTTTAGGACATTTCAACTGTAAAACTCCCTTGATGTTACTGGTACCGTGGGTACCACTTTGCAATCAGACCACCATAATAATTTGTAGTTTATAGTTGGATATTAGTTAGGTTAAAATGCTTTATAATTATAGAATAAGTGATTATGAATAAGTTGTATAATCAGGCCTGTCATGATATATAAAAAATGAACTCAATAGTTTTTTGGTTTTTTTTTTCTGGCTATGATAAATTGATGTTTACATGCGTATTCAGAGAATCCATCAACATTTCTGCTAATTGTGCTGGTTTCTGTCGGTAGTCAGTCAGTCAGTGTGATCTCTCTGGGAGACAGAGCCAATGCATACACTGCAAGGACGGCAAGAAAACATAAACCAGTCAACTGAAATGTTATGTCCACTCACAGTATAAATTTTTTCCAACTACAGGAAGCCTAAAAGTCAGATTAAAAAAAAAAAGTGTGATCACTGTCTGCTTCAACTCTGAGTCAGCTGCTCATTTATGACCACATGCATGCATATCTCCTATGATCAGTGCGACTGACAACATCAGTCATTTTACAACATGGCGTCTGTGTGAGAGAGTCCTACCAGACAAAAAAAGGCGGTGCGGTGGAGCAGTGCTAACCACTGCGGCAGCACAGCAACTCACCCTTGGCCATGGGATCCCTGGTTCGATCCCAGCCCCTGACCAACAGTGATCTGTGTGGAGTTTGCATGTTCTCTCTGTGTCTGTGTGGGTTTACTCTGGTAGTTCTCCGGTTTCCTCCCACAGGCCAAAAACATGCAGGTTAGGTTAACTGGAGACTCTAAAAGTGGCCCTAGGTGTGAATGTGTGTGAATGGTAAAGGGATAGCGCCGTACCGTGGCTGCTTCATCCATCCAGGTGGATGCCCTCAATTTCCCCTCTGGGGATCAATAAAGTATACAAAAAAAAAAAAAAAATAAAATCTGTCAACTTTAAGGGTCTGTTGTGTTGTTGTTTTTTTTCCCCCCGTTTGCTGTGTGAGACTGCACTTATAAACAGTGGGCCTCATGTAAGAACCATTAGTACAAACAGATTTGTTTGTAAATGTGACATGCGATCAATTTACATGAACTTTTGGGATTCACCAATCTCTTAGTATCTGGAAATTTATTACATTTACTAACGCAATTTGAGTGGTCCAGACCAGCTGTTAGTTATGTGTTAGTAGGTTGCTATTATTCTAGCCTTATTTCTCACTAAATGGCTCTATATTTGATTTATCTGAATCAATTATAAGTGTGTAAACCCTATAAACTAACAATTAATCAAGATTCTGTACTTTGATTCAAGTTATACAGCGGGGAAAATAAGTATTGAACACGTCAACATTTTTCTCATTAAACATATTTCTGATGGAGCCACTGACCTGAGATTTTCACCAGATATCAGTAACAACCCAAGTAATCCATAATGCAAAGACATCAAGGCAACTGTGTTCACAAAACAAGTTATATTTAATAAAGTGGAATTATACAGGGAATAAGTATTGGACACACTTGGTGAAATTCATTTAATATTTAGTAGAAAAGCCTTTGTTGGTAATAACAGCTTACTTGGGGCTCCTGCCCCAAGTGGAGGAGTTCAAGTATCTTGGGGTCTTGTTCACGAGTGAGGGGAGAATGGAGCGAGAGATTGATAGACGGACTGGAGTAGCATCTGCAGTGATGCGGACATTGTACCGGTCCGTTGTGGTGAAGAGGGAGCTGAGTTCTAAGGCAAAGCTGTCGATTTACCAGTCAATCTATGTTCCTACTCTCACCTATGGTCACGAGCTTTGGGTAATGACCGAAAGAACGAGATCGCGGATACAAGCGGCTGAAATGAGCTTTCCCTGTAGGATTGCTGGACTCACCCTCAGAGATAGGGTGAGGAGCTCAGTCATCCGGGAGAGGCTCAGAGTAGAACCACTGCTCCTCCACATTGAAAGGAGTCAGTTGAGGTGGTATGGGCATCTGATTAGGATGCCTCCTGGACGCCTCCCACTTGAGGTGTTTCGGGCACGTCCCACTGGGAGGAGACCCCGGGGCAGACCCAGGACTCGGTGGAGAGACTATGTCTCCCAGCTTGTCTGGGAATGCCTTGGTATTCTCTCTGAAGAGCTGGAGCAGGTGGCTGGGGAGAGGGAAGTCTGGGCTTCTCTGCTTGAACTGCTGCCTCCGCGACCCGGACCTCCGGAAAAGTGGTAGAAGATGGATGGATGGATGGAACAGCTTCCAGATGCGTGCTGTATGGAGAAACTAGGCACAGGCATTGCTCAGGAAAGATCTTAGCCCATTCTTCCAGACAGACTGTCTTCAAACCTGGAAGGTTCCGTGGGTGTCTTTTATGAACTCTGATCTTCAGTTCGTTCCATAGATTTTCAATTGGATTCAGGTCAGATGAGTGACTGGGCCATTCTAGCAGCTTTATTTTCCTTCTCTGGTGCCAGTTGAGTTTCCTTGGCTGTATGTTAGGGATCATTGTCTTGCTGAAATGTCCACCCTCGTTTTATCTTCAGCATCTTGGCAGATGCCAGCAGGTTCTTATCAAGGGTGTCTCTGTACATTTGTCCATTCATTTTTCCTTCAATGATGTGAAGTCTGCCTGTACCATGTGCTGAAAAACACCCCCACACATGATCCTCCCACCTCCAAGCTTCACTATTGGCATGGTGTTTTTGGGCTGATGTGCATTGCCATTTCTTCTCCAAACATGCTGTGTGTTGTGGCATCCAAAAAGTTCAGTTTTGGTCTCATCTGACCAGACTATATTCTCCCAGTATTTTATTGGCTTGTTCAAATGTTGTGCAGCAAACTTTAAACGAGCTTCATCATGCTTTTTCTTTAGCAATGGAGTCTTGCGAGGTCAGTGGGCATAAAACTCATGTCGGTTGAGTGCATTACTTATTGTTTTATTTGAAACAGCAGTACCTGCTAACTCCAGGTCTTTCTTGAGCTCCCCACGAGTGGCCTTTGGCTGTTGGATAACTCTTCTGATAATTCTTTTGAATCCTATCAGAAATTTTGTGAGGAGCTCCTGGTCATGGCCAGTTTATGGTAAAATGGTGTTCTTTCTACTTCAAAATGATGGCTCCAACAGTGCTCACTGGAACATTCAGCAGTTTAGAAATGCACCTTTAACCAATGACATCATTATGTTTTGCAACAATAAGGTTGTGAAGGTCTAGAGCAGGGGTCTTTAACCTGGGGCTCCAGCAACCTTCAGGTTTCTGTGGGAAATTTTCTAATTCCACTTCTTAATTGGTCCAAAGGTTTGCAAATAATTTGTCATTGTTGTGCATGCGTTCTGTAGGCACCCATGCACAACAACAGCAAATTATTTGCAAATCTTTGGACCAATTAAGAAGTAAAATTAGAACATTTCCCACAGAAACCTGAATGTTCCAGGAGCCCGAGGTTGGAGACCACTGGTCTAGAGAGAGCTCTATGCTTCTACCCATGAATTCTTTGTGGTGTGACATTCGGATATTCACAGACCTTTCTAAAGGCTATCAGTCAGGACTTAACCAGCTGCAATTAATGTACACTGATGGGGATGGACGGCTTCCTAAATTCTGATGGATTTCAGCTGGTTTCTTGGCTTTCTATGCCTTTTTGCACCCCTTTTTCTTCGTGTTCAACACTTATTCCCTGTGTTATTCCACTTTATTAAATATAATTTTTGTGAACACAGTTGCCTTAATTTCTTTGTATGCATGGGTTACTTGGGTTGTTACTGATATCTGGTGAAAATCTCAGGTCAATGGCTTCATCAGTAATATGTTTAATGAGAAAAATGTTGACATGTTCAATACTTATTTTCCCCATCCATCCATCCATCCATCTTCTTCCGCTTAATCCTTTTTGGGTCGCGGGGGGCTGGAGCCTATCCCAGCATCTTTGGGTGAGAGGAAATTAAAATATAGTTAAAAATAATAAAAAAGCAGTGTCCTTCCATCGGCATTCAAATCATATTGGATAAAATAGCCCAAATTGTTAAAAATGTGTCATCAGGGCTGTTTCCTGATTTTTGGGGGCCCTATGCATCAATGCATTTTGGGCCCCTTTAGTGTATCACTTTTGCAACCAAAAAGGAAAACGACTTCCCATTTCCTAGCAGCTCTTGCTGCTGATGGGACATGTTAAATGTTACGGTAAACATCCAGGAAACTGACATTGAGATGGTGACATCTCACAAGCACCTGGGTGTTCACCTGAACAATAAACTGGACTGGTCACACAACACCAACGCGCTTTACAAGAAGGAGCAGCACAGGTTGTTCCTCCTGAGGAGACTCGGATTGTTTGGAGTGTGAGGGGCACTCCTGGCAACCTTCTACGGTTCGGTGGTGGCATCAACCATCACATTTGGAGTGGTCTGCTGGGGCAGCAGCATCATGGCAGCCAACAGGAAGAGACTGAACAGGCTGATCAACAAAGCTAGCTCTGTTCTGGGGTGATGCCTCGACCTGGTGTGGCAGATAGGATAGAGGAGGATGGTGGCTAAGCTGTTATCTCTGCTAGAGTCTGAGTCCCACCCCATGTGGGACACGCTGAATGCACTGAGGAGCTCATTTAGCGGTAGGCTGTGTCATCCTGAGTGCTCGAGGGAGAGGTTCCACAGGTCCTTTCTACCTACGGCTGTCAGACTTTTTATAACCTAACTGGTGCTGCTCATTGAAGCTGTATTAAATGTCACAACTATGCACAATAGAGATTGTGCCCTCCAATACACAGCTAAGACAATTACAATTATTATTGAGGGTGGCAACAACTCTGTTCATTCAATGTGAAATAGTAATGCTGTTAATACCATCTAACAGCAATGCTCCTGCATTGTGTATATACCGTGGTGTGAAAAAGTGTTTGCCCCTTCCTGATTTCTCATTTTTTTTGTATGTTTGTCACACTGAGGTTTGCTGTCCCAAAAAGTAGAACCCAGCGCTACAAAAACAGCTTTGTCCCTGCTGCTGTCAAAGAGTTGAACAAGCTGTAACAATATATTGCACATAATTTAGGTACCTATTTATTAACTCCATTTTATATATATTTACTTATTTACTTATTTTTGTAGGATGTTACTTGGGTTCTAAATATATTATTGGGTTTTAGACCTTTGAGTTTTTAACCTCTTTGACTAGTTTTTAACTTTTAATATGACCCTTCTCTTTACCTCTGGTTTTTCTCCCATCTCTTTTTTTTATACCCTGATTGATGGAGCCTTGAGTACTCTTATCATGTTTATAGTCAGCTTCATATGTGCCTGTGTTTGTGTCTATGTTGAATGTAATTTGTGGCTTGTAAATATGGATGTCACCAGACTGCAAAACAAATCTACCTGCGGGTACAAATAAAGTAACCTGAACCCTGAACCTTAAATGTTTCAGATCGTCAAACAAATTTAAATATTAGACAAAGATTACACAAGTAAACACAAAATGCAGTTTTTAAATGAAGGTGTTTATTATTAATGGGAAAAAAAATCCAATCCTACATGGCCCTGTGTGAAAAAGTGACTGCCCCTAAACCTAAGAACTAGTTGGGCCACCTTTAGCAGCAACAACTGCAATCAAGCGTTTGCGATAACTGGCAATGAGTCTTTTACAGCCCTGTGGAGGAATTTTGGCCCACTCTTCTTTGCAGAATTGTTGTAATTTAGCCACATTGGAGGGTTTTCGAGCATGAACCACCTTTTTAAGGTCATGCTACAGCATCTCAGTCAGATTCAGGACTTTGACTAGGCCACTCCAAAGTCTTCATTTTGTTTTTCGTAAGCCATTCAGAGGTGGACTTGCTGGTGTGTTTTGGATCATTGTCCTGCTGCAGAACCCAAGTGCGCTTCAGCTTGAGGTCATGAACAGATGGCCGGACATTCTGTCTTCAGGATGTTTTGGTAGACAGTAGAATTCATGGTTCCATTTACCACAGCAAGTCTTCCAGGTCCTGAAGCTGCAAAACAGCCCCAGACCATCACACTACCACCACCATAGTTTACTGTTTGTATGATGTTCTTTTTCTGAAATGCTGTTACTTCTACGCCAGATGTAATGGGACACACACCTTCCAAAAAGTTCTGCTTTTGTCTCGTCAGTCCACAGAGTATTTTCCCAAAAGTCTTGGGGATCATCAAGATGTTTTCTGGCAAAACTGAGATGAGCCTTTATGTTCTTTTTGCTCAGCAGTGGTTTTTGTCTTGGAACTCTACCATGCAGGTCATTTTTGTCCAGTCTCTTTCTTATGGTGGAGTCAGGAACACTGACCTTAACTGAGGCAAGTGAGGCCTGCAGTTCTCTGGATGTTGTTGTGGGGTCTTTTGTGACGTCTTGGATGAGTCGTTGCTGCGCTCCATCGTCGGCTGGCCACTCCTGGGAAGGTTCATTACTGTTCCATGTTTTTGTCATTTGTGGATAATGGCTCTCACTGTGGTTTGCTGGAGTCCCAAAGCTTTAGAAATGGCTTTATAACCTTTTACAGACTGATAGATCTCAATTACTTTCTCATTTGTTCCTGAATTTCTTTGTATCGCAGAATGATGTCTAGCTTTTGAGGATCTTTTGGTCTACTCCATTTTGTTAGGCAGGTCCTGTTTAAGTGATTTCTTGATTGAGAAGAGGTGTGGCATTAAATCGGGCCTGGGTGTGGCTAGAGAAATTGAACTCAGCTTTCCAAAGATGTGATAATCCACAGTTAATTTATGTTTTATCGGGGGGGGGGGCAATCACTTTTTCACACAGGGCCACGCAGGTTTGGATTTTTATTTACTCTTAATAATAAACACCTTCATTTAAAACTGCATTTTGTGTTTACTTGTGTTATTTTTGTTTAATGTTTACATTTGTTTGATGATCTGAAACATTTACGTAAGTGTGACAAACATTCAAAAAAATGAGAAATCAGGAAGGGGGCAAACACTTTTTCATACTACTGTAACTGTGTACATAATATCTATTTACTGCTTTGGCTAACCAATTCTTTTCTTATTATCTTATTTACTATTGCGCTGAGTGCTGCTATCCCTGTGCTGCTACAATCCTGGAAATTCCCCATTGTGGGACTAATAAAGGCTTATCTTGTCTTATAAGATAAGCCATTATTAGTCCCACAATGGGGAAATTCCAGGATTGCAACAGCACAGGGATAGCAACACCCAGAGCAACAATCAGAAGGCAAGAAAAAAAACAAGAGCAGCGAGTATACATATGTACATATAAACATAAATATATAGACACACGATGCGGAGCATTGTAGATAGATGGAATAAATATATGAACATATAAACACACACAGTGCGGAGCATTGTAGCTAGATGGAATAAATATGTGAACATATAAACACACACACAGTGTGGAGCGTTGTAGCTAGATGGAATAAATATATGAATATATAAACACACACAGTGCGGAGCATTGCAGCTAGATGGAACAAACATGCAAATATATAAACACACACAGTGCGGAGCATTGTAGCTAGATGGAACAAACATGTAAATATATAAACACACACACAGTGCGGAGCATTGTAACTAGATGGAACAAATATGCAAACACATACCCACACAGTGCGGTGCACCGTAGCTAGATGGAATAAATATGTAAATATATAAACACACACAGTGCGGAGCACTGTAGCTAGATGGAATAAATATGTAAATATATAAACACAGTGTGGAGCATTGTCGCTAGATGGGATAAATATAAATATACAAACACACACAGTGCGGAGCATTGCAGCTAGATGGAATTAAACAGCATAACCGTCTACTTAGTTATTCTACATGGTATGATTATGTACCCATACATATTGTCACCCTCCGTAGCTACCGGTATTTTCCTAGTTGTATACCGGAGGGGACCATTGTGTAAGTCTGTTGCGTCTTTTGCATTCAATACTATTAGGTTGTCACGTCTTTTTGCTATCTCTGCGAGCAGCCCTGCTTAGGTTGTACAGTCTGACAGCCGTTGGTAGGAAGGACCTGCGAAACCTCTCGGTTGTGCACCTAGGATGATGTAGTCTGCTGCTAAATGAGCTCCTTAGTGCATTCAGTGTGTCCTGCATAGGGTGGAACTCGGACTCCAGCAGAGATGACAGTTTAGCCACCATCCTTCTCTCTCCCATCTCCTCCACTGGGTCAAGGCGCTGCCCCAGGACAGAGCTAGCTTTCTTGATCAGTTTGTTCAGTCTCTTCCTATCGGCTGCTGTAATGCCACTGCCCCAGCAGACCACTCCAAAAGTGATGGCTGATGCCACCACCGTGTCGTAGAATGTCTTCAGCAGCGCCCCTTGTACACCGAAAGACCTGAGTCTCCTCAGTAGGAACAGCCTGCGCTGTCCCTTCTTGTAGAGTGCGTCAGTATTGTGTGACCAGACTAGTTTATTGTTCAGATGAACACCCAGGTACTTGTAGGATGTTACCATCTCAATGTCTGTTCCCTGGATGTTTACTGGTACTGTGAGGGGTTGTCCTTGCCTGCGGCAGTCCACCACCAGCTCCTTAGTTTTCCTCGTGTTGATCTGGAGGCAGTTCCGATGGCACCAGTCCACAAAGTCCTGGATAAGCCCTCTGTACTCAGCTTCATCTCCATTGGAGATGAGGCCAACGATCGCAGAGTCGTCAGAGAACTTCTGTAGATGGCAGTGTGTTGTGTTGTGTGAGAAGTCCGCAGTATAAAGGGTGAACAGGAAGGGAGCCAAAACCGTTCCCTGTGGGGCCCCCGTGCTACCGATGATCGTGTCGTACACACAGTCCCGGGTTCTCACAAACTGTGGTCGGTTCGTGAGGTAGTCCAGGATCCATGATGACAGGTGCTGGTCCACCCCTGCGCACAGCAGCTTGTCCTTCAGGATCATCGGTTGGATGGTGTTGAAAGCACTGGAGAAGTCAAAGAACATGATCGTCACTGTATTCCTGGGCTCATTTTAAAAGATTTATCTTAAATCTTTTAAAATGAGCATCTCCTCCTTAGAGTGTAAAGGTGCATTCAGACCAAACACGAAGCAAATTTTTCACGTGGCGCAAACACATACAATGTCAATGGAAAGAGATGAACACACGCAATTTCTCACATTCGCGCGTTCACATTCCAAGGACAGCTTTAGCTAGTAACGGCCTTGCCCTGTTGTCACTGGAGTAAAAGTATCAACACTGGAGAGTAAACTAGTTCAAAAATGAAACTGCCACTCACCAGCAGACAGAAGGACCAGGAGCTCTTCAGCTGAATGGGAATGTCAGAGTTTCTGTATGTACCCATAGATTCCTGCCACAGACGTGCTAACAAGGCTTGCAGGCTAGCAGTGTAAACACCCGTCATCTTGTGAAGTTTTGGAGGCAGGGACAATTTTTTTTCCTGTGAGTCTCCATCGTATAACGTAAACCTAAGCATGATGGTATTTTGGGGATTTCCACAGCAGGTTGAACACAGCTGCAGAAGTTATAAAGGCAACTCCACCCATCTGCAACTGGCTCAGAGGGCAAATTTGCGTATTTACGTTGAGTCAACATGAAATTGCGCTGTGCGAAAAATTTGCGTGTTTGCGTTTGGTCTGAATGCACCGTGCGTGCACTTTGGTTACTGTCATACATATGGTCAGAGTTTAGGGTACTGTGATATTTCAGTTTTAGATCACTTTTATGCACCATTGTGGTTTGTCTGCACCATGAGTATAGGTGGTATGACAGTGATACAAGGCTCCCCGCCCGGAAAGTGTGACCTTATATGGTAGTTTTAAGGTGTCAGTTATGCAGATCTTCATTTCACATGTACACCCACTCACTTACACATGCATGGAGTCCACCGTTTTTTCACATACTGTTTATACGTTTGGAGGACACACAGTTGAATCAGGAGTGTCTCATTAGTACTAACGCCTCTTACTAACAAAATACGTGTGATTTATACATACTAATACTAACATGTTCTTGCATGAGTCCCATTGTGTTGTGTTAATGTAAGGCCGCATGTATCTGTTATTTTTCCAGTATCATATCTGCGCTACAGTGATCTGAATAGTTTGTTTGCTTGAGTCCTGTCAGCTTTTTTCCCCCAACTCTACATGATTGTTTTATAGCCGGAATAATAAAGCTGGTGGTGCTTCTTGTCCGGTGCTTCTTGTTTGTACTTTGTGGCACATGAAGAGCAGACTTTTAATTGTTCTTATTAGTCCAGCTGGCCTGCAGAGATGCCACAGCTTTGTTTTTTTTAAAGATCAAATCATCATAATGAGCACTGTCAAGTTTTTCATTACTGTGATTTTTCAGGCCTTTAAAGGCAGTAACCATGTGACAGTAATTTCATTTTGTTTTATTTAATTTGAACTCTCCAAGTGTGGCAATTAATGCTTTCACTGGTTTCAGATCAGCACACATTGTATTTAAGTTTGTTGTCAGACTTCAATTAATCAGAAGTGTATTGTTCTTTCAAGACAGTGTCACAATTCTTATTCTTGCTTACTTGGTTTTATATTTCTGAGAAAATTGTCCTTACTAGTGTGTATAGGAAAAATATTCAAATGTGTCAGGATGTTTTGGTACTTATTTTTTTCTAATTTCAGACCCTGATTAAAATTACTTTCAGATTAGTGGTTTACATCCAGCTAGAAATCAAATATTTGTTACTTCTGTCACCTCTAACTAATAACAGTCTTTGCAAGCAAGCGCCATGAATGGCATTTCATTTCCAAATACATTTTCACAGCAGGGAAAAAAGAGACGTCAGGAGCAAATAGTACACATTTGGTATATTTCCTGTCAACAAATAGAACAGGAGGAATAATGCTGTAATGAAAGGTGGCTAATGAGCAACGTTCAACCAGTCAGAGGTGCTCAGAAAAGGACACAAACAATGCAACCCGAAAAAAACCCAAAACGTAGTAATTACAACAAAGTGCTCTATAATTAATGAGTAAAAGGCATATTAATGAAAGTATGAAAAGTTGAAGCATATCTATTCTGTATATCCAATAAGATCCACTCTGAATGCAGTGGTATGTGTTTGATAACGACTTGTAATTTAATGGTCCAACATTATGTTCCTTACATTATCAATCAAGTACATCTGGATGTTGTCCAAAAAAAGACGATTATGTCTCTCATAAGTGCTGATGGATAGGAATGACTTCCATACTTTCTACATTGTAGGTTCAGTGATTTAGCAATTTCTTAAACCCCAAATTTCCCATCTCTGCAGTAGTTTACAAAGTGAAATCCCATGTTCTTTTTTTTCTTTCTAATGAAACACTTAGTGCTCTGATACTGTCATTTGCCTTAGTAATGCATCATGGTAACTGGTGAATGAAGGAAGAATAATGGTTATGCCCGTTGCTGTCTCAAATCTGGGGATTCATCAGTGAAAGCCAAGATTAATTGTTTGCAGAACCAGACTTCAAATTTCTCTCTGATGGAATCACTCTCTCCCACTGCCTGTCTCTAGTTTTATTTTTTAAAGTCATCCCTGCAATCTGTGTTCAACTTAATGACACTGTTGAGCTAACATGCATGACCTACAACATTCAGATCAGTTGTTAATACCCTTTGCTAATCTTCTTGTTTTTGAGGGGTTTATTTGGCTTTGCAATGTGGGAGTGAGGTTTTAGTTGTAGCTTATATGATAATTCTGAATTAGCCCTTATACTACAGATATTGAGAAGCCTATTTTTGAAGGCAGATACTTTTATCCTCTTTTATCCATGAGTAAACAAACAAGCATACAGATGGGGAAAAGACATTTATTCCCACTTCATTTTCCAAAATTAAAAGTGACTTTGCAATATGTTTACTGCCGTTTTTTGAAACCATTAATAACCTTTAGGGCCATATTACAACGACAGGGTCGGATGATCAGTTGTCACTGACGCAGAACGCGTTTATGGGTGTGTCCAAACTTTTCGCCGCCGCATGACACAAAGAGGCCGGTCTAATCCTTCAGAGGTGTGTTTTGGATAATCCAATCCAAAGTGCTCCTTCCCATCCCTTTAATGCAGAGAGGCACATTATCTAAAGTGAATTGTGGTTATGACGGTTTAAGATGGGTTTTGAGCTTACCAAAGCCCATGTGTGTGAGTCAAAATGCACCTGATCGTAATGCTGCTTAGTAATAAGGAAGACATCAATCACAGTTGATGCCCAGTTAGTCATGTTAAAAACAACAAACAGTGAAGAATGGACTGAAAAATCAGCTAAATGCTCACAGATGGTTATCCACAATAGGGATGGGCATTCGGTGAAATTTTCTTCACCGATCGTCGGGAGAATTAATGATTAATAATCGGTTAATCATTAACATTTTTAGGTACGTAACAAGGCAGGTAGACTACATTAGAACATCAGGTGCACGGAGAGCCGCACAACTCAAATCCACCTCTCTCTCTCAAATCTCTCTCTCTCTGTTCGCTGTTCTCGTGTTGGCTCGCTCGGGAATCTCACAAGCTGATTGTCCGAGACGTTTCACCCCGCAAGCTGATTGGCCGAGACGTTTTACCCAGCTTCTGTGCCGCTCGCCACCCAACAAACGAAGACCGCATTCATTGCTCTATCGCTCGTGTTACTTAGTCTAGCCGCGCGGAACTTTTTGCTGTTCTCTTGTGCCATTTTGTGCGAAATAGTCTTCCCGTCGAGCCACTACGCCGCCTCCTGCTGCTTCTCTCGACGATTCTGCGCCTCTAGCACCTGAGGAGCAGTAAAGCTCTCATTAACCTGTGCAGTAAATCATTTTCATCTTGAGTTACGTATCTTGTTATAAGAATAAAAGAGTTCTAAAAACATATTTATGTACACTTTATTTACATCTACGTATGTATGTACACTTACACACACACACACACGTGTGTGTGTGTCTTCTACCGAATCTTCATGACCTTCTCAATAAAGTTTCTGAAAAAAAAAAAAGAATCTTCACGACCGCCATTACTCAGCGCGCAACCACTGTTGGCGGTTTCTTCGCGTAATAAGGGTGTTCCATGGACCCTGTCGATGAGGTATATTTGTATGCTGCATTGCAGTGATTGCAGTACACCTGGTCATTTTTTAAACTGAAATGGTCCCACGCAACACTTCGTCGCAACCGCTTCATGATTTGGCGATTGCCCTACGGAAGCGCGCATGTATCAACTGAGGCACGCCAGGGTATGGCGATGGTGTAATGTTGCCCCCTGGTGCCCAAATTTTGCCATTGCATTGTTTGAGGACGGCTGTGCACTAGGCCTAATAACCTCGGATTGTTTAAAAAAAAAAAACGGTTTGTCGACGAAAATGAACTTCCTCGGTGAAATTCTTAATGATCAATTATCGGTTAATCGGTAAATTATGCCCATCCCTAATCCACATACTTTTCAGACAGACTTTCCGCCGTGTGCCAGTGTTTTTCTGTCAGCGCATTGTGTGTTTTTTTACGCCTTGCGTCATGCCATCAAATTACCAGTAGACAGTGTGCCCGCTATATGCGCTTGGAGGAGGTGCCTCATTTCAAAGAGGTGTGGCGATGTGTAATCTAATGTGCATTACTATTATAGTATATTCCATGAGAATCCACTTTTGAACAGGAAAAAAGAGGTCTATCGTCAGAATGGCATTGTGTAATGATATTTCAGTGGCATGTTTTGACATCGCGCAGCACCTGAGCTCAGGAAACGGCACGTGCTGGGATCTTGTAACAGTCATAATCGCCTGTCATTTTAATTATATGATGATCACACACTATTTTTTTTCTTATTTCATCCACACTCTTATTTTAATTGCGGAGTCTATAGATTAGGCATTAATGTATGATTTTTTTTTTTTTAGGGGAATGATGAATGAACAGGGAGCATGTGTGCCAGTGTGTTCCAGGGTGATGCGCGGCACATGGGGGGGTGTTTTCATTGTGGACTTATTAGGCATTAATGTGTTTCTTTTTAGGAGAATAAATGAAAGAACAAGGAGTGTGCAGCGTTTTACTTTTCACTAACTCCCCAGAGAGATAGGAGATGCGTTCACATCTGTGTCGGCCATGCGCCCTGGGTTTCCAGCCCAGTTCCCAACAGCCACCCGTCAGCCCCCGGCAGAGGCTCGCTGCATGGCGGGGGCTAGAGGTAGCAGATTGCCTCCTTCCCCGTCTACCCAGGATAGACAGGGGGAGACCCTCATTCAGCGAAAGCAA
The DNA here is from genome assembly GCA_020510985.1 of Pholidichthys leucotaenia. Classification (NCBI taxonomy): domain Eukaryota; kingdom Metazoa; phylum Chordata; class Actinopteri; order Cichliformes; family Pholidichthyidae; genus Pholidichthys; species Pholidichthys leucotaenia. Next base: position 177,663,483 of record CM035848.1, read on the forward strand.
CAGGAGGGGGAGGACTCCATCTCCCTACATCCAGGAGCGACTTCCACGCCATCGTTAATAAAAGTTTGTCAGAGTTTGCACAGGCATCATCCTCTTGTCTTCATGTCTGTGTTGTATCCATGTGCACATAAAACAATTCAGCTAATTTTTTTTCAGCCCATTCTTCACCGTTGGTTCTTTTTAACATAACTAACTGGGCATCAGCTGTGATTGATGTCTTCCTTATTACCAAGCAGCATTACTATTGGGTGCATTTTGACTCACACACTTGGGCTTTGGTCAGCGCAAAACCCATCTTCAACCGTCATGATCACAGTTCACTTTAGATAATGTCCCTCTTTGCATTAAAGGGATGGGAATGAACACTTTGGATTGGATTATCCAAAACACACCTCTGAATGATTAGACTGACCTCTTTGCATCATGTGCCTGTGGAAAGTTCGTTTTTACGCCGTTGTGATGAAATGAACTTGGACACGCCCATAAACGCATTCTGCGTCAAACAACTGATCAACCAACCCCATCGTTGTAATGCAGCCTCATGACTGTCACAGTGGATGCCATTTCCTGAGCTCTGGAGCTGTGCGATATCAAAACACGCCACTGAAATATCATTAAACAATGCGCTTCTGACGATAGACCTCCTTTTTCATGATCAAAAGCGGATTCTGATGAAATGCACTATAATAGTAATGCACATTAGATTGTGCACCGCCACACCTTTTTGAAATGAGGCACCTCCTCCGAGCGCATGGCGGGCGCACTGTCTACTGGTAATTTGATGGCGCAATGCAAGGCGTAAAAAACAGACAATGAGCTGACAGAAAGTAACAAAAACACTGGGGCATGGTGGCAAGTCTGTAAAAAAGTGCACGGATGACTGTCTAAATAGAGCCCTTTGTGCTGTCTTATTTAACTTTTTTAAAAAGGGAATCATAGTCTTGTAGAATTTGTACAAACCATATATTGTGGAGACAGGAGGCAGGCGAGGCAATGAGCTGGACGACACAAACTTTATTCCATCTCCAACATATGGTACAGTTAAAGAGCTTCCGGGTCTCTGTGCATTCCTCTTTTATATCTTTAATACCATGCATTGAGACCTGGAATTTCCGACCATCATACATTGTGTTTAGAACAAAGCCTGTGTGGCACATTAACATGACAGAACGCTGGCGCTGCTCTCACACCCTTCTTCTTCCAGTGGCTCCGGCATTTACTCCTCTGGGGGGCGCATAGTCCTTGCTGTCCCGTCTGATACCCCCCGGTTACACCTCCTCTTTTAATCCATTGTTCCCTCCTTCCCCAGTTTGCTTCTTTTCTGGGTGGAGAAGTCCCATGCCATGCCCCTGCGCACACACACACACACACACACACACACACACACACACCTGAACTCTCAGAAAGGGCACTAACCCCCCCGTCCTTTGGGCTTGAGCCGGCGCCCATAGCAGCTGTAGCGGGGGGTTGCTGATCCAGTCGAACTGCCCTGCTGGCGGGGTATACAGGAGAGCACATCAGTCTGTGGAGGGGAAAAAGGGAGGGCGAGAAAACACATCAGCTTTGCGAGCTCAGGTCCCTGCCAAGGGATTGCCAACTTGTGGAGCCGCCAGTGGTGGGCATCTGCGCCAGGGAGCTTGGGCCAACACCACCTGCTCGTCTGCCAACACAAAAGCAAGCTTCGGCCTGTCGATGCAGATGGTCTCCCTACGTCCCCCCAAGTCTAACACAAAATGCTTCGTCCCAGGTTCTAACACCCTGAATGGTCCGTCGTACGGTTGGGGCAGCGGGGTGTGGTGCGCATCATGCCTGACAAAAACAAAACTGGTGTTCTGCAAGCTTTTTGGAAGAAGGTGCGGGGAAAACAATGGTAGGCTGGGCCCGGCACTTTAAAAGCCTCCGTACTGTGCAAAAATTGCATGGGCGGATCAGCCTCAGGTGTGGAGTTTTGCGGTAAAAACTCTCAGGGGATCTGTAGCGGCTGAGAAGAAACGAGTTCTGCTGGGGTGGCTGCCAAATCCTCCTTAGGTGCGGAGTGCAACCCTAAAAGAACCCAGGGCAGGCGGTCGACCCAATTTGCATCCGTGAGTGAAGCTCTGAGCGCTGCTTTAAGTGACCTATGAAAACACTCGCATAACCCGTTAGCCTGGGGGTTGTACATGGTGGTGCAGTGGATTTTGACCCCCCCCCCCCCCCAGGCTCTGGGCCATCATGGACCAGAGTTCCAAAACGAATTGTGGACCCCTGTCTGAAGTGATGTCCGACGGGGATCCGAACTGTGCCACCCAAGCCGACACAAAAGCATGAACCACTTCTGCGGACGTGATAGAAGCTAGTGGGACCAATTCGGGCCAGCACGTGGTGCGGTCCACGATTGTTAAAAGGTGCGTAAAACCTTGCAACGGTGGGAGGGGTCCCAGCTCCGGCTCCTTATCTCTCTCCTTCCCTAACTGACTGGATCCCAGCTTGCTATCGTCTGTCTGCGTGTCTTTACTGCTGATTTATCGAACGAAATTATCGATTTAATAAGCTGGGCTTTGAACGCAATTGACACTGTTTTTTCAACGAGAAAATCTGGCCCGGGGGAGCAGATCTGCCCCGCAGGCACTGCTGCTGCGGGTTATTTGAAGGACACAAGTAATTGGAAACTCTTGTGCCTGTGTGATCTCTCTAATGAAGATATTGAAGATTTATATCTTTTCGGAGCAATGGTCATTGGAATTCTACTGATTGGATTTGGGATTGTTCTGGTGTACCGCAAACTGAAGAAGATGGATAGAGCTTATCAAAAAGCGGACCCGGCGAAGCTCACCCATCAAATTGACCAACTGGGCAGGACTCTGACAGCGGCCAGTGGAGAACTGTACAGGAAAATGGATTACATCACGATCACGCTGAGAGCTATCCATGAATTGATTTCAACGCCCGGCCATGAAGGAATTGGTGCACTGAATCCGTAAGAGAATAGAAAGTTTTTTCTCTGAAGTCAGTGCTATTCGACCTGTTTCTTTCGGCTCCCTCAGCACTCAGTCCTCCAGATAATCAACAGTATATTTGTTTTCATAACACTGGCGGGCAGTATTTGACTCTCAAGGACAGCTGTCTGGCAAAACTATTCCATCTGCCGTGCTCAAGGACACTGGCCTTTGCTTCAGACTGTAGTCATAACATCTGCTGAGGAAGAGACATTGTTGTCCTCCAACTGATTGCCACTGATTGCACTCAACTTACACAAACTGATCCACTATACTGACTCGAAGATATACACTCACTGCTCTCTTTGTGTCATTGTGTGGATTCTATTGTCTGCTAATTGTGCAATGAGAGTTTTTTCTTGTAATCATAATATCGGTCATATATGAACTTTATTCTGATAAACAATGTTTTTTTCTCTCTCCTATTGTGTCCACCCCTCCCTCCTCCCCATTGCCTTCTTCTGTTCCCCTCCTGCTGACAGGCGCCTTCACGGCTCGCCGCGTCACTGAGAATGTCATTTATGACGTTTCAGTGTCAAGTCAAATTCCTCGTATATTTACCTGTTATTTACTTGTAAATTTGCTTTGCAATAAACTTATTATTCTGATTCTGATTCTATTCTATTCTGATTCTACCAAATCCACGTGGACATGGTTAAACCTCCTGGCCGGGATTTGGAATGGCTCAAGGGGGGCTCTGGTGTGCTTGTGCACTTTGGCCTGCTGTCACATGACGCAAGCTGCAGCCCACTCTTTCACGTCCTTACGCAAGCATGGCCAGACGAATTTCGCCCCCTCTAGCTTCACTGAAGTGCACACTCCAGGATGCAAAAGGGAGTGGACCAACTCGAAAACACGACGGCGCCAAGAGCTCAGAACCATCGGGCACGTGCGGCCGGTGGAGACGTTGCAGAGCAAGGGAAGGCACCCTTCTTGCGCCACCCTGCTCTCCAGCCTTAACCCAGTAGGCGCAGACTGGAGCGCGCAAATGTCCACGTCCCCGGCCTGCTCTGCAGCCATCTTGGGGAAATCTATTCCCATGTAGACCGGGGAGACTAACGTGCGACAATCGACCACGACATTGAACTTACCGGCGTGTTGAATGGCAGTAGTTAACTCCAAAATTGCAGCCAAATACCGTTGCTGCTGGGCTGAACACGGTTCCGAGACCTTGGTCATCGCGTACGTCAGCGGGTTTTGGTCCACAAATGTGGTGAACTCGCGCCCCTCTAACCAAAACTGGAAATGGCGAGTCACCAGGTGGAGAGCCAGCAATTCTCTATCGAACGTGCTGTATTTGTGTTTGTTGTCGCACAAAGTTTGGCTGAAAAATCCGAGCGGCTGCCACAAACCGGAGATTTACTGCTCCACCACTGCCCCTATGGCAACATCAGACACGTCCGTAGTGAGCGCTACCCGTGCAGACGAATCCAGGTGGGCTAACAATGCGGCATCTGAAAGCACTGTTTTGGTGTTAGTAAAAGCCTGGACTCGCTCGGGAGTCCACAGGGAGTCACAGACCTACTCCTCTCTATAATCCTCCCACCATCTACGACTCACGGGCTGGGGAAATCCACTCAGATGTCCGTGCCTGCGCCAACGAAGAGCAAGCGCCCACACACGCGGAAGCCTCCAGCCTCTCGCCGTTCTCCGGTGGCAGCTCCGCCTCCTCCTCCCAAACACTGGCCCGCTCCATCGGCCAAGGAGCAGGAGGAGTTCATGCAGGTCATATTAGCAGAGATTGAGCTCCTTCTAGAGTATAAGCCATGGCTCCTCTCAGGTCTCGCCCAGGAACCAAAAGAGGTTCCAACGGGCCCTCTTCCACCTCTCCAGGAGCCGACGTCTCCGCCTCCCGCTCCCCGCCGTCGACCAGGGAAATTTTGCCAGAGGAACACCTCTACCTCTCAGGCAGCATTTTCTCCCTCACCGAGGCAGAAGACTCCCACAGCAGTGCCCTCTTTGTGCTTTTCCTCTCCGGCTGTTCCGCCAGCTTCCCCTCTGTCTGCAGCTGCTGTATCCCGCTTCTCAACGCTCCCTCCCGCTGCTGAGGGGTCAGCCGTCACCTTCCCGGCTAAGCCCATCACTGTGTCTGCAGGGGCAGCTCCTTCACATTCCACTGAGGGGCCCACAACCACTGAAGTCACGGAGAGGGCTGATTTCCATCCAGCTGCAACAGAAGACATTGCTTCCTGGGAACCCAGGCAAATGTTTTTTCACTCTGACTCACCTAAACATGAATTATCTTGCCTGATTCCCGATGGTGAGGCTTAGACTAGGCAGTCCTCTGAGTCCTCACCACCTGCTGCAGCTTTAGACTGTTTACCTGCTCTCTCCGTGTCACCTCCTTTCCCCCTTGAGTGCCCGCTGGCCCCAGGACTGAGCCGTCGGGTTATGGAGGAACCTGCGGCCCCGGAAGACCTGGTCCCAGCCCCGCAGCCATGGTTTGGATGGGGGGAAAGCGCTGTGACTGAGTGAAGCCTGTGCCAATGATGGAGCATCCCCTGGCCTCGGCTGAACAGGATCCAGCGCCAGCAGGAAGCCGACCTCCTGTGTCCACGCCGGGCGAGCCACCAGCATGGGTCACATCACTGGGGGGTCCTGGGACTACATCCACCACCATGCCTGCTGCTGGGGCTGCCACAGCAGAGTCTGAGCTGGACCTCCAGAGGGCTGGACCTTCAGAGGGCCAGGCCCGAGATGTCAGGATCTGGATTGACAGAGTCCTGGACGGTGGTGGGCTTGAGCTCAGGCAAGTGCTCTCCTTGGTTTCTGTTGTTTCTGTATCAGAGAGATCTTGTCTGGCTCTTGATGGGGAGAGCCAGATGCAGTCATCAGCTGCACCTGAGCTCACCTCGCCGGGCTCCAATGCCGCTGGTGACCCTGACCCTGTTTCTCTGCATCTCCCATCTGAGCTTTTTCCCAGTGTCACCGAGGATCGTCCAGCTTTTCCAGAACTCTCTGTGGGTCCAGCCTTGCCGCCCGAGATCACGATGGGTCCAGCTCCTCCTGTCAAGGTCATCGCGGGTGCTCTGTCATAGCCCGGGATCTCCATGGGTGCAGCTTTGGCCCAGTCCGGGTCCCGCATGGGTGCTTCTTTCCTTCCTTCTGAGGTCGTCGCAGGTGCTCCGTCCCAGCCCGGGGCCTCCGAGGGTGTAGCTCTGGCCCAGTCTGGGTCCACCGAGGGTGCAGCTCTGGCCCAGTCCAGGTCCACCGAGGGTGCTGCTTTCCCATCAGTTGAGGTCGTCATGGGTGCTCCGTCCCAGCCCGGGGCCTCCGTGGGTGCAGCTTTGCTCCAGCCCGGAGCCACTGTGGGTGCAGCTTTGCTCCAACCCGGCGCCACTGTGGGTATAGCTTTGCTCCAGCCCGGAGCCACTGCGGGTATAGCTTTGCTCCAGCCCAGAGCCACCGCAGGTGCAACCTCGCTCAAGGCCAGAGCCACCGTGGGTGCTGCTGTGTCCCAGTTTGGGACCACCGAGGGTGCTGCAGGCCAGTCCAAGGGCGTCATGGTTTCCCCCCTTTGCCAGACGCCGTCGTGGTCTCCCCCCCACCACCAGAAGCCATCGTGGTTCCCGCTCCTCTGCCAGATGCCGTCGTGGTTCCCCCTCTGCCACCTGACGTCGTCGAGGTTCCCCCTATTCCTCCATCCTCATTTCTGGTTGTCCCGGTTGTGTGGCCACTCCCTGGACCACCTTCTCTGTGTTGGTGGTTAAAGAACCCTGGCCGACCGCCTGAGAGACTATGCCTTTGGGTTGGGTGGCTCATATTCTCCGGCAGGCCACCCGACTCTTACCACCTCGCCATCTGCCAGACCTGGGACTTCGGTCGGCCACTGGAACAGTCTAGTTCTTTGGTCCAGGGGGTCTAGGTGCCCGGTTCTGTGTGGGTACTGAGCGGGGCTTTTGGTTTTTTTTTTGCTGTTTCCTCTTAGTCTGGGCCTTGCTGAGATGTTAATTCTGAGAGTTTTGCTTATTTTCTCTGGTTTGATTCGGTTCCTCCATGTCTGGGTCCCCTCCTCCCACCTGGGGTGGGGTTGTTTTCTTCTTGGGGTGGTTTTTTTGTGTGGAGGGGTTATTTTCTTTCAATGTTGCCGGGGTGTCTGGTCCCCACCCCTTGAGGAGGGGGGGGGCTCTGTCATGATTTGAGCACGGGGGGATTCCACCGGGCTCAGTCTTTTTGCCTTTTTTCATATTTGTACTGTGTTGTCGTTTTGAGTTGCAATTCCTGTTATTTTATCCTTGGTTGATTTGTCACATATTCTGTATTGTTTCTTAGTATGATTTATTTTCCTGTTTACGTTCATTATAGTTTGTTATTCACATTTTTGAGGTTACTTGTCTTTATTTTGAATCTCTTTATATTTTTATTCTGTTGTGTTCTCCTTCTGGGTTGACAGCTGTCAGAGATGTTTCTGGGTTGCTGCTCCGCGTCGGTGGGGTCCCTGTCAGCTGTCAGCTTGCTCTCTCCCCTCTCATTACTCCCATCTGGTCTAAATTGTATCTTTGTTGTTGCCTCCCCATTCAGGTGACCCACACCTGCTATCACTTGTTTCATTTGTTTCTAGCCTTTTTAAGGATTGTTATTTCCATTTCTTGTTGCCGGAGTATTGAAGTTTCTTCCCCCTCGTCCTCACCTGAACCCTGTCCTTGTTCTGTGAGCTTATTTGTAAGTTTGTTTGTTTGACAGTTTGGATTTTTGTGTTGGTGCGTTTGTGTTTTTGTTTCTTAATAAATCCCGCAAACTAGCAGTTCAGCATCTTGGTCTTTCTCTCTGCCCTGAGGGGCAATTCATGACATAAACTAAGACAAATAAAAGGTTTTTCTTTTTAGTAAAAGGGCATACAATATCATTTTAGACAATCTAGATGTTTTTATAGGGGATTTATAGCCACGGGAGTGCATCTTTAAGAACATTAGGACAGCCTCTTTGCACTTTTCCGCTTGGCGAAAAATTACTTTTTGCGCTGCTGTAATAGGAAAATGAAGTTGGAGATGCCCATAAACGCTCCCTGGGCCTGTGACAACTGACTGTGGACTGCACTGCTCTAACAGGGCCCTATATGTCATGAATAGAACTATAAATGAACAGTACAATGTATAAAGGTGAGTCCAGATTCAAACGCTGTTTGACTTTACGTAATACTGTGATTGTTAACATTTTAGCATTATAGTTATAGTTTGTTTGTCAGGGACCATGTACAGAAAAAAAAACATTAAACACAAGGTAAAGATGCTCTGTACCAGATTATAGCATTCTCACTCATTTCCATCTGTACTGCCTGAGGCAAGCAAAAAGATTTTAAAATAAAAACAGCATACTGTATATAGGAAGCAGTTCAGGTCGGATTTCAGAATTTCTTGTCCCTGAAACAGGCAGGGGAGTAAGTTTAAAAGGTAAAAAGATAAGAACAGCACACATGAAGACAATTTAAGTGTACAATTTCAAATCCATTTTCATTCATTCATTCATCTTAACTGCTTAATCCTTTTCTGGAACCCGTCCCAGCATCTCTTGGGTGAGTGGCAGGGTACACCCTAGGCAGATTGCCAGTCCAGAGCTGTAATATATATTATCTACCCCCCCCCCCACACACACACACACAAAAATGAGAGGGAATGGTCTGTTGGATAATTGCTGCAGTGATTAAAATGTTTCAGGCAAAAAAAGTTATTTGAATTTTAACTGATGCAATGAGTAGCTTCTTACTTCTTTAACAATTATGTCAGATGGCATATCCCACGGCCATGAAAACATGGAGGTTCAAATTTTTGTCCTGCATCATGCAAAGAAAACAACTCGGTAAATTGCTGAAACTATAAAAGTTGGGAAAAGAACTGTCTAACTCATTTTTACAAATTTGGAAAGTAGTGGTAAACCATCATTGTGGAGGAAGAATTGTGGTCTTGGTGAACAGTTAAAGTAACTCTCGAGAGAAATAAATGTCCCTGTTTTGAACTTTTTCATTAGGATCTACTAGACTACTCCAGGTCTGGCCTTCATTCAGGACAAATTTGTAGTGGGAGACCCTTGTGGGGGAAGTTTCCCCCAACAACAGCTCCTGGGATCAATAGGTCCTCAGTCACTCTTGCTAGCCCCTTTAGGAGGTGGCATATGTTACATACTGTGTCCAGTCTTCACAAAAAGATAACTGAATAAATAAATTCATTACATTCATGAGACTAAAGTAATAAATCTATTATAAAGTCACCAATTTTTGGTAGTTACAAACTTGCCATATTTAAGTCACAAATACATGAAAGAGGATGGAAAATTGTGAGAAAGAAAACCTGACTTTTTAAGAAAGGTAAGTTTTTTAAAAAAAATAGCAGTTTATGATTTAAAAAAGTAGCAAGTTTACAATAAAAAAGTGACGAGATGAAGTGAGAAAAATACACATATTTGAAAGAATGTTGCAAATTTATGAAAATAAGGTCACATATTTTATGAACATTTTCAATAATAAAATTTCATTTATCAGAGATAAAATCAATCAGGTTCTTCCCACCATTAACTTAAATACAGTAACTACTACAACTCCTTCAATTGATATCTGTTTGGATGAGTTTACTCCAATTGACCTTTTAGAGTTAGACAAAATAATTTCCTTATCCAAGCCTTCAACTTGTCATTTAGACTCTATTCCTACCAGGTTATTTAAAGAAGTCTTCCCATTTATTGATAGCTTTATTCTTCAAATAATCAATTCTTCATTAACTTTAGGTCATGTACCGCAGGCTTTTAAAACTGCTGTAATTAAACCCTTACTCAAAAAGCCAACGCTGGATTCAGGAGTTTTAGCTAACTATAGACCAGTCTCTAATCTTCCTTTCATTTCAAAAATCTTAGAGTTGTTGCGACACAATTATTTGACCACTTGCAGGGAAATGGTTTATTTGAAGAGTTTCAATCTGGGTTTAGAATCCATCATAGTACTGAAACAGCCTTAGTGAAGGTCACTAATGACCTCCTTATCGCATCTGATAATGGACTTGTTTCTGTACTTGGCCTTTTAGACCTTAGTGCAGCTTTTGATACTATCGATCATAATATTCTACTTGATAGATTAGAACAGTATGTTGGACTTAATGGAACTTCGTTGCAGTGGTTTAGATCTTATTTCTGTGATAGGTTCCAGTTTGTTCATGTCAGTGAGTTTTCTTTCAGCTCAAAGCTCAGTCATGGAGTTCCACAGGGATCTGTGCTAGGCCCTACTCTTTTTAGTTTATATATGCTTCCGTTAGGTAACATTATTAGAAAGCACTGTATACATTTTCATTGATTTGCAAATGACACACAATTATACCTGTCAATGAAGCCAGATGGTAGTAATCAATTAGCCAAATTAGAAGCCTGTCTTAAAATCAAAGCTTGGATGACTTGTAATTTCCTGCTATTAAATTCAGATGAGACTGAAGTAATTCTTGTTGGTCCAAAAAACCTTAGAAATACCTTTCCAAATCAAACTTTTAGTTTGGATGCGGTTACTCTTTCTCTTAATGGCTCTGTGAGAAACCTTGGAATTATTTTTGATCAAGATCTGTTTTTCAGTTCACATGTTAAATTTGTTTCTAAGACTGCCTTCTATCATTTGCATAACATTGCCAAGATTAGGAGCATCTTGTCTCAGAGTGATGCTGAGAAACTGAGCCATGCTTTTGTTAGCTCTAGATTAGATTATTGTAACTCCAAGCGCTTGCTCGCCTGATTGCTGGGGTCTTTCTGCAATTGTGGGGGTTTCCCCTACAGTTGAAAGTGCTATGAGATGACTGTTGTTGTGAAATGGCACTATATAAATAAAGTTGAATTGAATATTTAAATGAAAAAGCAGCAAATTTAAAAGAAAAAAATAAATTTGGAAGTAAACATTACAAAACTTGTGTGAGAGCACAAGAGAAATGCCCATTAGTAATACTGCTTAGTGCTTAGTGCTTATTGCTTAGTGGAAGTGTTGATTGGCTAATTTCTTTGGAAAACTGTTAGCTGCAGTAACTGGTGAGGGGGAGAAAGTCCTCTGTATGCTTTGTCATTTGCAGAATAACATGTGATATTACTTTATTTTAGTGTGTTGTAAAGTCTGTCATGCTTAAATAAAGTGATGCCATCTGTGTAATATAAAGCTTCTCTGCCTGAATAAAAGTAGAAAACAGTAATCATAAAATAAACAAGATGGATGAATGGCTGGATGGACAAAGAGACAATAGTTACATGGCTTAGGCACAAAAATGTCCATTTAAAGTGATTTATATGACATTCTGAAGTTTTCTTGTTTGTTCTTTCTCTTTTTTGGTTTTCAACCATGAAGGTGAAATTGCACTGCTTTACTGTTCTACCTAGTGTGACACCAGGATTTGCTCATGGACAGCAATCAATGTGGAGTGTTCCACAGCCAAAAACCCTGCAGATAAACACAATAAGACAGGCTGATGCACACTGATGGGATTACTCTGTTGTCACCATGGTGAACATGGCCTTATTATATATGACCTTCTCTTGGCCCAAAATATAGGCCTTCAGAGATTTCAAGACATCACTGTCTTCTACTTTGTTTTTAGCTTATCACTGTCATTCTTTTTAAAAGAATTTTCCTGAAAGGCAAGACATCACTGTGGTATTATCATTTTCTTTGTCAGCTAACAGGAATCATGCTTGTCCCTCTGCTTTTGATGTATAGAAAAGTGCTGAAAGGTCATATAGTAAAATAGGGAAATGCTTTTTCCCCCTTATTGTTGAGACATTGAATTGGGAAACTGGGTTTAACATACACACCAGTCAGATATGGTCACTCTACACCAGCTGTATCATTATCATCATCATTATTATTATTTGAGATTAATTCAGAATTATTGGTCAGATTTTTTTCAACACTTCCCCTGCAGATATACCCCCGCAGGTATCCCAAAACTTCACTGACCCAGTTTTGCTATGTACAACTGATAGAAAAGTGTGCTGATATGTATAAAAGGATTAGTAGCTTAGATGCATGCGTTACTGACGGATTGGACAATTTGCTCCAGTCTTTGCATTTCCATCTCTATTTGGGAAGCACGTTTGTTCAAGTTGTTTGTGAAACTGTGACGTGAAATGAAGCGGATGATCACTGCTGTGAGTGAGAGGGATGTCAGGCACCCAAGCTGTGATGGCATACATTCCCACTTACCCAGTGAACAAAGTATCTGCAGAATTCAAAATCTGGATTCACCGTGCAGTACTTTTTAATTTCTCCTCAATTATAGTTGTGGAATGGCTTGTACAGTGGGAACGGGGCATAATGCTGCATTCCAGGGTGAAAATCGGCTGACAAATTTATGCTATGTCGCATTCCATAACAACAGTCCGGAAAAGCAAAATCCTTTACCAGTGTTGTCAGGAAAATTTAACACAAATACACTATCATTTGACTGATGTGGTTAGTTTTTTTATTTTATTTTATTTTATTTTATTTTTTATTTTATTTTTTATTTTTTTTGTTTGTTTCATTGTACAAAGTAGGTGAATCGGTCTGCTCTAGCCTCTTGACTATTAACCATTGCTAGCCAAAAGCAACACAGTCTTTGGTAATTCGTATATACTGTAAAAGACTGCAGTTAAATATTTGCTTACAGATATGTTAATTCCTTAAGTCACTTTTAAAAATCACTGTCAGAATTTGTGTATATTTGCTTAGATTATCTACTGACAGACTCATCTGACAACATGACTCGGATGAAGATCACAAAGCTGTTGAAGCATCCTGTACAAAGTTGAAAGATTAGCAGTTTTATTCAGAACTCAAAATGTTAAAGTAAAGTGGCAGACCTTGAAAAGTAAGCCAAAGCCAATGGACCAGACTGCCAATATGCTGTCCTACACCAAACACATGGTTTCTCTCTTTAAAGATTTAGTCTCTGGCATCATTTTTGATGGGAACACGTTCATCATGCCCAGTAATTTACTGGCTCATAATTACTTGGAAATGTATCTGAGATTCAACATTGTAACTCAGAATTTTAGCCTTTTAAAAATTCTGCAATTACTGAACCTTTGCAAGACATTCAATGACAATGTAAGCAGTATATAATTTTAAGGGATTTGCCTGTTTATTATGAGGCATTTAATTTGTCCCTTATTGTAGATTTTGAAAGGGTGCCAGTTTAAAGCCTGTTTAATCAGCTGGCAAAAATTTATTGTGACAGGTGCACTGTGTATTGTTTTCTCCTTTTGTTAATATACTCACCACCACCAGCAAAAATAATAAAAACAATCTTTATAGAATGATAAGTATCCAATTTCTCACATTGTACTCTTCTAAAACACATACCATGTGAGGCGTATGTAAACTTCCTTCTCTTTTAGATACTTCTTGATATATTTTAGTTGTACTGTAGTAGTACTTGAAGACTTCTACCTCCCGCTTTCTTAATTAGTTCCAGACCCAAATTTCTGCATAAATACTATCAATAGTCTCTTGTAGGCCTGCAAAGATAACAAATTTTGGTGGACAGTGAATTTTTCCAGAAATGATCATGATAAACGATATTATCGTTGGTGTCATGAAGACCATTTTGTGCCCCGGACATAGTAATATAATAATAATAATCCATGTATACCTTTTCAAAGGACATTGGATATTTATTTATTAATAATATTAAGCACTGAAATTGAAATGTGGCAAAAAATATTTAAAAGGGTTAAGTGGTTTATAATTGGGGGTGGGAATCATGAGGGACCTTGCAGTTCGACTCAGATTGCAATTCTTGGGTCATGATTCAGTCCTATCACAGTTCAACAATAATCACGATATCGCAATAACTGAGTATCACGATCCCATATATTTTAAAATTTTTCACCTTATTCAACCTCAAATCAAGCCCCAAAGTAAAACTGTTAAAAATGTTAACTGTTGATAATAAAGTATTCTCGGGGCTTTATTTTCCACGGAGAAATGTCTTTGCACACAGGGAGGGTGGTAGATGGTGTTTGGAATAGACTCCCACTCTGTGGACTCTTTTAAAAAGCAGCTGAAAACTTTTTTTGTTTAGCGAGGATTTCCGTTGAGTTTCAGCTGCATTTTAATGGTAAGGCTGTTTTTAAATTATTTTGATCTTGTGTTACAACTTGTTTTTGTATTTTTAAAAATATTTTTATGTATCAACTTCCTTTTATTCCATTTCATTGTGCAGCGCTCTGTGACCTTATGCCTGTGAAAAGCGCTTCATAAATAAACTTTACTTAACGCTCAGAGAAAAAGTTCCATGCCTGTGTCTCTTTAACCTAGCTGTTGCTAATGCTGCTCCTAGACGTGTGTGGCCCACTGTATTCCGTGTGTTTTCTTTTTTTCGTGCAGCGCTTCTTGCGGGTTGTGTGTCATGTCAAGGTCTTTCCTTCCATCTTTGTTATAAAATCCAAAAAAAGGCCTGAGATTTGAGCTAACTTTGAGCTAACTGCTTCCTAATTTTCAAAGTTGGCTGCAAATCACGAGACAAGCTATAACTTCACTTGACTGGATGTTTGCTTTGTGCCATCTAGTGGACTGACAAAGCCATTGATCTTTTTTCCCCACCCCTATTTGTAATGGCTGAATCTCTTTGGCTATAATGCTGCTGTGAGTGTGTGTCGGTTAGCATGGTGATGTTTGTATTTGCATTGTTGGGCAAAGACTCCTTTATACCAGACTGTGGGGAAAGAGAGGACTCTGCATGTTTGACTGTACAGTAGCTTTGTTAATACTTGGGAAAAATGAGTGGGATGGTTATTTTTTTTTTCCACAGTATCTTTATTGAACCTTTTTTTTTTTTTTTTAAACAAACATGATACAAACAATCAAGCACTAACACTAAAGTACTACAAAAAAAAATGCACTAAAAAAACACCAACAACCACCAACAAAATCAAATCTTCAACAATGCTCCTCTGTTTAGTCTAGACAATCCAATACATAAGTATACATATTATGTTCACCAGTTTGGAATTTACAAGGTCCACACATATCATTCACCTTCTTCTTCAAGAGTTATGTTTAAATTTTTTACATAATCAATAAAAGGTCTCCATATATTCTCAAACACAATTTCCTTTGATTTCAGTATATATGTTATTCTTTCTAATGGAAGGTTTGTTAACATCTGTCTTAACCACTGAGTCACATCTGGTCTATGAGTCTTTTTCCATAATAGTGCAATACATTTTTTGGCATTAAGCAAACTGAGGTCTATGAATGTTCTTTCACTTTTATTAAAATTATGCTTTTCTGGGTACAGACCCAACAAAAACAGTTTAGGATTCAATATGATTTGTTTTGAGATTATTTTTTCAATTGTTACCCTCACCTCTTCCCAAAACATTCTTATTAATCTACATTCCCATACACAATGAAATAGAGTTCCTTTACTTTCCATACATTTTGTGCACGTATCTGGTATATTTTTGTTATATCTATTTAACTCCTCCGGTGTAACATACATCCGCATTAACCATTTGAAATGTATCAATTTAAGGCGAACATTTATTGATTTGGTTTGAGCTTCTGTACAAGCCAATTCCCATTGTTCCTCTGAAATTTCAGTTTGCAGATCTTCTTTCCAGTAGTTTAATCTTTTCAGTGAATTTTCACTTGAAAATAGTGTCAATGAGTTATAAAACTCTGAAATAATACCCTTTCTTTTACTATCTTTCATCAACATTTTTTCCAAGGATGAATAGATAGGTCGAGTGAGAGCTTTATTTTGATTTGATCGAATAAAGTTTCTAAGTTGAAGATATTTAAAAAAATGTGTTCTATTGAGATTAAATTTGATCCTCAACTCTTCAAAAGACATTATGTTTTCTGCACATGGCAAATATAAATCCTGAATCTTTTGTATCCCTTTTAAATTCCATACTTTAAATACAGCGTCCGCTCTCCCTGGTTTAAAATATTGATTACCCCATATTGGACTAAATTGTGACAATAACTGTGGTTCTTTTAAATAGTTTTTAGCTTCACACCATATTTTGATCATATGCTTTACAAATGGATTTTTAACTTGTTTTTGTAATTTTTTTGCCGAATCTGAGTATATGAATATGGGAAGAGGTAAAGGTAAATTGTATGATTCCATTTCAGTCCAGTGAGGGAGATCATTTGATGAAAAATAATATGTCATAGACCTCAGTTGTGCCGACCAATAATACAACATAAAATTTGGACATTTCAGACCTCCACGATCAAATGGTAAATATAATAAAGACAGACGTAATCTAGCCCTCCTGTTGTTCCATATAAATTCCACTAACTTTTTTTTAATTCTTGAGAATAAATCTAAAGGTGGTGGTAAGGGAATGTATTGAAATAAATAGAGTATTTTAGGTAAGATATTACTTTTAAGTATATTAATTCTCCCGATCATCGACATTGGTAGTGACATCCATCTCTGAAGTAACTCATCAATATCTGTCATTAAGGCTTCATAATTGACACTGGCGACTGATTCTAGCTTAGGCACAATTTGGATTCCTAAATATTTGAACTGATTTACAACATTGAATTGATTTACCTCAGGGGCTGGGTAATTTCTCTGGGTCTCATTTAGCATTAATATTGAAGATTTAGTTTTATTTATTTTATATCCTGATATTTCCCCGAAATTCTTTATTAAATTCAACAAGGTCGGAATTGATTTTTTAAGATTCGACATAAACAAAATTATGTCATCGGCATACAGGGAGATTTTATGTTCTGTTGGTCCAACTTTAATTCCATATATTTGTGACTGTAGACGTATCGCCATCGCTAAAGGTTCAATTGCCATAGTAAACAGTAAAGGTGAAAGTGGACAGCCTTGTCGACATCCTCTATTGATTTTTATTGATTTTGAAATATTGTTATTTGTTAGAATTTCTGCAGTAGCATTATTATATATTATCTGAACCCATTTTATGAAATTATTTCCAAGTCCAAACCTTTGTAAGACTTCAAAAAGAAAGGGCCATTCAACTCTATCAAAGGCTTTTTCGGCATCCAGTGATAAGAGAGCTGTATCCGGTGTTTCTTTATTAGAATAAATAATATTAAATAGTCTTCTTACATTATGGAAGCCTTGTCTTCCCTTTATAAAGCCATTCTGATCTCGATTAATAATATTTGGTAAAATTTCTTGTATTCGTCTTGCTAAAATTTTACAAATTATCTTAAGGTCGGCATTTAATAGGCTTATTGGTCTCATATTTTCACATTTATTAGAGGGCTTACCTGGTTTTGGCAACAGTATAATTAAGGCATTATTCATATATGATGGTAAATTACTATTTTGAAATGCTTCTAAAACCATTTCCAAAAAAGGTTTTGTTAATTTATTCTTAAATTTTTTATAAAGGTCAACTGGAAGACCATCTGGTCCTGCACTTTTTCCTGATTTCATATTATCAATGGCTAGTCCAACTTCTTCTTGACTAATTTTAGACTCCAGTATCTCCCTATTTTCATTTGGAATACACGGTATAAATAGTTCATTCAAAAACCCATGTAGTTTTGTTAAGTCAGATTCATTTTTGGTATCATATAATTTTTCATAGTAATCTCTAAAGGCTCTATTAATTTCTGAAGGATCTATAACTACCTGTCCGTTACTTATAATACTGGTAATTGGTGTTTTAGATTCTAATTGTTTAATCTGCCATGCCAATAACTTTCCTGATTTTTTACCTTGTTCATAAAAAGATTGTTTCAATCTTAGAAGACTCGAGGCAGCTCTATTCGCTGATTTTTTGTCATATTCAGCTCTCAAAATCAGTAATTCGTTCTCCAACCTTGGATCTCTTCCTGCATATACTCTTTCTTGAAGAATTTTTATTTTATGTTCCAATTGGACTCTCTCCTCTCGAGTCTTCTTAGATTTTGAACCTGTATAACTAATAATATGTCCCCTAATAAAAGCTTTGAAAGCCTCCCACTTTACACATGCTGATGTTTGTGTAGTATTGATATCAAAGAACTCATCTATCTGTTTTTCTATATACTTAACAAATTCCTCATCCTAGTAGATTAGTTTATTTGACAGGGACAGTGCAATAAACATAGACAATTAATCAAAGACAATCAATCTGATGTGTTGCACATAGAGTGTATAGCTATTAGCTAATTTGCAACTCTTGTCCCTGGATGGGCTTTAGAAAAAAGAATCAAGATAAAAAATATACACAATAACCACATACATCAATGCAGAAAAATTATAAATACACAATTATAAATATTATAAATATTATAAATACACAAATATAACAGCCTGACTCACATTTAACATAAATATTATAAATATTATAAATACACAAATATAACAGCCTGACTCACATTTAACACATATAACATAACTCACATTTGCCTATTTCAGGCCTTCCTCCCTTCGTCACTCACTATAAACAAACACATTTATTCCTTCCCTTCATTCACTCTCACTTTGCAGACAATTAATTCATACATGAGTACATTCTTGTTTATTTTTCAGCCAGTTTTTAACATTTTTAGTGAATGTTTTAAAGTCCGTTATTATTTTAATTTCATTTGGCATTGTGTTCCAGATGTGACTGCCCTTTATAGAGAAAGCTGTTTGTCCAAATGTGGTTCTGCGGTGGAATATTTTACAGTTATTGTTAACAGAACTCCTGGTGGCTCTGCTGCTGTCCTGTCTTTGGACAAAACCAGCAAGTGGCTCGGGTGCTGATTTATGAAAACATTTGAACGTTAATTTCAGAAGACAGAGGTCAATGAAGCTCTCAAAACTCAATAGGTTGTATTTTTTTAAAACATTACAGTGATGCCACCTAATGGGCTTTTTGTCCAAGATTTTTAGGGTTTGATTATATAATGAACCTATATGTCTTATTGTGGAAGGGGCTGCTTGAGCCCAGACTGTCAAACAGTATGATATATGAGAAAAAACCATAGAATGCATATACAGTGCAGCTGCTTCGTAAGGTATGTAATATCTAATTAATTTAAAGCAGTTCAGATTTTTTTTTACTGTTTTTGAAATTTTCTTTATATGAAGATTAAATTTGAGTTGAGGATCTAGTACAATGCCAAGGTATTTGAATTCTGTAACTAAACTGATGTCATGATCATGTATATTAACTTTAAAATGTTGCAGGTTACATTTTTTGATTGAAAAGCACATTGAGACTGTTTTCTGAAGGTTCAGCAATAGATGGTTCTTGAGGAGCCACTCTTGGACATCAACCATACTTGTAGACAGTACATCTGCAGCCTGTGCTGGAGTCTTGGCAGCTGTGTAAATAACTGCATCATCTGCATAAAGTTGGCATGTTGCAGCTGAGCAGTGTAACGGCAAGTCATTAATAAAAATGCTGAAAAGTAAAGGACCAAGAATGGACCCTTGTGGGATACCCATGCGGTTGTTTAAAAATGAGGATTTATCCTGGTGAACTTTTACACACTGTTCTCTATTCTGGAGATAAGATGCAAACCATTCTAATGTATTTGGGGAGAAGTTAAAAGATACCATTTTGGATAAAAGCAAACTGTGGTTTACAGTATCGAAAGCCTTTTTGAGATCTAGAAAAACAGTTCCTACCACATTACCCCTGTCCAAGGACTGTTTGACGTTTTCAATAAGGCAACAATTTGCTGTTTCTGTTGAGTATCCTGGTCTAAAACCAAATTGATGTGGATGAAGAAGTTGATTGTCTTGTAAGTAGTCTATCAGCTGTGTAGCTACAACTTTTTCAAGAACCTTAGATAGGACTGGTAAGATAGAGATTGGGCGGTAATTGCATATATCGTCTTTACTGCCTGATTTATGAACTGGTATGACGACAGCTTTTTTCCAGCCAGATGGAAATGTACTAGACCTAATGGAGAGATTAATGAGATGAGTCAGTGGTTTGATTAATATTTTGCTGTGCATTTTGAGAAAGGAGGTGCTCATATTGTAGATATGCTGAAATTGCCATCTACCTGGTTCCTTTGTCAATTTCTTATCTACATACATTAGACAGCAGGGTGCATGATCAGAGATCACGATGTTATCATAAAAACAGTTTTGAATCTTGGACCTTAATTCTGTGGAGATCAAAAAATAATCTATACGTGAGAATGTCTTGTAGGTATTGGAATAACAAGAGTATGCTTGAACTTGTGGTTTCATTTCTCTCCATATATCTATCAATTTCAATTCTTTCATAAAATGATTAATGGTCATCCTACATCCATTGTGCGTACAGTCCAGTCCTGTTGATCTATCTATACTGGGATTCAATGTACAATTAAAATCCCCTGCTATTATATGTTGCCCTGTAAGTGTCACAACGGCCCTCACGGACCGTCACAAGACGCCTCAGTCACCAGTGAGTTTGCAGTGGTAATTTATTGTAGAGTAAGGATGAACACACACAGAACACATACAGCGGCTGAGTGAAGTCTGAGCCGGGGAACACCCGATGCGCCAGACGACAATGTTGATGATGAGCTAGGCAAACAGGAACATACCTGAGCATAAAGGAGCACCATCAAAACGTAGCAGGATATAACAGGAGATCGTAACAGGAGAACATAACAGGATATAACAGAATATAACAGAGACTGCCGCGCTGGAGGACATTTAGCACCCGCTTATATCTCTGGCGGCTAATGACCCCAACGCGGCACAGCTGCTGCTAATGACAGCAGAGCAGCAGCTGACTTTGACAGCAGGGAGCTCCCCCGGGCGCCTTCACAATAAGAGCCCGAGGAGCTGGAAGGAACCCTCAGCTGCCAAAGCCAGGGAACAAAAAGATATGAGACCCGAGTGTGGCCAGAACCGACACTCGGGTTATGACAGTACCTCCCCCTCAAGGCCGAGCTCTGAGCGGCCAGAGTAACACCCAAGCCCCCCCCCCCCCCCCCCCCCCCCCCAGGGTGGGTGGATGGGGTGCTGGCAGGAGGGAGAGAGAAACAACCAACAAGGCTAAAAAAAAAAAAAAAAAAAAAAAAAAAAAAAACCACAATCCCGGGTAACAAGAACAAAACCACAATAAGTACAAAATAGGCAACACACCCTTGGGCAAACAGAGTGACACAAAAACACAAAACAATCCCCCCCCCCCCCACAAACACCCCAACAGTCCCACAGACGAGATCAGGAACCCGGAAAGGGCGCAGTCCAGGCCCGGAGGGATGGGGCAGAAGGTTCGGGGGGTTCATCCGGCAACAAGAGGCCACAGAACAGGGAGGGGAAAAGAGGACAGTTCGGGCGGCCTACCCCAGTCCCATGCTCGGGGGAAGAGAGTTTCAGGCGGCCGGAGCAGGTCGCCGCACAGGAAGATAAACAGGTCGGGGGGCCGGCCCAGAGAACCAAACCAACGAGACAGCCCTTCAGGCGGCCGCCCCGCAACACCAGCCCACCAGAACCGTTGGGAGGAAGCAGCCGGTGATCCCGCAGAAAAGGGGGGAGATGAGGGGAAACCGGGCGGAGCGTTTGGGACCCCAACGGCCCCAGGTGGAGATTGGTAGTGCTCCTCAGGGAGACGAGGAGGATGACTGTGGAGATAAAGAAAACGAGCCTGTCCAGCATCCGGTGGCCGGGGATCTGCAGCTCCCTCACCGAACCTAGGACCTGCTGGTGCAGCACCCACGGTGGACCCCGATTGGGCCTCCGGAACCAAACCCACGGTGGACCCCGATTGGGCCTCCAGAACAGCACTCCCAGTGGACCCCAACTGGACCGGAACCGAACTCCCAGTGGACCCCAACTGGACCAGAACAGCACTCCCGGTGGACCCGGTCGGCGTGGCACCAGACTTGACCTCCAACCCCAAAACCGGAACCTCTGGCGCAGCAGGCGAGAGCAGCCCCTCGCCGGCGACCCCGAGCTCGGGTTCTGACACCGTCCAGGACTGCGATGATCCGGGCTCAGAAGTCAGGAGGTCGTCCTCAGGCTCCCACTCAGCTGCGTCGGGCTCCGCAGCTGGCATGATGGTGCGTGCAGCTAGAGAGTCCTCCGGCACCGATGTCCACGCCGGTGGCCCGCACGGCGTGGTGGCAGGAGAATCTCGCCCTGCTGGACTGGACCGCTCCTCCGTGGAACCCCGGGGACGCTTCTTCATCGGCGATGGCTCCACGCTGCAGTCCGCTCTCCTCCTCCGCCCATGGCGTGGCTGCGGAACCGGAACCAGGCTCTCCAGAACCGCAGGCCCCCTCCTCATCCAGCGACGTTGGCCTGACGTCGAGGACCGCTCAGCGGAGGGAGACACAGAGGAAGCAGGGTTAATATTTTCATCCACAGCGGGTGGAGGGAGCTCGGGGGGCTGCATACCCCGAACTCCACCCCTAGGAGTCAGACAAGGCAAAACAATGTCAAAAGAAGAGAAATTATCATGCACTTGCCTTTCCCCTAAGGGTAAGATAGTCTCCGCTGTGGGGGACGTCATTCCTTCCTTTCCCCGCTGGATGGCGACAGAGGGCCCTCTAGGAAGACGAGACGAGGCCACTCGAGGCGGATCCGGGATGAAGCTCGCCGAAACGGAGCTCTCGTGACACACAGCAGCCAGGATAGGCGACGAGGAGGAGGGGGCGACAGCCGGGGTCAGTCGGGCATGGAGCGCTGACGGAACAGCAGGCGAGGGCCCGGGAGAAGACGAGGCTGCGGGGATTCCCCTCTGACGAGGCGCAGGAGTGACAGCTGTGTGGGGGGTTAAGCCCTTGCGGCGACCCGGAACAGCATCCAGACGGGGGTCTAGCCGAGGTTGGAAGCCGGATTGACGACGGTTCCTTGTAGGGGGTGAGGCGAAGGTGAGGTCCGGAAATCGCCGTTCCTGAGCAGAAACGGCGGCAAGCAAGTCAGCAAACTCAGGAAACTCACGCAGCGCTGGATTCCTCTCCACCAGTCTGACCGCCGCCACCACATGCTTCATACACGCTGGAGGATTCTCAGCGGAGCAAGCAGCTGCCACCCGGTCCCAGATCTTGTCTGCTGTCATCTGCAGCTTCTCTGGGGGAATCCCGAGTGACGACATGCCCGATGGGAAAAGACCTCCGGATGGTGCGAACTCCCGGGCCGGAACGGAGGCAGGAGCGGGATCCCGAAGCGAGGGGCGACGTCTCCGCCGCTTCAGCTTCCTGCCAGGATTTCCCTCCAGCCCTCGGAGTCTCTCACGCTGGGTGGCGATGTCATCTCTCCTCACGCTTACCTCTGGACGATCGGTGAAGCGGGGAAGAGAATCCAGAATCTCCTCGGCTAGGTCCAGGTACCTACAAATGTCGCTGGGAGCGTCCAACAGCGTAGCGGTGAAGATGGTGTAGTCCACCTCCTTCAGAACCTCCGCTTGCTGCCTGCCAAGGCGCCGACAATGGCCCCTGGATGACGACATACTCCCCGCTGCAGACACTCAGACAGGTAGGAATTAACAGTCCCCTACTGCAAACTGCACGGTGAATGGCGTCTCGAAACAACGCCTCCTCTCCGGGCGTTAGGCGGCAGTCTACTGTCACAACGGCCCTCACGGACCGTCACAAGACGCCTCAGTCACTAGTGAGTTTGCAGTGGTAATTTATTGTAGAGTAAGGATGAACACACACAGAACACATACAGCGGCTGAGTGAAGTCTGAGCCGGGGAACACCCGATGCGCCAGACGACAACGTTGATGATGAGCTAGGCAAACAGGAACATACCTGAGCATAAAGGAGCACCATCAAAACGTAGCAGGATATAACAGGAGATCGTAACAGGAGAACATAACAGGATATAACAGAATATAACAGAGACTGCCGCGCTGGAGGACATTTAGCACCCGCTTATATCTCTGGCGGCTAATGACCCCAACGCGGCACAGCTGCTGCTAATGACAGCAGAGCAGCAGCTGACTTTGACAGCAGGGAGCTCCCCCGGGCGCCTTCACAATAAGAGCCCGAGGAGCTGGAAGGAACCCTCAGCTGCCAAAGCCAGGGAACAAAAAGATATGAGACCCGAGTGTGGCCAGAACCAACACTCGGGTTATGACAGTAAGTGATGATAAGATAAGAAATAAACTGGCAAAGAACTTTTGATCATCTATATTGGGACCATATAAGTTCACCAAATTTATGTTTTCTAATAGCAAAGATCCTTGAATGATTACATATCTTCCAAATTTGTCTCCAATTACATTTTTCACTTGAAATGGGACTGATTTATGTATGAGAGTCATAACTCCCCTGGCTCGGGATGAAAATGAGGTGAAAACATTTCCTTGCCATCTACTCCTAATTCTTTTTACATCTTGCTCTATTAGATGAGTTTCTTGTAAAAACACAATTTTTGAACCCATGTCTTTTATTTTATTCATAACTTGTTTAAGTTTTTTTAAATTTTGTAGACCTCTGCAATTCCATGAAGTTAAATTAAGATTAACGCTTTGATTTATAATCAATAGGGAGTTTGGGATTACCTTGCAGTGTAAACATGCTCAAACAGAAAAGCAAAAAAATGAGTGGTTGAACATTCACCCTACAAACTACACACAAACAAATTCCCCCTTCCCACATTTGTGGCAATCCCCCCAAAAGCAAAAGAAAAATTCCGTCTCCCGATATAGCCATCGACCGTTCCACACCCACGAGGAACAGCCAAAGCCACTCCTTCTTCATCCTCCCAATCACCCTAACTCTACTGCTTTTAATAACGTAACATTAACTCTCTTCTGTAATTTTCCAATTTAACTCCAAATTTTTTTTAGCAATTTTGTACTTTTTTTTTTTTTAATATGTAATACATTCTATATTTTGTAATCTTGTTATATGCTTCTAATCAGTTAAATGCTCAAATATTCTACCCTATATTCTGTTCATGCTTAGCTCCCACCAGTCTCTTCCTGGATCTTCTTGATGAGCTCCTGCGCCTCCTCGGGGGTCTTGAAGATGCGTGTTCTGCCCTCATATGTGACCAGAAGTCTTGCAGGGTGAATCACTCCATGACGAATCTCAAGGTTGCGCAGTTCTTTGCGGATGGGGTCAAACTGCTTCCTTAATTGTTGGATTCCTGAGGCCAGATCTGGGTAGAACCGCACCTGCTGATCTTGGTATTTAATTTCTCCTTTGGCCCGCACCGCGTTGGAGATCGTCATCCTGTCTCTGTAGCTGAGAAACTTCATAATTAGCGTCCTCGGTGCTTCCTTGTTACCTCTCGGTGGGCCAATTCGGTGGGAGCTTTCCAAGACGACTGATGATTTTAGCTCCGCGTTGTTCAGCGCCTCCGGGATCCACCCCTCCAAAAAGGAGCATGAATCACGACCTTTGGCTCCCTCCGGTAAACCCACCAGCCTCAGGTTGTTCCTTCTGGACCGAGATTCCAAGTCCAGAACGCTATTTTCCAGATCTTTATTTTTTTTTTTCCAAAGTGCGCACCTTTATTTGAAGTCTGCTGATTTCATCCTCCGCACTTGAAACACGAAGCTCCGCCTGCGTCACTCGCTCCACGCAGTCACCCAACTCCTTTCTCATTGCATCCAACGCTGCCATAATCCCATCAAGTTTAGCGGAAAAGTCTGCTCTCATTGAGCTAATGGCAGCCAGCACTGCACCTGTGCCGCCATCGTCAGCAGCAGCAGTTACTGCACCACCGCTAGTTTCATCCGCCATATCCGCAGCTTTTTCTACTGCGCCACAAACTTTAAAGTCCGTTAATTTGGACTGCTTCGGCGATTCAATTTTTCCCCCTCCTGATTTCCCAGCCTTAGTCTTCACCGGCATATCCTCACCCAAACGCTGGGAAAAGTTCTGTTCCAAATGAGAGAGTTATTTGCTGAATTTTTATTTCCAGGGGCAGAGCAGAGTGATACGTGTCCTTCTAGGCGGCCGCCATAACCGGAAGTCCGGGATGGTTATTTTTTAATGCATTTTCAGGTTAGTTGTATTACCAGGTTGTTTTTTTTTAGCAACTGTTTTAAAATATAGGCAACATACCACTTTGTTGATATGACTGGACTTTCCTAGCTCATTTGGTTTCAGTCTAAAATTCTACCATACTGGAGCTGTGGAATTCGTCTTTGGAATCAATTCCATTTGTTCTTCCAAACTTTCTGGAACTATGTAGTCAAAGGGGAAACTTAGCTACAAGTGGTCCTGCTCTCACGTTGTTTTTAGTACAGCCAAACTGAAGTTCACTACTGTTTACACATTACCAAGGATGATGGACATGTATGGCTTTCATCATTTGCTTACGACCTTAGTGAGCAAACCTCACCTTATGCTTATGACCATAAGGTCACTTATGGTAAGATATACAGTACCTCAAGACATACCTTATGATATATCTTGAGTTTTTTTTCTTCCCTGTAACACTCTTTTATACGAGGGGGGCTGAAAAGTTCATAAGCTGAAATGGGGCTGTGCGATATGACCAAAATTTCATATCACGATATAAGTAATCTTATTTGACGATAACTATATATTAAAAATACTGGGAGATTCATGTAATATAACTAAACAATTAAAAATAATTTAAAGACTTTTTACAAATTTTCTGTAAAAATTTAATTCTAAACAAATACTGAGGAATAAATTAGGACCCCCCCCCCCCATCTTTTTTAGGACACCCCCACATTCATTCCCACTTAAAATGGCTAAAATAAATGTTAAAAAAATGCATGCAGGGTGTACCCTGCCTCTCGCCCAAAGATGCTGGGATAGGCTCCAGCCCCCCGCGACCCGAAAAGGATTAAGCGGAAGAAGATGGATGGATAGTGAGGAATAAATTAGGACACCCCCATCTTTTTAGGACACCCCATATTCATTCCCACTTACAGTGGCTAAAATAGATTAAAAAAATGCAAATAAAAACAAAAACAAGGATAGACATAGACATGTGAACATTTCTTAATAAAGAACTGAATATTTAATGGGGTGTCCTAATTTTTTCACATGACTATATATGTACTGTGTGTGTATATATATATATATATATACAGTATATATATATATACACACACACACACACACACACACACACACACACTATATATATATACATATATATATACAGTATATATTAATAATAATAAAGTAGATAAGCCATTTGGGCATATTTTCTTGTTGTTTTTACCATCCACGTTCCTTTGTGATAACTTATTGTTATTGTCTAGCCAACAGATTTAGCTTTAGGGTAGAGGCAACTAGAATCTCTCCTTTTTCTGTCTCTGTCTCTCTGTCTGTCTGTCTGTCTGTTTCTGTCTCTCACTCCCCCCCTCCACTGGGGTCAGACAGAAGATTGTATCAGTAGCAACAAGGCACAGAGGATTTGGACACTATTTGATTCGGGAGACGGCTAGGATCAATTTCACCCTGGCTGGCTCACTGCTTGGGTAGCTTTTGTGGCTGCCAGTTCAGGGCTCTGACCTGGATTACAATGCTCAATCAGTGAGACTCAGGAATTTTAACCAAAGTATGCAGGAGATAGAAACTTGGTCCTTCAGCATAAACGCCCGTCCCATACTGCTATTTTAAGATCAGCTGCAGTACTCAAGGGTGTTTACATCATCTTTGTTATCCTTTCAACTTTGTTTTCAAATCCAAGTTTGAGTCATTGGATTTGGCATTATTTCCGATAACTGGAAAATTATTTTGTGTCATTGTAAAATTAGCAACTATAGTGCAGTACATTAACATGATTTTGTGAAATTATCACTTAAAGAGCCCATATTTTGCATTTCCCATTTGTTAATTTTCAACATAATTGAGGATGAATATGTGTAATTCTACAGACCAAAATCCTTTTCTGCATTGTTTACAGCTGTTAATAATAAGTTCAGTCTGAATGTTTCAGTCAGCTTATTATTATTAATGAGCTTCTAATCTCACTGGGTAAAAGGTTTTTGAGTAGGCCAATTACAAACAGGGAGGGAGTCAGAGTGTGTTTGTTTTACTAAATCAAGGTGAACCTGGTTATTTGTGACATCATAATACCCAGGAAGTGCAATCTACTGTTTTTTTAAAAGGTCCCATTCACTGAAAATTTGTGTTTTTGTAGGTTTTAACCTTCTGAAATGCATGTGTTGGTCACATGAAAATTTGGGGGTGGGGGTGGGGCACAAACAAACAAAAAATCAAAAACATCAAAACATTCACTTCTCTTAAAAACAAAACAACCCCCAAACAAAACGACAACAAAACAGCATTTACAATTTATTACAATTTATTAACCTACAGCATTTAAAATTTACAGCCATTCTGAGAAAGACTGCAAAAGAGGATTCACAAATGATGCTGGGATAATTAAGTAATTTAAGGCAATTTGATCAAAATATGTAACAAACATTGATGGGCCTTGTGGGAGCTGTTAAAATGTGGGAAAAAGTGCAGTGAATGAGACCTTTAAGGTATTAAAGAAAGGTTTTTTGTATTTGTGAAATTTTATTGGTATAAGAGTAAAGAAAGCATAACCTTTTAAAATATCTACTTGAAAATCGTTTTAGTAATAATTGACATGATAACATTTAAAATCATTTAGCTGCTGCACTTTTAAATTAGTGAAAGTTATCACGTCATTCTGCAGAGAAAATTTTTAAATATTATATATCATCATGTGCTAATATAATGCACACCTTGATTAAATGCTACTCTTTAAACAGAAGTAGTACTCATTGTGTGCTTCAGAAAAATGATGAACAATGCATCATGCACCCAGTTAGCATATAAAAAGAGTCAGAAATCAATGTCTGACACCATTCGTGTGTGCTGTATTACCCACTGCTTTCACATTATCATTGTCAGCTGTGCTACTTGCACACTGGGTCTGTGGAAAAGATCAGAGGGTTCAGGTAGTGTCGAGTGCCTGTGGATAGATGGGTGCTTTGAGGCAGATGGCCGTGCTTTATGGCTCCTTGGTTTTGGAGTGGCAGTGCCAGAGTGGAGAGTGTCGACACAACAGTGATCAGTCAGGGCTACTGATGCAAGGTTTGACAGGAGACACGGCCACTGTATGTGCACAACACAAACCCAATCAAGCCCTTTCCATCAGTAGCTGAGTCATAGCCATTATGTCAAGTTAAAAAAAAAAAGCTAATACTGAAATGCATTAAAAAGAAAAAAAATATATATAAAAGAAACATGTTCATTTTGAAATAAAGCTGATTTAAATATGGCTTGAAAAGCTGTTAATTACCGTTGTCAGTGAAGTGGTATGGATGTGCAGTTTGTAATATGCACACGTTGTACGTGCGCACAGGCTCAGACACACACTGAGTCAGATCTCAGTGTTGCAGATGCTTTTTTATGCCTTTAGACTTTCCCATCACATAACCCTTTTCTTTAAGTAGGACAGGTGAGAAATAAAGCAACACAAGTAAAGGAAGGTTCAAGGACAGAAAGGGGAAATGTGATTGATCTGAAGGGAGATGTGTCTGGCCTGGCTCCCCGCTATACCCCCACTACCAAAGCTATTGCAGTCCATAGATCCAGCCGTCCTACCTAAGTCAGTGTGATGGAAGACCTTGTCTGCCTCTGTGCGCCGCAATGAGAAAAGAGATGGGGAGAGAGCGATTGTGTATGCGGTTCTCGACGCGTCAGCTGACACACACTAGCTGAGACTTTAGAACCACATCTAAAACGATCTAGTTTAAATTCATATTTGAGCATGTTACCTAATTTAGGGGCTAAGTTCAAATATAATGGAAATTTGATATTTCTCACTTTTCCTAAGTTATATAAAAAGATGTTTGTCTTGTAATAGAGTTTTAACATAGTCAGATGGTAGGTTTTATGTTTAAAGGGGTCATTGACTGAAAAATGGTGTGTTTGTAAGTTTTAACTGTCTGAAATGTATCTATTGGTCATGTAATCATCCAGAAAATATCAAAGCAGTCAATTTTCTTAAAAAAAGAACACACAGCCTTTATCTCGTTTTTCTCTCCCAGAAACACCAGAAACGTTTTTGACTCTTCCGCGTAAATCGTATACAGTAATGTGGAAAAATTAGGACACCCTGTATAAGCCTGTTTTTTTTTTTTTTTTTTTTTTGACATATGGATATTTACTATCAGTGTTAAAAATACTGGGAAATTCATGTAATACAACTAAACAATTTAAATGAGTTAAAGATTTTTTTTCAAATTTTCTGTAAAATGTAATTCTAAACAAATAGTGAGGAATAAATTAGGACACCCCCATCTTTTTTAGGACACCCCCATATTCATTCCCACTTACAATGGTTAAAATAAATTTAAAAAAATGCAAATGAAAACAAAAACAAGGTTAGACATAGATACGAGAACATTTCTTAATAAAGAACTGAATATTTAAAGGGGTTTCCAGATTTTTTTCACATGACTGTACATCATGATTTGACAAAGCCAACCCACCACTGTCCTTGAGACCCACCCACTGTTCTATTATTGTCCTGCATAGCTGTCTGTCATGTAGATGGAAGGGGTGCTAAATGTAGCCTATTAGCCCCCCGAGCTAACACTGGCTCGGGGGGCTAAGCTCTCAATGTACAAGTGGAGGCATGACCAGGTGTTGAGAGTAATCAAGGAGGCCATTGAAGTTGCTGTGGAAAAGGCGAATAAGGAAAAGAGGGCCACTGTCATCCAAAAGCTCCACTTCCTTCCAGCTGGGGCTAGGCTATGACGCCAGGCTCCTCGTCAGGGTCTGGCAAGGGGCCTCCTACAAGGAGCAAATGATTGGCAGTGTCAAGTAGATCTGGACAAGGCACTTCAGTTCCCAGGAGAAATTGCTCTCACAAGGCTGAGGCCTGATGTGGTATAACATCTAGAATGACAAGGACAGTGATCATTGGAGAACGAACAGTTCCATGGGAAGATGATATTGAAGAGGCCTATGAAAGGAAGAAGGAGAAATATGAAGAGCTGGCGTTACAGTGCTCGAAAAGAGGGTGGAAGCCACATTGCTATCCCTTTGAGGTTAGTTGTTGAGGGTTTGTGGCTCATTCTGTGATGGCATTTGTACGATGCCTAGGGATAGAAGGCCAGAAGAAGAAAGCTGTGTGTAAGAATCTGGAGGAAGCAGCTGAAGCAGGATCTGCCTGGATTTGGTGGAAGAAGTAAGAAGCAGTGCTTGCGGTGTAGCCAACCAGTTGAGCACGTCCCCAGATGTGGGTGACGTGGGCCCACCCCCTTTTATAGTGGTACTAGGAATAATGGGCTGAAACCACTGGGGGCTCCTAGCTGAGGACTCAACTGGTTGTAGCAGGAGTGATGTAGTATGTCAGCCTGTTTGCTCATCATCTGGTACCAGGAGACTCGCACCAAGCGCGGCTTATATTGTTATTTTCCTCAGATCTTAGTCGCCCTAATAGCCACCCCTGTTACCACCTGCTTCATCAGCTGACAGTCTTGCATCACTCCAGCCCATCGCCCAATAATTTCGCCATGATTCCACAGCAAATGGCCAGCAGTGGCTTTGCCTTGGCTCAACTAGCAGCCTCGGGTCCCGGTCTAGGTTTGTTGCGGCGATCAGGGAGCCACGCAGTGCTAGCGATTTGTTGTGGAACCATGGGAAAATTATTAGATACACCATCGACTGTGGATCAGTGAACCAGTGTCGCTCATCCTCAACTGATGTAAGAGGGAGGGCGGGGTTGAATAGGTGAAGGATGTTTCTTAAAGTGATAGGCTTTAAATCAGAGCATTTCAAGAACGCCAGGAAAAACAAATTTGCTTCAATAATTTAAAAAAAATTTAAGAAAATGTGAACAAAATATGTCACAAACATTTCATTAAGATATGTGTGAGCTGTTAAAATGTGGAAAAAGTGCAGTCAGTGACCCCTTTAAGCTCTGATTTTCAAACATTGTATTTAGTTATTTAAGCATTTTTTAAAGAAGTTAATAACCCATTTTTAGCCTAGTCACTTCGAACCTGCTGAGTATCTTAAAACCTTATGCTATCTACTGTGCATAGAATTTTCTTTTAGGCACTGTAGTATTGAATAATTGTTTATAATTTGACATGTAATTCAAAAGGTTGAAAGAATGCACTGACAAACAACAAAGTTACAAAGATTTGCCCATGTAACAAAGATGTTACTGACTGTAACATCTTTGTTACATGGGCAGCTCCAAGAATGGTACAAGGAGTTGTCCAAAGTTTGTATTTTCATTTAATTTTAATTCATTTTTCCTCGGACTGTCTGGGGAGGGAAAAAAAAAAAAACATGAAGGGTGGTCCAAATGATTTGCCACCCTCCTCCCCACAGCTCGTGTATCTTTGCTGGATCATTTCCTGCCAAGGGAAGGGCAGCTGTAGCCATGAGTAGGAGTGAATGAGCGGAGGAGTTAGACAGTGTGGAAATTAAGTGTAATGGAGGGATGGGACTTAACCCATTTAGTGAATCTTCTCAATTTGCTCTTCGTATTGCAAAACTCCATTGTGTTGTCCAAAGCCCTCCCGAGTCTCCCGTGATGGCAGTTTTTTTTCCCTCTACATG